>OX346731.1:2791091-4171637 GCA_947063395.1 Hemistola chrysoprasaria | reverse complement strand
GAAATGGATTGATTTTAAACTAAAGTTTATTTTTGTGGTTTTTTTTTTTTTTTTTTTTTTAAACTTTTTAACTTTGTATAATTAGTTTGTAGGGTTATCATATAATGCGTGTCCCATACACGCATTATATGCATGGCATACACGTTTTCAGGTTGGCCGAGTGTAGGGTTGATGTTATTTTGTGACGCGCATGCTACGGATTCGTGAACGTTTTGGTGGTTTTATGGAAAGTATTAATGGCAACGTGTGGTTTCACGAAGATCTATGGCATGTGCGAGGGCGCGATGGCAACAAGGGAGGTGGATGCCAGTGCGACAGATGATTGTAGAGCGAGATTGAAGATGGTGGGCTTGGAATAAATCATTTAAAATATGCTGAAGTGTTCAGTATTATTTAATGGAAAAGGCACGGGTACAAATTCTAAAAGTAGTTGAAATCAAAAGCGATTCCTTACCTATTTTCTCTAAAATTTCAGTAAGTTAATATTTCAGACGACTTTTACAACAATGTTCAATGTATTAGTCAGCGATTGCGCTTTAAATAGTTTTTGATAATTATTCTTATAAGCGCACCATATGGGCAGAAGAGCAAAAATCCTTGCAATGACATTTCCCTATAATTTATTGATTAAATTAGTATAAAATACAACAGTATATACAGACTTTAGATAGTAATAGACACACTGCAAACCAATCCATAATACTCTCTCATATAATATTAGTGAAAAATAAAACTTCTATATTTATTTAGTTTAATCAATAAAAATGTTCAAACAATTTCCGAAAAAGATTCTATTAGACGCTACTTACGTTCCGTTTGAACATAATTCAAGAAATTCCGTGAATCCACGAAGTTAACCAGCCTTTTAGATTGCTATAAATAAGTAAATCATGTTGGGAATTTATCACCGAATTTTATCAGAGACGTGACTCGCCCAAGTTTTGTGGAAAAGGAAAGTTTCTCTCATATTCTGAGGGTTCTTCACTCAATCACGGCTTACGGATCTTTTTCTTGGAAAATATTAAGTTTTGGCCGAAGCTTTGGGCATTGAAAAGTTTCTATTATTGCATTATTATCGATAGTAGTTTTGTTTCGGATAATGTTCCTTTGTTTATTAGATTTTTGTTACGTTTATTAAGAAAAAATACTTAGCTTACATACGAAAAAGATTAATTAAAGGTTAGGTTAATAATCACTATATATTATAAAATCCTAAATCACTGACTGACATGGAACGCAGAGCCCAAACCACTGAACCTAGAGACTTGAAACTTGGAATGTAAGTTGTTTCCGTCGTCTGGATGTGTGCTAAGAAAGGATATTTGAAAATTTACATTCTAAGGGGTTCAAAAAGGGCGTCTAAGTTTTGCCGGCTATGAATTATCAGATCCAGAGGACGGGCAGCAGCGTCTTCTGCGTGAAACCATCAAACTGCGCTCGCCAACCTGCCTGCCAAGCGTGGCGAGTAATGGCAAATGGGAGAGGCCTATGTCCAACAGTGGACTTTCTACGGCCGAGATGATGATGATGGTGTAGCTTTATTTATCAATAAAAGTTAATTTAAAAAATATAAGCTGTAATTCATTCAACTGACTTAAAACAAAGCAAATTACTTAGTTCAAATGTAATAAAATTCAATCGTTAAAACTTTACATTCACTTGAGTCGTTTGAATATTTCATTCGAGTGCTGAAAAAACGTGGAAGAGACAAACCGGTCACGTCGTCATGCCATAAAATATTTAAATTCGGCCTACATTCTGAAGTATCTTGTTTGGGATGGCTACGCACGCATCTGATATAGCAGGATTATTCTTGTGTGTGGGGATTTTCATGAGACCACCGTATAATATGAGATTAACCTTAATGACCTTCTCCACAGCCTGTGTCTTGGAGAATAGCAGAAACATATAATTGAGTAATTGAATTTTATTTTCTTTTGGCATAAATGAGAAGATCATATATAAGATTCGTACCAAAACTATTTTTAGTTTTTTTTTTATTCGCCGTAATTACAAAGTTATATCAAATTAAAAAATCATTTTTAATCCAGTACCGAAAACACGCCGATAGTACCCGAACGAGCTCGTGACCTGTAGTGACGTCAAAATGTTATAAAGTACCATACATAACTATAACATAATGACGTCACAATCATGGCGACCACTCGTAGCGCGTTCGTGAACAAGTGACTCCTATTGGAATTGTATCAATTTTGAATTGATTGTAATTAATAAAAAAAAAAATTTATAAAGTGTTTTTTGAATCGGATAATAAATACATAATTTTCATTAAACTTACAAAATAACTTGATAAATACGACATTTTTTTTTTTTTTCAAATACTCTATTCAACGTTATCATCATCATCTTCAGCCGGAAGACCTCTAAGACCATAAACTATTCATATAGGGGATTTTGCCGTAATCACCACGCTTGACAGCCGGCTTGGTGATCGCAGTAATTGGTATACTTGGGAAACGGTAAGCGCTGCTGCTCACTCGCCGAATCTTTCCCTCTGCCGTCTGTATTATAATTTTTTGCCTTGAAAGTCAAAGCCAGATTACTTTTATTCATTTGATTCTAAGAAAACACTTTTGTGAGTCAATGATTCTATCATGCGTTCGGAAAGCTGGCTCTTCAAGTAAGTAAAACACATTAAATAAACTAGAAGGGTATATTTTTTTTCTATAGATAGATTCTATTGATAGATTGATAGATAGAGTATTTTTGTGATAAAGGCTATCTTAATTTGGTAATAATTTTTCAAAAAAATAAATTGTATATTTCTATTTGCTTGCGGTCTGTTTGGACTGAATCTTATGTTGTACTAAACTCATTTTGAACGATAGTTTGTTATTTTGAGAAATTGAAATTTTGACATTTTGAGAATTGGTTATTTTAGTTTTGAAAATGCCGTGGAGCTACCGGCTTTAGAATAGGCTAAGGGTTAACAGATCCAGAGGACGGGCAGCAGCGTCCTCTGCAAAAAACCATAGAACTGCGTTCGACAACCCGTCTGCCAAGCGTGTCGAGTATTGGCAAAACCCTCCTTTATGGGGGAGGCCCATGTTCAGTAGTGGATTACCAACGGCTGAGATGATGATGATGATAATGAGTGTTGAAAATAGCACGAATGTGACCTTGTTGTTTTGATAATTTGAAATTATGTAAAATTGTCTTTTTGTTATTTTGAGTACAGCGCATTTTGCTAAATTTCTTTATAAATTGGTCTTTTAAATAATTTCTACTTGCTTCTTAAAGTGAGGATGTATTAAAATAATACTATTTTATATCTGGTATTTAAGTAATTTATCACGGACTAAACCCATTTGTCTACAGTGCTACAGAATATACATAAACAGAATATGATAATATTAATATTTTAGCTAAAGGTAAATTGCATCACCTATCGATCAGGCGAGAGACTAATGGACCGACGGCGATGCGGTAACTCACTTACTCAATACCATCAATAGTAACCCCAGTTAATATTATATCACTAGTATAGCTTACGATCTGCTTTACACGCACAGACTGTTACTATGGTATTTTTTTTTTATGATAGTGAGGGACAAGACGAGCTAATCAGGTGCCTGATGGTAAGCATCATGATTGCCCATATCAGACACAGTGCCACCCAGTGCTTTAAAATTCAAAATTATGCGCGGCACTGCACTGCGCCTGTCACCCTGAAATATGAGTTGTTGAATCTCATCATGCCCATCAATTTCGCTGGTAACATTGCCCTTCATACCGTAATATTACATAGCATACGCCTTTTTCCCAAATGGGTAGGCAGAGGTGTAGAATAGAATTAAATAGAATAGAAAACTCTTTATTATGACCAAGGTACACAGAACACAATCAACTTAAATATTAAATTATTCTTATTGGTCGATAATGGGCGGCCTTATCGCTTTAAGCGATCTCTTCCAGGCAACCAGCCTTTGGACGGAAAGATATATCCAGGACTCAGTCCTATAGTAGGTACACACACCCCATATTTTGCCAAAAGGCGAGAATGTATGTTGATAAATAATAAACCTATTTTATTTCATGTCCTGATTTGAAGTAAACTCTGTCCCTGTCATATGACATTAAAAAAAGGAAGGATTTATTTATTTCATTATTTTCTCGAGCTTATGATAAGGAGATCGAGATAAGGAACGAATGGACGATCGAATTTTGTACGGCCAGGTCATTGTTATACTTAATCTGTGACCGTTGTTCACGAATCAACCATTTTTATGTGCAAGCCACCGTACCACCGCACCAAGTATTAATAATATTGTAATTATGTTCGCCGGACAGTGCGGACAGACGACCGAACATGGTATGGTGACGAACCAAGATCGGAGCACAGATTAAAACCATACCGTATTCAGTGATAAAAAGTTATATTGACAGTGCAAAAGAGTAATTCCGCCAATTATTTTACTTCAACCGCCAATCTGAGAGACATCAAGTGGAGTAATCTCCTGTCAAATTTGGGTAAACGCACCTGTTACTAACATAACAGGATTTATGTTTGCAGGCCGCCTGTCTCATTCTAACTTAAGGGTTAAGTCACACATCCGAACACGCGTCAAGTTACATTATACACCGAGCCTACAGGGCTTCCATACTAATATTATAAATGCGAAAGTTTGTTTGTCTTTATTTCACGTCACAGAGCGATCTTATTGATGATTTTTGCGCGGAGATAGTTAAGAGGCTGGATAGTGTCATAAGCTACATTTTACCGCAGTAAAACATCTAATTATCTCAATAAATGCCTGGAGTCTGGAACTGTGCCCGGTAGATGGCAATAGGCTCGCCCCCTATTAAATGGGACCAATAACATACTGGCGAAATGTGGGTGTATCTACTATGGGACTGAGTCCTGGGTACACCTCTGCCTACCCCTTCGGGAAAAAGGCGTGAATGTATGTTACGTTATGTTTTTAAAACATCTAATTTCCATGGAAAAGTCCATTGTGATCCAGATCCAGAATACAGGCAAATCGAAGAATACAAAAAATTTCTGGGTCAAATCTCACATGTGGGCTTTTCACTTGAGCACTGCCTTGTTTCGAGTAGCAAGTTAAATTATTGTAGATAGTAGGTGGTTACAATAAGACAACAATAGGGTGTAGTTTTTGATCTGACAATGTGGACAATCCACCAGATAACCAGTATAAATTGAGCCGAAAAGTGTAATCGGAGAAACCCGTTTTGCTATACATACATACAGTCACGCCTTGTTCTCGATGGGGTAGGCCGAGACTATTAAAATTTCTCTCCACTTGCTACGATCCTGACACACGGCTTTCGCTTCTTCCAATTTCATGAAATTTTTCTTCATACATGCTTGTTGGTAGTAGGTATTTTAGACATGGTCTTTCCTTGAAACAACTTCAATTTGCTTATTAAAAGTACGCCCAGGTCTACCCCTAACGACTTGACCATTCACACTCGCCTTATAAATTTTGTTAATCTCATTTAGTCCATCCTTTCCACATGTCCGAACCACCATTTCTCTATCTTTGTCACTACATCTTCTAACACACCAAAGCGTTCCCTTATCGCACTATTCTCCTTCCTCATTCTCTCCATCAAGTTCACTTCAGTCATACCTCTCAGACTTCTCGTCGTTTGTGTCAGCATTTTTTTATAGCAAGTAAAAATTTAAATTATGAATTTTATAAACGCTCGTTGTAGTGTGTCTCAAGCCTAACCTAAGACAACTGACAACAAAGGATTTATTGTTATTAATTTTATGACAAGGTGGAAACCCTTCCACTTTATAGCGACGTTTGAGGTCGGAGGGTGTCAATTAAAACGGTAGTTCCTACTTATTATAGCAGTTTATAATCGAGACTGCCCTTTAAAGTCTCTATAAAGTCCTTTATAAAGTCTTCAGAGTTAACTATGGACCTCTAAAAGAGCGATATTTTGTGCTTTATAGGAGAAAGCTGAATGGTTATTACTTTTGTGGTCATTGAAAGATAGATAGATAATACTTTTAAAATAAATAAATTACACAAAGCCATTAATTTTACAGTTTTTGTTGTCGCAAGATTTAATTGCATTGAATGCAATAGGTAAATTTCATCTGTCACTTTGACAGCTGTCAGATTTCAGACCTACCGTCTTCTTTTTGTTCCTATCCCATGCTAAGAAGCGGTCGGCACAATTTTCATGCTTCTTCCACTTTATTTTTTTTATCACAAGGATCACACCTTAAATCTATGCCTTAAATATTATGTGATTCTATCATTATTACATATTTATATCAAATATTTATTAAAAAAATTCCAAAGAAACTGTTACACAAATTATGTCACTCCGCGAGCCAAGGTCCAAAAAAAACCGATTATGATTGAACTTATTTATTAAAATTACAATTAAATGGCTTATAATTAGGCGAGAGTCAAGCTCGACAGAAGGAGATTAACTGAACTAAAAGACTTAAAATTATGCTTAAACTAATTCCCTCGGTGCCTGGTTCTCACGCTGGCGCAGGTGGTCATGTTGCGTGGTCAGCGGAATGTACTGTCCACCTGCGATGTGTCATTATTGGTATTCGGGTGTTCTGCGTACTTAACACCTCCCTCCTGAAGAACAGCGACTATTGTCGAGCTAGGGTCGAAAATATCGCTGACAGGCCAGGCTGTGTGGGCTCTCCAGGATCTCTGTGTTCCAATTCTATGCCGGTGCTTGCTGCTGTTATGTGTAGTCGTTTTCGCTTCTGCAGGTAGCGTCGAGTCGCCAGCCAGATACCCAGTACAGTTGCACCGAACATCAGTAGGTACAACGGGGTTATGGTATAGAGCAGGCTTCTCTTTCCATTGTCGTTGATGGTGATTGGTGCTGCTAATAACATCTCGGTGTCTGCGTTATGTAGGTGGTGTAGGTCTATAGAGTTTAATTTCAAAATTTTCTGTTCCGTCGAGTTTTCCAATAGATAGTTGGTGGGTATGTTGGTGATCTTCAGCGCTTGTCCCTTGATGCGGTCTTCATTATTCAGAATAGTGAATTCGGTAGTAGCTAGTAGACAACCTTTAGGTAGAGTTGCTAGATAACTTCCTTTGATGATGTTAATTTGATCTTGAGTGCAAGATACGCGTACTTTGGTCGGTGTCGGGAAGCTGACTACGTAGTGGCGATCGTCAAGTTGCTCTACGGCTCCTGTTCGCAGAGTGACGGATGTGAAGTGGCAGGACTCGTCGATCTTCTGCGTGGTGACCAGACGATGGATACAGTCGGCCTGGTTTCCGTAGTGGTGGTTCAGCTTGTCCTCGCAGAGGTATCCAAGGCTAGACTTCGGGCATTCAGCCTCTATGTACATAAAATCTTTGTCGTGAATTGCTAGGAAAGGATAAGGAGGGATGAGAATTTTGTTATCCTCGTTTGGGACTACGGATAGCTTGAATAGATCGTAGATAGGGGAATAGACAACCGGGAACTTGAACACTAGAACTAAGCTTCTATCGCTATAGTAGTAACCTACTTTAATTATATCGAAATATTCTCTAAAACTTACTTTAGGTATTTTATCTCTGCTATAGAGACTAACTAACCTATTAATCATATCTCTAAACGAATCCCTATTATACATAAGATGATAGGAACTCCTCGCTCTAATAAAACCTAAAACGTTCTGTAACCTAAGTAACTCGTCCGATAAATCTTCCACATTGTCTGCTAAAATAATTAAGAATTGCCCCAAGTAAGCATATTGTGTCATATCCCTTTCGCGCCTGACTTCACTTTCCGTTAAATTGTTGATAGCATTTTCAATTACATTTTGATTCTGAACTAAGCTATTTAAAATATCTGAATTCTGCAATACCCAATTTTTCCCAAGGCTAATATGATTATTCATTTCTGTGACCATTTTATTTTGGTTTTCTTTCAAAATTTTAATCGCGTTATCATATTTGATCGCATCGGTGTAATCTAGATTCCCAGAAATACTTTTAATGATAGAACCTAAGCCGTCGATGAGACCTCGCTTCACACGCATAGGCTCAAGGGTCTGTAGTTGATCTGATAATTTTCCAATTTTATTACGCAAGTGTTCTATGTGCGGTTTATAAAACGATAAGGTCTTATTGCGAAATTCAGAATAAAATGAAGTTAATTGAGATTTTAGAAGATTAATACTATCGCGCAAATTGTTCAAGTCGATGGGCTGGAGGAACGAGTGATAGTGCGAAACTATCCTAGTTGGCCCAATGTTAAAGGGTAAGATACCAGGTCCTTTATCCAGGCTATTCAGAGTCGGATCTTCTGCTTGTACTAGGCCCAGGAACAGGAGGAGAATCCTGTAACAAGCGTGCGCTATTAGGGACTCTCTTTATCCTAGGCTTGGCTACTGGACCGCGTTTCCGTTTTGTATATATGTGAATTGGCAGATTGGCCAATACATTGTCATGGGTATATCTCGCAGCTAACTTTTGACGACTTGCATTCGGATTACGAATGAACACCTGCTGATCGGGTAGGTACTGAATCTCACGCTCACGGTCCTTATTCGCGTTCTCGGTAATTTGGGTTCGTCGATGCAAAGATGACTCATTTATTATGTCGAAAACCTTCTTCATTCTCTCACGGTGGTCTACCATATATTGTTGCAACACATTTACGGATAGATTTATATCTATGGGGTCACGGGGATCTAAATGTCCTGTAATAATGTCTAGTGGTCTGCATTTGGTAAAACTATGGATAGAACTATTGTAGGCTAGTACAGCATAGGCTGTCAAGTTTGATACTGGGTCACCTCTATGCTCTAGTTTTAATATGCGTAGATGTTCTAGCAAAGTAGAGTGAAAACGCTCCACTATGCCGTTTTCATTGGGTGCATATGCCAAAATTTTGTGATGATTTATTTTATGTAATCTGACAAATTCTAGGAATATCTGGTTCGTAAATTCGGGTCCTCTATCAGTAACAACAGTCATAGGCAAGCCATGATGAGTACTGAACATAAGGAGAGCCTGAACTACGCTAATAGCCGTAGCATCTCTCAATGGGTATGCCTGCGCATATTTTGAGAATGCATCTACGATGGTAAGGTACTTTTGAGTTTCGATGCTGAGAAGATCTAGGTGCACTATTTCAAAAGGCCTAGTTGGGGGTGCTACAATTTGGAACTTCTGTTGGATGGGCTTGCGATCGTACTTGGCACGCCCGCATATGGTACACTCATTTATATATTTAGTGATTTCGTCTCGCATTTTCGGGAAATAGTATTTTCGAGATAGAGCTAGATAAGTCTCGGTGATACCGCGGTGATTAGTCTTTCCATCGTGATAATTTCGAATGATTTCCTGTTGTTTAAAATAATCTTTTACGTCTTCTAATTGAACCTTTGTCAAAATTAATTTCATGGATGAACTTTTGAATTTTTGTTGTATTATTGGCACTATAGAGTACATATCTTGTAGGGGTTGAATTAGGATACCGGTTTTGACTTTAGGGTCAATGAACTTTTTCACGGCAGTTACTACGTCTTCCTCAAGGTTAGACTTACAAAGTTGAATATGGGTTCTGAGATAATTATCGAAAGGAATTGTAACGGTAGGGCCACTCCTTACACTTTCAACTATTGTAAAGACTATCTGGTGCGTGAATTTATTCAGAGGATCGTCGGATATAGGGATTTCAAGGATTGGGTTCTCAGAATCAGTATGTACTGTGGCTGTATCTAAGTTAGAACTATCAGCCGTAATAGTAGCTGAGATGTCAGCTGTAAGAGTACTTGAGCTATTATGTCTTACTGAAGGTGGTTTTTCAGATAGATTAACTATCAGAGAACTAGTTTCCTCGTTGTTCAATTCAATACGTGATAAAGCGTCGGCGTTGGTATTTTGTTTGCCTTGCTTATATGTCACAGTATAGTCGTATTCACTTAGCTTAAGTCTCCACCTGGTGAGTCGAGAGTTAGGCTCTTTTAGATTCATGACCCACTGCAAAGGTCTATGATCCGTCATAATTTTAAACTTTCTGCCAAACAAATAAGGTCGAAAGTACTTCGTTGCCCATACAATGGCTAGCAATTCTTTTTCGATGGTACTATAGTTGATCTCGTGACTATTCAAAGTGCGTGACGCATAGGCTATGGGCTTATCAGAGCCGACAGTACCCTGAGACAGAACAGCTCCTATAGCTAAATTGGATGCATCGGTGGTTAATATGAATTCTTTGGTGAAATCGGGATATTGAAGGATTGGGTCGTTCATAAGGAGGGTTTTACACTTTTCAAAACATTGTATATAATTTGGATCTAAATTAATTTTGGTACCTTTCTTTAGACATTGCGTCATCGGCTTTGTGATTTTTGCGAAATCAGGGATGAATTTTCTATAGTACCCGAGAAGACCTAGGAAACGCTTGATCTCGGTAGGCGTTTTTGGAATGGGGTACTTTTGAATGGCAGCGATCTTATCCGGGTTGGGTTTGATGCCATCCTTACTGATGACGTGCCCTAAGTAAGCAGTCTCCAGTTTCAAAAACTCGGACTTGTCCATTTGGATCTTAAAGTTGGACTCTCGTAGTTTTTGAAATACCTTGCCTAGGTTTACTATGTGTTCTTGTAAAGATGTGCTAAATACGATAATATCGTCTAAATATACTAGGCAGATACTATTCTGGAGCTCTCTTAGTACGTTGTCCATGACACGTTGAAAAGTCGATGGACTATTTTTGAGACCCATGGGCATTCGTAAAAATTCAAAATGCCCATGTTCTACGTTAAAGGCCGTTTTCGGAATGTCAGCGGGGTTCATTTGGACCTGATAAAATCCGCTAGCTAAGTCTAGTGTGGTAAAATACTGACAGTTGCCTAGCTTGTCTAGGACATCTGCAATATTCGGGATGGGATATTTGTCATCCAGAGTTTTCTCATTTAGCTTCCGAAAATCGACTACTATACGCCATTTCACTTTACCAGAGGCGTCGGCCTTTTTAGGGACTACCCAAATAGGGGAACTCCACGCGGAGTCGGATGGTTGAATTATCCCTTGTTCGAGCATCTTACCTATCTGGTCTTGAACTTCTTGCCTATGAATGAAAGGATAACGGTAGCTCTTAGTATATACGGGTATTTCATCTGTGGTCTTAATGGAATGCTTAATTCTGTTGTTAAAAGTTAAATCTTCGCCTTCCAAATAAAACACATCCGCATATTGAGCGCAAAGCGATTCTAAGTTCATCCGCTCTTCCTCATTCAGATGGCTAGTACGCAAGCGAGACAAGACTTCCTTAACTCGGTCGGGTAATTTCTCGATACGTGCGCACTCTTCATTAAAGATTTCTGCACATACCGGTTGGTCCATAGAGAAAATGACGTCATTACGACTTGGATTATGAACTTCAATAATTCCTCGGTTATCTACTACAGTTGTTAAGCACTCTACTATGTGACAGTTGGATATCACTTGATCCGCGATTATCGCTTCTCCGTCTTGTACATTAATTGGTAGCTTAATTAACTTAGTAGAACCGGCTGGAATAACGTCCTCGTATAAGTTGGCATTTCGCGAGTCGTAAACCCTAATAGGATTTTTCGCGTTTTTCGTACTTAGAGTCTTAGTCTTGAAATCAATTGTCGCTTCCCATTTGTCCAATAAATCTGACCCAATTAGTCCATCAAAGTAGTCATGGAATTTATATACGTATAAGGTGACGTTATCGCTGTCTTTAAATTCTGAGAAACACGGTAGCGTTATCGAATAGTTGCTACGCGTCACAGCATGAACGTTGCATACTTCGAAAGGGTCAAAGTTTAATGTTACGTCACTGAAATAATTTTGTACTGCGTCGGGACTAATAAACGATTGATTAGCTCCTGTGTCAATTAGAAGCTTAAGAGGGGGATTCTCGATTTGGATAAATGGTAGCTGTCTTTGAGTCTGGAGGTTAACTTCTATTTTGGTTTTTCGGACTTGGGAGGGTCCTGAAAATCCTCAATAGTTACTCCGGTGTTGGAATTTTGTGTGTCATGAGTCACAACCGTTTCAATCTGCTGCTCGTCAGGTGTTTCATAATCAACATAGCTATAATCATAGTCGTTATAATAGTAATAATCTCCATAGTCAGTATAATAGTCGTCATAGGACTGATTGAAGTCGGTGAAGTTCATTTCTCTAGTCTTAAAATAATTGCTCGGCGGTGGGTTGCCGTGCTTGGTCCAGTCATGGGCCCTAGTGGATGGTGGCAGATTACGTGTTACAAAATGACTAACACCACTCATAGGTTTCGGTTGTTGCACAAGGGGTGCGGGATTACGTGGCGGAACCCTAAACGCATTTTGTGGGTTGTAATTCGGGGGTGCGGCACGGAAAATCTGCATTGTCCGTGTCGGTCCTGTCTGATGATGATAGTTAAGCCTCCACTGTGGGGGTGACATTGGCATAGCAAACGGTTTGGATGTTCCTGGTATATTATTAAAATTGCTAGGCGGTTTGTAGTAAGCAGGCACATGATGCGATTGTGTATAGGGTGCCTTAAAATATGTAGGGGCCTGAGAATGAGATCTCTTATCAGATATGTGCTCATTCCGGTGCTGGAGGTACAGGGTGTTTTGTTCCTCATGCACATACTCGAGGGCTTTCTCGATAGATTCGGGACGCATGCACCTAATACGTGACCCTAGGGGATCTTTGAGACCACGTAAGTACGCTTGAAGCGTGAGCTTCTTATATAGGTCTCGTTTCGCCTCTATGGTAGTAGGGACGGTTTCATGAAGGGACACATACGTCATAAGGGTGCTAAAAATATTTTGGCACCGCTCATAGAACTCTTGTGGTGTTCCAGAGCCCTGCGTTAATAACGCTAAGTCATTGTAAAGCGCGGTCTCGTCACGCTGGTCAGAGAAATTATTTATTAAGGCTTTTCGAATGCCATTCCACTCGGTAGGGATGCCATTCGAATTGATGAGACGCGCGGCAGAACCAGTAACCTTATTAAGTATGCCGTTTAATAAGGCTACTTCTACTAATTTGTTACCAGGATGTCGTGATACAAACTCCTCAACTAGTTGGTCACATAAATGAATAAATCTCGTCAAAACGTTGACGTTCCCATCGAACTCCGGTACTAATCTAAGCGCCTTATTGATCTGATCTAAATCAGCCATTTCTAATATTAAATTATCACAATCACTATCTAATTTTCTATTTATATCTTGTAACCTAGACCTACTACTAATACTACAACTAGTGTTCCGCGATTCTCTCGGATGGAAAATTTTGGATTAGATAAGGTGCACTTAGAATAGGAAACTTAGGATAGGTGAGCAAGACACTAGAAGATTTAGTGTACTTACATTGGTTTCATTCTCGGCCTCTTCGGTGTATCGAGGTTCGGATACCCTTGACTTGTAGCGGCGACCTTGTTCTGATCCCTGGAACGGCACTTGAAAGTACCAGGGCGACTCCCGCACGAACACGATGAACTACGATAGTTAAGTCCACGCAGGGATCAACCCTCAGGGATCCTACCGACTGCGCCAATTATGTCACTCCGCGAGCCAAGGTCCAAAAAAAACCGATTATGATTGAACTTATTTATTAAAATTACAATTAAATGGCTTATAATTAGGCGAGAGTCAAGCTCGACAGAAGGAGATTAACTGAACTAAAAGACTTAAAATTATGCTTAAACTAATTCCCTCGGTGCCTGGTTCTCACGCTGGCGCAGGTGGTCATGTTGCGTGGTCAGCGGAATGTACTGTCCACCTGCGATGTGTCATTATTGGTATTCGGGTGTTCTGCGTACTTAACACACATAATAATATAATTTATAGACAATATTTTTTGTCTTTATCGAATTTTTGAATAAAGGCATAACTGGGTACTTACCTATACTTATTTCGGTTCATACTAGCATAGCGGGTTAAACATTTTTTATACTATGTGATAAATACCAAAGAATAAGAAACTGGCACTAAAATACAAAACCCATAAACATACATAAAAAAATTACCGCAACAACCTCGAGCATTGTGGCAAAGAATAAAACTGGAGTATCGTGTGAGATGTCCATTTTTCATCGTCACTACAAAGTGTTCCTCAGACATTGCCTACACGGTAAACGCAACGTATTATTTTCCTTTACGCCCGCCACTTTTCTGATATATTCCCTCAGCGAGCTTACAACAAAATAGGTATAGATTATGGACCTGCTCTAATTTCAGGTGACTTAAGGGTTATGTACATTGTCTGGAGAAAAATGTATTATGGGCAAATTATATTATTATTCTATGACCAGATATTATGCTTCATCATTCCCCCACTGCCCTGATAAAAAAATTTGCTGGAATTATCTCAATGATAGTTTGAAGCCTTGACAGTGCCCAGTAGATGGAAATAGACTCACCCTCTTTTACATGGGACCATTGACGTACTGGCGAATTATGGGTGTACCTCCTATGGAACTGAGTTCTGGGTACACCTCTGCCTACCCCTTCGGGAAAAAGGCATGATTGTATGTTATAATATGTTACGATCGGCGTCTTTTTTTAATAATAATAACCTTTATTTGGAATGATAAATTGATTTACATAGCCCATAATGACTAAGGATGATATCTGCAGAAGTATAAACTGTGTCACAGATACCAACGCCCTCCTCCGGAATTAATGTAGAATGCTTATTCCAGTTACAAAAAAAATAATACCAGTTACGTAAAATAACATTATGACAATAATAATTTGTATAACAATATTATACTACTCCAAAAAAAAAAGTTAAAGACTGTACACACCTACGACTTACAGATACAACCCGGCGCCTTTTATTTCATCGACATGGATTCGAATGGTGCATGTTGCCGACATATTCTTCTGATAATTTGTGGCCAACAAGAGTCACCGGTATTTGTCAGCGACTTAAGTTTACACCTAAATAGATTTGAAGTGTTTTTAGTACGAATTTTTTCAAACCAAAAGTACTGAACCGATTGGTAAGGGTTCAGTAAGTAAAGTAGTTAAGTAAGTAGTAGTTAAGTAGTTTCGGTTTGAAAAAGGTTACGCGAAATATTATTACATTAAAAACTAGCAACTCGCCTAGCATGGGCCTCGCATGGGCACTAAAATAGCAAAGTTATGTAGAGCTATCGTGAGGGAAGAATACAAATAATATTACATTTAATTTATACTTTAACAGAATGGGTTATCCATTACACTGCTCGAGTCAATTGATATGGGTTATGTGGACAACCCATATTGTCAAAGTTTCAGGTCACCAAGCTTCCGACAAGGCTTCCGACATAAACTAAAGACTGCCCCTACATTTCTTATAGGAAACAGCCGGGACCTACAGTTTACCGTGCCATCCGAAACACAGTAGCGTTCAGGTGGAAAGTCCACCAATTAAAGGTACATTACGTAATTAAAGGTACATTCCGCCAAGCAGTAATGTGCAAACATTACTGTGTTCCGGTATGAAGGGCAATGTTACCAGCGAAATTACTGGGCATGATGAGATTCAACAACTCATATCTCAGGGTGACAGGCGCAGTGCAGTGCCGCGCAGAATTTTGAATTTTAAAACACTGGGTAGCACTGTGTCTGATATGGGCAATCATGATGATTATCATCAGGCACCTGATAAGCTCGTTTTGTCACTCACTATCAGAAAAAAAAAATAGAAGATTTTTATCATTTTGTAGGGTAAAAAGTCTTTTTCTATGTGTGTTGGTTGTGAGTGACGGGATCAGGCTCTGTGAAGGAGCCGTATCACAATACTGTAGTAAAATCTTTACCTGCAATTACAAACTTGACTGTACAAGCTCTGTTTGTTACCTTTCTAATGAAACTCTTGTCTCACCCTCCCTTCGGTTCCTCACAAATTGAGCAAGGTACAACACCCGTACGTATCAAACGGGAGGTAGACCTTTCTAAGGGCTCACTACCTTCGTTCCAAGTTACAAGCATTGGCAATTAGGCTTATGAATAAACAAACAGGTGATTTGATACGAACTTTAAATCTTTTACTCAATTTTGTGAAACTTTATTCAAATCATTGATTTAAAGAAAATGCGAGATGAGGCTTTTTATGATAGTGAGTGACAAGACGAGCAAATGAGGCGCCTGATCGTAATGATCATGATTGCCCACATCAGACACAATGCCACCCAATGTTTTAAAATCCAAAATTCTGCGCGGCATTGCACGGCGCCTGTCACTCTGAGATATTAGTTGTTAAAACTCGTCATTCCCAGTACTTTAAGTCTTCACCTAATGGGACCTAATTTTTATTAAAACTTTAAACCTAATTTGCCTACTATTGATTCGGTCGATTCGACGACGGGTAGGTGTTCATGGGATTTCATTTCATACTGATCGGCAAATGTGTGTGTATGGAGAGTCGAATTTTATTTTTACTAATTGACTGCCTCGGTGGCGTAGAGGGCGCATGCCCGACTGCCAATCAAGAGGTCCCGGGTTTGATCCCCAGGTCAGGCAGTTAAATGTTAAATATTGGATTTTTCCATTAGGAATTATCTCAATAACTGCCTGGAGTCTGGAACTGTGCCCGGTAGATGGCAATAGGCTCGCCCCCTATTACATGGGACCAATAACATACTGGCGAAATGTGGGTGTATCTACTATGGAACTGAGTTCTGGGTACAACTCTTTCTACCCCTTCGGGAAAAAGGCGTGAATGTATATGTATGTATATATATGATCATATCATAATAGAGACAATAAGAATAAGTGTTAATGGACACATTCTTAGTTTTAACGTTTATCTAGCAGTTTAAGTTAAAGATAAATTACTTATTAGCCTCCAAGAGGCTAGATTGTAATTGGATGACATTTCATTCTAGGTATTTCATTTATGAAAAAAAATTGGTTGTCTGTAAAGTCGGTTTACTGACGATAGTTGAACGTGACAACGCGCTCACTCAAGTAGGAGAGAGACGGATGTCGAACGCTGCCGAACGCAAAGGCCGATTGTGCTTCTTTGTCGCTCGTTCCGCGCTCTCGCTTGCACTTCAAGCCTTACATGGAACGCCTCAGAGCGAGGTAACGCCGCATGAGACATGTTTTTTCGTGCGTGCAGCCGGCTCTATCGAATTATAAGACGTTGTCACGTCATAAATAAAAAACCATTACTCCTACTAAATAAACCGCAAGTCAAGAGACCTTTGAAAAGCAAACAATACAGATAAATAAATCAGTATATTATAAATAAAATGAGAGCACTCCTATTACCTTCCACTACAGATTATCCCCGAGGCGAGGAGTTGATAAAACTTGATCCGTTGATAAAAAGATCTGAGCTATTTTCCTGGATAATAGTTAGGTCAAAGAATAGTAAGTATTTCTACGTAAAGAAGCGTCACTCACCTTCACCAGCCATTTTATGTCACCTGCGACCGCAGTGACGCTCTAACTAAAAAAACTATAACATAACATACATTCACGCCTTTTTCCCGAAGGGGTAGGCAGAGGTGTACCCAGGACTGTTATTGGTCCCATGTAATAGGGGGCGAGCCTATTGCCATCTGCCGGGCATAGTTCCCGACTCCAGGCAGTTATTGAGATAATTCCTAATGGAAAAATCCAATATTTAACACTTTGTCTGACCTAGGGATTGTACCCGGGACCTCTTGATTGGCAGTCGAGCATGCGCCCTCTACGCCACCGAGGCAGTCAAACTACAATTATATGAAAAATTTGGGTTTTAGCTTCCTATGATTAAAAAGCCGTATTAATTAAAAGCTTAATAACTTCACTTATATGTCAATTCGATATTCCCATTGAAGTCTCCACGGATCGCCACTACACTCAATTTCATGCGTACCGAATATTAAAGAAAACATAATACTATTTACATACTAACGTATTATTTCGGGTAGGGGCACTGTCCTCGGGGAGAAGCCCTTTATCGTCCCTATTTGATTCCATCCTCAGGTAAAGGTACTCTGTCACAGTTAATAATCAGTAGACCAACTCAGATAATTTTTAGTCATAGACTTGAGCATTTCTTGGTAATGTACCATTCGCACGATTGTAGTGGTAGGCCTTTTTTGCAGGGTGTGCAGTGCCTGATGGTAAGCATCATGATTGCCCATATCAAACACAGTGCCACCCAGTTTTTTAAAATTTAAATTTAAAAGTTATATGTTATTAAGATAGTTAGCGCTTTGGTATAACTGTAAGCTTTCTATCATTGTGTATAATAAATAAATAAAATAAATAAAATTACTGCTTAGCGGACGAATAACTGGCAAAGGTGTGGTAATTACCCAGGCGGCCCCCTGCAAAATGTTTTTTAATTCAACCTTTGTCAATTTACAATTAATGTTTATCGAGGTATAATACAATACAGAATTCCTTGAAAAGCCTAGTAAAAAGTCAGATAAGGATATAATAAAGCCATTTTGAAAAAAAATATGAATGTAAAACACCTACTGTTATTGTTTACACTGTGTCTGTGATACACAGTACAATTAGATTAAGGGATGATTGTTGCTCTTGAGATTTGGCTTGTGGTCGGGAACTCAGACGACACTGTGAGTTATGTATTTAAATAACTACAGCTATTTTACATAATTTACTGTTTAGTTCACTGATTTGAAAAATTAGATAAATTCAAATTATTATATCTGAGATATTTTTATCAGTAAGCATTCTCTTCAGGGTCATTGAACTCATCACTTTGAAAGAACTTTTGCTATTTACTCACTAAAACTGAAATCGCATAAAATACAGCGGCTCTGTACATTTTCTTATATATACCAACCTTGACAGGCACAATTATTCATATTTGAAGAACTCAATAAGTACTGGATATATCTCTGCCCACTCATTCGGGAAAAAGAAGTGGTGGTATGTCGTGTATGGTTAATTCATAGTCTTATTTTTTTACATCTGTAGTGGAACACACGTAGTTGGTTGAGCACTGAGCTTTATTAATATTAAAACATCGTAGGATAGGTCGACTGGCAACTACCGTCATACATATTATATTTCAAATATTATACTACATGTTTCTCTTTTTGAAACAAACAAACAAAAATGAAGATTTCTGTAGTGGTAGGCCTCTTTTGCAGGGGGCCGCCTGGGGAAGTAACACACCTTTGCCAGTTATTCATCCGCCAAGCAGGAATGTGCAAACATTACTGTGTTCCGGTCTGAAGGGCAATGATACCAGCGAAATTACTGGGCATGACGAGATTCAACAACTCATATCTCAGGGTGACTTCAACGTGAACAAATCCTCGGAACAGTGAGGTCACTCCGCGAAGCCTGCGAAGTTCCCAGGAAGCTTCTGAGCTTCTGGGCGGAGTTAGGCTGGCTAGACTAGCCAGGACTTCACGTACAACGGACCAAGTATAGAGTCTAAGTGCGGAAAAGGAATCCACTTTACATTACATTATCTCAGGGTGACAGGCGCAGTGCAGTGCCGCGCAGAATTTTGAACTTTTAAAAACTGGGTGGCACTGTGTCTGATATGGGCAATCATGATGCTTACCATCAGGCACCTGATTTGCTTGTCTTGTCCACTCACTACCATAAAAAAAAAACTAAATTAATGGAACAGTAAGCAAATAGGCATATTATAAACCTAGCATAGCCATTTCGGCCAGATTATCTAAATATTCAAGCCCAAGTTCAAATAATTTATTCTTAGTCCATACTTAAAGCCTCGACGTATAACATCTCGGAATCGTTCTCGCTCTCACTCGCGACATTCATCATCATCATCATCAATAGGACGTCCACTGCTGAACATAGGCCTCCCCCATAAATTTCCATCCAGTCCGGTTGTAACCGGCCTGCATCCTGCCGTACTTATCAGATCGTCTGTCCACCTTGTGGGAGGCCGTCCTACGCTGCGCTTACCAGTCCGTGGTCTCCATTCGAGAACTTTACGGCCCCATCAGCCATCAGCCTCGCGACATTATGCACATTTAATTTTAGCACACTATCAATAGCTTTCTTTCGTTGACATAATACTACCCTCATACATATTATATTTATAAATATACTACAACATCCACAGTTTGATTAGCATTGAAATGAATCGCTTTTAGCGGATTTCATATTTGGTGAATTTTATTTTTTTTAACTAAATTCTGTGGTATATAATATCACTTGACTTTTAGGAAAACTAATAATATAGCTGTCTACTATATTCAAATGACATAGGTACCTACAAGAGAAAGTACAGCATTAACGTTAAATATTTTAATCACCATTCCCTTCTAAGATTCCTTTGTACCGAACTCACTTCAGTAGGAACCCAGTTACTAGGTAAAATATTAATGCTTTCCAAATAACATAATATTAGGGATGTTCTGGATTTCCGGCCATTATACTCTATGAATATAATATGTATTTATTGCACTAAAGAACAGAACCCTACTCATGAAAAAGAAGTGTTTTTTTTTTTATGATAATGACTAACAAAACGAGCAAATCAAGTGCCTGATGGTAAAGCATCATGATTGCCCATATCAGACGCAGTGCCACCTAGTGTTTTAAAATTTAAAATTCTGCGCGGCACTGCACTGCGCCTGTCACCCTGAGTTATTAGCTGTTGCCCAGTAATTTTGCTGGTAACATTGCCCTTCAGACCGGAACACAGTAATGTTTGCACATTACTGCTTGGCGGATGAATAACTGGCAAGTGTACTGTAATAAGTAAAAAATACTAATTTATTTCTGACTTTTTTGCGCGGGATGAGGTTAACAAATACAGCACAGATTTAATAAATAATCACGCAAACATAATATGCAGGAAACCTTGTCATGTCAGAGATAGCGCGTTAATAGTTTTTGATAACGTTTATTGTCGTTCTTTATGGCTTTATGGGATAAAGCATAATAGGCCTTGATGGAGAAATCCTTGCGATGACATTTTCATAGTGTAACAAAAAGGTATAGCAATACTTAAAGGGGTGTATGTACCAAATTGAACTCAACAAACTGAAACAAAAAACTGAACAAACAACTTTCATAAGAAAGAATTGTGAAATAAAAAAAAATCTACTTACCATACAAATTGACCGATCACCAGATACATTTTACCACTTTTTTTTGAACGCCGAACTTGGGTTAAGTGGATTTTTTTTAAACTGTTTCAACTAAATATAATTAGAAATGTCAATTTGATCCGGCAAGATCACAATACCCGACCAGTTTCATCCGGTCAAAATTACCTTTACAACTATAAAGTGCACATCACTCACACGTAAATCTTCCGTGATCGTCTTAACCCCATTAAGGCAGCGTCGGTTATACCCTGGGGTTATTGTGATTTAACTCACCATAGTTATCTGTGGAGTGTCGCGTCGTCTCAGTGGGTTAATGGGTTTGATATATGATGTTTTGTTCAGTGTTTTAGGGAATACTAGTTGTGGTCCTCGGTTTCACCCGTATAGACATCACTTCTGTGTACAAAATATCGGAACAAAAATACCCTTAATTATTCCATTGTCTTTACAGAAATGTTTTAGCTCAAGTAAATAGTTTTATAGCGGGGATTATTTTATTTAAAAAATGATCTTAAGCATTCTTTAGCTTAACTATTATTTTTGAATGTTTGGGTGCGTTAAGTTTTTATTTGACATAATATTATGTATGGAGCTCAGACCCAGAAACAACATGAAATGGAGGGTATTTTTCAGAAGTTGACATTGATAGGTGCATTGCATTTTTAAAAAAAGAAACAAAATGGCTATAAACTATCAGTCGCCATTATGTTTTTTTTTTAGAAAAGACAATTATTGTCTATTTTGTCAAGTCAAAGTACTGCAAACACTGTAATCTCGGCGTAACAGTAACCAATTAGGTCAAGTGACAGCTCCGTCGAAAAGGGTCATCGGCTTCCTGTTACACTGACAAATTAATCTATGACAAACTGACACTGATATAATAGTGATTTTCTTAGAAACCTTGAGATGTTCTCTAATAGAATTATTAGTGTGAAGAGTGTAGATTTTAGATATTATATTTATGTAGATTGGTAAGGGTCTACGGCTGACGCTTAACCTAAGCTTAAATTAGACACTAAACTATCACAGGTACCAACGTTCAGCTCAATCGGTTAAGTTTTTCTGGCTCAAGAAGGTTATTTCACCAAATTTTGTCTGTAGTTTTTCTTTTGTGATAGAGAGTGACAAGACGTGCAAATCAGGTGCCTGATGGTAAGCATCATGATTGCCCATATCAGATACGTGCCATCCAGTGTTTTAAAATAAAAAATTCTGTGTGGCACTGCACTGCCTGTCACTCTGAGATATAAGTTGTTGAATCTCGTCATGCCCAGTAATTTCGCTGGTAACATTGCCCTTCAGACCGGAACACAGTAATGTTTGCACATTACTGCTTGGCGGATGAATAACTGGCAAAGGTGCGGTACTTCCCCTGGCGGCCCCTTGCAAAAGAGGCCTACCACTACACAACACACAAAAACACAAACACACTACACAAACTACACAATGACACAAATTTTCACAAATTTATAGGTATTACTAGCTCTGCCCCGCGGTTTCACATGCGTAGGATATTCCAAGGTCTAAACTATATACATACCAAATTTCAACCCAATCGCCTCAGTAGTTTTGGCGTGAAAGAGTAGCAAACATCAATCCATCCATCTTCACAAAATGCATTTATATTATAAGCAGGATGTAATATACTTTTTCATGAAGTAATACTACTATCTCATAATTATATTTCATTGAACAAGTTGATTGAAGTTTGAACAAAGATAAGCCTACTTAATAAATCATTATTATGAAATAAATAGTATATAATATAAATATAAATATTAGCTAACAGCAAACTTACTTTCGTTATTATGGAAAATAAAATATTATTACGCGGCTCAATTTACATATAATAAAATTTTTATACTTGTGAGTAAAACAAGTGTAACAAGCCTCATAAAACACACTTAAAATTTCTACTAAAACCCACCTTATAAATTGACGTTTCTTGCAATTAATTTTTTATATTTTTATTACTGCGACTTCAAAGCGACGGAAAACTGCCGTGGAACTCTTGACCTATATTACTTCGTTGTAGTATGTGGTCAAATCTTTTTATGCCGGTTACCGGATATAAAACACCGTAGTCAACAACAATAATAATAAAGTAGCGTTCGTATGTAATGTTGAAGGACGTGTAAACTGCTGATGTGTTGTCAATGACTTAATAAAATATGACGAGACATCATCGTCTTCCTGCCCTTATTCTACACTAAGTGGGGTCAGCACAGTATGTCTTCTTCCCCCATCCTCATGCTGTAGGGGTTTTGACTTGTGTTTTACGAGCGGCCGCCTGCCTAACGTTAACCCTCCTTGGGACTGCTGTTGTTGGCAAGGTGGTAGCCATTAGTCCCTTAGTTGCCTTTTATGACACTCACGGTAAGATAGAGAGTGGTCCTATTCTATGCCGAAAGCCGCATATCAAAATATGGCGAGACACAATGTAGTTTATTTTAAGCCACAATTAGATCACATATTATCTAGATTGCAGGCACCTCAAACGTGTATAATATTATAATGTACAATAAACACATTTAATTGCGTTAAATTCATGCTTTTCATCGTGAAAGTCGAAAATCTATTGGAAATAAAATGGCTATCCGGCAAAATTCAAAAGTGACCGGATAATTTCATCTCTAATGGATACTTGAGAATTATTTTCTGAGATAAGGTTCGTTTCGAATGCTATCTTAAAGTATGATGAAAACGCGACTGTAAAAATATTGCATTGTTGATTGTCGTTAAGAGGCGAGGAAAGGGAAAAAGGGAAAAGATAACGGGCGTACTTTATTTCATTTTAGATTTAAGGGCAATCAAAAAGGACCCGTGTCATCTGTTCTCTTGAAACCCTTATAAAATATTTTTAGAGAAAATCATTTTGTCGACTACTGCGATCACCAAGCCGCCTGACAAGCGTAGTGATTACGGCAAAATCCCTCCATATGAATAGTTTATTGCGTTCTGGGGTTGCCCTATGTTCAGCAGTGGACGTCTTCCGGCTGATGATAATGATAATAATGATTTTCCGAATGTATATTATTTGTTGGAGTTCCGACTCTCGTGAGAATACTTAGAAAAATATTGTGAAGGCACCGAAATTTTTCTAAAATTATGATCTTGAAGTTGAGTTAAAATCATAACATACATTCACGCCTTTTTCCCGAAGGGGTAGGTAGAGGTGTACCCAGGACTCAGTCCCATAGGAGATACACCCACATTTCGCCAGTATGTTATTGGTCCCATGTAATAGGGGGCGAGCCTATTGCCATCTACCGGGCACAGTTCCAGACTCCAGGCAGTTATTAAGATAATTCGTAGTGGAATAATCCAATATTTAACACTGCCTGGGAATCGAACCCGGGACCTCTTGATTGGCAGTCGAGCATGCGCCCTCTACACCACCGAGGCAGTCTAGTCTTTAGTCGAGGCCGAGCTAAAATCAATTTGCTCTAATTTTCTCCATCCTAGTTTCCAATAAAAATACACAATCTTTCGGCCATTTTCGAAACTAATTTCGAAATAAGAATAATATTTCTCTGGAAACTGCTTTCGATAAATGAATAAAAAATACTTGAAGCTCACTCAAATAACACTTAATACGTCATTAGAATATTTTTATTCCTAATTTCCATGTTACAAGTAAGTTACTTACATTTTGGTTAATTTAAACATGAAATGGGTCTTTAACAGTTAGTTAACGAACTCATTACGCGGTTTGAGTTATTTTGTAAGTCCTTTAATTTATATAACAAGTTTCTAATTGCTACTGAGTCGTAGTTACTCGTACATTTCGCGTCTTAGTTTTGCATTTCGTGTAATTTTGTAGTGGTAGGCCTCTTTTGCAGGGGGCCGCCTGGGGAAGTACCACACCTTTGCCAGTTATTCATCCGCCAAGCAGTAATGTGCAAACATTACTGTGTTCCGGTATGAAGGGCAATGTTACCAGCGAAATTACTGGGCATGATGAGATTCAACAACTCCTATCTCAGGGTGACAGGCGCAGTGCAGTGCCGCGCAGAATTTTAAATTTTAAAACACTGGGTGGCACCGTGTCTGATATGGGCAATCATGATGCTTACCATCAGGCACCTGATTTGCTCGTCTTATTACACACTATCATAAAAAAAAAATTACTTAGGTATTTCGTCAATACAATGTACAGTCGAATTAAAAAAAGATGGTGAACTAGTAATTTTTTGAGCACATCTATAAAATATTATAAATAAATATAAATATGGGACAACTTCCACACACAGTCACCTGGTCCCAAACTAGGCTAGAAGCCTGTACTATGGTAACCAGATTACTGATATACATACTTATATAAGCTTATAACACCCAGACATAGATCAAACAGACATGTTCTTGCACACATATTTTCGATCTGGCCGGGGATCAAATCCGGGGCCTGCAGCACAGAAAGCAGAGTTACTACCGTCTGAGCCAACGAGGCTGTCGTATGAGTATCAAGTGAAGGGGTTTGATGAGGTTAATGCGAATAAATCTCTTTTATTATACACTCATACACAATACGTTAAAACTTATTAAACACAGCAGCTTGCTCAGTGCTGACATTATTGATCTAGGAATCCGACTAACTCGGGGTCATTGCAAGCAATATGTATTATTCAAACTATGCATCCAATTTCACACTAGACTACCTTTACATAATTACATTAGTATTTATCTCTAATGCCCAGATATCACAGTAATAAAATATCTCCTTAGTTAATTTTCTCATCAGAGTGATAGTTAAGAGCGTCTACTAGCTACGAGAGTTTGACACAATCCTATGAAAGAGGAATACAAAACATAGATTTGGTAAATTTTCCATAGGATTGTGTGAAACTGCTAAGAGGTCCGCCTTTTCAAAATAGATACAATAATAAACCGCGTAATATTAGTGCTCGCTTTCTCTTCGCGGCTCTCTTCTCTAGGTTCGTCTCTAGGTATAGTGGTTTGGGCTCTTCGTTGCATGTCAGTCAGTGAGTCAATTTAGGTTTTTATAATATTATGATTACTTTTTTAAATCGGTTGGCGTTTGACCCCAATCTTACACCTGAGGCCTAAAAGTTGGAATAAGCTTTCCTACGAGTAGAAGATAATTTATTAACTCATCTCTAAAGACTCCAAGACTCAGATAAAAATGTTGGTTTCTCTACTAAATTTTCCTTAGAAAAGTAAATAACAATGCCAAAGAAATACAATTTAAACGCCCTTCTGAAGAAATATAAAACCTATTCATAGTAGACTACATTGTTACGTGGGATGACCGGAGGCTACACTTCTCGTCAAGGTAAAGGTCGTTCTACACATTTCTTATTCTGTCTCTTTATCTTGATGTTATTATAGTGAATAGTAAAGTAATGTAATAGTAGTAGGTGTACAGTCAGGGCAAAATACAAACCTTGCTTTAATTGAAATACAAATTAAAAAATAATGTATCGCAACTAATTAAAATACTTTGTAGTCGTAGGCCTCTTTAGCAGGGGGCCGCCTGGGGAAGTACCACACCTTTGCCAGTTACTCATCCGCCAAGCAGTAATATGCAAACATTACTGTGTTCCGGTCTGAAGGGCAATGTTACCATCGAAATTACTGGGCATGACGAGGTTCAACAACTTATATCTCAGGGTGACAGGCGCAGTGCAGTGCCGTGCAGTATTTTGAATTTTAAAACACTGGGTGACACTGTGTCTGATGCTTACTATCAGGCACCTGATTCACTCGTCTTGTCACTATCATAAATTCATTTTTCGTACGAATTGCAGATATATTTAATTATTCACAAAATGTTGATCTCTTTTTAATAAAATAAAATAATTTTAAAACCATAATAAGTAGAAAGTTCTTCACCTGATTCCCATAATGAATTTCCACCTAACCTCTGTACTTTTTCTCCTTCTCTGCGCTTAATTTAATATAATATGGCTTTGATCTTAATTCTTTATAATATTGTTGGCATTTATAATTTCTCCTTAAATAGTATGTAGAATTCTTCTTTTCCTTATAATTGACATGAAACAACTAAATAATTGTACTCTTATTTTATAAGTAAAAACTACTTAGCTAACTGCTTTGTATTCCTGTTATTCATATGTATTTAAAGCTGTTTGTTTTCTGAATAAAAATAAAATAAAATATAAAAAGTGGCAAACAAAACAAACGGTATGCCTAATGTTGAGTGGTTAATTCAAATTAATTAATTGTATTCAGACATTTTATCCATTGGTTAGTATATAGTGAACTTATGACTATGTTAGTATTATAATATTAATATTAAATTTAAGGTTTAATAATAACATCTCACCTTTAAAGACACAATGTTGGCTATTGGCCTATGGACCTCTGTCCAGTGTTTTATCAAATGGGAGTCTGATGACTCAGCAATGGTCCTTAGTATGCTGTTGTTACTGGCCCGCATAGGGCACATCAGGGAAGCGCTTCGTTTTCTTATAATTGAGTAGAAATCATCAACTTGTGCTTTTGCAAACATCCCTGATGCACTACAATAGCGTGCCAACCCCATCAGCACCCTAAAAAGGTTAAGCCGCCTATGGATACCTGCAACACCAGGGGTATTCCCAGTATGTTGTCGACCCTTCAACACTCTATTCACTTTCCTTTTTAAGAGTCCTGCGTGTTTGTAGATTGTATATCAGACTTTTTCGTGATTTTAGAGTTGTCTCTATATTGAAAGTGGTTCAAAATAATGAATACTTATATTTACCATCGATGAAGTCGGCAATAGTACGATAAACTCTGCATATAAGATGTGAAATACCCACTAGTGAGAAATGTGTCACTCTGAGCAAACACAGCACTAACTGTTTACATGTTCACTATTAATTCCTATATACAATCACCAATCAAGAAGTCACAGCCTGTACCATCAACTAGGAGCAGTAATCCGATAAACTATCAGAACGGAAATAAATTACTCGACGAGCGCATTACCTGTGGTGTCGATCAAATATTGGCACAAACGGGCAAACACGCCTGTAATCCTTTGGGAAATAAGAGGATTTGACTGAACGCAGGCAAGACAAGTGATTGAGTATGAATTATGGGTATATGTTGTTGATGCAGTGTTTGTGTTTGTGGAATTGTGGTAAAGTGTTGTGGAGGTCACTGGATTTATTTATTCATCATTATCATTTCAGCCATAGGTAGTCCGCTGCTGAACATAAGCCTCCCCATAGATTTCTATCTAGTCCGGCAGTAAGCAGCTTACGGTCTTTATTAGATCGTCTGTCTAACTTGTGGGTGTGCTAACACTGCGTTGCCGCGCTTGAAAATTTCCTTATTAAACAATTTTAGTAATTTCTCGTAGGTACGAGTATATAGTCCTAAGAAAAATTTACGAAATCTATGTTTTGTAGGTATTCCCCTTTTTCCTCCGAATGTTTTTAAACCATTCTATAAATTGGTAGCGTACACTCGCACACTTGTTTCTTGATGAATGACGAGACGTGCAAACGATGTAAATAAATATGTGTGCTTCTTATTTATTGCTTTTCCCGGTACATCCTGGTAACTTGTTATGGTAATGGTGAAGAGGTGATGGTGCTTGGTAATCGGTAGCGGTATAAGTAGCTGCGTCCCGGTAATGTGGACGCAGTGAGGTAGTGCGGAGGTAGGTAAAGGTAAAGTAGGTACACATATCTATGTACGCTACAAATTTACTTATATCTTATTATTTTTATACTGAAGTAAACTATTCCCCTGTCAGTTTAGTTTCTCTTATAAACTCTCGGTGTTTTCATAGTGAACTTGAATATACGTACACGACAAAAGAGGAAGAGTTGTTGAACAAAAATAAAATTATAGGACTTAGTTTACGACTTCACCTTCAATATATATAAACTTAAAAAATATATTAAACAGGTTTACTATATTCGAAGGAAGCAGGGGAATACAAACATCGACATAGGATTATGTCAAACTGCTAAGAGGTCCCCTTTCCTTCCTTCCTTAGGATTATGCCTGAATATGGGATACACTCGACTCTAGACTTCTATCTAGACTCTAGAGATCCGTAGACAAACGAAAGTTACTTACCTACATAGCAAATGGGGCTGGTAAGTTCTCGAATGGAGACCACGGACCGGCAAGCGTAGGACATCCACCCACCTTGGACATACGATTTGATAAAGACAGCAGGATCATGCTGGATGCAGGCCGCTTACAACCGGGCTAGATGGAAAATTATAGGGGAGGACTTTGATCTGCAGTGGAATTCCTTTGGTTAAAATGATGATGATGATTATTGATTATTACTAGGTAGTAAGAATACATAATGCAGGTACAATAATATAAACCTTAGAATAAAAATCATCAGTCAGAAATTTTTAAATAAGTCATTTCTGAGTGTCGGCAGACTTTTTCTCCTTGTCCAACTCTAAAAAGATTTTTGTTCCACATTCTCAGATATCCTAGACCTAACCATTTCTAGACCGCCCCAATCAGTTCGTTACAATCCTTTTATTTTATTTTTATCCATATACAGACGAAGATGCTACAGGATTCCGCACACGATTCCTTGAAGCGCGCAATATGCCACATCTGTGCACATTAATACTCGAGCGACAGCACACGACGTCTTTGGAGTACTTAATATTTAAATATAATATTAAAATACTAAATTTCTGATCGAAACTAAAGGACGTAATACACACACACTAGTTGTAATATAAGCTCTAAAATGATGGCTCTAAAACCAACAACTCGTTTACGAAAATCAAACCCTTAGATTTATTCACAGCATAAATCACGTTCATTCAACTTGCGCGTTTAATACAACTGAATATAAATGATTATCCTTTGTATTGAAATTATAATTTATTAACTTGGTAGGTATTTTATATTCATGTACTTAGCATGAAATTCGATTGAAAGTGACATACCTATTTGTGAAATTTAATAGAGATTTATAATATTTTTAGAATGAATGAATGAATGAATGAAGCTTATTATTGCATGAAATGTGGTGAACATAGATAGGTAACAATATATATATTAAGTTTCACACATTCCGCCGAAACTACTCGACGTGCAACACCCATAGGGATTACTTAACAAAACTATTAACTATTCATGTTATAGATGCTAATCATGTTTGAAAAGAAGGCATTTATTTAACTGAATGTAAGAGCCTCTGCACATTATGTTTTTTATGATTGTTGACGACGCGTGTTACGAACGCGCCGTAGATTTTCAAAAGTTAGTTGTTTATTGTGTTCGATTTGCGTTTAAATCATGTATAACTCTCAACATCTGCCCTTCATCTGCGATAAAAAAAAGACAATGGGCAACGGCTCTTATGTGTAATTCACACAATTATATATATTTTTTTGAAAGTAAAATATTTTATACCTACATATCAATCATATTATTATATTAACGCATTTTTGTAATGATTTCTACTCCATAGTCGCATCCAGCGAGCAAAATTTTTGTCGCATAATGTTACTATATGTCTGATGTAAAATCGTTTTGATGTTTAACTTAGGGTTGTTATATATTTTGTAACATGAAAGTTAAGTATTTCACTTGAATTTGATTTTTCTTATATTTTAGAGTTAAACGTCTTGTATGAATTATAATTACATTGTTTATATAGAAATTGTGCTCAAAATATTAAACTGCAAATGGAGTAGGTACTTTCACCTCTTCTAGACTAGACTAGATGTCCCGGTGACCTTCGTCTCACCATGTAAACCTTTCTTGGATTTATTCGAATATTTCAAAACCAAATTTAGCTAATAAATCGATCCAGAGTTTACTAATAAACAGTAATATTTTTTTTATAATTTAAGAAGATTGCATTAATAAGTGTTTATTATAAAAATAAAATAAAATCTCTACCTCCTTTTTTGCTCTAACATCAGCCCCGGTAGCACAGTGACCAGGGAAAACAAAGTCCCTGGGGGTTAGAACAAGATAGCAGATATGAATTGTTTGGGCGCGAAAGAGAGAAAAACGAGGAATACTAGTTATCCCCCGTGCCATGCTAGGCGGGCTGATCCTGGTCACTATTTATCTCTAACATATTCATTAAGCAATTCGAACAAGCCCATTCACTATATATTTGACTACGGGCCACTTGAATTTGATGCTGCAGCATCAGGTCAAATTTACCAAGTCGATACAATATTGATTAAAACAGGATACAACATTTTAAACCGATCGGGCTAGTGGAAGTTTCTTATATGCCTCAGAAAATAGCTGTTAATCTTCCAACGGCTTAGCCGTATTTCATGAGGCATAGCTAAGAACTCTCTTGATCAGGCCAGTAGCTTAACACAAAAAAACCGCATCAAAATCAGTCCACTCGTTTAGGAGCTACGATACCAGACAGAAAAACATACACAGACACTTAAAACTTATAACATCCCTTCCTATTACGGTCGTGGGTTAAATAAGTTGTATTTCGTAATATTATCAATAAAATATATAATTAAAATATATTTGTGACAACCCTAGCAGAAGCGGACATGCGAAGCTCCGTTGAAATTAGCCGGAAAACGGTCGTTTTGTAAAACCTATTTTTGTTGTATTAAGAATTATTATCATTCTGTGAATCATTGCAGCTGGCATAAAATAAAAAAGGAAAACCTTGACGGACGGGACGGGACTTTTTGACGGGAAACGGTTTTTTTATTATTATTAATTGTATTTAACAATAACTAAAGGTAGACTGAATGCCTTTTCTAGTTTCTTCATTGTTTTGATGGTTGATAACCTTCATCTCAACCGTAGGATGTCCACAGCTGGACATAGGCCTCGTCCAAATATTTCCATTTAATCAGGTTGTAAGCAGCTTGCATCCAGCGTGATCCTGTTATCTTTATTAGATCGTCTGTTCAGCTTGTGGGATGTCCTACGCTGCGCTTGCCGGTCCGTGGTCTACGTTCGAGAACCAAACTTTTATGTTATAATTTTCCTAAAATAAGACGCTGCACGACATGTGCATTTGCCAGTGTCATATTAAATATTTATTATGATTTGAAAACAGTCATAGCATTTATAATAAATCACAATATATTTAGTTATATTGTTGGAGTATAATATGCGTCTGAAATGGTTCATTTTATTTCTGAAACCAACCGCGACTCAAGTGACAGAGATAAACGACCACAGATGATAAATTCTAGTATGCATCGTATAATATTTCTATTAGGTTTTTAACTTAACTTCTATTTACACTATTTACTTATTATATTACAATCTCTTTGGTCACAGTGACAAAATGCCGGAATGGCGGAATATTTCAAATAGTGACTGTAATGTCGTTTTTTATTATATACTTTAGAGATTTTACAGTTACTCATCATCATAATCATCATCATTTCAGCCATAGGACGTCCACTGCTAAACATAGACCGCCCCCATAGATTTCCATCCAGCCCGGTTGTAAGCGGCCTGCATTCAGTGCGTTCCTGCCGTCATTATCAGATCGTCTATCCGCCTTGTTGGTGGACGTCCTTCGCTGCCGGCCCGTGGTCTCTCCATTCGAGAACTTTACAGCCCCATCGGCCATCAGTGTTACTATATTTTCGGTTACTACTCGTATTTGTGATATATACTTATTTTTTAAATATTATTATTCATAATATACACGTCACAAGACTGTTGATTTGAGGCCGAAAGCTCACACATTTTGGTCAGTGTATTTTGTCATAATTACATATTTTTTTAAACCTTTCCATGCAAAAATTACTGAACTGATAAGGCTGAAATTCTCTAGCTATACAAGGTTTCTACTCAAGAAGATCAAGATTCTTCAAACTAGAAGAAACCATAATTCAAGCCCAAAATAACAAACATTCTTACCAATTTTCCTTTATGTTTTTACTATGCTGGTGAGCTTCGACCCTTACACAAACAAGCATTTAAACGTTCAATTTATTGCCGTAAAAATCACTCTGTACATCAGCTATTTAAAGTATCATTCCGAACCATTAGAGCGCACATTCTCGGCGTTTTTGGACGTTTTTTAAACACGACTTTTATCACCGCTTTCAATGCTTTTGATGTTGTTTTAGTCCTAATTTACTGGTTGGGTTGCGGAAATAGAGTGTTTTATGTTAATGTAACTTGCTTTGCGGATCAACAAATAATGTTAGCGGGATTTGGGATACTGCTTTTAAAAAATCTGGGACTATTAATAAGCAGTAAGATGCTGCATTCGTATCAATGTTTCAATTTACGTTTTGTATGTAAATGTATGTAGTGTAATACAATGTGTAAAACAGGTGTAGTAATACTTATGGGGGTGCTTCAGCCCGTCAAACTGAACAACTTTAGAAAGAAGGAATTACGAAATTCACAAAAAAATCGACTTCCCATACTAATCCATTTTGTACGGGAAGATGATTTTCTTTTTTTGATAATTTTGCAATTCTTTTTTTCGAAAGTTCTTCAGTTGTACGAAATAGATCAGATTACGAAATTCCCAAAAAAATCGACTTCCCATACTGATCCATTTTGTACGGGATGTTTTTTTTTTTTGATAATTTTGCAATTCTTTTTTTCGAAAGTTCTTCAGTTGTACGAAATAGATCAGATTACGAAATACACAAAAAATCGACTTCCCATACTGATCCATTTTGTACGGGAAGATGATTTTCTTTTTTTGATAATTTTGCAATTCTTTTTTTCGAAAGTTTTTCAGTTGTACGAAATAGATCAGCTTGATCGGAAAAGTACGAGAAGTCGAAATATTTTTATGCGATTTTTTTTCCTTTTTGCAAGTTATTTTTTTAGTTTAGGTTGACGGATAGATGCACCCTCTAAGTATTACTTCAAATTTTTTAACACAATGTATAAAATAATATTAAATTAACGTACTGCTGCAGTACCTTATAATTTAGTAGGTTCCACCTACGATTTAAGAAGATAATAATAAAAATAGTATAAAAATAACAGATGACCGTGTGTGGAAGTGGTCCCACCACACACACGGTCATCTGGCCCCAAACTAGGTTACCTGTACTATGATATCTAGATGTCTGATATACGAGTTTATACTTATATAAGATTATAAAACCCAGACACAGATCAAACAGACATGTTCATGTCCATTCACACAAATGTTTGACCTGGCCGGGGATTGAACCCGCGGGGCCTACGGCACAGAAAGCAGAGCAGCAAAAAATAATAATAATAATAATAATATGGGACAACTTCCACACACGGTCATCTAGTCCCAAATTAGGCTAGAAGCCTGTACTATGGTAACCAGATGACTGATATACATACTTATATAAGCTTATAACACCCAGACACAGATCAAACAGACATGTTCATGCACACAAATGTTTGACCTGGCCGGGGATCGAACCCGGGACCTGCGGCACAGAAAGCAGAGTTACTACCATCTGAGCCAACAAAGCTGTCAAAAAAAAAAAAAAATAAAAAAAAAGAATAAAAAATAAAAATAGCCTATCCATCTTAACTCTTTTTACAATTTTAATCAGCTTGTATCTAAATCATTTAAAGTATAAATTTCAACAACTAATCAACGAGCGGTTTTTAGTCGTTCCGAGAAATTAGCGGTTTGAAGTTCTGAAGCTTTGATGTTTTGGTTTTGTTACTACTAATAATTTGCTGGTAAATGTATCGGATATATTTGAGCGACTGTATTCAGTGAAGGGATGATGGTATATTTATTGCCCCCGTTCAGTGATGTCCAAATTATAATTGTAAAGACAAATAAATATTAAAAATTCATTAATTATTGTTGATTGCTTGTTGACTGCCTCGGTGGCGTAGTGGACGCATGCTCGACTGCCAATCAAGAGGTCCCGGGTTCGATCCCCAGGTCAGGCATAGTGTTAAATATTGGATTTTTCCATTAGGAATTATCTCAATAGCTGCCTGGAGTCTGGAACTGTGCCCGGTATATGGCAATAGGCTCGCCCCCTATTACATGGGACCAATAACATACTGGCGAAATGTGGGTGTATCTACTATGGGACTGAGTCCTGGGTACACCTCTGCCTACCCCTTCGGGAAAAAGGCGTGAATGTATGTTATGTTATGATTGCTACCACTGCAACTAACATTTGACCAATTGTATCTGATAAAACTTCAAATAATTATTGATTAACTGTTGATTGCAGTGGTCGCAATTAATAAATAATCAATTGTTAATCGTGATTTGCTACAATTAATAACTAATTTATTTTCAAACATTGTTTTGTGAATTGAATAAAAACTAATAATTAAAAAGGACTTCTCTGCGGGTCTGGTGAGTGGACAAGTATAACAAAATTAAGTTTGATATTTATTTACTTATATTATGGATATTATGGATCAAAAAATATGGCTAGGTATTAGAGATCAAGCTATATCTTATGAACTATAATATTATGCATGTAATAAGTGTCAAACTACATAATATATAATACATATAACTACATAATAGGACTTAGACTCCAGGCTGTCACTGAGATAATTCCTAATGGAAAAATCCACTTACTGTTTTGCCTGACTTGGTGTTCAAACCCCAGAAAATAAAATCTATTTATTTATTTATTTATATCAACATAATGTAGGTACATGTTATAGGTCTTAATATTAGGTGTTAGTGTCAACTACATATACCCTGTTAGGGCGCTTGTGGTACATAAAATAGTTTGAAGTTAATGTTATAAGTATAGATTATTATATATATCTAGGCAATAATTTTAAATTTATATATATATTTTTTTGCAATGTCGGTATTCATACAATGGTGCACATGTCGGTAGTCGTTATTATACTTGTGAATATGTTAGGTAGTGATTACATTGGTAGGTCGGCACAAAAATAAGTCACGAAAATAAGTCACGAGATCAAAACAATCTTATCTGTTAAGTACTGTTCAATCGAGTAATAACCCCAAACAAAACCCTGAGTTGATTCCCGTAAAGTAATTTAATATTCCTTGATATTTGAGCGAGCTTTCGTTCAAGAATTGGTATGCCAATTTCAGTACGAGTCAATGAGGTAAGATACCATAGAGTCGCAAACGTGCAAATAAGTCAAATGACGGCACAACCACACTAAACTCACAGAAAACAGACCGTATTAAAGTGTTCATTGCTACCTCTTCCCGATTGACACTATAATTTGTTAAACCATGCTTTTGTTTGCTTGATACGTGACAGCTGAAAAAAAATCAATTTTGAACCATAAAATTTCCGAAATAAAGTTCTAAAAGTATATTTGATTAATCATTTGAATTATACCTGTTATGATACCATTATTGACCAAAAAACTTGATTTTTGTTCAGCTGTCACGTATCAGCTCTATTTTACAAGGCGTAATGGCGGAGTTGGGGTAGAAAATTGTTACCAGAATCCCGGATGAAAACTTGTTTTTTTTTTGTTTGAGTAGTGGGAAATGGTGATGGAGGGAAGTGGGAGTGTGAAGAAGTGCACTGGCTTTTAATGAAGAATCTTCTAATCTAAATGTAGTTTTTTTTTAACTTTACATGGAAATGTTTAAACTCGTAGATGTCATAGGGTGTATAAATCAGTCACCTCGTGAAACTTTAAGTTGAAGTTTCTTCCAGACTAGGAGTCCTGTGTAATTTAATAATGTCATTGGTAAGAGAACGTTCGATGTGATTATTTCAGCCTCCTCCGAGAATAGGATTTACTTACGTACGTCAATATAATTTTAAGGATATTATGTAAGGGAAATTGAGAACGCTGTTTAATCATTATGAACGAGAGAGTCGAGGATGTTATAAGACGTGGTTTATAATAAGATGTATCTATGAGATGTATGCCCCAAATAGCTACAGTAGATACAGAAAGCATAAGCTGCTTGACGTTCCATGGTGTCGCACTACAGCACGTGCCAATGCGCCCATACCACACACTCTAGCAGCATTCAACGCTCTCTTGGACCACAATCCCGCCTTTGACTTGTTTGCGGATGAATGGTCGAAGATAATAATTGAGTGTCTGAGGTACTTTGAGCATGATGCATGACCGGTATTTATTTTTTTAAACCCTTATATTTTTATAATAATTTGCTGTGTAATTTCTTTTTTTTTCTTTCTTAATTTTATTTATATCATTGTAATTGGTGTAACTAAACCTTTTTGATTAAATAAATATATAAGGATATTTAACTTCTATGAAGTATATATTTAATAGCAAGCTTTTATTTCCCACTTAATTTTTTTCAAAAAGCAGCTAAATCCAGTTTTAACCTATACCACACGTAAACATAAGTACGCACGCAAACGCTCACGGACGCACACTTTTTTTTTTATGATAGTGAGTAACAAGACGAGCAAATCAGGTGCCTGATGGTAAGCATCATGATTGCCCATATCAGACACAGTGCCACCCAGTGTTCTAAAAATTAAAATTCTGCGCGGCACTGCACTGCGCCTGTCACCCTGAGATATGAGTTGGTGAATCTCATCATGCCCAGTAATTTCGCTGGAAACATTGCCCTTCATACCGGAACACAGTAATGTTTGCACATTACTGCTTGGCGGATGAATAACTGGCAAAGGTGTGATACTTCCCCAGGCGGCCTCCTGCAAAGGAGGCTTACCACTAATAGCTAAATAATATTTTAGTTCAGGCTAGGATAGGCTTATTATTATCTCGATATTCCCACGGTAGCGATATTTCAAATTTCAAATTTTATTTATTGACATATTTGTATTGTAAGCATGCCTTTTCTATTAAATAATACTCGAACACTTCAGCATATTTTACATGATTTATTCCAAGCCCACCATCTTCAATCTCGCTCTACAATCATCTGTAGCGCTGGCATCCACCTCCCTGTGTTGCCATCGCGCCCTCGCACATGCCATAGATCTCCGTGAAATCACACGTTGCCATTAATGCTTTCCATAAAACCACCAAAACGTTCACAGAATCCGTAGCATGCGCGTCACAAAATAACATCAACCCTACAGTATGGATCCATAGGTCCCCGAACTAGTTAAAACTGTGTTTCAGGGACCAGTGGCTTCTCCCATTATGTAGCTAATATACATAAAAATTTAACTTATAAGGTAAAAAAGAAAAGTAAATATAATAAACTTATATCAGCTTATAAACTAATGCTATTGACAATAAATAAATAAATAAATATCTACGCGGGTGAAGCACGTGGATGTTTGTTACACTTTCACGCTAAAACTACTGAACCGATTGGACTGAAACTCGGTGTGTAGACCCTGTAGTTTAGACCCTGGAATAATCCATAGGGAATTTTGTATCCCTATATTCCCACGGGAACGATGACTACGCGGGTGAAACCAGGAGGCACAGCTAATTTAATGCAATATAATTAATCGTGACTGCCTCGGTGGCGTAGTGGCCGCATGCTCGACTGCCAATCAAGAGGACCCGGGTTCGATCCCCAGGTCAGTGTTAAATATTGAATTTTTCCATTAGGAATTATCTCAATAACTGCCTGGAGTCTGGAACTGTGCCCGGTAGATGGCAATAGGCTCGCCCCTATTACATGGGACCAATAACATACTGGCGAAATGTGGGTGTGTCTACTATGAGACTGAGTCCTGGGTACACCTCTGCCTACCCCTTCGGGAAAAAGGCGTGAATGTATGTTATGTTTATAATTAATTGTAACAAACTTAACATAATAATATTTTAATTTAGTGCATTAAATTTGGATATGAAATTCGACGCATTTTCCTAAAATAGCGCGCATAATGGTCCTCCTAATGGATAACCAATAAATGATGTACAAACTACGGCTCCACGTATTTGGTAACCCAACAATAGTCGATAGTAAAAGAGAATAGAGGTGTTGGTAGTTATATGTTATTTGATCGTTACACTATGGTAACAGGTATGGATAACCTAATATAATATTGACTTCTGGAACAAGAATCTTTAGTTTTTAGTTCCGATTTTTAGTGTCAAAAACAATATGCACAGTGCACTGCCTTCCCGCAAGCAAAATTTCATGCAAAGAGGAAATGCTATTACATAAATACATACATTCACGCCTTTTTTCCCGAAGGGGTAGGCAGAGGTGTACCCAGGACGCACACAAAAAAAAAAATATACAAGTTTTTTGTACATCTAAATTTGCTATTAGTTACGTTCCAGCAGCAAGTATTTATGTTAACTCTGTATGTTTATATATACTCTATTATTTAACTGTTACCAAATAATAGGTATAATAATAACTGAATGATATATTCGATATTAGAATTATCGAATCAATCGCATCTCTAGACGTAGTGCGAGTAGGTGGGCACATTACCCGGCCATGACTTCTCGTTTGGTTAATGCTAGATGTCGTTTGTGTTACGAGCATATTACTCAATGGTACAAATGAGACCTATTTTCAACGTTTCAGCTGCTCTGAAACACGCATGTGCTTGTAATGTTTGTTAATGTATTATATTGGATGTTTTAATAAAATATTATAAAATATGTAATTTTTATATAGGTATATTTGATTGCATTTGATATATTATTAATAGTTACGTGAAAAATTGTCTGCAAATAAAAATAATTTTGAACAGTTAATATTAATAATATATAATATTATGAAAAATATGCTGAAAAACTACAACCGAGGTGCATGTATGAAGAATGTCATTAGAGTGGATGAAGTGAAAGCCGTGTGTCAGGATCATAGCAAGTGGAGAGAAATAGTCTCTGCTCTGCCTATCTCAACGGGAACGGTTTTTAAGAAAGGTTTGTATATATGCTGAAATAATTATAATTAATTAAAAACAAACAAAAAAAATATCCGAGGTTCCCCTACGTAAACCTACGTAATCTCACCATTTCTGACGCATTGAAAAAAAAATCTAATGGCTTTAAAACGTGGACTTTTACTGTAGGCCTTATCAGTTAGCTCAAAATAGCGCAACGAGCTATGGAGGGGGCTATGCTCGGGATTTCTCTGCGAGATCGAATCAGAAATGAGGAGATCCGTAATAGACGAACGAAAGTTACCGAAATAGCCCAGAGAATTAGTAAATGATGGCCGATGGGGCTGTAAAGTTCTCAAATGGAAACTACGGACCGGGAAGGGAAGCGTAGTAAGTCCACACACAAGGGGGACAGACGATCTGATAAATACAGCAGAATCAGACACCCAGATCGGACTAGAAGGAAATCTGTGGGGGAGGCCTATATGTTGTACCTATCACAATAATACATAGATACAGTCACGCCTTGTTCCCGGTGGGGTAGGTAGAGACTATTTCCCTCCACTTGCTACGATCTTGACATACAACTTTCGCGTCGTTCACTTTCATGACATTTTTCATACATGCTCGTCGGTTGTAGGTACTTTTGACTTGGCCTTTCCTATCACAATAATATTAAAATAATATAGAAATTACTAACAGTTTTTATAATCAGTTACCTATTTATTTATCATTTCTAAAAACAAACAACGCCAAAAAAATTAAAACATCCACCGGAAAACCTCGACGTAGGCGAAAAGTTGAAAAACACATTCTGTTTCTGGCGATACGATCAGCATAATATTCCCATAGGGCGAGATTGTATCGTGTCACGGGATTCATAATTTATGAACCGGGAGTATGTACCTAGGGTGTGTGATGTATTATTATGTAGGCCGAAGATCTAAAGGGACTGGAATCTAGATAGGATTTAGTATGAACTAGTAGTTCGTATGAGGTGTGGGGTGCGGGGAGATGCGAGTAAAAAGGCACGACTGTTCTGGATAACGCTCTGATTTATTGTGTATCAACTATTCTAACATACATTATAACTTACTATGTATATAATATATGCTATGTACCCCACTTCACGTACCCTTCGTATATCTACCCTTGATATCGTAAAATCCTGGAATCTATTGACTGATTTGGTTTAAGGTTATAACTAGACAAAATAACCATTAGCGTTCGTTTCCTTTTCGTCGCGCCCCACCTTTTACGCCCAGATTTTACAATAAAATCTTTATGAAATAAAATTTTGGGTAAAAAAAAACTACATACGTAACGTGTTCATTGTTAAATTACTTATCTATTAGTTTAAGTAGAAAATCCAAATAATGGTTGCTTTACCAGAAGATGCATGTTATTATAATTATTTCTCATTTCTGTGATTTCGTCATGAGAAGATTAATTAAGCATTATAGATGAACGACATTTGTTATTTGGTGAATAAATAAAACATTACGACGATACTAATTCGATACGATAGCGATTGTCAAAAATGTTGTGCTAGGCTTATTATCCACGAGTGCCAGGTACTGTCATATGAATCGACCTTTATTTCCAAATCTAGTTGGGTATGGTGGTATTCTGGTAATTATTCATAATTCATACACACAGCAATGGACATTCAATAACAGGACAGCATTAATTTTAACATAATATCTGGTAATTAATAACGGGAAACCAAAATTGTATTGTTTTGTTTTGTCATTTTGGAATGAATAGTGTGCGATTTCAAACTGTGTAATATAATATCGTGGCATTCACATTATTAATACCGTACATTTTTCTTTAACAGCGAATAAACATTCGACCTTAACTTAATAAAGAAGTTAAGGGGTGTACAAAATTGCAAACTACTCGAAACTTCGAGTTACAAACTTACTTACGAAAATGACGTCACAAAAAAGTTAGCTGCTGACAAATACCTTGAAGTTTGTTTGTGTTATTCCAGTTACTTGAATAAATTAAGACAGTTCAACCCAACGAAGACACAGATTTGCGCGTTTACCGCTAAAAAGCCCCGTTTATTGTAGCTCCTCGGTTCCAAAACACTCTCCTCCATGTTTCGGAGAGCATTGAAATTTTAGAGCGTCGATATTTCTGCAAATGTGTACAGTTCCGTGGTTATATTGCAAGCAAGGCCAAGCTAACATCCAAAATATTTGGTGTGCTGAATAAGGCAAAGCGGTACTTTACGGCGAGCCAGCGACTTTTGCTTTAGAAAGCGCAAGTTCTTCTCACGTTCCTCTCCTCATGTTGAGTTCTGCTTCCATCTTTGGAAAGGAGCACCCAAGTTCCAGCTTGACCCACAAGAAGCATAACAGCATAGAGCTGTCAGAACAGTCGACGACCCCAAGCTTACAAAACCTAGAACCACTCCGTATGTGCAGAGACATCGGGTTTTTAGTGAGCGGCATCAGGCAGCCCATCTGCTTGTTTGCCACTTCTGGCATAAAAAGACAACATTTTTACAATTAGGCTATAAACAATGCTGTGTTTATGAGATATCTCTAAGTGAGCCTGTCTAATGGTTTTGTGAAATACCCATTTATTAGTTATTAATGGGTCAGAATCGCCCTATTCCAGGTCACTGGCCTAATTCAAACGCAGCACACACACGAGCTGTAACTTTCGAGGCCCATCTAGTAAATTTTCGTTTTTGCACGTTTTTTCTCGGTGTAGAACTAGCGTGAAACTCTGCGAATCGATTTTGCGCAGCATGTCGTAAGATTGAACACTGATTACATACCTATAGAAAGACGGAATAGTAACTGGTATATAGGTTTTTTATTTTTGTTGAGCGATTGTGTACTGAAGAGATAGTTTCGCTATTTCGGTATTGTTTGTTTTACTCGTACTTTCCTACTTTAGCTCTCTCAGAAGATTTACGCGTTGATAAATTATATCGGTAATAGTAAACTTTTGGTACTGATTGTATCCTACAATAACACAATAATAGAAATTTCTATCTCCGACCAAGTATATGAATATGTGAAGAAAATTTATTTTTTCTTCCCAATCCGCTCGTGGTTTAAATTTTGTGAAGACAGCTCTCTAATACAAACATGACGACACGCACACATTCAAATACTTGTTCATGTAAAAAAAGCCTGAGGATGTGGGTGTGCCTACATGCTCGTATTAGCAAGCTAACTTACCATGGTGCTTACTTTTGTTTCACAAGATTCCGTCCGCCTTTTTAGGGTTCCATACCTGAAAAGGAAAAAAGGAGCCCTTATAGAATTACTTTGTTGTCCGTCTGTCTGTCTATCTGTCCTTCTGTCAAGACAGTTTTTAACGGGAACGCGTGGAGGTATCAAGTTGAATTTTTATCAACTACTCAGGTCTGCGATCCCTTGTGGCTGTAAAAAAATCACACTTCTAAGTTATTGCAATAAGTTGTGACCATTACTGCACATATCCATACTTTAAAATCTTTTAAATATTATTTTACTGATCAAAGGCACCTTTCTCAAATAAATCAATTTTCTCTTTGTTCTATAATACCCATAACTTTCAATTATCCATTTCACGTCGAGACCAAATCAAACCTAACCCAAAACCATAGACAAAAATTTTACCTTAGCTTTTCAATCCACTTACCAGATAATATAATTTCCGATTGTCCAAAATGTCGCTGTCATATCCCGATATAATAAATCAGTTTTACGACGTTTTTCCACAAAATAAATTGATACAGAAGGCAGGCACAACATGAGTAACAATTATAACTACGCATGATGGACTTTTAACACTTTACAGGGAATCTCGCGGTAAACCACTGGAAATGTAGTCAATATCAATATCAATATTAATAGAAAATTTTACTTTCTGGAGAAAGTAAAATTTTCTATTTATATTCTTACAGTCGTGTTTCGAGCTGCATAGCTACCGATAAGTTGCCAAGTCTATCACTTAAAATTAGGTATTTAATATTTGCAGTCGAAAATCTGTTGCACTTTTTCTATCTCATGAAGGTTGGTTAGTTTAAACCATGTATTAAATAACACATTATCTATTTATGTATGCGTAAGCGCTCTGATAGAAAATAAATTATTGTCAAGGCATACGTCGTATGTATGCATAGTGTAGGGTTCCATACCTAGATATTTTGTAGTGGTAGGCCTCTTTTGCAGGAGGCCGCCTGGGGAAGTACCACACCTTTTGCCAGTTATTCATCCGCCAAACAGTAATGTACAAACATTACTGTGTTCCGGTCTGAAGGGCAATGTTTCCAGCGAAATTACTGGGCATGACGAGTTTCAACAACTAATAACTCAGGGTGACAGGCGCAGTACAGTGCCGCGCAGAATTTTGAATTTTAAAACACTGGGTGGCACTGTGTCTGATATGGGCAATCATGATGCTTAACATCAGGCACCTGATTTGCTCGTCTTTTCACTTACTACCATAAAAAAAAAAAAAAACCAAGAACATGCAGCGCCATCTATTAGTTCCTTATGTAAATTATATTATGAAATATGCAGTAAAATGGCCATAACTTTTGTTTGCGTTAACTTATAAGTATGATTTTTACAGCCACAAGGGACCGCAGATCTGAGTAGTTGATATAAATTTCAGCTTGATCCATGCTCTTGATCCTTTTAAAAGTATCTTGACAGACGGACAGACAGACAACAAAGTGATCCTATAAGGGTTCCATTTTTTCCTTTTGTAACTTTAAAAAGAACATCTTGTATACATATTATTAGGATTAATGCACCACTGTGCATTAGACAAACTCCTACTCATTATTTTTGCAGAGCTATTTTTTTAGTTATTGGCTTTATTAACGAAGACTGTATTTTTGAGATTTATTTTATTTCAACGATTTTGACTTAAGAAATTTTGGCATGCTAGAGTTCATTTCATTTAATTTAATTTCATTTAATTTAACTTCACTTCACTTCACTTCACTTCACTTCACTTCATTTCATTTCTTTTCATTGATTTTTTTGTGTTATTGAGTATTGTAGTACCGGCCTTCTCTTCAATTCTATTTATTGGTTTTACGATAGAATCCACGCCTATCACAGACAAAGCCATTCAACGGTTTGAAGACACGTGCCCAAACCATATCGGAACTATGGCGACCATAAATTATGTTGGTAAAACTGTTGTGTTCACGAGGGGAGTGCTTGTGCTGATTGGGATAGATAAAAGTTTGTTTGTCGGCTTTTTGTTGGTTTGCACATTATGTTCAATGTGTTATGGGGATTCAGCGCACCTATTTCAGTATAATCAACTGTATCTAATATTAAACGGTAAACGCCGATCGGTATTCTGATCAAGCGCCAAAAGTGGAATTGGATAGGTGACACCATCAGAAGAACTCCAAACTTAATCCCTAGGCTAGCACCAAAATGGGCTCGACAAGAGAAGAGGAAGCGTGGCCGTCCCAAACAAACATGGAGGCGCTCAGTAGCAGTGGAACTGAAGACTTTGGGACTGACATGGTACGAGAAGCGCGTAGCCCAGGATAGGTCGCAATGGTAGAGTATTGTGGACGCCCTCTGCCTCACCTAGGGGTCATAAGACATTAAGTAAGTTAGTAGTATTGACCGGTTCTTACTAATAAAATATTATGTGCTATCGAAGAAAAGTTTGCCGAAAGTGTGAAGTGTTGAAGATCAGGTTCGTAGAAGGATGGGAAAAACATGATCCTCAAGTTCCTCAACTTGTTGAGGATCAAGAATTTAAGCTTTATCGAAAATAGAAAGAAATAAGAAGCCAAGATGTCGATGAAGAACATTTACGCTTTAATTTTCGTTCCATTAGAATAATAATTGCAATTAGGGCCTCTTTCACCGTCTTCGAGTAAAGTGCTGATTAGGCTACTCGTCTTTTAAAGTGGCGAGTAAGGCGCAGTGCTAATTTCATAATGTCCGAGTTATGCTAACCGGCACATAAACTGGCCTTTTTTTGTGAAACTGTTAAAAGTTACTTGCGACTTTTACTTGACGAGTACTAATCGGCTACTCGAGGATGGTGAAAGAGGCCCTCACTTTAATATATTTATCAAAGACAACGTAACGTTCTGCTCTGTAGATTCAAGATTCTGTAGTTTCACCAAGTTCAAAAGGTATATTATGTACACACCTACATAAGGAGTTTACGTTAGTAGTTGGTATTGTTATGGGTTCCTAAAGGCAAGTTTGTCACATTGTTAAGTTTGCCTTAACATAACTTTTGTAAGATAACTAATTTAGTAGCTGCGTGTATCTAACAAAGCGTTAATAATAATATAACTTCCTAAAATATTATTATTAGCCTTATGAATCCATCTAAGAAAGTTGATTGAAGCAGCGCTATTAGGCGCTGTGACTTTGTTTTTACAGGATAAGTTTTTTTTTATGATAGTGAGTAACAAGACGAGCAAATCAGATGCCTGATGGTAAGCATCATGATTGCCCATATCAGTTACAGTGCCACCCAGTGTTTGAAATTTCTAAATTCTGCACGCCACTGCACAACGCCTGTCACCTTAATATATTGGTTGTTGAAACTCGTCATGCCCAGCAATTTCGCTGGTAACATTGCCCTTTAGACCGGAACATAGTATTGTTTTCACATTACTGCTTGGCGGATGAATAACTGGCAAAGGTGTGATACTTTCCCAGGCGGACCCCTATAAAAAGGCCTACCACTACAAAAAGTGACGATAGTATAAAATTATTATTCAACCTATACTGATCCACTGTAGGGTAAAGCCCTCCCTTCTCTCTTTTCATTCTTTTCTCTGGGCAGCTATTTTGGGCCAATCCTTCACGCAGGAGTCTAGCTCGTATCTCTATCGCTTTCTCGGCCTGCCGCAACATCGTTTTCAGTCTGGTGGAGTCAACTTAATAGTACTCTTTGCCCAGAGTTCCTATGACTCGCGACTTACAAGTCCGGCCCAGTCCCACTTGAGGCTATTGGCTTTCTGAGCTACTTCTGCGGTCTGTGATTTGGAGCATAGTACAGTTTTTTTTACCCTGTCTGTAAAATTCACTAACATGATACTACGCTCCATAGCTCTTTGGCATTAGAGTAAGGTAGTGAAGTGTATCGTAGAGCTTCGCTAAGACTTAAGTAACCGCCTTGTGATCACACTACAACAAATATAAATTGCAACGGCTCAAACATGAACTGAAGTAATCATTCTTCCGATCCATCTTATAATCCATTGTTTCGCTACATTACGCTGTTCCTGCCATACACCGGTGAATGTGTGAGTAGAATTTGAATCAGTAGCTTGATCAGTGTAGCTTGATCGTGGTTTTTTGATTGCCCGAAGGCCGTCGACATAAAAGACGTGACTATAAATACCTGCGGAGACGATAGTCTGTTCCAACTTTAGAGAGAAAAACGGCCATTCACCCTGTGCCATTCATACTGTATTACGGTTTAGGGTAGAAATAAGAAGCGCGTCAAGCTCTCTCGCTCTATCCTGTACGAAATGGAATAACTGTTTTTATCTCTGAATCTAGATTAAAGCAGTCATTCCATACCAGGTTTGGACTTCGGGAGAGGATGAATGAATGGATATTTATAAGGTGAATATAAATGCCCAAGTCAGTAGGAGTCGACGAAGGCGTACTTTTCATGAAAAAGTTTATGGTTGTCTTAAGGAAAGGCGAAGTAAAAAATACTCACTACAAGAAGATAGAAGTAGAAGAACCAAAAGTCGTATGTCAAGATTGTTGCAAGTGGAGAAAAATAATATCTGTCTACCGCAACGGGAACAAGCTCTTTAAGCGACATTCTATGCTGAAAAGAGCAGAAACTAACATAGGTACTGAAAGAATTTCCTACGAGAAGCAGGCATGTCTTGCCTTATGTAAATCCGGATCAAACTTAGGGGTGTCTCGCCCGAATATTAATAACTATCGCTTTAACAAATTATTACTTGGCACATTTTATTAAAATAATAATTTATTACTAAATTACTAAAAATAATCATCAGTTTAATATTTAACAACATAACATAATATCACGCCTTTTTCCCAAAGGGGTAGGCAGAGATTTACCTAGGACTCAGTCACATAGTTGAAAATTATATAAAAAGAAACTACAGCCACCTATCCACTAACATATTATATTTTTAGTTAAAAGTTGCTTGATGGGTTTGCCAATACTCGCCACGCTTGGCAGGCGGGTTGGCGAGCGAAGTTTGAGGATTTTTACGCTATGGATACGCTGCTACTCATCCACTGGATCTACGGCAACCACAAGTAGAAAGGATGGGGTACTATTCCATTGCTGGTACCCCTAGCACATAAATATTTAGAAAAAATGCATTATTAATACTTGTAAACTATGTGCGACCAACCCTATTTTAAAATGGAAGCATGCGCTCCAAATCGCCATTATTACAAGTGCATTGTTGTGTTGTAGTGGATTCGTACATTAGTTTAATCATTCGAACGTTTAAGCTTAAATCGCTCAGTTTGAATTAATCGCTAACTAAAACAGAGGGATAATGAAACCTTTATTTAATCGTCATCATCATCATCATATCAGCTGCAGGACGTCTATTGCTGGACATGGAGGGTTTCCATCTAGACCGCTTGTAAGCTGCTACCAGCGTGTAGCTGCTGTCTTTATTAAATTGTCTGTCCTTGTCATCCGTCTTACGCTGCGTTTGCCGGTCAGTGCTCTCCATTCGAGAACGTTATAGCCCCATCGGCCATCAGTTCTACATGCTATGTGCCCTGCCCATTGCCACTTCAACTTGCTTATTCGTTGGGCTATAATTTATTTGATCTCATAAATTAATATGTTCATTCATTCATTCCAACGCCATGTTTGGTTTATACTCAAGCTTCATCATGATGCCATGATCTCAGCCGTGAGAATACCACTTCTGGACATAAGTCCTATATTTTTATATATTGCCCAATGTTCGCAACGATTAGCGCAGTTTTATGGTTTTTACGCAGAGGGTGCTGCTACCCGCTGTACCGGTGTGAATCGACCCTGGCGGTCCTAATTGTCTTTCGAAGCACGGTAATATAATTTAATAACCCGCTTTATGAATCAGACCAAAAAATCTTAATAATAAATTTAATTTTAACATCGCTATTAATAAATTAAACCCTAGCACATGTTCAAAGTAAACTAATCCAGCAGAAGCGTGGATTAGGGTGTTTCAACCATTTAAACTATTGCCACGGATTGAAAATTTATGCGTTTATATCGTTCCAGTTAATGGAAATATCTATAGAAACACAAGACAAAAAAAGTAATTCAGGATTTTACTACCCAGCCTCTATATGTTTTTATAGTATTCTTGGTTAAACTTTCTTGTTCAATACCTTTATCACACCATCGGCCAAATTTCACCAAGATTTACTCTGGTCACCTTATTTTTATCCAGGCAATAGGCTCACCTTCTTTCACATATAAAAAACATACCTATTGTACCTACTATCGGATTTAGTCCTGGTTACTCTACCTACCCATGCGGGAAAAAGGCGTGGTGTTATGGCGGCTTGATATGTGAGTGTTTGCTTACTCCTTCTTAAAAATAATTGAAGCGATCCATATATTTTACTCCAGACATCAAAACTGTCAATAAAAAACTATTTATGTATAGTGGTTGTCACTGTTTTAGTTATAGAGACTTCATTTTAAACTGCAGAGTGAAGCGCGGTTATAGTATCTAATATCCACCATGTTACCGACTATCCCAATACAAACAGAGCACAGAATAGCTGCACCTTTGTCTGTTCCCCTCTGTAGCACCAACAGAACATTAAACCCCGCATTGTCTGTGGATTCCGAACAAATGGACTTAACGCATTGTGACTGAATTTCATTATGAGCATTTTGTTGGCTGAGGCTTAATCCTTGTTCGAAATTATGTACGTCGAGAACCGCGGTCTATTGTTCCATTAACAAAAGTTCTGCACTCTTCTGATTTAAAAGAGACTACTGATAAGATAAGAAAAGATCAAGATCGGTCCTTGACATCAACCGTTTCAAATGCTAGACAGAAGGATTTTCATCATTTCATAATTTATGTTTTAATCATGATGGTCATTGCTAAAAAAATCTTATATGATAACTGCAGCCTTTGCAAACCCATCTTTGGGAGTTAATTTATAAAATAAATAATAACTTCATTATTAACCTATGTGCAAAATTCCATCATTTTTGGTCCAGGGGTTGTCAGTATTATGCTGAGCGTTGATAAGTGTCAGCCAGTCATTAAATTAGTGAAGACTTAGTCTTGTTTTTCATATACGAAATTAAAAAATGCTATTTAAAAACATCATATTTAATATGATAATAATAAACTTATAGGCAATAATAAACGAGCTATGGAAGAGGGCAATGCTCGGGATTTCTCTGTGAGATCGAATCAGAAATGAGGAGATCCGTAGATAATCGAAAGTTACCGACATAGCCCAGCGGATTAGCAAGTTGAAGTGGCAATGGGCAGAGCACATAGCACGTAGAACTGATGGCCGATGGGGTTGTAAAGTTTTCAAATGGACCACGGACCGGCAAGGGAAATTATCCATCATCAAAAACTCACTGGAGCAGCAGAACCTTAAAAAATCCCTTTAAGGAGTGTTTCTTGCACGGCAAGTTCTACTTGGCCTGCTCGATAATAACCTTAACCAGCGACCTGGTTCTATTGGCGCCTAATAGTAGAACATATAATTTAATTTAGCTAACCTCGAAAATTTCCGTTGTAAACATAAGTAAATAAAGCCCGAGTAAAAGCTAGTGTTTCATACAATGGAAAAATAATAAATCCATCTGCAATTGGGGAATTACTGACGCTTTCTACAGCCTATAACTTTCTTATAAAACAGCCCTGTACATTGGCTATATTTTAGTAATAGTAGATTAGTAGCCAAGGGCTGTAAGGCATCAATTGCAGCCCGAGATATTTAGGCGCACGAGCGCAGCGAGGGCGCCTATACTTCGAGGGTGCAATTGATGCTTACACCCGAGCTAACTATTCTGCTTTACATCTCGATTGTGAGGTAAGTAGAAAAACACCGGCATTACAAGAATAAAACATTTTAAAGTAAAAGTTTTCTATTCCCGCCTTTTTTCATCTCTTTTTTAAATTATTTTTTTCAAGAACGAAATTGAGCTTCGTAGTTCGATATTTAAAATTGATGACTATTATACTCATACGAAGACAAGGAATAGCGAAGCGACCTCTTTTGTCATTGGCCTGAATGCATGATGTCTATTGCTAGTATGATGGTTAGATGTACGCAAACTTTTTGAAAGAGTGAAGTTTTTTTTTAATTACTTACCGCCCTAGGGCTTTTCTAGCTACATTATTACCCTAGAGCGCTAATTGGTCACTTACAAGCCCCATTTGGGGGTAATAAGGACCTACTTACCGAATATGAGAGATGTAAAAATATTTTAATTAACAGCAAGGAGAACGGTAAGACTTGTTTAGAATCATGTGCAAGTTTTGCTGTTGTTTCCCTTAGACTTTAGGCGTACTTCCTACTTTTAAGTAGCATAATGCTATAAGCAGGGACGGACTCAGAAAATATCAATCTAATAGAATGATTTTTCCGATAATAATAAAATAGAATAGAATAGAATTATACTTTAATGCGTACCAAAATAAAATAAAAAATAATGTTACAAAATAATTAACAGGTAAACCGGTAAACAACTGGCGGTCTTATCGCGTTAAGCAATTTCTTACATATAATATAAGCAATTCTTACATATTATATATATAATATATAATGTAAGCTTGATTTGATTGGCTTGACTGCCTCTGTGGCGTAGAGGGCGCATGCTCGACTGCCAATCAAGAGGTCCCGGGTTCGATCCCCAGGTCAGGCAAAGTGATAAATATTGGATTTTCCCATTTGGAATTATCTCAATAACTGCCTGGAATCTGGAACTGTGCCCGGTAGATGGCAATAGGCTCGCCCCCTATTACATGGGACCAATAACATACTGGCGAAATGTGGGTGTATCTACTATGGGACTGAGTCCTGGGTACACCTCTGCCTACCCCTTCGGGAAAAAAGGCGTGAATGTATGTTATGTTATAATATAAGCTTGCCAATCAAATAAATTGAAAGGTAATAGGTATATTATTTTACTCAATATAAATCTAGGACGAAAAATATGATTTCGTATACTCACTTATATTATGGGCCTTATTAGTAAGCTCAAAATAGCGCAACGAGCTATGGAGAGGGCTATGCTCGGGATTTCTCTGCGAGTTAGAGTCAGAAATGAGGAGATCCGTAGACGAACGAAAGTTACCGACATAGCCCAGCGGATTAGCAAGTTGAAATGGCAATGGGCAGGGCACATAGCAAGTAGAACTGATGGCCGATGGGTACATAAAGTTCTCGAATGGAGACCACTGATTGGTAAGCGCAGCGTAGGACGTCCTCCCACAAGGTGGACAGACGATCTGATAAGTACGGCAGGTGCACGCTGGATGCAGGCCGCTTACAACCGGACTGGATGGAAATCTAAGGGGGAGGCCTATGTTCAGCAGTGGACGTCCTATGGCTGATATGATGATGATGTGACTTATATTATACCTATACGCCCAAAGTGCGAAAATAGTAAGAAGGCATCAAAATCGTGACTATATTCCATGACTATTAGAGTTTGCACATTTTGTCATCGCAGACGACAAGCAGCTGCTGCGCGTATACGCGATTGAAACAATCCATTAACTATGATAAAAATAGTTGCGAAAATGAATTTTGTGAAGAAATTTGAGAACGAGTATTTATCGTATTTCGCAAATCGCAACGATTTTTTATCGTAGTGCCAGTAGTGCGCGCATAGCTTTAGTACACATTTTTGAAAATAAACAAATACGGTACTAGGAATAAAGACAAAAAAGTGTTAGATAATCTAAAACGCGTTAGTATATTATCTTCATTGACATGCAAAAGTGTCAGATTGTGACCTTATTGAGTAAATATTTTTGAGTTTTAACACCCTCGTCTTATATTTTAAAAGGACTGACAGCAAAACGTGTGGTTGGTGGAGGCCACGCAATTCATACTCGTATGTAGCTGGTCATCAGTAGAAGTGGTGTGCTCAGTGGCGCGTTTGTCCGAAAGTCCGCACCTGTAACCAAAATCAACACAAAGTTTCTTGCAGTAACTCAGCTTTATTGCAGCGTCAGTGTTTACCTCTCTTATTAAAATTAAGCAAATGAAGAGCACGCCACCTGCGCCCGTATAAATTAATGAAGGGTTTTTGGGCAGTAGCTTATGCCTTCTGTTTCTGTGTGTCTTATGATAATATAAGAATTAAAATTAGATTCAGTTGCTGCGTCCGTGGCCCAGTCAGAACTTGTCCGAAGCTTTTTGGTTTAACAATATAATACATAACATCACGCCTTTTACGCGAAAGGTTGAGATGTATCTACGACCCAGTCCCACAGTAGATACAACTAATTTGCCAGCTATGTTTTAGGTCTCATGCTAATAGCCCATGCCATCTTCCGGGCACAGTTCCAAACTCCAAAATGTCATTGAGAAAATTTCTAATGGAAAAATCCAATAACACTTTGCCCGACTTGGGGCTCTAATCGCAGTAGCGCTTGTGTCTTGCGTGTTACAGCTTCCTAAGATCTCGACTTTACCGTAATTTTTAAGGCTAGTAAAGTCGTTGGAAGAGAAGGTAGAGGGTACTAGGCTGAGGGGTAGATTGCCCATGAGATGGACCGATCAGATTAAATCTGCCATAGGCGACCCCCTACATGAACGACATCTAACGACTACGTTCAAAGTCATTTATTCAATTTGGTCACAATATGACACTGATGCAATGAAGATAAAGAGTCATGAATCTACCGTACGTTCGAAAAGATACTTCAACAAGAAATACGCACAAGACACTTTTTTTTTTGACTAATAGTTTTACAATATTCGGTTTGGTTACATTCGTTTGTTTGTAAGGTTGTTATATCGTGCGACAAGACCATCTCCGATGACTTACATACAGGGACATACAGGGGTCCCTATTAGCAACGACGCGACGTCAGAAAGCGCCGACGCTGCTATTTTGGCCCAGTGCCCCCTGCCCCGTTTTCGGGCCGTTGTCGCCGCTCTTTAGGTTAACATTAGATATAATTTAGATTTAAAACATAATCGTTATGTGAAGTAAAATAAAAACCTAGTACATAGAAGAGTTTTTGGCTTCTCCTGCACCCTCCGACCCCAGCATATAATGACTAGGTGCCGCGTGCGTTGCAACACTACTTGTTTCTCTTAGATATCCTTATCCATCTTGTGTAAACCCACATTTAGAAAACTTCAAGTTGAAATAACCAAACGAATAACAGTAAATAGACAAGTTTTTAATCACTGAACCGAAAATAATCCCCAAATAATTATTTATCCTTGCTCGAATCAAAGTCGATTACAAAAGCTATTATTGTTCAATCATTAATATTAAATACAGACTTCCGCGTATTTAGGTTTAACATCCAACTCAAGTTATTAGTTGGAGGTTAAACCTGGTAACGATAATATTATGTGATAAATTCTACAATTGGTTAGACTTTAACGTCTTATTGACAGACTTTAATACTCTCAGTGATATACTCATTTCTAATTTTTAAGTAACAATTTAGTTACGAGCTTGGTAGGTCTTATATAATATATGTACTCCTAAATTCGTTTACGCTATAACATTCTCTGATATTAATAGGTAATGCATAACTGTACACTTTAACAATATCGTGGATATGTAGACGCGGAAAACGGCTTTGTTTCCCTGAAGGGTTAGGCAGAGAGAGGTGGTTAGGTACTAGGTACCCAAGACCCAGATCTTGGATATCCACCTTTACTAACCACCTTTGATTATGACTCTGAATGGGACTGGTCCCATTGTAGGTACACCATACTTCGGTAGTTATATCTTTAATCCTATGTAACCACAAATAAAATCTTAATGAAAAAAATTTCAGCATACACAGTAACCGGCGTGGTAGTTTTCGGGTGATGCCAAAAGTCAGAAGCAATTATAGCAAAAAATATTTACTAACGCGTGAGCACGGTTACATAATAATTTACCTATAGATATCAAAAATATTAACACCTTTAATGCACTTAAAAAGAAATTAGCAAATTATTTAATAGGAGATAGTGTCTAACACCTTTATACAATTTTAGAATTAAGCTCTTGTAAAATAAGACTTAATACTATTTGTACGACATGATGAACATGTGATAATAGATTTAATTTATTTATAAGTAACGTTCTCATGTGGCGGCATATTAATTGATTAATTGAGTCTTAATTGAGAATAAATATCTTTAAACCTAAACCTAAATGCCAGGCTGTTATAATACTTTTTGCACACCCTGGGAATCGAAACCCGGGACTTCATGCTATCGCGCTAACGACCATTACATCAACAAGACAGTATAACAATATGCCACATGTATACGTAATTACAAGGATAGTGATAAAATCGACATGGTCTCAGGTCTATTTTAGTATATGGTTTGTGCATATTTTCGTTTGTTAACAAATTACATGTTCGGTAACGTAAAGTATACAATAGACTCATTAATGTTATTCAACAAATTCCTAACAAGTTGGGGGAAGTTTCGGGCTGTGGCAAAACATCTTTAATACCCGAACAACTGTGCCACTGAACCAAGGGATGCGGAAGGGAAACTGGCGTAAGTGAGGAAATTCTGATTTTTGATCAAAGTTTGTGTAATTCGCTTAATTATTTAGGTTTTAGATTTTTCGGTAACGGAAATTATGGTTTGTGTTTCGCAGTTTTGGTTTTAAATTCTTGAGTGTGTTCTATACTCATCATCATCATCCAAACGTTAGAAGTCCACTGCTGAACATAAGCCTCCCCCATAAGGGGGGTTGTTGCCAATACTCGCCACGCTTGGCAGGCGGGTTGGCGAGCGCAGTTTGATGGATTTACGCAGAGGACGCTGCTGCCCGTCCTCTGGATCCTATAGCCCTTAGCCGGCTCTTACGGCAACCACGGGGAGAGAGGGTGAGGTACTATTCTAAAGCCGGTAACCCCACGGCATTACAATTAATAATTATGTGTTCTATACAATTAATAATTATTGTAGAAATTCTAAAATAAGTCATTCAAATTCTAATTCAAAATCCATTTATTTCGATCAACTTACATAGATCATAGAGTAAATTTTTATTTTACAACAAATACAATTAAAAATAATAATAATAAAATCAAATCAATAACAAAAATCAATATAAAATAAATAATTTAAAAAAATCAACTAAAAACCGATAATAAAATAAATATTCCAAATAAAATCAAATAACTTCATTAAAAATAAATTAAATTATCAAATACATTAAAAATTCACCTGCCTCTGAGTCATTTGTAATATTTATTGCAGATTTATATTTATATTGCAGAGTTATATATATTATGATATGGAGTGTATAATGTATAAAACATGACAATTCTGGAATTATATTGTCTTAGACACCTACGAACTCGAAATGAAGTGGTTGAAGATACATAGAATCAGATTTTTGTAGGGTCAAGGAGGCAACGGTGACTCAGTCGACTACAGTGGCTCAATTATGATTCTGTCAGAACAAAAGGGAATATAGAATTGTCTCTATCACTCATTTCTAACGCTTGGTACCCTACACGACATTCTAACCAGGCGGATCGGGGAACGAGCGCGGCGTTATCACAATTTTTTTGTTTTTGCTCTCACAAAATTACTTTTTGAGGTGAGTTTCAATTGTTTTCATAAATTTGTTTGTTACAATTGGTGATAACCAATACTTTTGTTGTATAGTATGTCTTGTGTCAATTGTCTTGGTCTCGTGATTTCTCATTTTTGATTTCGGTTTCGTTTGCTGTGACGAAATATTTTGAAAATGGTGAAGTGGTACACAGTGGCTCATGAGTCAGCTATAAGATTTCGAATAATGTTGATCTCAATAGTAGTTATTGTACCTTGATATGGGAGAAATAGACTAAAACTGTTAATTCAGACACTGAGATGTCTTAGATCTTATTACTTTGCCTTAAATTCTAAGCATCGTAGTGATTTGTTAAAAAAACAACTTGTGATTGTCTCTTTTAATTTTTTAATAAAAAATATTATGAAAATCGTCGTTTATTTTAGTTATTACTACGCCTGTACTGTGTACTATTATTGTCACTGCGTACCACGGTAGTAAGTCAGTATGTACACCAGGTAGTGCACAGTGACTCATTTCCCTTCTTTTGGTTTTAGGCTCATAATTTTTTTTATGCAGTACATAACGAAGATTCGTAAATGCTATGTTAAAATAAAATTTAATAACAACAATGTGTATAAATTCCAGGCTAGACCTATGAAGTTTTTTTTATCCTTTTTTCCTTCTCTGAAAAAATACCGAGCCACTGTTGCCTCCCTGACCCTACTTGTTATAAATTTATAATAAGTCTGAAAGGTGTTGAAAATAATAACAGTAAAAAGTTCTGTAAAGTAAAATTTCAATATACTTACCATTACGCCGTTTTCCCTTAGGGGTAGGCTGAGGTGTACCCAGGACTCAGACCCATAGTAGGTTCACCCAGATTTCACTAGTATGATACTGACCCCATATAATAGGAGGCAAGGTTATAACCATCTACCGGACACTGTTTCAGACGCCATGCTGTCATTAAAATAATGTCAGTAGAATTTTGTAAGCACCTAATTTTATTTTGTTTCTTCACTTACGTAAATTTCACTTCAATGAAACTTTTACCACATTAGCATAACTTAGCGTTGATTTAAAATTAAAATAAGCCTCCAGAAGCACCCCTGCCACTGTAACATTATAAGGGTGTGCGACACCCCTATAGTCATATATTGATGTTTTCGAAAGTTCACGTGGGTTTGAACCATATGACTATTGTTGCAAAGTTTATTATTGAAATATTAATAAAATAAAACAGAAGGTACCTACGTCTAATTATTATGTCTCGAGATTATTAATAATAAGGATATTATGTGGGGCTAAATTAACAGTAATTATTTACGAAAAATAAAATATTTATTAAAAATAGCACAACGAGCTATGGAGAGGGCAATGCTCGGAATACGTCGGCGAGATCGAATCAGAAATTAGGAGATCTGTAGACGAAAGAAACTTATCGACATAGCCCAGCGGATTAGCAAGTTGAAGTGGCAATGGGTAGGGCACATAGCACGTAGAACTGATGGCCGATGGGGTTGTAAAGTTCTCGAATGGAGACCACGGACCAGCAAGCGCAGCGTAGGACGTCCACTCACAAAATGGACAGACGATCTGATAAAGCCGGCAGGAACACGCTGGAGGCGCCTGCCTCTTACTACCGGGCTGGATGGAAATCTATGGGGGATGCCTATGTTCAGCATTAGACGTCCTATGGCTGAGATGATGATGATGATTTACGAAAAATTTCGTGCTTGATTTGGTCATATACATAAACTATGTCACTTTATAATATCATCTTTCGAGTAGGTATTATTTTGCTACCATGACGGTAAATCAATAATTTGTCTCTATGATATTATTATGTATAGACGTTGTGTTTATGTATATGTATATGGGGGCCGGAAGCTCACCGCATTTTCAAACATCTATCTGAGCGCTTGCTTGGTCGAGGCGACGCGTGATTAAAATGCTGGCGTTTATCTGGCCCAACGTATAAGCATTGTTATTCAACGTGGCAATGCCGCCAGCATCTTGGGTACGCTGCTATCTGACAGTGGTTTAGAGCGCTTGGATTTTCTATAGGCTGACATGTCGGCCTGTGGATTTTCGAAGTATTCTATGGTATAGTGTATTTAGGGTAGATACTAAGTAGGGTAGCTCTATTGTTTAATCTTTTAAGTATGTTAAACGTATGATGAATACAGGTGTATTTTGTTTTATTAGGAATTCGATTAAAATAAATATTTATATAGGGACATTCACATAGCCAGCATAATTAATTTTCATTTTAATTTCATTTTGAGAAATAAAATTGGCTCCTTTTAACTAACACACCATGGATCAGAAGGATCTGAATTATTTAATTTTTCAAAACTATAAAACTTATTCAGAATCAGAATATTTTAATTCAGTTCAACGATACATTTTTTCGTTATTTGTATCATTGGTATTTACTATTTCTGAGCAAGGAATTTATTTATTATTTATTTATTTATTAACTGGTACCATTGGTACTTCAATGATTTATTTTAAGTGGAAATCAAGCTTTGCACGATTTATTAAGACAGTAGTGATCAAACTGCGACCCAATGTGCTGTACTAATATAAATTTATTACAAATGGACCAGAATCCAGCTTTAAAATATGGTCATCTGAGTTTATAGTTGAAGTGTAATGTCTTATTTAATTACCTGTGGTGTTATTTGGGCATATTATGCAGGTTTTGTACCTTATCAAATTATATAATAATGTATCACTAGGTATCTAATTTTAATTTCAACAATGAAGTTCAATTTTTGTTTTCATTTATTTAATTCACAAACAATCAGGATTGTAACTGAAAGCCCTAACTAGCCCATTACCCTTAGCTAAACAACCACAATTTTAACACGTGGGTTTCCATTATGATGTAGACAAAATAAAAGAAAAATTTCCAAAAAGTCCCTGAGCCAAGTCATGGAAATAACGCTAGTCATCGATAAGACCATAGTTTATTTTCCTTTGGATTAGCTTTTTATGTCATACAAGTTAATATCCATACTCATTATTTTTAATTGCACTATCAACCCTACCTGTGTTAAATTCTGTAAAGAGATAGATAGGAAGGACCTTAGGAATGAACAAAATTTACATTTATCTAGATATTCCCAAAGAAACGATGCCCACGTGGGTGTATGAGTCATAACACATATTATGACGGAAGATACGTTGCATCTTATCGGTCGCGTAACGTCAGAGCAGACAAATGTATAAAACATTAAACCTTGCACACTCAACTCAACCTATGATGCGTTAGTACAACCGTTGGTACGCATGACGTATTATCTCCCTCAAATGTGACCCTATAACCTCGGTGCATAGTTATATAGAGGATTAAAGGCTGAAACTCACCGCTGAGTATGCTGTTTATGCTGCGGCGCATTTTAATTGTGTGAGTTTCTTTGGTTTGACAACGTGGGTCTACATTTCTACTGCAAGACACGCGTGCACAGCATGCATGGCGTTGACAGCATTGAGCTACGTGAGCGCCATATTCGAGCAAGCCATGCGTGTACCAAGTGTACCGCGTGCAGTACCAAAGTGGATCGTGTGCACAGCACGCATAGCGTTGACATCGTTGAACTACGTGAGCGCTATATTTGAGCAAGCTACGCGTGTACCAATGACGTCAATTCATGTGAAGCATGTTCATGGGTTGCAATCGACACAATTACAATCACTTACAATCATTTTTGCAAAGCGAAGCTTGACGCCCGTTTGTTGGCGCTTCGTGCGCCGCGGCTTAACTTATAGTTGCATTGTTTCGTAATTTAAACTGTCATCAGCACCAGAGCTATGATATGGAGTAGCGTGCTTTGAATTGTGTGGGATTTACATATACAAACGTAAATGTATTGAAATCTGGGTATTGTTCTCGTTGAGCACAAAACACAGACAACACCTAAAAGACTTCACTTTAGGGGGAATGCTTTCGCCAACGTTATGCAGTGATACTAAATAATTACGTCCCTGCCCTGTTTGGTTTCTCATTCGATTTAATTACTTTTGACATAATATTTTAAATTAATACTCTGAGAACGGTGCCCTTATACGGCGACAGAAGTGTTCAAAGCATTCGCCCTCTCGCTCACACGTATCCACATTTTTTGAAGATATAAAAATACTACATTTAATTATGTAAAATAAAGACAACTAGGTTTGAGAAAATAACAAAAAGTACATTCAGTAAAAAATCTAATTTAATCCAAACGAGTTTTCATGTTTTTTAAAAAATCCTGCACAAAGAAAAAAATCTTAGAAAAATAAAATGGCACTGAAAACTTGTTTGGATAAAAAATGGGTATGTGTGAGCAAAAGGGCGAATTTCCTTTTGGACAGCACCTTAAAATTGGTTATTTTCCGCTGTCAAAAAATACATAAATACAAAAAAAGTTATTCCAGGGTCTAAACTAATCTACATACCGAATTTCAGCCCAATCGGTTCATGAGGTCCCGGGTATGGGACCATGGGACCAATAACATAGATACTAGCGAAATGTGGGTGTACCTACTATGGGACTGAGTGCTGGGTATACCTCTGCCTACCGCTTCGGGAAAATGGCATTGTGTGTGATGTTGTTTTCATACCATAATTCATGAAAGCGGGGTCTTTTAGGTTGCATTGTCTGTGGCTCAAATACGAGTAATAAATACATAATGTAGGCGCAATGTTAAATTAAATTAATTTAGTTTGAGACTGATGCGAGTATGTGAACCGTTGATCGTTCGTATTGTATATAGTAATGAAAGTTTAATAACTGTATAATTAGATTTATAGGTGTATCTACTATGGGACTGAATCCTGGGACACCTCTGCCTACCCCTTCGGGAAAAAGGCGTGAATGTATGTTATGTTTTTTTTATAATTAGATTTATGATAATATAGTATACCTCTATTATCTTATAGAAGAGTAACAAAAGAGATTTAGCTAGTGAGAATGATTATGTTGGTCGGAGTCGACCAAGGTGTAATTTTCATGAACAAATTGATGTTGTTGAAAAAGGTGTGATTGTATGTTTGTCATATACCTATTACATATTCGCAACATACCTACCTACTTGTTATAATTGAATGTTGTCTTTGCCTGTAATTACAATAACATTGATCGTGTATAAGTTATTGATACAATATATTTTAATATTATTATGTATATACTATTGTGTTTGACTGCCTCGGTGGCGTAGAGGGCGCATGCTCGACTGCCAATCAAGAGGTCCCGGGTTCGATCCCCAGGTCAGGCAAAGTGAAATATTGGATTTTTCCATTAGGAATTATCTCAATAACTGCCTGGAGTCTAAAACTGTGCCCGGTAGATGGCAATAGGCTCGCCCCCTATTACATGGGACCAATAACATACTGGCGAAATGTGGGTGTATCTACTTTGGGACTGTGTCCTGGCTACACCTCTGCCTACCCCTTCGGGAAAAAGGCGTGAATGTATGTTATATTATTGTGTTCAATAATGGTGGCGTTCAATAATTGTTAAATAAATTAAATAAATAATTAACGATAATATTTACAGAAAGTAGAATAATTAAAGTTAGCACACTCTTAGCTTAACTGGGCGGCGACCAGAGAATTCCCCATATAAACGTCATAATTAAATCAATTGAAATCAGAACATATTTCCAACATTTAATGACGTTATTCGGAATGAGATACTTGTTAGTCATCTAGGTTTAGTCTAAAATATTTATAATTTGGAGTTATATTTGAAAATACCTATATTTAGTGAAAATACTTATATTTTGGATTTTTATCATATTTTAGTCCAAAGTACTTCTATTTTGGATTGAAATATAATTGGGAACCTAGATAAGTAGTGTGACATTCCGTATAACGTTATTGAATGTAAGAAAAATGCTCTGTTTTCAAATGATTTATCTATTACGTTTGTATGGGGAATTCTCCTGTGGCCGCCTCCTTGAACAACATAACATAACATACGTTCACGCCTTTTTCCCGAAGGGGTAGGAAGAGATGTACCCAGGACTCAGTCCCATGTAGATACACCCACATTTCGCCAGTATGTTATTGGTCCCATGTAATAGGGGGCGAGCCTATTGCCATCTACCGGGCACAGTTCCAGACTCCAGGCAGTTATTGAGATAATTCCTAATGGAAAAATCCAATATTTAACACTGCCTGACCTGGGGATCGAACCCGGGACCTCTTGATTGGCAGTCGAGCATGCGCCCTCTACGCCACGGAGGCAGTCTTGAACAATCCGTGAACAATCTCCTTGAACAATCTGTGCATTATATCTATATTTACCTATAGTAATAGTACATCTGATCGTTCTCTCTCTTTACGCTATCCTCGAACACGTTGGTATATTATACAAATATAATATATAAAAATAAATAACTCAAGGTCAACACCATTAATACCGATACATCATCTACTTAAGACAAGTCTACCTCTCAAGATATTTATAACAACAAGAAGATAAAATAATAACATCCTAAGCTCCCTGAATCACTTGGAATGTCATGAACTATTTTAGCACGCTTACGCTTTTGGAACTGTCATATTTTGAAATTGATGACGGCTTGCAGGGAGCAATCGTTCCTCCAGAACAGTTTCAACTCTAAATTCCGCCGTAAATAAATGGAACGTTCAATATGGTAGATATGTCGTCGGGATATTGGAAATATTGTATTAGAAAAGTATAATGTTATATAAACTGTTGGAATGCTAGAATATTCTAAAGCATTTCGAAATCTATGCTTTGAATTTATGAAACAATGAATATTTAAAATTTAAATAATGCATTTGTTATACAATCATATTGATATATATACATATTGAAACAATAATAGATACAGTCACTGCTTGTTCCCGTTAGGTTAGGTAGAGACTATTTCTTCCCACCTGCTACGATTCTAAGCTCAAACACAAAAATATTGTTGAAATGAAATAACTTTATTTGCTGTGTTATAGAGTTGTGTTCTTAGTCCAAAACATTTAGTCAATTTATAGTGACATGCTTATTTAATGTATTATGTAATTATTAAATTAAAATGAAATGTCAAGTCCCTATATCATATATAATTTCATTGTTCTCTAGTAATTTAATTGATATTATAGTAATGCAATGTCGAGGTTACACAATGATAATTTTTTTTTTTTATTTTGGACGATATATCCGAAGATTTTTTAAGTCTAAGAATTTATTAACGGAATAAAAAATTCTATCCAGGAGACATAGTTTTAGTTTCTTTGCAAACTGTGTGGTTGTTAGGTCTTTGATATTTTCCGGCAGGGCGTTATATATAACTCGACACATTGCATAACAATTATTATGGTATAGATTTATTCAATTAGATCACTATCTAACAATCTGACACGTCAATGAAGATAAACAGCAATGAGTCTACCGTGCGTTCGGAAAGATACCTCTACAAGAAGAACGCACAAGAAACTTGAAGGACTTAATTTTTTCAAAGAATAGTTTTACAATTTTGGTGTCGGTTACATTTGTTTGTTTGGAAGGTGCCGCGTGGTGCCTTTGCAGAAGTTTCTAGGCATCTTCGTCCTCTATGTACAGATTGACATCATAAAGTTTTGAACCCAAAAATTTTATTGTGCATTCTTCTTATAGAGGTATATTTCCGAAGTTATTGATGTCGTTATTTATTGATGTTTAAAAAAAAACCACTCACCAACTCTAAAAAAGCTGCCAATCTTACAATACCAAGACCGCTAACGTCCCCCTGATCGCTTAGCTTAAATTTATATGTTTTGTCACACATTACATTACAAAATATATCAAATAAATGGCAACCTATTATTTAAAAATAAAATTTCCGTTTTAAAGACATAATTATACTCCTCGGTTCATTACAACGGATCAATCATTATGATTGATGTGTTCGTAAATACGTACTGGTGGGTAATTGAAAATGAATGAAAAATGTTTATATTTTTGTGGTGACTTGAGAAATAGTACTAATTCTTCTTCTTGCCTCGGTTGCATAGTGATTCACAAATGAATAGAATAGAAAGATTTTGATTCAGGAAAATAAGTAAAGGCAGATAGAGTTTTTGAGCTTATAGCTAGATAAAAAACTTAGTATTAAGATACTACCAAATACCAAAAACTTCAATTAGGTACGTGTATAACCTAAATTACCTAAATACGGTACATGCTCAGCATAAGTCACAGTAGAACTGTGACGCTGGTTTTCGGCATGTACCTTGGGTGTTGGCCAGACTATTATCACAGCAGAAACTACTTGACTACCTGTTATGATCAACACACAACACAAGTACAAATAATATGGTAATAGTACAAATGCTATTACCGATCATATTAGTTGTTGTAGTGGTAGGCCTCTTTTGCAGGGGCCGCCTGGGGAAGTACCACACCTTTGCCAGTTATTCATCCGCTAAGCTGTATTGTGCAAACATTACTGTGTTCCGGTCTGAAGGGCAATGTTACCAGTGAAATTACTGGGCATGACGAGATTCAACAACTCATATCTCAGGGTGACAGGCGCAGTGCAGTGCTGCTCAGAATTTTGAATTTTAAAACACTGGGTGGCACTGTGTTTGATATGGGCAATCATGAAGCTTACCATCAGGCACCAGATTTCCTCGTCTTGTTACAATCATAAAAAAAAAATAAAGTGAGGTGTTCGATCCTCAGGTCAGCCAAAAAGTGTTGTTGGATTTTTCTATTAGAAATTTCAGTTCCAGGCTGTCATTGAGAAATGATACAGCGTCCTTGCCTATTACATGAGACTAAAAAAACATAACTGGCGAAGTTTGGGTTTACCGTACCCAGTACCCATTTTATCACCTTATTCACAATGAACGCCACAGACAGTCTTCTATGCAGAGGCTGTTTCGTGGCGGAAGAAACGGTTGCGTACCCTGGAATCACGTAGTCCTGGAATGCGAGGCAGTAGCGCTTCAACGTGAAAAAATCCTCGGAACAGTGAGGTCCCTCCGCAAAGCTTGTGAAGTTCCCAGAAGTTTCTGAGCTACTGCGCGGAGTTAGGACTTCACGCACAACGGACCAAATAATAGTCTAAGTGCGGAAAAGGGGTCCACTTTAAATTATATTATGTACCCATTATAAGACTGAGTCCTGAGTCCTGGATACACATCTGTCTACTTCTTCGGAAAAAATGATTGAAAAGCATACAAACATATTAATATGCTTTTCCGTCGTGAATTGTAATAGGACGTATATACTTTTATTTTTTTTCAAAAATACGTTTTCCCGGAAAAAGTAAGGACCCCTGCACATCGTCATGTCGTCCAAAGATGATCTGATAAAACAAAACAAATTAAGCCGCCACCTGATAGTTCAGGTAACACGAAAAGCTTTAGAAGCGTAAAGGCTTAAGGGTTGACGTCAGCTTCCGTACCTGACACATAATAATCCCGTTTGACGGAGGTTCCGTTTAAAAGCATCGTGTAAATGGTTTTTATATTTTGGGGTAACGCATATTTTGGGGTTACGAGTAATACTAAAAAAAATGCATGGTTATTAGGCTAGCTTTTTTTATGATAGTAAGACAAGACGAGCAAATCAGGTGCCTGATGGTAAGCATCATGATTGCCCATATCAGACACAGTGCCACCCAGTATTTAAAAATTAAAAATTCTGCGCGGCACTGCACTGCGCCTGTCACCCTGACATATTAGTTGTTGAATCTCATCATGCCCAGTAATTTCGCCCTTCATGCTAATATTGCCCTTCATGCCTGAACACAGTAATGTTTGCACATTACTGCTTGGCGGATAAATAACTGGCAAAGGTGTGATACTTGCCCAGGCGGCCCCCTGCAAAAGAGGCCTACCACTACACTTGAATCGGAAAACTAAGGCCCTTTTTTAACCCCGTTTATAACTGAAGTGCGAAATCACTCTACTGCGATATATATATAGTCCAAATTTTTGTGCTTAATGTTGTAACTATGTGATATAGAGTTTCGTGAAATGAATATCATAGAAAGAAAAATCTTTTCTGGAATTTCTAACATATAATCTTTCTAAATAATATAAGACGTAAGTAGCATCAACATTCATTGTCCGTCCTTTCATAAATTTAACAAATCCGCGTTTATTTCAAAACGCAAAAAGGTCTTTCTATTACGTATCTCTGAGATTAACCTCGGGCTTCGGACGTCTTAATTCTTTGAGGCACAATAGTAGGGGAACAAAGGCCCGGCCGAAGGAATATCGAGGCTATTGTCCACTTGATATATAGACTGCCCAGTGCCAATGAGTTATGATGCCTCAGATTTCTTACGATGGGTTTGAGAAGACTTTTGTTTTATGACTGATAAAATAATGCGAGAAATTTGACACAATCCTATGAAAAATTTACCAAATAGATGATTTCAAGTAAGTGTTTCCCTGTTTCCTTCTAATAAGAACTGCCTCGGTGGCGTAGTAATTCGCAAGTAATACTGCACTGCCAATCATGAGGTCCTGGACACCATTGACCAAATGTGATTTACGGTACTCTCCTCTCCCTTCACGGTTGTCTGGAAGAGATCGCTCTAGCGATATGACCGCCAATTGTTACACTATATACTGTTTTCTTTAATTTTTAAGATTTATTGTTTTGTGGTGTACCAATAAAGTGTTTATCTATCTATCTATCTATTTATCCCCAGGTCAGGAAAAGTGATGGATTTTTCCATTATGAATTTTCTCAATGTCAGCCTGGAGTCTAGAACTTTGGCCAGTAGATGACAATAGACTCGCCCCCTATTACGTAGAACCAAAAAAATACCTCTGCCTTTACCTTCGAAAGAAATCGTGATGTTCTGTTATGTAAATTCTTAATACCACATAGGTAGTTTTTTGCACAAAACGGCAAACTCAACAAATTGATTTCGGATACCCAAAATATGCTTGTTTTTGTAAAGTTCCTCGATTTCCCAATAGATAAGAGAAAGTTATCAAACCTAACAAAACGGTAATGATATGCACACTAAAAGTTTCAATCCACATATTTGGCTTCACTAGCTTACATTTTTTATAAATCCGAGCAAAGGGCGCTGCAGTCTATGCGAAATGAAGTTTTGATAGCTACACAATATAGCGGAAAGTAAGGTTCCATTTTTAGCCACACGCAATTATGTTTGTAGACAGAGTATTCGTATCATGTTATCTAAACATTTGTCAGGAAAAACAAATTAGGTTGTGAACCGCCGGGACTAGTGACGTTATCGTGATATCGATAAACACGCAAAGCGTAACGTAATAATTTCAATATTCTAGTATTATTTACTCGTAATACCGTACCATACTTCTCATTTAATACGCGTCATTTAAGTAGCGTGCAATTGAGTATTTGATTTTTTTTGCATAAATGGAAAGATCATAAAATATTGTATAAGATTCGTAAGAAAAATATTTTTAGTTTTTTTTGTTCTCTAAAATAACACAGTTATATTATAATAAAAAATCATTTTTCATCCAGTACCGAAAACTCGCCGATAGTACCCGAACGAGCTCGTGATCTGTAGTGACGTCACAATGTAATAAAGTACCATACATAACTATAACATTACGACGTCACAAACATGGCGACCAATCGTGGCGCGTTCAAATTCAAGTGACTCATTATGGAATTTAATCAATTTTAAATTGCTTATAATTAATTAAAAATATATTTTTTAGTGATTTTTGAATCCGATGATGCATATTTTTGAAACTTTCAAAATAAATAAAAAAATACGATATATATATATATATATATATATATATATATATATATATATATATATATATATATATATATATATATATATATATATATATATATATATATATATATATATATATATATATATTAAATACTCAGTTGCTTTTAAACCAATTCGCCAATAAGTAAAGCCTACCAGGCGAAATATGGGTGTACTTACTATTGGACTGAGTCCTGGGTACATCTCTGCATACGCCTTTGGGTAAAGGGCGTGATGGTATGCAATAAGAAGCAATGAAAAATGCGCAGGAAAAATAGTACATTGAACTGATGGCCGATGGGGCTGTAAGGTTCCCAATTGCAGACCACGGACCGGTAAGCGCAGCACCCACGTGATGGACAGACGATCTGATAAAGACAGCAGGAACACGCTGTATGCAGGCAGCTAACAACCAGACTAGGTGGAAATATAGGGGGGAGGTTTATATCCAGCAGACTTTCAACGGCTGAAAATGATGATCATGATGATGATGATATAAAATTAATTTACAAACATATTATCTTATTTTTTGAACTCTAGGTTTAGTCTTCCAAAATACTATTCACAAAAAACCCTTTTCTACCAACCTCCAGGTAAAAGCAAATTGGAAACTTGCCCCCAAGGTAAACTTAGTATGATCACAAAAATGAGATTTCAGAATATACTGTCTCAGATTTATTTAATTTAAAAAACTCGACTATAATATTTGACTACATAATATAAAAAACAGGGAGTTTTGTTCAATCATGAAAGAATAGGTATACATTAGAATAATAACGTAGCTACCTAAAAGGATACCAACACGGCAGAGGTAGAAACTAATGATTCGAAACCAGTTTCCAAAACCGTATAAACTTCTTTTATCGAAACCCATCTCTTTCTTTTATCGATCGTTTTAGTAGCGGTAGGCCTGTTTTGCAGGGGGCCGCCTGGGGAAGTACCACACCTTTGCCAGTTATTCATCCGCCAAGCAGTATTGTACAAACATTACTGTGTTCCGGTAGAAGGGCAATGTTACCAGCGAAATTACTGGGCATGATAAGATTCAACAACTCATATCTCAGGGTGACAGGCGCAGTGCAGTGCCGCGCAGAATTTTGAATTTTAGAACACTGGGTGGCACTGTGTTTGATATGGGCAATCATGATGCTTACCATCAGGCACCTGATTTTCTCGTCTTGTTACTCACATATCATACAAAAAAAACCTGGTTTCCAGTCAAGAAAAAAGAGAGGAGTGAAAAAATATAATATGATTTCGTCACCCCGTTCCTTCCTATATTTTATAACATTGCACAAAAATCCCACAGACAATCGTAAAAGGATCATACGTCAGAACCGATATTAGATCCGTAGTTTTTCGTGTTCCGCACAATATTACGCGACCCTTCTGTGTCGGATTGCTAAAGTATGGTGGATGGCGTATTAAGAGTGGTGTATCGTTGCTGACTGTTGGGTATAGATTGGACTGTACAGACGAGAGTTTACAGGGTCCGTACACTCACAATATTTTTTTTTTTTTTTTTTTATGATAGTGAGTGACAAGACGAGCTCATCAGATGCCTGATGGTAAGCATCATGATTGCCCATATCAGACACAGTGCCACCCAGTATTTTAAAATTCAAAATTCTTCGCGGCACTGCACTGCGCCTATCACCCTGAGATATGAGTTGTTGAATCTCATCATGCCCAGTAATTTCGCTGGTAACATTGCCCTTCATACAGGAACACAGTAATGTTTGGACATTACTGCTAATTAATAAATAATAAAAAGTAAAAAAAAAAAAGTTAAATTAAATAAAAAAAAAATAAAAAATAAAAAAAAGTTAAAAAAGTTAAAAGTTTAATTAATAAATAATTAATAAAAAGGACTCACAATAAAACACAATAAAAAGAACTTGAATATTTAATAAACACTCGGTAGATTCTTTACATATTAGCTTGACGTTGTCTTGCAAAAGTGTATAGGAAAAAATTGAATAAAAAAATTACTTTGAGCACTTTGTTGTCCATCTGTCTATGGTTTGTGCGTCTGTTCGTCTACCTTTTTTTAGGAACGCGTGTGTAATTCACCAACGAAATGGTTTTGTTTGTTCCTCAAGGTATGGAACTCCTCATTAATAACTAGTTATGCCATTTAACGATTTAATTTTACCTATATAAAGGGCTGGTTTTTGACTAAAATTTTCTCATCTCAGTAGCTCATAACTTGAATTTTTTTCATTACAAATTACTTTTTATGCATTCATGCATAATAAGTGAAAATTGTTCAAAATGATTTGTGTTCTCTGAAATCGCACATCGCATGTCACTATTCCATTTAATTTTCAAAGACCTGAAGTAAAATGTATGGAACATTTAAATTACAAACTATATTGATTGATTTGCATCCAAAAAATAACAGAAAAGTCGCCCGTCTGCCCGCACCACTAAGGATTCAATAACAATTCACCCTGATAAATGGGATGGAGCCCATTACAATTTATGGTTGGTTTGCTTTATCTCCTGACGTAACCAGATACTAATAAAACTATATACGGTGATAAGGAAACATCCAGATTATACCAAAATAGACCAAATACCATATTGATCTTATAAAAAAAAATGTTTACCGTACAATTATATATCAAAATTACAGTGACGAGTAAAAGTATCTAATAGATAGGTATACGAAAAGATAGACAGCATTATAATAAAAATAAGCTAAGAATACCTTTCCACTGGAAATGATGTCCACAGCAGCTTTTGCGTTTCAACTAAACTATAAACTAACACACATTTTTTATGATAGTGAGTGACAAGACGAGCAAATCAGGTGCCTGATGGTAAGCATCATGATTGCTATCAGACACAGTGCCACCCATTGTTTTAAACTTCAAAATTCTGCGCGGCACTGCACTGCGCCTGTCACCCTGAGATATGAGTTGTTGAATCTCGTCATGCCCAGTAATTTACATTATGACATTATGAATAAAACAGATTAGCTACATACAAAAAGATGTAGTAATATTAAAGGTAGCGCATCAACCCATCAAACTGAACAACTTTCAAAAGAAAGCATTGCAAAATTAGTAAAAAAAATCAAATTCTTATACGAAGTGGATCAGCTGATTGACAAATTTTTATGGTAATTAGAAATATTTTTTGCGAGTTTTGCAATTCTTTATATTGCAAGTTGTTCAGGTTGATGGTAAGATGAACCTCCATAATAAATATTACTACTCCTTTGTGTTAATCGGATGCTGCAGTACCAGGTCAATGTTTCTAAAGTCTTAGACCACAGAAACATCCGGTCTTGAGTCAAAACAGCCTAAGGAACAATTTTATCAGACTTAAAAGTCGAACTAGTGAGAGACTAAGTAACCGACAAGTCACTCTTATATGGAATAATATTATGTGAATTGGTTGCCCTTCGAACTTGGACTTAGGTCGTAAAATTTCGCCGAGTGAGGAGAATTTTATAGCGAAAACATAACTTGGTCATTGATACTTCATATTTATTGGTAACGTACTTTTACAGATAAACCAAAGTTATATAGAAAATATTAATATATTTTCTCATGTGATATGATGTAAAATCTTATAAAGTCAGTACTACAGATATTGGATAGCATACCTAACACATCACGCCTTTTCTCGAAGGGTTAAGCATAGAGTACTCAGTCCCGTAGTAGGTACACCTATTCGGATCACGTTTTAGGGGATAATTACCGTAATTAGACGTTTCTCAAGTCTCCAAGACCTCACGACGAATTCTAGCCTCCGGAGCATGCCGGGTTTCGAAGAGGATTCAGTACTATAGATCATAATATTCAAACACTGCGGTAAGTTATAAAGAAGGCGGAGGATTACAACCAACCTCTCTGTTTGGCAAATGTGGATTATGAGAAGGCTTTTGACTCAGTTGAAGCCTGGGCTGTTCTGAAATCGCTGCAGGGATTTCAGAACTAACTAAGAAGAAATCAACTTGGCAAAGTTGATTGGCGATACACCGAGGTGATGAAATGTCTTTATAACGCCACGAAATACCGGCAGACTAAACATATCCAGCTATGCAGGGGCGTGAGACAGGGAGATGTGATATCCCCGACGTCGAATCATGGTTTCGGATGATTTTTAGGGTTCCGCACCTCAAAAGGAAAAAAGGAACCCTCAAGGATAACTTTTTTGTTGTCTGTCTTTTTGTATATCTGTCTGTCTATTCATCTGTCAACACACTTTTCAAAGAGAACGCGTGGTGATATCAACTACTCAGATCTGCGGTCCCTTGCGGCTGTAAAAAAATCATAAACTCAAACTCAAACTCAAAACTCAAACAGATTTATTCAAATAGGTCATAATCTGACACTTTTGCACGTCAATAAAGATAAACAGTACTGAGTCTACCGTGCGTTCGGAAAGATTCCTCTACAAGAAGAACGCACAAGAAACTTGTAGGGCTTAATTTTTTCAACAGATAGTTTTACAATATTTGGTTTGGTTACATTCGTTTTCTTTAAAGGTGCCGCGAGGCGGCTATGCAGAAGTTTCCAGGCATCTTTGTCCTTTATGTACTGGTTGACTTTATAATAAGCCTTCTTTAGTAAAGTAGATTTTATATAGGTTTTGAATTTACCCTCTGAGAGCCCAGTTATCTCTTTTGGGATTTTATTATAGAAACGTACACTATTTCCTAAGAATGTCTTTTTATTTGTTTTAGATAATCTAAAGCTAGGTGCAGCTATTTTGTATTTATTTCTAGTATTAAAATTATGAAGGTCACTATTTAATTTGAATTTATGTAAATTTTTACGCACATACATGATGTTCTCATAAATGTATAAGGATGGTAGGGTCAGTATGTTTATATCTTTAAATAATTCCCTCAGGGATTCGCGTGGACGCATCTCATAGATGGCACGAATCGTACGTTTTTGTAGTATAAAGATAGTTTCTATATCTGCGGCTGACCCCCACAACAGAATCCCATAAGACATCAAGCTATGGAAATATGCAAAGTACACTAATCTCGCCGTGGCTATATCTGTTAGTTGCCTAATTTTATAAACCGCGTAAGCTGCAGAGCTTAGTTTCCCTGAGAGCTCGGTGATATGAGTGCTCCATTGCAGTTTAGAGTCTATATTTATGCCAAGGAACAAAGTTGCATTGTCAATATTGAGTCTTTCACCGTCAAGAACTATGATTGGTTCTATACTTCTGACGTTAGGCAACGAAAATTTCAAACATTTAGTCTTTTTCGCATTCAATAACAGATTGTTTGCTGTGAACCATCTGGATATACTTGCTAAAGTATTATTAACATGTACTAGTGAAGTATCCTTCCTATCAACTTTAAAAATCAATGACGTATCATCGGCAAATAGAACTATATCTGGCTGACCGTGGACCATGTAAGGCAAATCGTTAATATATGCCAAAAACAGGAAAGGACCCAAAATTGATCCCTGTGGGACTCCCATCTTGACAGGAGAACTAGCAGATGTGATACCATTGACGCTAACCTTCTGCTGCCTACTAGACAAGTATGATTCCACCAGGTTGAGGGCATTCCCATGAATTCCATATAATTCTAACTTGCGCAGTAACGTGCAGTGTTCTACACAGTCGAATGCTTTGGAAAGATCACAAAACACTCCAATGGCATCCTGTGAACTCTCCCAAGCCTCCAAGACAAGAGTCATGAGATGACAGCCCGCATCGGTTGTTGATCTGCATTTGGTGAAACCATACTGGTTTGAATGCAGTATTCTATTTCTATTGAAATGTTGCAGTTGGTTTAGCATCAATTTCTCAAAGATTTTACTTAATACTGGCAAAACAGAGATTGGCCTATAGTTTGAGGGATCTGTCTTACTTCCCGATTTAAAGATAGGAGTGATTTTACTTATTTTCATTAGTTCTGGAAACGTGCCTTTATCTATGCATAGGTTAAATAATTCTGCTAAGTAAGGAGCAATTGTGTTTATTATAGAATCTAGCATTTTTACAGATAGACCCCATGGATCTTCAGTAGCTTTAACATTTAAACTCTTGTACGTCTTTTTGATATCAATTAATGAGATGTGTTCGAACGAAAATTCAGGTATGGTGCGTTGGAAGTTTTCTTTAAGAAAAGTCTCCGCCAAGTCTGGGGATGAATCAAGTGACTTGGTCGCGTTCAGGGCTATGTTAGAGAAGAAATCGACAAAAATATTAGCGATTTCCTCAACATTTGTAATGTGTTCATTATTAATTAATAATTTATATTCAGAATCTCTACATTTATCTTTACCTGTCTCTACATTTATTGTTTTCCAAACCGCCTTAATTTTATTACTTGATTTGCGAATTTTGTCTCTAATATTTATGGCTTTTGCTTGGATGCAAACAGCTTTAAAAATTTTTGAATAACATTTAACATACTCATGAAATGATTATTACATACTTATAAGTTATATTTTTTCCATACTTTGCGCAAAGAACTTGATGGCGCTGTATGTTCCTGGTATCTAGGTATAGAACCCTACACCAGCATGCATACGTTATGCCTTAACAATTTATTATTGTTATATGTGGGCATATCCGTGAGGACCTATTAACTCTCTCTATTGTCTAAAGAAAAAGATAATTGTATTTTTTTTTATAAAAAGCTGTTGATCCCCTAAAAATTAAATAAATATCCATCAAGGTGTAGATTGCAAAACCTTCTGTTGAAATGTAGCCACTAATAAGACTAAGTGGTAAGTACAACGAAAGCTGGTACATCTACAATGTTGTAACTCAGCCCATTCTAAGAAAACCTTTCTCTGCTTTCTGAGGGCATTGTTCCTTAGGCATCGAATGGAAAGCTTCATTTATTTCTATAAAAACTTGGATTACATTCAGAACATTTCTTTTTGTACAGAGCTTTGTGGTGAATGAAAACATAATACAAACATAATACAAAATAAAGTAACGCCTTTTTCCTGAAGGGTTAGCCAGAGGTATGCCCATGACTCAGTCCCATAGCATCAATTTCTCAAAGATTTTACTTAATACTGGCAAAACAGAGATTGGCCTATAGTTTGAGGGATCTGTCTTACTTCCCGATTTAAAGATAGGAGTGATTTTACTTATTTTCATTAGTTCTGGAAACGTGCCTTTATCTATGCATAGGTTAAATAATTCTGCTAAGTAAGGAGCAATTGTGTTTATTATAGAATCTAGCATTTTTACAGATAGACCCCATAGATCTTCAGTAGCTTTAACATTTAAACTCTTGTACGTCTTTTTGATATCAATTAATGAGATGTGTTCGAACGAAAATTCAGGTATGGTGCGTTGGAAGTTTTCTTTAAGAAAAGTCTCCGCCAAGTCTGGGGATGAATCAAGTGACTTGGTCGCGTTCAGGGCTATGTTAGAGAAGAAATCGACAAAAATATTAGCGATTTCCTCAACATTTGTAATGTGTTCATTATTAATTAATAATTTATATTCAGAATCTCTACATTTATCTTTACCTGTCTCTACATTTATTGTTTTCCAAACCGCCTTAATTTTATTACTTGATTTGCGAATTTTGTCTCTAATATTTATGGCTTTTGCTTGGATGCAAACAGCTTTAAAAATTTTTGAATAACATTTAACATACTCATGAAATGATTATTACATACTTATAAGTTATATTTTTTGTAGGCACACCCACATTTCGTCAGTATTTAGAAGAATTTAGATTTTTCCATAGCTAGATAAACACAACTTTATTTTATACCATACATAGGACACAAACATGAAAGAATAATATTTCAATTAATCTAAGGCTAGTACATGTGGCGGTCTTATTGCTTAGAGAGATTTCTTCCAGACAACCGGAAGGGAACAAATACTTACTCATGAGTATTTCTGGTCGTCGGTGTACTTATAGGGAAATATAAATTGTAATTACCTTATTATACTTTTGAACATACGTACAAACATACATACCTATTGTTCGGAAAGTAATTTCGTTTTTTCCCGACAGTTTTTTGCCAGCAAAGACCAAAAATTATATGAGCGTGGAATTATACTACAACCAGAAAGATGGACCATAATGGACCAGAACGGCCAATATATAATATAATAAAGTATTTGTTTATTATACGAAAACTTTTCATTTCCACAAAAAAAAAACGAAATCGCATATTATTTTTATAAAATTTTACCAGACCATAAAATAAATTATAAATGTATTTTATGGTCTGGTAAAAAATAAGACTTAGTTTAACAGTAATACTATGATTTGTACCCATTCCTACCCCCTACTCATCCTATCATTGCCCTCTCCATCCAAAGGCTGGTTGCCTGGAAGAGATCGCTTAAAGCAATAAGGCCGCCCATTGTCGACCAATTAGAATTAACTTCTGTTATTAGTTTTATAAGTCAAATCTGTATAAATTTTGGTCTCAATAAATAGAGTATTGTATTTTTTCATTTCCCATAGATATTCAAGGTCTATATAATATATCATCGCACCTTTTTCCTACAGGGGTACTCAAAGTTGTACCCAGGTCCCATAGTAGGTACACCCACACTTATAGACATTATGTTTCTATGTCCTATGTTATTATTATAGAGTAATAGGCTGTTGCCACCGCTCAAAAATGGAAAACCTAACCTACCACTTTGCCTGGCCTGCGAATCGAACCTGGGACTTCATGATCGGCAGTAGTGCTTGCGTATACGCCACTGAGCCAGCCTTTTTGAAAAAAATAATTTGTTTGTTCAGTTTGCCAGTGCTAAAAAAGCTCGCCTTCTGACAATACTTCGTGGTGGGCTATTTATCATATAGCTATTTATATAAGGGTTAGTATATATAACCTTAACTCTTAAGATAGCTTAATTCTTAAGATAGCGTTAACAGAGTTATAAAGGAGAAAAAATACCTATTTCCTGAACCCTACTTTCAAGCCCTTCAAAAATGAACCGTTCACTCGCTCAATGGTCTATATTAACAAGATTTAAGAAGAATCGAACCCCAAAACAGGTATTAATATTTACGGCTCAACAATGGCGACTTATTCGCCACCCTCACGTTAAAGGGTGTTTCTTATTCGAACCGACAGTTGGGGTGGCTCGATAATATTCTGATAGATTCCACTACATATTGTATGAACACGACCAGTGTAAGCAGACCTTTAGGATTTAATAGCTAATGTACAAAGGGATATTTTTTGGGTGTTCAATGTTTTTATGTGTTTTCTGGGGATTTTGAGCTAAAGAATGCGGAGATAAAAAGGCCGGTCATACACTGGCCGATTGAAGCAGTCAGGAGTATAATTTCAACTGTTTTTCAACTGCCTCAGTAGTGTAGTGGGCGCAAGCTCGAATGCCAAACATGAGGTCCCGGGTTCGATCCCCAGGTCAGGCAGCGTTAAATATTGGATTTTTTCATTAGGAATTATTTTAAATAACTACCTGGAGTCTGGAACTGTGCCCGGTAGATGGTAATAGACTCGGCTCCTATTATATGGGGCCAATAACATACTGGCGAAATGTGAGTGTACCTACTATGGGACTGACTCCTGTTTACACCTCTGCCTAACCCTTCGGGAAAAAGGTGTGATTGTATGCATGTCAAGCAATACTAAAATACCCACAACTCGAACGGTTTCGATGTACCCGTGGCACACTAGTTGTACCAAAGGTAAAGTTAGGTGAAGCGACGACCGGACGGTCACGTGGTGAACAAGTGTTTTGTCATGGCTACGGACAAAAGGGGGATAAGGCATTTAACAACAGTTAACAACGACCTCAAATCACTTAATACATCAGAAAGTGGCGCCGCATGATTGCAAAAACCGACCCCACATACAACGGAATATGACAAAAGAGAAGAAGTAAACGTTTTATTTCTACAAAACTTTTCACAGATTAATTGAGATTGTTTAGAATTTGCACTATTCACAAGAAAGCACTTTGTCATCTACAGTTCAAAATAGTATGGTCTCCAACCCCTCCAAAGTATACGCGAATATCATATTACTTATAGCAATAAGTGGGAATCACGAATGTAGATTAAAGAGGATACGTTTACGAGATGCCAATATGTTGAGGGGATTTTTATTAAATTCCCTATGTTTGAACATTTTGTAGTGGCTTTTTGTTTTATTTATTTACTGGCTGTGCTCTGCCGTTTCACCCGCGTAGTCTTCGTTCCCGTGGGAATATCGAGATAAAAAGTAATGTATGTGTTATTCCATGGTCTAAACTATCTACATACCAAATTTCAGCCTAATCGGTGCAGTTTCGATTTCCTAGTTCAGGTCTGAACTGACAGTTCAGTCAGTGTTATAGGATTTTTCCATTTAATTAAATTTTCTCAGTAACGGTCTGGAGTTTAGAACTGTGACCGGTAGATGACAAAAAGCACACCCCCTCTGACATGGGAGTTAAAACATGCCTAACTGTAGTGGCGGGCCTCTTTTGCAGGGGGCCGCCTGGAGAAGTACCACAGTTTTGCCAGTTATGCATCCGCCAAGCAGTAATGTGAAAACATTACTGTGTTCCGGTCTGAAGGGCAATATTACCAGTGAAATTACTGGGCATGACGAGTTTCAACAACTAAATATCTCAGGGTGACAGGCGCAGTGCCGCGCAGAATTATGAATTTTAAAACACTGGGTGACACTGTGTTTGATATGGGCAATCATGATGCTTACCATCAGACACCTGATTGGCTCGTTTGTCACTCGCTATCATAAAAAATACTGCCGCAGTGTGAGTGTACCTACTATTGGACCGAATCCTGGGTATACTTTTGCCTAATCCTCTACGGAAAATAAACATGACGTTATGTTTACATACTGCCATCCGCAATGGCACTACCCACCTTTTTGCATTTAAATTTTCAGATGGCACTATTATAATACTCGTAATAGACAGTGGTAACACACATATAGTATTAATAAAAGCTTAAATATTAATATTAATTTACTCTTGTATGTGCATGGTACCAACGGAAGACCAGCGCAGGTTTTACAGCAACCTGCTTATGCTGAGTTGGTACCATTTCGCGACACACGCAATATTAAGACTTATATTTTCGTGTGTTGGAATATATAATTTTATTCTTTCTTTCTCTTTCATTTCACAATCTTATAAAAACAATTTATCGTTGTACCGTAAGAACATAAATGCTATTTTCTTGCCAACAAATTGTTCCAAGGCCTAAAATTTTCACCACTTTGTATACGTTTTATCGCAAAACTTGCCAACTGTAAGCCCACCCCTTATTACTGCTGTAAGTAATAATTCAGCCATTATATTTGAGAAGCTAATACGTAACTTTATTACGAAAAGTATTAATGAAAACTTTAAAATACTTTAAAATAAGTATGACTAAGAAAATTTTGATAAACCATAGGTGCGTACAAATCAATATAAATATCCTGTCATTGGAAATCACGGAGTTTTTTATTTTAAAATAAAATTCTATTTTGCAAATAGAATACAATATAATAAACAAAATTTTCAACAAAATTTTTAATTTCAAATTTTTATAATTTTCAGATGATATTCAAGCAACGCTTACTCAGCTTATTTAATTTAATTTAGTAATGTAATTGTACAATTTATCGTCTGTATAACGTCTTTATGTAATCTATGTAGTAGTAAAGATTAGTTCATAAGGGTTTAAGATATGTATTAGGGACACAAAGCCATGTGAGCACGAGTCGTTAATAAAATCAGTATTAGCTCCCAACAAAAAACAAGTTGTGGAAATGTATAAATTGGTATTTATAGCGCATTTACAAATAGCTGAAAATTGCAAGTTTTGTTTTTATCGTCGTGCCGAGAACAGAACAAGTCGAGTTTTTTACTCTTTGTAATAAAATTACGTAATAAATTGCTCAATAAATTAATTCTTATAAATTAAACGCAAATAACCGAATAATCGTCCTATCCCTCTTAGAGCGAATTTTTGCACTATTTACAAGATTTTATAAGCAGACAAACTAAAGAAATTCTTCAAATCTGCAAAGATTCTCACCAAAGATTTTTAAGAAAACATAGGTGCTCGTAATTTAATATGTTATGTCTATTTAAAACCAGAATTTAAAACTTTAGATTTTTGTTAATATTATTTACGGCCGTTTACAGACGTTTTAATAGAAAATATACCAAAATTGATGTTTTGTATTCCCCTATTTCCTCCGAACATAGTTATTTAATATATTTTAATTTATATATTTATATCCTAATATATTTAAATCCTAATATTTTGAAGATGAAGTAAGTCATATTTATTTTTGTTTATAAACTCTGTAACGCGAGATTATTTCATGGGGTTTGCATTCGAACGTTTTCAATAGTTTTCTCCGTGATTCGGAACGAAACGTCATCGCACCCCGCGCTCCCTCCGCCAATAGGAAATAGGAAGTCAGTTGGCCAACCGGCGCGCGAGACGCGCGCTGTGATTTTATTCTGTCCGCCCGTTATTATTGTTTACCCAGTTACTTGTGCCTTTTATCTATAATATACACTGTTTCCTGTTATATCCGTGTCGTGTGAACCTTATTTCACCCCAATTCAACCCTGAGAGACCTACCACCACACTGGTGTGCTTACAGTGACGCCCAACTCGAGGCCGCGACCGGATTGTTTCTGTGGATAAAACTATCACAAACAGTGCTAAACAGTAACATTCCATTCATCAGTGAACTGTGGACACGGTGTTATAGCGAGGATTACGCATAACAACCGCCGAAAAAGTGCATACGGGTGAGCTTAAAGCAGTTTGAACCGGCTCAACCACTCCGCGCACGATTTTCGCGCTGCGCCGGCCCACCGTTGCTAGGCAACGAGCGACGAAATACCGCGAACCGAGCGAGAAGCGCGGGAACTTCGAGACGACGCACGACGACGACGAGACGCATACGGGACGACGTGATAAGTAGTGCACGAGCGACGAGCAACTATTATTACCTTCGTGTACGGAATATACCTACCTACCGAAAGGCACCGCTCACATACCTACAACCACGCCCATACCTCACCGTCATGCCGCCGAAGAAATATGGAACGAGGTTGGCAACAAGCGACCGTTCTCCGTCCGATACCGACGACGAGCAGAACAGGACCATCGCACCATCTGCCAACAATACCATCACCCTGTCGGAGCAGATGCTTCACAATCTCCTCGCCACCATTACCCGGAACCAGGCAGAGGCCAACCGCCAGCTCATGGACAGCATCATCAAAGAACGCGCATCACCACCGTTCACGTCAACACCGCGCCACGACGCGACACCTAACCGTCACGTCCCGCAAGGCAACTTCGCGAAGTGCACGGCGCGCTTCGACGGTGCTTCGAAGAACTCTGATGAGCTCGAAGCATTCATCAACGCGATCGAGGTGTACCGCGAATGTACTAACATCAGCGACGAGCACGCTCTCCGCGGACTACCGATGCTGCTGGTCGGCGAGGCCGCCGTCTGGTGGCAAGGCGTGAAGCAGTCCGTGACGTCATGGAGCGACGCGCTACGACGTCTGCGAGGGATGTACGGAGTGCCGCGACCCGCGTATAAAATATTTCGGGACATTTTCGCAGCGGAACAACGTAGTGAACGTGCCGACGTGTTTATTTGTAAAGTGCGCGCATTATTGTCAAAGTTACCGTACAAAGTACCGGAACCGATGCAATTAGATATTGTTTACGGATTGTTAGATCGTAGGATAAGAAAGCGAGTGTCTCGCGACGCGGTGGACGGGCTCGAACGACTGATTATAGAGGTCAGGTTAGTCGAGGAATCATTGGCGGAGGTAAGTGCATTAAAACCTTACAATAACAATGTTACCGACTCATCTAGTGCTCCATCTGTAATTTCACCCAGCCGTTCGAATGCAAACCCTTGTGATCACCCCGCGAACGCGAATGTTTACGTTAACCCCTCGAGTGCCGGAAAAGTTAACCCCTCGCATGCCACGATAACCCAGTCACAGGGAGAACTTCTTTCCATAAGTAGTGTTAACCGACCGCTTACGTCAGGTGTCGCTAGTGTCGTTAATAATAGTGATAGGCAGATAAAGCGAGTCCGGCCAAAATGTAGCCATTGCAAACGCTTCGGACATACCGTTCACGTTTGCCGCAATAGGGAGGCTAGTTTTAAAAGTGACCCACAGTGTTGGTACCCTTCCTCCTCCACTCGCAAACCTGTATCCGCCGAGATGGTGCAACGCGACGATGGACTTAACCCGTCGCTTGCCCATAGTAGACCCGGGATACAGCTGAACACATTGCTCGTGGAAGGGACCAATCGTGCTGCTGAAATAAGGCCACCTACACCGGTTACGTACCAGGGACCCGTCGTGAAACCCTTATACCGGCTGTCTTCAGCCAGGATAGGACTCCAGCCCGCCGACGATCGGACTAGGGGGAGTAGGGGGAGGGGACGGATGACCCGAGGATCTTCTACCACCGACGACCCATTTAGGGGGAGGCGTCGGTCTGATCAGTTTCTAGTACCTGGCAGTACACCGCCAGCGCCAACAGGTACCCATGAGTCCACCCATGGTGATCCAATCCTGTTGAGGGTTCAGGGCAGTAGGGACGCGAACCGTTGGCAGACGCCGATCTTAGGTAGGCGACACGGTTCTTACCGCATCAAGGAAGCTGCCAGCCCACCAATAATTCTGGAGGAGGTGAGTAACCGCGTGTTCGTGGGAGGACACCACGACACTCAGCTGTCCCCATTCGTAGGCTACGTTCCACCGCCGGTCGTCAAAGGGCGCAGGCGAGGAAGACCTACGAGGCTCCTGACCTAGACGCGAGGGCGCTAGTCGAGGTCAGAGGGGGAGGATGTAACGCGAGATTATTTCATGGGGTTTGCATTCGAACGTTTTCAATAGTTTTCTCCGTGATTCGGAACGAAACGTCATCGCACCCCGCGCTCCCTCCGCCAATAGGAAATAGGAAGTCAGTTGGCCAACCGGCGCGCGAGACGCGCGCTGTGATTTTATTCTGTCCGCCCGTTATTATATGTTTACCCAGTTACTTGTGCCTTTTATCTATAATATACACTGTTTCCTGTTATATCCGTGTCGTGTGAACCTTATTTCACCCCAATTCAACCCTGAGAGACCTACCACCACACTGGTGTGCTTACAACTCTTAATTATTCAAAACCTCGATTTGGTAATTTTTTCATAGGATTGTATCAAATTTCTCGTTAATTCTCTTAATGCCTAAAAATCAGTCATCATGCCTAAAAATGGACCAGATTATTTTTAAAATTCATTAAAGCATATCATTAAAATGCTTGCATATCTCAAAGAACTCGTACGTTACATTAAGGCGATTACATTAAAATATATGAATAGGCTATTTTTATATCCATTCATGTTCATACAGTGAAAAATCGCACGAAATAAAATAGGTCCTTATTTATCGCTGGGTATGAAAACATTAAAATATAAATTCTCATTTAGCCTCCTGCGGAGTAGGTTGAATGTTAATTGTTATTTTGTGGGGATTTATGACATCTGGGATATATTTATGAGAAGCGGTTGGAAGGGCTGTTTGGATATTATACTTGGTTCTGTTTTATACCAAGATTCTAAATATTGTAAGATGAACTTGAAAATTTGTATGGGATTTTTTATTAGTGCACTTTTAAATACTGACTCGACTGAGGACTGCCTCGGTGGCGTAGAGGGCGCATGCTCGACTGCCAATCAAGAGGTCCCGGGTTCGATCCCCAGGTCAGACAAAGTGTTAAATATTGGATTTTTCCATTAGGAATTATCTCAGTAACTGCCTGGAGTCTGGAACTGTGCCCGGTAGATGGCAATAGGCTCGCCCCCTATTACATGGGACCAATAACATACTGGCGAAATGTGGGTGTATCTACTATGGGACTGAGTACACCTTTGCCTACCCCTTCGGGAAAAAAGGCGTGAATGTATGTTTATGTACATTTAAATATTTTTTTTTAATTTACAATATGCTTACGTTTGACCTCAATCTCGCTTAATGGAAGACGAAGATGAGGCCTAAGATGGTACACGTTTGCCTAGAAGGTGTCTGTTCACTTTGGCCTTAAAAGATGTCCAGATTCCGGAAAAACCGACCTCGGCAGAGAGTTCCACTCCTTAGCCGTCCGCATAATGAACTTTTAAAATCATGCTTATAATAATAATATATAAAATAATATTAAGATTTAAACTGAGCCCTGTGTGATTCTTATGTGTTATTCTAGAGTTTAAATTCGATGATAAGGTTTCGAGTTTGATCCACGAAAAAACTCACGCTTAGTTTGGGACGAGTAAATCTATGTGTGCGATTGCGGGCACAAACAAGCCAGTTAGTCCTATGTCTACCTAGGTATAATATTATAATGTATCATGTGTGCGGCATTTAATCCTCGCCAGCCTCGTTGGATCAGATGGTAGTAACTCTGCTTTCTGTGCTGCAGGCTCCGGGTTCGATCCCCGAACATTTGTGTGCATGAACATGTCTGTTTGATCTGTGTCTGGGTGTTATAAGCTTATATAAGTATGTATATCAGTCATCTGGTTACCATAGTACAGGCTTCTAGCCTAGTTTGGGACCAGTTGATCGTGTGTGGAAGTTGTCCCATATTTATTTATTTATTTATATTGTTTTGTACCTTAACAAGGCTTACCAACAAATATTTGTAAACGCTTTTTGGCAAATAAAACTTTTATTTTTTTTAAGTGGTATTGGATTTTTCCATAAGATTTTTTTGACGTGAATGACAGATTGGAACGAAGTGCCTGGTAGATGGCTATAGCAAAGAATACCAATTATTACTACGCAAAGAAGCGACACTCACCTTCCCCTAGTAGTAGGCTATTGAGCGCGGCCGATTTCATTGAGTGACGGGGATCAGGCATATAACTAGTGAAGTGTGGTTGGATTAACCCCTTCGGGAAAACGGCGTGATAGTATGTTATGTTACAAGTTTTAATTTTTGTATTTTTTTGTATTGCGATACCAATAAAGAGTTCTATCTATATAATCTATTCTATTCTGGAATTAAATAGATATAATATGTGTAATATTAGGGTTTATGTTTATGTATGTATATAGGTATATAGACCAAGTATGTATTTTAGTCTTATGATTCTATATTTATGAAGTCTCTGTAATACCACCGACCAAATGTTTATTACGGTTCTCCCCTCTCCCTGCACGGTTGTCTGGAAGAGATCGCTCTTAGCGATAAGAACGCCCATTGTTACACTAGTTATTATTATCTAATTGTTATTAGTTTTAAGAAGTTCTTGTTGTGGTGTACCAATAAGGCGTTTATCTATCTATCTATCTATTTATTGCTGTTATTGTTCCTAATTGTTATACGTATTATACTGTTATTTGCAGAGTAGGTGCCACAAACACGAGTAGTAATACGCTAATATTATGAAACGTATCATTTAATTACATAAATATATAGTAATGGTAGGTTCTACACTACAGAGCACGCGACAAGGAATTATATCCGGCGCTAAACGACGATACTACGTTTAAATGTAGGGTGACTATTAATTAGCTATCACTCGAAGACAATATCTACTATAAATCACTATTACTTGCACGCGCTATATCAGAGAAGAATGGAATGCAAATATAAAATTGGTTATGAAAGAAAGGGATGTACAGTTGGTGACGTCGTCCGTCCAACCAAAAGATGAACTCCGATAGAATTCTAATGAATTTACAAATTATATTCTATACTATGATATAAGTAAGAAAGCAGCTTATGAAATGTTATTCCATCGGTTATATGAGATTTTTACGGGACACTGATCTGGCCGTTACTGGCTGAATATTGGCGAGTGTGGATTTATATAAGATCTATTTTCCTTATGAGTTATCTGAAAGCGTTCGTCCTATATTATGAAACAGAAGTGAAACAGGTTGCTAAATACTTGTACCATTGCATTTATTTCTTGGAAATATAGATCTTTGCACTTTACGTCATATATGCTTAGCGCTTTTCACTGAGAGTTTATTGACGATCCGTTTTCTTTGCCGGCTTGCCGAAGAATGTGTCATTGCCTTCTAACGCTCTATTTGAATATCCACGGCGTAGATAAAATGTAGATGTATGTCATAGACAAGCCTATGACTGGGTGGTGAGCTTGACGAAGGTGGGTATACTCTGCATGGATGAGGTTGGTATGCTTGGCCAAGGCTGGTGGTGTCATAGCTTGCAGTCGGTTGTTGTGCGCGCGTTACAATTAGGTGTATATTGGGTATCAAGTCGATGATTGTAATATAAGACACCAGGACAATAAAATAGCTTCGCATATAGGACAACTTCAGTTGAAGAAACCATCAAGTGATTTGAGAAATTATCAACTTTTTGAAAGTTTTCGTTAACAATAGCCAGTTGAACCAAAAAAGTTAAAGTGTTAGTTAACCACTAAAATAACCCAGTTTAATTAAAGATTGCTGCAATTCTTCATGAACTTTTTAATGAACGTTATAAATCCTAGCTTTATACGCGGGAAGTGACGTTATTTACATGAACCATGGCCACCCTACATGTAGCAATTACTATATAATTAGAACGGTAATTGGCAAGAGTGTACCATTATAATATGACACTGTCAGGAAATAATTAACGAAATTATGTGTTTATTTATGAAATTGTTTGTTGCCATGAAGATTATTCATTTGTAGAGCTCAAAATTATAGAGGTTCTTGACACGAAACCAATCACAGGGGCAAATAGGTTATTAAGAAAATCTTAATTAAGATTAAGCCATCACTTGCAATGTTTCGTAAATCCTTTCAAACGTACCTATGCATTAAGAAATTAAATTATTTTATATATAAATTTGTCCCACGCAGGCGCTTTGTAGAATAAGTAAGTAATTATTAAAGCAGTTAGTAAATATTAAACATAACATAACATAACATACGTTCACGCCTTTTTCCCGAAGGGGTAGGCAGAGATGTACCCAGGACTCAGTCCCATGTAGATACACCCACATTAAACAGTTGATAGTAATGTAAATATTATATTTACACGTATTATTAAAAAAAAAATTAAATACTTCGAGAATAAGTCATCATCGATCTTCGAGAATCATTGATTTGATTACATGTTACATAGTAGATATTTTTGGAATTTTGAAAATTTGTCATTTTGAGAATTAATAATTATTATTATATGTTTATTTATGAACCTATAAATACAATTATATTCGTACTGCGTTTATCACAGGTGTGTATAGAATTATTTTATTGTTTAATCTTAAAAAACATGTAATTTAGATAGATAAATAGATAGAGATAAACACTTTATTGTACACCATACATTGAACACAAACATAAAGAAATAATAATTATATTAATCTTAGGTACTAGCCTAAGAATAAAGTGGCGGTCTTATCGCTTAAAGCGATTTCTTCCAGACAACCGGAAGGAAAGGAAAACTATACTTATGAGTATTTCTGGTCGGCGGTGTACTTATAGGAGAATAAAAAATTGTACTTACTATTATAATATATTTTAAATACGAGTACATATAAACGAACATACTTACGAGTATAATCACACATATGTACTTACATACATAGATAGATAGATAGATACATATTTATAATATAATCGAATACATTTAGGGAATAGAATTATTTGAAAATCTTATTATAAATGCAAAAGTTTGTACAAACCAATAATTGGGCTGAACTTTGGTTCTGAAATAACACTAATTTTTAGCGGTCGAAACCGCGGGGCACAGCTCGTTTGTTTTTAAAAACATAATACATTTTTAGACGTGCACTAGAATTACAGCTTACAAGACCAGATTTATAGCTGGTTTTAAATTCCATCTCGACAATGTTGCAGTCAATGTGAATAAGTAGTGATTTATGAAATGATCTGCGACGAGTAAGTTCATCATGCTCGAGGTAATAAAACTGGTGACATATCATATACGTCTTGATATTATTAAACTATGTCTAGACGCTGTTTTATAGCTTTGTCTGAAGTGGCAACGAGAGGATAAGTTATTATTTGAAAACACCAGATTGCAACTCAAGTTTTTGGAATTGTTTTAAAAAACAGATTTTTAGCATATTCAGCTCACCTATTTCTTATTTATTTCCTGCTTACTAACACCGACTGAAATAAGAGAGGGTATTTTTTAGGATTCTGTACTTCAAAAGGAAAACAGTAACCCTTATAGGATCACTTAGTTGTCTGTCTATCTGTCTGTCTTTCTGTCTCTCCGTCTGTCAAGACACTTTTTAACGGTAACGCGTGGAGGTATCAAGTTGAAATTTATACCAACTACTCAGATGTGCGGTCCCTAGTGGCTGTAAAAAAACATACTTCTATGTTAACGCAATGAAAAGTTATAGCCTTTTCTGCATACTCTGCGCATGGAAATTATCGACGGCGCTGTATGTTCCATAGGCGGATTGTTTTTCGGGATTGGAAGCGTTTTGTTCAGGCATCTAGCTATGGAACCCTACACTATGCATACATACGTATGCCTTAACAGTTTATTTTTTACACTATAGGTGGCAAACAAGCAGACGGGTCGCCTGATGGTGAGCGGTTCCCGCCGCCTATGGATACCTGCAACACCAAGGGTATTGCTAATGTATTGCCGACCCTTCAACACTCTATTCACTCTCTTTTTGAAGATCCCCATTATGTAGCTCAACGATGGAAAATCCTCATGGAAACTTTGATTTTTCCATTAGGAGTTTTTTCAATGACAGCTTGAAGTCTGGAACTGTGTCCGTTAGATGACAAAAGGCGTCTATTACATAAGACTAAAAACATAACTGGCCAACTGTGTGTACTGTACTGTAACTACTATGGTACTATGTTCTGCCCCTTCAAAAAAGGTGTGATTTTATGTTATAAAATTTAAACAGAAATTTAAGAGTTCTTTTAGTAAATAATATGCTAAAAATTAAAAATGAATTACAATTAATTTTTAAAAATTCGACAAAAATGTTATTCACACAATAATTTTTCATATCCATATTTTTCATAAAATATCAGCAGAAATTTTTTTTCTATAACGAGTCTACGATTTCCAATAATTCAGAGGTGCAAATTCGTTTCCATAATTTAATGAAAACGGCAACCGATATGAGAGATTTTTGTGAATATTTTATGTACCTACCTACTTTTGTGAGTTTAATATTAATTTATTGGACAATGTAAAATATTATAATACATTTCACGCATTGTTTTAAATTATTCACATAGACTTCATTATAATAATGCGTCCTTATTACTGTGGACAGATTTAAATTGAGCTTTTTGTGATAAATAATTGTACTATTTTTTGCTTTATAATTTTTTATTTATGATATTGAGTGACAAGACGAGCTAATCAGGTGCCTGATGGTAAGCATCATGATTGCCCATATCAGACACAGTGCCACCCAGTGTTTTAAAATTTAAAATTATACCCGGCACTGCACTGTGCCTGTCACCCTGAGATATGAGTTGTTGAATCTCATCATGCCCAGTAATTTCGCTGGTAACATTTTCCTTCATACCGGAACACAGTAATGTTTGCACATTACTGCTTGGTGGATGAATAACTGGCAAAGGTGTGGTACTTCCCCAGGCGGCCCCTTATTTTTAAGTCAAATTTATTTAGTAGAATGATAGTCAGAACTTGGTCTGACATGATCTGAGTCAATACATTTATGTTCCGTTCATATTAAACTTTAAAACTTTCAGCAATCCAAGGACTAAGTTTAAACTCAAATATGGATATTGGCAATTATTCACGTAACACACATTCGATCGAAGTCAGTTTCTCGACCAAGAAGAACTAATATTAAAAAAAGCTATAAAACTCTTTAAGACTCTTGTATCGCGGAATACAATCATGAAATCACCTTTTCATGTTTTACTGCTGATCTAACTTCCTTTCTACTTACTATCCATACTCTATTTACTTTACGATTTTCACTAGATGAAAAGTAGTTTCAGTAAAATGGAAAATAAAGGATTAATGCATTTTAAAATTAAGCCCTACAAGTTTCTTTTGCGTTCTTCTTGTAGAGGTATCTTTCCGAACGCACGGTAGACTCATTACTGTTTATCTTTATGGACGTGCAGAAGTGTCAGATTGTGACCTATTTGAATAAATCTTTTTGAGTTTGAGTTTGTTAGCCTCATAATTATTATTATAAACTACTGCTTATTAAATCAATACTATTTTATGTTTCTTTCTGTCTAAAGGAAGGTGGACCTGTAGTACTTTAAGGCTGGTTGCCTGGAAGAGATCGCTTAAAGCGATAAGGCCGCCCATTGTCGACCAATAAGGATAATTTTATTTTTAAGTTGATTGTATTCTGTGTACCTTGGTCATAATAAAGAGTATTCTATTCTATTCTACTTTGTAATAAAGGATTTCTCAAACTTGCAACAGATACCAGTCTCCCACAAGTTCTTAAGTAAATTCCTATTTACCAATGCAACTGGTATTTTATGTGAGAGAAAACTAAACCTCAAATTATAGCACCAACTTTTATATTTTATATATTAATAGGAAATGTCTAAGAAATAGGTCTACATGAGATCCAAACTTAAAAATCAGGTTGGAAGGCATCCCACTTTAAGTTAGAAGAGCTTATCGGACTCAAGATGAAGTGGACACCTGAGCACCACTTGTATAATATTATATTATTATATAAAGTTTAACTTTGGTCAGTTTTGTTGGTTTAGTTAACTTTTCAAGTTGGAAGACTGGGTTTGTAAACTGAATAATTCAGTCATAAAGTCAACCGTGGTTACGTCAATCATGATTTTGTTCATAACGTACTGCTGTTTATCACGTTTGCAAGGAGAATTCCATTGCTTCAAAAGACTTTCTTGGCTGTCATAGACGAACTGATGTTGTCTTAAGGAAGGGGCAGGTCAGAATAGAAGAAAGTTTAAGAAGTGAGTCTTATGTCAGTATCGTAGCAAGTGGAAAGAAACATTATCTGATTACCACGACCGGAATAAGGTTGTATTATAGACGAAATTGGTATTGGTAATTTCAGAGGCCATCATGTAACCTGACCTAAGAACACAAACCAACTTGACAAAAATATTTATAAATACCGATCCTTTTTAAATACCAAGTCTATATTTGCTATACGAAAGTATTTATGGGGGCTGCAAGGAGAGTTCATTATAGGTAATTCAAATCTTTAGGCTAAATCCAAGCTTCAAACTTAACTTCCCTGCATAAGCAATTCAAAAGTATTTTACCCTTTTGCCTCTCATATTCAGTGAGAACAAAGTAGGTAACTGATTTCGCAGTGCCTGCAGAATTTCCGGTCTGACACGTTTCCTTACATTTATAGTATTTTATAAAGCTTACGACACCTGCCGAGAATAATCCCGGCTATTCTTCGGATTTAAGCTGACTCCATATCAAAATTTCATCTCAAATGTAGGCCAATTTCGCACTTAAACGACTTAACCACAGTTAATATAGATATCGTAAAAAGTAGGATCAATTTCACAGCGGGTGACAATTTGAGATGTTATGATGTCTCTTTGAATATCTAAAACATTAGACACAGTTTAGATTGCTTCAATTTCAGTTTTTGTATAGTGTTATTAATAGTTTTTGTATAGTGTTATTAATAGTTTTTGTATAGTGTTATAATAGTAGGCTGATGAGTTTTGTTTTAACTACCAAATTGACCGTGACCCCGTGCTTATTACAAGTAGCCGTAGAAGTCTGCGAAGCGTTTACTTGCTCAATTTACGCACGGCATACAAAAAATTACGTTTGACAGCAAATTTTACTGCTACTGCTATTGCTACGTGACTGCATGTTCGTTAAAGCGGCAGCGTTTTTATAGTAAACCATTGTTGACTTTGATCCTATCCACTCCACCCGTTGTTGTTTCTGTTCTAATCGAGATAATATTTACTATTGCAACAAAAATTTGTTGTTCCACCAATTTGGTCTGTTGTTTTTCTATTCTTATTAACATTGCCTGTCGTTTTATCTGTTCTTACCCCGCTCAGTACTCTGTAATTGTTATTCTTTAGGTTCCAATCAACTTGACTTAGTTCTCTGTTAAAATTTAAATTAACTTTTGTTCGATAGATTTTATACACTACATATTATTTACGTAATATACGACACAATGTCGTATAAGACACAATCCCGAAATTATTTTCCATACAAACTTTAAGGAACCAATGACGATGATAGAAGATATAATATAATTTCTTTATTAGTGTTTTCTTCTAAGTAATAAGCAGGTAATTATAAAGTAGCAAATAGTTATTTATCAAAATTATGGAATTCCTAAGGAAAGACTTTATATACCTATTTGCAGTTTTAACACGTATCTTAAAATAAAACTTAAAATAAAACACCAACGAAGAAATGATATCGCTTGTATCGTTGTCATTGGTTCCTCAAAGTTTTTATGGGAAATAATTTCGACCAATCTACCTCAATCAAACGTTTAATTTTTATAACAATGCATATTTACAATACGTGCAATCTTACTTGGCCAGCAGAAGTTAGCTGTCGGAAACGTTCGCGCATGTGAAAAGTCGCTAAGAAAACATTAACAGTGATCAATAAACTACATATTATGCTGCTAGATAGTTCCAGAAACCCATAGATATCTTGGTTGTATTCAAGTGTAATTATAGTACGATGAAATTTACAAAGTTTACAAAAAAGCCATTCGTAACTAACTTCAAGCCAGGCAATCTTACTTGAACTATGTTACGTCATTCTAAGTACAATATGGCGAACGACCCAAAATGGCAGATTAGGTTTTTTTGCGCATGGCCATGATATTCACTGAGAAGCATACGAATAAGCTGACATCTAAAAGGTTTTTTAGTTAATAGTTTATATTGCTAGTTTATATTGCTTGTTTTTCTGTTTAACCTCGCCTATTGTTCTAAGTCTCCACTGTGACATACCACTAAAAGGGTATGTTTTATTGTCTGTGCATAATATACCATATTACGGTTATGGTTATTATGACTGATAACCGGAAGGTGACGATCGTAATTCTCAATAATGTCGTCGTTAAATAGTACCGTAGGGAACATCCATGTTGTTTTATTGTCGGAGAGGATTAAAGAACTACTCATAATATTATGAAATGTCGAAAATATATCCACAATTTCTTTTGCTATTGAATTTTGCTCGCTATTGGTATAGTCTCTAGTGAAATGTAAAAGGATACGATGTGGAGAATGAAAATGGGAAGAAATTTTTCATCCACGAACGGGACATAATAATATAAATTTATATACTATAGCGGACAATAATAATGAAATGTTTCTTTTCATTTTTATATTGTAAATAAGCGACTAGACCGCTTAGGGTCGGGTTTTTGTTCGTTGGCTACGGTTAAATTAACCATTTGTTAAACTAACTATAGTTAAATTCCTAACTAATGGTCACCCTCGTTGGCTCAGATGGTAGTAACCCCCGGCCAGGTCAAACATTTTTGTCTATGGACTTGTCTGTTTGATCTGTGTCTGGGTGTTATAATCTTATATGAGTATGTATATCAGTCATCTGGTTACCATAGTACAGGCTTCTAGCCTTGTTTGGGACCTGATGACCGTGTGTGGAAGTTGTTACGTATTATTATTATTATTATATAATATAGCGGACAGTAATTATGACATGTTTCATTCCATTTTCATATTAGAAGGTTTTTTTGTTCGTTGGCTACGGTTAAGTTAACCATTTGTTAAACTGACAATAGTTAAATCCCAACTAATGGTTAAATTGTGTGAAAAAAAAATTGTTAACTAGAGATTAAAAAACGAATTTTGCCGAATTTTAACTTTTGTCGAGATTAACCATTGCAGTCGTCTTAACCAGTGATCAAAAAACCCAGCCTTAGTCTGTAAAAATATATAACATCATGTAAAAGGATGTTTATAATATTTTATGGCAAACCACAATATTATAATACCAGTAATTACAAAAAGGTGTAGTCATCATCTTCACCATCATTTCAGCCGTAGGACGTCCACTGCAGGACATAACATGAGGAGGAGATATGTTAGATTCCCATAGATTTCTTACTCTTCGACACAGTGTCATAGTTCTGAATTAGGCTTGTAAAGTCTGAGTTATGGTAATCAGAATACTGATACACTGTGCCCCGCGGTTTCACCCGCATAGTATTCGTTCCCGTAGGAATATTGATAAAAAGTACTCTTTGTGTTATTCCAGGATCTAAGCTGCCTACATACGGTTGTCTGGAAGAGTCCTCGCTGTTAGCGATAAAACCGCCAATTTTGCTATACTTAATGTATTTTTATTTTTAAGGTTTATTCCTTTTTGTGATGTAGCAATAAAGAGTTTATATATCTATCTATCATACCAAATTTGAGCCCAATCGGTTTAGTAGATTTGGCGTGAAAGAATAACAAACATCCCTCCATTCTCACAAACTTTCGCATTTATAATATTAGTAGGATAGGATATAACACCCAGGTAGAGATCTCTGAAACTCCTGCGATCTGATCCGCTTGTAAGCCGCTTGCATCCAGCGTGTTACTGCGGTTGCGGTTTATTAGGTCGTTTGCCACCTTAATGGTGGACATCATACGCTACGTTTTCCAGTCGGTGTATGTAATAGGTGAAGTTATACTTAAGAAGTTGAGGTCCCCTATAAAATGTATTTCTATGGGAAGTTTAGTTATTTTCCCTATCTATTGCTTGTCTAATAGTTTAAAAAAAATTAATGAAAAATTGTTGGTAAATGATGTTCATTTTTATTATTCTTTATATTTATTATTATTCATAATTAGATTAATCCTTAAGGGAGTGTTATTACTACACCTTTATAACATAACACATGATATACAATTACGCCTTTTACCCGAAGGGGTAGGCAGAGGTGTACCCAGGACTCAGTCCCATAGGAGGACGTTTCGCCAGTATGCTATTGGTCTCATGTAATAGGGGGCGAGCCTATTGCCATCTACCGGGCACAGTTCCAGACTCCAGGCAGTTATTGAGATAATTCGTAATGGAAAATTCAATATTTAACACTGCCTGACCAGGGCATCGAACCCGGGACCTCTTGTTTGGCAGTCGAGCATGCGCCCTCTACGCCACCGAGGCAGTCAAGCCGAGCTAGTTTCAAGACAAAGGAAAATTAATCGCGTAAAATATTCCATCCATTTAATATCAAGACATCTTTGCGAATGCCGAAAGCATTCGAAGAAGGCGCGTTCCTTCGTCAAAAGAGTCAAAGGCCTAGGTCCCATCCCCGTTATGAATTAGTATTCAACTCGCGCGAGAAGGGAAATGACGACATTGAAAATGCTGCTCACACTTAAATTCCCTCGCACTTAGAGCTCGCCGTCATTATGATTTCATCCGTCAACGAAAATGTTTGGATCGAGGGTTGTATTACGAACATGCAATCGCGTAACAACAGCAGTAAATTTTGCTGTCAAACGGCATACAAAAAATGACGTTTGACAGCAAAATTTACAGACATTAAGCAATTAAACGCTGTCCACACTTCTACTGCTGTTCGTAATAAAAGGTATGACATGTATTTTTCATTTTTTGTTGGGAAGCTTTTACTAATAGGGTGTGCCTCGGTGGCGTAGTGGACACAAACTCGACTGCCGATCAGGAGGTCCCGGGTTCAATCTCCAGGTTAGGCAAAAATATAGGATTTTTCCATTAGGAATTATCTCAATAACTGCATGAAGTTTTGAACTGTGTCGGTAGATGGCAATAGGCTCGCCCTACATTACATTACATTGGACCAATAGCATACCGGTGAAATGAACTTACTATGGGACTGAGTCCTGGGTACACCTCTGCCCACCCCTTCGGGAAAAAGGCGTGATTGTTTGTTATGTTATGTTATGTAATGAAAAATCGGGCTGCATGGTTGGTTTGCAATAACTATGTGGCGAGGTCGGTCACTATACAGACTTCAAAATTGTCATAGTTCAGTGATAATATAATGTGCAAACATTGAATATAATAAGAAACGAAAAGAGTGAAGGCTGCAGAAGATTTTATGCAGTGCCACTGCCTAACTTTTGCGAAATCTCACCCCTCACAACCTAAGGCGTCGTCATCAAGGCTGAATTGTCTGTGATTTCAGTGAAATGTAGTCAAAAGGCAAAGATCAAGTTGTCTAAAATACTATTCATCTAGATTCTGCGGTGCAATTACAACACCATATTAATCCCAACTAGATTTTAATCCAAAAGCCCTAACCTAATATCAAAGTCAACCTAATCCCTCACAGAATAGGGTTCAAAGTAGAAAACCCAGAAGTTAATCCCGCTGTCCGATTGAGTCTCTAGCCATTTCATCTTGCAGGAATATTGCTTGGATCCAACACTGAATCAGATGAAAGATGACTTACCTATATCTTGTGCATTCTGAGGAAGATTTAAAATGAACTAAGAAAACATTGGTGCGTTTTGATAGTTATACGTTTTGCTAATTAAACGGTTTTATATTAAACTGGTGTGAGAACAGCGGCTTTGTCCGCTCGCAATTATGAAATATGGGAGTTGTACTCGCAGTGGCGTAACTATACCATGCGAGGCCCGTGGCAAAATCATATGACTGGGCCCCAGTAAAATAATTGTAATTTAATGCGTCCATGGTCCAAGCTTTTCTTGATCTCTAGAAATAGCAATCGCTCGCCCCTTGGCGAGCAGATTGCTGCGAGCGCGACGAAAAATTTTATAGTCAAAACAACATATAACAATGAGTACGCGAGTGCAACGAAAAGTTTTATAGTTATAACAATGAAGGCGCGAGCAGCTTACTGCGAGTGCGAAAAAATTATAGTTTTAACTACCTACCTATAACAATGAAGGCGCGAGCAGTTAAATTATTTTATAAATAAGAAGAATCTAATTTATAAAGGTCTTCATTGGAGGATATAATCTTTATCCGTATTCATATCCGTGAGGACCTATTATTATTGGCTCTCTATTGTTATATTAAGTTACTTTATTTTTTTGATTTTAAAGCTGTTGGTCCCCCTAACAAATAAATAAATAAAATAAATAATTTTTACTATATTTTGTTAAAAATGTTACTTTATTACGAGTACGCGGTCTTTCGGGCCAGGGGCCACGTTAGCCCAGAGGCACAGTCAGCCCAGAGGCCCGTGGCATTTTGCCAGCCCTGCCACCCTATAGTTACGCCACTGTGTACTCGTATACCAAAATTCTGACGCCCTTTTTGCACCCTATTATAAAATCCTAAATGACTCACTGACTGACATGCAACGCAGAGCCCAAACAACTGTTCCTAGAGACTTGAAACTTAGAATGTAGGTTGTTCTCGTTATCTGAACGTGTGCTAAGAAAGGATTTTTAAAATATCATATCCTAAGGGGTCCAAAAAGGCCTTTGGTATAAAACTCCTATTCTTACTGCGATATATAAACACTAATAATATAATAGAGTTGTAGAAAAGTTCAAAAAAACAACCCATGTATTATTCTCAAATCATTTTTCTATTTTGCTTAAGATAATGTTGTAGATAAGCAGATGTATTTTTATAATATCCTACCCCACGTTTATATTCTAAGTGACTCTAAAAATTAGTCGACGTTGGACACGTCGACTAATTAGTCGACTAATTTAGAGTTCCGCATAGATTTAAAACTAATGAGGCTTGCGCACATTAGGGCGGCCGGCCGAACCGCATCGCATAGCAAAAATCCGCCTACATCACTTTTATATGAACTATCACGAACGATGCGGCCCGATGCGGCCAGTTTTCTGAAATTTATATATAATGTATGAAAGTTATGTGGGCGGATTTTGTTATGCGACGCGGTGACGCCAGTTGGAGCTATAGTCTGCGCTGTAGCTCTTGCCCGCCAATTTGTCCTCGTGGAATTGAAGGGTTATATTATTTTATACGAAACCCTAATCATTTTTCTAAACACAAAATTTCCTATATACATTGATTTAAGAAAGAGGGGATATGAGGTACTGGCTTCTCGAAAATTAGAAAGCTCAATTTAGGTCCCATTAGGTCCATGTGCGTCAGTAAAGTTGATTTGTTGTCTCGTTGGCACTTCGGTCTTAGGTACGTTTTTCTATCTTTGTTGTTTCAAAATGCCCATGCCAGTTGTTGAGTAAGCGCTGAGAGAACGTGCTCTGTATCCCCTTTTCTTTAAATCAATGCCTATATTATGTCTTGTATATATTATATACCAAGCATTTTGCCTAAGTCCCATCAAAATCAGTCCAGCCGTTTTGGAGATAAGCGGGCACAAACAGACACACAGACAAAAGAACAAACACACAGTAAACAAAAATTGTACTTTTGTTATGAGTAGTATAATTTTTTCACAATATGAATTTTATATGAAAAAAGTTTTTACACCCTGTTTGTAAATTTATATTGCAAGTAGACAATTTAATTTAATTTATTTATTTAGATAAATAGTTTATACCGAACCCAACTTTATAAATTTAAACGCACTTTCCCGTATTTTCTTTGACCGCCAAGATAATAATATAGGAAATAAACATTTTTTACAGCACTTTAAAACTCCTCTCAGCCATGTGTTTGATATTTTTACGACTGGCAAGACTCTCGGGAAGTTTTTATTCCCTAATTATCATTTTAACTGGTAATAAACAAGGGTTTTCGTGGGTTTAAGTTAATCTTAGATTTTACGTGTTTTAAGAGTTTTATTAAGCGTTTGTAATTTATTAGAATGTGTACTAATTAAATTAAAGTACCATAATATTGTGTTTAATCTAAAGGAAGTGAGTTTTTATATGCCTAAAAATACTGGAGACTTATATAACAATATTTAACATATTCATGATTTGCTAACCTAAGAGATAAAACTATTTTAATACAAGATTTTATTCCTAGATTATTAATAAAACTCCGCGCGCCCTCCGACTAGATACCTCACTAACTAAAAACAACAGCTTCGAAAATGCGGCAACTTTCGAATTGTAGTATGCATAACACACTGATAATGTGAGTGAAAAACAATTCTCAAGATGTGCTGTTTAAAGGCTCGCGCCCATTAAGTAAGGCGGGCCGGGCCGCACCGCATCACATAACAAAAATCCGCATGCATCACATTCGTACATTTTATATGATTAGCAAAAGGAAAGAAACTCAGTACTACATTTTCGATTGTAAAAAAATTGTTTCATAACTCAGTTTTTTTACACAATTTGTGGTGTGGATATATTTTTTTAAATCACTGTAGATACGTAGGAAGTGCATTGAGTTTTGACGAAAACTTTTTTTTTGACGTTGACATTGTGTTTTATCTAGTAACATTTATTGACATTTATCTTTTTTAATGTTTCCGTATTTTCATGGCCAGTGCCGAAGCTCTATAGATTTCACCCCTCTTGAGTATCGTCGTCTCGCTCGCACACTGACGGACACCCCAGTGCGTTTACGTCCCTTCTATACATTGGACGTGTTTGCCGCATCCCGCGTTGCGCGTTTGCAATTTACGACGCCGATGTGATTTTGAACGTACGAAGTGAAGATTTTTCTGTGCAGTGATTTAAAAAATTGGGATGTAGAAAATTGCAACTGTTTTTTGTGAAGTGTTTTTAATTTGTTGTTCAAATTTTGGATGATTTAAAGGTAATATAGATTTTATTTTTAAACATTATTTTACAAGGCTGATTTTTATCCTGCATTTAAATTTATGAATTTATTAAAAGATATTTAAATGTGTAAGTTCAAACTATTTTTTTTTTTTTTAAAATGTTCTTGGAATTATTCATAATAAGTAATGAGTAAGTATCTAATATTTAAGAACTTTTTTTTTAATGACCTATGCTGTTGGCCTCAGATGACCTCTACAGCTTTACCGGGCAGTGGTGAGAGCAGGAGGCGCTCGACCCAAAGTTTAAGGCCGACTACATTATAAATAACAAAAATAAACAAATTCATAAATAAGTTGGTGTAGACCGCAAATTATTTTTAAAATGTAAAATAATTCAAAAGTTTGTGACTCGTCTACTACGAGTATCATTTCGATATAATCGTAACGACTAGTAAATTGATAGTTTCTTTTAAAACTAATGACAATTTGATTACGTAATTGCTTAGATAATCTAATCTACTCGTAGATAGGTATATCATTGATTTTATATTCATCCTTTCAATTTGAATTTACGATTTTGATTACCTTAAGTTGACCTAATAATTTGATTGAATCTTTTGGTCACTTTTCTTTTTTTTTGGTCATTATCTTTTACGCCACTACATCTGCTTTGTTTTGAATTATACTATAAATAAATTGTGGTAGATTTCTTTTGAAAATTTAAACTTTAAAAAATAAGATAATACGGCAGGACGTTCATAAATGCGATTGCATATTCTATTTTGATTATAATTTACCGCCTCCAAATGAAACAAAATTGAAATATTACCCTTAGAAAATTCATAATCATCATCAGCCGGAAGACGTCCACTGCTGAACATGGCCGATGTTACATAGAACGATATAAACTATTCATATGAGGGGATTTTGCCGTAATCACCACGCTGGTCGTGCGGCTTGGTGATCGCAGTAGTGGGAATACTTGGAAACAGAAAGCGCTGCTGCCCACTCTCTATTATGTCCCTCTGCCGAGTCTCACGGCTCCCACGAGATGAAAAAGGGATTGTCCTATTATATAGCCGGAAACCACACGGCTTAGAAAATTACTTGCCATAAAAAAGGTTTCGATATTTTATTTTACAAAAAGACACCTCCATTCACACATCAAAACTTAAACTTTCCGACCCTTCACGTGAAAATAACTACTTACACCACGTAAAGTCTTATGGGAAATTACAGTAACCAAGTACCGATTTTCCAGACCATCAGGGGAAAATTGGATACACCTGAGTATGTTTTATTTATAGGTGTTACCGTGTTACGGTATCGTTATGGATATTTATATGATACTGTCATTTTATGTTTTCATTTTCGATATAAGGACGTATGGGGAATGTTCATACGACAATATAACCTGTAAGGTGAAGTAAGAGCCTATTCATGCATATTGAGTGTTTAAAAAAATATATATATCGTATCTTTTAAATTATTTTGAAAGTTTAATGAATGAAAAATCATACATACATTCATACATTCACGCCTTTTTCCCGAAGGGGTAGGAAGAGGTGTACCCAGGACTCAGTCCCATAGTAGATTCACCCACATTTCGCCAGTATGTTATTGGTCCCATGTAATATAATAGTGGTAGGCCTCTTTTGCGGGGGCCGCCTGGGGAAGTACCACACCTTTGCCAGTTATTCATCCGCCAAGCAGTAATGTGCAAACATTACTGTGTTCCGGTATGAAGGGCAATGTTACCAGCGAAATTACTGGGCATGATGAGATTCAACAACTCATATCTCAGGGTGACAGGCGCAGTGCAGTGCCGCGCAGAATTTGAATTTTAAAACACTGGGTGGCACTGTGTCTGATATGGGCAATCATGATGCTTACCATCAGGCACCTGATTTGCTCGTCTTGTCATTCACTATCATAAAAAAAAAAAAAAAAAAATAGGTAGCGAGCCTATTGCCATCTACCGGGCACTGTTCCAGACTCCAGGCAGTTATTGAGATAATTCCTAATGGAAAAATCCAATATTTAACACTGCCTGACCTGGGGATCGAACCCGGGACCTCTTGATTGACAGTCGAGCATGCGCCCTCGATTATGAACGTACCACGATTGATCGCTGATCGCATTTTTGTGACGTAATAATATTATAGATAAGTATGGTATTTTATCAAATTGTGACGTCACTACAGGTCACAAGCTCGTTCAGGTACTACTATCGGCGTGTTTTCGGTACTAGATTATAAATGTTTGTTTTTTAATTCGATATGGCTGTGTAATTACAGCGTATAAAAAAAATTGTTTTCTTAAGAATCTTATATAATCTTTCCATTAATAATAATTAATATATAAATAAATTAATAATTATTTATTAATAATTAATATGATCTTTCCATTTATGCAAAAAATAAATTCAAATACTCAACTGGTGTGCAAATGATTCTCATTGTGTGGAAATCACCAATGCGTTGGAGCAGCAAAATACTTATTTTTGTACAATATATGTACAATTTATTATGACTACTATCTATTTGGTTTTGATCTTGCCATACAATTTGGTCTATTAAAATTATTAATTTCATGCTTCGGAGATTCTTATTGAGTGATTTTTTTTCCAATTAAATTAAATTAAATTAAAAATCTTTATTGACCATTATGAATTAATTGCCTTTAGGTACTTACAAATTATGTGTATATAAACAAATATAACAGAGTAGGTAGGTAGGACCGTTGGTATCTACAGCTATATAGTATTTAAACTGAGCTACAGACACCAGAGCCCCCCGCTTGAGTTATTCTTCTTTTAAACATTTTAATATTATTGAATAGGTTGTAAGTATTAATTAGACAAAATACATAAATGTGATAATAAACTCATTCCTAGGTACTAAAAATAGGATATGAGTGAAAAAAATAATAATAATAATGCGTTGCCAAAGAATTCTTTTCTATTACTTATATGATATGATTTTATGATTTTTTTTTATTGTATTTGTTCTATAATAATAATTAACACTATGATCTATGTAAGTTGATCTAAATAAATGGTTTTTGAATTTTGAATTTGAATTACGAATTGTTAATTGTCAAATTGTTGCTTGCTACAAAAATTCTCATTGCTTATAAATTTCAACGCTCTTAACAAAAATATTTCAACATATTTTAGTAACAGTAGTTATTATTATTTCTTTGCAAAAATTCTAATTGCGTAGACGTAATGCTGCAGCGATTCTGCGTGGAAAATGCCGCAATGATTATTTTCATCATACTGCAGTTGTTCTAGGCCAAACCTAATAAGCTACCTAATAAATCTTGCAATGAGTGTTGCAATGCAACTGATAATATAGTTTCTGAGAATAGGTTGCATTGAGGTCGATCGATCCGAGGTTTTCAATAGGAGCTTACAAGACGTTTCTTTTTAATATCGAATCACTGAACTAGAAAACACAGACGCTAAAAATTGAAAAGGATGTTTTTACTGCTCACGGTTTCCTAATTGAGCGTTTTTAAAATAAAGTGTACCATGTCCAAATTTATTGTCAGATTTTGAATGTGATGTTTTCGATGGTTTTTTGATTAGAATATAAGTTAGATGTATTGAAATTTATGAAACTATATTTATTTCCTTCAATAGTAAGCTATTTTACGAGAAATCACAAAATTAAACTGGCTCTGTGGAAAAAAATGTCAGTTTTGCGACTATCTTAAAAGCTAACTATCTTACAAATTTGAAGAAACACAGAAATTATTTTAAATTTATTTTGAAGTTAATAATATATATTTTTTAAAACCAGGGCATAATAGTGAAAAAACTAATAACATGTGAATTATATGCTAATTTTAAGTTCGGTTTTGTCACAACTGATGTTAGTAACCGTTACTTTTTCTATATTATGTAATGGTTATGTAGTTTCACTGGGAAACTACATTATTGCTTTCGAAACATATTACTATTTTAAATATTGAAATTAAATAATGTGTACCCTTTCATATTAAAAAATTACAAATACTAAGAATTCCCTCGTCGCAAAACACAGGACAATCGCAAAACCGACAGTCCATTTTTTAGGCTGGGCTTACATGAATAAATTTTTGAGATAAATTTATTATAAATGTACATATTAATAATATACATGATATAATAATAATATGTAATTATTAATAATATACATGTTTTAAAAAATAACCCACTATTCAAACAGACCGACAGACGTAATACAAAAAAGTAAATAAAAAGAACTGTAAATCCTAGTGTAAACCTTGCTTTATGGTGTCGGTTTTGCGACTTTGCTAGTCAGCCTGGTAGGTCACGGGATAAAATGTCGCAAAACTGACGTGACGCTGTCTTCCCTTATTATATTCTGAACTGTATTCTAACGAAAAATTTACACTAAATTTGTTATTAAAACTACATTACAACTACATTATAAAATTGTTAATCTTTTAAATATCGTGAAATGTTGTAAACTTAGCGGAATCAGCAGTTATTGTGTCTCAAATCTGACACAAGAAATCTTGACGTTCGTGGCACAGCAAGAAAAAGTATTGCTTACTCGGTTTCGTGGTCACAACTAGTATTTTTTTTATTTCGAACAGAGGACTGTAAGGTTAATGTTGCCAGTACAGAAATTAAAAATCCTTAGTTATTATTTTAAATAGCACTATTAGCCGTGACAAACCTGTCATGTCCGGTCGGTATCACTTTTTACATGTTTGTTGGAAATTCAATTGTGTTTCTGTGTATTTTAGGTTTAAATTAAAAAGTACCGGACACGATAGACGAGTCAGAGTACGTTCAAACCGTACCAAAAACTCATTATATCGCGTAGAAAAAGTTTTCAGAATAGCTTTTAACATCGAGAAGTTCGAGTGGGGGACACGTCGAAAACTGACTTCTTGCTGATTAAAATTAGTCATTATTTTAATTGCTCTCAATGTTTTCATATTTGTGGCACTTCATTTACTAGTTTAAAATATGTTTAATGCTTACAGTCATTAAAATATTCACCAGATCATAATATTACTTGTTAGTAATACTTCAAACACAAGGGACAACCGAAAAGTGGGAGGTACACTTTTTTGTGAAAACGCTCAATTCCCAATTTTCTGAAGTTCTTTTTAAGTTTCTTACAAAAGTCGGTTTATATGGTTCTAGCAGAATTCTATTGAAATGTAAGTTTTATTAAACATTTACTCATGATCCTGGGAAATGAGTAAACAACACGCTATTTTAAATGAAAAAAGGACAAATTCTTAGAAGTCTATACAAACTTATTTAAAGAAAATAGAAAAGTTCGATTCGAGAATCGACGCGGAGAAAATTGGAACTTACCGTGTTTTCACCGAAGGTTCATTTATGTTGCTAATAGCGCCCCCCTTGCCAACTCTTTTTCTGAATGAACTGAAAACGTTCTCAATATTCGTGCCCCAAAATGCGGGAACCTGCCTCATCTTCTTCAATTCCGTATTTCCGTATTTATTTTAACAATTTATTGACAATTTCCTTTCGAGATATTTCTACCTTTTCTTAATAAAAAAAGGAATGTAAAGAGGAACTATATGTGAGCCAGTTATATTATAAAATGATACATAGAGAACGTTTTACTTAAACATAATTTATTATTCTAGAACTAAAACTAACCTAGAACTAAACTAAATAAAATAAGTTGACCTGCGAAAAGAACTCTCAAAACAATCTAGAATTTTAGTTCAAAGATATATTTTCCATACATAACATACATACATACAATCACGCCTTTTCCCCGAAGGGCCCGAAGGGCGCATGCTCGACTGCCAATCAAGAGGTCCCGGGTTCGATCCCCAGGTCAGGCAAAGTGTTAAAAATTTGATTTTTCCATTAGGAATTATCTCAATAGCTACCTGGAGTCTGGAACTGTGCCTGGTAGATGGCAATAGGCTCGCCCCCTATTACATGGGACCAATAACATACTGGCGAAATGTGGGTGTATCTACTATGGGACTGAGTCCTGGGTACACCTCTGCCTACCCCTTTGGGAAAAAGGCGTGAATGTATGTTATGTTAAATTTGATTTTTCATTTTAATTTTGAAACTTCTTAAAAGTCCGCTTCCCAAATATGTTTATTTTAAATTAGATTTTTTATTTTATAATTTTGATATTTTTACGTCTCCGACAAAACGGTTATGAACCTGTTTGTACCAGGCACTTGCATTTTAGTACCCTACACTACAGCAAGTATAGTTAAAACCTGATACCTAAACTTTATGACAGAACTCGATTACGGGTGGATTAAAGTATTGAACGTTTGCCAAGAGATAAGCGGGTTGCCGCCATCACCGCGCCGTTTGAGATTTTCAATGCTATTTTACATAAATTTTGATAAGGAGCTTACCTATAACGAGGTTTGTAACGTTTGCTGAACCGCAAAAAAAAATGGCAATATTAAAATAATTTAATTATTCGAACTCTGGGCTTACCGTCACGTGATTCTCCGGGAATCTAGCCCTAAAAAAATAACCAGTTCGTTTACCTAACATAACATAACATACATTCACGCCTTTTTCCCGAAGGGGTAGGCAGAGGTGTACCCAGGACTCAGTCCCATAGTAGATACACCCACATTTCGCCAGTATTTTATTGGTCCCATGTAATAGGTTGCGAGCCTATTGCCATCTACCGGGCACAGTTCCAGACTCCAGGCAGTTATTGCGATAATTCCTAATGGAAAAATCCAATATTTAACACTATGCCTGACCTAGGTTATCGAACCCGGGACCTCTTGATTGGCAGTCGAGCATGCGCCCACTACGCCACCGAGGCAGTCGTTTACCTAAATATAATAATAATATGGGACAACTTCCACACACGGTCAACTGGTCCCAAACTAGGCTAGAAACCTGTACTGTGGTAACCAGATGACTGATATAAATACTTAATATTATGCTTATAACACCCAGACACAGATCAAACAGACATGTTCATGCACACAAATGTTTGACCTGGCTGGGAATTGAACACGGGGCCTGTGGCACAGAAAGCAGAGTTACCACCTGAGTCAACGAGGCTGTCTAAATGGATACTTAATGTATTAAGTGAATAGAACTTAAATATATTTCTTAAAGGCGTTCTTCATAAAAAATGAAAAAACACAAATATGAAGAAAGAAAGAACAATTATTCACTCAATTGTTTATGGTTGGCTCTGGATCGGTTAGGACCTGAAGCTCCAGTATATTCGAGCAGTGTAATTGGTTGGATGGAGGATGTTAGTGGAAATTGTTACTCTCAGGGTTTGCCCTGAGAGTAACAATTTCCACTAAAAATATTACATTCGAGATTCAAATAAAAAACACAGAATTAAAAATAAAGGTAGGGAAAAAAATAATAACTAAGCGTTTGAAAAAGAAGAGGTTCCCATAATATATTACGTTTACCCTCCTTTCCGTATTATTTTAGGCAAAACCCTTGTGAACTTGCCAAATAAAAAACAGTCTGAAAATATCCAATTATCATGTTTTTCAACTTCAGGGACTTTGTTTTTAGAAGAAAAAAAAACGGAAGTTATTACCATATTTTCTTCAAAGATTGTGAGGCAATTTCATGGTACCACTTTGTTATGTTCGTTATGTTTTATTATACAATAATATTTCTATCTCTAATTTGTCGTTTGAAAATACGGGCTATAAGGCTACGTACAACCCGGTTTTGATAGACACATGAAGACCATTTGTAGTCCAACGTGCAGAGGCCTCTTTTAGCTTTTAATCTAAAGGTTATGGATAGCAGCTATCGGGGTCCGTCTCTGACACCATCTACAGAAAGTCAGCAGCCAAAGACAGCCCCCGTCAGGTGCAACTACCTACCTACCTATATTATTATTATTTCATGCTAGCTTTAGTAGGCCCCATAATATAAGTTACCTGCAATAAATGAATTTTTATTTTAATTTAATTTAGGTAGGCAAGGTTTTCGTCTAAATTAACTATAAAATGTTGTGTTGAATTAAACAAACTTTACTCGTAATGGACGCATGCATCTTTACTTACTAAATTACTACTACTAAAATTAAATAATTGTGTGGTTTTTAATGCTAATATTAGTCATGTTCTGTTGACACAAACAATTAGTAAGATGTGATGGAGAAGCCATGGCTCCTGGCACAATTTCTAACTAGTTCGGGATACTTTTAAATGGATGTAACATATTTATGACAATAAAGATAATTTATTTATTTATTATTTACTTTTATGTATCACGTATTCACAATGGTACCCGGAGCTAAGAGAATGCGGGTCGCTAGTATTTACAATTTATTAATTCCTGACGTTTCAATGCAGTGTTCGTGGTCACAGAATTACTAGGTAGATGAAAACTATCTTAAACAAAGTTTGATATTATTAATGAATCTACTGTCACCTATTATTATTTTAATCAAAACGTTATTTTGTGCGTAAAACTCAAAATAACTTTAGAAACCAATAATTAAAATTAATGCCTCACTGACCTGACCTGACTGCCTCGGTGGCATAGAGGGCGCATGCTCGACTGCCAATCAAGAGGTCCCGGGTTCGATCCCCAGGTCAGGCAGTGTTAAATATTAGATTTTTCCATTAGGAATTATCTCAATAACTGCATAGAGTCTGGAACTGTGCCCGGTAGATGGCAATAGGCTCGCCCCCAATTACATGGGACCAATAACATACTGGCGAAATGCGGGTGTATCTACTATGGGACTGAGTCCTGGGTATACCTCTGCCTACCCCTTCGGGAAAAAGGCGTGAATGTATGTTATGTTTTGTTTAATTAAAATTAATAATTTTAGCAAAGCGGGATTTCTTAATAACTAAAAAGATTAAAAGATCCTGGATTCCTAAACATTATGAATTACGAAAGGTTACTACAGTTGAAGACAAAAAGCTTTTTAAATGTTATTTGTTTCAAATCAATTTAAACTTTATAACATAAATTAATAATTACATAATATAATGTATAAAGTTCAAATTAATATTAGTCTATTGAAAAGTCTAGGTACTTGCTATTCTTAGGCTTAATTTCAGTACGTCCTACGCGTGGCACTAATTATTCATTTAAAATTCATAAATGTTGAGTCGTGTTAAATGTCAGTTTTAATTATTATTAAACGAAAAAAATCAGGTGTTATGTGTTTTTAATTATATATAATACGTCGCGAGTAAAGTGTTGATTTACTACTCGTCGATTAGTGCTACTTACTCGGCAAGTAGAAGTCCCAAGTATTTTTTTTTTATGATAGAGGGTGACAAGACGAGCAAATCAGATGCCTGATGGTAAGCATCATGATTGATGACAACCGACTCGACAGAATGTCGGACACTCAAATAATATATGCGGGACCGTCTCGATGACCTCGGGGTCTTGCGATTGGGCACGAACTAGATACACAAATAACAAAAGAAAACGCCGCTAACATAATGAGAGGGGCTAACAGAGAAAAATTCATAAATTATTTTATTGGTATAGCCACGATTGTCATAAGACGAAATAGATAAGGCAAACAATGAGACGAAATATAATGGTATATTCACGATTCTCATTGACAAAAATAAGGCTTGTATAGTATTGTGTAGAATATAATAATATATGAATAGATATTATGTATAGTTGTAAGATTGTAAGTAAGAAAGAAATGTATTATATAGTAATATAGTTGAAAAAGTAAGTTTTAAGATAAATAATGTAATAGATTTAACATGAATAATATAAAGATAGTAGTAGAAAAACCTAAACTCCCGTTAGTATGACAGAGGACGCACGTAAGAAAGATAAGGTATGCAGAAAGAGAGAAGGATGAAAGAAGTCACATAAACTCCGACTAAGTTGGAGATAGTAGCTCGCGGGCCGGGCCGAAAGCGCCCGGACAATAAAAAAAAAAAAAAAAAAAAAAAACCGACTCGACAACTTACTTTATCTAAGTGTAGCAATATTCATAATAACAGGGCCATGTGTTAAATATTAACGATATTATATAGAGAAATACTTTAGTGTACCTACACCTAACTGATAACATTTGAAAAATACTCAACACAACAAATAAAATAACAGAACATACAAGTTTAGGTAATAATAAACAAAGCCCAATTCAGCCTGTCATTATTCATATTGCTGTGCTATTTAAGAGCATACGCGGCCGTTTACGAATTCGACAAAATCCTATGAAAAATTGATTTCTATTCCCCTGTTTCCTCCGAATATTATTCAACCATTCCATAAATTGATATCCTGATATTTTTAATTGTAAAGTAAACCATGTCCCTGTCATTTTGGTTTCTCTTATAAACTCTCGGTTTTTTTGTTCTCAACTCAACTTCTTAAAATCCCAGTTTTACTCGCTTGATTGGACGTTCACTACTATAAAATAAAGAGTTTATAAAAAAAATCAATGATAGAGACATAACTTACTTCACCTTAAAAATATCTGGATATAAATATATCAAATAGGTTTACTATATTCGGAGAAAACAGTGAATACAAAACATCGATTTGGTAAAGTTTCTATAGGATTGTGTCAAACTGTTAATAGGTCCGCTTTCCTGTTAAACACCTGGTTTATAAGAAAAATAAACCAACGTGTAGCGACCACAGTGTCTTTTCTCTTTATTTTTCATACCTACAGCTACAGGAAAGTGCTTTTAAACATTCAGTCGCAGCCCTAGTTTTGCTGTGGTAATTTATAAGTCCCCCCGATACTTTAAACTTCTACCAGACAAATTAAATCGATTTAATAAAAAATTTAAAGCATCCATTTCAGTACAACCCTTAAGTTAAATGTCCTACTTTAGAAAATAGCCTATAAGAATTAAGTCTGTCAATTCCATTGAGACTATAAAAAAACCATTAATTCTAGAGAAAGTAGGTAAATAGGGTTGAAATAGAGATGCACTAGTGCTTCCGGCTACTATTGTAGTAGAGTTTTTCGATTACATTTTATTATATTATTTTAGTTATTCATCCGCAGATTACACAGAGAATGTTTCGAGTACGACAGGAAGACGCCTACTCATCACTCAAACCTATTAAAGCTGGAGTACCACAGGGAAGTGTTTTGGGTCCAGTCCTGTACCTCTTATACACTTGTGATATTCCAGAGTTAGAACAAAATACAATTGCAACATTTGCAGATGATACCGCAATTATGGCAACAGGGTTCACTCATGAGGAAGCAGTTAAAAAGGTTCAAACAGCAGTAAACATCATCTTTGATTGGACCAAAAAATGGAAAATTAAGCTAAATGAATCTAAGTCTAGTCACATAGATTTTACTAACAAGAGGACAAGCTATCATCCGGTTATACGCACACAACACGGCCATACCATATGAAAATACCGCAAAATACTTGGGTATGACTCTAGACGCAAAGCTCCGCTGGAAGTCACACGTTAAGAAAAAACGTGATGAACTGGAGCTTCGCTATAGGTCAATGAACTGGCTGATTGGTAGACACTCCAAACTGTCAGTTCACAATAAACTGATAATTTATAAACAAGTCCTAGCACCTATTTGGACTTATGGCATACAGTATGGGGATGTGCCAAAAATAACAACGTAGAAATTATTCAACGGTTTCAGAATAAAGTACTAAGGAGTATAGTGAACGCTCCTTGGTACGTAAGAAACGAAGACCTCCACCGTGATCTCAAAGTGGACCTCGTCACTAAAGTTATTAAAAAGTTCGCGGAAGCCCACGAGCATCGGCTTCACCATCACGTGAACGTCGAGGCCATCCAGCTCCTCGACACCACGGGACTAGTGAGAAGACTAAGAAGGAAAAAACTTTTTGAGTTAGTTTAAGTGCAGTTGTAAACAATTAGTGTAATGCAGTGTTAGTGCCGCGTATAAAGAACACATGAAAAAAGTGTCTACCTTGTCATAATAGAGACAATAAGAATAAGTGTTAATGGACACATTCTTAGTTTTAACGTTTATCTAGCAGTTTAAGTTAAAGATAAATTACTTATTAGCCTCCAAGAGGCTAGATCGTAATTGGATGACATTCCATTCTCGGCATATCATTAATGAAAAAAAAAAAAAAAAAGTTATTCATCCGCCAAGCAGTAATGTGTAAACTTTACTACCAGTTCAGTTACTAGCGAAAACTGGGCATGACGAATTTCAACAACTAATAAATCAGGGTGACAGGCGCTGTGCAGTGCCGCGCAGAATTTTGAATTTTATTACACAGGCACCTGATTAGCTCGTCTTGTTTTACTCTATTTACTCTATAATAAAAAAATCTAATAAACATTTTCTTTCACACTCGTTATTATTGAATGTTAAATTAATGTAATACAATATAATTCCTTTCATTTCCTTTTAATTATGTGTTGCTTTAAGTATTTTGCCATGACAAGTGATGTATATACCTTGAATTGTTGAATATATATTTGTTTTTTTTGTCTACAAATTCAATATCAATTATGTATTTTTTGACGCTGCCATCTGACAGTGGTTTAGACCACTTGGATCTTCTATAGGCTGACATGTCGGACTGTGGATTTTGGAAGTGTTCTATGGCATAGTGTATTTAGTTAGGGTAGATAGTAAGTAGGTAGCTCTATTGTATTTAAACCTATAAAGTCTATCTACCTATTTTTAATAAAGGCATTCTGCCTTGTAAAAAATAAAAAATATAATAATAATAAGATTTAAAATTCTAAATAAACAAAAAGAGATGACGCTTTTCACCAAGTTTATGTTATGTTACTGCATAATTGCTGAACTTGTATTATGCACCAAAAAAGAAATATTATGATAATAAATATAATAAATAATCTTTATTGACATAAAAATGTTACATCCACTTAAATGTATCCATAGACTCTCGAACTAGTTAGAAACTGTGTGTCAGGAGCCATGGCTTCTTCATTACATCTAACTATTTATGTCAAGAGAATTGAACTAATATTAACATTATTATATTTAAATAAATAACAATTAACTACCTTAAAAGTTTCATTATAGGTTCATTATATATACTTCATTATAGGTATATTACATATAGTTCATTATAGGTATATTCAATGTTTGGTATATTCAATAGATTCAATGAAAACTAACTGACGTCACATTATATTGGCGGTTTTTGATTGCAAACTAACATAATTATAATACCTATATTTAATAAAAAGTGGGGTCTTTCAATGTAATATTATATTGTCTAGTACTGTTTAAAAAGTATTCATGAATTCATGAAGCCAGTTGAACTGTTTGTAAATATGGCATAAATGCAATTTTAATTACCTACTTATTTACCATACTTATTGCCTAGAAACACCCGCAAGGACATAAAAAAATTAATCATCATCATCATCATCTCAGCTGTTGGTAATCCACTACTGAACACCCCCCCCCCCCCACAAAGTGGGAGGTTTTGCCAATACTCGACACGCTTGGTAGGCGGGTTGTCGAGCGCAGTTTTGGATGGTTTTTCTCAGAGAACGCTGCTGCCCGTCATCTGGATCCGTTAACCCTTAGCCGGCTCTTACGGCAACCACGGGTAGAAAGGGTGGAGCACTATTCTAAAGCCGGGAACTCCACGGCGAAAAAAATTTATGACACAACCTTATTATTGCGTACCAGTTTGAGATGTTATTAGTAAGTTTTTAAGTTGATATACTAATTACAAAATGCCCACACGAAATTACTGCAGAATAATCGACCGTATCCGCCAAAACTACTAAGACAACCAAAGCCCATCTCTATTTGAAAACTAGGAGTCGAAATTGATGTCTTAAAGTTTGATGAAGTCGGCACGATAGCGTTTACAAATTGAACAGGACCGCCCACCTTACGCACTTTGATGTATGAATAATAATCCGTTATTAGTTGGAATTTTATAGCGATCTAATTCTTTTATTCTTGTCAAATACACGGCCGATGGTGGAGTTTGAGTATCGACAATCAGTTATATGGATCAGGCAAGTATAATCAAAAAGTTCTTAATTAAAAATTTTGTTTTTAAAGACAGTCAAAAATCTTTTGAAAAGTTCTGTTCCCCGGGTTATATTGATAATTTTATGATAATTGATAAAATAATACATCATTATTTTATGCCTTGAGTTATGGAAAATGAGTTATAAAATAAATTTCCTTTCCCAGCACGAAGAACAAATCAACGCGCAATTTTCAAAGAAAAATAGAGTCCCAACGTATACCATAAAAAGTTTTAGCATCACTAAATCACGTACTCGTAGTTCATAAAATGCTTTAGTGGCGTTGATTAGGGACTACGAGCTTTTCCTAAAAGTTTTGTATGGAAATCAGATGTTCCCAACCTTTCGCGAGGGTACCGTAATCAAGTTACGACTGTCGCTGGAAATTCCCATCTTCGGAATCCCAATGAATGTGAATGAAAGCTTAGGAATGCAGCTTACAGATTTTATGGTGGTAAAGTTTGGGATATATTGGTATTGGTTTTGAAAATCGATATTGTTTCATACGACTTGTTATTTTTTTTTAATTTTTGCTTTTAGCTTACAACTGAGTTTTAAGATGACCACAGTAACTGTAGCAAATCCGAAAAATAATGGACAAAAAATTGGAACGTGATGACAGCTAGATTTTTCGGATTTTGTTTTTGTTTTTAGGGTTACGGATCCAAGAGATGCCAAAGAAACCCTACTTATTACTAAGCCTAAGCTGTCCGTCCGTCTGTACATCTGTGACAGGGCTCTATCTCATAAACCGTAATAGAGACCAGACACTTACAAAATAAAATATTTTTAAATATATGTTTATTAAATATAATTTATATTTTCCCAAAATAAAATAATAAAAACAAAAAATCATAATGAAAAGTGCTCTCTATACAAAAACGTGTTATCTAAATATCAAACAAGACTTTTTTAATACTCCAATAATAATGAGAATTTTATTTGGTAGATGAGGAGACCTTATAGGTATATTTATATATACTCATAGTGAGTAGGAACCCTTCATATGTGGGAACAATAATTGTCAAAATATTTTATGTAATAATTTTTATTTTAACGTTAAAATTTTTGTTTAGACGAAAAGTTTTAAAAAGTGGAAAAACTGTGAAAAGTGACTTATAAATACCGATTAATAAATACAAAAACACAGTGCAAAAAGCAAAATAATTACAATTTTTGCAATATAATTACACTTTTTGGAAACTTTGTGTTTTGTGACTGGAAGCTTCAACTTAATCCGGGGAATATTGATTAATACCACAAGTCCAATTCGCATTCCATCTCTTAATAACTATTTCATAAAATGTTTGATCACGTTACGAATCTAAATAAAACATTGTTTACGCGTAGTACAACATTATCACCAGGAAAACTTTCCACTTAACGCTTTAACATAAATAAACCAATAACATCAAAGTGTGCTATTAAAATTCATAATCCCTCTATAATAGCCCTTGGATATTGAATGGTATGGGCGTATTTATGAAACAATAGGTGAACCGAATAAAACCAAATCGAAAGCGTGAATAATAAATTAAAAAGTGTAAAGCCACTGATCCATAAAAAGGCCGTGCTAATACAGGACCCAGCGAATTCAGATAATAATATATTTCTTTTTTATGATGCTATAAATATTATTTTGAGTGTTCTGGAACATACCCCAGTCACATAGGGCTGAGCATTTTTTTTTGCTTATATCCCTACTGTTGGACTGCCTCGGTGCCGTAGTGGGCGTAAGCTCTACTGCCAATCATGTGGTTCCGGGTTCGATCCCCAGGTCAGGAAATTGTTATTTGAATTTTTAATAAGGATTAGCTCTATGACAGCCTAGAGTATGGAATTGTGCCCGAAAGACGTAATTAGCTCGTCTCCTGTTACATGAGACCAATAACATAGTGGCAAAAGGTGGGGCTAACTACCATGGGAAAGAATCTTGGGCGTATTCCTGAAGAGATAGGCAGCAGGCAGAGATGTACCTCAACTGTCCTCATATGTCCTATGTGTCCTATCATTCCAAAGACTGGTCCAAAGACTGGTTGCCTGGAAGAGATCACTTAAAGCGATAAGGCCGTCCATTGTCAACCAAGAATTATGTTTATATTATTTTAGTTTAACATTGTATTATGTTCTTTTTGGTGATAATAAAGAGTATTCTATTCTACCTCGAAAAAGTCGTGATAATTTGTTATGTTATGTTGAGCTAGCCATCCTCTGGCAAATACTTCTAACCGTCTTGTTGAAGCGCGTCCTCTTGCCAGATCGCCTAGTAAGTCTTTCTATGCGCTTTTCACACTTAAAAAAATATCATTAACATAATTTCAGCCGTTTCCTATGGCTGAAATAGTCCACTTTTAGATTTAGATTTCTATCCAATAGATTTTCATCTACTCTGGTTGTAAGCAGTTTTCATATAATTTATCCTTCTAATAACAATAATACATAGCCTTTATTCAGATCACTTAATCACTTAATCTACTGTAATAATACTATTATCTGTTCGCCCTTAGGCAAAGGCCTCTCCCAACTGTCTCCATAACACTCTGTTCCCAGCTGTTCTCGTCCATAAACTGCCTGCTGCTGTCTTGATCTCTTCAACCCAGCGTTTGCATGGTCTGTCTCGTTTTCTTATTTTATTTTTTGGACACCAATGAATAATTATTTTACTCCATTTGTCCTTTCCTCTAATTATGTGTTATATCCCTCTAACAACGAAAAATAAAAAAATTGTAATATTACGACTTGTATTTGGACACTTGAAATTCCTATCCTAATGTTCTAGCCTAAATTCCTTCCTGAACTCACAAATCACAGTGTATTAAGGAAATACGATCCCACAATCCCACTTTAGGCACGTCGGTTCAATTATAAATACCACAAGGATTCTTGTACCTTAGGACGTGTTGGGAACAATAACGAGGAACGTAGATAGCTGAGTTACGAACCGTGTAGGGTGACGCAGTTACTGGGACAACTTGGGATATTTGCTAAAGATATCGCTCCGCGTCGAACCATTATTACTTGGAAAAGTAATAATTTTTGTAGTAGGTATTGCATTTGGGTAGACCGTGTTTCAAAAGGTATGAATTACAGTTATTGTAGTTAAACATCTTAGCAGTGACTTATTAGAGGCCTTGGTGGGATACTTATTATATGTTTTAAAAACTAAGCAACTGACATAACATCATATTGTGTATTATGATATATTTCAAGAACAAAACTGACAGCAAAGATACTATTCATATTACAAAGAATAAAAAAAAATGGACACAAGCTCTTTAAGTATTATCATAATCATAATCGTTTATTCCCAAGATTAGGTTCATATAGTTCACATTGTCAGACTCAGTCTACATGAATTGTAAAATAGATAGATAGATAAACACTTTATTGGTACACCACAGAACAATAAATCTTGAAAATAAACAAAACAATATGTTAAATAGTGCAACAATTGGCGGTCTTATCGCTAAGAGCGATCTCTTCCAGGCAACCGTGCTGGGAGAGCAGAGTACCGTAAATCATATTTGGTCAGTGGTGAGACAAAAAAAAAAAAAAGACTTAAATTTACTAAATTAACACTAATAAACACAAACTACAATTATAATGAATATTCGTTATAAAAAATAAAAATATAATGACTATACATTATACATATTTAAATAATATATTAAATATTATATACAAGTAAGTGTGTATTAACTTCATACATAAAACATACATTCACGCCTTTTTCCCGAAGGGGTAGGCAGAGGTGTACCCAGAACTCAGTCCCATAGTAGATACACCCACATTTCGCCAGTATGTTATTGGTCCCATGTAATAGGGGGCGAGCCTATTGCCATATACCCGGCACAGTTCCAGACTCCAGGCAGCTATTGAGATAATTCCTAATGGAAAAATCCAATATTTAGCACTATGCCTGACCTGGGGATCGAACCCGGGACCTCTTGATTGGCAGTCAAGCATGCGCCCACTACGCCACCGAGGCAGTCTTCAACTTCAGTATACTCTAAATATATATTGTGAGGTTTTAAAAATATAGTTTTTCAGTAATGGGCAAACTTTTTCAAAGCCATTCAATGGACATTGGACATTCTCGTATAAGTTATGTCCAAAATAGCGTGGAAAATTCAATCATTACGCCGATAATAAATGATCTAACATTTTTCACGCGATGTGCAATGAGCCAGATGAATCTGCTCATTGAACTGGATGATCTAATGAATAAATTATCCCCTTCTCGTGAAACTCATAGTCACCCTATTCTACCTTACAAATGCTGTAGGTGTAACGCTATCTCGTCCCTTCTGGTCCCAATTTTTTCTTATCGGCAAAACCCGTCTTCCTTATTTTTGTTGGTTTCTCTGTTACATAACAGACAAATTCGTATAAATAAATCCATGAGCAATTTAGCTTTGGCTTCCATTGGGGGAATGTGCAAAGAGATTTTATATTGATAGACGTTTTACCACGCTTTATAGGTAACACTGAAAGTTATATTAGAAAAGGCCAATAAGAAAAACAGTCAATGAGGAATTTATTTAAATATCGAATTAGTAACTCTTAGGTAATCTGTAATGTGCTTTAATGGGTCTGCAATGGGCCTAATTCTACGAGTAAAATCTGTCAGTGTGGCCCTTGGTAAGACAATGTTGTGATTAAGAAGTGGACGATGACACGCGGCATTTAAAAAATAAAGTGCGGCCATTTTTTTGAACCATCATCATCATCACAATCATCAACCGGAAGACGTAGAACCCCATAAAACCCCACCATGGCGGTTGCTCACCGTCCGCATCCACCGCGAGTCTGCGATCGTGACTATTTCATCGGTCCATGCATGGTCGGCCTACGCTTCGTGTACCCGTCCATGGTTTCCATTGAAGAACCACTCGAGAACCTTTCTTCGTCATCGGTTATCGATTCTGCGAGTGCTAGCCACATGGTCAGCACATCGTCACGTCTACTGACATACTTTGCGAGCTATGTTGCGATTATATGCTGTCTTCGAACCAAGATAGCATTATATAATATGCTATCACTGCTTAAAAGAAAATGGCGCGCCCCTATATAAAATGGCGCTTGTCATCATATACTTATGGCATAGTACAGTAATTTCACGACATTGATTATTGTTTACTGATTATAATCAGCACGAAAATATAAAACCAATTATCAATTATCACAAATAACAACAAAATATATTTTGTACCCGTATAATATAGTGCCTGGTATATAATATAACGTTTCTAAACATAAAACCTCATTGGGAATGTAAAAGGTTGTCGTGTCGAAGCTTATTCCAATTTCCGATGTAACAGTAAGTCTTGAAATGAAAATGGTTTATTGTCCTGCATTTTTTATTATTTCGTGCAATGTGAAATGATAATACTTATCCATTTTGTTTTTTACAAGGCTTTATGAAACCAAATGTAATTAAAAACATTTTTTATTGGTTGAGCTACCTTGAAAATTTCCTCTTTATAGAAAGTCGCAGGCTTGCGGTGGATGCAAAAGCCGATTATTATCGTTTTTATAGATAATGTTCGTGCAAATTTTTATTTTTGAATTTAATGTTGTTGATTTGTAAAGTATTTAACAAGATTAAATTACTCTACTAAGTCGTTCAAATCAATTACAGCCAAGAGCTCTCATGACTGCCTCTTGATTTATTTGACTCGTTTTTCTATATAAAAATGGTTTGGATTATAGGGATATACCTACTAGCAATTGAGAGTCATCATCATTATCATCTCAGTCATAGAAACAGCACTGCTGGACACAAGCCTTCCCCATTAGGGGGGGTTTGATAATAGTCACCACAGTTGGCAGGTGGACTACTCGTTTTATGTAAACTTTCTCCAGTTTCCAGGATAACATAACATAACATACATTCACGCCTTTTTCCCGAAGCGGTAGGCAGAGGTGTACCCAGGACTCAGTCCTATAGTAGTTACACCCACATTTGGCCAGTATGTTATTGGTCCCATGTAATAGGGGGCGACCCTATTGCCATCTACCGATTTTCAGGATAACTAGCAGAAAATGCAATTTTTTGGCATTACGAGTATGTTAGACCTAGCGTTATGCTGCTAATATTATAAATAAATAAATACACGACATATATATTAACATCTAATTACATATAAAAAAAAAAATATTCATGAACTCCTCAAAGATTCAAACTATACCAAATCTCGTCGGAATTTCCAATCTTAAATTAGGTTTTGATAGACAAAGCGACGATTTGCACAAAGATTGTTAATTTGTAACTCGGTCACGCAGTTTTGATGAAGTTTCTCAACTGGGATTTACTCTGATACCGCCAATTGTCTTTGAAAATCCCCCCTAAGTGATAATATAAATATTAATTTTGTTTTTCAGTAAAGAGACTTTCAAGTTGGTTTGGGAGTTTGTCTGTTTGATAATAGAAGTATAGACAAAAGACGGCTTTACACACTTATCTATATGAAAATCATTACATTCGATTCGTGCAATATAAAATTTTGATAGGGATGCTTGTGTGGGTTATATTGTATTGGACAGGCTCGGGTACGCCTCGGCGTAGTATTTTTTGCCGCATAAGTAAGACTACATAAATTTTATTATAGCCTAATTATTATTCTAAAACCACTTATATATTATCGTTTTAAGAGAGTGAAAACTTTAATTTTGTTTTAGATGACCTAGACAAAAGTAGGTCGTTCATCAATATCAATAATAATAGACTATTATACCTGCTGCCTGTCTAAGCTAGGATTTGTCTCTATTAGTTATTCATTGAACAAACTAATTAGCCTAGCCTTTGAAATATAATATTTCTTTTCTTACAAAACAAACACAGTAAATTTTTGCAAATTTCGTAAAAATTTCTTTTGAAAGTTGTTCAGCCTCAGTCTTAAATATTAACCTTTTAACCATGTCACCTTTTAAACACGTTGTTTTTGTAGTGGTAGGCCTCTTTTTCAAAGCCCCCCCCTTGGGAAGTACCACACCTTTGCCAGTTATTCATCCACCAAGCAGTAATGTGCAAGCATTACTGCGTTCCGGTCTGAAGGGCAATATTACCAGCGAAATTACTGGGCGTGACGGGTTTCAACAACTAATATCGCAGAGTGACAGACGCAGTGCAGTGCCGCGCACAATTTTTTATTTTAAAATACTGGGTGGCACTGTGTCTGATATGGGCAATCATGATGCATACCATCAGGCACTTGATTTGCTCGTCTTGTCTCTCACCTAAATAGTTTACGAATTAATTTAATATTTGTGAAATACGTCCCTGAGAGGTAAAGGATTCAGTGATCCAGTCTTGTATTATCTACGTGCTTCATAATTAATCTAAATCCATATCAATTCATAACTTTATCAATATACGCTGGAACTTATTGATTGTTAGCATCACCTTTGACATTAGGCATGAAAATTAATATTTGTTCAGGATTTTCCAACTGGAATTGGTCCCAATACGGCCCTGTTGTAAGCCTCGTGATTATTTCCCAATATATAACTTTATATGATTTAAGGTAGACATGTATAAGCTTTGTATTTATGAATATATGATAGTGAGTGAAAATACGAGCAAATCAGGTGCCTGATGGTAAGCATCATGATTGCCCATATCAGACACAGTGCCACCCAGTGTTTTAAAATGTAAAATTTTCCGCGGCACTGCACTACGCCGGTCGCCCTGAGATAGTATCATAACTGAAGTAATTTTTAAGAGTAACTTCTTTCCCGCGGGAATGTGTTTCTTTATATTTCAATAACTTTTTCTCTATGCTCCAGGTTAAAAACTATACGCATTTCGGCCCCCAAGATACAAGTAAGGTTGAACATAGATAAGGTGCAAGTAACTTTGTTCTTCGTTCAGTACGTAATTTCGTTCCCGCGGGAATTTGGAAAATTAATTTCATATCCATCATACTGAAAAAGTTAGTCTTTATTGTAAGTGAAAAACCGCGCATTTTAGCCCTCAAGATTCGAGAGCTATGGCTGGGACTGGACTGTGTCATGGGACCATTACATTATATAATTTTAGTTGTTCCCGCGGTTTCATCCGTGTATTCTTCGTTCCCGTGGGAATATCGAGATAAAAGGTACCCTATGTGTTATTCCACAGTCTAAGCTATCTACATACCAAAGTTCAGCTCAATCGATTCAGTAGTTTTAGCGTGAAAACTGAACTTACATACCCAAAATTTAGCGTTTGATGGCGCTGGGGTCAAGTTAGAACACGCTAGCGTTTTTTTTACCTGTAAAGTGTGTTGTCACTATCATAAAAAAGGTATATATTATCATAAAAACAATATTAGTGGGATAGTAGGATTCAGAACGCTAAATGAGTTTACTTAGATAGCCCTAACTCTGCTTTCTGCGCCCTAACTCTTTGATCCTCGGCCAGGTCAAACATTTTGTGCATGAACATGTCTGTTTGATCTGTTTCTGGGTGTTATAAGCTTATATAAGTATGTATAACAGTCATTTGGTTACCATAGTACAGGCTTCTAGCCTAATTTGGGACCATGTGACCGTGAGTGGAAGATGTCCCATATATACTTGCTAATTTAGCGTAGTATATATTATATATAATAATGAACAGCTCAGTCAGTAAACAAGTCAGGTTTTTGATATAATATAAATATATTTTTGAGATGATTTAATAAAAACTTTGTTAAAGCGTAAGCTTGTTAAACACGGCTACATTTATTATTTTGATAGATGATATAAACCATCAAAGGAAAAATTTATTTATATACCATCAAAAAAAACAAAAACATCACATTATTAAAAAATGAAAACAGTATAGCAAAAAGTACTTTACTAATTTTCATGTAAGAGAAAAGAGACAGTATTTTATTTCCCTTTGAAGTTAAAACTCCGTTTATCCATTTTTATCTCGAGAAAAATAGAGTATTCTTCTGTTCTCAATATAATCTGCGTTTTCAAGGCAAGGAAGCAGGTACGAGTATATTGAAACCAGCATTGTTCGAGAAACGCACCTCAGCGTTTTGTCAAAGGAAACAGTGTTGCAGAGCTATCGATAGTTTCACTTATCGATAGTTTACCCCAAAATCAGTTAAACTTATACTATATATAGGTATGTCGATACTATTTTATAATAATATACTACACGCCAGTTATTCAGTTATTCAGCCTTTGCCAGTTATTCATCCGCAAAGCAGCTAATCCGCTAATGTGCAAACATTACTGTGTTTCGGTCTGAAGGGCAATGTTACCAGCGAAATTACTGGGCATGACGAATTTTTACTACTAATATCTCAGGGTGACAGGCGCAGTGCAGTTCCGCGCAGGATTTTGAATTTTAAAACACTGGGTGGCACAGTGTCTGATATGGGCAATCATGATGCTTACCATCAGGCACCTGATTTGCTCGTTTTGTAAATATCATAAAAAAAGTAACATTACTATTTACACGAGTAGTGTTGCATTATATATTAACGATTTTTTTGCTTCATATCATAACTTATCATACAATCTTGATTTTAAATAACTGAATAAATAAATAATCACGCCTTTTCCCGAAGGGGTACGTCGAATCCTATACCCAGGACTCAGTCCCATAGTAGGCACACCCACATTACGCCAGTATGTTATTGGTCCCATGTAAAAGGGGGCGAGCTGATTTCCATCTACCTGGCACAGTTCCAAACTCCAGGCAATTATTGAGATAATTCCTAATGGAAAAATTTAATATTTAACTTTTTGCCTGACCTGGGGATCGAGACTGGGACCTCTTGATCGGCAGTCGAGCTTGCACCCACTGCGTCATCGAAGCAGTCGATGCTTTATATCGATAGGGCAAAAATATCGATACTATTACTCGCCCACCCTACAGTGAGTGAACAACAGTACTATAGTAATACTATCGGTAGTAAGCTTACAACGAAAGCTAAAAATGGAATGACACTATCGCTCAAATCAATAGTCGATACTATGGATAGTTGTTAGGTGTTCTGTTTTTACATAATATGTGTGGTCTGTTACTACACAGTAAGTGTAAGAAGGGACTGGTACTTCCCCTCCTGATGTGTCATAAACACCTCGTCTTCATTTTTATACGTTATGTAAATTATAATGTATAAATAATGAAGACTATTTATATGTTTTATTTATATGTTATTAGATTATAAGTACGTATTAGATTATTGAACAGAACTCAATATTTTTAAATTAGATTCTCAGCATATTCTTACTGGACTTAGTAGAGTATCATCGCATTTTAATTTGTCGCACAAACGTGCAATAGAACTTCAATGAATCATAGTACAGTTCGTTTCGCACTAGCGTTATTCGCACATCCATTTATCGCGGTCTTGTAGTGCACTCATCGATATTCGATACAAGTTTAAATGATTTTTAAGTTCATAATGATACAATCACGAAACTATCGATAGACTGTCACTATCGCTACAACACTAGTAGGAAAATCGAATCTTAGAAATTGCTACACGTATCCGCCTTGTAACCGCTTCGGGCCTTTATCCAAAAATGTAGAAAGGTTTTCTGTAACATAGCTCTCTTTTACATCGGCCACTATTTCCTTGAGCGTAATCGTGTCATAAACAGTCGTTGCAAAGTCAATAAGAGGTTGTAGGTAGTAAACTGACTTTATATGGTTTCTATAAAATTATTTTATTAAAAAAGACTTATTAAATATAAAGTCTGCCAGTACATAGAGGACAAAGATGCCTTGAAATTTCTGCATAGCCACCACGCGGCACCTTCCAAACAAACGAACTTAACCAAACCAAATAAATATCGTTAAACTATCAGTAAAATAATTAAACCCTATTAACTTGCAGGGTTTATAAAATATATTTTTAAACGATACTTTTAAATATTCACCTTTGCCAGTTATTCATCCGCCAAGCAGTAATATGCAAACATTACTGTGTTCCGGTATGAAGGGCAATGTTACCAGCGAAATTACCGGGCATGATGAGATTCAACAACTCATATCTCAGGGTGACAGGCGCAGTGTAGTGCCGCGCAGAATTTTGAATTTTAAAACACTGGGTGGCACTGTGTCTGATATGGGCAATCATGATGCTTACCATCAGGGACCTGATTTGCTCGTCTTGTTACTCACTATCATAAAAAAAAGAAATTGGTTTGTTTGGAAGGTGGCGCGTGGTGACTACGCAGAAGTTTCCAGGCATCTTTGTCCTCTATGTATTGGTTACCTTATTATTAAAAAGCCTTCCTTTATAGGAAGTTAAGTTGATTTTATATATATTTCGAAGTTACCATCCTTCATGGAACAAATAATAATAATAGCCTTTATTTAACAATCTTACAAAACATGATCTGATAATACTAATTATTTAATTACAATAATATGACACCAGTATTTCTTGTTTCATTGTATATCTTGCTGATTGTCTTGCTTTGCAGCATAGGCCTCCCCTAGAGCTTGCCACATTCTTCTATTGTGGGTCCTTCTGAGCTTAACCAATCAGAATATTCGCAAATTAGTGACCTGTCAACACTCCATGGAGCGAAGCATGCTCAACGTCAAATTAAGACAGAATAAAATTAGTAACAAAAAAATAATGAAACTAAAATTAATGATGTCACTCACATACTGTATAAGAAAACTAAAATGGAGGTGGGCAGTTCATATGCTGAGGAGTATCAAAAACAAATGGACTAAGGAGGTCACCGAATGGTGTCCAAGATACAATAAAAGAAAAAAAGGAAGGCAGCGTCGCAGGTGGGAAGATGACATTAGAAATATTGCAGAGGTCACATGGAGAAGAAGGACCCATGGAACAAATAACTGTCAATTTAATCGCGATTTTTTTAGTTGAAATTATGGTGAAAATGGTTTGAAATCATGAGCACAATGACCAATTAATATGATAACTACCAGAAATCAGAACCAAAACCTTAAATAAAAATATTAATAAAATTTAGAAGCTACATTGTAAGTCATGTTAAACACATCACAAAATCATGTTATGTAGACTTAATTAGTAACTGGTCACTAAAATGCACCTAAACAGGCAATATTGTTAGGTAATGGACGGTGCAAGCATGGTAATATACGTTAAACATGCGGTTTTGTTTAACCAATGCTAAATGAACATTATACATGCACTGCTACCTTTAAAATAATAATAATAATAAAGTTTATTAAATATTATCAAACCATACACTTTTAGAGCTTATCATCATCATCATCTCAGCCGTTGGTAATCCACTACTGAACATAGGCCTCCCCCATAAAATTGCCCTTGCCAATACTCGAGACGCTTGCTTGGCAGGCGGGTTGTCGAGCGCAGTTCGATGGTTTGTTGCAGAGGACGCTGCTGCCCGTCCTCTGGATCTGTTAACCCTTAGCCGGCTCTTACGGCAACCACGGGTAGAGACGGTTGAGCACTATTCTAAAGCCGGTAACTCCACGGCAGCTAGAGACTAGACCAGAGGCTAGAGGCTAGAGGCTTAGAGCTTATATCTAATTAAAAATTACACAGGTAGCCCACTTATGTTCTACTTACTAGTTAGATAGAGCTAAGTATATCTACTCTTTTAATTGTTTTTGTAAGTTAGTGTAGGTATGTATATTACTCATTAAAGTACACTAAGGTAATTAATATCATAATAAATAATAATAAAAAAGTACATAAAATATCCACTAATAATATATGAGTTGAGTTAAAAATAAAAATATATACTTCAAATAAACGAGCCGCTCATAATATTCTGGTATACAAATCATGAAATAATGTGATCGATCATATCATGATGAATGTGCCTTGATCAGATACATCCCCCCATTGATCGCTACTCTGCGCGGTTGCTGCAAAAAAAATACTAATTGAACAAAAGTAGTTTTAATAATATGGGACAACTTCCACACCCGGCCACATACATACTTATATACGTTTATAACATCCAGACACAGATCAAACATACTAATGCGCACAATAAATGTATGTCCTGCTTGGGGATTGAATTCGGGACTAGTTAAACAAAAGTTCCGTGAAAGGATTTCGGGAAAAGCAGAGAGATCTTTACCAAATAGATTTTGTTGTACAAAGTAAGGTACACATTGACGGTGATGAAGCACCCTCGTCTGAACCATACCCGCCGCAATATCATCGTGAAAACTCCGCCTATACTTATTACTCATACGTTTATAGTTCGTATTTGAATTAACAGTATTTAAAATCTTGCAGTTTTTAAAGAACTATGGTAACATAATATTACTGTGTGTCCATAAAATATTAATGTGTTCGACTTGCGTAGATTAAAAAATTCAACTACGGAAAATTCGAAAAGAATGGTAATGAAGTCTATTTATAATTTGTTAGTTATTTTTTAAATGAAGAATATTTTGTAGTGGTAGGCCTCTTTTGCAGGGGGCCGCCTGGGGAAGTACCACACCTTTGCCATGTATTCATCCGCCAAGCAGTAATGTGCAAACATTACTGTGTACCGGTATGAAGGGCAATGTTGCCAGCGAAATTACTGGGCATGATGAGATTCAACAACTCATATCTCAGGGTGACAGGCGCAGTGCAGTGCCGCGCAGAATTTTGAATTTTAAAACACTGGGTGGCACTGTGTCTGATATGGGCAATCATGATGCTTACCATAAGGCACCTGATTTGCTCGTCTTGTCACTCCCTAACATAAAAAAAAACATAATATATTAATGTGTTCGACTTGCGAAAGTTTAAAAATACCACTACGGTAAATTCGAAAAGAATGGTAATGAAGTCTATTTACAATTTGTTGGTTATTTATTAAATGTATAATATATTTGAATCAGGTTTTTCCAATGATTTATGATATTTATTATTGTGTGATATAAAAACATATTTTTATCTTTCACCTAAGTGACAGATACATTTAATTGGAAATTATATACTGACTGTTACTTTACAGTCGTCGTTTCCATTCCGACGTAGAACCCTGAAATGTTTCTTGCAGGTTTTATTAAGGGAATGATTGATTGTGTTTTTATGTTTAAATTTATTGGGTTTTGGCATTGACCTTGCGTTCAGACAGGCGGATATGGGGCGGCTTTTATTGATCATAATGATTTATACGGGAAAATTGAACGGAATAAGAAATGCATTCGAGTTTTCAATATCATTTTATGAATGGAAAAATGTAAAAAATACAAGTTGCTCCCGCGTTCGTTCCCATTGGAATAACATGATCAAAAGTACCCTATGTGTTATTCCAGGGTCTAAATTTACCGAATTCAGCCCAATGGGTTCAGTAGTTTTGTCGTGAAAGAGTAGAAAGAAGAAAAACAGCGTAGGTAATCTTGTTATGTTTCAAAACCATAACCAACTAAATTTAATATTGTTAAACTGGCGATATTACTGGGCATGATGAGATTCAACAACTCATATCTCAGGGTGACAGGCGCAGTGCAGTGCCGCGCAGAATTTTGAATTTTAAAGCACTGTATCTGATATGGGCAATCATGATGCTTACCATCAGGCATCTGATTTGCTCGTCTTGTCACTTACTATCATAAATATATAAAAAACCTTTAAAACGCACGGTTAGATTCATCAGTTATTAAAAGCTTCATTGAAAAGAAAGAAAGGAAAAATATATATTTATTACGACACACAACATCCTATACAATTTCTTCTAGGAAAGCGTGCTCCATCTTAGGCCTCATCTTCACTTTCCATCAGGTGAGATTGGGGTCAAACGCTGACCTATTTAATGTAAAAAAAAAAAAAAAAAACCAAGAAACTTAAGGGTTAAATTTCTTTGATCTTACATAAAAGTAAACAATATATTTGTAGGAACATTTAGTAAGAACAAACAGCGCTGCGTCTTCTGACGGAACCTCATGGTGATTGACATGCAAAAGTTTCTTCTTGGATCAATTTGAATGAAAAATAATTGAATTTAAACCATGTAAATGTTGGCAGGGAATCAAGTGTCTAAAAAGGCACGACTAGCTGGCCATAAAGGGGGTACTGATTCCTTCACTTATGTATGGTAGTGAATGTTGGGTCTGGCAGAAGAAGCATGAAAGTAAGATTAATGCTGTGGAGATGAGAAGCCTGAGAAGCATGACTGTAGTGACCTTGATCGACAAAATGGGAAATAGTGCCAAAGGGCACGCTGTGGCGTGTTAGAAGATGTAGTGACAAAGATAGAGAAAGGAAAGCTGAGGTGGTTCGGACATGTGGAGAGGATGGTTGAAAGGAGATTAACAAAAGAGATTTATAAAGCTAGTGTGTATGGTCAAGTCGACAGGGGTCGACCTAGGCGTACTTTTCATGAACAAATTGATTTTGTTCTTAGGAAAGGCCAAATACCTACAACCGACGAGCATGTATGAAAAATGTCATGAAAGTGAACGAAGCGAAAGTTTTATGTCAGGATCGTAGCAAGTGGAGGGAAATAGTCTCTACCTACCCCACCGGGAACAAGGCGTGACTGTATGTATTTATGTTAAATGCTAAAAAATAAAATTTCAGTTTGCACCAAAACAAGGGGGAAGTATAGCACAAACGCAGTCTCGAGACTTAACTTACTGATAGCATTTTAAATATACCTCTGACAGGTCGAATCCTGTTATTGCTGTAAACAAGACCAAACAATCCCCTGAAAACACTGACTTATTATAGACTGACGTGTCACCACAGATAAAAAAATAAGAGTAAGTTAAGATTTACTATTAATTTTTTGTATAAAAAAATATTCATTAACTAAAGACTTCCGAATGAATACAAGGAGTATTAATTCTAAGTTAAGCTATGTTTGAACCAATAAATAATATCCTAATTGGTTCAGTTGTTATGGTGTGCAGAGGAAACTAACATACAAAAACTATCGTATCAACTAGGTTTGGCAGTGTGTACTGTGCGATATCTTAATAAAGCAGCATCTAAAAAGAGCCAAGAAAATTTACTTTCTGAACTATTTTTTGAAAGCACCTACCTCTACACTTGGTTACCGTGAGATTCAGCTAAGGGTTATCAAATCCAGAGGACGGGCAGCAGCGTCCTCTGCGCAAAACCATCGACCTGCACTCGCCAACTGACCTGCCAAGTGTGGCGACTATGGCAAACTTCCCTAAGGCGGCCGGGGGGGGGGGGGGGGGGGTGTTATGTCCTGAAGTAAAACTAATCCAACGGCTGATTTCATGATGATGATGACATACATACATACATACAGTCACGCCTTATTCCCGTTAGGGTAGACAGAGACTATTTCTTTCCACTTGCTACGATCCTGACATACAACTTTCGCTTCTTCCACTTTCATCACATTCTTCATGTATGCTCGTCGGTTGTTGGTACTTTCGACCTGGCCTTTCTTTAAAATAACATCAACTGGTGACATCATGATGATAAGCTACTACTTATTCACTAAAGTACTTTATTATATTCTCACTTAGGTCAAGTTACAAGAAGTTAGCACTTGTTGAGAGTTTTCAACAAAAACGAACCATTTCTTACTGCCTCAACAACTCTGTGGCATTTGTTAGTATAACTTCACAGGGACACGACAAAAAGTAACGTCAGCAGCAGTAAAACCTGCTTAGTTGTGGGAACAAAAACATGAACCCTAATAAACTGAGAGTTTTGTTTTGGGTCACTTAGTTTTAGACAAGTCTGTTTGGGCATGGAGGTCATGTCATGACGGTGACTTTACATCTCTGATGAGTCAGACTTCAACGTCTTCTAGAATCGATCGATCACTCTGTATCCGATATAGCGAATTTATCTAATGATATTCATCATCAGACGGAAGACGTCCACTGCTCAACACAGGCCTACCCCCAAAGAACGCCATAAACTATTCATAATATGGGAGGTAATCACCACGGCGAGGCAGTAGTTAGCAGGCGGCTTGGTGATCGCAGTAGTTGGAATACTTGGTTCCGGAGTGCGCTGCTGCCCACTCTCAGAATGTATCTCTCTGCTAGGTCTCACGGCTCCCACGGGATGAGAAAGAGGCCCTATTATATAGCCAGAAACCATACGGCACTAACTAAGTATAATGTGACATGTTTTATTTCCCTATCCCGCATATAATAGGCCTTGCCACTTATGACGCGTTTTTAGCTAGGTCCCTTCAAAACCAAGTTAAGCGAGTTTTACCGTAATAGTTTCAGGTCTTTTTGAGTATATTGTCAATGCAAATTTATGTCAAACATACATAAATAAATAGAAAAAGTTACCTTACATAGTTAACAAGTTTTGGACACAGGGGGCCTAATGTTGAGCTTGTTTTAGTTTGTTTGATTATCCCTAATGAATTATTTATGATCAAACTTTGTTTCCTTGGGAATTTTGGGTACTTTCTTGTCTAGTACCATTTAAGTACTAATTTTCTAAGACTCGTAGTTATTATTTTTTTTTTTATGATAGTGAGTGTCAAGACGAGCCAATCAGGTGCCTGATGGTAAGCATCATGATTGCCCATATCAGACACAGTGCCACCCAGTGTTTAAAATTTAAAATTCTGCGCGGCACTGCACTGCGCCTGGCACCCTGAGATATGAGTTGTTGCATCTCATCATGCCCAGTAATTTCGCTGGTAACATTGCCCTTAAAAATGATAATAAGCACTTGTTAGAACTAAAAGTATATTTTTCACAATATTTTCACATACAATGAATATTATATATGTAAGTGTGCAATAAATTATTAATCATTAATTAATTGAATATATAAGATCATCGTTTGGGCTGTATAAAGGACTCTACACACCTAAGCCGCTAACATAATATTATTGTGCCGGAGACTCTCTTGTTGCTGATAAAAATTTACAAGATTCATCTCGGCAATATGAGCCTGTGCATACGAATCTATCATCATCATCCAACCGTTAGGAGTCCACTGCTGAACAAAACAAAAGCCTCCCCCATAAGGGCGGTTGTTGCCAATACTCGCCACGCTTGGCAGGCGGGTTGGCGAGCGCAGTTTGATGGTTTTACGCAGAGGACGCTGCAGCCCGTCCTCTGGATCCTATACCGCTTAGCCGGCTCTTACGGCAACCACGGGGAGAGAGGGTGAGGTATTCTAAAGCCGGTAACCCCACGGCAAATCTATCTATATCTATACGAAAAACGAATTTATATCGCTGATAAAATGTTATTATTATTTTTCTGTATCGGCGGGTCAAAGTCCTTAATCACAGAACAGATAATAATACTACGTATAGAATGGACACTGTCATCCGCCCACCAATCGGGCCTTCCTCACCCCGCGACTGAGGTTGAGCTCTCCACGAGCCCCGCTTCTATGGGAAATCACCTCACGCACACTCTTGCACGTGTACAAAACTCCCATGTGTGCAGTGTCTGTGTAGTAGGTAGTTATAGCGCGGCTTTTGTACGGGATTGAGTCGAGTGTCCCGGGTGTGCCTTTAAATCATTTTCTATCACTCAAACCACTGTAAAGTAGGATTTTCAACCAGATAAAATAAATTGGAATATAACTACTTCATCATCATAATCTCAGCCGTAGGACGTCCATTGCTGAACATAGACCTCCCCCAAAGTTTTCCATCCAGTCCGCTTAAAAGCAGCCTGCATCCAGCGTGTTCCTGCCGTCCTTATCAAATAGTCTGTCCACCTTGCGTTTGGACGTCCTATGCTGCGCTTGCCGCTTATGACTACTTATAAGGGTCTAATTAAATTCTGTTAGTGTATGAATCGCGTAAAGCAAATGATGAATTATCTAACTTTGGCGCTGTATTTATCGTGATTTTTTTCAAAAGTTTCCGGTATTTAATTAGATCATTTATCATTATCATTTATTATAATAGTACCTATTGTAGTAGGTAGTGAAATGTAATAACTAGTCAATAACTTTAAGGCCTAGTGTTGGAAAATAAATTTAGTGTGACGCTTATTATTAATTAGAATGTTAATACGTCATGTAGTTATGTCAATGTCATTTGTGTACTGTCAGTACTTGTTATACGTCAAATGACTGTCACATCTCGTTCTCTCTGCTGTCTTCTTGTGTATGCGCTTGCGGTGTTCTTTCTCCAAGAATTTAAATCAATTTCAATCAAGCTGGAATGGGGATAAAAACTAATTTTTACTCACTTAAGATGGCAGCACTGTAGAGTGTTCCATAAATTTGACAGCTAGTTGTCATTCTCCATACAATTTTTGTAAACAAATAACTTTTGAAGAGAATATCTCAATATTATGACGCTTTGTTCGGCAATCGATTGCAAAAACCCGGGGATCCACATATTCCCCCAAGGTGTGAAAAGAAGAAAACAGTGGATTTAAAGCTTTACGCAGAAGAAATTGGCAGCCAAGTAAACATTCGAGGTTATGTACTGAGCATTTTAAACCTGATGACTATAATACAAGGAATTTCATACACAGGTGAGGCTCTGTTATATGGTTAATTAATTAGTTAATTATAGTAATTTAATAAGTCAAAAAGCTCTTGGATGTGGTGTTTTGTTACGGCAGAAAGATTTATGTTCGAATTTACGTCTCTGAAAGCATCCAGGGCCGGAAAAATCAGGCACTACGTCGGCCAGCTCGTCTTCTACCCCGATAAGATTGTTTTTATCATCTAAAAGGTATTTTAGATGGTATTTAAATCAAGTCTAAAAATTATTAATGGATTATAAACAAATTCAGATGACACATAAACTCCAACTAATATATCTCTGTGAATTACCTACCTTTCAGTGAAAGCACTTTTTTTTCCAATCGTCGATGCTCTCCTTTTTCTTAATTCCTCTTTTAGCTGTTTAACCCTACACGTTGAATACATTTTACATAGCATTATCTAACAAATAGTTTGTAAAGAAAGGTAAACAAACGTGCAATATGGCGGCGCTTAGGAACACTCAACAGTGGCTCCATCTACGATTAGCTTTCAGTTTTTAACCCCATTCTTTATTTGTCTTCTCATTACAACTTAATGTGATCTCTACATTAAACTTTATTAGGCACAAAACTGACTATATCGCTCAAACCGTAACAAATCGTCGGCGTTTAATGTCAAATGTAAAATTATTTTTATATAAAATTACTGAAACGAACTTCTAAATAACCTTTATTTAATCTTCCGCATTCAGGGAAACGCTTTTCTATTTAATAACAACCAACAATCCTGATAAAAAGTTCTGTTTTCCTTAAGCATACAAAACGCTGAACTTCCATCGTTTTATGGCTAAATTCCCCTTAGACGCAATACAGCGTTTTCCGCCTTAGAATGAATGCGTTTAGAATAAAAATGTTGCAGAAAATATCGCGAAAAACACTTCGATATATGTCGTGTATGATAGGGCCACCTCTTTCTCATCCCGTGGGAGCCGTGAGTCCCGGCAGAGGGACATATTCGGAGAGTGGGCAGCAGCGCCCTCCGGCACCAAGTATTCCAACTACTGCGATCACATAGCCTCATGGTAATGTGTGTTAAAACGATCGTTTTTTTGCATTGTCTTAGAAGTTTGACTTTTTACAGTGTCAAGGGATAGTTGATATGAGTCTGAACTTGATACCTCAACGCATTCCCTCGAAAAAGGGTCTTGACAGACAGACAGACAACGAAGTGACCTTATTAGTGTTCCTTTTTTCATTTTGAGGTACCCTAAAAATGAGCACTCAAAGTAGCGTAGGGCCATTTCTTAGTGATATTATTATTCAAAGGAAAAAGAGAGTTCATAAAGTTGAAATGGGCCCTTAAGGGCAATGGTCTTGTTACGTTTTCTCGCTGCGGTTATAAGGAACTATGTCACTTGTAGTTGTACTTAGTTGTAAAACTTTGGGTTGACTTAACTTACTTTATACTTTGACAGTCTATGACACTTCTAGCTTCTGGCTTCTCAAAGGTGGTTGACTTGTTCCCCAAGAGATTGTTGATGCTTGTGAATATATTTTATGGAAAATTTCTTATTTAACATTAAAACTTGGAATATTTTGAACGAGTTTCAACAACTAATATCTCAGGGTGACGGGCGCAGTGCAATGCCGCGCAGAATTTTGTATTTTTAAACAATTGGGTGGCACTGCGTCTGATATGGGCAATCATGATGCTTACCATCAGGCTCCTGATTGGCTCGTTTTGTCACTCTATATCATAAAAAAAGAAAAAGTTACTGAATTTATTTTAAAGAGAGAATGAAGACCACGGACTGCCAAGCGCAGCGTAGCAAATCCACCCATATCATGATGGACAGATGACATTGTTCAGACCGCTGGAACACGCTGGATGCAAGCTGCTTACAACCAGACTACATAGAAATGTATCTTATGTTCAGGAGTGAACATCCGACGGCTGAGATAAACATGAAAATGATTATAGCAATAACAATGAATTACTTCTTCTTCTTCTTCTTTATTCATTGCTGATCGCAGGACGATAGAGTTACATTTACCTTTGCGTGTCAAAGACCCTCCTGTTCTGTAGGGTTACTATTACTATATACTGTAATTTTTAGCAAAAATGTTGCCAAGTCCAAAAAGTATATTTTCTCTACAATTTTGTAGAATATCCATAGTCTGTTGAAGAACTTACATCAAGAATTCAATACCTAACCCAAAAATATTCTGAAAATTTCATCTTTAACCCTTCATAAATTGTTATCCTTTTTCAAGTTTCGGAAGTAATTATCTGAAAGGATATAGGCGCATTTGCCTTAAGACTTGAAATTGTAAGACGAAGGTAAGAGATTCTTCAGGCTACAGGGTAACTAAGTTCAAAGGTTAGGTGATAACTTAGTTTGAAATAAACCTTATATTAACGCGATAAGGGTTGATTTTGCGCATAACCTACTGACGATTGTGCGGCAAACAAGATTAATCTTTGATAAATGAAGGAAACTGATACGATATGTATGAAAATTTAATTATTATTAGGACCGAAGATAAACTATTAATAATTTAAGCGTTAAGATTGATCCTTAGTGTAAAGCAACGTCTACGGCTCCTTAATTGGATGGCTGTTCATTTATGTATGTAACTTCTAAGCGCTATAGTTTTTCGGGAGGCATGTTAAGTCGATGATACTTGCCATCATCAAAGACGATTAAATGTTGCTTCACACGAGAACGCGGGCGCGGGTCGGGCTCTGGATGAGTTGATATACATTTTTTTTTTTATTACTGAATAGCCAAACACTTGACCACAGTCTCACTTGATGTGATGTGACGGTCGACGATGGTGCGTGCTTGCCTAGAAGATACCTATTCACTCTTGACTTGAAGACCTTAAAATTGTACTTTTCGGGAAACAATGACTCTGGCAAGGTGTTCCATTCCTTGGCAGTTCGAACAATAAATGTTGACTTGAACCGCTTTGTACGTGTTGACGGAATCTCAACCATGTAAGGGTGGCATAAATCTGTACTTCTCGTCGTCCGAAGGTGAAAAGATGATGGCGGAATCAAGTCATGTAGCTCCGCAGCACACTCTCCGAAATGTATCCTGTAGAACACCGAAAGGCAGGCCACTCTACGTCGATGTTCCAGACTTTGGAGTCTAGCGTTGACCAACGTATCGTTACCTATGAGCTATTTTGCTTTTCTTTCTATAGGGTCCAAGGCTTCAAGCTGGTATTTGGCAGAACCGTCCCAGAGGTGGCAGCAGTATTCCATACAAGAACGGACTTGAGCTTGATATAGATTTAAAAGCTGTCCTGAGGTGATATTTCACCTTTACCGCCGGACTTTCCCCAGGACGCCCAGCTTTTGTGCAGCCAACTTAGCCTTGGACTCAATATAGGAGCCAAAGTTCAAGGTTGCTGTTAAAGTAACACCCAACAGCTCCAGATGGTCCGATACGTCTACTGATACATTTCGAAAAGTGGGAGTCAGTTGAAATGGACTCTTCTTAGCGGTGAACATTCCTTGTATTTGTATGGAGGTTAACACATTTCAGCGTAACAGGTTAGAGCGCGGGTAGGGTGCGGGTCGGTTGGGGGACAAATATGTCCCCCACAAATATATCTCAAAGGCTTAGAAAGGTCGATTTAAAATACTCTTACAACATAGCTAGCCACATAATAGGTATGGACCAACAAAAATAATCAATTCATCTCCACAATAAGCACCTGATAGACAAATGTAACAAAACAAATTAAACATAACATAACATACATTCACGCCTTTTTCCCGTAGGGGTAGGCAGAGGTGTACCCAGGACTCAGTCCCATAGTAGATACACCCACATTTCGCCAGTATGTTTTTGGTCCCATGTAATAGGGGGCGAGCCTATTGACATCTACCGGGCACAGTTCTAGACTCCAGGCAGCTATTGAGATAATTCCTAATGGAAAAATCCAATATTTAAAACTGCCTGACCTGGGGATCGAAACCGGGACCTCTTGATTGGCAGTCGGACATGCGCCCTCTACGCCACCGAGGCAGTATTTAAAATACTCTTACACCATAGCTGGCCATATAATATGGACCAACAAAAATAATAATTTCTCCTACACAATAAACACCTGATAGACAAATGTAACAAAACAAATTAGAAATTATCTAATTTGTTTTGTTACATTTCTGACTCCAGGAAAGTAAGCATTAATAAAAATTCAAATTATACGTTCATAAAGAAAAAGCTTAGGCAGAGATCAGGCCATGAAAGAAAAGGAACGCAATCGCGATCGCGTCAAGGTCGAAGAAACACAGGGTCGAAAAAACATCGTAGAAATTCGGGTAGCACTAAGAAAGAAAGCAACGGAAAACATGTTTTATTCATAGATGAGACGAGATGAGGGAATACGGGTTTGTGATGTGCATGCACAACAATTCACTTTGAAAACATCTCTCGTAGAAAATACCTTTAAAATGATAATAAAAAATATTGTTCTTCATTATTATGGTCGATGCAACTTTTATACAACAAAGTATTCCTTTATAGCATATCCGAGCTACAAGAAATATAACACAATCCTATGAAAAAATTACCAAATCGACGTTTTGTATTCCCCTGTTTCCTCCAAATGTGAATGAACACATTCTATTTTTTTTTTCTGATCTCTTTCTAAACTATGTCCGTGTCATTATAGTTTCTCTTATAAACTTTTTTCCTGAAGAACTTCTAAAAATCCCAGTTCTACTCGAGTGATTAGACGTTCTTTCACTCCAAAAAAAATGAAGGGTTTATAATGGGAAATACGTTTAAAGGGACATGTAATACGGGGACATAAAATTTTCAAATAGGTTTACTATACCTAAAGGCACTATACCCAGTGAAAAAATAAACTATACCTAAATATACTAAAACAAAAAAGGGTTTAAACAAAACATCAACTTGATAAATTTTCCAAATGGGTATACTATACCTAAAGGCACTATACCAAGTGAAAAAATAAACTATACCTAAATATACGAGTACTAGAACAAAAAAGGGTTATACAAAACATCAACTTGATAAATTTTCCAAATAGGTTTACTATACCTAAAGGCACTATACCCAGTAAAAAAATAAACTATACCTAAATATACTAGAAAAAATAAGGGTTATACAAAACATCAACTTGTTAAATTTTCCAAATAGGTTTACTATACCTAAAGGCACTATACCCAGTGAAAAAATAAACTATACCTAAATATACTAAAACAAAAAAGGGTTTAAACAAAACATCAACTTGATAAATTTTCCAAATGGGTATACTATACCTAAAGGCACTATACCAAGTGAAAAAATAAACTATACCTAAATATACTAGAACAAAAAAGGGTTATACAAAACATCAACTTGATAAATTTTCCAAATAGGTTTACTATACCTAAAGGCACTATACCCAGTGAAAAAATAAACTATACCTAAATATACTAGAACAAATAAGGGTTATACAAAACATCAACTTGATAAATTTTCCAAATAGGTTTACTATACCTAAAGGCACTATACCCAGTGAAAAAATAAACTATACCTTAATATACTAAAACAAAAAAGGGTTATACAAAACATCAACTTGATAAATTTTCCAAATGGGTATACTATACCTAAAGGCACTATACCAAGTGAAAAAATAAACTATACCTAAATATACTAGAACAAAAAAGGGTTATACAAAACATCAACTTGATAAATTTTCCAAATAGGTTTACTATTATATACCTAAAGGCACTATATCCAGTGAAAAAATAAACTATACCTAAATATACTAGAACAAAAAGGGTTATACAAAACATCAACTTGATAAATTTTCCATAGCATTGTGTCAAAATACTAATAGGTCGCGTTTGAATTTTGAATTTATCTCAAATGAGTGTTAAAAAACACTGCGCAGACACAGCAAGTTCAGTTGCTAGTTTCGATGGTCCACAACAGTTTTCAGTCGCTGCAAATAACGACTGAATCGGTTTCAAGTTGCCTCAAGTGACACTGTTGAGTTTGAATTATAATTGTGTTGCTAGTTTCCCCCGACAATAGCAACGATTTCACTTCATTTTGAAAAGTTTATTACGAATCACAGTACTTATTAATTAACTGGGAGTTTTAGTTGCTACTGGTGACTTTTAACGAAAACTGTGGAATGATCTCCCTGTTGCGGTCTTCCCGTTGAGCTATAACAGGCGTCTCTTCACAAGGAGAGTGAATAGAGTGTTGAAGAGTCGGCAACATACAGACAATACCCCTGGTGTTGCAAGTATCCATAGGCGGCGATAGGCCGCTCACTACCAAGTGGCCCGTCTGCTTGTTTGCAACCTATAACATAAAAAAAACTTTAAAAAAAGTTTTTCAAATCAGTTGACGGTTTCTTCCAAAGTTGCCATGTACACGGATGTTACCTATTCATCTCATTTATTTTCAAGATAATGGGTAATTCTTGAGGTCTTAATACGGCTCTTATATTATGCACTACGCTATATTTTAAGCCATTTACCAGTTACTGTTAGTGTGCATATGGACGTAATAAAAAGAGTAGGTATTCATATTCATGCCAAAACATTATTCTGTTTTTATTTTCTTTTTATGCCTCTTTTGAGAACATTCACGAGAAAATTATGACATGAAAATTTTCCGGCATTTTCGGGACACCGAATTTCCGGGAATGTCATCGATGAAATACTTCCACCTACGTACCTACGTACCTACGTATTTTCTGTATTATTTACAATGCTTACAGAAAACGGATAATGAAATTAACATAATATTTTACATCATATCATGCCTTTCTCCGAAGGGTAAGGTAACAGAGGTGAACCTACCAAGTACCTATAAGTACACCCACATTCCGCTAGTTATGTTTTTTTATTTAAGCCTTATGCCTTCAACCGGGCACAATATCAGACTCCATATTGTCACTAAGAAAATTCCCAATGGAAAACTCCAAAAATGCTTTTATGATAGTGAGTGAACTTATATTATTGTTATGTTATGGAATTTTAATACTATATAATATAAGGTACAGGTAGCATTGAATTTGACAGCCTCGTTGGCTCAGATGGTAGTAACTCTGCTTTCCGTGCCGCAGGCCCCGGGTTTGATCCCCGGCCCGGTCAAACATTTGTGTGCATGGACATGTCTGTTTGATCTGCGTCTAGGTGTAATAAGCTAATATAAGTATGTATATCAGTCTTCTGATTACCACAGTACAGGCTTTTAGCCTAGTTTGTGACCAGATGACCGTGAGTGGAAGTTGTCCCATATTATTTATTTTTTTATTATTTATTTATATGTCTTAGGATTATATTATTATATCAATTACTAATATTTTCGACCGAGCGAAGCGAGGTCTTAGAGTCGACAAGTGGGAAAAACCTGCGCTTGTACCAGCTTAAGGGTTGACCTCTGGCATGTAAGTTTGATCGACGATAAATTGAGAACTGTTGGTCCGATCTTGATGAAACTTTGCAGACATGTAGTTTAAAGTGATAAAATTTTTTACTTTAGATAATGAGCAAAATCGGCCGAGGGGTTCCGGATATATAAGAGTCACGAGGTATTTATGAAAGGTCTGACGATAATTTCGAAACCGATGGTCCGATTTTTTTTTTCAAATTTAGACACATAGTTTAGGACTTGCATAAAAATATTAGCCAAAGTTTGTATGTATGATGTGTGTATGTATGTTTGTCTTGCGATTACTCGAAAGCCGATGATCCGATCTTGATGAAACTTTGCAGACAGGTAGTATAAAAAAAAAGAATTTTCAAGTTCGAACATGAGCTAAATCGGTTTTGGGATTCTAGAGATATAGGGATTACAAGATCTCAATATTTTTCGATTATAACTTGAAAATTATTAATTCGCTTTTCATGAAATTAAATACGTACGTAGGATAGGCTTATATTGTTTATAATATCCAGTTTCAGATTGATCAGTTAAGGTGTTGTCAAGTTATAAAAGATACCCCGATTCTCAAGGGATAAAATTCCATCTCCGCTCAAAACAACTAGATGGCGCGCTGGATGTCGTTAAGTCGCACAGCAGTCGCACTATCGTAATGTTGAATAGATTATAACTAATATTAGTAAAGAGTTTAGAACAAAATTTGCTTAGGGATGTGACTAAACAGTAGAAAAAATGGATTTTGTATAGAAGGCCTCTTTAGCAGGGTGCCGCCTGTGGAAGTACCACACCTTTGTCAGTTATTCATCCGCCAAGCAGTAATGTGCAAACATTACTGTGTTCCGGAATGAAGGGCAATGTTACCAGCAAAATTACTGGGCATGATGAGATTCAACAACTAATATCTCAGGGTGACAGGCGCAGTGCAGTGCCGCGCAGAGTTTTGAATTTTAAAACACTGGGTGGCACTGTGTCTGATATGGGCAATCGTGATGCTTACCATCATTTGCTCGTCTTGCCATTCATTATCATAAAAAAAAAGGATTAATTAATAATCGATTTTTATTCGATCGATTCAAAATCGATTAATGAAAAATCGATTTTTAATGGAATAATCATCGACTTTTCTAAAAAAATAGATTTATTTTTAAATAAATTGATTTAAAAAAAATCCTAACAAAAGAAATCAGCTTTTTGTCAATAATAATTATACCTAGCTAATGTACGAACTTTGCCCAAGCAAAGCTTAAAAATGAAAAATTTCATCCACGGGTGGGATTCGATCCACGCACCCTCCGCACTATTCCGCTTAGTCGGCACTGGGGCACTCTACCCTGTGCTTGGGCTACCGTGGAGAGCCACGATGGACGCGTGGAGCGTGGAGAGCGTCAATCAATAAATACCCTCTTAGAACTTTTTTTTGAATTTTTTTTTCTTATGTTAAAGAGTAATAAAGACGAGCAAATCTGGTGCCTGATGGTAAGCATCATGATGGCCCATATCAAACACAGTGCCACCCAGTGTTTTAAAATTCAAAATTTTGCGCGGCACTGCACTGCGCCTTTCACCCTGATATAATAGTTGTTGCAACTCGTCATGCCCAATAATTGCGTTGGTAACATTGCCCTTCAGACCGGAACACAGTAATATTTGCATATTACTGCTTGCTCGACTGCCAATCAAGAGGTCCCGGGTTCGATCCCCAGGTCAGGCAAAGTGTTAAATATTGGATTTTTCCATAGGAATTATCTCAATAACTACCTGGAATCTGGAAATGTGCCCGGTAGATGGCAATAGGCCTGCCCCCTATTACATGGGACATACATACATTCACACATTCACGCCTTTTTCCCGAAGGGGACGGCAGAGGTGTACCCTGGACTCAGTCCCATAGTAGATACACCCACATTTCGCCAGTATGTTATTGGTCCCATGTAATAGGGGGCGAGCCTATTGCCATCTACCGGGCACAGTTCCAGACTCCAGGCAGTTATTGAGATAATTCCTAATGGAAAAATCCAATATTTAACACTTTGCCTGACCCGGGGATCGAACCCGGGACCTCTTGATTGGCAGTTGAGCATGCGCCCACTACGCCACCGAGGCAGTAAATCGAAAACATATTACACATATAATAAAAAATCGATTAATATATAATCGTTTTTTTAACGTAATAATCGTTCAAATAAATTCGATTTTTTAGGAATAATAATCGATATTCTTTTTAATAATCGATTATTTTTTCACATCCCTAATCAGAATTTCAGAGCTAATCTTAAAAACTAATTACCTCATACCTCAATTATACCTAAAGACCTTAGACTTTACCCTTCTAGACCTTAAGAGGTCTAGAAGTTACAGGAAATTGAGGTTTGCGAGGTCTCAGTTCGAGGCGAACTACTAGTAATACTTTAATCTACCTATATTATATAAAATCAAAGGAAAAGCACATCTGGCTGACCCAATTTCCTATTTACCATATCAGAAGTAAAACAAAAAATTCCTTTCCATAAAATACAATACAAAATACAGAAATCAAAGAAAATTGTATTCTACGATAAATAATATCGGAGTAGAAAATATGCAGAATAACGAATTCCAATGCAGTGGTCCGTAGAGATTCTAGATATAAGGTAAGCGCAGATTGAACGTGGTCGCGGGTGGTATGATCAGGAGGACAAGCTAACCAATCATAAATATTATAAAGTTAACCAATATATACAGGACAAAGATGCCTGAAAACATCTGCATAGCCCCACCACTCGGCACCTTTATACAAACAAACAAATGATAACCAAACTCTAGTTGAAAAAAAACATACTTGTGCGTTCTTCTTGTAGAGGTATAATTCCGACCGCACGATAGATTCATTACTACTTATTGGTATTATTTATTGACGTTTAATAATATATTTTTATGACTTATTTAAATACATTTTCTTTGAGTATGAGTTTGAGAGTTTGCAAGCGTTGTTTCATTATGGACTACAATCACACCACATCGCAGCGTCAAAAGTGCAAGAACAGTGGTTTTCTAACCCGTTGGTCCAGTTGTCTTCTGAGCCAAGGGACCTCTCAGAAGACAGAATATTTCATGATGGCAAAATGTTGTCCGTGAATTAGAAATTAATTAAATTACTTACTATTTTTATATAAGTTAGAGCCGGACCACGTGATTACGTTCTGGCATAGAATACTAGTTGTGGTGTTATTGCAGAGTGATTGCTAAGCGCTGGACCTGCAAGCGTACTTCCGTCCGTACACGCTCTTTTCCAGTTCCCGCGTTCTATCGACGTTGACCTTTACAAACTCAATTTGATCTCGAGTAGCCCAAATTCTTAAACAATAATTATTAGACTACATTATTGTCTCATCAGTTTATTTGAACCAATCAAATATTTTACTTGTTATAGCTACTGTCATAGATTAATGATAAATTTCCGCATGCACTCCAACCAGATTACTGCACTACTTAAAAACCAGAACCAACGGTTTTACGTGCCTTCTAAAGCACTTTACCATCCAATAATGCTATATATATAACATGTTATCGAGGTTTGAATTCAGTGGCTCTAGATTTGAAACTGGACATTCCCACTGAGCCATGGACGATACATTTAATTCCTTTTAATAAAAGGAGGTATATAAATAATATGTCGTATATTATAAACTTAATTTTTTAGCTGTCTTGTGTTGAATACTTAAAATCTCATTAATTCTATGAAATCGTGACTGTATTTTCAAAGTTTTAAAACCCACTAAAGTCTGATTATTCATGTGGATTTTAAATAAACTGATTATGAATCAAATTTTTGATGTGAAAAGTATATTGCTTTCATGCTGTGCTTTTGCATGTTTCAATAACAGTAATTTATTTTTCGCGAGGTAATGAGAAAGGTTATTGAAAACGCGAGCACATAAAGTTAAAGCTTAACACGGGCGTTTTATTGTTAATTACCTGCTGCAAACGTATTACGACAGTCTCAGATCGATTATCGTCCATTATAAATCAGTATCAGATTGTATTTTGTCGCAATAAAATCTGATAATCCTGTATTGAAGCCGTATTGTGTTGGGATGATTAGATATTCGCCGGACATCCGGCCACGTACTATCCTGTCACGCCCTGTCCGGTAAACCTCTATTGTTCTACTTACCTATAGCCATAAGCGAACCGTACCGGTATCGCAAGAGCAGATTGATGGATTGATTTTTGAAGATTTTTATTATTATCTTATGTCAAAGGGCTCATAATATGGGTTATTATTTTATTTTTCTCTTGAAGTAAATAGCTACTGATGTCAAAAGGCTCATAATATGGGTTATTATTTTATTTTTCTCTTGAAGTAAATAGCTACTGCGATTCGATTTGTAATTATTAACGTTAAGATAATTTTCATTTCTCCGGCAAAATCACAATCCGTTGCATCACTAGAAATAATCTCGCTCGGTGAATTCAGAATAGGTACGGACAGAAGAAAACGCGGACAAAAAATACCTAGTCTCTTTCCAATTCAATTTCTATATTCATTGATGCAAGAATTTCTTATTCCTGTCTTTAAAGAACTTTTTTGCGGACTGTACTGGTGATATTTTTATTCTGGTTTTACGTCAGCTTCTGCGTTATGCATTTGTAGATTGGAATCGAAGTCTGCGGCTTTCTTATTCTATTTCTAGATTTCATTATTAGCTACCTGATTTACTTGAAAGTATTTTATTATTTCCCCTGTGAATGGTTTTATTTCTTGATTGTAAAATGGATTTCTTTTGCACTCTGTTTAAATGTGATCAAGAATGGATCTTAGGTAAGTTTACCCAAATTGCTAGTGGCCATCGACATAACAAATAAAAGACTTGTTACTCGCTCTGATTGCTTGGTCCCTTTGTTGTTACCTTAGCAAAATTAACATTAATTATTGACTCCAGTAGCCCCTGCAAATATGCCGCGAATGTATGTATCCGCGTGATTTGTTCAATGCTCCAAAAAATCATCATGCCAGCTTGTCTATTTCAATGCAGTACCAAAATCAGACGAGGACGAAACAGTCTTACGGGATCATTTATTTTAATGCATAAATATATTATTCATAATACATAAAATTAAAATTATGTTAATTTTAATAGTTGACTTTAAATATTATGTGTTAAATTAAAGTCTAAAGCAAGCTATACTGGTTTTTTTATGTAGATAAATGAAAGTGCTGCCGGCCGTTGCCGTCCTGTTTCAGACCAGGATCGGCGATAAGTTTTTAATTGCAATGTGATAAAGTCTCCCGCCTTCCTATAAAACTATTTTTGCTTGTAGCACTGTCAAAACGATCAAGTGCATAATGCAGATAAAAATTTTCACTCTTGCCCACAAAAATATAGTAAACATCGTATTTTACTTTAAGTTGTATTTTAAATAAGAATAACTAGGTAAAGTCTAGGTAGTGCTAATATTTTAAAGAGAGAACCTTTGTTATTTTTTTTTTCTGTTTGTAACGAATAGGCTCCGAAACTACTGGACCGATTTAAAAAACTTCTTACACTTATGAAAAGCTTAATTCAGTGTGAGTAACATGAAATTGAATTTAAAAAAAATAGAGATCCGTAAAAAACTGCAATATTGGAAACCAAGTTGACAAATAATTGCCAAGATTTGCGTGCGCTGTGAAAACTATTGCTGGTGGAATAAAATAATGTACTAGGGGTTTGTAGTACTTATCGATATCTACAAAATAGTCAGCTGAAATTATATCCATCTTTTTTGGTTTAATCACAATAATCGAACCAATCATTATTTTATATGCGCTGTGAAAACTATTGGTGGTGGAATAAAGTAATATACTGGGGGTTTGTAATACTTATTGATATATACAAAATAGTCTTAATAAACATTCACTATACCTATACTTTCTGTTACTCGTGCGAAGCCAGGGCGGGCCACTAGTAATTAGTATAATTTTAAAAATGTGATTTGGATCAATTTAAAAAATAAATTTTCAGCCACATCTCTGTAAATTATTATGTACATTACGCTTATAGAAGCAGAATTTAGACAAGGTCAAAACGCACATTCTTTCTTAGAAAATATGCTTGAAATATCTTGTGAAAGGGACACAGAATCGCAGAAAGCAATTTATACTCAATACCTATTGGTGTTATATTCGAGATTGCTTTATAGAAATGATTGGTAGACGTGGCTGGCATAATAATATTTCTTGAATTTGAAATATGATTATGATAATATGAAAAGGAGTTTTAAGAGGTTTTTTATGAGAAACTAGTGGTCCGCCCCGGCTTCGCACGGGTAGCAGAAGTAGGTATAGTGAACGTTTTAACAGGAGTAAATACGTGATACATTGTATTTTTATAGATATAACCCTAATGGTTTACGCAGCGCATGCAAATCAATGACTATTTCTGTTACAGTGACCAAACAGATGTACAAATTTACCACGCACTTATATTTTGTAGATATATAAGTACCTACTACTACAAACCCCTAGTACATTATTTCTACTACCAATAGTTATCATGCCGCATATAAATAATGACTTCTTCGATTATTGTGACTAAACCAAAATAGATGTACCAAAATATAGGTACGGATATAATGTCTGTGGACTATTTTGTAGGTATTAATAAGTACTAAAAACCTCTCGTACATGATTTTATTCTACCATCAATAGATTTCACAGCGCACGCAAATTAATGAATATATTAGGTAATTATCTGACACCTTAGTTCACAATATATTGCAGTTTTCTTACGGATCCCTATTTTTTTTCAAAATGTCATATAGCACACTGAATTAAGCTTTCCACCATAAGTGAAATAATTCTTTTAAATCGGTCCAGTAGTTATAGAGCCTATTCATTACAAACAAAAATTCAAAAAAACAAAGGCAGCAGCACTAAGTCACTAGGTGTATATTATATTAATAATCTGGAAACGAATACGGCATACGGATTATGGAAACACTGATGGGATCTAAGAGCATCGATAATTCGATGTCGTTGCAGCCCAATTTAAAGGAGCTATGATAAAGAGAAGCGAAATCAAAACCGCGTTTAAATTATTTGCAAAACGTTATCTATTATGCGTATTATGCATGTTGGAAATAAATTACTTAAAATGTTGCATTAGGGTACCTATTTACGTCTTGCAAGAAAATATTGTCAGCGCATTCTAATTTAGTAGTAGTAGTAACTGTAGCATCATCTAGCGAGCATTTTTGGAACTAAAATATTCATAACAAACTTTTAAACTTTATTTTAAATAAGGGCTAAAATTTTTGAAAACGCTGAAATACGTGTTTAATTATTTTCATTTTAGAATGTTTCTACAAAATTTGAAATAAATCAGCTGGAAAATGAAGTCTACTCTATACAAACTTTCAACCCCTATTTAATACACTTAGGGGTAAAATTTTGAAAAATTCTTTCTTATTACTTGTCTAGACTGTAAAAATAATCTATTGTCCAAATTTCATTATAATCGGTCCAGTAGTTTTGGCTCTGGGTTGATGAGTCAGTCAGTGAATCACTTTCTCTCTTTATATAATAGTATAGATATACTTTGAAGTTCGTGACTAATTTCTTGTCAAGCTGCGATTATATTTTTTGTCTCACTCTGCCTTTCACCAAGGGCTTTTGCAGACATATATATATAACAACATTTAGATATTTTTAGTTTAAGTTAGTTTTGTTTAACATATTTGTTTTGTTAATTAAATTTTTAACATAAACATAACATAACATACATTCACGCCTTTTCCCCGAAGGGGTAGGCAGAGATGTACCCAGGACTCAGTCCCATAGTAGATACACTCACATTTCGCCAGTATGTTATTGGTCCCATGTAATGGGGGCGAGCCTATTGCCATCTACCGGGCACAGTTCCAGACTCCAGGTAGTTATTGAAATAATTCCTAATGGAAAAATCCAATATTTAACACTGCCTGACCTGGGGATTGAACCCGGGACCTCTTGATTGGCAGTCGAGCATGCGCCCACTACGCCACCGAGGCAGTCGAGGAAATAATTTTTAATACATAAATATTTTACTGTCTCGTTGGTGTAGCGGTTGCGCCACTGCTTAGGTCCTGGGCTCAATTCCCAGGTCAGACAAATTATGGATTTTATCATTATGAATTTTCTCCTTCTGACCGTTCTGCATAGAAATCTATGGGGGAGCCTATGTACAGCTGTTGACGTCTTCTGGTTGAAATGACGATGATGAATTTCTCAATGAAGGCTTTCTGTCTAGATTTCCCGCCCAATAAATAGAGATCTGCCCGATCTTGCACCATAAACCTATCAAATTAGGAAATGTTATTAACCCTAAATAATAAGTGTCTTTTTTTTCTCAGAATGCATCAACCGACCGGAACAGAGAAAACCGTAGACACGCAAAGGTAGCAGCGTGAAAAATGACTATAAATTTAAGTGACTATAGTGAGCCAATGTGACCATAATAAGCCTTAGTGCCAAAACAATGTATTGCTGTAGAGATCTGAAACTACTCTACGCCACTATTGTTCTGTTACTCGAAGTGAACACGGGTGCTATGGAGTCGAAGAGGTCTTCCATTATGGTCACTCAGAACGCAGATGACTTGAAATCTCTAGAGCTTTGTACCACGAGAAACCAGCAGAGGTTGGGTAGTGTGTTCGGGAACTTCACTAGGCATCACAAGAAAGGTATGTACTTCGCACTCGCCACACTAACAATACGCCTACTTCGTGAGCATTTTCCGTCTTGAACGCATTCAAAAGCGAGCTCCAGCATGTCGATATTTTTGATGATAGTATGCGGTCTATATCAGTTAATATTAGAGTTTATTTCAGTCAATTGTTACTAAGATAGTTAGCGCGTTGGTATCTATACTGTAAGCTAACTATCATCATGTTATTAAATAAATAAATGAAAAGAATAGAACAGAAATGATATTCTCTTACAACTTATTTTGAATGAGCCAATACATTGTGTCAAAGTCAAAATCCCATTTCTACATTCAAAATGGTTCTATATAACACTTTACAAGTCAATGAGCATATCCTACTAATATTATACATGCGTAAGTTTGTGAGAATGGAATGCATATGCTCTTTCACGCTAAAACTGCTGAACAGTTTGGGCTGAAATTCGGTAAGTATATAGTAAACTTAGACCCTGGAATATCACATAGGGTACAATTTATCCCGATGCTTCCACGGGAACGAAAACTACGCGGATGAAACCGCGAGACACAGTTTCATCATCATCATCATCCAGCCGTTAGAAGTCCACTGCTGAACATAGGCCTCCCCCATAAGGGGGGTTGTTGCCAATACTCACCACGCTTGACAGGCGGGTTGGCGAGCGCAGTTTGATGGTTTACGCAGAGGACGCTGCTGCCCGTCCTCTGGCTCTGTTAACCCTTAGCCGGCTCTAACGGCAACCACGGGTAGAGAGGGTGTACCACTATTCTAAAGCCGGTAACTCCACAGTTTAGTGAGTAATAAATCTACCGTGCGTTCGGAAAGATATCTCTATAAGAAGAACGCTCAAGACGCTTAGGGCTTAATTTTTTCAACTGATAGTTTTACATTATTTGGTTTGGTTACGTACGTTTATTTGGAAGGTGCCGCGTGGTGGCTTAGTAAAAGTTTCCGGGCATATTATTTGTCTTTATTTATTATATGAAAGTGGAAGACGAGAAATCTTTGTCCTTCGTTTAAATAAATAATATTGATCACTTATAGATAAATATGCACAACAACAAATCTATACCCAAACTTACCAACTTAGCTTAGTTTGGATCTAAGTCCCAAAGTAGGAGATAGACTATGTTGAATAATTGTAGAGTAATAATAGCGTCCGTGGTCCAGCGGGAATATGTCCGGCTTTAAATCCGAAGGCACTGGAACGAATCTCACCATGTGGACTTTTCGTCTGGACGCTACCGTGTATCGGATGGCACATTAAACTTTAGGTCCTGGCTGAAACTCTGACAATATGGGTTGTCCACATAACCCATATAAATTGACTCGAGCAATGTAATTGAGTTAACCCGTTCTGTTAGAGTATAAATTAAAACAACCTGGATCTCACGATCGGCATTAACACTAAGTACGATTCATCGAAGCCACCGACCGTCGAAAGTATTCTTCTACACCGGTCAGGTTCTGTCTCATAATTAATTGTGGTGTCCTCACACTACATATAAAACACCATGTTATTTTCTTGATTATAGACACCACTGACGTAAAGGTTACAGGTTACTAATGAATCCTTTAAAATTAATATTTTAAAAGCTAGTAATCTAGCTTTTCATATAAAGCATTTAAGTGACCTGAGTTGAAGGGCAAAGAGTTTTTTTTAGTTCAGCTATCATTATTAAAGACATATTTCAAGCAAATCTTTTTTTTATGATAGTGAGTGTCAAGAGCGTCAAGAAGAGCAAATCAAGGTGCTTGATGGTAAGCATCATGAGTATTAGACACAGTGCCACCCAGTGTTTTAAAATTCAAAATTCTGCGCGACACTGCACTGCGCCTGTCACCCTGAGATATTAGTTATTGTAACTCGTCATGCCGGATCGGAACACAGTAATGTTTGCACAGGTGTAGTATTTCCCCAGGTGTGCAAGAGGCCTACCTCTACAAGAATCTGAATCTGAAATCTGATACTGTTCAGACTCTGTTCAGTTTTTTGAAAATATCGACGTGTTGTGTTGATGATGATAATCTTCTACTGTTCTAATCGATCTAACATAATACAACATAACATAAAATCACGCCTTTTTCTCGATTTTGAGGCAAAGTGTTATATTGGATTTTGCCATTAGGAATTATCTCAATAACTGTGTTGAGTCTGTTGAACTGTACCCAGTAGATGGCAATAGGCTCGCCCCCTATTACATGGAACCAATAACATGTGGGTGTGTCTATTATGGGACTGAGTCCTGGGTACACCTCTGCCTTCCCCTTAGGGAAAAAGGCGCGATTGTATGTTATTTTATGTACCCAGGATTCTGTCCCATAGTAGGCACCAACATTTCGTCAGTAGTTCTATATAATACCATCTACTGGGCACAATTCTAGACTCCAGGAGGTCATTTTAGTATATATACGCATTGACGCAGTGGCTTTGAGCCAAAATTGTCTCTCTATTGCTATCCACTAAAAAAGTCTAGCATTCTTTTACGATTACACTTATTCCAACGCCAAAATAAGAGCAAAAGTATCCATTATATTTCAAAACTTGATTTAAGCTAACACAATGTGTAGTGTGCTAGTCTTTGCAGTATAAGCAGCTTTTCCGTCTATTAGTAGGTAGTAGTCTGAAAGAATCTCGTTCAACAGTGATAAAATTGTACGATTTGGATATTTGGCTTCTAGTATGGTTTTCCTGCAATAAATATATTTTTACTGAATAGGTTACAATTCAAACGATGACTCAGCTTGAAACATGTTATAATAAAATTACGCTTGTGCTTTATTGGCGTTTGTCTCGGAGATATTGGCGTGGCGTAGTAGTGGTAAGAGCTACTATCGATCATGAGGTCCCGGGTGCAATCCCAGGTGATACAAAAAGTGTTTTTGATAATTCTATTAGGAATTTTCTCAAAGACAGACTTATAAACATAACTGGCAAAGTTGTGAGTGTATCTATAATATGGGACTGTGTAAGCAAGCAAAAATTGACAAAGGTGCATTTTGAAATAGGTACGTTTTACGTATGGGGTGCATTTTACGACTGAACCTTTTGAACAATAAAGTAACAAAGGATCCCTAAAGATTTGTTAGGGAGAATTACAGGTTGAGCCGATAGCGCTCAGACAAAAACAACCATTGAAAATTAGTATTTTCAACAGGAAAATAACTGTTCCAAGAATTAACTTCATCATATTTTCCAGGTCATAGGAGAAGAACCACCACAACATCAACACAAGCAAGCACTAGAACAGAAGAAGAAGAAACTACAGAAGCTTACAAAGCCACAGACTTTCCAGAAGTAGACCCCACCCACAGACTACCAAAACCTCTTCGACTCTCTTCTACCCTTGAAGAATATGACGATGTTCATATAGATCAGATATTAGAAGAAAATAATCTAGTTAGAAGACATAAGCATATAGATAAAGAAATGGTTGAAGATATACACGAGGCGTCTTTAGCTAAGTCTATGGTTAAAATTAAGAAAATGTACAGAGATTCTGGCGCGTCAGTAGCTAATAAGTTAAGCGGGAAAGGTGGGAAGAATGGTATTTTTTTAACTGAAAATTGTACAACAGTCATAGCTCAAATAGGAACGACTGCAGTTCTTCATTGTGAAGTCAGTGATATTACTGAGAATACGGTGAGTAGAAAATAATTTAATTTTGTTAATGTCAGTTGTGGGCTGTGGGGTTACCGGCTTTAGAAAAGTACCCCACGCTCTCAAACTGTGGTTGCCGTAAGAGCTGGCTTAGTGTTATGAGAGCCAGAGAAGCAACGTCCTCTGCGTGGAAACTGTCAAACTGCGCTCGCCATCCCGCCTGCCAAGCGAGGCGAGTATTCGCAAAACACTCCAATTTGGGAGGCCTCTGGGTATGAGAAGTCGAAATACTACATCTTTAGTTATCATGTCGTAGAGATAAAGATAGATAGATAGATAGATAATACTTTATTGTACACCACACTTAAAGAACCAATACAAAGGATACAGAGAAACTATACTTAAATGTACAAGCGGCGGTCTTATCGCTAATAAGCGATTTCTTCCAGACAACCGATGGATGGAGAGGATTCATTTGCAGCAAAAAGACGGTGGCGTATCTTTATAAATTAAATATATCAAGTGTAAATAATATAATATTGTTTAATATAATATATAATAAACTAAATGTAAATAAATATAATATAATATGTAAAATAATATACAAAATACCTTTACTACGTAATAATATATACCTACATAGATATAAAATCAATATCATAACATATAATATATATACTAGTATTATATACATAACTATTACCTATAATCTTTCATACATGGATAGATAGATATGAGTAAGTACTACAATCAATAATCAAAATATTATGGTAGTGACAGACCGACAGACTGTTGAGTTAGATAATGATTCTTTACGCAAGACTTGAATACGGATAATGAGGGAGCACGTCTAATAGAAACTGGGAGACCGTTCCATAAGCGTACAGCTTGTACTGTGAAAGAACGATCAAAGAAGGAAGTCCTATGTGGAGGCATCTTTAAAGAGAGATCCTCCGAAGACCTGAGTAAGTAAAGGTTGGAGCTGTGCATGTGCAGGAACTGAAACTTGTTCTTTAGATAGCGCGGAGCAGTGGGGTTAAAAAGAGTAGAATAAAGTAAAGAAAGGATATGAGTATTCCGGCGAAAGCGAATATTTAGCCACTTGAGTTTATTGCGATACTGAGAAATGCGATCATACTTGCGTAAACCAAATATGAATCGTATGCAGAGATTCTGAAGTCGCTCAAGCTTGTTTAGCTGGTCCTCCGTGACGTCAAGATAGCAGGCATCGGCATAGTCAAGAACTGGGAGCAGTAGGGACTCCGCTAGCGCAATCTTAGTCCACGATTATACCTATTGTTGATGTATCTCACGAATGTGGTGTGGGTTGGCTTGTGTGCTTATTGTGCACGTACACCACACACAGACATCTTCCTACACTTATCCGACTTTGTGTGGGGTCGGTATAATATTATGTTTCCTCTAACACACTGGACGCACTAAAAGGACATATTAAAAATAATATGTTTTCGCTAACAACATACACGAGTAAACAGAACATATTATTATTACATAAAGGTTTCAGCTTTGGTTTTATGACCAGCTGTCTGCTTGACGCCAACCCTCTTTGGGAATGCTGTTGTTGGTAGTATCTTTCTTTCTTTCGGGTAATCGAGGCATGTTGATGGCCCTGCTGTGCTTTCAATGTGCAGCAACACCTTTCTCACATCTACGTGTTCTTTCGTCGCCTCTTACGATGCCACCCCACGCCACAACAGCTATTCGCATAATATTAGTAATATTTACTCGTAGAGCAGCAGAATAATATTTAAAGTTCAAACAAGCTTTGAAAAAGAAACTTCTCAAAGGGAAGTATAAAAGGAACAAAAACTGTTCGCGCAATCAAATAAAATTTCATATTCAAAAACAAAACCCCGAAATTAACGCACTTCCCAAACTTTACTCGTAACTTCACAAATACGTAAAATGACTTACGAAACTCTGGAATGTTTGTTCCATGGAATTACAAAAATGTTTTCTCATTACGCAGTTATGTTACAAAGGTTTTATGTGTGTGGCGAATTTTGCAAGTACGAGTATTTCGCGTTAGTTTGTTTGATATGGAGTGTGGGTGTACCTACTATGGGACTGTATCCTGGGTACACCACTGCCTACCCCTTCGAGGAAAAGATTTTAGAGAACTGTAGGTCTGGGCCGATTCATACAAGATACATAGATAAGTATATAATAGGTGTCGTAAGGTCATGTCAGAGGCCAGGATTCAGCAGCATCATTATCAGCTGGAATACATCCACCGCTGAACATAGGCCTCCCACATAGAACCACAGAATAAATAATAGTACTAACAAAATAGACCGCCATAAACTATTCTTATGGGGTGATTTTGCCATAATCACCATGCTTGGCAGGCGGCTTGGTGATCGCAGTAGTTTGAATACTTGGAAACGGAGAACGACGCTGCCCACTCTCCGAATATGTCCCTCTGCCGGGACCGGGGATTAGAAATATGGCCCTATTATAAAGCCGAGAACCACACGGCCATAGCAGGATTGACGACCTGAAACTATGGAATAATATAAAAACCCGCGGGGTAATAACAGACTTGCAATCGCGGGGCGATAGCAGTAAAATTATTTTACTACATATTATGTAAGTTATGGTATTACGATTTGTAATATGACAAAAAAAAAGTTAAAACCTCCTAATATCGATATTGATCTCAAGTTTCAGTACAATGTAAATTTGTAAGAAACTTTAATGGGTGGAAAAAACGCTTGCGAGTTCTAACTCATCTCCAGCAGTCTATGGATGGATGTTTGTTACTCTTTCACGCCAAAACTACTATACAGATTGTGCTGTGATTGAAATTTGGTATGCATGTAGCTTAAACCCTGGAATAACACTGTATGGGCTCATCATACAGAGCACTTGAGTTCCCACGCTAAACTAACGTAACGCTTAACATAACTCTACAGATTTCTTTAGCCATAAGATTGTTATAACAAATAGTACCAATAAAAGCGTCGTTCAGAGCACACTGCTTTTTCATTTTTAAATGAAGCGTCTCGGCGTCGCGCACCCGTACTCAACAACTAACAAACAAATAACAATCAATTAATTCTAATTTATAACTTAACAATTAAATCAATGTATGCAGAGTCTCCAAACAGTCGAGACTCTACAAACACATAGAGTACTTTTTCCCGATATTATACGGGAACGATATCTACGCGGGTGAAACCGAGGGGCACTGCTAGTAAAACATAAAATCACGTCGTGTTTCCTCCGAATGCTTTGGCAGAGTAACCAGGATCCAGTCAACGGTCTCCTAAAATTTACTAACATTTTACACCAGTCATGTTTTAAGTCCTATTTAATAGAGCGAGCCTAATTGAATCAACTGGGCACAAATCCAAACTCCAGGAAATTCTTTTTGAAAAGATCCTTTTTGCCCGAGGTGAAACTCAAAAGATACCTTTGACAGCTAATTGCGCAATTTAAGTCTGTCGCATCATTTTCGTAAAGATCGTAATAACTGCCTTTCTGTGGGAAAATAAATCCAATTTTTCATCACCAGGTAACGTGGATAAGAAGAAAAGACTACTCATTGTTGTCAGTTGGACTGGTCACATATAGTGCTGACAGCAGGTTTTTCTCTGCCCACGGGAGACATGTTAAGGTAAGTTTCTTTTTGGTATTAATGAAATTCGGTATGTACATAGTTTAGACCCTGGATTAACATAAAGTAGTTATTATCCCGATATTCCCACGGGAACGAAGACTACGCGGGTGAAACCACGAGGCAAAGCTAGTATTCCATAAATCCGTCTGTCACATAAACCGTAGAAATTACATAGCTTTTTTATTTATTTAAGGCTGAACGAATATTTGCGAAAAAAGGAAAACTTTCCATTATTGGAGAAAACGGCTTCAATTTTAATATTGGTAAAATAAATAAAGAATAGGTCATTGCTTCCTACATTTTGTTGGAAGATAGCCAAAATCGTAAATTGAAATTAGAAAAGTCTGTGATATTCTTTTTGTTTGAAAAAGCTTTTTTCTGCCTTTCCATTCATTGAGTTAAAAAGCGGGATATTGCTAGCCGCTAGCATAAAATAAAATAACTAATAATAATATTGTTCACAAGGCTTTCCAAAGTATTTTTGGCTTACGGTGGCTTTAGACACATTCATCAACAGACTTCAACAGAACATTGACAAACTAACCATACTTGACATTTTTGCGATTCATTAGTTTTCGTTTAATTTTATGATTTATTGTTTGTAGTGTACCAATAAAGTGTTCACCTTAGGCTTAGGTGTTGTAGTGGTAGGCCTTTTTTGTAAGAGGCCGCCTGGAGAAGTACCACACCTTTGCCAGTCATTCATCCGCCAAGCAGTAATGTGCAAACATTACTGTGTTCCAATCTGTAGGGCAATGTTACCAGCGAAATTACTGGGAATGCGATTCAACAACTAATATCTCAGGGTGACAGGCCCAGTGCAGTGCCGCGCAGAATTTTGAATGTTAAAACACTGGGTGGCACTGTGTCTGATATGGGCAATCATGATGCTTACCATCAGGCACCTGATACGCTTATCTTGTCACACTATCATAAAAAAAAACCTATCTATTAATTTACTAACTAAAGTATTATTTACAGCCCCATCAGCCATCAGCTATGTACTATGTGCCGCCCATTGCTTCAACTTACTAATGCGCGGGGCTATGTCGGTAATATTAGTTACTAGGATATAAACACTGCACACGAAATAAATTAAATATAAATGCATTTTATTAGGTCTCCAATGCTTTTTACCGTCAGCTTAATTCTAACGAAGCGCTTAAAGAAAACACTTTAATTTTCTTTGTGTTTCCGCAAAACAATTCTCATTTTAAAACCCAGTTGTTTTAAACGGTAAACGGTGAATCGATCTGGAACCACTTTCCAATTTAAACTCTAACAACAGTTTGCGGTCCTGAAAACGCTCATTAAAGAGAGGTTACTATGCTATTACTATCAAATATCCTTTGAACACTCCACAGAATTATTCAATAGGCGTAGGCACAGAATAAATAATAGTTATAACAGTAGGTTACCTTATAACAAAGACCATGGGAAGTATCAAATGCTACATCCAGTTTGCTCTCATGTTCTTGTGACCACGGCTAATGAAACCTAGCCGAAAGATGAAGGTAAATAAATAAAATATAAATAATGTTTTAAGCGCGTTTCTCATTTTTGGCGTAAATTATGTGATCGGATCGTGAAAGTTTAAAAATTAGTACAGTTGCAGTGATGTGCGTAAACAAGTACAGCACACATTAACGACATAATCACGCAAACTAATGTAGAAAACGAATAAGCAGCACTCGAATACTAATGGTAATCAAGCACAGAATAGATATGTAGAATTTGTTTATGTACTTTGGCACTTGACAACTCCCGCTTTGAATACTCCAAAAGGCTTACAATAAAACAGTACTATTTAGTTGTAACGACTTCGTTTGATATTTGAAAACTTAATTATCTAGGCGACTGGAAAACTTCTAGAAAACATTTATGGTTAGGCATTAATTATTGGATCGACATAGCCCAGCCGATTAGCAAGTTGAAGTGGCAATGGACAGAGCACATGGTACGTAGAACTGATGACCGATAGGTCTGTAAAGTTCTCAAATGGAGACCACGGACCGGCAAGCGTAGCGTAGAACGTCCAACCACAAGGTGGACAAACGATCTTATAAAGACAGCAGGAACACGCTGAATTGCAGGCCGCTTACAACTAGACTAGATGGAAATCTATTGGAGAGGCCTATATTCAGCAGCTTACGTCCTGAGCTTATAACCCAGACAATGATGTTGATAGGCTTCACTGTGCTCAGAATTTGTTTTTGTTGCGATGCAAGCATGTACTCGATAATAAACTTTGGACTTTTTTTTAAATTATGGATGCAAGGTACATTAGTACCTTACGTACCTATCTCATTAATTCATACTGCACTTCAGTATGAATGTTTTTTTTTGTTTCGCCACAGAATAGTTTCGCTTCAACGCCGCTGTGTATCGTTGCTATCGAAAGGGTTGCGTTCACGTACGCTGGTTAAGTGACAAGCGACTGTTCGTTTAATAGAAAGAGAGGCAGAACGCTTGAATGCTATTCTGTCTTTTTTGCACAGCAAATGTTTCTTTCGTCATGCGTCGTAAATTGAAAAGAAAAAAACAGTGTAGCCATTATGCTGACGTACTTCCATTAATGTTGTTGCTAGATCTGTAAATAAGACCAGGGTTTTAATATCATTTTTACCAAGCTTAAAACAAAACAAGATCGTTAACATACTGGATATTATGATGTAGAGAGCGAGAATTTAATTTGGAGCTGGCGGGCGGATTATGGCGCTGTTTTTCTATTGTTCTCCGTTATCAAACCCGAAGCTTGTTTTTGGTATGATGAAAAGATGCCACCGGAATGAGGATGGATCATAATTGCATTGTTGTATTTTAATAAAAATTCTGATAACGAGGTATTTCTAGAGCTCGGAATTAGGCTTTATTTTAAATCGAAAAGATATCATGATGAAGTCGCAGTCTTTAAATAATATTACGACTTATTGTTTTTAATTTTTGCGATCCTTACAATTATCATAAGATCTTATGATTAATCAACTAAAACTTAAAATAAGTTCAATTTCCTTTTATGTTAGATTTAATTTACATTTATAATAATAATAATAATGGACATTTGCATGGCATGAAACATCTTTGTAATGTGTCTCTTTTGAAAGGTCAATACAGATTTTTTTTTTATTTTACAGCAAAACAGGGTAGGTACTTAAATGAAATAAAATATAAATATCTACATTTCTGACAACTGGGTCCATAATAATAACAGTTTTACAAATTGAGTTCAGTTACTAAACATACTAAATAATTATTTTAATTGACCAGTATTGACCTCCGCTGTATGATCTTTGAGGATGTTATTGACTGAAAGAGTGGTTAACTATATTCGGAGTAAACAGGGGAATACGAAACATCGATTTGGTATATTTTCCATAGGATTGTGTTAACTGTTAAGAGGTCTCCTTGCCTGTTAAATGTATTATTTTTCTTTTTCGTAGGACTGGGCGCTGCACATTAGATTTGCGACGTCCGCCGACGGTGGTTATTACGAGTGTCAAGTTCCTACACATCCGCCTACCAGTATTTTCTTCAAACTTGTTCTAGTTGGTAAGTCATTATAGTAAATCAGCACGGCTAATAAATAAATAGACTTCTCTTTGTATCATAGATTCATAATAAGTACATACATACGTAACGCGATCCTCGTTTTCGTTGGGCGACCCTATTTCTCTCCACATGCTACTGTTTCTGACACACATATTTTCATTCGCCGTGGAGTTACCGGCTTTAGATTAGTGCTCCACCCGGTGTCCTATTGATTCGCATAATGTCTTTTGTCATAAAATTTTTCCGCATACATCATTTGTCATAACCTCCTCTCGTCATAATATTGGAAATACATATTTTTTTGTAGTAATACTGATAAATTGTCCTAAAAATTAAATGCTATAATATTTTTGTGTATATTATTTTTTATTCCTATTGTTAGTTTTCATAATGGTTGTTATGTATAATTTTATAGTTAATAATGGTGTATGTCCTAATTTTCATTGTTCATAATTGTTATTGTTCATAATTGTTATTGTATATAATCAGTATTGTACGTATTTTTGCAAGTGAGGTATAATATGATTATATACCGTAACATAGTAACACTCTTGTATTGCATTTATGCGTAGGATCTCGCCATAACTCACATACCCAATAATAACATTTTTTATTTACTCAATTTCTTTTATATGTAAATCCACTGATATTTAATTTGTTGGCTCCTCTTTTTGTTGTAAATATTTTGTACTTGTTTTCCATTGTAATTATAATTTAAAAAGTCGTTTAAGCACTTTGTTCCAAATATTAACACTAAAATTTGACTTTGTGTTATTTTTATAATAATGAAACTACCTTCATTTTTATTCATAATCAATAATAGCGCCTTACTATAATATTTTTATAGGAATGTAATATATCAACAGTTTGCTGCATAGAAAAGATGTTTACTACGTTATAAGTTAAGAACATTCAAAATTCTATTGGTTAGGTTAGGTTTAATTTTTATTATGACAAAGTTAACATTCGAGCAATATACGAGTATGATTATGACACATAATTTTAGTGATAACAATAGTTAGGACATGTTAGGATTATGGCATAAAATAATATGGTTATCAATGGTTAGGACATAGAATATTATAGGTTTCAAAGTTAGGACAATTAAAACTATAACAAGTTATAATAGGAGTATTGACGTTATGACTGGTGATCATTAGCTATTACATATATTATGGCTTAAAATTTTATGAGTTGTAAAATTATGGCTAATAATAGTATGCGAATGAATAGGGAACCGCTCCACCCTCTCTACCCGTGGTGCCGTAAGAGCCGACTAACAGATCCAGAGGACGGGCAGCAGCGTCCTCTCCAAAAATCCATCGAACTGCGCTCGACAAACCCGCCTGCCAGCGTGTCGAATATTGGCAAAACCTCCCATTATGGTGGAGGCCTATGTTCAGTAGTGGAATACCAACGGCTGAGATGATGATGATATTTTCATCACATTCTTCATGCATTCACGTCGGTTGTGGGTGTGGATTAGCATGGTCATATGCCCATGCTAGTCCGCATGTGCGGAGGGATGAAAATCATGTAGCCAAAAGGACTATGAAGATGAATGTAAGTGGTTATATGAGGAAGGAGCAGCCTAAAAAGATCTGGATGAACTGTGTGAATGAGTATATGCGTGATTGCAGAGATGACGAATGATAGACTTGAGGCGAAAGCTGACTCGCTTTGCCAACCCCACCTAGTATGGGTTAAGGATATTAATAATTCTAAGACTCATTTTTGTCCCACCAGCGGCGTACGCGGAGATAGTTGGTGAATCAGAGAAGATCATCCACGAAGGTTCTATGCTGAGGCTGGTGTGCGTCGTGAAGAGGTCCACGGAACCTCCCTCCTACGTGTTCTGGTACTTCGAGAACAGGATGATCAACTATGACCTCAGTGAGTATTAGCCATTTTAAGCCGCGTATCCACTTGAAACCGCCTCGTTTAAAGCGAATCTATAGGTCTATAGGTAGGTATAGGTAGGTCTTTTATAGTTAGCAGTAGCGGGACCTAGATCATTGATAAATAAAAATAGTAGACGAGTGACGCTATTTGAAAATTAAACCTGCTTTTATATTATAATGACCAGAATGAATAAATACTGTTTTGTATATTTCCAACCGAAATTTTATTGTTATAATTTTCAATAACAATTATTTACAACATTTTTAATGAATAATCCGCATAAAAAGTAATCTAGTGAGATTTATTTTTATTCTCGGTGTGATTAATATACTTTTTAAAGCAGGCATGATCATGCCTACATGAAACACATATTTGTCAATCTAGTACGTCCGTGCACCTACAGCATACCTATTTTCAAGCGCATCTGTAGTCAAATGGGTCGAGCAGACACAGTTGAGAAGCCCCAACTTACGCTACTCTATTTTCAAATTGTCGATGGGTACAAAGCATTTTTTTTTAATTTTGACATTTTATATATAATTATGATCATTGTTAAAATTTAATAAAATATCGTACAAGAAGTAAAAGGTAATCACAGTTTCAAGTTTTCTAAAGCGTACCGTAACCAAAACGCCTCGGTAAAACGTACCTTGCCATATCAAAGTTTCTGCACTGAATTACCTCTCATTACCTAAGTCCACAAGCTATTTAACTGCTATATTAATTAGTTACAAGTTTAAACACACGTATTACAGCATGTTACTGAAAAGTTAAAATTGTTGGTTTTGTGCGGAAGTTTTTGTGTAAACGTTTGTTAAATAAATGTTAATAAAGTTACACCTGAAGCGATGTTTTCACTGAAATCATTATACAGACTAATTATCATACTTTTAATGTACATACATTCACGCCTTTTTCACGAATGGGTAGGCAGCGGTGTACCCAGGACTCAGTCCCATAGTAGATACACCCACGTTTCGCCAGTATGTTATTGGTCCCATGTAATAGGGGGCGAGCCTATTGCCATCTACCGGGCACAGTTCCAGACTCCAGGCAGTCATTGAGATAATTCCTAATGGAAAAATCCAATATTTAACACCTGACCTGGGGATCGAACCCGGGACCTCTTGATTGGCAGTCGAGCATGCGCCCTCTACGCCACCGAGGCAGTTTAATGTACACGTAGTTTAAAGCAAAAATACATGTTTAAATATTCAAAATTAAAACTTGTAGCGGAGCGCAGATGCATTTTACAAAGAATTAAGGGACACAACGCTACTGTGCTTTAGAAGACTTGATATCAGATGAAGGGTGCTAGCTGCGTGGTTCCCAGCTATATAATAGGACCACCCCTTCCTCTCACGTGGGAGCCGTGGAATCCGATAGAGGGACGTTTCCAAGAATTCCAACTACTGCGATCACCAGGCCACCTGCCAAGTGTGTTGATTACGGTAAAATCCCCCGTATGAATAGGTTATGGCGTTCTATTGGGGAGGCCTATGTTCAGCAGTGGACGTCTTCCCGCTGATGATGATGTGAAAGATGAAGGAGAAGAAAGTAGACTTTTCTAACCCCCGACGGAATGAGGGATCGTATTCTCATTCGTACTTTTCTCACTCATTCCGTCATTCATCTTGCAATATCGCGCATTCGTCCTATTTATTCTGACGACAGCGGAATTTGACCTGAGTGAACCAAATCGTACTATTCCTATATTAGGTACACTGTACTCATCAACAATTCAATATATTTCATGAGCTCTCCTCTCTAACGTCCTTCCACAATATCCGAAACACTCTTTCGGTTTAAGAACGGTACGGTTTCGGTTTCGGTTACGTAATTCTCAGGGCCTCATAATCTAAATGTGGTGTTGGCACTCAGGCTCCTATGGAATATCTATGAAAAGCTTATAAAACTACCGGTCACGACTGTGAGTCGTCATAAATGTCGATGTTGATCATATCCATGAACTTTAATTTTTTTTCGATACGCTCTATCTCGTATTGGAGAAATCTGCAATCTGGCGACCACCAAATTCACCAACATCACACACGAACTCTTAGCTCGATAGAAATGCATAATTTCTGTAAAACATGATGGTCAACCTTCAGCAAATTTCTGGCGCCCTGGTATACTAATACATCTGAAAATACATGAAACTTATATTATAAATGCGAAGGTTTGTAAGGATGGATGGGTGTTTGTTACTCATTCAAGCCAAAACTACTGAACTGATTTTTATCCCGATATTCCCGCGGGAACGAAGACCATGCGTTGGAACCGCGGGGTACAGCTAGAAGGAAATAAACGTAAAACTAAAGTTTGTTATTCGAGCCCGCAAGTTATTTTCCGGCTTCTCCAAACTTTGCCGACAGCCAAAAGAAATGCAAGTTTCAACAAAAATACATTGTGGAATACTCCTGATGAAGTCTTGGAGTAAAAAGTTCTGTTTCAGTTTGTTCTAAAAGGTTTTTACAATCAGTCTTACTTTTAGAATGGAAAAATTTCTTTTGCATGCACCAGTCATTAGTTCGCTTGTACTTTATTTCCGGGGGTAAATGATAATAGACGTGAAAACTCAAATAAATCTGAACTTAATCGATCAAAAAGTCATAGTTATTTTCCGAGGGAAAATGAGAAATGGCATGAAAACGCAACTAACTCTTAACTCCAAATAACATCTATAAGTTTAATATATGAGAAGAAAAATTTCACCCCCAAGCAGGACTTAAACCCGCACTTTCCGCAACAATCCGCGTGTCATGGCATTCTATCATTTGAACTACCGTCGAGGTACTAGAACGTGTGTGTTATTTATATATAAGGCGATGCATTGAAAAGTCCAATGTTACAATTAAAATTCATATCATAATTGATAAACACCTCTTTCATAATATTTTATAGGTGACTTTGCTTTGAACGTTTTTATAAATTTACATTGTCATAAAATTTGGGTGGTTTTCTTGTACCTATTTGGTAGAAGCAGAAAACGCGTAGAAAATAAAAAACGTTGTCATTTATGACCTAAAATGGACACTAACCTTGAAAAATAAGACTCAAATATCTACTTGTATGTAGTCGTCACGCAGTGTAAGTGGTAGGCCTCATTTGCAGGGGGCCGCCTGGGGAAATACCACACCTTTGCCAGTTATTCATCCGCCAAGCAGTTATGTGCATGTGCAAGCTGAAGGGCAATGTTACCAGCGATATTACTGGGCATGACGAGTTTCAACAACTAATATCTCAGGGAGACATGCGCTGTGCAGTGCCGCGCAGAATTTTAAATTTTAACTACACTGGGTGGCACCTAATTTACTCGTCTTGTCACTCTACTCTACTCACTATCATAAAAAAAAATGCACACACGTGCTTCGATGCTGGCCTCTTATTTTCGTACCTACAGAACTATTTGAATGAATTAATGAATGATAACGCTTTATTGGTACCACAATAATACAGAAATAGACAAAAAGAAAACTAAAAACTAGAAATAGTAACAACTGGCGCTTAGAGCGATCTCTTCCAGACAACCATTAAGTATGATAATGCTCTCTCTCCATTTCTGTCATTTTCAGATATTGTTTCATAATGTACGCTCTAAAGTTACCAATGTTGATCTTTTATTCCACTTCATGAATTAATTCAAAAAGCAATAAAGCACTTCGCTGAACAGAACAATAATGCTGACACAGTTCTAAACAAAGCAATTCCCTTGAAAGTTATGTTAGCAATAGAATGGGCTGGAATCTAGATCAATTTAGCTGATTGTTCTATTTCTAGACCAACTATTTTACCATCTAGGGAATTATGCTATCGTGTTTAGTCGTAGTCTAATGGCCATAGACCATAGAATATTTATCTATTTACATTTATTTATTTATCTATTTATATTGTATTTATTTTTATTCTGGGGCCGCCTGGGGAAGTACCACACCCTTGCCAGTTATTCATCCGCCAAGCAGAAATGTGCAAACATTACTGTGTTCCGGTCTGAAGGGCATTGTTACCAGCGAAATTACTGGGCATGATGAGATTCAACAACTCATATCTCAGGATGACAGGCGCAGTGCAGTGCCGCGCAGAATTTTGAATTTCAAAACACTACAACAACTATGTCTGTTATGGGCAATCATGATGCTTACCATCAGGCACCTGATTTGCTTGTCTTGTCACTCACTATCATAAAAAAAAATATATATAATTAAATAGTTTATTTAATTTAAAATAAATTGTTAAGGCATACGTATGGATGTGTAGTGTAAGGTCCATACCTATATATCTGAACAAAACCCTACCACATTCTAAAAGAACGTACAGCGCCATCTAGTTGCAAACCAGCGCAAACAATTTTTTTTTTTTTTTTTTTTTTTTTTTTTTTAATCTTTATTTATTAGAAAGGAGTTTGGTCACCAAGTGACTAAGTCACTCCCGTAATTAAAATTTAACAATTATATTACAATTTAAAGTAGGTATCAAAACACTGAACACAAAAAGAGAACATAAACTAATTAAAAATTTACTTATATTATGGCATGTGAGTATAGGCGTACCAGCATCTTGGCCTCGTCCGAAGTTGGGGATGCCAAGATGCTGTTACAAATACCTACACTACCAGTGCGCATAAACTCCAAATGTTGTCGTTGCGCTTCGTTCCGGATACATTCCGTCAACACATGATGAGTATCTTCAATAGTATGACACTCCGGACAGTTCGGTGAACTAGATATCCCCATCAAATATTTGAATTTGTTTGACAGAATATGCCCTGAGCGGAGCCTCATTAACGATACAATTCGTTTTCTGTCTAATCCTGTTTCATCGAACCACGGGTAACGAGGAGGTTGACACTGGATTGTTTTATACCAAATTCCTTTTGTTTTAGAACGCTCGTCAAAATATTCGTGCCAAATTTGTGTGCAATCACCCTTAACCTCACTTATTATCTCATTATGTAATGATAAGCATCTATAATAAATACCACTCGTTATCGCTTGTCTCGCCGCACGGTCCGCCTCGTCGTTACCCGTGATACCTACATGTGATGGTATCCATTGGATTATTACATATTTGTTTACATTACGTAGCTTGCAGATGGTATCTAAGATATTATAGGCTATCGGATGCCCTCGAAGATTCGAAGGTAACCGAGCCAAGTGAAAAAGGGCACTTTTTGAGTCGGTTAAAATAATACACTTATTGTTACTCAAAGATGCCGTATATGCCAGTGCCTCAGATATCGCAATGAGCTCACAATGCATTATCGATATTACATCTGTGCTAATTTGGAACTGTGCGTGAATATCAAGCTGCGGATCAAAGAAAGCCGCTCCACAACCGACTTCGTCCTTAGATCCATCTGTGTAAAGCTTATAAAATGATTCATATTTGTCCCGTATATAATTCAAACAGATGTTGCGTAAATCTATTATATTAAAACTACGTTTAGCATTATTGACGCCTTCAATACTCAACTTTATGTTATCAGATATATCAAAGTTGCTCATCCATGTCTCAAGAGAATACATTTGTACAGTGTTATCGGTGTGTATTGTGTAACTATGGTATTTCCTATACATTTCTATTAATAAAGGTAGTTTTTTCCTTCTCCAATAATGATTTTGGCATAAATTATTTAATTCGTGTAATATTTGGAATGTTATATTACTACTAAGCGATCTGGATCTGAGTAAAAATTTGGAAGCAAGGTATCTTCGACGAATAAATAATGGCTGTAAACACAACTCACTCTCCATGACGTGAATGGGGGTGCTTTTTAAAAATCCACCTACTACTCTCATGGCCTGGTTTTGGATTTTGTCCAGTTTACATAAATGACTCTTAATGCTATTATCGTATAGGTAGCTACAGTAATCTAATCTACTTCTGATAATCGAGATATATAGTCGCCTGAGATGTTTAGGATGAATGCCCCATTTGATGCCTGCAAGTGCTTTAATAACATTTAAAAATTTTAGAGTTTTTTCCTTTAACTCATTTATATGTCGTCCCCATTTTAGTCTATGATCTAACCACATGCCTAGGTATTTAGCTGAATTGATTTGTTGAATATGGTGATTATTTACTGATAGATTTATATGCAGCGGATTCCTTGGATTTCCCCTAGTAAATACACACACTTTTGTTTTTCTATAAGATATAGTTAAGCCAATTTCTTCAACCATATAATTCAAAATGTCCAGCGCATCCTGAATAGTACTTTCTGCATCATATACATTTCTATGGCTGGTATAAATAACAAAATCATCTGCGTATTGCGATATAGACACGACCTCTCTCAGTGTTTTACAGATATCAATAGTCGCCACATTGAATAGCAATGGTGATAACGGATCACCTTGTGCAATTCCCATGCCTGTCGTCCGGGTTAATACGCCTGAGTTGTCATTCATTTCAATTGATAGCCGTCTACAACATAAAAACTCCCACAGATACCTACAAATGATCGCGCCTACTCCGAGATTATGTCGTAAAGTACCTAAAATACTTAATACGCTAACATTGTTGTATGCGCTGTCTATATCAATAAAGCATCCTATGGTAGCATGGCCATTAGTAAAACCTCCTTGAATACGCGAAACCAAACTAGTTAAATTGTCCATACAAGATCGCGTTTTTCGAAACCCGACAGTCTCATCTGAAAAGCAATTATTTCTCTCAAGATACCATTCCAGTCTACGAGTAATAATACTGTGAAATATCTTACATGGGCATGATAATAAAGAGATAGGTCTTACGCTTGACACGGTGTTGTTTTCAGATCCCAGTTTCGGTATAGGAACTATTTTAATCTCTCTCCATTGTTTAGGTACAAAACTAAAGGACAAAAATCTATTAAACAAAGAAACTAGCACTACTTTCGCGTCGTTAGATAAATTTCTAATCATAGAATATGATATATCGTCTATGCCCGGTGCGGTATCTGACTGTTTTATAGAATTCACAAGTTCCTGTATCGAAATCGGTGCCGACAGTTCCAAGTTCTCAACGTAGAACCTGGGGGCAGCCGGAGCTACATAATCAGGCGCTATACTGTTTAATAAATGTTCAGCTTTCTCACGAGTGATGGTACTCCTGGGAGATTTGTAGCCTTTGAGCCATTTCATTTTGTTCCACATTTCACTAGAAGATGTCACACTGTCCACACTGTCGCAAAATCCACGCCATGACTTAGAACTAGCGTTCTTGATCACTTTCTGTGCCGTGCTGCCTTTATTCTGTAGGAGTGTCAGGTTATTTGGTGTAGGGTTTTTCCTGAATTCTGCTAGTGCTCTGCGTCTTTCTGCTACCGTCTTTGAGATTTCCTGACTCCAATATGGTCTCGGCGTAAACTTATGTCTCTTACAAGGATTCTCGCAAATCTTTATGTAAGGGATCGATTTATCAGCTGATTTATTTATAATATTGATGAAACTATCATAGGCATCCTGATGATCTTCTGGTAGCGAAAAGTTAAACAGTTCTTGTTCTATAATCTCTCTGTACTTAGTCCAATCGGCCTTCTTAAAATTTCTTTTCTTTTTGTATATGCCGGATTCAATTATATTAGTCTCCACTTTAATGATTAGATGGTCACTGCCTAAATTTTCATTTAAAACTCTCCAATTAAATTTTATAGCAATATCCGAAGATGCTAATGTTAAATCTGGTGAAGATCTCTGTACTGTGCCGTTTGCCAATAATTTAACTCTCGTGTGTGTTCCATCATTTAAGGATATAAAGTCATTGTCCAGTATAGAATCAAAAATTTGAGTGCCTCTGACGTCGATTTTGGTTGACCAGTTGGTGTGATGGCCGTTTAGATCACCTGCGATTATGGTCTTTCTACTTCTCAGTGCAAGTACTTGATCCCAGTCACTTGGGTTGGTTCTAACCACCGGGGGGCAATATAATGAAAGTATATTCTCAAGGTGGTCACAGTTTAGTATTTTGATTTGTAATATCTCAATTTGTGAATTAGATAATGATATGTTGTGTTGTTGAGCTTTAATTGATTGATGAGTAAACACAGCAACTCCTCCGAAGCCATCATCCCGGTCCGCTCTGAAAGTGTTGTATCCGTTTATACGAAAGTAATCCTCTGACCTTAACCAAGTCTCGCTAACTATAAGAATATGTATCTTTTCTTGATATAAAAGAGTTTCCAATTCAGCCTTTTTCGATCGGATGCTTTGCGCATTCCATTGCATAATATTTATTGTGATGTCTGGAAAGTTGTAATGCATAATTGTTTTATAAGATCACAACAAGGCATGTCTGCAAAGTACTGCAATAGTAAAGATAGTATCCCCTCGAAAAATATGACCATGCAGCTTTTCAATCTGTCTCCCCACGAACTACTCTTCTCCTCAAACAATTTATCCTTCAATTTTTGAAGTAGCAATTGCCAACTTATTTCTTCTTTAAATTTGGATCTATTGTCTTTTTCGCTCGTTTGTTTCTCACTTTTGTTGTCTTCTTCACTTATTTCTGTCATAAAATCTTCATCCTTTTCTTGGCTCATCTTTTTATTCTTGCGTTTTTCTGTTTTCGACTTTTTCTTGGGTTTATCTGAGGTAATCTTTGTAATACTGGCATAAGTATGGGCCATAGTAGTATGAGCAACTGTTTCATCTTGTTGGAGAGAATCTTCCGTACTAGTTTTATTAGGTGTTGGTAAAGGTGGGTTATGAGACATAATGTCCAGCGCTGAAGACATCAGTGACGGCGCCGGAGACGGTGGGACGTAAATCGTAATTGCCTTCTTGTAAGAGCAATTGAACTGTGACATAAGTTCTCTTAATTTTTTCTCTTTGATATATACAGGGCAAATTTTAGCCATGGCCATATGTCGCCCGGTGCAGTTATTGCAGTGGAATTTTGTTGTCTCACAGTTAGGGTGATTCTTTGTGCACTTAGGGCATACTATTTTAAGCGAAGGGCACATTTTTATTGTGTGGCCGAAACGCCAGCATCGAGAACACTGCGTGACTGGATAGCAGTACGGGGTGACATGGGCCCGGGTGTCGTATATATTTACATATGATGGTAACGATGCTCCCTTAAAACAAACGCGTACAGCCTCACTCGGTTCCCATTGACCATTATTTGTTGTGTTTCTGCGTTTTAATCTTTTCACTGAAGTAATTAAAACTTCGCTAGTGATGCCCTGCATTATCTCCTCTTCGGTTAAATCAATATCAACATAATTAATAACCCCGTATGATTGTGTCAAGGCTTCACCTTGTAATATTATATCATCTATGGCCTGTGTCGCGATTGCTCTCGCAATTTAATCAGGCGTTATATAAAAATAAGTAATGTGACGTTTTACTCGACTTCACTTGCCCTTCTACATTGTAACCGAAAACATTTCAAAAGCTAATAGATTTTTAAACAACATATCCTGGGTTTTATTCTGCACCATTTATGTTCATATACATAAAATTGGTGGCCCATGAGGGGAGATAACAAGAAGAATAAACAAAAAGAAGACAATTTCACGAAAGAAGAAAACTGCCACGCCTTAACATCGTGGTACCTGCATTCAAGTCAAGCCCGGAACATCTCAGTGGACAGCAGCCATACTTCAGTGGACAGCAGCCACAGGTTCCAGCCTATACAGTTGCAATCAGAGACGCCTAAGGATCTGGTTTGGTCAGTGGTGCAGCAATAAGACGCCACGCCGTGCAACAAACTACGTCGTCAGATAAGTGTCCTTCCTTTCATACATTACATCTCCTCCAAATTCCAAAAATACCTATCCATCCTTACAAATAGCATTCAGAAATAGCATTCACTTGTGTAAATCAGTATTTTGTGCAGAATATTTCCCAAAATATCCAATTATTTTCCGTTGATTTAATTATTCAACTACCCACACAACGAAGGCAAGTCACAAGATTTTAGCTAAAATTCATCAAAATTAATACAAATACAGTCCTAATTACATGTTTCACAAATATTACAACAAATTCTATCAATTATATATTGAATTTCATCAAATTTCAAACATTAGACGCATTTTCATTCCTAACCAAAAATTAGCCACGTCATATTTTTATATATTATTCAGATATTCTGCCTACAATTCCAGGATAACATACATTCAAAACATCCCTCTTCGCACTCGTCGGGTGCTGGTTGCCGTAGTGCCGCTGGTCTACCATCCGCAAGACAGCACGCGGTGGTGGCGTGGTCGATCCTGCCGGTCTCCAGTGCATCAGGAGTCATCGAGACGAGGAGCGTGAGCGTTTATATTTTTATTAGTTATTTTATACAACCTTACTCAGATACAGCTTCAAAATGGCCCAGAAAGCACAGGAATCTGCTCTTGAATTTATAGATGCTATAGATAAACGGCATAATGAATTAATTACTAAACGATCTTCTATTAAAGGCCAGATTACTAAGTTTAAAAAATATTTAAGCAGTATTTCCAAAATCGAAACATTGAGTGATATTCAACTAACAGAATTGTCTTTAAAATTAGCGAAGTTTGAAGCTTTATCGGTTAGGTTTGATGACTTGCAGAATGAAATAGAGGTTTTAGATCCCGATAACATTAAGTTAGAAATTGAAGAACGCGAAAGCATCGAATGTGATATTGTGATTAATATAGCCACAGCAAAGAATTTATTCGAATCATTTAACAAAAAACAGGAAGGTGAGAAAAGACGCCATTCTGTTCATGATACTTCATGTTGTCTGGATCAACGCCGTCATCACAATTGTGGTGTAGAAGTGCCTCGAATTCAAATAGCCAAATTCGATGGCTCACATTTCCAGTGGTTGCGTTTTCGAGATACATTTACTAGTCTTATTCATACTAACGAACGCATACCTACAATTAGTAAGTTCCACTATCTTTTATCCTATCTAGAAAAGGACGCTGCTAGTGTTCTCGATAATCTTGAGGTTTCCGAGGCTAATTATATTGAGGCATGGAATCTTCTGTGCAATCGTTTTAACAACAAACGAGTCCTTATTAAAAACCATTTCAAATCATTGCTCAGTTTTAAGCCAATTACTCGTGAATCTGAATCATCTTTGAGAAACTTGATAGATCATGTTACAAAGAATTTGCGCGCCTTAGCTAGCTTAGGTCAGCCTACGAATATGTGGGATGGTCTCATTATATACATATTTTCCACTAAATTAGATCAAAATACACTTGTGAAATGGGAGGAACATCGAAAAACTTTAAAGGACGATTTGCCCACTTTAGAGCAATTTTTTACATTTTTAAATGATCGTGCAGATGTGCTTGAGAACACTGACGCACTTCCTTCCACTTCTCAAGGTCGTCCTGCACCCCAATTCAATCAGAAATCGGTGCAGAACCCTAATACAAAATCATTTATAGGTTCTAACGATAATAAATTTAATAACACAAAGAGAGTGTCATGTGTTATTTGCAATGGTTCACATAGAATCTATGACTGTCACACATTCAAAGGCAAAGGAATAGATGACAGGTACAAAGACGTAATTAAACATAAATTATGTACAAATTGTCTAAGGTCAGGTCATTACACTAATGAATGCCGCCTAGGTCCATGTCGCATATGCAACGGCAAACACAATAGTTTACTCCATCGTCAATCTGTTGATAGCAACCTCATCACCACAGATGAACAACAGAGTGATTGTGAAGTAATTGCTAACTTTTCAAATGAACAATCAAATCAAGTACTTCTATCCACTGCCATGATCCAGGTGTCGAATCCTATAACCCATCAGAAGGCTAAAGTTCGCGCTCTGCTAGATTGTGGCAGCCAATCTACTTTCATAACAGAGTCCCTAAAGAGCAGGCTCTCATTGAAATCCAATTCAATCGGTTCCATGCAAATAACCGGAATAGGAAATATTTCTTCTAAACAGTCAATAGAAAGTGTTAACATAAAAATTAACTCAATTAACTCAAATTACAATGTCTCATTGTCATGTTTAGTTCTAAAGGAACTAACAGGTTATTTACCCAAGAGCTTGATCGACATTCAATCAATAAATATACCTAAAGATATACAGCTGGCCGACCCTACCTTTTATCAACCGGCTCCGATAGACGTCCTAATAGGCGCGGATTTGTTCTGGGATTTGTTGGGCAACGAACAGCGTTCTTTAGACGATAACAATACTAGTGCAAAGTTAAGAAGCTCACAACTAGGTTGGATCATATCAGGTCCAATTAGTTCAATGACCCCACCCAAGGTCACATTATGCAATCATGCAACTATTTCTGATACTCAAAACGAAGATATTCAAAACATGCTTACAAAATTTTGGGACTTGGAAGAAGTTTCCAAGACACCTATTTTAAGTCAAAGTGATCAATATTGTGAAAACCATTTCACCACGCATACTACTAGGGATCCTTCAGGTCGATTTTGTGTAAAACTACCTATGAAAGATTCAGCAGATTGCCTAGGTGATACACGTTATCTAGCCAAGAAACGATTAATGTACTTGGAGAAAAGATTTAGAAAAAATCCAGCGCTAAAATTAGAATACTCTAATTTCATTAATGAATATGCCGAGTTAGGTCATTTATCCTATACAGATAATGATAACATAAATATTACTACGGAACCACACTATTATTTATGTCATCATGCCGTTTTCAAACGAGACAGCGAGTCCACAAAAACTCGAGTAGTTTTCGATGGTTCAGCCCCCTCCACTTCTGGCTATTCATTAAACGACATATTACAAGTAGGTCCTAATATTCAAGATACACTTTTTGCTATTTTATTACGTGCTAGACAATACAAATATCTTCTCACAGGCGACATTTCGAAATTTTACCGCCAAATCCTCGTACATGAATCTGACCGTAACCTGCAATTGATCCTGTGGCGTGATAATGAGTCACAACCTATACAAACACTCAAGTTAAACACAGTGACATACGGTACTGCGAGCGCTAGCTACCTAAGTACTCGTTGTTTATTTCAGTTAGGTGAAGAACAACCCGACCAACTCATTAAAACAATTATTCAAAGAGATTTTCTGGTCGATGATTTAATTACCGGTTGTGACGATCTAAATCAATTAAAATACATTCAACAGTCTGTGACAAATGCATTAAAATCTGGTTGTCTCAATTTAATAAAATTTAAAAGCAATTGTTCTGAAATACTCGATAACATCATCATAAATAACGAAGACAAGTTAATCATTAGCGAGTCGTCGAGTACTCTTGGCTTAGGCTGGACACCGTCTAGCGATACATTTAATTTCCCTCTGAAAAATATTAATCAAAATAACGATATAATAACAAAGCGCTTTATCATGTCAAATACGTTAAAAATCTTTGATCCTTTAGGCTTATTAAGCCCAGTCATAATACAACCTAAAATATTATTACAGAAATTATGGAAATTAAAAATAGATTGGGATCAACCCGTCCCTCAACCAATCAAAGATGACTGGATAAAATTTATTGATAACATCAAATATTTAAATAACCTACAAATTCCTAGGGTAGTATTATGTGATCTACCTAGAACTATAGAAATGCATACATTCAGTGACGCAAGTTTACTCGCAATGGGTGCTTGCATATACATTAAATCAATTCATAATAACAAAGTCACTGTTTGTTTACTCTGTGCTAAATCCAAGGTCTGTCCCGTGAAGCCAACTACCATCCCTCGTCTCGAGCTGTGCGCAGCCTTATTGGCAGCCAGACTTTCTAAGTCAGTATTAGAGTCTATTCGCTACAAACCGGACAAGATATACCACTGGTGTGACTCCAGTGTAGTGCTGAGTTGGATAAATAGTGACCCGAGTAAATTAAAAACATTTGTAGGCAATCGTATTCATGAAATTACTCAGCTTACTAATAGTTCCGCCTGGCGTTACGTTCCTTCTGAATGCAATCCGGCGGATTTAATATCTCGAGGTGTAATAGCAAAACAATTAATTAATTCTAATATTTGGTGGTCAGGCCCGGATTTTTTATACAAAAGGGAATCCGAATGGCCAATTCTCAACGTAGATCAAGCTAATATAATAGAATTTAAATCTCACGCAATAACCACCAGTCAATTTATAAACTTTAATGATTATTCATCATTCAACAAAATTCATAGAATGTTTGCATACGTACTTAGGTTTATACATAATTTAAGAAATAGTTATAAGCGCTCAGGTATACTATCGATAAGTGAGCTGCGTGACTCATTCCATTCATTGTGCATTATCTCGCAGCGCGAGTCGTTTTCTAAAGAATACGAGTTATTACTTAAGGGTAAACAATTAAATAGCAATAGTAAAATACTTTCATTATCTCCATTTTTAGATACGAATAAAGTAATTAGAGTAGGTGGACGCATAGACGCTTCGATGTACTCATATGATATGAAACATCCAATATTACTACACGCGTCACACAAACTAACAAAGTTGTATTTTATAAAACAGCACATAGACAGCATGCACGCTGGACCACTGTTACTGTTATCCACGATTAGAGAAACTGTGTGGCCAGTTGATGGTCGTCGCCTCGCTCGACGCACAGCAAATAACTGTGTGCGTTGTAGACGTTTACGAGGTAAGACATTGCAACCGAAAATGGGTAATCTACCATCACAAAGAATTAATGTTGATTTTCCATTCATATCTGTTGGTTTAGACTTTGCTGGTCCTTTTTATTTTAAACCGTAAAGGCCGTGGATCACGCATAATTAAATGCTACTTATGTCTATTTATATGTTTACGATTTAAATGCATTCACTTAGAAGCCGTGAGTGACCTATCTAAGGATGCGTTTGTTATGACTCTGAAACGATTTGTATCTCGAAGAGGTAAACCGGCTGAAATCTTTTGTGATAACGGTCGGAATTTTGTAGCCGCATCAAAAGAAATAGGAGCGTTTTTAAATCAAACTCAAGAACCTTTATTGGATTTTGCAAGTCAGTTAGGTATTAAATTCACTTTCATACCTGCTTACGCTCCTCATTTCGGTGGCATCTGGGAGGCCGGTGTCAAATCGGCAAAATTCCATTTAAAACGAGTCATGGGAAATTGCCACCTCACATATGAGGAAATTTCCACTCTCTTTGCACAAGTGGAGGCTATTCTGAACAGCCGCCCCTTATGCCCACTCTCATCTAGTCCTAACGATTTCCTCTCCCTCTCCCCAGGACACTTTATCATTGGGAGACCACTCACTGCACTACCTTCACCAGACTTGGCTAAACTCAAGGAATGCCAACTGAAACGATTCGAAAGACTAGAGAAGATCAGACAGCATTACTGGCAACGTTGGCAAAGAGAATATATAACGGAACTCCAGCAACGCACAAAATGGCGAACTGGTTCCAGCAAAATAAATGTTGGTGATATGGTGTTGCTGGCTGAAGACAATGCGCCACCCCTACAGTGGAGGCTCGGACGAATCCAACGTCTCTTTCCCGGCCCGGACGGCGTCACAAGAGTAGCAGATGTCAACACAACTAAAGGCTGCGTGCGTCGTGCCCTGGTCCGTCTTTGCCCTCTTCCAACGGCGGAGGAATTACAAGAATAAGTTGAAAATACTTTCAACGGCGGGGAGTATGTCAAGGCTTCACCTTGTAATATTATATCATCTATGGCCTGTGTCGCGATTGCTCTCGCAATTTAATCAGGCGTTATATAAAAATAAGTAATGTGACGTTTTACTCGACTTCACTTGCCCTTCTACATTGTAACCGAAAACATTTCAAAAGCTAATAGATTTTTAAACAACATATCCTGGGTTTTATTCTGCACCATTTATGTTCATATACAGATTGATTTATTTCCATAGTTTTCTGACATTTATAGCCTTTCTCGCTAAATAACTTCGATCTTAGTAATAATTCAGCACTATTTTCGTCATTAAACTGGATTAAAGCTTTATATGCGTTTATATATTTAACTCTAATTACATTTGTTATTTTCTCGGATTTTAACATTTTAGCTAACCCAAATTGTTTTGGTAGTTTCTCTGGACATGTTATGCTTACTTCAATTTTATCCTCCGGTATCCTCGTCTCATCATTTTCCGCTCTTCCAAATCTCTTCGCTTTACGTCCCACAGTTTTCCATATTTCTTCCGCATCTATCTCTCGTACCCTTTTAGAAGGCCTTTCCTGCTCCACATAGTTATTAGTCTCCGTCCCACGCGTTAGATTGATATTTTCTTCAGTGCTCCTTGTCATCTCACTCTCACTGTATTCGGTAATTATCTCTTCATTTTCCACGTAAAACTCTGCTTCCATAATACGATCGAGATGCTCGTTGCTACTCATTATTAAGTAGGTAGCAACCACAATAATTGCATCGTAAACAAGACGCGCGTGCGTACGTAGCCGACGCCCGAACGGCAATGAAACAATTTATTAATCACATTTTTTACGGTTTTGGAATTTTTTGTTTAAATAAAAACCTAGAAGTAAGTATAAAATTTAATCCGAAAAGTGGTCACATGTTGAGATTTGATCCTTGCCCTATAGCTCGTAATCACTCCTCGCACACCTGCACCACGATAACATTATAGTAAGCGACAAAAATTTGATACACAAAGTATGAAGATATGCAGTGAAATGGCATACATTTTGATTGCGTTAACTTAGAAGTTTAATTTTGTACAGCCACAGGGACCAAAGACCTGACGTATTTGATATCAATTTCAACATGATACCTCCTCCACGCGTACCCGTGAAAAAATGTCTTGACAGACAGACAAAAAATTGACCCCATAAGGGTTCCTTTTTTCCTTTTGAGGCACGGAACCCTAAAATCAAATAAGAGTAACCATAAGGCGCTCAACAGAGCAACGATCAACTTACTTAAGAAACTATCAACTTTTTCAAAGTTTTTGTTTAAAGTTGCCAATTGGAGCAACTATAGGTTTAATGCCCACCATTTACGGTTGCCGCAATTCTTAATAAACTTTTGTAATCGTTCGACTCGTTGCTATAGCCGATTGGGGAAACTAGCAATTTGAACATTTCGACAATTGCTAGTTAAGAGTAATTAAATACTGATTAATCGATTGCAGTAACTAAAAACTTGTCAATCACCGAAACTAGCAACTGAATTTACTTATTCCGCGTTTCTTTAAGTTTTATGTAAACATTTAGTTGATAGTTGTCTATTGTCACAACACGAAATTCATTTATTGCCCTGTATTAAGAATGTGTAATTCCAATTTCATGCAGTAATCTAGCAGTTGAATGATGTATGTTTTCATAGCTTTTTAACTTCAACACCTTTACACAGATGGCGTGAGTGTCCACAATGGTCGTCAAACCAGCGAACTAGTGATCGGGAAAGCGCAGCCTCGACATGCCGGCAACTACACATGTGTACCCGCCAACGCTAAGGCCGCTTCTGTCACTGTACATGTTGTCCAGAGTAAGTTTCTATTTATTGACTACAAGCTGTGCCCGCGGTTCGAGATAGAGAGTGAGAATATGGAGAAAACAAGTACCCTATCTGTTATGGATCTAAGCTACCTGCATACCAAATTTCAGTCCAATCTGTTCAGTAGTTTTGGCGTGAAAGAGTAAAGAACATTCATCCATTCATCAATCTTACCCAAAACCGCGCTGGAAGTGACTTAAAACTAGCAAGCGTTTTGTTCATCTGTTAAAAACGTATTTTTTTTACATTGTACTGAAATTTGGGATTTATAATATTAGTAGGATAGGAATTGATCTCATCTGTTTGAAGCCGGAGTAATTCTGGAACAAATAATGACAGTTGACTCCACGCAATCGCAAAATGAATTCGCGGCAGATCGAGAAAGAGATGGCGGGACAACCTCAACACACACCTAGTTGCAAAAAAACTGACATAATAGACTGGCGCAGCGGCCAAAAATGAGTCTTGGCCTCCTCATTTTAACAGTTGCTCAAATCATGGTTCCACGCAATATACAAAGACATAATATTAATAATATTATGAGGGTCGGTTAAGCGTTAGTTAATGTTTAAGTAAACTGGAGCAACTCAGTCTAGGAACACTAACTCGACAAACACCCTTTATTTTCTGCCACCGACGTGCAAACTGTGGAATCGTCTCTTATTGCGATCTTCCCGTTGAGCTACAACATGGGGCTCTTCAAAAGGAGAGTGAATAGAGTGTTGAAGGGTAGACTACATACTGTCAATACTCCTGGTTTTGCAGGTATCCATAGGCGGCGGTAACCGCGACACATCAGGCGGCCCGTCTTCTTGTATACCACCTATGGTATAAAAAGTAGCCTTACATTTCAAGATATACAATTATTACATCTTTGCTCCTCATATGAGAGAATATCTCGAGTATCCACCTACTTCTTGTTTCTTCTTGTTTGTTGTTGTGAGTAAAACTTTCCAAAACGCTCAGATTGAGTGGTTTACACAAGCAAACTTAACTTTCTAAAATAAACCTTAAACTTTCCAGCCAAAGTTTATTTTACAATACAAACTAAACACATAAATACACAGTCCCTTCTTGACCCCAAACCCGATTATCCGCACACAAAACGTTATGTAATGTAGCTTAATCTTTAGGCCTTTATTCCTCCGCCGGCGATGAGAGATCGGCACTCAAGAAACATAGGTGAATACAGTTGGATCGTAACAAAGAAACGCATGGCAATAAATCCTATCTGTGTAAATAGATACAGACAGAGACAGAGATAGATATATTTTGTTAATTAACATAGAGCGACAACTAGTTGATACAGAATTATCAACTTACTTGTAACTTCAGTCCCACTAGCACAGTAACCATGGGAAACTTAGTCCCAGGAACTCAGAACGAGACACAAACGTCAACGGAAAGTGCCCTAAAAGTTTTCAGTCCGTTGTGCAAAGTATGGTAATGTGCGGTAGATGGACGTAACTTTTGATTGCGTTAATTTAGATGTTTGATTTGTTTACAGCAGCAAGCGACGCTAGACCCGAGCTATGAAGATCAAATACCTTTACACATAAACCTTTACACATTTCCCACAAAAAAGGTCTTGGCAGATGGACAGACAGACAGTTTTTTTTGTTTTTTAGGTTCCATTTTTTTAGTTTCCAGTTTTTTATTATAATATTTCAAATAAAATGTACATAAATTGAATTAATAAACTGAAACTGAGACGGACACGAAGTGATTCTATAAGGTTTTCTTTTTCCTTTTTGAGGTACGGAACCCTACAAAACATAAATAGTAGTTGTTTTGCTAATAATGTGTACAATTTTGTTCATACCCATAATGAGTCAAACTCATAATACCCATTATGAGGAAGTTTACCATTCTGCATCTAATTGCACATCTCTTGAGAAAGACAATAATATTCTCAGCCATCGCTCATCGCCGACGGTGAAAAAACTGCCTTAAAATCAACAATGTAACATTAATATTACGTCACAGAATAAAATAAGCCAGAAACAAATTAAATAATTTAATTTTCAAGTTGAGGGAAAAGGCCTGTCTTTGTAATCAACTTTGGTTGGGATCTATTTATGAGAAAGGCGAAGAGTCTGAATTTGTGGAATACAAACGAGATTTTCTTTTATGATAAATAGTCAAAAGGCACAAAATACTAAGATTTGAGATTGGGCGATATGGTTAGTACCAGGATTTTAAGATAATTTATGTGGAACGGAATGATAATCTATTGAGTTTCAAAATAGCTTAAGCCTTTCACGCTTTGTCAATTAGACTACCTCAGTAGTGTAGATCATGATGTCCCGGATTTAATCCCTAGGTCTTGCGAAGTGTTATTGGATTTCACCATTAGGAATTATCTCAATGACAGCATGGAGTCTAGAACTGTGACCGGTAGATGGCAATTGGCTCGCCCCTATAACATGGGACCAAACCAACTGGCGAAATGTGGGTCTACCTACTATGGGAATGGGTCCTGGGTACACCTCTACCTACCCCGGGAAAAAACGCGATGTTTTATTTTTTATTTTTATTTATTCGATCACCAATCTCAGTTTTAGGTGATTGTACGTTATGTAGGAACAATATGGGAATAAACATATTTTACGATAGGAACATTTCTTGAAAATGTAATTTATTTGTACAACATAATGTGGCCAACATGTTGTACATAATTTCATTAATCATAGTGTACAAAAGCAAAAAATACATGTTAAATGCCGACATAATTACAGGTGACGACAGCATGAAATGAGACATTTAAGCGAAAATAGGATAAAATGGACTTACAACAGTTAATATGAATATAACTCAATGCCAAACAATAAATTAATTTACAAATTAAAATATAAAAATTCAAATCAGCAATTCATTTAATGATATGTTAAGTTATGTTCCTTTCCTAAAATGTCTTGGAAATTACATTTTCACGAAATGTTCCTATCGTGAAATATGTTTATTCCCATAATGTTCCTACATAACGCACAATCACCCAAAAGTAATAACTATGTATGACAGCTACTTAATAATACTTCAATCACCAATAGGATAGTATACGTGCGTTTATCTTGGCGAGTTTGAACATAAGCTCTGCGAACTTTAGCGCACGAAAATTCATGTAGAAAACTGTTGCATGCTCGACTGCCAATCAAGAGGTCCCGGGTTCGATCCCCAGGTCAGGCAGTGTTAAATATTGGATTTTTCCATTAGGAATTATCTCAATATCTGCCTGGAGTCTGGAACTGTGCCCGGTAGATGGCAATAGGCTCGCCCCCTATTACATGGGACCAATAACATACTGGCGAAATGTGGGTGTATCTACTATGGGACTGAGTCCTGGGTACACCTCTGCCTACCCCTTCGGGAAAAAGGCGTGAATGTATGAATGTATGTATAAAAACTGTTATTATTATGATTGAACTAAACTGAACATTACATTTACAATAAACATTTGATCATATATTTGTTTATCTGGGAATACCAGTTTTCTTAATGAGTTTATATGTGCTAAAGTTCGCAGAGCCAATGTTCAGACTCGCCAAGATAAAAGGCACGTACTGTAACAATACTAACTCAAATAAGACCACACGTTTATTTGTGCTCTAATTTCTTTAGCCGTTTTTAGAGCCGCTACATTGAATCTAGTTATTTATGATAGTGAGTGACAAGACGAACAAATCGGGTGTTTGATGGTAAGCATCATGTTTGTCCATGTCCAACACAGTGACACTCAGTGTTTGAAAATTCTAAACTCTGCGCGGCACTGCACTGCGCCTGTCACCCTGAGATATTAATTGTTGAAACTCATCATGCTCCGTAATTACGCTGGTAACATTGCCCTTCAGACCGGAACACAGTAATGTTTGTACATTATTGCTTGGCGGATGAATAACTGGTAAAGGTGTGTTACTTCACCAGGCGGCCCCCTGCAATAGAGGCCTACCACTACAATAATATTGGCGATCGCAGTTAAATAAATATGTAATATGGGACAATTTCCACACACGGTCATCTAGTCCCAAACTAGGCTAGAAGCCTGTACTATGGTAACCAGATGACTGATATACATACTTATATAAGCTTATAGTACCCAGACACAGATCAAACAGACATGTACATGCACACAAATGTTTGACCAGGCCGGGGATCGAACCCGGAGCCTATGGTACAGAAAGCAGAGTTACTACCATCTGTGCCAACCAGGCTGTCAATAATATTATAATGACTTTTGTCTACAGGTGAAACGCCAGCGGCCATGCAACACGGCAACAATTCATCAGCTCAATTGACACAACTTAATCAAATAGCTCACCTACTGGTGTCATTCACGATCGCTATCCTACTTCATCAAGAGTTCGGATAACGTATGTAGGATACACATTGTTATAATGTGTTAAAAAAGATGTAGTTAATACTTAAAGGTTTAAGGTAATCGATACAAAATGAATATTCATTTTGTATTTAAAGAAATAGATACGGAAGAATTCCACTCAGTTGTATGTGGTTGGCTTTAGACCTTGCCTTTATTTGCGCGAAAACATATTTTATTAAAGAAAACCTTATAATAGGTAGTTCGAAAAGTAATTTCGTTTTTTTTTTTTGTGGAAATAAAGACAGTTTTCGTATAATAAACAAATATTTTATTAAATTATATATTGGCCGTTCTGGTCCAACACCTTTTGCCATCTTTCTGGTAGTAGCATAACTCCACGCTCATAAAATTTTTGGTCTTTGCTGGTAAAAAACTGTCGGGAAAAAATGAAATTACTTTCCGAACAACTCAATAGTTTCTTCTTATTTATGAAAATTGTAAAAAAGTAGTTTTTAGGTTACGTTATTGTTTTTTTTAAATAGCAAAAATACGGTTTTCTTTAACAAAATATGTTTTTTCGTGCAAATAAAGGCCAGATCCAGAGCCAACAGCAAACAATTGAGTGGAAAATTGTTCCCTATTTCTTCATATCTATGTATTTTCATTTTGTATGGGTGACGTTTAGCCTTAAGGGGGTGCGTCTACCCGTCAAACTGAACAAGTTTCAAAAGGAAGAATTGCGAAATTAAATAAAATATTTTCTACTTCCATTACAAAATGAACCAGCTGATTGGCTTTGTTGATTGTATGGAAATTTCGAATTTCTTTCTTTTCTAAGTTTTCTAGGGGTAGATTTAGGTGCCCTTTTAAGTATTGCTACCTTTTTGTAACACGTTGTATATAAATAAATGCTGTATAAATTATTAATAATAAATAATATATTTTTTTGTTAATGATCTAGAGAAAGGTTTATGTAATTATAGTTACAAGGGGCACACTGAAAGTTTTTAGAACAGGCCAGTAAGAAGAACAACCGATGAAAAATTTATTTAAATTTCGAATTTGGAATTACTTGGAAATCTGAAATGTGTTTTAAATTCATGTGTCATTAGTTTTTACAAATTGGCAGCGATTTAAAAAGTGTCTGTCGAGCGTCAACATGGATAAATTTCTCTGGTCAAATGCATTTTGACGCAGGACAGACACTTTTTTGATTGCTGTCAATTTTCAAAAACAAATGACATAATATTAAGCGGTCTACTCGTTTGAAATTCAATACGAATATGGAAAGAAAAATTTTCGCCGTACCATTCCTCGTGGTGGGCACTCTACCACTTGAGCCACCGTGGAGGTACAAGTCGTCGGCGAAATTTTTCTATCCCTTCTACCTACCGCCTATAAGGGCGTATGTTTATCTATATGTGATACATTTCACAATCTACACGTCGACAAGTCTAATGTTACAATTAGAATTCATATCGAAATTGATAAACACTTCCTTTTTCCTTAAAATTTTATATTTTAGTAGACTAAGCGGTCTACTCGATTGAAGTACAATACGAAATTGAATGAATGAATTGAGTGGGTGAATTTTTTCATTCCACATTCGTATCTATAAATATCTATGTATTCGTATCTCCATCTATGGATCTTTATCTAAATGTATGTATTTATTGTAAAAGTGTTTTAAAGCCTATTGAACAAATAAATTCCAACTTAACGTTTACTTCAGTTTAGTGTTTGTCATTCCCAAAAACAGTTAAAAGTTCACGACTTCGAAAGATTGGAAAGACATAATAAACACATCAAGCACAATTCAAACTACAATGTAAAGGTATTATCCCTATTTTCCTAACAGTTGAGTGAAATTGCTCCAAACTTAAATTGAAATAAAAATCGTTTCGAAATCGAGTCACAGTCGTTTCGTACAATAGCTAGGAAAGTTTTTAATACGTTCACTTCACGTAAAGGTATCAAGGAACTTGGATACGGTTCGATACACGCGTATAACTGAGAATTAATATGGCATGAAGAATTCTCTGGGAAAAGTTCGCTTGAAATAATTGAATGAATATATATATTTTTTTAATAGTCAGTGGCAACACGAGCAACTTGGATACGGTTCGATACACGCGTATAATTGAGAATTAATATGGCATGAAGAAAAGTTCGCTTGAAATAATTGAATTAATATATATATTTTTTTATAATAGTCAGTGGTAACACGAGCAACAAGGAACTTGGATACGGTTCGATACACGCGTATAACTGAGAATAAATATGGCATGAATAATTCTCTGGAAAAAGTTCGCTTGAAATAATTGAATTAATATATATTTTTTTTATAATAGTCAGTGGCAACACGAGCAACAAGGAACTTGGATACGGTTCGATACACGCGTATAACTGAGAATTAATATGGCTGAGAAAATATATGAAGAAAAGTTCTCTTGAAATAATTGAATTAATATATATATATTTTTATAATAGTCAATGGCAAGATGAGCAAATCAGGTGCCTGATGGTAAGCATCATGATTGCCCATATCAGACACAATGTCATCCAGTGTTTTAAAATTCAAAATTCTGCGCGGCACTGCTCTGCGCCTGTCACCCTGAGATATTAGTTGTTGAAACTCATTATGCCCAATAATTTCGCTGGTAACATTAATAAATGAAGGTTACAATTTATTATTTCATCGTAGTTTAGAAATTGAAAACGAAAAACGTCATTTTTTTTCACTACGCTTGCTCAAAGTCAAAAGTCTGTCATTGTAACTGCGTAACAGAGCTTTAGACCCCGCTTCTCTTGCTTATTTTTAATTTTTGTCTTTTGCAAACGACATACATACATTCACGCCTTTTTCCCAAAGGGGTAGGCAGAAGTGTACCCAGAACTCAGTCCCATAGTAGATACACCCACATTTCGCCAGTATGTTATTGGTCCCATGTAATAGGGGGCGAGCCTATTGCCATCTACCGGGCACAGTTCCAGACTCCAGGCAGATTAAGATAATTCCTAATGGAAAAATCCAATATTTAACACTATGCCTGACCTGGGGATCGAACCCGGGACCTTTTGATTGGCAGTCGAGCATGCGCCCACTACGCCACCGAGGCTCTTTTGCAAACGAGATTATATTTTTTTGGTGTCTCACGTTTAGAAGCTTATTTAATCGAAACTATCTATTTAATAGTTTAAGTTAGTTGCACAATTACATTAAATAATAAATATTATTTGAGTAACATCAAGATATTATTAATTTGTATAAATATTATAAATATATAAAATATATATGAAACCTTTCTCTAGATAAAACTCAAATATTTAAAAATGTACTTTAAAATTATATTTGAAATTAATTAAAAGTATACAATTGAGTACAATAATGTAATTTGTAAATAATAATATAACTAGTTTTAAGTTTAATTTGTGGTATATAATCATAGTTAATAATATATAATATGTAAGAAAATGTAATTATCTGTCTTTTGAATTTAAGAATAAATAACAATTTTGAAGTTAACGTGCCAAGTTTTTGTTTTATTGAAATAAATAAAGCTAAAATAACATACCTTTTACAAAAAAGGGTGTCCGATTACACTGATAAAGTCAATTCAAGAGTTATGTGGGGTTATGTGGACAACCAACCAAGTCGTCGAATCCAACTAGGCTGGGCAGCGTTCGGAAACCTACGCAATATCTTCTCGTCCAAAATACCTCAGTGCCTCAAGTCGAAGGTCTTCCACCAGTGATGACTTACGGATCTGAAACGTGGTCTTTTACTGTGGGCCTTACCAGTAAGCTCAAAATGGCGTAACGAGCTATGGAGAGGGCTATGCTTGGGATTTCTCTGCAAAATCGAAGTAGACGAACGAAAGTTATCGACCAGATAGAGTCCAGCGGATTAGCAAGTTAAAGTGGCAATGGGCAGGGCACATAGCACGTAGAACTGATGGCCAATGGGGCTGTAAAGTTCTCGAATGGAAACCACGAACCGGCAAGCGCAGCGTAGAACGTCCACCCACAAAGTGGACAGACGATCAGATAAAGACAGCAGGATCACGCAGGAAACAGGCTGCTTACAACCGGTCTAGATGGAAACCTATGGGGAGGCTTATGTTCAGCAGTAGACGTCCTATGGCTAGATGATCATTATGATGATGATATTGACAACCCATGTTGTCATAGTTTCAGGTCACCAAGATTCCTACAAGGCCTCCGATGGACCCCGAAGGCTACTACTAAGTCGCTTTATATGACAACGATAAAGCCATATAATAATATTAAGAAGTGCGTATTATTATTATTATTTTATGCTATCCATCCAGGCTGTGGGCCTTATCAGCTCAAAATAGCGCAACGAGCTATGGAGAGGGCTATGCTCGGGATTTCTCTGCGAATCGAGTCAGAAATGAGGAGATCTGAAGACGAACTAAAGTTACCGACATAGCCCAGCGGATTAGAAAGTTGAAGTGGCAATGGGCAGGGCACATAGTACGTAGAACTGATGGCCGATGGGGCCGTAAAGTTCTCGAATGGAGACCACGGACTGGTAAGCGCAGCGTAAGACGTCCTCCACGACAAGGTGAACAGACGATCTGATAAGTACGGCAGGAGCACGCTGGATGCAGGCCGCTTACAACCGGACTGGATGGAAATCTAAGGGGGAGGCCTATGTTCAGCAGTGGACGTCCTATGGCTGATATGATGATGATGATGCTATCCATAGGGACCTTTAGCCGCTTCGACCTTTGTTGATCTATTGTGGCAGCCCGTATGGATATAATTCACTGCCCAAGCCTGCTGAATCTAAAAACTTCCAGATTTTCCGGGGAGTGATGTATTGTATCTCTTCAAGGCATAGGTGTCCCAAGTGGACATTTCTATTGAAATGAGTGGCCCGCATTCGCAGAGGATCTGCATAGACCTTTCCTCTTCTCGAGGCAGAATCTGTACTCGGCTTCCTGGCCAATATTCATGATATGTTTGTTCAGCTTGCAATGGCCAGTAAGAATTCTGTTTACTGCACATGTTTTATATCTACTGAGCTGAAGAAGCTCCTCTGATATTTTAGTATTGATAGATAGATAGATAGATAAACACTTTATTGGTACACCACAAAAAATAATCCTTAAAATTAAGAGTACATTACAAATAGTGTAACAATTGGCGGTCTTATCGCTAAAAGCGATCTCTTCCAGACAACCGTATTGTATCCTTTAATAACGGCTCTCTGCAGAGTTCCACATTACCCTGGCCTCCTGGATACATTTTTGATTTAATAGATTGTAGGCTTGTTGTTATATTATACCTTAAAATATAAGCATCACTTACCAGAGGAGATTTATACACGTAATATAGGTACATATTATATTAGCTTAGTATACATTTCTTTTCAAATGGTATTCAGGGCCATTTCTGAAACTACGTCAAATTTATAAAATGTCAAAAAGACACATTATGTGACTGATTTTGTTAATAATGATTATTGAAACTGTATCATTAAATTTTGGAATAAATAATTACCCTCGCCGGAAATAGAACGGGTTGATTTTGAAAATTGATAATTTGATTAATATTTTGATAAGGGTTATGTTAAATTTTTAATGTAATTCAATTCTATTCTATTTCTAATTTTATAATTTTAATGTTCTTATGTAAATTTTTGTCGTCACATATCGGCTGAGCCTAAAATAAACTTTTTTTTTTATTACTTCTTTTGATAGTATCAATAATAATGAAACTATTTATTATTCTAATCTCTTATAGTCAAGTCGTTGAAAGAGAATTAGTCGCACAAGTTACGAGGCGAGTTAATGAAAAAACCTGGCCAAGTAATAAACTATGGTTAGCAGTTATCAGGGGAATTACATGTCCGTCACTTAAAGTCTATTACTAGTTGGACTTTTACATCTTATAAGTACCTATATATCTATATTATTACGAGGTCCAAGCTATTTAGGTACCCAAACTTTCAACCAAAAAATTAAAAAATAGACACACAAACATACAAACCGTCACCAACATATACCGTAATATATATTATTGCATATTAATATAAACTACGGTATCAATGAAATGAAGGCTAAAATATATATTATAGCGAGACGGGCTTTATTGAGTTAATTAATTCCTGATGGCAAATTCTATCCCGATCGAACCTGTCTCAAGTTCGATCTCATGATCGACAAAAAATATAGAATAATGTATTTAGTAATACAATAAATGGGAAACGCCGAAACAATTGGTTTGATATGCGATTACGTTAGAATTTGGTATGTAAGTCGCTTATTTATTAAACTAGAATTTTTGTAGTGGTAGGACTCTTTTGCAGGGGCCGCCTGGGGAAGTACCACACCTTTGCCAGTACACCTTTGCCAGTTATTCATCCGCAGTAATGTGCAAACATTATTGTGTTCCGGTATGAAGGGCAATGTTAGCAGCGAAATTACTGGGTATGACGAGGTTCAACAACAAATATCTCAGGGTGACAGGCGCAGTGCAGTGCCACGCAGAATTTTGAATTTTAAAACATGGGGTGGCACTGTATCTGATATGGGTAATCATGATGCTTACCATCAGGCACCTGATTTGCTCGTTTTGTTACTCACTATCATAAAACAAAACATAATAAAGGGTACCTACTTTTCAGCAGGTGACATTTCTAACACCTAGGTGTCGAACTAAATTTGATGTGAGGTCTTTTTGTATAAATTGTCTATGGAAAGATAGTAATTATCTGGACCTAGAGCAAATGAGATAAAGTATTAAGAATGTCATTATTAAGATGAATGGATATTGTTAATAAAAGTTAAGACCGAAAATAATAGTAGGATTAAATAGGTTATGTTTTCTCTGTATTGAACTAATAATGATCGTAAGCAGGCCTAGTATAGTGGAGTGTTTAATTATTATTGAATATAAATCTATATATATTACAGTGTGTGCGAAAGAAAGCCCCAAATTTGAAAACAAAATATGTAGACTTTCCGTACCAAACCTGATTCATTTTTTATGGAAGATAATTGATAAGACGTCGCACACTGCGATTTTTTTCGTTCTTTTCTGCCGCATACGTGCAAACTTTGGAATAATCTCCTGCTGCGGTCTTCCTGTTAAGCTACAACATGTGGCTCTTCAAAATGTGAGTGAATAGTCTTGAAGGTTCGGCAAGATACTGTCAATACCGGCGGTGTTACAGGTACCGGTGTTACAGGTTATTACAGGTATTACTTTCTCAAGATCACAAGCGCCTTTATCGTTGACGTATGTTTTGGAAGGTTCTGCATTGGAGAAGGTAAATTCTATCCGTGACCTAGGTTTAACATTGGACTCCCGCCTTGACTTCCGGGAGCACGTTATCTCGACATGCAAGGCGGCTAATAAGACGCTGGGATTCATAATGCGTACAGCCTCCCAGTTTTCGGATATCAGAGTGGCGGTATTGCTGTACAACGCCTTCGTTCGCAGCAAATTAGAGTTTGGCGCTACAGTGTGGGACCCGCGGGAAGCCAAATACACTCTCATGGTGGAACGGCTCCAGCGTAAATTTGCTCGCTATGCGTATAAACGTAGCTATGGGTACTATCCATTCTTGTACCCATCACTATTTGTCTCCGGGATGGTAGGGCTCGACACACTGGAACTGAGGCGGAAACTGCTGCTCATTGTGCATTACTGCAAGATATTGCGCGGTGAGCTGCACAATCCGCATAATATCCTGTCTAGTGTTGGGTTGTATGTGCCAGATAACTATTTACGTTCCATACGTAGGCATCACCGGTTGCTGGTGGGTCCACCGCCACCTAGGACGCGTCATGCCAGCAATACGCCGACACGCCGAGCCGTATCTCTCTTGACCGCGTTTCTGAGCGAGAACCAACATGTCGACATATTTCACGATAGTATAAGCATTCTAATAACTAACTTAAGGTTATTTCTAAGCCGTTCCTCTTCCTAACATAGTTTGCGTTTGGTGTATACTGTAAGCATTCTATGTCTTATCAATGAATAAATGAATAAATCCATAGGCGGCGGTAACCGTGAGCCATCAGGCACACCATCTGCTTATTTGCCACCCAAGGCGTTTTTTTTTGCATTTCTTTTTTTTTATCACAATGCACATACACTCCACTATAATATGATACATAACAAGCTTAGTCTGTACTACGCTTTCTATCGCCTAGCTGTCTATCTATTCTCTCTGTCTAGCCCATAGAAATTGTAACGTCAAGACGTACGTCCGGCTATTTGTAGCTTCAGCGAAGTGTCCCAGACCTGGTGCCGTAAGGCTCAAACCCAACGCTGCGTATGCTGTGCTCGGACAGGCAGCGAAATTTAGCTGAGTGGGTTCATTTGTTTTGATAACGTGCAGTAGAAACGTGGACCACGTTTCTACTGCAAGACACGCTATACACGCATCCGTGTACCGCGTGCACTGCGCATGGCGTTGACAGCGTCAAGCTACGTGAGCACCATATTCGAGCACTGCGTACACTGCGTACGTAAGGTGTACTGCGTACACAGCGTGTATGCCGTTGAGCTACGAGAGCGCCGTATCGGAGCAAGACACGCGTGTACCAATAACGTCAGTTCATGCGTAGCGTAGAACATGCATGGGTTGCAGTGAACCCACAGTGGAATCAATTACATATATTTTCTTACAAAGCGAAGCTTGATGCATGTGCGTAGTCTCTCCGTGCGCCGCGTCTTAATATATTTAAAGATACGTATAGTAAAATGTATGATAGATAGATAAACACTTTATTGGTACACCACAAAACAATAAATCTTAAAAAATTAAAGAAAACAGTATATAGTGCAACAATTGGCGGTCTTATCGCTAAGAGCGATCTCTTCCAGATAACCGTGTATGTATGCATGTCTTAAAAATGTACAGGTAGGTAGGCTTTATTCGTTGTAACTACTAATAAAACATACAATTTTGTACAGGACTCAGTCCCATAGTAGGTAACACACCCACCAGGACTCAGTCCCATAGTAGGTAGTACACCCACATTTAGCTAGTATAATATTATTGATTCCATGTAAGAGGAGGCGAGCCTATTGCCATCTACCGGGCACGGTTCCAGACTACAGGCTGCCTTAAAAATAATTCCCAATGGAAAAATCAATAGAATTTTGCCTGCCTTGGGGATCAAACCCGGGGCCACATGACTGGCAGTCGATTACGCCAGTACGCCACCGAGGCACTAATATTTTATACGTCTACTGAATACTTGTCTTTAATTTATAGGAATTCTCTCCCGATCTCATTACCCTCCTCAAAGGCATCTCTGCGGTCTGAAAACATGTGAAAAGGTCATGCCGTGGTAATTAATTAGATTTCTTGATTGAACTTACACATATTTTATGTACTTAGACATTTTAGTTGTGACAGAGGTACATATTTCGGAAACACATCAAACCTAATAATCTACTTAAAATAAAATAAATACCTAATTTAGGTAATTTAAGCAATTAATTAATTTAGTTAATTAGGCAATTACTATTTGTGATTCTTTGTGACTATTTAGTCACAATAATCACATTTAGTCACAATAATCACAAAGAATCAGATATGAGGAAATACGTAGAAATGCGTAGAAAAAAATGCAGGCCGCTTACAACTGGAATTCTATGAGGAAGGCAGTGGACGTTCTACGGCTGAGATGTTATCCCTTCAGCCGCTAGAAATTACTGATAATCTTCAAACGGTTGAACAGATTTTCATAAGACATAGTTTAAAACTTTCGATTACGTCACGGTCCTATCACCGTACTAGCTGCTTATAGCCTGAGAGCTCATCCGCACATAATCGAAACGTGACAGCAATCTGTGCAATTTTCCCGTTCCTTTCTGCCGCATACGTTCAACTGTGGAATGATCTCCTGCTGCGGTCTTCCCGTTGAGCTACAACATGGGAAGAGTGAATAGAGAAGGATCGTAGAAATACTGGCAATAACCCTGATGTTGCAGGTATCCATAGACGGCGGTAACCACTCATTATCAGGTAGCCTGTCTGCTTATTTACCGCAACCTATGGCATATAAAAAATGCCATATATACATATATAAAAAAAATCTGTTGTCTAATTGTCTTCTTTTTATATATATGGCATATATAAAAAAAAGACAGGACACGAAGATTTACATACAAACTTAAAACACCCTTTGTTGCAGTCCTTAGTCCTACGGGTATTAAAAACAAATTACTCAGACAACGTGCTCAAAATATGAACACGACCCTACTTTTTATCACAAGTTAAAAATGTAAGTGTAATGAGGCACAACTTAACTTTCACTCGCACATCAATTTGATGTAGTCAGCAGTATCACAAAACTGCTGACACATCGTTAACTACCAGATAAACGCTAACGATATTTTGATTACTCCCGAGCTAATTAGCTTTGCAGATGTATTTTTAAAATATATTTACGGCTTTGTTAAATACGTTAAGTATTTTTTAATACTTTACGTTTACCACGGTAACATGATTGTGCTTAAAATTATTTAAAGATATCTTTTTTTCCACACACTGTCATCTGTCCCTGATCCCAAACTAGGCTAGAAGCCTGTACTTTGGTAACCAGATGACTGATATACATACTTATATAAGCTTATAACACCCAGACACAGATCAAACAGACATCATCATCATCATCATCATGCAGCCGTTGAAAGTCCACTGCTGAACATAAGCCTCCCCCTAAGGGGGGTTGTTGCCAATACTCGCCACGCTTGGCAGGCGGGTTGGCGAGCGCAGTTTGATGGTTTTACGCAGAGGACGCTGCTGCCCGTCCTCTGGATTCTATAGCCCTTAGCCGGCTTTTACGGCAACCACGGGGAGAGAGGGTGAGGTACTATTCTAAACAAACAGACATGTTCATGTACAAATGTTTGACCTTGCCGTGGATCGAACCCGGGGCCTGCGGCACAGAAAGCAGAGTTACTACCATCTGGGCCAACGAGGCTGTCGAATATTACGAGTACACAGGATCTAAATACTATGCTATAAAACTAAAATAAATGCATAAATAAACGACCTAATAAAGACAGCAGGACCACGCTGGATGCAAGCCGCTTACAACTAGTAATAGATGGAAAACTATGGGGTTGTCTTTGTTCATCCAGTGGACGTAATACAGCTAATTATACATACATACATACATGCAGTCACGCCTTGTTCCCGTTGGGGTAGGCAGAGACTTTTTCTTTCCACTTGCTACGATCCTGACATACAATTTTCGCTTCTTCCACTTTCGTCACATTCTTCATGCATGCTCGTCGGTTGTTGGTACTTTTGACCTGGCTTTCCTTAAGATAACATCAACTTGTAGGTCAACCCCTACCGACTTGACCATTCACACTTGCCTTATAAATCTCCTTTGTCAATCTCCTTTCGTCCATCCTCTCCACATGTCCGAGCGATCTAAGCAATCCTTTCTCTATCTTTGACACTACATCTTCTAACACGCCACAGCGTTCCCTTCTTCCTAATTATGATGCTATAAAATTATTTGCTAAATACATCGGTACGTCATATAAAAGTATCTGACGGTGACAGATACCGGAGCGGTGTACGAAGTTACGACAAGTACGCTAGTTAGTCATACCGTCATACGGAAACATATTTCTTCGGGGACCTCTTAGCAATTTGACAAAATCCTATGGAAAATTTCCCAAATCGATGTTTTGTATTCACCTGTTTCCTCCGAATATAATAAACATATGTGATTTATTTATATCCTGATATTTTGCAGATGAAGAAAACGATGTTCCTATTATTATATTTTTATTTATAAATTCTTAATTTTGTTGTAATGAACGTCTCATTATGCTAGAAACGCTCAGATTTTTTTCTAAAAATCCGAGAGACTATAACTAAACAAAATTCACTATAACAAAAACGAGAATTTATAAGAAACACTGACAGGGACATAGTTTACTTCATTATAGAAATATCAAGATATATGTTGATAAAATGGGTTAAATAGCATTCGGAGGAAACGGAAACACAAATCATCGATTTTGTTTTTTTTTTTTCGAAGAATTTCATTGTGTCAAATTTTTCATAGCTAGGATACGATCTTAAGAGGTTACATGAGGGGTGATTATTCCATACAAACGTATTTCCGTGTTTTCTCTGCAGATAACTGCGTCAGAGCAGTGGTTTTTTTTTTTTATAGTATCTAGGACTTCAGTGAGCATGTCCCTGTCATTTTCATTTTTCTACAAACTCATTGTTAATAAATGAAGTACGAACGACCCTTTGAAAATTTGAAAAACTGTCCTAGTTTTACTCGCGTAATTAGACGTTCACTAGAAATAAATGAAGAGTTAAGGAACAAAAATAAATTAACAGGGACATAGCCTAATTCATCTTCTAATTTTCAAGATATAAATTTATGGATTAAATCAATTACTCTCGGAGAAAACAGGGGAATACAAAACAAAACATCGATTTCGTAAATTTTCCATAGGATTGTTTCAAACTGCTATACAGTTCCTGTATCCTGTTAACAAGCCCACGAAAGTGTCATACAAACCAACCGATTTATAAACCGTCGTTCAAAAATCCCACCTACAAGCAAAGTGGTCTGTCTGTTGCAGAAACCAATAACGTCATCTCTTTGTTCCTCAATATTCACTATTCACACATCCGTCTTTTATATTGAACCTTATACGGTTGAGATAAGGTTCTATTTAGTCGGATTTAAATTTAAATTGATGCATTCACGTACAAATTGAGATATATGGTTGCAAAATAGTTTTGAAAGAAACTTGTCCGCGTATTTAAATAGAGAATAATATAGATTATTTTTAAGTATTTCTATGGATCACCATCATCATCTCCATCATCATCATCAGCCCATGATCTTCCACTGCTGGACAGGGGCCTCTACTATGGCACGCCAACTCAACTCAATCCTGTGTTCTACTTCTCCAACCACTCCCAGCGACCTTGCGTATATCGTTTCTCTATCTAGCCCAGGGTCGTCCCACACTACACTTGCCAAGACGCGGTCTCCACTCTAGAACACGTTTACCACACCGGTTGTCGGTTCTGCGGCAAATATGACCGGCCCATTGTTACTTCAGCTTGCTAATCCTCTCGGCTATGTCAGTGACTCTAGTTCTCTGTCAGATCACGTCATTTCTGATACGACCCTTCAGGAAAACTCCGAGCATAGCTCGCTCCATAGCTCTCTGAGCTGACTTAAATAGAGTTATAAAATAATATTAGAATGTGAAAATTCTATTTTAGTCTTATTTGTCCAAAAAACAACAACCTCGGTGGCGTAGTGCGCGCAAGCTTGACTGCCGATCATAAGGTCCCGGGTTCGAACCCCAGGTCAAGCAGTGTTAGATAGTTAAACTCCTAGTGGTTTGCTATAGTTTGTAACTAGATTGCGCTGTATTTTCTTAGCTAATGAAGCGGTAGTGTTTTGTTCAGGGATGGAACCCAACACTTTGCATACATACGTGTGCCTTAACAATTTATTCTTATCCCTCCTTATAAAATACGAATACAGTTATAATTAAAATGCCAAACAAAATCGTTGAACATCCATCTTTTATCACACCTCAGAACATTGAAAATAAAACTTTATCACATAAAAATAGGGTTGATATTTGCTGGAAGATTATGCTATTGACCGCAGACCGCAGCCCACTTTCACCGTTGACGAGAACTGCAGTGTATTAAAACCTCAGCGGATTGGTTATAGGTTATTGGTAACACTCGATTTATTTATTTTATAGCTTGAAGGTTTAGCGCGCGCGAGCGAATTATAAAGAACGCTGACGTATTGAGCTTGTGTTGTGATTAAGTCTGCCTCGGTGTGACTGCCTCGGTGGCGCAGTGGGCGCATGCTCGACTGCCATTCAAGAGGTCCCGGGTTAATAATTGTTAAATATTGGATTTTTCCATTAACAATTATCTCAATAGCTGCCTGGAGTCTGGAACTGTGCCCGGTAGATGGCAATAGGCTCGCCCCCTATTACATGGGGCCAATAACATACTGGCGAAATGTGGGTGTATCTACTATGGGACTGAGTCTTGGGTACACCTCTGCCTACCCCTTCGGGAAAAAGGCGTGAATGTATTTTTTGTAATTAAGTCGATACTACGTTATCAACAGCAACACATCTTTGCGGCATTATTTTTATGAATGTATCCTATAAAGATAGTATATTATGTGTTTGAAAAAAAAAACAATTGTTTTTCAGTTATAAACAGCGTATATTTATTTATAAAATCATAGATAATAAGTAAGTAATTTAATATTTTGATATTTTTATTAATAAGGCAGAGTGTGCCTTTATTAAAAATACTAAAAATTGAGCGACCTACTTACTATCTACCCTAACTGAATATACAATGCCATAAAACACTTCGAAAATACACAGGCAAAAGAAAACTACTTTTATATTAGGAATAAATATAAATAAATAAATAAAAAATAATATATAGATTGATATAAATTATAAGGGATTCCTCCGTTTGGCATTTTTTTTAAAGAAAATATAGTATGGCATAACGGTTTCACATAACTTATATTAGCATAATAATACTTTGACATAATAATACTTTAGCATAATAGAAATTAAATTTTAATTATATATTTATTTTAATTATTTATTTATAGCAAATTATATTAAATGTAATTTTAGATAAAATTACGAACAATAAATATATTGTTCTATTTTTCAATTTAAAGTCCTATTAATATTACAAATGCTAGTTTGTATGTTTGGATAGATGGATGGATGGATGTTTGTTACTCTTTTACGCCAAAACTACTGAACTGACTGGGCTGAAACCCGGTACATAGATGGTTTAGAGCCCGGAGGTAGGGTAAGTTTTATCCCAATATTCCTCCGAACGAAGACTACGTGGAGCAGGGCCGTCTTAAGTCTATTCTGCGCCGGGGTGCAGGACTCAGCCTGCGCCCTTCATTTTGTTTACACTGCAGCGTGGCACGCGACCGACGACACACTGCAGTATGAAAGGGGTCCTAGTCAACCAAACTCGCCTATGACAGACGCACAGCAGCAGGCAGACGCGGTAGATGCCGCGCCGCGCGCCCATTTCAAATGAACTTACACTCTATTGACTTCGAGATCATTTTGCTTCAAGTGCGGACGACCGGGCGGCAACGTGTCAAACGTACATACATACACTCTCTTTGGATTAGAGATTTTGCTGCGCGCGTGTTGTATTAAATAAAATTGTTATTTGTGTAGTGTAGTAATGCGGTATGAAAAGCGCCAAAAGCGTAATAAAAGTTAAAAAAATATTATTGTTGATGACTATTTTTTTTTCTTGCGCATACATATTTATCGTAAGTAACAAGTATATAAAACTGTGCAATAGCGTTAAGTTCAATGAAATATCGAAAAATTCAGCGATCGACAGGCGCCCCCGGGCGCGAAGCGCCCGGGTGCACCGCACCCCTTGCACCCCCTGGTAAAGACGGCCCTGACGTGGAGTTTGTTCATTATAATAATTTAACGTGATTTTCAAATTATTCCAACGAGACGAGAACGAAGACTACGTGGAGTTTGTTCATTATAGTATTTTAACGTGAAAATTATTCCCACGAGACTTATTTTTCTTCCCGGAATTTTTAAACTTTTGAAATAAACAAACAGGCAAGATGATTATCTATTATTTATTTATTTAAAATTAGTACGGCTAAAATTTATGAATTACAGTAATTTTTTTTTTTTTAATTATTAATTTTAAATTATTAGTAAAGCCAATTGATACAATTCTTACATTAAATGAAACAATAAAATAGAAATCATGTAAAAATAAAAAATAAACAAATTAGATTAATTACAATGTGAATGCAATATTTACACAATGTCAAGATACAATTAGAATTTATTGATTGTTTGGAGCACAAAAAAAATCACGCGGACACGACATGCACTCACGACAAATATGTATGACTAGTGTAAACAACACGCTTTACCCGCTCGCAATTACGAAACATGGGAGGTTTACACCATAACTTTGACGCTATTTTTGGACCCCTTATAATGTGAATTTTCAAAATACTTTCTCATCACAACGAAAAGAACCAACATTCCAAGTTTCAAGTCTCTAGGATCAGTGGTTTGGGCTCTGCGTTGCATGTCAGTGAGTCACTTAGGATTTTATAATAATATTATAAATATAACATTTATAATTTATTTATAAGTTATATTATAATATAACGAAAAATATGAACTCCTCCAGCTAATAATACAAGGTGAAATACAGGGCACCAGAAAACCTGGAAGACGACGAACCTCATGGCTCAAAAATCTTAAGACATGGTTCAAAATGAGCACTAAATCCTTGTTCCGTGCGGCTGTCTCCAAAGTTAGGATAGCTAAGTAAGTATATAATATGTAGTAAGTATAGTAAGTAGTAGTAAGTATAGTAAAATATGTAGTAAGTATGTAGTAAGTATGTAGTAAGTTATGATTGCCGACCTCCGGAATTAGGAGATAGTACCTTAAGAAGAAGAATAATATTATAGTGATAATAATCTGGCGTGACTGAAGTCAATTGACGTGAATGTTGTCGGGGTGACAACCGACATATAAAAAATTCTCACACCTTTTGATTTAAGTCAATGGTGTATGAGTGTAATAATAGGCCTTGAAATGTTTCCTAGGCCCATATCTTTTAAAAATACTATTACGTAGTACACCTTTAAAAACCCTTTGGGAATTGCGGGGAGATGTTATGTTATGTAGTACATTTTGTACACTTGGCTTTACTTCCCGAATAAATAATGAACTTTATGTAGTTTCAAGCATTCTGTTTGTTTACCGAAAATACATACAAAGATTCTTTGGAATAAAGCCAATAAGAAAAGTATCCAAATTCTGAGTTTCTTAGTCATCGACTATATACCGAAATAGGCATTCATTTTTCGATTTAAATATTAGCGAAAAATTGGTTGACTAATTTAATGGCTTATTTCCTAAAAGTTCATTGCTCTCGTACAAATAATGTTCGTTTGTTGTGACGACAATAACGAAATATACTATTTTATAAACGGATTGCTTGTAATTGTTACCCTCTTAAGGGGTCATTAGTAACAGTTCTTATCTTTTCAACAACTTTCACTTGACTGTGGAGAATATGGAGCCAATTTCTTGATTGTGGGATCAAGCCAGGTGTTATGAAAAAAAAGACAGGATAAATTAATCTTTTTTCAGAACTGGCATCGTAGTGGTAGTTATACCTAATGATGAGTACAATAACCCTTTATGAGTATACAATATCACCTATCACCCCATATAAAGTTCTATAAGACGTAAAAGTCTGATTAGTCAGCGTACTAGGATCAAAGTATCATTTTCTCTCATCAAAGTATCAAGTATCTCACAAACCGACAAAATGATATACAAGGTAAACGTTGTCGTAGCCAACTCGTAGCACTCGTAGCACGTGCTACGAATGTCGTCTAATGTGCTACGCCGTAGCAAGCAAAACAAAGTGATATTGAGTGAAAACGCGTTCAACATGATTTCCTCAGATATTGAACTTGTATAGGAAAATTGCTAACAATATTTTTTTATCGGTTGTTATGACCATTTGTTGAAAAGACATAACAAGATACTCAGTTGGAAATGATATTTTGACATTGTTTCTATATTTTGCTTGTTGGCTGAAACTATGAACAATTTAATTATTGTGTCATAAATTTTTTTTTTAAATTATAAAGTTAATTGTAGTTTATGATTATAAAGTTGTTGAATCCTTAATATTAATGTGAAAGTTTGCGAGGATGGATGGATGGATGTTTGTTACTCCATCACTCCAAAACTACTAAACTGACAAGACAGAAATTTGATATGTAGTTAGTTCAGACAACAGTTAGGAAATAACAACACGTAGGGTACTTTTTATCTCTTTATATTTTCACGGAAACGAAGACTACGCGCGTGTAACCGCGGGGCACAGCTAATATAGTTGAATTAATGATATTTTTAGTTTTTCTATGTTTGTACATTTATACTATTTCTAAGCAAATAATTTTTTTTTATCTATTTATTAATGAAAAAAAAGAAGGGAGGTAAATAATAATAATAAAATGGGACAATGGGGATTGCCCCATTTTATGGGGCTACATTGGTAACCAGCGAAATTACTGGGCATGATGATATTCAACAACTCATATCTCGGGGTGTCAGGCGCAGTGCAGTGCCGCGCATAATTTTGAATTTTAAAACACATTACTGGGCATGATGATATTCAACAACTCATATCTCGGGGTGGCAGGCGCAGTGCAGTGCCGCGCGTAATTTTGAATTTTAAAACACTGGGTGTCACTGTGTCTGATATGGGCAATCATAATGCTTACGATCAGGCACCTGATTAGCTCGTCTTGTCACTCACTATAAAAAAAATATTCATGTGTAGTGTAACACTCATAAACTTAAAAAATAAACATTTTTCAATCATAATCACATTACAAACCGCTAAAAACTGACCCCAACGATTCGGTAGATATAAATTCGGCCATTCATTTTATGAGCGGAGAAAATTTATGACTAAATACCTCCCACCGGGTCAAACTCTGGCATATTTGAGTGCATTACTCAAACTAGCGCTTCGGGGTATTGGGGATCATTGAATCATTTGGTTGGGGATTTTCAACCAACTCGGAAAGAAACTTCTATGTTTACAGGATTTCAAAATACTCTGGGTTTATTCGATGTTTTAAGCAATTAAAAAACTATCTCGTATATAATGTTAAGTAAACTTAACTCATAAATTATTTTGTTCGCTCGTTACTCTACCTAATTTTTTTTCTGAGTGTACATGTGACATACATACTGACTGTAACTGAATATTATTATTTTTGCACTGATTGTAATTTTTTAAGAACGCCAAATAAATAAAAAAAAATAAAAATTAAGAGGACATCCTAGCGAGTAATGCGACAGTTGTATGAAAAAAAAAACCAAATTGATGTTTTGGTAAGTAGTTTGGTAGGTAAGTGAGGTCACTACATATTATAAAATCCTAAATGACTCACTCATATGCAACGCAGAGCCCAAACCACTGCTCCTAGAGACTTGAAACATGGAATGTAGGTTCTTTTCGTTGTCTGGACGTGTGCTACGAAAGGATATTTAAAAAATCACATTCTAATTGGTCCAAAAAAGGCGTCAGAGTTTTGGTATAAAATTCCCATATTTCATAATTGCGAGCGAGCAAAGCCGCTAATTTTTAAATCATCATTAAATATGTATGTATATGTATGTTTAAATATTACTGTTACGTTTGTACTGACAGCCTTGTTGGCTCAGATGGTAGGAACTCTGCTTTCTATGCCTCAGGTCATGTCGGATTTGATCCCCGGTCAGGTCAAACATTTGTGCGCATGAACATGTCTGTTTGTTCTGTATCTGGGTGTAATAAGTTTATATCAGTCATCTGGTTACCATAGTACAGGCTTCTAGCCTAGTTTGGGACCAGATGACCGTGTGTGGAAGATGTCCCATATTATTTATTTATTTTATTATTATACGAGTATTTATTTTCTTTTAATGTACTTTTAATTTATTTTACTAACTTATTTCAACTACTGCGATCGTTCTATAGGGGAGTCCTATGTTCAGCAGTGGACAATGGTCTTTCGGCTGATAATGATAATGACTAATTTAGTTAAAAAAACTTTCCACTGTTAAACGATACAAGCTGAAAATGATGATAATTGTTTAAAAAAAAAACTTTCATCAATAAATTTCTTTGTTCCCGTAACGATTTCAGGATATGGCGTTTGTAAAAGCCATTTTCTATTTTTTATTTTTTGAGGTTTACCTCTAAAAATAGAAAAATTCAACGTCAAAAAAGCAACACATTTCCAATGTACCCTATCCTATCGGATATGCTCGATAAACACGAATCCTCAAAGTTTTACAGCATAATAGTCGAAGATTTTACAGCGCTCCATAAAAGAGTAAAGTTGGTACGCTTGATTTAATTTGAAGGCCACAGAGATAAGGGGAACGGCCCACTGAGGATAATTACCAATATACTGGTCAACAAATAAAATGAACTAGCAACTGTATTGAAAAGAAAAAGTTAACCCAGATTTTACTGACACTAATTTATGATAACCTAGCTGTGCCCCGCGGTTTCAACCGCGTTGTCTTCGTTTTCGTGGGAACATCAAGATAAAAAGTACCATGTGTTTTTCAACCCAATCAATTTAGTAGTTTTATTTTCTCGCTGAACAAAAAAGAAGCCCAAGCGCTAAGAAACTTGTAGGGCTTATTTTTTGAACTGATAGTTTTACAGTATAATATGTTTCGGTTACATTCGTTTGTTTCGAAAGTGCCGCGTGATGGCATTTATGCTGAAGTTTACAGGCATCTTTGTCCTCTATGTACTGATTGACTTTATAATAAGCCTTATTAAGTAATGTAGATTTTATATAGGTTTTGAACTTACCTATTGAGTGTCCCGTTATTTCCTTTGGCATTTTATTATAGAAACGTACACAATTTTCTAAGAATACCTTTTATAAAGTTAAAGATAAAGTTAAGTATAAAGCTAGGTAGAGCTATTTTGTCTCTATTCCTCGTATTAAAATAATGGAGGCTACTAATTAATTTGAATTTATGTAATTTTGTACGCACATACATGATGTTCTCATAGATGTATAAGGATGGTAGGGTCAGTGTGTTTATTTCTCTAACGAATTCTAATTTTTCTATACACAAGAATACAAATTTTATTGTAATCACTGATTAGCCAACCAAACGTTTAAAGGTATGCTAATAAAAGTCTGATCCTACATTATTTATAAGTAAACGGTGATTATAATTTTGTTCTCGACCTCCATTTAAAGCGTAAGCCTATAAGCTTGAATATTCTCTAATGGGCAACCGTTTGCCCATATTGTAAGTTTATCGCTACGCTCCCATTCTTGGACATAAGCTCTAAGTAATCCCTTAAACCTTTCGGCTCTTTGCATTTATTTCTCGTCCTTGGGTATTAGACCCCTATTTAAACTGTTTCTATACAAACTAGGCTGTAGTATGATCAATATTAATATATTAATAACTTGTTCTATTGTTATGTGTGTCAGTGAGTCAGTCAGGACTTCGAATTTTATTTAAATAATGTAAGGATTTCTTTAAACTCATAGTTACAGTTGAGCTACTAAGAGGAACGACATTTTATATTATTTTGGCCTATAATCAATTGATTAACACACATACATAGGCAGAGGTGTACCCAGGACTCAGTCCCATAGGTAGATACATCCACATTTCGCCAGTATGTTATTGGTCCCATGTAATAGGGGGCGAGCCTATTGCCATCTACCGGGCACAGTTGACTTCAGGCAGTTATTGAGATAATTCCTAATGGAAAAATTCAATATTTAACACTTTGCCTGACCTGGGGATCGAACACGTTAACATATTCGATAAAATATCTTTTTTATTTTTGAGATACATATCCCATATATTTTTTATTAAAAAAAGACAATATCTTCTTACTACTCGTATCTACACTAACTATATACACTATGCCATAGAACACTTTGATAATCCACAGGCCGACATATCAGCCGACATATCAAGATGCTGGCGGCATTGCCAGCATTTTGGGTATTATTGGCCATTTTTTAAATGAAATGGAATTGTTGTCAAATTCCTAATAGGTGTTCTTTTGTTTTAATTGGAGACATATAACTGAACGAGTAATATTGATCTGCGTATACCCAGACGCCATGGAATTCGATAAAATGGTCATCCTCGAAAAATAAGCAAGCAATTTTTTCAAACCAACAATGTCTAATTGGGCAATACTTCCCAAAACCCCTTGAAATAATTCTAAGACATCAACCAAGTCAATTTTGAAGTCAATAGCTTCTAATAGCATGTAGATTATTCTCGTTAACACAATTTTGTATACTAGTGAGTCCAAAAGGCCTTCGTTTAAGTTTGAGGTGGCAACACGGCGTCCAATAATAAATCATGCATTGTTGTGGGCAACAAAAGAAGTCATTTTTAGCGGAAAAGTGCGCCATTCGAGGTGCCGTCCTACAATATTTGTATAGAAATTCAAAGAAGCTAAGGTCAGACCTGAGTTTCAGCACAATACACGCTTTAAATGATATGCAATATTGAAATCACTTCAAAACTGGGTCAACTTTCAATAGCCATGTGATACAGCAATATTTTTCATAATCTTTGGCCCTGTATCGTAATTTTCCGCTTCGGGTTTCGAATATTTTTTTAAGAATATATAATAACTTTGTTATTATGGTAACTTCTTAAATAGAGGTACTCAAGGGAAATCATTTTGGAAATTTAATATTTTTTGAGTAAAAGATTTACTTTTTAGTAACTAGGTACGGAAAATATTTTGTGAAGGAAAATCTAAGTGGGATATGTCTAAGGTTTTAGTCTAAGCCACGTATTTTGTAGGGATCTTTCTAAATGTTTTAGTATATTGCGATATTATGTGTAATTTTATATAAATACTAGTATAAGAACAGCATGTTTTGTAGTGGTAGGCCTCTTTTGCCTCTTTCCACACCTTTGCCAGTTATTCATCCACCAAGCAGTAATGTGCAAACATTACTGTATTCCGGTCTGAAGGGCAATGTTACCAGCGAAATTACTGGGCTGACAGGCGCAGTGCAGTGCCGCGCAGAATTTTGTATTTTAAAACACTGGGTGGCACTGTGTCTGATATGGACAATCATGCTTACCATCAGGCACCTGATTTGCTCGTCTTGTGACTCACTATCATAAAAAAAAGCGACTTTGCCTGCTCATAATTATGAAATATGGGAGTTTTATACCAATACTTTGACCCCATTTTTGGACCCTTTAGGATGTGAATTTTTAATAATACTCTGTTAGCAATACGTTCAGACTACGAAAAGAATTTACATTCCAAGTTACTATATATTATAAAATCCTAAATTACTCACTGACTGTCATACAACGCAGAGCCCAAACCACTGATCCTAGAGACTTGAAACTTGGAATGTAGGTTCTTCTCGTTGTCTGGACGTGTGCTAAGAAAGGATTTTTGAAAATTCATATTCATACACTAATGAGCGAGCAAAGCCGCATTGCTTATACAAGTATATGATATATTTTCTAAGCGAAGTCAAGTTCCACGCAGTGAAAGTTTGGCAACGTAAAATTTGGGTTTCGGAAAAAGTGGTGCTTCATTCTACGAGTAGTATGTAAAGGACGCATCGTAAACCAGATTTATAATCAATTCGTTGATACTGATACGAAAGACCCAGTTTTTTCAGACTTACGAGAACCTACGTATATGTGTACCTTAGAACACGGACCACGGGAAGTGACAAGTGCTAATTCCAGTACTAAATGTTTCCTGCCAGTTTTCACCGTGACTGCGCCGTGGCACGTCGTAGCACTAACACCAAACAGCACACAACTAAAACAAATGAACAGAACATTCATGCAACCTCTGCAAGGGAATCGTATACATTTAACAACTCCTGTGATTAAATGCTCTACGTTCACGAGTAACTATGGACGGTGCCTGGGATTTTTTACGATAAAAACACTCTTTCCTTAGATAGAATACCCTCGTTCAAATTACCCGTGTGATGTGCAGGTAATAAAAGGGAATCAGGTTGATCTTTTTTACTATACGAGGTGTAGCTTTTGCTCAAGAAATGGTTATTTGTTGTATTTACGGAAATTTTAGTAGGATGGAATAGGTAGTAAAATAAAACCCAAATATAACAAGGTACTCTAGGTCCAAAGGTTGAGGATGAGAACTGAGCCCTGAAGAGTGAGTCTGGTTTTTTATATTATTTTATAATTTCTTTCTATTAATAGAATTTAAATTAGGTACAAATTATTCACAATAACAAATATATACCAAAATTGGGAAGAAGTGTTTCATAATAACAGATCACGCTTCACTTCAACGGTTCGCCAAACTTAAAAATCCAACCGGCAGGCTAAACCGTTGGGCCTGTCGCTTGAGCCAATTCGAATTCGAACTTATCCATAAAAAGGGCAAAGAACACGTGATCCCTGACACTCTCTCTCTCTCTCTCTCTCTCTCTCTCTCTCGTAATACCTACCTCATGCTCATGCCCCACCTAGTTTTTCTGGAACACGGCTCGAATCTGTGATTGTTCACAGGGTTCAGGGTACGGGCAGTGTATCCAGACATCTTCAGGGTACGGGCTGTGTACCCACTCGAGTTCGAGGGCGCAGGCCGATCTCCTGACATATCTCGTGGGTACACGCCGATCGCACCGCGCATCGCACGGGTACAGGCTGTTTTCCCAGGCGAGTCCGTGGGAACGGACACGCGGATGCGTCGATTTGGGTGCCGACGCCATTTTGTCGTGCACCACGGCTTGACCCCCCTTTGCCTCATTTATCATTAATTTTTGAACTGCTTCACCGTATATATTTTTAATTTAGCTTATTTAATTTTATTCTGGCCAAAATAGGTAGGAAAGCCTAGTATTTAAGGAGGTCCTAGGATAAGAATATCCCTATACTACTTAGGTTGTATTTAGGACTCTTCTCTCATTTAATAAAGTCGTAACCCTATATTATAATAATTATCTGTGTATTTAGGGTGTTACTTTAAGGTTTTCTATATCAATTTCATTTTTATTTCTGTGATTGCCTAATTTATATTTAATGCTTTGTGACAATATATTGAACTTGTGATCTTATTTTGTGTTCTGTTTTATTTGCATCCAACATCTTATGCTTGTGATGAGAACATCGACTGGCGCTCTTTATAAATATTAGTCGGTATTCTCATCCTCTAGGCCAAACGAACACCCATGCTCTGAGAACCCATTTCTCGTGCTCATTTTATTATTTACCGCTGGCTAGTTCCTGGAGCAAGGGCTTTCTCTAACGATCTCACAGTGGGCTCAGTGCCACACAACACCTATAGGCACACTATAAGAACCCACGCCCATCTGGCCCGAAATCACGCACATTACAGTGGCAAAAAATACAATGATAAAAAAATTCTGAAGTTGATCCTAATCACAGAACAGATAATAATACTACGTATAGAATGGACACTGTCATCCGCCCACCAATCGGGCCTTCCTCACCCCGCAAGCGAGATTGAGCTCTCCACGAGCCCCGCTTCGCTAGGAAATCACTTCACGCACACTTTTGCACGTGTACAAAATTCCATGTGTGCAGTGTCTGTGTAGCAGGTTATAGCGCGGTTTTTGTATGTAATTGAGTTGAGTGTCCGGGGTTTGCACTAATTTAGATAAAAATCTCTGTTTTCACCATGATGTCGAAAATTATGTTACATAAAGCGGTATTTTGATAATTTATACTAATAATCGTATCGAAATGTGGGTGTATCTACTATGGGACTGAGTCCTCGGTACACCTCTGCCTACCTCTTCGGGAAAAAGGCGTGAATGTATGTATGTTTTGTATTTTTTACTTAATGTAATATATGTGCAAGTTTGTGAGGATGGATGGATGTTCGTTACTCTTTCCCGCCAAAACTACTGAACAGATTGGACTTAAATTCGATATGTAGATTAGTAGTTTAGATTCTGGAATTACACAGTGTGTACTTTTTGCCTTGATTACCAAGAGTTATACGCGGGACACAGTTAGTTATATTATAATAGTATTTTAATAATAATAAGATATGGGACAACTTCCACACACTGGTCCCATCATCTTGTCCCAAACTAGGCTAGAAGTCTGTACTATGGTAACCAGATGACTGATATACATAATTAATAAGCTTATAACACCCAGACACATACACTAGGCGCTGGTACGTGCGTCAACTCGTGAACGGGTGCTGCGAGCGGGGGTTGGTCTGTGCCAGGTGTTCGGTGGTGTAATAGATCTATATGTATATATGTAAAAGTATTATAATTATATATGTATGTATTTATATGTAATTTATGTTATAATAATAGGTAAATAAAATAAAAATATTACGCTATGGACTCCCTCAAGATAGTCTAAGTTAGTCCAATAAAAGCGCCTAATAATGCAATTAATTATGTAAAAAAAGGTCCAAACGCTCTTGTTTGGAGATGTTTTGATGTACAAATAAAAAATAAAAATAAAAAAAACACCTAGAGACAGATCAAACAGACGTGTTCATGCACACAAATGTTTGACCTGGCCGGGATCTGCAGCTCAGAAAGCAGGGTTGATACCATCTGAGCCCACGAGGCTGTCAATAATTCAATTAATTTTCAATGTCAATAATTTTGTAGAGGCATAATAGTCGGAGAGTGGGGCTGCAGTCAGCAGCGCTCTCCTCTTTAAATCCGGTTTTCACAGTACGTAAATATTGTAAATATTGGATTGTTTCATTAGGAATTATCTCAATAACTGCCTGGAGTCTGGAACTGTGCCCGGTAGATGGCAATAGGCTCGCCCCCTATTACATGGGACCAATAACATACTGGCGAAATGTGAGTGTATCTACTATGGGACTGAGTCCTGGGTACACCTCTGCCTACCCCTTCGGGAAAAAGGCGTGAATGTATGTTTATGTTTCACAGTACGAGTACACTAGGACCAAGTGCACTCGGACGCTACTCGGATAGTGTAAACACGTCGTCCTAGTCCACTTTGACACAGCAGTTGACTAGGACGGTGCTCTATTCTTATATGCCGGTCACTCACATGCGTACGAATACGCGAACCCATAAGTGTAGGACGACATTCGCAAATAGTTATGCAAAGTTTTCGCTGCATTCGTGCTTTTCCAAGTTGTGTCGGTTTTTTGACGCACATCAAAGGGCGCGGACCTCGAACCTTCGCGTAGTCTCCTACACATTCGTGCAACCAGTTGTGCTCACAGAGTACTTTATATATCTTAGCGATAAGACCGCCCATTTTTACACTAGTTATTATAAATTGTTATTACTTTTTAGATCTTCTTGTTTGTGGTGTACCAATAAAGTGTTTATCTATCTATGAAATGCAAACGGGTTTCCATAATGAGTTTGCGAACCCATTCGCATATCCGCTGAGTTTGCGAATAGTATATCTGACTGCCCTCACATGCGTGCAAACATTTGTACAATGTACGAATATTTTTACGCATGTGAGTGACCGGGGTTACAAGCTGACTTGGATGTCAGCTTGTAAGAATAGAGATCAGCATGATTGTTTATAAAACAAAATGGCGACAAGTGAAATATTAGGATCACGTCAATATTATCATAAGCTTTAAAGTATCGTTGGCGTTCTGGCTTCAGGTTTTTATTATTGCGAGTTAAAGTAAAGTCTAATAAGGACGGCGCAGGAACACGCTGGAGGCGGGCCGCTTACAACCGGACTGGATGGAAATCTATTGTAGTGGCAGAATACATAGTATACGTAGTGTATAAGTATACATATTATATATAGGTACATCTATGTATTAAGCAAGCAGATCGTCAATAAACGTGTAACCTAAAGCACGTCTTTCTATTCCTTCGGCTCCTTACACTAACCCCACACTATGAGGGAGGCCTATGTTCAGTAGTGGACATCTTTCGGCTGATGATGATGATGAATTTCGGTATCATTTGATTAGTAAATGTTCACAAATGGTTAAATCATTTCTTGCAAAAGCTAATAACTGTATATATTCACTTTTGATTCAAAAGTTCATTCTCATTACATAGCAATTGACACAATTCAGTCGAACCATAGCAAACTCAATTAAAATCACCGCCTACCATTAGAGTCTAACGTCTTCTAACCAAGTTTAATTTGTCTTTGTCGAGATCGATGTCTTTGTTTTATTTGATGGGAAATGGGTGTAAAGGCGCTAAATTAATTTATTACTTTAATTATCACATTATTAATCGCAATAATGTATGTTACACGAAAATAGTCTATTAATTCGTGGTAACTTTTGTAGGGCCCATGTACGTATGTATGAACGGTATGTATGTCAGCGGTTTTGTGTGCAAGCGAGATGCATGAATGAGGTACGCCAGTTACTGCGCACTGGCCGTCGCGAAAGGTTTTAATCGTTGTGGCGAAAAAACTCAAAAATCGGAACACGTAATTCGGACTAGTACGTAGTTACTCCCGCCCCCTTATTACGGACGCAACAGAAGTGTGGATAGCGTTTAAATTGCTAAATGTCTGCTGTCAAACATCATTTTTTGTATACCTTTTGACAGCAGACATTAAGCAATTAAACGCTTTCCACTTCCACACTTCTGTTGCGTCCGTAATAAGGGGACGATGCCCCCGTGTACCCACAGTGGTGACCCCGTATCACGAACAATATCAGTGACTGAAAATTATTATTGAGGACAGAGGAGTGGCATCGGTTATTTTAGAACTCAAAAAAAAGCGAAATCACGTCGGGGTTACCACCACTGTGGGTACAGGGGGGTATCAGGAGTTACTACTTACTATTAATAAAAGTCCTAATAACATTATGAATGAATGATTAAAACCTTTCGCGGCGGTCAGTGCGCAGTAACTGGCGTGCCTCATTCATGGATCTCGCTTGCACACAAAATCGCTGACAAAAACATAGTCATGCATACTGGTCCCTACACTTTTTATTACTAAGGTTCAATAAAAACTGTAATTTTTTTTTATGATAATGAGTGATAAGACGAGCAAATCAGGTGCCTGATGGTAAGCATCATGATTGAAATTCTGCGCGGCACTGCACTGCGCCTGTCACCCTGAGATATGAGTTGTTGAATCTCATCATGCCCAGTAATTTTGCTGGTAACAATGCCCTTCAGAACGGAACACAGTAATGTTTGCACATTACTGCTTGGCGGATGAATTACTGGCAAAGGTGTGGTACTTCCCCAGACGGCCCCCTGCAAAAGAGGCCTACAACTACAAAATCAAATCTGTAATCAAATTACATTCGTTTTGTGCACAGTGCCGCACTGGTACGCCAAGTTGTATAACTTGGCGTACCAGTGCGGCAATATACGTTATAGTGCGGTGGTGGCGCAAGTATTTGCGCCACCGTAATTACATGTATGTTCACTGCAAATAAAATTCACAAATGTTTTCACCAAAAGTCGTCGCACTGTACACGTAAGCACACTAGCCTCGAGTTTTGCGGCGGATTTTTTTACTCGTTTGACAGTATAGCCACAGAACAGTTAACAATTAACAATATTACGTATAGAAACACTGTCATCCGCCCACCAATCGGGCCTTCCTCACCCCGCGAGCGAGATTGAGCTCTTGACGAACCCCGTTTCGCAGGGAAATCACCTCACGCACACTCGTGCGCATGTACAAAACTCCATGTGTGCAATGTCTGTGTAGTCGGTAGATATATCGTGACTTTTGTATGGGAATTGAGTCGAGTGTCCGGGGTGTGGTATGCATTAAATATCGAACCTCTTTGAGTAAAAGTCAATGATTCTATTTCAATAGATCGTAGTGGTAGGCCTCTTTTGCAGGGGGCCGCCTGGGGAAGCACCACACCTTTGCCAGTTATTCATCCGCCAAGCAGTAATGTGCAAACATTACTGTGTTCCGGTATGAAGGGCAATGTTACCAGCGAAATTACTGGGCATGATGAGATTTAACAACTCATATCTCAGGGTGACAGGCGCAGTACAGTGCCGCGCAGAATTTTGAATTTTAAAACACTGGGTGGCACTGTGTCTGATATGGGCAATCATGTTGCTTAACATCAGGCACCTGATTTGCTGGTCTTGTCACTCACTATCATAAAAAAAAACTATTTTAATAGTTAGAACTTAATGATCTTGAATTGCTCACAATTTGTTGGAACTACTAAATCCAAAACAAGTAATCAAAATTAAATCCATCATCATCATCTCAGCCGGAGGAAGTCCACTGCTGGACATAGGCCTCCCCAATAACCCCCCTGGTTATGCCAGTAGGTACTCACCACCCTTGGCAGGCGGGTTGTCGAGCGCAGTTCGATATTTTTTTACGCAGAGGACTCTACAGCCCGTCCTCTGGACCTGATAATCCTTAGCCAGCTCTTACTGCAACCACGGCTAGAGAGGTTTAATAATGTAAATTAAATCTCAAAGCTGAACCTAATTAGTACGCAAGGAAGAGAATCCAAACTAATAGTAAGGTTTGCGAAGTTGCAACTCATCAGACCGTCTCAAAGGAGCTTCGGCTAATGAAATCTTAGACACGACGCGAGTTGGTTACTGATTTATGAATAAAAAACCTAAACTTTATTTAATATATAATATATTTTTTTATTACTGTATATAATAATAATATGGGATAACTTCCACACACGGTCATCTGGTCCCAAACTAGGCTAGAAGCCTGTACTATGATAACCAGATGACTGATATACATACTTATATAAGCTTATAACACCCAGACTGCCTCGGTGGCGTAGTGGGCGCATGCTCGACTGCCAATCAAGAGGTCCCGGGTTCGATCCCCAGGTCAGGCATAGTGTTAAATATTGGATTTTTCCATTAGGAATTATCTCAATAGCTGCCTGGAGTCTGGAACTGTGCCCGGTATATGGCAATAGGCTCGCCCCCTATTACATGGGACCAATAACATACTGGCGAAATGTGGGTGTATCTACTATGGGACTGAGTCCTGGGTACACCTCTGCCTACCCCTTCGGGAAAAAGGCGTGAATGTATGTTATGTTATGTTATGTTTATAACACCCAGACACAGATCAAACAGACATATTCATGCACACAAATGATTGACCTGGCCGGGGATCAAACCCGGATTGAATATTATTAGTCAATATCGTATTTTAGATAAGATTAGATTACTCTTTACTTCGACCATTATTTTAATAATATTACAACGTTCAACATAATAACTTAAAATTTAAGCTATAACTAAAAAAATTGATTGGTCGACAATGGGCGGCCTTATCGCTTTAAGCGATCTCTTCGAGGCAACCAGTCGTTGGAGGCTAGTGCCTGAGATTAATTGAAAAATTAATCCTTTAAGTTGTGTCCTGTGTATGGTGTACAATCAAATGTATATCTTTAAAATATTCTTGAAAAGATACTGTTACTATCAGTGTAGCCTCGCCCTTAAATAAAGTCGGAAGGCTAATTTCATATTCATATTATACAAACAAAATCATCGTAATTTGGTAGACCCTTAATTTCATAGAGGAAATACCTATTGATTGATAAAAATTACCCCGATGTCTTATTACGATAGGGTTTAATCACAAAGTCAAACATTCAAACGTTGATTACGTATCATAAATCTATACTAATATTATAAAGAGAGAAACTTTGTTTTTTTGTTTTTTTGTTTTTTTGTTTGTAACGAATAGGCTCCGAAACTACTGGACCGATTTTAAAAATTCTTTCACTTATGGATAGCTTAATTCAGTGTGAGTGCCATAGGCTATATGAGATTTTGAAAAAAAATGGGGATCCGTAAGAAAACTGCAATATTGTGAACCAAGGTGTTACATAATATAATTACCATATTCATAAATTTGCGTGCGCTGTGAAATGCATTGATGGTAGAATAATATAATGTACTAGGGGTTTGTAGTACTTATCAATACCTACAAAACAGTATACATAGATTATATCCATCTTTTTTGGTTTAGTCACTATAATCGAAAAAGTGATTATTTTCATGCGGTGTGAAAACTATTGGTGGTAGAGTAAAGTAATGTACTAGGGGTTTGTAGTACTTATCAATACCTACAAAACAGTATACATAGATTATATCCATCTTTTTTGGTTTAGTCACAATAATCGAAAAAGTGATTATTTTTCATGCGGTGTGAAAACTATTGGTGGTAGAGTAAAGTAATGTACTAGGGGTTTGTAGTACTTATCAATACCTACAAAACAGTATACATAGATTATATCCATCTTTTTTGGTTTAGTCACAATAATCGAAAAAGTGATTATTTTTCATGCGGTGTGAAAACTATTGGTGGTAGAGTAAAGTAATGTACTAGGGGTTTGTAGTACTTATCAATACCTACAAAACAGTATACATAGATTATATCCATCTTTTTTGGTTTAGTCACAATAATCGAAAAAGTGATTATTTTTCATGCGGTGTGAAAACTATTGGTGGTAGAGTAAAGTAATGTACTAGGGGTTTGTAGTACTTATCAATACCTACAAAACAGTATACATAGATTATATCCATCTTTTTTGGTTTAGTCACAATAATCGAAAAAGTGATTATTTTTCATGCGGTGTGAAAACTATTGGTGGTAGAGTAAAGTAATGTACTAGGGGTTTGTAGTACTTATCAATACCTACAAAACAGTATACATAGATTATATCCATCTTTTTTGGTTTAGTCACAATAATCGAAAAAGTGATTATTTTTCATGCGGTGTGAAAACTATTGGTGGTAGAATAAAGTAATGTACTAGGGGTTTGTAGTACTTATCAATACCTACAAAACAATATACATAGATTATATCCATCTATTTTGGTTTAGTCACAATAATCGAAAAAATGATTATTTTTCATGCGGTGTAAAAACTATTGGTGGTAGAGTAAAGTAATGTACTTGGGGTTTGTAGTACTTATCAATACCTACAAAACAGTATACATAGATTCTATCCATCTTTTTTGGTTTAGTCACAATAATCGAAAAAGTGATTATTTTTCATGCGGTGTGAAAACTATTGGTGGTAGAGTAAAATAATGTACTAGGGGTTTGTAGTACTTATTAATACCTACAAAACAGTATACATAGATTATATCCATCTTTTTTGGTTTAGTCACAATAATCGAAGCAGTGATTATTTTTCATGCGGTGTGAAAACTATCGGTGGTAGATTAAAGTAATGTACTAGGGGATTGTATTAATTATCAATACCTACAAAACAGTATACATAGATTCTATCCATCTTTTTTGGTTTAGTCACAATAATCGAAAAAGTGATTATTTTTCATGCGGTGTGAAAACTATTGGTGGTAGAGTAAAGTAATGTACTAGGGTTTGTAGTACTTATCAATACCTACAAAACAGTATACATAGATTATATCCATCTTTTTTGGTTTAGTCACAATAATCGAAAAAGTGATTATTTTTCATGCGGTGTGAAAACTATTGGTGGTAGAGTAAAGTAATGTACTAGGGGTTTGTAGTACTTATCAATACCTACAAAACAGTATACATAGATTATATCCATCTTTTTTGGTTTAGTCACAATAATCGAAAAAGTGATTATTTTTCATGCGGTGTGAAAACTATTGGTGGTAGAGTAAAGTAATGTACTAGGGGTTTGTAGTACTTATCAATACCTACAAAACAGTATACATAGATTATATCCATCTTTTTTGGTTTAGTCACAATAATCGAAAAAGTGATTATTTTTCATGCGGTGTGAAAACTATTGGTGGTAGAGTAAAGTAATGTACTAGGGGTTTGTAGTACTTATCAATACCTACAAAACAGTATACATAGATTATATCCATCTATTTTGGTTTAGTCACAATAATCGAAAAAATGATTATTTTTCATGCGGTGTGAAAACTATTGGTGGTAGAGTAAAGTAATGTACTTGGGGTTTGTAGTACTTATCAATACCTACAAAACAGTATACATAGATTCTATCCATCTTTTTTGGTTTAGTTACAATAATCGAAAAAGTGATTATTTTTCATGCGGTGTGAAAACTATTGGTGGTAGAGTAAAATAATGTACTAGGGGTTTGTAGTACTTATTAATACCTACAAAACAGTATACATAGATTATATCCATCTTTTTTGGTTTAGTCACAATAATCGAAGCAGTGATTATTTTTCATGCGGTGTGAAAACTATCGGTGGTAGATTAAAGTAATGTACTAGGGGATTGTATTAATTATCAATACCTACAAAACAGTATACATAGATTCTATCCATCTTTTTTGGTTTAGTCACAATAATCGAAAAAGTGATTATTTTTCATGCGGTGTGAAAACTATTGGTGGTAGAGTAAAGTAATGTACTAGGGTTTGTAGTACTTATCAATACCTACAAAACAGTATACATAGATTATATCCATCTATTTTGGTTTAGTCACAATAATTGAAGCAGTGATTATTTTTCATGCGGTGTGAAAACTATTGGTGGTAGAGTAAAATAATGTACTAGGGGTTTGTAGTACTTATTAATACCTACAAAACAGTATACATAGATTATATCCATCTTTTTTGGTTTAGTCACAATAATCGAAGCAGTGATTATTTTTCATGCGGTGTGAAAACTATCGGTGGTAGATTAAAGTAATGTACTAGGGGATTGTATTAATTATCAATACCTACAAAACAGTATACATAGATTATATCCATCTTTTCTGGTTTAGTCACAATAATCGAAGCAGTGATTATTTTTCATGTGGTGTGAAAAGTATTGGTGGTAGAATAAAGTAATGTACTAGGGGTTTGTAGTACTCATCAATATCTTCAAAATAGCCCACGATAAATTATAACATGTGTTAAGGTTTGGTTATTGTAACGGAAATAGTCATTAATTTGCGTGCGCTGCGTATAAACCATTAGGGTTATATTTATTAAAATACAATGTATCACGAATTTACTCCTGATAAACGTCCACTATACCTACTTCTGCTACCCGTGCGAAGCCGGGGCGGGTCGCTAGTAGATTATAAAGCCTCGACATGATCGAGCGATGACAGCCTCGTTGGCTCAGATAGTAGTAACTCTGCTTGCTGTGCCGCAGGCCCCGGGTTGGATCCCCTGGCAGGTCAAACATTTGTGTGCATCAACATGTCTGTTTGATCTGTGTCTGGGTGTTTTAAGCTTATATAAGTATGTATATCAGTCATCTGGTTACCATAGTATAGGCTTCTAGCCTAGTTTGGGACCAGATGACCGTGTGTAAAAGTTGTCCCATACTATTATATTATTAAGGCATACCTAGGTAAGTATGCATAGTCCATAACTAAATCCTGAACTTAACAGGATACAGAACCTCTTACCAGTTTGACACAATCCTATGGAAAATTTACGAAATCGATGTTTTGTTTTCCTGTGTTTCCTCCGAGAATATTTGATTTTATACATTTATATCTTGAAAATTAGAAGATGAATTAGGCTATGTCCTTGTTATTTTATTTTTGTTCCTTAATACTTCATTCATTTCTGTTGAACGTCTAATTACGCGAGTTAAACTGGGACAGTTTTTCATGTTTTTAAAGGGTCATACTTCATTTAACAATAAATTTGTAGAAAAATGAAAATGACAGGGACATGCTCACTGAAGACCTACCATTACAAAAGAGACCTACCACTACAAAAGAGACCTACAACTACAAAATAAATATTACAAGATAAAATAATATTTGTTTTTGTTGATTTTCCCAGACTGAACCAATGACGGTCTCAGAGAAAGGTAGAGACGGATGACCTCCTAACATTGCAATTATTGAAAAACTTGGGCTTCAATTTTTTGCAGATAAACTAATTATACATTATCATGTTCTTTTTATCAAATAAAATTAACAAAATAATTTCATAACATACGTAATCCTTTGTTAGATACACTTACAGTTATGTTGATTTATAGAGCACAAAATAACATATCACGCGGTTACATGCACTCACGACATATGTTTAGGCGCAACTGAAGTCAATCAATGTGAATGTTGCTAAGGTGACAACATTTAAAAGGACCGATCAATCAGAGTGAGTCACATATCTTTATGTCGATCGACTGAATTTCAATTTTTATTTAATGATTATATGGTTAAATTAAAGTTACAGCTATTTATTTCAAAGGCTTCAATTTGTCGAAATTCTAAATGGTGTCTCACAGAGACTTATTAGTTTTGTATGCAACAGCTTTCATTGATCAACCTGTATAGGTATATAGGTGTATGTATAGGTAACTAAGTACCTATACAATGCAATAAAAAATCGATTACCTATATAACACTCGGTCATTCAAAAGTAACGATTCCAAATCGTTTATCTGATTTGTGTTCTTGAAAACTCCCCTAAAATTTGGTAAAATGTCCATGAATATCCTCAGTAATGCGTAAAGGAAATCATTCGAATGAAACGGTCTCGATTCTCCCTAATCATCACTGTATCATTAGACAATCGAGATATACTGATACACACGGTAAAAATAGTATAATTTTGGATGGAATTAGGAATTTGAAACGTTGGATTTTGAAAGCTTGTGCCTCAAGGTATGGCGCCCTACACCGTAAACATAAATCTTCATTTGAACATAACATAACATAAAAGCACGCCTATTTCCCGAAGGGGTAGCCAGGTGTGCACCCAGAACTCAGTGAAATGAGTGACTCAACTGGCGAAATGTGGGTGTGCTTACTACATATTTGAAACAGTCTTATATTCGTTTTTCTAAATCTTACTAATATTATTAATCTCATATCTCAGTACAATGTAAAAAAGTTATGTTTTTATTAGGTGAACAAAACGCTATCTAGATGGCGCTGGAGTCGAGTAAGAACTTAACGATTTCTAACTTGACTCCAGCGCCATCTAGATAGCACTAAAAACAGCGCTAGCACTGCTTTTTTGTGTGTATGTTTGTTTCCTTTTCACGCTAAAATTACTGAACCAATTAAGCTGATATTTGGTATGTTGACAGCTAAGACGTTGGAATGACAGATAGTGCACTTTATATCCCGATGTCCCCACGGGAATGTAGATAACGCGGTAAAACCGCGAGGCACAGCTAGTAACTTTCTAAAGACATTTTTCTATCGATCGATATGCTCAAATCTCGCAGCCCAATCTCCTGTGTACCCCTCCATTAGGGGCTGGCATAGATTATCATCTTACGGGCCGTTGAGCTCATTTCAGCGTAATAAGCCGAGTTACGCTGCCGTTTTCATATTTCCGACTGAAAGGAATCCGCTTATGGAGACGAGGTGGTGATTAGGTTAGGCCTTTTTATCATTTTATACACCGCTTTGATGAAGGAAAGAAGGGTTAAAATTGCGATAAGAAAGTATATTTAGAACAAGGGCTTTTGCGTACACCGCGTAAATGTGATATTCCCATCTGTCACTAATTGATTTCTTACTTTCCAGTTGTCTTGTGGACAGTAAAAATCGTTAGAATTATAAAGAAAAGAAAGTTGGAGAGAATTAGTAGAATTAAGCCTACTTGCACGAATATTATGGTTAAATATGATAAACACAGGTTAGATTGAACCCATATTTTATCTTGTACAACTAAAGACTGACGTAGGAAGAGCTAATATTATGACGTTTCTTTTATTTTATCCACTGAAATGTCTATAAATACGCTTCCGTTATAGTCCGACCAAGGATGAATGACACACTATAGAGATGCTCATTAATGTTTCCTTCATTGTTTGAGAGTTGATGACGTTTTCATTTGTACTCGTATAATATTTATTATTATAAGTACAAACTTATTTTGACCTTATAATATAGGTATAGTTTTGACATAAACTTTGCTAACACAGTTTTAACCTTCCCGATTCATCAGTGTGTACCTATGTACAGAATAATAAATTATTTGTATCGATTAGACGTTTACTACAGAAAAATAAGAGTTTATAAACAAAAATAAAATTATAGAGACATACTTAGTTTATTTCATCTTTAAAATATCAGGATATAAATTAATGTATAAATTAGGTTTACTACATTTGGAGGACACAGGGGAATATGAAAAATCGATTTGGTAAATTTTCGAGCTTTGGAGAGGGAATTTCTATATTATTTCTATGCTCGGAATTTCTCTTCGAGATCGAATCAGAAATGAGGAGATCCGTAGACGAACGAAAGTTATCGACATAGCCCAGCGGATTAGTTAGTTGAAGTGGCAATGGGCAGGGCACATAGCACGTAACACTGATGGCCGATGGGGCTGCAAAGTTCTCGAAAGGAGACCACGGAACGGCAAGCGCAACCTAGGACGTCCACCCAAAAGGTGGACAGACGATAAAGAACTGATAAACTGATAAAGATGGCAAGAACACGATGGAGGCGGGCCGCTTACAATCGGACTGAATGGAAATCTATGGGGGAGGCCTATGTTCAGCAGTGGACCTCCTGTGGCTGAGATGATGATGATGATGATGAAATTTTGCATAGAATTGTGTCAAACTGCTAATTGGTCCCCTTTCCTGTTAATAACAGTCCATTTCTGTCCGGTTGAAGCAATAGGCTTCCTCCTTCATCTTGGGACTTAAAGCTATCCTGTATTAATGCAGGTTCCAGATATAGTTCTGCCTAACCTTTCGGAGAAAAGGATGAATGTTATGTCATGTTAATAATCCGACTCCGGGATTCGTGAATTCCGGAAATTAATATTTCATTAGAAATTTTGATTTTATTAACCTAATTACATTTGGGTTCGATCCCCAGGTCAGGCAGTATTAAATATTGGATTTTTCCATTAGGAATTATCTCAATAACTGCCTGGAGTCTGGAACTGTGTCCGGTAGATGGCAATAGGCTCGCCCCCTATTACATGGGACCAATAACATACTGGCGAAATGTGGGTGTATCTACTATGGGACTGAGTCCTGGGTACACCTCTGCCTACCTCTTCGGGAAAAAGGCGTGAATGTATGTATTTATGTAATTACATTTAAGTGCGGTGTATGAGCTACTTTTATAATATGTACATTAAACACTGGACTGAGTTCACGACTTAAATCACTTAAACCTTTAGTAACGCGAACTCTGAACATTAATCTCTGCTCGACTCAGATTTCCAAAGTTACCAAATTTTCGACGCAAAATCGGAAACAATTTGCAAATAACAACAAACCTCATAATTTAAACGCCTCACCTTTGGCTTCATTGTTTCGGAACTCTGATCACGGCCATACAATTTCGCTTTAGGGACCGACTATAAATAATGCTTACGTGAAAAATAGGCTGGAATGTTTTTAAATTTATGGTAACCAACGAAATTATGATAAGAATGTTTGGAAAGGAACGCATTTGAACGGTAGACAGCCACAGAACTAGAAAGGTGTTCCTATAGAAGTCATATACTCGCATTACCTTGTCGCCGCACAGGGGACTCATTAATCACCTTTGCATCTATGTGTGCTGTGTAAGAACGATTTATTCGTCATAATCCACTCAACCGTCGGGCGCAATTTTGTTATAATCGAACATCTGAATCAACCTTATTTAAACAAAAGGGCCACTTAAAATAATTTTTCTCACATAACATCACGTCTTTTTTTATAAAAACCGTGGGCCGGGAGCTCACCGCATTATCAAAAATCTATCTGAGCGCTTGGTCGAGGCAACGCGTGATCAAAATGCTGACGTTTATCTGGCCCAACTTATAATTGCTATTCAACGTGGCAATGCCGCCAGTATCTTGGGTAGCTGCCATCTGACAGTAGTTTAGAACATTTGGATTTTCTATAGGCTGACATGTAGGCCTGTGGATTTTCGAAGTGTTCTATGGCATAGTGTATTTAGTTAGGGTTACATAGTAAGTATAGGGTAGCTCTATTGTTTAGTCTTTCTTCAATAAAGTATGATGTACGTATATTAGTCGGAATGCCGTGATGATCGTCGCGTTCCGTGCGCTCTTGCCGCTCGCTCAGTGCGCCTGCGCCGGTCTAGGCAACGGTCGTCTATTGGCTGCGCTCATGCGCATGCGCAAGATTTCGTTTAGAATTACGTAGCTAGTAACTTCTGTGTAACAAAGTGTTACGGCACGCTGCCATTTAAAAAAAATTACAAAAGGTAGCATTATGTTATGTTTTGAGGCCCCATGTAATAGGGGGTGAACCTATTCCCATCTGCAGGGCACAGTTCCAGACTCCAGGTTGTCATTGAGAAAATTCCTAATAAAAAAATAAAATAAAACTTTTCTGACCTGTTGGATGGAACCCGAGACTTCAAACGTGCAATTTCAGAACTATTCTACTCAATTTGAATATTATGAAAGCTAACGATAGGTCATTATGGACGCTTCGATCGTATACAAAGTTTTTGCAAAAGAAAGAAGATCCCAATGTCATTAGCATCAATCTAAAACGTAATTTTATAACAATAAGAACTAAGAGCGGTCGTTTACGTATATTACGGGATAAAATGGGACTCCTTTCAAAATATGTTCAAGGAAGCGATCGTAAGTTCGAGTAAACAAAATTATGGGCTAGTATAGGGTAGCGAGACCCTTTCTTAATAATGTCGGTTGGGTCCTACGACATATTTGACCGTTCGCTGATCCACTTTCCAATGAAATGGTATACTTTTTAGGGAAAGAATATGTAAAGTATTTATATTATGATGCCGCTGTTTGTAGTGGCTTTAGTTCAATATGTTTGGATATAATATTTATTTTTTAGTTGACAGTCAGTTTGCGTTGTTTGTGTCGAATGAAACAATTCATTCGCGATAAAATTTATTTTGCTTTAAAAGGAGTATATACCGTTTTTCTATTTTATCAAACTGAACATCGAGCTCGAGGATCCATGTTTTGCTCTCTTGACGTAAGCATTTCACCGAGTGGAGCATCGCGCATTTGCAAGAACATTACATTACACTGTCATGGTAATGCTCTTGGACACTTATCTTTTACCTGTATTGTACCATTTGCAAGAATGTTACATTACTTAGAAATGCTCAAGTCTATCAACACCTTTTGGCTAAGCCAATAAGCCAACAAATAAGCCAAGTTAAGTAGAAACGTACCTATATCAGTTATTGAAAAAGTAAAGTGTTCCTTATAAAAATTTCATGGTAAAACCGTTATTAAATAGCAGCAAAACAATTTTCCATAACAAAAACAATATCGAAGATACAAGTTTCACTTGATTAAGGCCAGACAGGCTTATTAACTAAGAGGTCAGGTAAAGCTGAACCAAGTTTTTTCATTAGCTTCTTGTCTAAACTTGATACAATCGGGATATGATTCTGCTACCTAACATAATTAAATTTTACTTCCTTTAATAATAATAATTCTTCCCTTGTGGAGGGCGGCCTTTATGGGGGGCCCGTTTAGTGAGCGGCGTATCATCGCCTGCCGTAATATTTCATCTTGAGACGGAAGTGGCAGGTGCCGGAGTCCTTAGCAATAGCCCAGTTAGTATCCATCTAGAAATCACACCTGTAGTCAAATCAAGTAGTTTCCATCCATTCACAAAGGTACTTGCACATAGCGGCGCTATCTTAGAGCTTGGAGGAGGAGGATGGAGAGGATTTTGCTGTAATCACCACGCTTCTTGGCAGGCGGTTTGGTGATTGCAGTAGTTGAGTAGTCAACACTATCAAAGTCAACACTAACCAAGTCAGAGTCTACTGCTCGGTCATCAAACTAATTTGGACTTACGGAGCCAGCAAATCGGGCACTTATTACGCACAATTACTCTTAACTCTAAATTTCATAACATAAAAAATTTTCATAAACAGTAACAACATAAAATTATATTCATCGAAACGCAAGAATAGATCGGAACTACGCCCTAAGCATTTTAGCCCTTAGTATTTTTTTCTAAAGCTTTTTAGGCCACTGGATATTTTTCTCTAGATTTTAGTGGACACAAATTACCTATCTCTCGTATTTCGTGCCGCGATTGGAAAGCCTCGTAGCATTGACCCCGCTGTAAAATACAGTGAGGTCACAAAGCTACGAGGATATCCTTGCATATCATTTGAGGTTGACAATTTTAATAATTATTTTTTAACACGAGACGGAATTTAAAAAATGTGACAAAATCCTAAAAAAAAAACACTGTGTTTAAACTTTGTCACAGTGAACACCAACCCACAGTATATTACAACGCGTAACTGCAAGTCTCTAAAGAGCTTTAAATACACCACTGAGAAGCATTCAGCATTCTTTATTACCTTTTTATCGCTCTTCCTGTCAGTTTGTAGTTTCCAAAACGATGCCAGCAAGAGTGCATCGCTGGTTTTATTGCTCACACTATAAATGCGGAAAAATAAACTTTTTAAATTAATTTTCTCATTTTCTGTACTCTTTTCCAACAATATTAAATAATTATAATTTTCTACCCACCATCTACTTTTTAACTGACTTCAGCGGTTGTATTTGATCAAATGTTTTATAATAGCCTATGTTCTATTTATAAGATTTTATTTATGATAGTATGATAGTTTCACTCCCGAACGTAACTCGATCGCGGCACTACACTACACTACATTACACTGACTACACTATATACTACACTACACTGACTGACTGACGGTGCCAGAACGCGTCTTTCATCAATAAATTTATATATATTATATTTCATAGAATCATGGTAAATATCCCGTGATAAGTAAGCCGTGGGGTAACCGGCTTTAGAATAGTACCTCACCCTCTCTACCCGTGGTTCCCGTAAGAAACGGCTAAGGGTTATGAGATCCAAAGGACGGGCAGCAGCGTACTCTGTGTTAACCATCAAACTGCGCTCGCCAACCCGCCTGCCAAGCGTGGCGAGTATTGGCAACAACCCCCCTGATGGGAGAGGCCTATGTTCAGCAGTGGACTACCAACGGCTGGATGATGAAGTGATCCTAATGATTACCACGATTGTTTTAAATCATAAATTTAGGTATAATAATATTATAAGTATAGCAAGTAGTTAATAGTGGTAGGCCTCTTTTGCAGGGGACCGCCTGGGGAAGTACCACACCTTTGCCAGTTATTCATCCGCCAAGCAGTAATGTGCAAACATTACTGTGTTCCGGTATGAAGGGCAATGATACCAGCGAAATTACTGGGCATGATGAGATTCAACAACTCATATCTCAGGGTGACAGGCGCAGTGCAGTGCCGCGCAGAATTTTGAATTTTAAAATACTGGGTGGCACTGTGTCTGATATGGGGAATCATGATGCTTACCATCAGGCACCTGATTTGCTCGTCTTTTTACCCACTATCATAAAAAAATATAAAAAAAGCAAAGCTGATAAATTGTATGATTAATTGAGTGGATAGCAAATTCTCCAAAAGACGAACGATAAATATCAAACCCCAGATCATCTTTCACTCGCAATGATAATCGACGAAGAAAAATAAGCCATTCAAACCAAATGCTCGCCTAGTTTAATAGATTTTACACTTGAGGAGAACCCTCCGACCATTTCACTTGAACTGCGTCTTTGCCTATTTTGATCGATGTCAAGAGAACGTAAGAGTTCAAGTTATACTGGTGATGCTTATTAACGATCAAGGTCCTGTCAAGAAGACTCTGGCCATAATGGATAAAGTTCTTCAAGTCGCACCATCAATAAACGATGGGTAAAGTTGCATGGATAGGAATGGTAGATCAGGGAAGTAATTGCCCATTTTTTTCTCATTTTCGTGGGGTCGAGATTAATGAGAAATGTTTGGGAAATATTCCGTAAGAAAGAGACTTCACGAAAAAAATTCGCTAGTAGGGTCTGATATCACTGAATGACAAAATGAAAGTGGAAAGCAAAATTTCACCCACGAGCCACCACGCGGATTGGTGCGGAAAGTGCGGGTTCAAGTCCCGCTCGTAGATGGAATTATTCTTCCCATTTCCATATTGTATTTCAAGCGAAAAGACCACTTAATCTATTAAAATCACTGAATGAATAGGAAAACGCTAGGTACACTATTTTTGTTGCAACATGGAGCGGGGATTTTTTTTAGACAAACCCTTTCATTTAACCTCAACCATAGAATACAGACACAAGGGTACACAGAAAGGACATTCCTCAATTCAATATACAATCTGTTAAAAATGGTATAATAATACTTAGTGGTTCATCTACCTTTCAAACTGAACATTTTTAAGGTTAAACGTCACCCATACAAAAGGAAAAAACACAGATATGAAGAAATAGGGATTAATTTTCCACTCAATTGTTTGTATTTCTGGATCTGGCCTTTATTTGTAAAAAAATAAATTTTGTTAAAAACCGTATGTTTTTTTTTTCTATTTAAAAAAACATTAACATAACCTAAATACTACTTTTTTACAATTTTCATGAATACGAAGAGCTGACTATGTTGCTTCACTTGTTTTTTTAATAAGTTCCTTCCGTCTTTTTTTCTAGGTTCATGGCTACGACTTCAAGAATAAATGTAGATTACTATTTCATCTGGCAATTTGCCCGCCTAGCATGGCACGGGGATAACTAGTTTTCCCCGCTTTTCCTCTCTTTCACGCCCGAACAATTCATATCTGCTGTCTCGTTCTAACCCCCTGAGACTTCGTTTTCCCTGCTCACTGTGCTAGCGCGGTTGATGCTAGTATTCTCAAAAGCCTATTTCCTCTGAAAACATATTCGTAAACTGAACTGTAACCATTTTTCCTACACCCATGCGTATAAACGACCCGTATTCTCAAAACATATGGAAGGCGGAAATAATGTCCAGCTAAAGACTTGTTCACACTAGGCAAGTATTTTTTTGTAAACGGCTTAGTGTAAATTATCCAAATAAATTACTTATCAGCCGCGTCCATCAACCGCGTCCGTAATTCGTGGCTGATATAATATAATGCTTATATCATCATAATATTAAGCTTTCCGTAGTATCGAGGATATAATTGACCGAGCGAGCGAAGAGTCTCAGTTTCGAGAATGGCCAAAATTTTTTTTTATGATATTAAGTGACAAGACGAGCAAATCAGGTACCTGATGGTAAACAACATGTTTGCCCATATCAGACACAGTGCCACCCAGTATTTTAAAATTCAAAATTCTGCGCGGTACTGCACTGTGCCTGTTACCCTGAGATATCAGTTGTTGAAACTCGTCATGGCAAGTAATTTCGCTGGTAACATTGCCCTTCAGACCGGAACACAGTAATGTTTGCACATTACTGTTTGGCGGATGAATAACTAGCAAAAAATATTTTTCTCCAGATGTCCTTCTCGTCAGCCCTCGCCTACAGGTCGCATTTCCAACTGATTTTAACAAAAAATGAGACACACACACAAATACAAAGGTTTTTAAATATATCAAGAAACAGATTTATTTAAAAATCTTTGTCGATCGCGATTTTTGTTTGGTGTGATATTAGGGGAGAAAAGAGGGAAAGTTTCCTGTAATGTTATTTTATCGACGGATTTTAGTCAAATTTGAGAGGCACACTAAAGACTTCATTCTACATAAGATTTTGCGAAAAAGTTCCAAAATAGGGGAGTTGAGGGGAATAAAGTTGTATGGGATCCGTGTTACGACGTTTTCGTCGAGAGTTCTTAGTTTCTATCTCGCAGTGTAGCGTCGTATAAAAAGTAATTTTAAGCCTTAGCATTATATACATAACCTGTGACATAACCTAAAGATAAATATTATTTGTCGCTCGCTTAGTTAGTATTCTTTGTATCTAGTGTAAACTTCCCTTAAAACCCATCAATAGACCGTCTAAATAATAAATGAGGAAAGAGATTCCTCCATAAACCGAAGGTTCTCACTTAGAAAAACGCCTTTTTGTCAACTTGTCACTGAATTGTGAGGGTCAAGAACCAAGACCCCTATATGTCAATGCATTTGGCACGATTGGAGCCCCTTGTCCCTTTTATCTTTGGAACAAAGTATTGTTAATAATATAAGGGACAGTAAAAGTTTGTTTTGTTTATTTTATAGCAGGTTTGGACGTGTTTCGTTATTGATAACGCGATTGAGCGCACATTCGCTCACGTACCTAAAACTTTATGGGCGAGAAACCATTTCGTATGTTGCCATGTTTTCTTTTTAGTTGCGTTTCGTTTGGGACTTTTTAAACGGTTTTAGCTTGTTGGGATTTTCATTTGTGTCGAAGTTAGTAATTGACATTTTACTCCTTTTCTCCACTTCTTTTCTTTTGTTTGTGCGTTCTTCTTGTAGAGGTATCTTTCCGAACGCACGGTAAACTCATTACTGATTATATCCTTTGACGAGTAAAAGTGTCAGATTGTGACCAATTGGAATAAATCTTTGTGAGTTGAGTTCCTGTTGACAGATTGATCTGCCATTTGGTAGGTATATACGTACCATAAGTACAGTCTTATACCTGACCATAGACCTGACGATACTCGTCAGGTCTATGAACTATAGTAGTGGCAGTACGTCAGCATAATGCTTACGGCCGCGAGAGTCATGACGATAGAAGATAGTTGTGCAACGAACACAGAATAACAGTTAAGCGTTCTCTCTTATTCTATCGACTCTATCGATAGCAACGACGTACAACGCGTTGATTGTTGACGCGAACGATAATAATTCTTCTTCTTGATGCCCACTACTCAGGTTACAATACCTAGTAATGGGCACCATTAAGCCGTACAGGAATTCGGTACTTAATAATTGGTCTAGAAACATTAATTTTCTATAGAACAAGAAAAAATATACAGTCACAAATGTGCTGCATGCAGGCAGTTCTGTGTCCCGAGATACAAGATATTATCTTAGTTCAGGCGCAGGATTTCCATGGTTCTGTGGGTAGTATTGTGAATTTAATTTTAAAATCAACTAAAAACCTCTAGAATGCCAGAAACTTAACATTCAATAATGGTTATTGTAATAAAATTAGGCAAATAAGAATATTCGGCATAGTAAAGCGAGCCGTGCATACAGACAATTATATTCTGGATTACATTGGGCCGAAATTTGGTTAGTACCTAGATAATTTAGACCATGTAATAACACAGGCTTTGTCCCGGTATTCCCCCAGGAATGACGTCTAAGCGGGCGGGACATAGTTTTTTGGTGTAAATAGACATTAATAATTAAAATAAATTATTAAGGCTTACGCATGTATGCATAGTGTAGGGTTCCATACCTAGATACCAAGAACTTACAGCGCTATCTATTAGTTCCTTGCGCAAAGTATGGAAATATGCAGTAAAATTTAGGTTGCGTTAATTTAGAAGTACTATGATTTTTTTTACTTACAATGAACCACAGATCTGAGTAGTTTGATATCAATTTAAACTTGATATCTCCACGCGTTCCAGTTAAAAAGTGTATTGACAGACTGAAGGACAGATAGACGGACAACAAAGTGATTCTATAAGGGTTCCTTTTTCCTTTTGAGGTATGGAACCCTAAAAATAAAATAAAAGTCACAGACCATAATCAGAGTCCAAAGTACGAGTCTATAAATAAAAGAACTTTTCAAAGGAAAATGCGATTTCAGTGGCCCTGCAAATTGGATAAGTAAGGGTGAAATTTCCCTTCCTTGCAGGGCAGTGGTTAATCTCATCGCTTGGGATGAGGGTTGGATTAATTCGGGTATAGTTGAGTGGGTTACCTGCATTTCGGAGACTGTGGGAATTTTGTCCCTTGTTGAAGGTTTCAATTCGTTTTGTACACACCTTGAGTCTGGTCTGGATTCCGGATTTGTGCCCGCTTGATGACAATAGGCTCGCCCCATAACATGGAAACTATCACATGGGAACTGGGAAAGTGTGCAAAACTCAAACTCAAACTCAAAAAGATTTATTCAAATAGGTGATAATCGGACACTTTTGCACGTCAATGAAGATATACAGTACTGAGTCTACCGTGCGTTCGGAAAGATACCTCTACAAGAAGAACGCACAAGAAACTTGTAGGGCTTAATTTTTCAACAGATAGTTTCGCAATATTTGGTTTGGTTACATGCGCAAAGAATACTAAGTATTACTTACTACGTGAAGAAGCAACACTCACCTCCTCCCGAGATTAGCCCCTCGCCTGCGACCAACAGCATAATGTATTCAACGAGGCAGTAACACCCGTATGCCCGCACACATATTATGACGCGTGTACACACGTTATGTATTCTATGTAGTAGTAGTAGGCTATTGCGCGCGGCCGATTGTATGGAGAGACGGGGTCTAGTGTGGGTTTACCTAATAATATGGGACTGGGTCCTGCGTACACCTTTGCCTATAACCCGCAGGGGAAAAAGACGTGATATGTTAGAAGTTTCACGTACACAGAGTATGCCTGACTGGTTTTTCGTATATGTACAGTCCAACTGTTAAATGTAAATTTTTGCTACGTAACATCAATAAAAAATAATTATATAACATTACAATAATTAACAACAATTTATATTATTGTAAAATTTTCACTGAAACTCAATAGGTTTTAAGGTCGATTCAACAAACAGATTTATTTTTTCTGTAACATATTCACTGAGACGATTGCAACGAGCTTTAACACCTTATATTTGACAAAGACTGGGCCATCTGAACCTGATGCTTCAGCATCAGTGGCATCTTATTTCTTAAGGTTCATACATACATACATACAGTCACGCCTTGTTCCCGGCGGGGTAGGCAGAGACTATTTCCCTCCACTTGCTACGATCCTGACATACAACTTTCGCTTCGTTCACTTTCATGACATTTTTCATACATGCTCGTCGGTTGTAGGTACTTTTGACTTGGCCTGTCCTAAGAACAACGTCAACTTGTTCATGAAAAGTACGCCTAGGTCGACCGCTACTGACTTGACCATTCACACTAGCCTTATAAATCTCTTTTGTTAATCTCCTTTCATCCATCCTCTCCACATGTCCGAACCACCTCAGCATTCCTTTCTCTATCTTTGTCACTACATCTTCTACCACGCCACAGCGTTCCCTTATCGCACTATTCCTCATTTTGTCCATCAAGGTCACTCCAGTCATGCTTCGCAGGCTTCTCATCTCCACAGCATTAATCTTACTTTCATGCTTCTTCTGCCAGACCCAACATTCACTACCATACGTAAGTGTAGGGATCAGTACCCCTCTATGGACTGCCAGTCGTGCCTTTTTAGACACTTTCTGACTGTTCATAAAGGTATGCAATGCCCCATTCACTCGATTTCCTGCCAAAACTCTTCGTTCAATATCACAGTCATACTTTCCATCCCTTGTAAACTTAGAACCCAAATATACAAACTCTTTCACTTGTTCCACTTTTTCTCCACCAATCAGAATATTGCAAACTGTCATACAAGAGAAGACTCTTTCAAAAACCATAACTTTCGTCTTGCTTACATTCACTTTCATTCCTTTGCTTGTTAAAGCAGCATTCGTTATATCAACCATCGCTTGCAACTCCTTCTCCGACGATGCCAATATGACCTGATCATCAGCGTATAGGAGGCATTTGACGGTCAACCCATTCATTCTTAACCCGTACGTACTTTCTTTCAAATCTTTCAGACAATTGTCTATGTATACGTTGAACAGCCACGGTGAAGCTACACATCCTTGTCCTTGTCTAACCTTTTTCGATGTTAAACCAGTCTGTGTAAGCCCCGTCTACCCTGACACAAGCACTGGAACCCTCGTAGAGTGATTTCAGTGCTCGTATCGAGTTGCTGCTCACTCCATACAAAGACAATGTTGACCACAGTTCATTCCTCGCCACTCTGTCGTAGGCCTTTTCCAAATCCACGAATGCGCAATAGACCTTTTGGCTATGAGCCAAGAATTTTTCGGCTATGCTTCGTAAGGAAAAGATCTGATCCATGCATCCCATTCCTTTCCTAAATCCCGCTTGCACATCCCAAATCTTATCTTCAGTTTCATTCATCACTCTTTTTATCAAAATCTTTGCATACAGTTTGCCAACAATGCTTAATAAACTAATGCCTCGGTAGTTTTTACAGTCATGCTGTGACCCTTTTCCTTTATACAACGGTACGATAACGGCCTTGCACCAGTCTCCTGGTACTCTGCCGCTCCTCCAGCAAAGGTTGAAAAGGCGGTACAGCTGACTAGCTACCACACCCTGTCCAGCTTTAAGCATCTCGGCAGAAACTCTATCATACCCTGCAGCCTTACCCGTTTTCATACTTTTCAGCGCTTCCACAATCTCTGTCATGCTAATATCACTTTCATCATCACTTTCATTTATTTCCCCGGATGGGGTTTGCACTTGCGAATTCTCCTTTTCAAATAAACTCTCAAAATATTCCTTCCATCTCTTTAGCACGCTTTCCTCTCCATTCAGAATACTACCATCCTGGTTTCTGATTTTGTTCAGCTGTGAGGTCGTAATTTTTCCTCTAGCTGATCTTACGGACTTCCAGAAGAACTTAATGTTGTTCTGGAAGTCATCAGATAACCTCCTGTCAAATTCATCTTTTTTTTGCTCTTTCATTCTTCTCGCAACCTCGTTTGCCACATCCTTCAATCTTTTATACTTGTTTTTTGCCATTTTTACATCATCATTCGTTGCCTTCTGCATTCTTTGATTAGCTTTTGTAGCCAACCAATCTTTCCATGCTTTCTTCTTCTCAGACGCTGCTTTTCGAACTTCCACACAAACCTTTCGTATTTTACACCCTTTCTTTCTCTTACTTATACCACACACTTCAATCGCAACTTCCACAATCCCTTCCTTGAACGGCTTCCATATCTCTTCAATCTCACATGCTTCATCTAACATACTAAACTTTTCTTTCAGTTTACGTGCAAACTCCTCATTCACATTTTCTTCTTGCAAATTCTCAACTTTTATACGCTCTAGCACACTAACAGGGCTACGATCTCGGTGCCGCCACTTTTTAAACAGACCTCTTATTCGGCTCATAACCAGGAAGTGGTCTGTATAAATTCCAGCACCGCGATAGGCCCGAGTGTCTAGGACATTCTTTCTCAATCTTTCATCCACAATAACAAAATCTATCATACTTCTCTGGCTTCCTTCTTCTCTTGTAAACATGTGGACCTTTTTGTGTTCAAACATTGTGTTTGTAACCAAAAGGTTCCACTCCATGCATACTTCAAGCAATTTCTCACCGTTCACATGAACGAACATTCACTCGGTCATCCCCAAACTTTCCTAACACATTCTTATATCCATCTCGTTTCACTCCTACCCAACCATTAAAATCCCCTAACATTATTATTCTTTCATTTTGTTTACATTTATTCAAAATCTCTTTCACGCTATCCCAAAACTCCTGCCTCATCTGTTGGGCTCTCGAGGGACAGTTTGGCCCTGCATCTGTCGGGGCGTAAACCCCCAATAAAAAGATGCGAGTAAGGCCAACTTTCAACCTCACCCAAAGGAGTCTTGGGCTCACACATTCAAAGTCAGTCACACACTCATTCATTCTCGCAGAAAGGACAACACCCACGCCCTGACAGCCTCTACTGGTTTCAGGTACTCCTGACCAGTAGGCTGTGTACGAGCCATGCGTGGTGGTGTCGCATCCTTTCCGCTTTGTTTCATTCACACATAGAACATCAATCCGTCTTTCATTCATCATCTCGCATACTTCCTCAATTTTGTCATTCATGCCTCCCCTCACATTCAACGTAGCAAAGTGGCTATCCATAGCCCACTTTTCGCCCCCTCGTGAAAAGAGACGTGACGGGTTGCGAACCACGTCGCCGCCATTTAGGTTAAAATCTTTATTGACCATTGCATTCCCACGAGAAGCGAGGGAAATAACTGTCCACCCATGCAGAGCCCGGCGTGCATGGGTAAGGCTAGCCTATTTCTGGGTTCGCCAAGTCCCAGGGCAGTTTGGCACGCTTGCGACTAGACTCGCCCCTAGTCACGCAGCCCTCGGCACGGCAACCTTGGCTTGGCTTGGAGTCGTCAGAGCCTCGTTCGTTTGACAGCAGGGTGCACCACGTGCAGGTGAGGTTGACTTGGGTGGCGAGATGTTATGCCACCCCTTACACCCCTGCCACCCCTTACACCCCTTAAGGTTCATTGGCTCTGATGTCGTCCTTGACGTCCTCTGTTGTCCTCTGACGAATAATTCTAATCAGTCATTACAACTGAATATGAAATTATTTTGGTTGGCTTAAAATTAATTGTCTCTTTAAGTAGTTTGGTAGTAAATCTGCCTTTTGAGTCACTTTATTCTGGCCCCGGATCTATTTCAAATAGGCTTTAAAGACATCTTTACACGTTATTAAAGCTTATAAAAACCAATGAATCTACTGTGCGTTCGGAAAGATACCTCTACAAGAAGAACACTCAAGACATGTTTATATAGGGCTTAATTTTTCTACCGCCAGTTTTACAATATTTCGTTTAGTTTGGATCAAAGACGCCTCGAATCTTCAGTAAAACCATCGCCCGGCACCTTAAAAAAAAATATTTTTTGTTACTGTTATTATTACAAGTGAAAATAAATTATTGAAATAAATAATGTGAAATTGGCTTTATTAATTAGGAATTTAGTCAATTTAGTTCACTGCCTCGCTGGCGTAGTGGGCGAAAGCTTGCCTGCCAATCTTGAGGTCCCATGTTCGATCCCAGGTCAGGCAGTGTTAAATTTTCCCATAAGGAATTATCTCATTAACTGCCTGGAGTCTGGAACTGTGTCCGGTAGACGGCAATAGGCTATTCCCCTATTACATGGGACCAATAACATACTGGCGAAATGTGGGTGTTACTTCTATGGGACTGCACCCTCTGCCTACCCCTTCGGGAAAAAGGCGTGATGTTATGTTTTGATATTTCACCTGCTCTTATTATGCAAGGTGTTTTAAGGATATATATGGGATGTAGGTACATCAAGGTGAACTGGGTTGTGTCCCTAGAGGCATGAATGAATCATTAGTATGAAACTATAGCCGTGTTCGGGAAGGTTCGGTAGACATTTGTTGGTATAATTTATAGGGTGTCTTCGGGATTGTTCCATACGTAATTCTGTAGTGTTCTGGAGGCTGTAGGGCAATCGTGACCCTTATCATTTTGGTACTTCAGAGGAAACAGCGTTTGTGGATTATTATTTTATTATCTGCAATCTGTTATTGAATGCGAAAAAGACTAAATGTTTGAAATTTTCGTTGCCTAACGTCAGAAGTATAGAACCAATCATAGTTCTTGACGGTGAAAGACTCAATATTGACAATGCAACTTTGTTCCTTGGCATAAATATAGACTCTAAACTGCAATGGAGCACTCACATCACCGAGCTCTCAGGGAAACTAAGCTCTGCAGCTTACGCGGTTTATAAAATTAGGCAACTAACAGATATAGCCACGGCGAGATTAGTGTACTTTGCATATTTCCATAGCTTGATGTCTTATGGGATTCTGTTGTGGGGGTCAGCCGCAGATATAGAAACTATCTTTATACTACAAAAACGTGCGATTCGTGCCATCTATGAGATGCGTCCACGCGAATCCCTGAGGGAATTATTTAAAGATATAAACATACTGACCCTACCATCCTTATACATTTATGAGAACATCATGTATGTGCGTAAAAATTTACATAAATTCAAATTAAATAATGACCTTCATAATTTTAATACTAGAAATAAATACAAAATACCTGCACCTAGATTATCTAAAACTAATAAAAAGACATTCTTAGGAAATAGTGTACGTTTCTATAATAAAATCCCAAAAGAGATAACTGGGCTCTCAGAGGGTAAATTCAAAACCTATATAAAATCTACTTTACTAAAGAAGGCTTATTATAAAGTCAACCAGTACATAGAGGACAAAGATGCCTGGAAACTTCTGCATAGCCGCCTCGCGGCACCTTTAAAGAAAACGAATGTAACCAAACCAAATGTTGTAAAACTATCTGTTGAAAAAATTAAGCCCTACAAGTTTCTTGTGCGTTCTTCTTGTAGAGGTATCTTTCCGAACGCACGGTAGACTCAGTACTGTTTATCTTTATTGACGTACAAAAGTGTCAGATTTTGACCTATTTGAATAAATCTGTTTGAGTTTGAGTTTTTGAGATTATCCACTGGAGTAATCCTTCGTTTCAGTGCTTGTGGGAATTTCGGTTTTTTTTTTCTGTGCATGACAATCTGAAAGATTGAAGAAGTTGCAAAATTGCAGCTTATAGTGCCTGGCTGTACAAGAAAGGTGCCCGTCGTTAGCATAGTAACTAAACTCGTAATTGTAAACTTAGTAATAAAAAATAATGTTTGTACACATATTATATTGGCTTATAGTTTTATCGACTGCCTCGGTGGCGTAGAGGGCGCATGCTCGCCAATCAAGAGGTCCTGGGTTCGATCCCCAGGTCAGGCAAAGTGTTAAGTATTGGATTTTTCCATTAGGAATTATCAAAATAACTGCCTGGAGTCTGGAACTGTGCCCGGTAGATGGCATAGGCTCGCCCCCTATTACATGGGGCCAATAACATACTGGCGAAATGTGGGTGTATCTACTATGGGACTGAGTCCTGGGTACACCTCTGCCTACCCCTTCGGGAAAAAGGTGTGAATTTATGTTTTTTTTTGTAGTTTTATCACTTTTTTGACGTATAGTTTTTGCAGGATTTAACATCAGATACTGTATTTTTAAAATAATTCAACGACGATATTTTCATGGGCTCACGCGGCGAATGTTCCCGAGCGCGTGGCCAAAGAATAGTAAAAATTTCTACGTAAAGAAGCGACACTCACCTCCCCCCGCCATTTTATCGTCGCCTATGACCAAAGAGTAAACGAAAGGGTAACAACGCTGTGCTTGCGTCACACGGTTGTCAGTATTCGCTGCGTGCACGTGTCATACATTCACGCCTTTTCCCGAAGGGGTAGGCAGAGGTGTACCCAGGACTCAGCCCCACAGTAGATACACCCACATTTCACCAGTATGTTATTGGTCCCATGTAATAGGGGGCGAGCCTATTGCCATCTATTAAAAATTGTAAAAATATTATCAAAAAATATTGGCTTAACAATAATTACATATCTTTTTATGTACAAATTAACTGTAACTTGTGTACGAAATGACGTGTATTGTATAATATGAATATGCCTCGCAGTAGTAAATAGTCCAAAATCCAGAGAAAAACCATTTGAATGTCAGTAACAAACCTTTCAGTAAGTCTCAGAAGTATAACTGTAAAGACGTCACCAACCTAAAACTTCCAAAAGATCCCGTCCCTAAAATAGCCTATATATTTTCCTTTTCCCAAACATTTAAAACACGCCTTACAAATTAAAAGTTATAAGAAGTAACCCGAGGCAATATTATTTTCATGTGACACAAAAACTTCGGAACTCTCGAAAAAGATTTTCGTCGTCGTTTGAAGGTTTTATTCTTATACGACATAGGATTTATAAAAGGGTGTGTTTTTAATGAGATGGTGTTAAGTAATGTTCTTACTATAAAATAGGTTACAAATTTTTTTAATGGGCAAGTTCTTTTTGTGTTGTGTGTGTGTGTGTGTGTTACCAGTGATAACTTACGGATCTGAAACGTGGTATCTGACTGTGTGTCTTATCAGCAGGCTCAAAATAGCGCAACGAGCTATGGCGAGGGCTATGCTCGGGATTTCTCTGCGAGATCGAATCAGAAATGAGGAGATCCGTAGACGAACAAAAGTTACCGACATAGCCCAGATTAGCAAATTGAAGTGGCAATGGGCAGGGCACATAGTACGTAGAACTGATGGCCGAGGGCCTGTGAAGTTCGCAAATGGAGACCATGGACTGGCAAGCGCAGCGCAGGACGTCCACCCACAAGATGGACAGACGATCTAATAAGGACGGTAGGAACACGCTGGAGGCGGGCCGCTTACAACAGGACGTCCTATGGCTAAGATGATGATGATGATAGACATACAAAGGCAAAGGTTGCCTGGAAGAGATCGCTTAACGCGCTAAGACCGCACATTGTATATTCTTTGTATCTTGGTCGTAATAAAGTTCTATTCTATTATATTATAATCTTTATCAATAAAAAAAAAATAGTGTAAACAATTCAACTTCATTGGATATTTATATAAAACTATATTTTACTTCATTTTCTTATATCAAATCGGTGTATGGGATATAAAAGACATGTCTATCGACTATGACTACAGCTGAGACCAATGGTTTTATGTGTATTATCGAAGTTCTGTTATTATAATCTAACAATCAATATATATTTCAATAACTACGTTATGGCCAATAAACAAAGACAGCCAGACAATAGAATTACAATTCAGTTAATACAATACAGATAATCTAAATACAAAGAAGACGTGGATAAAATACCGATGAAACAATATTAAGATCTTACAGACGCTCGCGAGTCACCACCTGCTGGCAAATTGCAACCAATTGCACCACCAGCACTTTGTCTGTCAGACTCCTTAACAAAACCATTATCACGTTCAAGCTTAAACCGAGTACGCTTAGTCAATTTACCATTCAATCCTACACTTCAAGGTGCGTTTGAATACGTCCAGTTGCTTTTACATCTTTAAACATAATATGAAAAACTTAGAAGTATCACTGGATCACTCCAATGGATCTATCAAGGACTAAATAAGGAAAAACGCTGTGGCGTGTAAGAAGATTTAATGATAGAGATATAATGATAGAGACAGGGTAAGGAATGCTCAGATGGTACGGACATGTGTAGAGTATGGATGAAAAGAGATTAACAAAAGAGATTTATAGGGCGAATGTGAATGGTCAGGTCAGTACGGTCGACTTAGGCGTACATTTCATAAACAAATTGATGTGGTCGTAAGTACGAGTATATAGGTAGTTTTTTGAAGCTCTTAGCAGTTTGACACAATCCTATAGAATATTTATTAAATCGATGCTTTTTATTATCCTGTTTCCTCTGAATATGGTAAACCTATTGAATATATAGGTATTTATATCCCGATATTTTGCAGATAATGTTAAGCTATGTCTCTATGATTTTGTTTTTATTTCTAAACTCCTCTTTTTTTGTAGTAAAAACGTCAAATCACGCGAGTAAACCTGCAAGTTTTAGAAATTCACTATGAAAAAACCGAGAGTTTATAAGAGTAATTAAAATAAAAGGGACAAATTTTACGTCACTATTAAAACATCAGTATATTAATTTATAGAATGGGTTAATTTTATTTAGAGGAAACAGGGGAATACAAAACATCGATTTGCTAAATTTTTCATAGGATTGTGTCAAATGTCTCGTAGCTAGAATACGCTCCTAAATATCGAAATTCTAATATCTATTCCAGTACTCGAACAAGTAAGTAGATAATTTACAAGTACTGTTCGTGATCGCCTTGCGGTTTTGCAGGCTGTCTACCATTTAGTATGCTACTCATGGCAGGAGCCGTGCTAGGCTCCGTGCTATCCCACCCCTAGGTGAAATATACCAGATTTTCTCCATTTGGGAATATTTAATAAACTGAAGAATAGACTGTGACGCTCAGGGAATCCTGCTAATAAGTATTGTAAGGCGCAAGTTTATCGGTGTGTATATGTATGTTTGTTACTTCTTCACGCCATAACTACTACATTGCGCTGTTTGTGAATAGCCTAAGCCCTCTTATTAATAAACGTTGACTAAATTTACTCCGAAGATTATATCGGTAATATGGAGTTTCCATTTGAATCTCCTATGTCTGATTATCGTCAACATTTTTGTTATAAGTAGTATTATTTATGTACAGGTAAAATATAAAAAAGTTTTTTTTTTATGATAGTGAGTGACAAGACGAGCAAATCAGGTGCCTGATGGTAAGCATCATGATTGCCTATATCAGACACAGTGCCACCCAGTGTTTGAAAATTCAAAATTATACACTGCACTGCACTGCATGGCACTGCACTGCGCCTGTCACCCTGAGATATGAGTTGTAGAATCTCGTCATGCCCAGTAATTTCGCTAGTAACATTGCCCTTCAGACCGGAACACAGTTATGTTTGCACATTGCTGCTTGGCGGATGAATAACTGGCAAAGGTGTGGTACTTCCCCAGGCTGGCCCCTGCAAAAAAGCCTACCACTACTAAAAAGTCACTAAAGTTTTAAGACAACAGCGCTGCTGTCGCATCACAATCGCAAAGATCATAATAACCTCACCGATCTGTTACAGCACACTCGTAAAAATAATTATTATACAAATAAGTTACATAAAATCATGGTAAAATTAGGTCAGATGAAAATATAAATGAACACCAAAATAACACTTCAATGAAGCTAATTTTTACGTAAACGAAACCGGACGAAACGGGAGCGAGATTGACCTAATTGTATTAATTTGGGAATATTTTAATTATTTCATTGTTGAATCCTCTGAACACTACATTTTAAAATTATGAGTAGGTACAATTATAGTTCTAGATCTCATATGGCCAATTGTGTACATTATATTTGATAAACTATTGCACAGATAAAGGCACGTTTCCAGAACTAATGAAAATAAGTAAAATCACTCCTATCGTTAAATCGGGAAGTAAGACAGATCCCTCAAACTTTAGGCAAATCTCTGGTTGCCAGTATTAAGTAAAATCTATGAGAAATTGATGCTAAACCAACTGCTGTCACATTTCAATAGAAATAGAATATTGCATTCAAACCAGTATGGTTTCACCAAATCTCATGACTCTTGTCTTGGAGGCTTGGGAGAGTTCATAGGATGCCATTGGAGTGTGTTGTGATCTTTCTAAAGCATTCGACTGTGTAGAACACTGCACGTTACTGCGCAAGTTAGAAAGTATATGGAATTCATGGGAATGCCCTGGACCTGGTGGAATCATACTTGTCTAGTAGGCAGCAGAAGGTTAGCGTCAATAGTATCACATCTGCTAGTTCTCCTGTCAAGATGGAAGTCCCACAGGGATCAATTTTGGGTCCTTTCCTGTTTTTGGCATATATTAACGATTTGCCTTACATGGTCCACGGTCTAGCAGATATCGTTCTATTTGCCGATGATACGTCATAGATTTTTAAAGTTGATAGGAAGGATACTTCACTAGTACATAATGTTAATAATACTTTAGCAAGTAAATCCAGATGGTTCACAGCAAACAATCTGTTATTGAATGCGAAAAAGACTAAATGTTTGAAATTTTCGTTACCTAACGTCAGAAGTATAGAACCAATCATAGTTCTTGACGGTGAAAGACTCAATATTGACAATGCAACTTTGTTCCTTGGCATAAATATAGACTTTAAACTGCAATGGAGCACTCATATCACCGAGCTCTCAGGGAATATAATATAGCCACGGAGAGATTAGTGTACTTTGCATATTTCCATAGCTTGATGTCTTATGGGATTCTGTTGTGGAGGTCAGCCGCAAATATAGAAAATATCTTTATACTACAAAAACGTGTGATTCGTGCCATCAATGAGATGCGTCCACGCGAATCCCTGAGGGAATTATTTAAAGAAATAAACATTCTGACCCTACCATCCTTATACATTTATGAGAACATCATGTACGTAAAAATTTACATAAATTCAAATTAAATAGTGACCTTCATAATTTTAATACTAAGAATATAGAAAAATAGCTGTACCTAGCTTAAGATTATCTAAAACAAATAAAAAGACATTCTTAGGAAATAGTGTACGTTTCTATAATAAAATCTCAAAAGAGTTATCTGGGCTTTCAGAGGGTAAATTCAAAACCTATATAAAATCTACTTTACTAAGAAAGGCTTATTATAAAGTCAACCAGTACATAGAGGACAAAGATGCCTGGAAACTTCTGCATAGCCACCTCGCGGCACCTTCAAAAACGAATGTAACCCAACCAAATATTGTGAAACTATCTGTTTAAGTGTTAAGTTTCTTGTGCGTTCTTCTTGTAGAGGTATCTTTTCGAACGCACGGTAGGCTCAGTACTGTTTATCTTCATTGACGTGCAAAAGTGTCTTATTTTAAAAAGTTATTGTATTTTTATTGCTCTTTTAGGTGACACAACGAGTTCACGAGTTGCTAATTTTATAATTTATTCAAACGCAGAGCCACGCACACATAATAAACAGCTGTGTCTATACACAAACGTATACACTACAGGTGACTGATAAGTCACTAATGCAGCGAAAAGGTCGCGTATGTGATTTCTATACAATATAACAAGTTTTGTGAGATAAATAGAAGTACCTATATACCTCTATAATAAATGACCTCACGCCTCGCACTCCATTTACTCCAAAATAGCTAAAACGAACGTAAAGGTAAAGTGATCGTTTAATTGGATTGTGCCCAGATTAATTCGGTCTAAGTGGTCCTACACATTCAGCGACGCTGGCCCTCGTAAATTCATTTCGTCCGTGTCATAATGTTATCAACTTGCATTCGTTAACGCAAGTCAGAGAGGTGTAATTTAAAATGGATTTTTGAAATTATAACGGGTTTTCTTTTGGACGTTTTTATGGAATGAACATTCATTAATTCAATTCTTGTATGCGCTAAGTATAAAATACATAGAGGTTGGTTTCTTGAAGAGTTCGTAACAAGGGGCTGTTGACTCGTTCATCTTGGTATCTTCTCAATATTATAAGTAATACAAAGTAATGTCTTGCATACATCGATTTAAAGAAGGAAAAAAGGGATATCTCCCTTTTTTCCTGCGATACTGCGCTGAGAGTACGTACCAGATATGGTACTCAATAACTAGCATGTGAAATTTGAAACAAAGATAGAAAGACGTACCTAAGACCGAAGTGCGAACGAGACAATTGACTTTAATGACGTATGTGGACCTAATGGGACCTAATTTGAGCTAATACCTCCTCTCCACTTTACTTTAAATCAATGCTTGCATACGCAAATTAAGTTTATAATTTGATGAAATAATAATAATTTATAAATCAAAATATAAATTAATACACAAATATATTTATTGGGTTAGAAATAACATTTCTTTGCATAAATTCAAAAAAAAATGTAAAAAAAACACTAGTGCGTAATATGCCTTATATGAACCTAAGATGATAGTCACTTAAAATAGGTACGAGTAAAAAAGTGCTTTGAAATTTTTAACCCCAGCCGAAAAAGTGTTATAGGTTTAACATGTCTGTGTAGCAGTTTGTCTGTCTGTGGTGTCGCTCCTAAGCGGATTGACCTATTTTGATACGTATTTTAGTGTAAATGCTGATTTGATCGAGAGTGTTCTATTAGATAATATTATGGATTATAGATTATTACCATATATATTATTTTTCTGAATACCCTACATTTATTTACGAAAACTAAACATATTACTATCAATATTATAAAATAGATATTTAGTAATTTAGCAAGTACTTACTGTTATCCATTGTAAATAATTCCTTAGGCTATACAGCTGACGCAGAAGGGACTACAGACCTGCAGCACAAGAGCAATCTTAGTGAAGGTCTGTAGGACACCAATTTTTCAGAAATTCAGTTAAACCAATATACACCTAACTACATTAGCTACAACATTAAACAAAAATTAATTTTACCTTTAGTATCTAATCAGTTAACTTTTGAGTGAATTTTGAGGGAATATGATCAAAAGAGCTGAAAATGTGGTATCCTGTCACTTCACTTCAACAATATTACGAATTGGTAACTTTGACCTGATTCTGCAGGGGTTCAAATAGGCGAGTTGTCAAATATATCCTGTTTAACACGTGTATTTCGGCTCATCGCTGTCACCTCAAATAGGCTTCAGATAGACCAGGGTCTCATGATGGAGCACAAAAAAGAAGAAAAGGAAAGATTTTTACTTATACAAAATGAAATTAAGTATATCAACAAACAATCTAAGCTAACCTAACCTAACAAAAAGGATTCTCCAACATGAACATTGAACGTAGAGCTAAGCTTACTAGGTAAAATAGCCGCACTATAAAGGTTCAAGGGCAACGGTCGATGGGATAAATAATTTCCGCGGTGCCAGGTACAGGCATAGAACTTGTGTTCAACAGCTTTATAAATAGGGTACCTGGACGATAGCCCGAGATAAAATTACTAGATGGGGCAAAAACTTCACTATGATAAAGCCATGATATCGAAATGGATAATAACAATAATTTATTACTATTGCAATCATAGAAGAAAGACGATTGCAATAAATAGCACACGAATAAAATTAATAAAAGCTATATCTCTAATATTTTAATGACAGATTTATTATATGTAAACCTGATGTTGTAAGCATCAGGTTCGCATTCACAGTGAAGTTCACAGTAAAAAAAACCATTCCATAGAGGGGAGGAAAGGTGGTTAGTTAGCGGTAGCGTTATTCAAATGCCCCACCATCAACAATCATAAATCTATTATGGACCTCATGGTCTTATACTTTGCTTGCGATGAAATTACGTTTTCATCGCGAGCAAACTATATAAACGACATAGCCCTGGATGTTATAATAAATTGGTTAGCCAACAGAACCAACGATATTAATTGTCCTACGTACTAGATTTCGCGATCCGAACACTCACTTTGCTCGACTAAAGTGCACTTCAATCCGTGCACCTTACTAAATAAACGCCATTTTAATTAACTAAGTAACAGAATTTGAGCAAATATTTTTCATGAACGTTCTTGCCTATCGTAGAATATACGCCAAATAACTAATGTTTTAGAGCTGCAGCAACTTTGTTGAACATTACCAGTACTTGAACAAATATTTTCTACGAACGTTCATTCCTATCATAGAATGTACAAAGGGTTCGCGAGGTCTACTGTTCTCACAGAACCACTAAATAAAATAACATATCACATCTAGCTTATCTAAATCATTGCTTTACCTCACTCACCTACCCGTGAAAAATATATAACAATAGTTTCCACCCTCACTACGCCAAGGTTTGATTTATGCACATAATGCGAACACCATCTATCACAAGTTTTTGCTCACTGAATAAAAAGTGAGCGGGTAATTTATGAACTAGACTCTATTTACTCTGAATTGATAAGTTTTACAGATTGAGTCTTTGCAAAGACTGTTGTTTCCTTGCATTGTTTATTTTTGTAAATATACTTAACATTGTCTCAATAACTGCCTGGAGTCTGGAACTGTGCCCGGTAGATGGCAATAGGCTCGCCCCCTATTACATGGGACCAATAACATACTGGCGAAATGTGGGTGTATCTACTGTGGGACTGAGTCCTGGGTACACCTCTGCCTACCCCTTCGGGAAAAAGGCGTGAATGTATGTTTTTTTTGTTTCCATATATCATTCTACACGGAACTTTGATTTTACCAAAAAAAGTAACTGAATCGTCCTGCAACCAGGAAATAAAGTTAGAAATTATCTTAATCTTCATATCAATATCAATTTGTATCAATATTTATTTTATTATGAGCATAAAGTGTACTTAAGGTGGTTCCTCTTCCATACAAAATTTTCCAAATTTGAAGAAAGAGAATAATTTTCCACTCTATTGTTTGTGGTCTGCTCTTGATCTGGCCTTTATTTGCGCAAAAATATAATATATATTATGGTTGATGAAAACTGTATGGTTTTTTCACAAGTAATAAAATTGTTAAAATAATATTTTGAGGTTATTTTTATACTTTTTTAATTTGTTTGGATTAAATTGGATTTTTTACTGAATATTTTTTTTTTTTTTTCTAGAACCTAGTTGTCTTTATTTTACTTAATTACATGTATTTTTTTTTAGATCCTCCAAATGGTGGTACGTGTGAGCGAGAGGGCGAATTTGCTTTAGACAGCGCCTTAAGTGTGAGTATACCTACTATGGAACTGAGTCCTGGGTACAAAGGTGTCCCTTCGGGGAAAAAAGCTTGATGATATGTTATGTTTATTAACTTAGGGACCAACAAGTGTATGTGAGTTTAGTCACTGATTAAAATAACTTTGCGTATGCATTTGCAAGACACCGATTCTACGAGCGCTTTGATAATCCTCTATTCAAATTCATGGTACATTGGCTACGGCTTGTTTCGATTTTACACACATGGGTTGTTTCAGTTAATTGATTGAAGTGAATTTACTAGTCATTGGCTTGTTCTTCAAAGGATTTTCTTTGGATGAGTGGGTGACGTAGATTAGATATCGTCACAAGAGTGGGCACATTTTTCATAATAGTTGTGGAATGCACTACGTAAAATTGGACCTTATTTATTTATTTAATATTAAGCCTTTTATTCGAAATATACTACATAACAAAAAATCCTACTTTCTAAATTTGTATTTATATTATGTCTCGTATATACGAGTGCCTGTCGGCAATGGCCTCCTCTAGCTCACTCCAGTGTTTTCTTTCTAGTGCAGCCCTTTCCAGAATGGTCCAGCTGTTTTTTTTGATTTCATCTTCCTACTTTGTAACCGGTCTTTCCGTACTTCTTTTCCCGTCTCTGGGGTACCAGTTTGTGACTACTTTGCTCCATTTTTCCTATTTATTTATTTATAATTCAGCACAACGCTAGGACTAACTTAATGCTAAAATAGCATTTCCTTCGTCTATGCACAGCATCTTCCCTGATGGCGAGGGTGCGAGGCAGTGCCAACAGACTTCAATCGGTTTATATAGACCAATTCGACGGACCCATCACAAGTTTTTGACATTGGTTAAACTTGCATAATGCTTGCTGGTCTAGTGCAAAGTGAAGCGTTTGTTCGTTTTAGTTAGGTATTTTTAGTTTAATATTTTTGCATGTGTAAATTTTAATAAGTACTAACATAGGTTGAGCCGTAATTGTATACCAACATTAAGGACTCTGTCCGAAATAAATTTATTTTGAATTTGAATTTTTGTATACTACCCAGTTATTTGTTAAAAATTCGAGGTATTCCACTCTGAGCACCCGGCTCCAGAGCATCTGCGAGCTAAACATCTGTGCTATTCCACTTTGAGCACCTGTCACTATTTATTCGGTATCTCTAAATAACAGTCCATAAAAAAGTCGCTTCCCACCGACTGTACGCCTAGATATATCTTGAACTACTCAACGGATTTTAATGAGGTTTTCATCAGCAAACAGAGTGATTTAAGATAAAGGTTTATATTATGTACTCGTATAATTTTAATATTTCATCTGACTGTACAAGAGGAAAAAACAGCAAAATAAATTGATTATTTTAATCGAAATTCTGATTCTGCGGTACGCGACTCTCGGAAAGTGTCGTTGTTCTAAGCAACAAACCCTAAGCGAGGGCAGGTCAAACTATATCAAAAAATCTTTTTAATAAAAATCTGTACCTCAAAAGGAAAAAAATTACCACTTATAGGATCACTTTGTTGTCCGTCTTCTGTCTGTCTGTCTTTCTGTCTTTTTACGAGAACTTTTTAACGAGAACGCGTTATCAAGTTGAAATTTATATTAACCGCTCAGTCCCTTGTGGCTGTAAAAAAATCATACTTATAATATGATTCTATGATTGCAATTGGTTGCAATCATTAATTACAATTTCTTAAATAACTTGTTTAAGTATTGTATGTAGAATTGTTGCTTCAATTGTCTTTTTCAATAAAAGTAATTGACCAATAAAAAGTATTGTTAGCATTTTAATTTTATTGATTTGTCATAATTATAATAATATTACTTATGCACGTACTCGTAATTACGACTCCTTTGTTTATACATACATAACATACATTCACGCCTTTTTCCCGAAGGGGTAGGCAGAGCTGTACCCAGGGCTCAGTCCCATAGTAGATACACCCACATTTCGCCAGTATGTTATTGGTCCCATGTAATAGGGGGCGAGCCTATTGCCATCTACCGGGCACAGTTCCAGACTCCAGGCAGTTATTGAGACAATTCCTAATGGAAAAATCGTGCCTGACCTGGGGAGCGAACCCGGGACCTCTTGATTGGCAGTCGAGCATGCGCCCTCTACGCCACCGAGGCAGTCCCTTGTTTGTATTGATATTTATAGCGATAATTATTAATTTATTCCCTGCAAAATCAAAATAATTCACTCAAATCAGCAGAATCATTATCGCGGACAGATAACAGGTAACATAATTGGTACAATTAAACAGTTAAATAATTAAGTTAAACATTGTATTTGTGATATTTCATACGCTAACCAGAAAATTAGCAATGTTATTATTTCTAGGTAGGTACTTGATTTAGCAGATAACGAGTTAGGTTAATATTGTCCTATTTATTGTTACATAATTTAATCATCATCTCAGCCATAGGACGTCCACTACTGAACGTAGGCCTCCCGCTCAGATTGCCGTCCAGCCCGGTTGTAAGCGGCCTGCATCCAGCGTGTTCCTGCTGTCCTTATCATATCTCCACCACATTGTTGGTGGGCGTCCTATTCTACGCTTGCCAGTCCGTGGTCTGCATTCGAGAACTACGAGTTTATCTTTATTAATTGTCGTGCAAAAGTGTCAGATTGTGACCTAATATTTTTGAGTTTGAATTTGAACCGACCAATAACAGCCCAGCGAGCCACACGTTTTTTTATTTAAGTCGATGGATAATACCTACATTTTTAACCAGAACTTCCAGAGATGAAAGCTCGCCTTTTTTAAACCTTAATAATGTTGGAATATAGGTCGCTCATAACTAAATAAGTTATAATATTCCTGTACTTTGGTAAACATTTCGACATTCTAAAGATATCTTTGTTCTTTGTTTGTGACTTCCGTCTGTTGACGGTGTGATTGCAGAACAGATAATAATACCTACTACGTGTAGGGTTGATGTTATTTTGTGACGCGCATGCTACGGATTCTGTGAACGTTTTGGTGATTTTACGGAAAGTATTAATGGCAACGTGTGATTTCACGGAGATCTATGGCATGTGCGAGGGCGCGATGGCAACACAGGGAGGTGGATGCCAGCGCGACAGATGATGGTAGAGCGAGATTGAAGATGGTAGACTTGGAATAAATCATGTAAAATATGCTGAAGTGTTCGAGTATTATTTAATGGAAAAGGCACGCCTACATACGTATAGAATGGACACTGTCATCCGCCCACCAATCGGGCCTTCCTAACACCGCGAGCGAGATTGAGCTCTCCACGAGCCCCGCTTCTATGGGAAATCACCTCACGCACACTTTTAAACGTGTAAAAAACTCCATGTGTGCAGTGTCTGGGTAGTCGGTAGTTATAGCGCGGCTTTTATTTTTTTTTTATGATAGTGAGTGACAAGACGAGCAAATCAGGTGCCTGATGGTAAGCAACATGATTGCCCATATCAGACACAGTGCCACCCAGTGTTTTCAAGTTCAAAATTCTGCGCGGCACTGCACTGCACCTGTCACCCTGAGATATGAGTTGTTGAATCTCGTCATGCCCATTACCACATTGCACATTACTACTTGGCGGATGAATAACTGGCAAAGGTGTGGTACTCCCCCAAGCCCCCTGCAAAAGAGGCCTACCACTACAATGTCTGGGATTAAGTCGAGTGTCCAGGGTGTGGTGTTAAGATAATTTTGTTACCCACTAGATACCCATAAGGACAGATGACCTAGTAAGGTGAAAACATAAAATTAATTATTTTCATGCTGGGTCATTAGAAAAAAGGTTTAATGTTAATTTCTCTTGTTATCTTCTCCCACGATCGGTGGTGACCACAAACCAGGCTATAATTTAACATTATTAATTAACAACAGGATTAATTATGCAATCAAGCCGAGAGTTATTAACGAGAGGCCAGTTAAATGTTTTACATATTATTATTGTTTCGAGTTGTACCACTACGTTCTTGCCGGAAATCATTTATTTCCGGCTAATGACCAAATTTGTTTTGGTCATAATAATGTTAAAGAGTAATCGTAAAAGTCTGGCCGAACGTATAAGAATTGCTATTCAACGTAGCAATGCCGCCAGCATCTTTGTAATGCTGCCATCTGACAGTAGTTTAGAGCACTTTTTCTATAGGCTGACTGACATTGATGATGACATTTGATGATTTTTTTTCTGGATTTTCGAAGTGTTCTATGGCATAGTGTATTTAGTTAGCGTTGTATGCTCTTGTCTACCACAAGAGCATACAACACTATGTATTCATTCATTGAGTAAAGTGTGGAAATATGCAGTAAAATGGCCATAATTTTTGATTGCGTTAACTTAAAAGTATGATTTTTTACAGCCACAAGAGACCGCAGATCTGAGTAGTTGATATCAATTTCAGCTTGATACCTCCACGCGTTTTTATATCCGCCTTATTTGTTGTATATATATGATTACGCGGCTCTCATTATCCGGCACAAAAATGAATACCGATAAAAACATAATCTTAATATGTCTAATAGTATCAACAATGAGGTAATTCAAACTTGTTATGTTATTTCGATAATGATCATTAAAATTGTTAACTTCATAGTGCAGTCAATTATACTCGTTACACCGAGTACTTATTTAATTATACTGTATATCTCGTCGAAAAAGGGATTGAATGATAAGCGTAATCGCTAACGCTTATCATTCAATCCCTTTTTCGACGAGATATACAGTATAATTAAATAAGGTTACAAGGTGTTTACTGGACACACGTCAAAATCTTAGCGTTTCCAAATGACGAAATAAAATGTGACACTATTTCGATTTTAACCAACTCGAGACGTGTGGTCCGGTCCTCCGTGTCGAGTTGGTGACATAACCATATTTATTTTGTTCCTTTTTTTTGAGACTTTTGTTTTTTTTTTATTTTGTTACACCTAAGTATAATAATTATTAGATAATTTAAAATATTATTATACAAACACTGCTAGTTAAATAAAAATAAATCAACAAAACTTCCAGGTTTACGATTCAGCGATAGGACATGACATTTATAATGCAAATCACAGTGCAAAATAATAAACTCAAACTCAAACTCAAACAGATTTATTCAAATAGGTCATAATCTGACACTTTTGTACGTCAATGAAGATACAGTACTGCGTTCGGAAAGATACCTCTACAAGAAGAACGCACAAGAAACTTGTAGGGCTATATCAAAGCTGGTCCAACATTGTAGCACCAGTAACTCTGTATCTATAGATACAAAATAGGTATCTCAATGACTTTGAAGAAAGGCACAGAAAGCAGTATTCATACAGGGGCTTGTTTGTCCTGAGACTTAGGTCTGACTTATTGTAAGGATTTTAGTACTTAACTTCCTACTTTTAGTCAGATTTCTTACTCTATTTCGTAATAAAGGGTGTGCAATCAAAGCGTGTCAAAATACCCAATGTGCAGCATTACTTCCAGATAGAAACCAATATTACACACGAGTAGGTACAGTCGAGTTCCACGTTTCTGTTGAACTTACTCGTTAACTCTAATTGTTGTTCCTGACTGTACCTAGTGCTGTTAGTTTCGCAAATCCGGTTTCCGAATATACAGAGTGAATAATACCTGCGTATTTTCTGTTAAAGATAGTGCATCAGAGTGATTTACAGTTAGGGACTTAGTATAAAATTATTTATGAGAATTTTAATTGGCTGATGATCCGCTTGGACCTTTAGGGAGACACTTCGTGCGGACGATGGTCGAAGTGGATAATGAAAGTTATTCCTGCGGCTGCCGTCCGCGCGATGTGCCTCTCAGGTACATGATCTATTAATTTAATGTACCCACTTTAATTGTTTTTACTAATCCTTAGTCAATAAGATAAAATTACACACATGGACCACTGTTATCTAACAATAAACAATTTTGAATTTTGAAAGGTTCTATTTCGTGGGTGAAAACGTGGGGCAAAGCCAGTAACACACGCTGATAATTTAACATAAGGCAATCAAAAAGTTATAACACGTTTTCTAACCAAAATTAGGCGTGTTCTACAATGTAGGTAAGTTCAATCAGACGTTAGGTGTGCCACAAAACGCTGCAATATGAGATCTAAGGGTTTAACGGCGCCGAGTCACGGCACGATCGAAACTGAACAGCTGTTACAACCGCAGTGATATTACGTGATTCACTCACTGATGGATATATTCGCACTCATGTATACATTTTTTTTATATATTACCGCAAAGAAACGGAAATTACCGACAAAACACGCAGTGTGCAAGTTTTAATGGGCAGGCCACATCGCTCGCAGAATCGATAACAATTGGAGAGGAAAGATTCTCGAGTGGAGACCACGGACAGAAAGACGAAGCGTTGGCGTAATATTACATTGCCATGGGGTTACCGGCTTCAGAATAGTACCCCACCCTCTCTACCCGTGGTTGACGTAAGAGCCGGCTAAGGGTTATCAGAGCCAGAAGACGGACAACAGCGTCATCTGCGTAAAACCATCGAACTGCCGCTGCAAGCCAACCCGCCTTGCAAGTGTGGCGAGTATTGGAAAAACCCATGGGCTAAACACCAATTATGGAGCGGCTTATGTCCAGAAGAGAACTTCCAACGGCTGAGATGATGATGATGATGATAATGATAATGAATATACAATCTGAAATGAGAAGAAAAATGCGATATGAATTCTAATCGTAACATTAGACTTGTCAGTGGGTCTACCCACTGACGAGTCAATTCAAAAGTCACTGCAAAATGCATCACTTATATATAAACACACACGCCCCTATAGGCGTTAAGCAGATGGGATAGAAAATTTTGCCGATGACTAGTGTTCGATCCCCAGGTCAGGCAGGTTAAATATTGGATTTTTCCATAAGATTTAACCATATTTTTTCCATTTTCCATAATAATATCCAATCATCTCAATAACTGCCTGGAGTCTGTGAGAACTGTGGCCGGTAGATGGCAATAGGCTCGCCCCCTATTACATGGGACCAATAACATACTGGCGAAAAGTGGGTGTATCTACTATGGGACTGAGTCCTAGGTACACCTCTGCCTACCCCTTCGGGAAAAAGGCGTGAATGTATGTTATGTTATGTTATGACTAGTACCTCCACGGTAGCTCAAGTGGTAGAGTGCCCACGACGCGGAATGTTACGTAGGGTGCGTGGTTTGAATCCCTCCCGTGGGTGAATTTTTTTCTCATTTCAGATAGCGATTAGACCGCTTAATCTATAAAAATATAATAATAGTTCATTACAGTAGCCAGATAGGTACCAGGGCAACATAAAATATGAAGATATTGGTGCTATGTTTTAAAAATCTGTGTGTCAGTCCAAGCATAAATATTTCCATCCCGCTTGCATCGTCATAATTTGACTGTGGATTGCGCTATTTTGTTTTGCACTAGCGATTTGTATTGTTAAAAGATATCGTTTAAATATACTATATATACTATAAATATACTATAATAACAAAGGGAATTCCACAACAATAATTGGCTTAACTATTTTACAGCTTACATTGCATATTTGTTAGTATTTTTACCGAGCGATCCAGAGAATTAAAAAATATTTTGCAGCTTAATAAAAAGCCTGATTTTATCAAAGAGCTATGAATATTTCTGATGATTATGCATGAAATTAAAGTAAACATAATCTTCATAAATAATAAGATATTGTATCCTAGTAGCTACAATGACCATCAAAAGAACTCGTTGGTTTTAGGGTCGGCTCCCATCTGACGGAAGATTCGTCGAGCGTTTTAATTAATGTCACCAACGACTGCGCATCATCGGTTGATTAATTTATTATTTTAAATGAATGGCGATATTACGCTGGATGCAGGCCGCTTACAACCGGCCTGTATCGAAATCTATCAGCAGTGGACGTCCTATGGCTGAGATGTTTTTTTTTTATGATAGTGACAAGACGAGCTAATCAGGTGCCTGATGGTAAGCATCATGATTGCCCATATCAGACTCAGTGCCACCCAGTGTTCAAAATATTGATGATAATGATGATTAATCTGTGACCCATATCACCACAGATCTGAAGTATTTTTGTACAGTAAGTATATCTTAATAAATAAGAAAAGTTCGTACATTCTTTGAACTCTTAAATTTTCCTACCGCATAGTTTGCCAAATGCGACAAGCACAAGCAATTTCAGAATCGATCCTAGTTAAGCTCGTTAGTGAACGGCGCTGAGTCAAAGCTGTTCCGGCTTTCAAATAGATTCTAATAGTACTGATGAGACCCGGCCAAGTCTTCGAGCACTAGAGGTATTGCTCATTATCGATGGGTAAATCGTTTAAGTCTGGGTGATATAAACCGAAGTGGTTGCGTTAAAGGATAACCCTCTTCAACTATTCTATACTGATATTGTATATGCGAAATTAACAGGTAAGGGGACCTCTTTGCAGATTGACACAATTCTATGGAAAATTTACCTAATCGACGTTTTGTATTCCCCTGTTTCCTCCGAATATAGTAAATGCTTTTTTTTATGATAGTGTGTGACAAAACGAGCAAATCAGGTGCCTGATGGTAAGCATCATGATTGCCCATATCAGACACAGTGCCACCCAGTGTTTTAAAATTCAAAATTCTGCGCGGCAATGCACTGCGCCTGTCACCCTGAGATATGAGTTGTTGAATCTCGTCATGCCCAGTAATTTCGCTGGTAACATTGCAACAAGGTACGTTTAATGTATCTGTGAGAACTAATTACAGTGGAAGCCAGCGCTGTTTATGTGTGCGTGATCTGCATAATATTACACCATCATGCCTTTACGTCGGGGGGGTACCAGGTCTCAGTCCCATTAAAGTAGGCGCCACCACAATTCGCCAGTATGTTATTGGCCCCATGTAATAGTTGGCGAGCGTATTGCCATCTACCGTGTACAGTTCCAGACTCCAGGCAGTTATTGAGATAATTCCTAATGGAAAAATCCAATATTTCACGCCTGACCGAGCCCGGGACCTCCCGATCGGCAGTCGAGCTTGCGCCTACTAAGCCACCGAGGTAGTCATCTTTGTGATCTTCGTTGAATGAATATAGTACTTGACAATAAAGGTGAAAGGAAGGTGGCGACAAACTTTTTGTCTGTAGTCAGCTACATTTGACATTTCTAGTTACTTCCTTACGAGTTCTGTGCATCTCTACTTATATACAAAAAATCATCTGAATCTGTTCAACGATTTAAAGAGAGGATAGACAGACAGACAGAGTCTGAGTCAGATTATGGTGAGTTCCCATCGAGTTACAGTAAACAAGTCACACTGTGACTGGTTGGGATATTTTTTCCCATCGTGTCATACTGTTACCCGTTGCAACATTTTTTTCCCAACGGGTCACATTGTTATCCGTTGGCACCTTTTATTTTTTAAAACGTCTGTCTCATGCAGTCTCAACGACGCAAGTTTAACTTATGGGATTATATTTCCCAACGTGTCACTCGTGACTCGTTTAATGTGACTCGTTGGGAACCTATCTAGATTATTAGTAAATTATGGATGAGTGTGTATGAGTGTGTGGGCCTGCATGGTGTAGGAAGCATTTGGATATGCTTTGGAGAAATCTGCTAAATATAAATCTCCAAGGAGAATAATAATAAATTTGTAATGTAATGTAATGTAATGTAATTTAATTTAATGCAATGTAATGTAATGCAATTTAATGTTATGTAATGGAATGAAATGTAATGTAATAATAATAATAAATGTTGACGAAATATAAAACTTTTGTATAACCAATGACCAGACACGGAAACCGTCTAACGAAACACAATTTTACTTTGAGATTATTAATTTTACTGAGTAAAGTAGTTATAATAATACCTACCAATAAATTTGTAACCTTAAAACAAAAATTTTTAATAGGGTTGTATAATTTTACAAAAACAGCCCTATTGTTTTTTTTGGTTTGCCATGGAAGAATAAGTTTTCAAAAATTTTAAATTTCTCAGAGAAAGAAATCGTTTCTATCACGACAATAGATGGAAAGCATAAAATTAAGCTTAATCTTCAAAGTGTGAGGACAACGAATTAAACATAGAATTGGATAAATTATTATGTATCTTGCCTAAATAAATCTTTCCCTATAATTCTCTGGGACAAAACTTGCCTTGGAGACTTCTGATTTGGAAATTAAACCTGATGTTCTTGTAATTTTAGTACTCATTAGTACTCTCTCCTTACAGACACTGAACAGTAAGGAATAAAGGTATTTGTAGGATACGAAAACATAAAGTATTATTACGAAAATATTATAAATTATTACTAACTATTAGAAAGTATTAGTAAGTAAGTACTAACTATCATACTTCAGGCTAATAAATATATTTCATTTCATAATATTTTCGTTTCTCGATGTACAAAAATATTATAATATTTTAGGTCGCTTTGGCAGTAGCGATGATTCACATCGCTACTGCCAATAATGGCCCAGGTTTGATCAGGTAAAAAAATAGATTTCTTCTATTAAAATTTCCTCAATGACTTGGAATCTGGAACTGTGGCCGGTAGATGGCGATAAGCTCGCCTCTATTTGCCTGGGACTTAAGAAATTGTACTGACAAAGTGTGGATATCCCCACTTAGTTTTTGTTTGGACGAAAATTATTATTATGTGTTTTTTGATTTATGTTTTAATATGTGAATAATAACTTATTTTCTTTTTAAAATTGTGTATAAGTAATGAAATTGTTTTTTATTTAAATTTTATTTTTATTGTGTGTAAGTAATGAAATTGTGTTTTTTTATTTAATAATTTTTTTTATGTTTTTTTATTGCATGTCATAAATTAGTAATTATCATTTAATTTTTAACATTGTATACTAACACTATTGTATTGGGATGATCTGTGAGAATAGTTGTAAATGATAAATAAATAAATAAATTATGATGATGCCCTAATTTTGATTCCACCTTTCAACTGCTTTTCAACTTAGTTGCGAAATGGTGCAAGATGCGCTACTGCATAAAAGTAACTGTGTAATTTAACACTCACACATGTAAACATTCATTCAAATATATGTAGAGAGCACTCATTGGCTCCGTTTTGCATACCATTTTCGTTTACCTAAACCTGTATGGAATTAAACCTTAACTTAAAGTCATAGAGTTGAAAATATATTTGTGGAAACGCAGAGAGATCTTGTTGGTTGAGAGCGACGGAAGACTTTGCCAAATTGTTTGTTGAATGTCTTAATGGGGACTCGATGTACGTCAGCCAAATGAAGTGGAACCTTTTTTATGAGAAAAAATTATTCTAGCATTTTCTAAAGAAAATTTATTTAATTCATCAATTTCCTAGAATGAATAATGCCAATAACTAGTGCTGTTCATTTGGTTAAATTTCGAACTACGTCTCATCAGCTGACATTTTGAAAACGTTAAATCAAATCAAATACTTTGAGTCTTGGGGGAAAGCCGAAGAGTACAGTATGGCTCCCGTATCTTTATCAATTATCGGTGCATTTTCGAGTGTTTAACGTGTAATAATGGTGGAATATTACGTGTTGAGTGTTTTTGAAGATACACAAGTCTCTTGGCAAGTGATGCGAGAGTTGAAATGTGATTTTTCGTGTTCCCGCCAAAATTCCGGCAGCTTTTTGTAAATACCACCACTTTACTAGAGCTGTGACTTGACTGGGCTTGCCCTGACTCTGAATTGACTAATTGACCATATTAACTTGATAATTTATATAACTTGATACTGGCAAATACACTAACGAGTGAGTCCATGAATGTCCCGTGTAAGCAGGCTATAAATACAAAACTTGACACTGGCAATACATTCGTGTGGGTCCATAAAAGAAGAAAAAAAGTCAAATACTTTATTTGCCAGAATACAAATACATGCACATAACATCAAATTTCCAAATTCCTCACCGAAATTGAAAATATTAAGAATCCCTTCTTTAATGTATTATTAAGGTTTTAACATTTATTGTAGAGCCAATTATTGCATTATGTCCTTTGACTCTTGAATTTGAAGTAGAAATAAATTAAAAGAAAATATTTCTCAAATTCATAAGCACTAACGAATTTGATTCTAAACTTTCATAAAATTAAGAAAGCTCATTATCTACTTATTGTAAAACTAAGTAGTTAATGAGCTTTGTAATCCACTGGACTATGTTGATAACTTTCGTTCGTCTACGGATCTCCTCATTTCTGATTCGATCTCGTAGAAAAATCCCAAGCATAGCCCTCTCCATAGCTCGTTGAGCTATTTTGAGCCTGCTGATCAGACCCACAGTCAGAGATAACGTTTAAGATCCGTAAGTGATCACTGGTAACACACACTGATCGAAGACCTTCATACATTTGTTTAATTTATAATAACTAATGGCGAGCTTAAAAAATATATTTTTTAACATTCAGAGCCTTATTATTAGGTCTATCAAATAAAATCAATAATAAAACGTCAACGTGGCCCAGACAACATCAGTTTTGGCGTGAAAGAGTAACAAAATGTATGGTTGGATTTATTGGTCTTTATTACTGTCATCACACCACAACACGACGCGAAAGCTGCTTTAAGTAAAAATAAAAACTTGGCTTCTTTTGAAGTGACATTTTTCTCCTATTTTACATGAAAATGTATATAAAATCAGGCCGTACTTTATTTCCCGTCAAAATTAATTTCTTCCAAATAATTAAACATCAATGGCCCTTCTCGCGAGCCCTTCACGCATTTTCCGACACACTTCAACAAACAAGTTGGAATTTTACAATATTTTACGAAAATTCATAATATTATGAAACATTCATAAAAGAGACGCTATGTGAATATGTTTACGGAACTTTCATACTTATAATGACGGTTCGGTAAAAGAAGGTGAATAGAATTATATTATAACACTAGTGGCCCGCCCCGGCTTCGCACGGGTAGCAGAAGTAGGTATAGTGAACGTTTTAACAGGATACAGGACATCTTAGCAGTTTGACACAATCCTATAGAAAATTTACGAAATCGATGTTTTGTATTCCCCTGTTTCCTCCGAGAATAATTGATTTTATCCATAAATTTATATTCTGAAAATTAGAAGATGAATAAGGCTATGTCTCTGTTATTTTATTTTTGTTCCTTAACTCTTCATTTATTTCTAGCACCATTAATTTACATACCGCATACTTACACGTAAAAATAATGACTTCTTCGATTATTGTGACTAAACCAAAACAGACGGATATAATGTCCGTGGACTATTTTTTGTAGATAGTGATAATTACTACAAACCCCTAGCCCTAGAACATTACTTTATCCTACCACGAATAGTTTTCACCGCATGCATATAATGACAGTTTCGATAATTGTGACTAAACCAAAATAGATGAATATACTAATGTACTGTTATGATATATTTTTCAATAGCTAATTTGTAAAATCAGCGATAACCCCCCGTCGCATCAAAATTAATAAAAAGGCTCCGCCATGCGGTTTGCCACACACAGACAGACAGATACGTGTAGGACACACTCGGTCTATTGTCCGCGACATAAATTGTAATTCGGTACAGTGAAATTTTCTTGAATAAATCTCTTTCAGAGAGAGTGAGTGTTTTTTTTTTAAAAAGGATTCAAGGACTGCCATTCTAACAGTACGTTCACTATTTTGTAAATACTAAAAAAAACCCTAGTCAATTACTTTATTCTACCACCAATACTTTTTACAGCGCATGTATAATATAATAACTGTTTCGATTATTGTGACTAAAAACCAAAATAGATGGATATAATGACCGTGGACTATTTTGTAGTTATTGATAAGTACAACAAACCTCTTATACATTATTCTACCACCAATACTTTTTACAGCGCATGCATATAATGTCTGTTTTGATTATTGTGACTAAACCAAAATAGATGGATATTTTGTCCGTGGACTATTTTGTAAATATTGGTAAGTACTACAAACCCCTAGTACGTTATTTTATTTTACCATCAATATATTTCATAGCGCACGCAAGTTAATGAATATATTTGGTAGTAATAACGTGACATCTTAGTTCACAATATTGCAGTTTTTTTACGGATCCCTAATATTTTTCAAAACCTCATATAGCCTATGTCTATGTCAAACTGAAATTCATCACTGAATTAAGCTTTACATAAGTGACAGATTTTTTTTAATCGGTCCAGTAGTTTCGGAGCCTATTCGTTGCAAATGAAAATACAAAGTTTCTTTCTTTAGGATATTGGTATCTGGTATTGATTGAATAATCTCGAGACATTATACGGATTCACTGAAAACAGTTGGAGCATCGATACTTCGACGTCGTTGCAACCCAGTTTAGAGGGGCTAAGATAAAGAGAAGCGAAATAATCATAAGCGCGTGTTAATTATTTGCAGAACGCCATCTATTACTAAATTACCTAAAAATGTTGTCTTAGGGTAGTTATGTCTTGGAAGAAAATATTGTCAGCGAGTTCTAATTTATTTTTCTGTAGTGCCATCTATTGAGCATTGTTGGAACTAAAATATTCATAACAAACTTTAAAACTTTATTATTCCTCAAAAGGGTTAAAATTTTTGAAAACGCTGAAACACGTATTTAATTATTTTCATTTTAGAATGTTTCTACAAAATTTGAAATAAATCGGCCGAAAAATTAAGTCTACTCCATACAAACTTTCAACCCCTATTTAATACACTTCGGGGTAAAATTTTGAAAAACCCTTTCTTATTACTTGTCTAGACTGTAAAAATAATCTATTGTCAAAATTTCATCATCATCGGTCCAGTAGTTTTGGCTCTGGGTTGATGAGTCAGTCAGTCAGTGAATCACTTTCTCTCTTTATATAATAGTATAGATAACATCCCGCCTTCATCCCGAAGGGGTAGGCAGAGGTGTATCCAGGACTCAGTCCCATAGTAAGTACACCCACATTTCGCCAGTATGTTATCGGTCCCATATTACATGGGCCCTATTGCCATCTATCGGGCACATAGCTATTGAGAAAATTCCAAATGGAAATATCCAATATTTAGACATTGCCTGACGTGGGGATCAAACCTGGGACCTCATGATCGACATTCTATCATTTACCCACTACGCCACTGAGGCACATTATTTATTAACCGCAAAATATAGTATACCAAGAAACATATTACCTACAATTATCATAACGACCATTCTTATCTAACTGAAACTTTGAGCTTAGTCTAGTCCAATTTCAGCCTAGAATTTTATTACACCTAGTCACGTAGTCGTATATGACCGAGGTATTTGTAAACGGTACGAGCCCTTGAAAGGGTTACTCGGGTCTTTTCAACTCAGAGGAATGACATATCGTTTGTTGTAATGTATGTGCGTGATTGAGATTTTTACGTCTTATAGAAAATACCGCTTCTTTTTCTACTTAGTCACTGTCCTCTCTCGTAGAAGAAGAAGAGTGTCAAAGAAATAACCGTGTTGTCTTCGTTCACGTGGAAATATCGGGATCAAAATGTGACAGCCTCGTTGGCTCGAATGGTAGTAACTCTGCTTTCTGTGCCGCAGGCTCCGGGTTCGATCCCCGGCCAGGTCAAACATTTGTGTGGTTGAACATGTCTGTTTGATCTGTGTCTGGGTGTTATAAGTTTATATAAGTTTGTATATCAGTCATCTGGTTACCATAGACCTGCAAAGACGTTGAATTGATTTCTTACTCTAAGCCTGTGTGTTATTCCAGGTTTAAATTTCCAGTTCTAAATTTATTTATTTTTTATTATTCTATCAATAAGACGGCTATTGCCAATTACATAATTAATATAATTACAAAAATCATGCAAATACACGTTCAATAAAGTTATATAAAAAATGGTCAAATAATAAAAATCTAGCTAATTACAATGTCATAATAATAAAAATTCAAATAATTTTATACTTAACTAAGTATGCACTTTTTTTATGATAGTGAATGACAAGACGTGCAAATCAGGTGCCTGATGGTAAGCATCATGTTTGCCCATATCAGACATAGTGCCACCCAGTGTCTTAAATCAGAATTCTGCACGGCAATGCACTACGCCTGTCACCCTGAGATATCAGTTGTTGAAACTCGTTATGCCCAGTAATTTCGCTGGTAACATTGCCCTTCAGACCGGATCGCAGTAATGTTTGCACATTACTGCTTGGTGGATGAATAACTGGCAAAGGTGTGGTACTTCCCCAAGCGGCCCAGCTGTTTTCATTTAAATAGATTTTAAATGAAAACAGCTAGACGGCAGAGTCAGGTCTATTTGGGTGTAGTGTCGATGTTTCAACTCAAAAGGTCTTAGCAATTTCATAGAAAAGGATTCCCTTGAAATTTCGACTTGAAATAATTTCATGGTTTAATTCAAGAAATTTAATATTTATCTACCTTTGGTATTATAATGCAAACGCCAACTCTGTTTGAACATTAGAGGTATATGAGAGAAAAAGGTTTAGCCGTTTTTATTTACAATAGCTTTTCTAATCTGGTTGGAGCCCTGAGACCTGGCGGATTGACATATTCGAAGAGTGGGCAGCAGCGCTCTCCGTTTCCAAGTATTCCAACTACTGCGATCACCAAGCCGCCTGCCAAGCTTGGTGATTACGGCAATATCCATAATATCAATAGTTTATGGCGTTCTATATGGGGGAGCCCTATGTCCAGCAGTAGACGTCTTCCGGCTGATGATGATGATGATTTTCAATAGTTGGGCTTGACTTCGTTTTATTTGGGGTTTCAAAGAACTTCCTTACAATGTTTTATAATGTTGAACCAGTTTCGCCAAGGATACTTACCTATACCTATATATAGACACAAATGTAGGTACATCATCATCATCATCATCATTATCATCATCTGTGGGCCCCACAGAGGGACATTGTTTGGAGAGTGAGAGATGTAGGTACACTGGCTGCTAATTTCATTATCAAATCCTCCACTAGCGACGCTTTTAACTGTGAATGTAGGGTGTCCCAGAATTAACGCAAGATTTGAATTTGCAGCCATTTGTGCTGTAAAATGCTAGCAACCTTAAAAATATATTTGACCGCTGACAGTTTAGGATTCTCTTCAGCGTAAACTCACTGAAGATCTGGGTCTCCACGCTTACAAATTTTCAGACTATGTTCAACAATCAAGACACATTGTTCTTTTCTGTAAGGCTCTATTTTTACTTACCCTAAAATGTCAGCTGTCAAGTTATTTTTTAAAGTCGTCAGCACTTTACTGCAAATTCAAACTTTACATCTCACGGCGGCAAATTAAAATCTTGCGTTAATTCTGGGACTCCGTATATATGAGGGTCATTTATTGTCACCGTAAATTTAAAATCATCGTTGTGATATAATAATTTATACCTATATATTAGGGAATATATAATTCATTTTTAAAATTGATATAGCAAAGTTTTAGAAGTAATCAAAGCATTACTATCACGTAGAAGTTTTATTCAACGGATGAACAAAATCACCCGTAATTTCCGTACGACTAAAATAACGTTATTACAAAAATAACCGATAACGATCACCATGCGTAAATAACGTTTAGGGTTCAAAGTTAATCGTCGGGTAATATAAACGAAACCTCTAAATAATTGAGGCGACATTATCAAGCCAACATCGGTGACTAGGGCTGCGATATATAATATGAATTACATCCAAACCATGATAAGGCCCTTTGCTAATGAACCTGGGAAATTCTGAAACATAGGATGTGTTTGGCAGAACCAAATGGCTAGCATAGGCTAGCTTTTCTAATAGAGAACAATATTATAAAATAAAATAAAATAAAAATTGCTTTATTGGACCTTTAACGATTGTAGTAGTACAAAATTAGTTTCTCATTCCATATGCTTTAGGTGGGTGATATATATTATTAAGTATTGTATGTTTGTATTTACCTATAGTATGTACCTTGGTGATAGGCTGTATTTGACACTAGGTCTCTGTTGAGCCTGTATTGCCAAATAGCAGTTACCGCCCTGGTCCTGTCACTAGATTTATACAATTTATAAAGAATATTGTTGTAGATTATGTACTTTGAAGTTAAGAATTTAACAATTGTTTAGATGTTCATCTTGTAGAAGAGTACAATAATGCAACTATGCTATGAAACTTAGTAGTTACTTACATTAGTATCATCTGATAGAGATATTTAAAATATTTTAAGTAGGTAATAATATTTAAGAGTTTAACAATTGTTTAGATTTCATCTTGTAGAAGAGTACAATAATGCAACTATGCTATGAAACTTAGTAGTTACTTACATTAGTATTATCTGATAGAGATATTTAAAATATTTTAAGTAGGTAATAATATTTAAGAATTTAACCATTGTTTAGATGTTAATCTTGTAGAAGAGTACATTAATGCAACTATGCTATGAAACATATTAGTTACTTACATTAGTATTATCTGATAGAGATATTTAAAATATTTTAAGTAGGTAATAATATTTAAGAATTTAACAATTGTTTAGATGTGAATTGTGATTATGTTATGTGAATGCAACAATAGAAGAACGAAATAATAGTAGATGTAGTCTTCGATTCGAACTTGAAATAATGAAGCAAACCGTGTGAAACCGTATTATGAACTTGTGGTCGCGTAGAAACAGCGTAATGATTGATTGATTGATAAACACTTTATTGTACACCAAAACATGGACATTACAATACAGTAATTGTATAAGTGATTGCTGTAAAATGTAATTTTTTCTTACAAAAAATTACGTTTGACAGCAATCATTACGTAATTTTAATGCTGTTTCTACGCGATTGGAAGTTCCTAATACCCAGGCGGGAAAGAAATATGAACTTCCTGGGATCTACAGACCTGCAAGAAGCACCTAAAGATTCCAGTTATGTTCTATCAGATATGAAGAGGGCGACTATTGGTAGGTCATGTCAGAGGCCTTGTACTTTAAATATTTATACCAATATCGTACTTAGTAATAGTGAAACTTATTATTATTATTATTAAGTAATCTATATATATATGGACTGCCACAATAGATCAGCAATGGTCGAAGCGGCCTCAGTTCCATATGGATGATATAAATAAATAAAAAAAACTTAGTGAAACTTTCGCGATTCGAACAAAATAGATATTGTATGAAGTAAACGGGACTTAATCTCGCTAAAAACAAAACTAAGTCTTCTCGTGACCACGGCCGATGCAAATCAGTCGAATCGTCGAGGTAAATGAAAAATGTTTTTAGCGCGATTAAGTCCCAATGTTAAAGTTTTATTTCTTCATAAAATATGGAACTTTATATTTAAATAGGTTCGAATAGTTTTTAAAAACTCAAGGGATCAGTGAATTACTGGAACGGTTGGCCTCGATTACAAAGATTAAAAATACTACACCAAAACTTAGCTACGTGCCTCAGTTTCAAAAGCTCCGTACTTCGGCGCACGGGGCGGCGTGGTGACCGCTTTTAAAACTTTTATAACTCCTGACTAAAATGAGAAAAATCTTTACAGTTTTCAGCTATTTTTGAGGTAATCAGGGGATAAGAGCAACTTCCACTGTCAAATAGTTCTGCAACCGATACATGTTGACTTTATCTTTGGTACAAGCTTGGCTTCAATTTGAAATATAGCTATAGTTAATATTAGTTGCATAATTATTACATTATGACTTATTTTGTGACATTATTTATAATTTATTTTCTTTGGTTTTATATTAATTTCATTTTACTTTATTCTGGAAATTTTAATGTACCTATAATTTGGTGGTACCTATAATTATAATCTCGTTTTTAGCAGACAAAAATTCAAATGAAATTTACTCTGTCTACTAGTGGTTTAAGTTATTTTAGACCTGAATGACGGACATTTTAAGCAAGAGTGAAAAAAAATATTATTCTAAAGGAAAATTTCACGCCACCTCGCTTCGCCTATAATACACAGTAGAGCTTACTTCAAATCGATTCAATTCCACCCGTTCATCACTTGACCTGGCATAATCTGGGTTACACAAACTCTTCAACCATTAGGCCTAATTGGAGTAGCCCTTTGTGATAATGCTTTAAAAAATATTGGCCATGTCAAAGTTTATCACAGTTTGGTGAAAGTCAGTGGAGAAAGTACCTCATAAATTATTAGCCATGAAACTAGAATGAAAGACGAACAGAGTCTTCTAAAACAAAACGTGAAGCACCCCAGTAAGCCAGCTTGGTAATACAAACATGACGGCACGCACACATTCACACCCATAAACCTAGTGCACATAATCAATCAGGGGTCAGGGGGGCTATTATTGGCGTTCTTGGTGACTATCACTTTAGTGACTAATATCTTGATTTGACATTAACTACAAATGTCAAAGTCAGGTTACTAACCAAAGACATTATGATAAACTTACTAAGTAGACTGTGCACTGTGTCGGTCCCGAGTGAGAACCACTCGCAGTGTCTATCCTTTTCCTTTTCTCTCCTCCAAATTTGACAGTAAAGTCTTGTTAGAAAGGTAAAACATCTTTGTAACTAACTCAAACCACAGAATATAAAGACATAAGCCTGATAGCGACTGGTGATTATGAAGAACGCCAATAATAGCCCTGCAGATCTGGTGATCCAGATCAAGAGCAGTAGAAAATTATGGGATGTATTAGAAATGCGAGTCTCCACATATTTGGTGATTGATAAAATGATAGTAAGTAGTAGTAAATGCTAATAAGATGAAAAACACTGATTTATTGATAGACTACAATGATAATACGTGAATATAAAGGAGCGAGAGAGTACGCGCGGTGCTGTGGCCGTGTCTGATCACGAACTAATCTGCTAATTGTGTCATGTATTAGAAATGCTGAATTGACTAAAATGCTTTCTGTGCGGTACACCGTACATGGGATGGGTGTGATAGTGATAGCAATTTGATGAAAGCAGTTATACCGCACTTTAAAATACTTACATCTTTAAATTTAATACATTATTAACTTTTTTAGTGGTAAGCCTCTTTTGCAGGGGCGCGCCTGGGGAAGTACCGCATCTTTGTCAGTTATTCATCCGCCAAGCAGTAAAGTGCAAACATTACTGTGTTCCGGTATGAAGGGCAATGTTACCAGTGAAATTACTGGGCATGATGAGATTCAACAACTAATATCTCAGGGTGCCAGGCGCAGTGCAGTGCCGTGCAGAATTTTGAATTTTAAAACACTGGCTGGCACTGTGTCTGATATGGACAATAATGATGCTATCAGGCACCTTATTTGCACTTATTATTACAAAAAAAAATGATTTCCACTATAAATGTTATGCTTAGCTTTAAAATTAATTAAATGAAATAGGAAAATAATGGTTTTCACTACAAATGTGTCGAAAACCACAAGTGTCACAAGACAAACTAACCTAAACCTAGCCTACAGAAGACGGCTTGCTCTGAACTTTATATTTATTTTATTTTATTTAAATTTTAAAACAGACAGTGTCCATATTATATTAGTGACAAAAAAATCTTAAAATCTATGTTAGTAAATAAAATGAAAATGAAAATCGAGCCAATATTATAGTAGAAACAATATTTTTTATAGTCAAACCACTATTTTTTATATCTAAACTTTATTTTTAAAAATTACATGTTTTAAAGTACCTATACATACGAGTATACATTATATTATTCCCCGAACTGCCTCGGTGGCGTAGAGGGCGCATGCTCGACTGCCAATCAAGAAGTCCCGGGTTCGATCCCCAGGTCAGGCAGTGTTAAATATTGAATTTTTCCATTAGGCATTATCTCAATAATTGTCTAGAGTCTGGAACTGTGCCCGGTAGATGGCAATAGGCTCGCCCCCTATTACATGTGACCAATAACATACTGGCGAAATGTGGGTATATCTACTATGGGACTGAGTCCTGGGTATACACCTCTGCCTACCCCTTCGGGAAAAAGGCGTGAATGTATGTATTCCCCGAAAATTATTATCTCTTTCTCTATATTTGGGAGTCATTTTGTATGAAACAGCAACAAAATGCACTTGGCAATTAGACGGCACTGATTTTTCTAAAACTCGGCCAACTTAAACTACTACACTACCCAGTTAAGTATTATTCACGCCTAGAGTTATTTCCGTTCGCGGTACAAAAAATGAATTGCAAAAACTTCCGGGCATTAAAATTTTTAACGACAGCCGCGATGGCTATCAAGAGCTCTTTAATTGTTGAAATTAAAAATGTTTGAGCGGTTTCTAATAATTAATAGTTCAGCATTGTATAAGGCTTTCAAATTATGAGTACTTGTTGGTAAAGTTTGAAAGTCGTATGAAAGGTACCCTTGACTTTTTTATACCGTGTTTTTTACTATCGTTTACAAATGTCATGATTTGAAAAGAAGTTACTTAGGCACCTAGCTGCTTTTAATCTGAAAACGCACGTTTATGGCTTTGTCTCTATACACAAAATATTACACACAACATGACATCGCGCCTTTCTCCCAAAGGGGAAATTACTTCACGCCGTTAATAATTCTTCTACTTTACGCTTTCGTATCGTAATATACTATTTTGCATTACTTTGTGCACTTAAATTATCCTAATATATATATATATATATATATATACTTATACTATTATAAAGGCGAAAGTTTGTAAGTATGGATGTATGTATGGATGTTTGTTACTCTTTCACGCCAAAACTACTTAACCGATTGGGCTGAAATTTGGTACGTAAGTAGCTTAGACCCTGGAATAACACATAGGGTACTTTTTATCCCGATATTCCCACGGGAACGAAGACTACGCGGGTGAAACCGCGGGTCACAGCTAGTAATTAATATATTATATTATTATCAAATACATTATCAGTACAACAGCACAGTTCTGATCATAACACGGCCTTCTTCATCATCATCATCATCATCTCAGCCGTTGGTAATCCACTACTCAATATAGGCCTCCCTCATAAAAGGAGGGTTATGTCAATACTCGCCACGTTTGGAAGGCGGGTTGTCGAGCGCAGTTCGATGGTTTTCTTTGCAGAGGACGCTGCTGCCCGTCCTTTGGATCCGTTAACCCTTAGCCGGCTTTTAAGGCAAGCACGCGTAGAGAGGCTGGAGCACTATTCTAAAGCCAGTAACTCTACGGCGGAACACGGCTTTATGAGTCTACAATCAAATCAACAGTAATTATCAATCAGCTACTGAATTAATCCGTGATCGAGGATAGCCGTAACACAAACACAAACTGACAATAATTCACCATTTCCTACTAACTTCCTATAAATCCATCACCGTCATAATTACCTACCATTTGAAGATCCGGTCCTGTGGCACGCTCTGATGGATCGCCTTAATTGGTCCCTGGTATCCCTGGAACCAAAGGGTTGTGTTTCTTTTAAGGGCGTACGATACCTTTATTAGGATTTTGGAAAAGTTTCGAAATATTGTTTTTTTTTTGTTTTTATATACTATAATAGGCTTACGTTTGACCTCAAAATTCGCTTGATGGAAGGCGAAGATGGTACACGTTTCGTATTACTCTATTTTTAAAAATAATTAACAAATTCGATACATATCTGTTTTAAAATTTTTATGAAGAAATTACCATGGCCGTATCATTATAATTTATTTTAAAAACTCTTATTTATGGGTTCCGTATATCAAAAGAAAAAAAGAATCCTTATAGTATCACTTCGTTGTCCGTCTGTCTATCTATCTGTCCGTCTGTCTGTGTGTCGGTCCGTCTGTCATGTGACCCTTTTTTTTCAGGAATGCTTTGAGGTTTAATTTGATACTCATATTATGTCTATTTTTTTATCGTATTTGGCATTTTTTTCATAGGATTGTGTCAAATTCATAAATGTCTGTTTATCTTAATTGGGCCCTGGTGATACCAAAGGGGTTTGTTTCTTGACGCGCGATTAAAGGTTGTCAAACACAATAGACTGGAACGGTATTGTTTTAAGCAGAAACAAGTTATTTAGACTTTCATTATGAAAATGATGTTGAAATCATTAATTAAGTAAGTCTTATTTGTTCAGTATGAACAACATCGCTAGTGATGACTTTTAATTGTGAAATGACAATTATGGCAGCTGACAGGCTGTAGTTTCAATTTTGCTCATCTAAGTAGTTAAGTTGGTGGCCCTGTACTATCTACCCTGTGTTTATCGCAAAGTAACAAACAGAGGCGGGGGAGAAAGGTGTATTAATTTTAAAAATATTTGAAATAATATGACGATGAAACTTTGTCGGCGTTCGCTGCGTAAACTAAGAGTTTTATGAAAACACTTACTATACCCCACGGTTTCCCGCGTAGTCTCCATTCCCGTGGGAATATTGGGATAAAAAGTACCCTGTGTGTTATTCCAGGATCTAAAATATAGTTATAGCGTGAAAATGAAACAAACATAAACCCAAACAACAGCGCTAGAAGGCGTTGGGATCAAGTTGGAACACTGTAGCGTTTTGTTCACCTGATATACAATTCTGGAAGCAGGATTGTATTTTGTATCACGAAATTATTCCTTTATTTGAGGTATTTATTGGGGCCTCCATAAATTTATTGAAATGATATTATTAGTCTTTTTCGGGCCTCTAGAATAATGTTATATCTAATACATAATAATCATGAAACTTTTACGAGTACATCTCGCTCATAAAGGCATTATAAAACCTAAAATTTAGTATGTATGTTGGTCACCTTTCACGTTGAAACGGGAACCTATCGGAATGACCTTTTAGCTGAAAGATACTTTAGTTAGATTGAAATAAAAGCAGATTGCCTAAATAGTCAAAAGGTCATTTAGCTGGACGACATAAAAGCAGAATGTGCTTGTAACAAAACGTCTGGAAAAAACTACTGAACAGGTTTGGTATGAAGATAGCTTTAATCTTGGATTAGTAGGTAAATTATGTCGCGCCATACTTTCTGAGCTCTCGGAAGTTAGCCATTATTGCTGCGCAGTTCGCACATTATAGGTGTCATGCTTTTTGCGCAGCCATAACGGCTGACTTCCGTCCGAGAGCTTACAAAGTTTGAAGCGACCTATAAATAGAGTGGGTAGGTTCTTTTCAGAGAAAAGTGAAGTACAAAACCGAGTGACGCAACTAGAACAACTTTATATACGTGGCTAGGTTTAAAAACACAGCTCTTTTCTCCATATATCTGTAAAGAGGAGAGAGGGACCACTATAAACTGTGATATTGTAATAAACAACCGTTTCATATCTTTATGCATTTACTGTGGCTGCGACGCTCTCGTGTGTGCTTGTATGATATGAAAATGACCTTTTTTAAATAAACTCTGTTTGAAAATCAGTAATATTATTACTGTGTAGAATGGACGCGGATTATAAATAAAATTATAAATAAATATCAAAGGCGATCCTCCCCAAAATTCCTTTTAAACGTATACGTACGTATTAATAATTCAATTATTGCTCACATTCATGTAAAAGGCAAATAGTAGTATGAAGTGGTTGGAATGAACTTTTTTTGGCCAAATTATATTTTTGATAGTATGACCCCTATCATATTATTTGTTCAAAGTTATTGGCAATACAGTGAACTCATTTTCATGACTTCATTAATGATAAAGTTGCGTTAAAGTTATCCTATGGTTAATTTCTAAAGGTGAAGGTCCATAATCCAGGCTACTAATTAGCAGAATACTCGCAAAAAGATAATTAAAATAATAATTATACCAAAAAACCAGTCCTTTCAATTAACGATTTGTCATATTATTATAATATTTTTAGACAGCGTCTAAATAAAAAATTGAAAATAAAAATTTTATTCGGGGCCGCAAGCTCATACAATATGATCAGTCTCTTTTCAGCCATATAGATCCAGTTTTAACGTGAAGACGTTACAAAAGTACAACATACGTTTGTATTTATCAAATTAGAGCCGGTTTTTTGATCGTTAGTTACGGTTAAGTTAACCATTTGTCAAACTAACTATAGTTAAATTTCTAACCAATGGTTAAAATCGTGTGCTAAAAAATTGTTAACCAGGGATGAAAAAACTAATTTTTTCGCATTTTAACTATTTGTCAAAAAAATTTACTTAACCAGTGATCAAAAAACCCAGCCTTAGTGAGTTATCGAATTCAACATATCTACCTAGTTTATATTCTATGGTAAAAGGTAGACATGTGAACGTGTGACCGTAGCTTGAAGATAAAGATAAAATGCTCTTCCCTTACAAATAGCCATAAAAACACAAAAGAGAATAATAAATAGACAGAGGCACTCCAACAAATAGCCCCTTGGTGGAGGAAAAATTCAAAGGTTTTAAATAATTGCCGAGAGGACAAAAGGTACAAAATGAGCTTTTACAACATAAAATTGCGGTAAGCAACGATGGTTAATGTTATTTCTGCATTGTCTTAGTGAATTAGGTGAAATTAGTGAGACTGGGATATCAAAGTCTTTTCCTGTGCGTGAATTTTTGTACGAGCTTAGAATATTTTGTTTTTGAAGGCACTTAAAACTATGAGTCCCGATTGGCTCATTAGATAATATAATGTAGGAAGCAGTAGTTAGGTCATGCCAGAGGATGCATGATGCCACCTAAACACTGATATTGCAGTTGAACGTACCCAAAAAATGAAAAGTCTATGGACCAGCGGAAATATATGCTCGTCTTAAAATCCGAAGTCACGATCGAATGTGGACCATGTGGACTTTTCACCTAGGCGCTACTGTGTTTCGGATGGCGCGTTACACTGTAGATCCCTGCTATTTTCTAAAAGATATAATATGCAGGATGTAGTCGTTATATCGGAGGCGTAGAAATCTTGGCGACCTGAAACTTTGACAATATAAGTTGTCCACACATAACCCATATGAGTTGACTTAAGGAGTGTAATTGGGGTAACCCGTTCTATTAGAGTATAAATTCAAATTATTATTATTATTATTATTCGCTGTATCCATAGAATATAGATTTGCTAAAAATGACGTTAGTTCTATTTAAAAATAAGCCTAAAAGCACTTGCAAGTCAATAACTGATTCTACCTCATAATAATAGAATAGAATAGAATAGAATAATACTTTATTGCATACCAAAAAAAGAAACAATTTCACAAAAATACACAATACAAAAGACACGGTAAACAACCGGCGGTCTTATCGCGTAAAGCAATTTCTTACAGACAACCTGGGGATGGAAAAGGACAGTAAACATTTAACGACGGTGGTGTGCAATTATATAGGTATTTACATAGATAATATGGCTACTTACATATTATATAAACATACTTTAAAATACTTATATTATAAATATTAACATATATACGTACAATAATATGATAATAATATAATACACATTATATACTTATATATAATAATAATAATAGGTAATATATAAGCATACAAATTACATACATATATACATTGAGCCGCAGTCCTGTCTATGAAATTGAAGATAAGTAGTGTTCTTTTACAAGTGTTTTGAAAATATGGATGGATTTAGCATACCTAATGGACACAGGAAGTGCATTCCACAACCGAACAGCTCGCACTGTAAAGGACTTGTCGTAGTGCTGGGAGCTGGGCAAGGTTATTTGTAACTGTCGCGTGTATGTGGAACGCAGGTTAAATGAATGAGCAAGATGAACGTATTCAAACCGCTCTTTGAGATAGGAAGGAAAGGCAGAGTTAAAAAGAATAGAATATAGCAAAGAAAGGATGTGAGAATTCCGGCGAAGTCGGATTGGTAACCATTTCAGCTTTGCACGAAATTCGGATATGTGATCATATTTTCGCAGACCGAATATAAATCGAATGCAGACATTTTGAAGACGTAAATATTATTATGTTTTTTAAAGAAATATAGATCAATCGTCGAATCGTACAAAGACGGCGTTTGGAATTCTACGCAACGTCTCGTCCAAAATACCTCAGAGCCTCAAGTAAGGCCTTCGACCAGTGTGTGTTACCAGTGATGATTTGTGGGTCTGAAACGTGGTCTCTTACTAAAAAGAATTATATTTCGGATTTCTCTGCGAGATCGAATCAGAGAAATGAGGAGATCCTTAGATAAACGAAAGTTACTGACATTACCTGACTTGTGTTGCGATTATGCTGTTTTTCTGTTTTCACAGAGAGTCGGTTGAACCAGGCCTTATTTTATTATATAGGTACATAATAATACCTAATCAATCACACACCCTTTCTTCGATTAAGCGTTACCCAAATACCTTCTTTCCACGGCTATTCATGTCAACCGATACCACGACTTAAAGTAAACAGTCACACTATAAAATAATTCAGCGGAGCGATTAAAATGAAACGCCTGTAGTTTTAAATTAATTTTATACAATGACTATGCAAAAATATTGCAGAGAGTAAGCCGATCTATGCCACTGAAATGAAAAATAAAATATGGTATGGTGTTTTTTTTCTTATTTTATTTAGAGCACTAATAAATGAGTATAATAGAACGCTTACTTATTATCTACCCTAATTTAACCAGATATTACTGAAACTATTATATTTTTACATTTATAGGATTCCGCACCACAAAAGGAAAGAAGAAGGAAACACGGAGAAAAGAAGATAGAATCACTTCTATGTCCATCAGTCCATCGGCCTGTCCGTCCATCCGTTCGTCTGTCAAGACCTTTTTCTCGGCATCACGTGAAGGTGTCAAGTTGAAATCTTTATCAACAGTTAAGGTCTCTTGGTGCAATAAAAAATCGTATGTAAATAAAATTATTATAGAATATAAAAAAAAACGTAGTCAAAGTAAACGTAATCGAAAGATAGGGCCATTTCCCACATATTTCCATACTTTGGACGGTGTTTTGCGGAGGTTTCACAGATGAAAGAAAAAAGTCCCCTACAGTTTTCAAGAGTCCATACTGCTGTTCAATTTTAACGCCCCGTTAAGCAAATATCCGTCGTCAATGCGGTAATGTATTCCGCGTCACGGATTGCGTGCTGTCTCATTAAATTATAACATTAACGGCCTTGTCCGACGCTCGGTTTCAATGGGCTTTAACGCACTGATTTTAAATGATGACTTTACCCAAAAAATGGCAAAAAAGTGAATTTTTCGTGTTAAAAAATGTAAAAGCTGTTTTTATTAGAACAGAGTGTGAAATATGCGCATTTTTAAGAAATATATCTCTTCAGACTGAGTCTTGGCGAGTAACGCCGTAGAAGCGATGTAGTAGAAGCAGAACTAAATGGAATAGTGTCTATTTAATCTGAGGTTAACGCTATATCTAACTAACGATTTACAACAGCTAACCTTAACTAATAATAAATAATAAAGGAAAAACTTCAATAAACAGTTTGAAAGACCAAAATGGTGTTAAACATGGAGACAAGGAGAAAGTTTTAGAAATCACTACAAAATTTTACAAGACACTTTATTCTAAACCCAATTCAGAAAACCATCAAAACCCACCACTCTATTGTTTTTCAGAGGATATCCCACTAATAACTGGATTAGAAATACATAAAGCTTTTCTCAAAATGAAATACAGCCGCAGCCCTGGTGAAGATGGAATCACCACAGATGCCTTAAAAGTTGGAGAACTCGCTCTTGTCCGCCGCATAACTAATCTCTTTAATCTAATCTTAAAAACAGGTTCATTCCCAAAAAACTTTTGTCACTCAAATATCATTTTATTACACAAAAAAGGTGATAAAAGCGATATAAGTAACTATCGTCCTATCAGTCTTGTTTCCCACCTATATAAAGCCTTCATTAAAGTGATTGAGAGCCGTATATCCAGTCAACTTGACCTACACCAACCACCCGAACAGGCAGGCTTCAGGTCTGGACTCTCTACCACCGACCACCTCCAATCCTTAAATTTACTGATCGAAAAACACCATGAATACCAACTCCCCCTTTACTTAGCATTCATTGATTTCTCCAAAGCTTTCGACAGTTTACACCACAGTTCCATATTTCAAGCGTTACAGCACCAAGACATCCATCCAACCTATATAAGCCTGATACACCACATTTATCACAATAGTACCGCCAGCATAAAACTTCACAAAACCGGGCCTTCTTTTAAAATACAGAGGGGTGTCAAGCAAGGAGACCCTCTGTCTCCCAAGCTCTTCACTGCTACTTTAGAGGAAGTCTTCAGGTCATTAGCCACTGACTGGGAGAACAAGGGCATACTGGTCGGCGAAAGACGCCTTACTAATTTACGTTTTGCCGACGATATTGTGCTCTTCGCCTCCACAGCTCAGGAACTAGGCTCTATGATCCAACAACTGAACACCGCAAGTCTCGAGGTTGGACTCAGCATGAACATGTCGAAGACCAAGCTCATGACAAATGGCACCAAACATAGGATCGAATTCGAGGGGATTGAGATCGAATATGTCCATGAGTACATTTACCTCGGCCAAATAGTCTCGTTCCAGGCGCGACAAGACATAGAAGTTGCTCGACGCACCGAAAGCGCCTGGAGGAGCTATTGGTCGATGAAACAACTCATGAAAGGCGAACTAGCTCTTACGCTTAAGAAAAAACTCATGGACATGTGCGTTCTCCCCATCCTCACCTATGGTGCCCAGACTTGGTCTCTGACAGATCTGCAAAGATCCAAACTCGGGGTTTGTCAGCGAGCCATGGAGCGTAGTATTTTGGGAGTCAGGTTGTCAGACCGCATAAGAAACACAATACTACGTTCCAAAACCAAGATTGCTGATGTTGGACATAGAGCCGCTAGCCTCAAGTGGGACTGGGCCGGACACATTTGCCGCATGACCGACGACCGATGGGCCAAAATCATAACTACGTGGTCACCAAACAACATAAGACGTCGTCGTGGCAGGCCCAGGAAGAGATGGCGAGACGAGCTTGACTCCCACTGTCCGGAATGGTGCTCAATAGCATTAGACAGACACACATGGCATGATGGAAGAGAGGCCTTTGCCCAGCAGTGGGACAACAATGGCTGATAATAATAATAATGATAATAACCTTAACTAATGACACACCCCGGTTACTCAATTCCCATACAAAAACCGCGTGATAACTACCTACTACACAGACACTGCACACTGCACACATGGTATTTTGAACACGCGTAAGTGCGCGGGGTGTAGTACTGGTTTCCCTCATCAGGCCGTGTTATTGCAAACTCAAAATTCAAACTCAAAAAGATTTATTCAAATAGGTCATAATCTGACACTTTTGCACGTCAATTGAATTTTTCCATAAGAAACATCTCAATAGCAGGCTGGAGTCTAGATGTGCCCGTTTGATGGTAAAAGGCTCGCCTTCTGTTATAAGTACATTGTGATTTAAAAAATAACTGGCATAATGTGGGTGTACCCACTATGGGAATGGGTACATGTCTGCCTAACCCTTCGGGAAAATAAGGAGGTGATTTTATGTTGTGCGATCATAAAACGCACGTCCTCAGGACTGATAATATACGCCGTGTGCAAAGGCCAGGCTTGAGTTATCAAAAGCTTTCTAGTTCACCTCAAATCTGTTCCGAATTTACCAAATCCATGGGAGTTCCATTCTATAGGGATTCACAAAGGGCTCCTGTAATCCCACTGTGTGGTAGGTGTACACCTTTTGCGGTTATGGAAAACAGTTGACAATCTTAATAAAAGTCTCTTTTAAGTCACCCACACAAAATAAAAATAAACAGATATGATGAAATACATACATTCACGCCTTTTTCCCGAAGGGGTAGGCAGAGGTGTACCCAGGACTCAGTCCCACAGTAGACACACCCACATTTCGCCAGTATGTTATTGATCCCATGTAATAGGGGGCGAGCCTATTGCCATCTACCGGGCACAGTTCCAGACTCCAGGCAGTTATTGAGATAAATTCTAATGGAAAAATCCAATATTTAACACTGCCTGACCTGGGGATCGAATATCTGGGGTGATCTGGGGATATAATGAAATAGGGAATAATTTTCCACTCAATAGTTTATGGTTGGCTCTGGATCTGGCCTTTATTTGCGCGAAACGCGCCGACCACGAGGTCCTGGGTTCGATCCCCAGGTCAGTCCAATATGTTAAATTTTACTTTATGTTTAGTTACTCTGTTTACGTTTTCTGTCAATAAACAATTTATTTATTATTTAAATATATTTTTTTTCCATTAGGAATTATCTCAATAATTACCTGGAGTCTGGAACTGTGCCCGGTAGATGGCAATAGGCTCGCCCCCTATTACATGGGACCAATAATATACTGGCGTAATGTGGGTGTATCTAGTATCTACTATGGGACTGAGTCCCACATCTGCCTATCCCTTCGGTAAAAAGGCGTGATATTATGTTTTGTAACACAAAAAATCCTACTTTGTGTGACATATTTGTTTTTAGTTATTTGGTTTTTATTAAAAATATTTATAAAGTAAATATTATGAGTAAGTACTGTAACGTATAGGGAAGATAACCGTGTCGGCGGGTACTTAGAGCGTGTCTAGATCTGGCGAATGCGCAGTTCGAGAGCATGTTTTGCAAGTATATTATGATTACGCTGTAGCAGTCGTCAGATCTGGACGCGCCCTAAGGTTAAGAATTATTATTGTAAATATTTCACTCGTAATTAAGTGAAACAAACTACGTAGCATTATTTAATGTAAAATAAAAAAAAGTCAAGATACGAGTAGTCCTATCCTACTAATATTATAAATGTGAATGTTTGTGAGGAAGGATGGATGGATTTTTTATTTGTTACTCTTTTACGCCAAAACTACTGAATCGATTGGGCTGAAATTCGGTATGTAGATAGTTTAGACCCTGGAATAACACATAGGGTACTTTTTATCCCGATATTCCCACGGGAACGAAGACTACGCGGGTGAAACCGCGGCGCACAACTAGTATTTTATATTTTTATAGACTAAGCAGTCTATTCGCTTGAAATACAATATATTTTTCTTCTCATTTTCATATTATCGTAATTCCAGATAGGTTATACCTATATGTAAATTTTAGTTAAACTTGGACACTTTCTACAAAATAAATATGATTTTATTGCTCTCTAGAAAATTGGTGTTCATCCTTACATTAAAATAAAGTAAACCCCAAAAGAAACCTAAAAACTAACGACCAAATATAGTAGAAGCCGAGCACGCAATTTTGAACTTTATCATTGAATATTTAGAGACAAATTTACATGATCAAATTATGTCCTTAGTTTTGAGATATATCCTTGAATGTTTATTCACATAGAGCGAGCAGTAAAATACTACTACAATTTATTATGTTTTTTTATGAGCATATATCATTTATATCAAAGGTGCAGCTATAAAGGGGCTTCACGCTTGATGACAGCTATTTTACAGCCATTTTAAAGGTGAGCGACTTTAAATAACATGTTGGCTACGTCTCGACATTGACTTATTTACTTTAAGACGGCTCTTTTACAGGTTCAGATAGAACTTGTAAAAGAGCCGTCTCGTTTGCGTGTTCGTGCGCTCGAAACTACGGTGCCTTTATTTCATGCACAAGAGGCCCATAATATTAATAAATGTTTTACAGACTAACATACATAATATTATACTATACATTAATAAACATTAGACAATAGGTAGGGATTATTTTCGGTCTCGCCTCCCTGAAGCGCCAAAAAGAATTCAGGTGACAGGAAAATTTCCTTATATTTAACCGGAAGCAGGAGCACATAGGAATTGAAGTTCTGCGTCCTCGTTGACTCCAACCTCGACAAGGATCTTCTCCTTGATGTAGCGGTGTATTATTAATAATGCCCTATTAATCACATTGACCATAACATAATATTATAATGCAATTTGTTAGAATAGGTTTAGGTAAATATTTTAGGAGTGCATTTGCGAAATTCGAATAAAAAATTGGCAACATTATTGGCAAATTTCTAATGGAAGTTGATTTTTTTTTTAATATGGGACAACTTCCACTGCCAATCAGAGGTATCAAGTTGAAATTGATATCAATTACACATATCTGCGGTCTCTTGTGGCTGTAAAAAAATCATACTTCTAAGTTAACGCAATCAAAAGTTATGGCCGTTTTACTGCATATTTTCATACTTTGCGCAAGGAACTCATAGATGGCGCTGTATGTTTAAAGTGATTTAAAGCTTTTTGTTCAAACGTATGCCTTAACAATTTATTTAGATAGGTATAACCGCACCCGCGCAACTATGGGGGTTCGAATATCGCTGGCAGATAAAATTTCGCTCTCTTTACTAAATATATTGATATAAGAGGTCTTGTTGTGTGAGGTTAGTTTATGTACTGTTTCTATTAATATATTCTGAGGTAATATAGGTATAACAAAGGTACGAAGTACTGAGCTATTTCCATACTGACTGTTTTATTAAATCGGTGTATTATGAATTGTTAACGTGAGTTTAGTACGGGAAAAATGAGATTGGGGAAAATGATGTTCGTAAAGGGAGGAAAGGAAATATAATGAAATGGAAACGTGTAAATATAAATTTATATCAAGACTCGAATTTAACTCTTGACTGCCTCGGTGGCGTAGTGGGCGCATGCTCGACTGCCAATCAAGAGGTCCCGGGTTCGATCCCCAGGTCAGGCATAGTGTTAAATATTAGATTTTTCCATTAGGAATTATCTCAATAGCTGCCTGGAGTCTGGAACTGTGCCCGGTATATGGCAATAGGCTCGCCCCCTATTACATGGGACCAATAACATACTGGCGAAATGTGGGTGTATCTACTATGGGACTGTGTCCTGGGTACACCTCTGCCTACCCCTTCGGGAAAAAGGCGTGAATGTATGTTATGTTTATGTTATGTCGAATTTAACGTACGTACAAAAAAAATTAAGGGGGTTTCTCGTCCATACATAATGAAATTTCTCAAATATGGAGAAATAGTAAAATAATTTTCCACTCAATTATTTGTGGTCGGCTCTTAATCTGGCCATTATTTGGGCAAAAATATATTTGACTGATGAAAACTGTATGGTTTTTCACATTTCAAAAATCATTTAAATAATATTTTAACCTTATTTTTATTTTTCTGTAGTGGTGGGCCTTTTTTGCAGGGGGCCGCCTGGGGAAGTACCACACCTTTGCCAGTTATTCATCCGCCAAGCAGTAATGTGCAAACATTGCTGTGTTACGGTCTGATAGGCAATGTTACCAGCGAAATTACTGGGCATGATGAGATTCAACAACTCATATCTCAGGGTGACAGGCGTAGTGCAGTGCCGCGCAGAATTATGAATTTTAAAACACGGTGGCACTGTGTCTGATATGGGCAATCATGATGCTTACCATCAGGCAACTGATTTGCTCGTTTTGACACACTATCATAAAAAAAAAATGTTTTTTGTAAATATGAAAAATACCGTACGGTTTTTGTAAATCAAATATATTTTTGCGTAAATAGTGACCAGATTAAGAGCCGATTGAACAAACGATTGAGTGGAAAATTAGTCTCTATTTCTCCATATTCGGGGCAATAAAAATTAAAATGACAGGGACATAGGTTATTTCACTATAAAAATATCAGGATATAAATTTATAGAATTGGTTGATTATATTCGGAGGAAACAGGAGAATACAACACATCGATTTGGTAATTTTACTTTTTTTATTCATAGGAATGTATCAGAGCCACGTATGCTCTTCACGGATTGCTCGTGCAGTCAAATTCTACCGCGCTGCCGACTACCCAAGCAATCGTGATTGTTCGAGCGGTTCCGCGTATGTGTGTACGTAAAAGGCTGTAGTTTGCTAGCCACAGCTTGAAGTAGATAATTTAATCTGTCCGTGTATGGCCAGCCTTAGTGTAGTAACTCACTGCCATGTGAATTGAGCCTTATAAGATATCCTAGACTTATCAGTTCAGTTAACCGTAATCGAAGTTTTATAAAAAATTCTATTCAATAAAAAGCAATAAAGTTCAAAGCAAAATGTTCTCGTCAATTCCAAGCAGTGACTTAATGAATACTTCCAACAATCTATCTCATAAGCAGCTCGTAGCTGAGTTTATTAAGAGGACATACTAGCGAAGAATTTAGCACAAACCTATGAAAAGTTTAGCAAGTCGATATTCTGCATTCCCCTTGGTTCATTCGAAGATAATGAACCTAATCGATAAATTTATTTTGAGATTAAAGTAAGAACATAACATAACATACAAACACGTCTTTTTCCCTAAGGGGTAGGCAGATGAATTACTAGTTTTATGATGAGTTTAATGATTCATTTTTTTATTAGAAATGCTGAATTTATACTGTTAATTGTCAGGTAGGTAATTAAGTACTGATGCGTGCGGAAATGGCGATCTGCGTCTCCACACGCGTACAAGTAATCTGCATCCAGACGCGTGATCTGTGGAACAAGTACAATTTTTTTTGACAGTTATCTATCAAAAATGTATGGGTTTTGTCATACCTGACGATACGAATTTGACACGGATTCACAAAAAAAAACATAACATACATTCACGCCTTTTTCCCGAAGGGGTAGGCAAAGGTGTACCCAGGACTCAGGACTCAGTCCCATAGTAGACACACCCACATTTCGCCAGTATAAATGTTACTGGTCCCATGTAATAGGGGGCTAGCTTATTGCTATCTATTGGATACTGTTCCAGACTCCAGCCAGTTATCGAAATAATTCCTAATGGAAAAATCCAACATTTTTCCTGACCTTGGGATCGAACCCGGGACTTCCTGAACGGCAGCCGAGCTTGCACCTACTACGCCACCGAGGCAGTCATAAAATTAGATATATTAAGAAAATTGTGTAATATTGTTTTGACCCGGCAGAGGGACATATTCGGAGAATTGGCAGCAGCTCTCCGGCACCAAGTATTCCAACTACTGCGATCACCAAGCCGCCTGCCAAGCGTGCAGCGATTACGGCAAATCACTTCATAATGGTATGAATAGTTTGTGGCGTTCTGTAGGGGAGGCCTATGTTCAGCAGTGGACGTCTTCCGGCTGATGATGTGATGTAATAATAAGTTTTGAGAATAAAGTAAATAACAAAACTGCACTCTAGTCGTAGAAAAGAAAAAAAATCTGGAATGAAATTATCTAGAAAGGAAACACGGTACGGATGTATGTAATAACAAATCAACTGTCCTCTTAATGAATATATTCAACAATCTATCTCATAAGCTACTCGTAACGGTAGCACAGCTTATTAATATTCACAAATAAATCTCTGACAGTAAACGATGCCATTAATACTTCACGGTCCAGAACAATAGCTACCAGATTATTATCTCACTCAATAGTATAAGGCATCTTGGGTCGTGGAAAACAGTACTACAATACGGCCTGCGTAACTTGGGCGAGTCGCCACATAGGCTCTGCGAACTTAAGTGTCTGTAAACTGAAAAACAAAGTGAAATAAACTTTTAGATAAACAAATAGGTATACGAACAAGAGTATTTATTATTGTTAAAATGTTCAGTTCAGTTCAATCATAATAAAAGCAGTTTTCTTCTTATGAGCTTACATGCACTAAAGTTCGCAGTGCCTGTGCCTTACTCACCCCACGAGCGAGATTGAGCTCTCGACGAGCCCCGTTTCGCAGGGAAATCGCCTCGCTCACACTTGCGCGTGTACACAACTCCATGTGTGCAGTGTCTGTGTATAAGGTATCGTGACTTTTGTATGGGAATTCAGACGAGTGTCCGGGATGTGCCCTGGGTATAGTCAGCAGCTAGAAGAGTTAAAAATCTTCAAACGGCTGAAGCAGTTTTCATAAGACAATAATCTTAGGCCGAGATCTAATTATTATAAGACACTAAAAACACTCTCGATTACGTCAGCTTTCAAACAAAATAATCGCATCAAAATCAGTCCCTTTTATTAGGAGCTACGATGTCACAGACATACTTACAGATACACAAACTTGTCAAACTGTAATAAAACCCGTTTTTCGGTCGGGGATTAAAGAACACACGTACTTATAGACGCACGCACGTGAGCAAGGGGGTTGAAAGTACTCTGAAAGAAAGAGTCCTTCTACACTCTCAAATATCTTCCTCACCTCTTAATGGGCCTCTTAATCAACAACTCCACGTGGAGGGATGGACACACGTGTGGTGATTTAGTTAAGCTAAAAAAAATATCAATAAGCTATTTGATCATCTGGACACTAAGATTTTGACATGGAATACCTAAATATTATTTTATAACTTGTTATTTATGTCATAGTGTTTGAATAAATAAGATGCAAAATATCTCGGTGGTACGGAACCCTTTATATGCGAATCTGACGCACTTGACCAATTTATTATGTTTTGGACAAATTAACACGAAGTTAATATTTAAAGTGCGTTCGTACGTTTAAAATGCTGCCAGCATTATTTTGTGCAGCAACAAAGATATGCAACTGTCAATTACAATAGGAATCTTCTCAAGGCTGTCACGGCGCGCGTCTTCGCCGATTAATCTGCGGCTGTCGTGCGATTTGTCTGCGTCGGTGCTGATGGACTGTTTACATCGAGGCTATGGAAGGTGGGATTGGTCTTCTTTAGCAACTATTTTCATACTTATTTTTTGGTTAGGCTCTAATACCAGGCTCAAAAAGTCTCCCTCATTGTTGAATGTGTGTACTGTAAGGTGAAGTGAGTAAAAAAAAAACTAAACTACTGACACTTTGCATTTAAATTTAAGAGGTTACATGAGGGGTGATTTTTTTATACAAACGTATTCCCGTGTTTCCTCCCTAGATAACTGCGTCAGAGCAATGTTTTTTTTTTTATAAAATCTAGGTCTTTAGTGAGCATGTCCCTGTCATTATCATTTTTCTACAAACTCATTGTTAAATGAAGTATGACCCTTTAAAAACATGAAAAGCTGTCCCAGTTTTACTCGCTTAATTAGATGTTCTCTAGAAATAAAGAAAAATAAAATAACAGGGACATAGCCTAATTCATCTTCTAATTTTCAAGATATAAATTTATGGATAAAATCAATTATTCTCTGAGGAAACACGGGAATACAAAACATCGATTTCGTAAATTTTCCATAGGATTGTGTCAAACTGCTAAGAGGTCCTGTATCCTGTTAAGAAGTTTGGAGAAGAAGTAACGTCGTTTGTAGCGTCCGTGCTAACGTTTTTCGGATAGCACGTTGAACTGTAGGTCCCGGTTGTTTCCCTTGTAGGAGAATCTTGGCGACTTGAAACTCTGACAATATGGATTGTCCACATAACCCATATGAATTGACTCGAGCAGTGTAATTGGGGTAAAGTTCTGTTAGAGTATAAATTCTAATTATTTAATTGTGAAGTAAACCATATTTTCAAGCTTTTTGTAACTAACTTGCCTTTTTTAGTTTGGGTTGACTTTTGAATTCTTATCCGTTATTCCCAACTGTTTGAACTGAAATTATGCATAATTAAGTACATTTTATAATATGTGTTATGTTAATTTTGTTTAGTTGGATGTTTGTGTTTAATTTTAATTTCGCCAACCGAATGGATTAATTTTATTGCATTAATTTCCATCAAACAACTTAATTTCAAAACTAACCACCTTCAAATTAGACTACAACTATGCAGTGAAATGTTCACAAGGAAGTTATAAAGTTGGGTACATCTCAACTAAGGCTGCATCCACATCGTCCAACACGTAACACGCGGTAATTAGTTGTAGCACAAAGGTGTACGGTGGAGCCACTTTGACTTGTGTGCACCCGACTTAACTAACACCATAATATGATTTAGAACTCTATGGCAGCACTCGTATTGTGTAGAATATTTACTATTCTTCTTATAGCAGACCTGGGAGATTCAGCAATAAAGGTAAGAAGCTACAATTATTTGGGGCATCCGTCTAGACGGGAAATTATCTATGGGCTAGACAGAGAGAACAAATAGAGAGAAACCCGATAGAAGGAGAGGTAGCTTGTTAGTTAATATAACGATAATTAGTTAGGTGCTGTGCGACCGAAATTTTTTTTTTATAATGAGTGACAAGCCGAGCAAATCAGGTGCCTGATGGTAAGCATCATGATTGCCCATATCAGACACAGTGCCACCCAGTGTTTTAAAATTAAAAATTCTGCGCGGCACTCCACTCCGCCTGTCACCCTGAAATATGAGTTGTTGAATCTCATCACGCCCAGTAATTTTGCTGGCAACATTGCCCTTCATACCGGAACACAGAAATGTTTGCACATTACTGCTTGGCGGATGAATAACTGGCAAAGTTATGGTAATTCCCCAGGCAGCCCCTTGCAAAAGAGGCCTACCACTACAAATTGCACGATAATGCGTCGGAGCTGCAGAGTCGATATTTATTTGTATGATTTTTAAGGAAAACCTTCTGTGCTTTTATTAGTATTCTGTACCAATAGTTTATAGATAAAATTGTCGGAGAGTGTATGTTTCCTATGTCTTCACGCCAAAACCAATTGGGCTGTAATTTGGTATATACATAATTAAGACCCTGGCATACCATAAAAGGTACTTTTAATGCCAATATTCTCACTGGAATGACTACGCGGCTGAAACCGCGAGGCATAGCTAGTAATATTTCAGCTCGATCGGTTCACTAGTTTTGGCGTGAAAGAACTGGATTGATCCTCACAAACTTTCGCATTTATAATATTATTAGTAAGTAGGATTATAGTAGGAAGTAGGATTATAGTAGGAAGTAGGATTATAGTAGGAAGTAGGATTATAGTAGAAAGTAGGATTATAGTAGGAAGTAGTATTAGTAGTATTAGGAGAAAAGAGAAATAGTGTGACTCTAAACTCTCATTTCCCTATGAAGGCATAAACTCCCTCGGTTGCAAATGTTTACTCAGAGCTGTTTTCTTTAATTTTAATTAGACTTATGTTTTACGTATTCCGGATTCCGACTTCGCCTTAAAATCTTCAAAGCAAAAGCCATTACAGAAGCTAGAAAACGTTTATAAATTTATTTTCTGTATAATACGTAACACTTAAGGCGCTTTGAATACAGAACAATTTATTTGAAGAGGGCAACTTATTTGAGAAACTATCTACTTGTTAAATATTTTCGTTAAAATTTGTCAGTTGTAGCGACTAAAATTCCCAGTTTACGATTGGCGCAAATTTAATAAACTTTTGAAGTCATAACTCCTTGCGATTGGCGATTTAATTGGGGAATCCAGCAACTTCGACACAATTAGTACAGATGTTAGTTGCGGCGATTTGAAACTGATTCAGTCATCGATTGCAGCAACTGCAAACTGTTGTTGATCACCATAACTAGATACTAAAGTTGCTTTGTGTGCGTAGTTTCTTTATTTATTATAAATAAATAAAAAAATAATGTCTGTTTGTAATATAAAAATTACAGGTTTTCACTAAATCCATATGAAAGGAAATACGACACTATAGGTAATAATGTTGCCGCTACTCTCCGCAACGGTAGAAACGATTTGATTGGGATTCATTAACATAGGAAAATGTTTAGGGTTCCGTATAAGAAATGATTAACCCTTAAATTCCACATGGACGAAGTCGCGGGTAATAGCTAGTGCTATTTAAAAACACCTAGTTGCCTATTGCAGCAACAAGAAACTCAAAGTTGCTCTGTATGCGGATCGCCTTAAACACCTCTAAGACTCTAAGCCGACTTGAAGCCGTCTTACTTACAAATAACGCCTTTGAAGTCTTGCGTCTAGCACCTTTGTGTAGCACCTAATTAGGTGGAGTTGTGAAACAATGGAGACGCGCCTTAAGGAAGTACTGTGTACCGTACTCTAAAGCTAAAGCATTTTGTGTGTGACTGTACAGCTAAATTGTACATGTCAATAGAAAAGTGTATACTTTTCCATTATTATTTTGATCATTCAACTTTTGATCATTATTTTGATCGGTCACCGAGAAAATTCAACAAACCTTTTTGTCTGACCTGGGAATCGAACCCGGGACCTCATGATGGATAGTAGCTCTTGCGACCACTACGCTATCATACAATAAATTAGAGTTAACAAATTGGGTCATACGCAGCCTTGGATTAAGACAGCCGCCTGACCCGAGGCTGCCTCATGGAAAATTTAATAAATCGTTGTTTTGTATTCCACTGTTTCCTCCAAATACAGTAAACGTATTTGATATATATATATATATCTCCTCAAAAATAAAGCTCCTCGAAAAAACCTCAAACAAAATGTTGACGATTGAAAATGATATGAAAATTTTAGCCAATCATTCTGAATTTTTGTGAAATATTTCTATAAACAATATACTAGTTGGTGGACGTGTTATATTTTTAATAAAATTGGAAGATTTCGCAGAAATCCTTTTTTGTTATTTTTTTTTAAATATTATCGAAATCGAAAGAAAATCGAAAATTTTTTGAATACTTGTGCACGTAAGCGCCAGAGTAATTAGCTCTCCACAACCCCTTAAGACATAATGTAGATAGTTATGTTTTAAATATTAATGTACCTAACCAACGTAAATTGTGTACTTCGCTCGCCCTCTACCTAACCTTACACCTGACCCCATGAAAAGTTAAAAAGCGCTGCCCTACGACCTTAGCAATTGACCTTGATATAAAATGCTGATGATCTATGTAAGTGTAATAAACCAGTGTAATAAATAATAAAGTGTAATAATAAGTAATAATAATAATAAGTGACTGCCTCGGTGGCGTAGAGGGCGCATGCTCGACTGCCAATCAAGAGGTCCCAGGTTCGATCCCCAGGTCAGGCAAAGTGTTAAATATTGGATTTTTCCATTAGTAATTATCTCAATAACTGCCTGGAGTCTGGAACTGTGCCCGGTAGATGGCAATAGGCTCGCCCCCTATTACATGGGACCAATAACATACTGGCGAAATGTACCTACTATAGGACTGAGTCCTGGGTACACCTCTGCCTACCCCTTCGGGAAAATAGGCGTGAATGTATGTATGTATGTAATAATCTTAGCTATTTCGGAATTGCAATAGTTATAAAAATAATAAATAATTAATATATAATATAGTTGACTTTGAAGGGAAGATGCACTATTACTACACTTTTTTAATACGTTGTATATGAAAACAACCGACCGGCGAGCGTAGCGTAGGACGTCCACTCACAAGGTAGACAGACTATCTGTTAAAGACAGAAGGATCACGCTGGAGGCCACAACCGGTCTAGATGGAAATCTATGAAGGAGGTCTATGTTCAGCAGTGGACGTCCTATGGCTGAGATGATATTTTACATAATATGAATATCATCATAATATTATGAAAACAAAATCGTCAATTAATATAATATTATATTAGTGTTCAGGGGGAGGTCAGCTAGATTTTATTTCAACCCTTAAAATCCCTCAAAAACTCCTTAAAATATTACGAAGTTCGTTAAAATACGAATATAACGGAGTGTGATTGTTCTGAGCAAGTAACGTCACGGACAAAAGCTAGTAATATCATAAAACATAGATAAAATGTAGTATGTCACACCCAAAATAAAAAGTCTAGCCTCGTAAGCCCGAACGAATAGCTACATCGGTTTACCATAACCACTAAATAGAAATGGACAGAAGGAATAAAATATACGTTATTATTTACTATAATATATTATTTGCCGTGGGGTTACCGAGTTGAGAACTCACACTCACCATTTTACTCTCTACCATTGGTAGCCGTAAGAGTCGGCTAAAGGTTAAGAGATCTAGAAGACGGGCAGTAGCGTCCTCTGTATGTCCGTCTGTAAGACAATTTTCTCGGGAACTCAAATCTATGGCCCTTTGCTGCTGTAAAAAAAAAAAAAAAACAATTTTCTAAGTCAACTCAATCAAAAGATAAGGCAATCTACGGCACATATCCATACTTTGCGCAACGGACTGAAAACCTCTAGGGTACATCTCGTTGACCTAGCATTATGAAATTTCGCAAGAAGGAAGATCGTATACCACAGAAGTCAAGGAAGAAATTGCAAAGCCATAAAATAAAAAACAAAGGTAATTACTACTTGATAACAACATGTTTGGAGTAGTTTGACTAGGATAGATGACGCTATATGTTATTCAGATATCAAGATACAAGCATAACTTACCAAGATATGCCTAAACAATTTATTGGTCTTCTGCAATATACCCGCTTACAGAATTCACTGCTGGAATGTGCCTCTTTCATAATAAGCTCGACTATGTCCTATGCGGTCCTTGTCCTTGTCCAAGTTCAACCAATAAAATTATTATAATTCGCCTAACGACCTTGCCTTCTGTACCAATCTATTTTACGCCGTAACCCGCAACTTAGCTATGCACATAAAAAACGCCATGAAAATTTTTATTGCGCCTGATCGGTTGCACAAAATGGGGAATACTTTTTTTATTAGGTTATCAGTTATTTGGTTTCACGCGGTGAATTTACGAGCGACGTATTTTTATATGGCCACTTTGACATATTGAAAATATATATGACAAATTGCGACTAAATGGTAATCTTACGTGACTGTTGGGTAATGAATAAATTGGAGGAACGCCTTTCTCTTTTCGTATATTTTCATGTGTTTATCGAAATTGTATTAGAATAGAATAGAATAGAATTATACTTTATTGCATATACCTAAAAACTTTATTGTGCGCAGAACTGATAACCGCTGGGGTAGACGAGTTCTGGAGTGGAGACCGCGAGTAGGCAAACGTAGCGCAGGACGCCCTGCTACCAGGTGAAGTGACGACTTGCGAAGGATAGCCGGTAGCAACTGGATGAGTACAGCTAAGGACCGGGCTCAGTGGTGCAAATTAGGAGAGGCCTATGTCCAGCAGTGGACTAACACAGGCTGATGATGATGATGATGATGATGCATACAAAAATAAAATAAGAAACAATGTTACAAAACAATTAACAGGTAATACGATAAACAATCGGCGGTCTTATCGCGTTAAGAAATTTCTTACAGACTATTAGTATAAAGTAAAGTATGGATATTATTTATTATAAAAGGACTAGGCATAGGTGTAATCCCGTAGTTTTACCCACTTTTAAGGACTCTACGTATTTTACCATGATACTTATAAGCTACCTATTTTAGAAATTTCAGCCGAATCGGTTAAGTGGTGTTACGAGTGAAGAGGTAACCAACAAAATGCTTACACTCACATATTTACAAAATTTCCTATTTATAACAATAGCGTAATTCCGGCGAATTTTTCCCCAAAGAAATTTTACTAATTCCTATCTTAATCCTTGTCTAAATCATAACAGAACTACGAGCAAAATTTCAGCTCACTATATGTAATGGTCTCTAGGTCTGTAAGGAATTGCTGTACGCGATAAGACCGCCGGTTGTTCACCGTGTCTTTTGTAACATTGTTTCTATTTTTGGTATGCAATAAAGTATTATTCTATTCTATTCTAAAGATTAGATGGCTCAGAACTTTGATTTTATATAAAGAGACTAGCGAATTTGCTCCAAGTACACTCAGGTACGCTTGGGTAACATATAAACCTTCTCGGATTCAACGACAGCATTGTATCTGAATTCAACTCCTTGATTGATTGTTGTATATAATAGTATAATTAATAATGAGACCTGGATGCTACTATTATTGTAGCTAACCTTGCTTTGCAATTAGATAACTATATTATATAATGTAAAATTAGATTCTTAACTCATATATTATTTTGTTCGCTCGATACTCTACCTAATTGTTCTTCTGAGTGTACATCTTTTTGAGTTGCAATCTAGAACTTATTATTGTAACTAAATTTATTTTTGAAGTGATTGTAATTTGTTATGTACGCCAAATAAATTTATTCAAAGAAACATTAAAAAGTAACACACAAAACACTATTTACAAAACTCACTACCTACAATATTTACATTTTATATACAAAACCTTACTCATGAATTTAAATCTATTAAACCCTTGGAGGAAGGGTAGGTGGCCAGAATGCTGGCGGCATTGCCCCGTTGGATGCAGATGCTTATCCTCTGGGCAAAATACAGGCCAGCATTCTGGTCACCCGATGCCTCCACCAAGCGTTTAGCTAGCTCCTTGTACAGTTCCAGAGCGGAAGGAATCACCAAACCAAAAATGATCAAGTTCCTAACATAATATCCAAATAAATAAGTAAATATATAATCACTTTATCTATTGATGAAAACTGCATTAAAAACTGTTGCGTATTTTAAAAGATCGAAGCGTAGGCATAGACGGCGGGAAGGGACTTCGTTTCATACTTTGTAGAGATTATTGATGCGAATAGTAGACGGAGGGGAATATGGGAAGTAATTGTAGTTGTAATTTTAATTGTTAATAGTTAATTGTTAATTAATTAATTGTTAATAAATTAATTGTTGTAATTGTAATTGTTAGTTGTAATTGTTAGTTGTAGTTTCAAAATAATATCTGAATTTTCCGGCGCCGAAGTTTTTTCTAAAATGATCGGAACATATTCAAAAGTCAACTGTCAATATTATGAGAACGAACAAGACTCCATTAGGGCGAGTCCATCTAAACTTCGTACATTAATCTTCCGTTCGATTCAAATTTATCTTTGTTTTACCAACTTTGGTAAATAAATTAAGCTTTGACGAAAACGAGAGTTTTGTCTGCGAGTGCAAACGAACCGTTAACAGTCTGTGATTTTCTTGTAACTTTATATCAGCTTATTTGAAATGTTCACTGTTCCGATTTAAATAGTAGATTATGGATAAATATTGCCCTAATAAATAATTGCCATTTTTTTGACATTAGTTTTTGTAAATAGCTGTATTCTGTGAAATAGCTTAGATTTTTTTATGATAGAGAGTGACATAAGACGAACATATTTAGATGCCTGATGGTAAGCATCATTGCCCATATCAAATACAGTGCCACCCAGTGTTTTAAAATTCAAAATTCTGCGTGGCACTACACTGCGCCTGCCACCCTGTGATATTAGTTGTTGAAACTCGTCATGCCCAGTAATTTCGCTGATAACATTGCCCTTTAGACAAAAACACAGTAATGTTTGCACATTACTGCTTGGCCTACCACTACTTAAAAAAATGTATGTTTTTCGTAATGTTTTCAATTAAATTTAAATATTTAAAAAAACGCTCGTCTATGCAAGCCACACCACATCACCAAACCAAAAATGATCAAGTTCCTAACATAAAATCCGAGATAATGTCATGATGCTACGTTGTTAATGGTCTCCCAGAAGTTTATCTTTCGTTTCAGACTTCTTGTTGATTCGGCCTTTTCGTTAGACCAAAGGCCTCTGACATGGTCCATACAGCTATCGTATGTGACCACTGCTGGGACCAAGACCTTTCTCATTTTCTCTAATAATACTCGTATCATAAAATAATAATCATTTGAATTTATACTCTAAAAGAACGGGTTACCAATAGTCAATTCATATGGGTTATGTGGACAACCCATATTGTCAAAGTTTCAGATTGCTTAGATTCCTAAAATGCCTCCAACATGATCTAACGACTGCCCCCTACATATCTTATAGGAAAAATCCGGGACCTTAAGTTTACTTTGCCATCCGAAACACGCCACCACCCAGGCTAAAAGTCCACATGGTGAGATGGCGAATACCATGTTTGTGATATTGCAATGAAATATTATTTTTTTACCATTAAGAATTATCTCAATAACTGTCTGCAGTATGTGTCCGGTATATGGCAAATGGCAATAGGCTCGCCCCCTATTACATGGGGCCAATAACATACTGGCGAAATGTGGGTGTGCCTACTATGGGACTGAATCCTGGGTACACCTGTACCCCTACGGTAAAAGGGCGTGATTGCATGTTTATGTTTTTTTTTTGTGTTTGGGAATATTAATGCAAATAACATTATCTACCTGGCAATATATATTATATATAGAATAGACAATGTAAGGTTTTCAGGGTCTAGCTTTCATCGATTCCAAGGCCATTTTCTTTATATGCATCGGTTAAATTATTTAATATTATTTAATTGAATTCTACTCGTGGAAAAAACGCACCTGCATACACAACCTATGTTTAAATATTATAATTTATTATTTAATTTATAATTGCATAACGAGCCTTACAGAGCCGTCACTGATTATATTCATTTATTGCCGATATTGTTCAAGCAAAATCGGATTAAAATCCATTTCAGCGGTTGCATTTGCGATAATTTTATTGAAACTCTTAAATTTAAACCAGTTTATTTACAACTTTATTTATTATTAATTGTTTCCATTAAATTTAGAATTGGTTTTTGTCAATCAATAAACTATCCAAAATTAATTTTGGTCGCGTATTAATTATCATCTTAATAATTTTAAATCTCAAAATCTCAGTACTCTAGCGCCATCTAGCCCTGGTTTTTGTGTGTTTATTTGTTCCTTTTCACGCTAAAACTACAGAACTGATCGGACTGGTATGGTATGTTCTATCCATGACACGCTTCGCTTACCTTCTAATATGACTTACAATATTAACCACGCTATTAAAATATACGTTATGAGAAAAGCGGCCTGATGGAGTAACCAGCAAAAGACGGCCGATAGCAACTGGATAAAGCTGAGGACCAGGGTTAGTAGCATATATTAGGAAAGGCCTATGTCTGTTAGGCCTATGCTAACACGGGTCGATGATGATGCTTGCTACGAATAAAATTCACATTACTTAGTACTCGGTTTGGCTTGTATGTCCAAATTAGCATCATTATCATCATCAACGTCATCCCTATTGAATGACATCTATTTCGGTTCAAAAACATAAAACATCACGCTTTTTCCAGGTAGGCATAGGTTAACCCAGGACATCAGTCCCAAAGCAGGCACACCCACATTTCGCCAGTATGTTATTGATCCCCATGTAAGCTCTATTGCTATCTATCAGGCACAGTTCCAGACTCTTGGCAGTTATTGATATAATTCCTAATAGAAAAATTCTAATCAAACCTGACTACGGTTGTAAGCGACTTGCATCCAGCGTGTTCCTGCTGTTTTTATTAGATCACCTGTTCACCGTGATCGAACGTCCTACAAGGCGCTTTACGGTCTGTGGTGTCTATTTTAGAACCTTCCAGCCATCCGTATCAGTTCTACGTTCGATATGCCCTGCCATTGCAACTTCAATTTGCTAATCCGCAAATTAGAGTAAAATTAATAAAATGAGACAGTTTTCCAAACACAGTCTCTTTAAAAATCGCAGAGTAGCGGATATGTATGAAACTTTTCGCACCTGTTCATAGCATAACTCATTCTAAGCGGAAAGCACCCTCCTCAACTAGGTGGACTGTGAGCGTTTAAGTCATAAGAGTGTGCGAGTGTAAATAAAACTGTTTTTACGGATTTTGTGTACTTTTGGAACCTTTTACTTATTGGCAATAGGGCTATGCTCGGCATTTCTCTTTAAGATCGAATCAGGAGATCCGTAGACGAACGAAAGTTACCGACATAGCGCAGCGGATTAGCAAATTGAAGTGGCAATGGGCAGAGCATATTGCACGAAGAACTGACGGCCGATAGGGCAGTTAAGTCTTAATCAACCTCAGAATCAGAGATAATAAACTGGATTTTTGTTTAAACCTATATAGCGTTCTAAATTTTGTCTGAAAAGTCTCATAAAATCTCGTATCTGCGTCGTTAGCTATTCAAAGTCAAAGGTAAAAAAAACAGTTTTAGGCGATTATTACAGTTTCTATTGTTCCAACGATATTAACCTCTATTATAAATTTGTAGAGCACAAATTTGCGACAAATTGGTAAGTGGAACATTTTTTCATGATCTCCACTGTTTTAGTGATAAAGGTCGGTGATTGCGATCAAATGTGATTTACGGTACTCTCCTCTCCCTGCATGGTTGTCTGGAAGAGATCGCTCTTAGTGATAACACCGTCAATTGTTAAACTATTTGACATACAGTTTTATTTAATTTTTAAAATTTATTTTTGTGGTGTACCAATTAAGTGTTTTTTTTTATAGTGACAAGACGAGCAAATCAGGTGCCTGATGGTAAGCATTATGATTGCCTATATCAGACACAGTGTTTTAAAATTCAAAACTCTGCGCGGCACTGCACTGCGCCTGTCACCCTGAATTAAATTAGTTGTTGAAACTCGTCTGAATAACTGGCAAAGGTGTGGTACATCCGCAGGCGGGCCCCTGCAAAAGCCTACTTAGCACTACAAAAGGTTATCTATCTTTCTATCATAATGGTATAAACAAAAAAATATTTTAAAGAGGGTAGTTAAGTTACACTTGCACCACGTCCCTTGCTATCCATAGAGATGCTATAACTGGGTCAGCAACGTATGAACTGTATAGCTCTCTACGTCAACACAGGTGAATGAAATAATAAGCTGGCTACTTTATTACTATACTATACCAGTTGTGTCACGCAGATTTACTCGCTGAAAAGTATTTTGTGTTATTCCAGGGTTTTATTTTGCTTTTCTTATCATTTTCAGTTCAATCGGTTTTGAAGTTTTTATGTGCAGAGGTAACAAACATATATTCCATCCCTCGCTCTCTTTCTTTCTCTCTCTCATCTCTCGCTCACTCACACAAATACACACTTTAAATTCTCATATTTATAATATTTACAAAATTGTTGGTACAACCTTTGAAAGGACCACATTGAAAGGACCGCGGGACATTGGACAATAAACGAAAATCGACGACGTTCCAAAGGATACAGACGTTTCGATATGGACAGGTGTGCGAGGGTTTGGTTTCGGCCACTTTGTGGAAACTAATGATTCGGAATCAGTTCCCATGGACATGATTTCCATGATTCGAAAACAGATGGATTCTTCTTTTATGGAAACCTGTTTTTTTTTAAAGATTAATGACTAGACGAGCAAATTAGGTGCCTGATGGTAAGTATCATGATTGCCCATATCAGACACAGTGCCACCCAGTGTTTTAAAATTATAAATTCTGCGCGGCACTGCACTGCGCCTGTCACCCAGAGATATTATGTTGTTGAAACTCGTCATGCCCAGTAATTTCGCTGGTAAAATTGCCCTTCAGACCGGAAGACTCAGAGAGGCCTACCACTACAAAAACAGCGAATGAAGATAGGTTGACATTTTACATACTAATAAAGAACTCTAAAATTTGTTTCGGTCGGCACATTCGAGTCGCTACACATTTTCGGATAACACATTTATCCACCTTTGATATAATGTCAACAGATTTTCACCAATCACATAAGTGCAGTACTTCTCGCAACAAAGCTAATATAATATACGAGATGCTCAACAAGGCTGGGTCGTGTACTCGATAATCGCGCGGTTAACCGTAATTATCAGACATGCATTGTGCCTTCAATATTATATGAAATGGCAGTAACCATTGTCGTAGAACAGCCGATATTGGATTATAACACCTATTATATAGTATACCTATGTATTTAGTAGTGTGCCTATACAATTCGGTAGTATTATCACCCACGACATGTAATTTGTTACATGTAAATTGTTTTTTGCCAATGACAGTTAACAGGATACAGGACCTCTTAGCTGTTTGACACAATCCTATGGAAAATTTACGAAATCGATGTTTTGTATTCCCGTGTTTCCTCCGAGAATAATTGATTTTATTCATAAATTTATATCTTGAAAATTAGTAGATGAATTAGGCTATGTCCTTGTTATTTTATTTTTGTTCCCCAACTCTTCATTTATTTCTAGTGAACGTCTAATTACGCGAGTAAAACTGGGGCAGTTTTTCATGTTTTTAAAGGGGTCATATGTAATTTAACTTTAGGTTGTAGAAAAATGAAAATGACAGGGACATGCTCACTGAAGACCTAGATTTTATAAAAAAGAAAACATTGCTCTGACGCTGTAATCTAGGGAGGAAACACGGGAATATGTTTGTATGGAAAAATCACCCCTCATGTAACCTCTTAAGTCGACTGCCTCGTTGGCTCAGATGGTTGTAACTCTGCTTTGTGAGCCGCAGCCGGGTTTGATCCCCTGCCAGGTCAAACATTTGTGTGCATGAACATGTCTATTTGATCTGTGTCTGTGTTATAAGCTTATATAAGTATGTATATCAGTCTTGTGGTTACCAAAGTACAGGCTTCTAGCCTTGTTTGGGACCAGGTGACCGTGTGTGGAAGTTGTCCCATATTATTATTATTCTCTTTATTCATGTATAATCTTAGAACTAGGGATGAAGGATTCAATCCTTCATCCCTAGGATGGCTTGAACAAGAGAATGTGTCAATATTTTTGTCAACCCAGTTTTTGGATTATAGGTATATTTATAATTATTTTGAGGCTTCTTTAAAACTTGTCATCATCGGCTCCGCCAAATATTTTTGGGTTAATTTTTTGGTAAGTTCATTATTATATTATGTTGCTTGAAAACCCGGTCTTTTGATAGGCGTGCACGGAGACCATTTTTTTTTTATTCCAACGTGCAGTGGCCCTTTTGAGCTTTTAATCCAAAGGTTATATTTCACCTATTGGGCTCCATAATCATTGAAACCATCTACTGTTTTTATTTAAAGATGAGCTCAAAGACCGCCTCCGCTAGGTACAAGAACTATTGTGAATTGATGAAAATTACTTGATTTGTCTATGGATGTGATTTCTAGATGGATGGTAACTGGGCTATTGCTAGAGACTCCGGCACCTGCCACTTCAGTCTCATATGATGAAATATAACGGCAGGCGATGACTCGCTGCTCACTAAACGGACCCCCATATAGACCGCCTATCACAAGGTAATAAAGGCGACAAGAGGGGCAACGTTGGTGTGAGCGGCTAAGGGTAGGAGAGGTGTCCCTGGACTTTAAACAGCGATCACTTGAGTTACCCTCGGATCGCATTACGCTCGCCCACTCGCCACTTATGCTTCTCATCCCCCCTCGAGCACGAGGCTCTCGAGACTCCACTCTGACGGGCCAATTAAGGCAAGACACAGGTGGGGGACTGTTCCTCGTCAGTGTTGACTCCGGTAACACATCCGGTGAATTTTGAAACACTGGGTGGCACTGTATCTGATATGGGCGATCATGATGCGCACCATCAGGCACCTGATTTGTTCGTCTTGTATCTATCATAAAAAACTGCTAAAAGCTCCCCTTTCCTCTTAATTCTCTTGGATTTTAGACACGACAGGGAGGGAAGTTACCTCACCTACTCCTGCAATATCTTCTTGTAATTATTCTACATAATTTTTTTAATTTTTTTTTTTAAGTAGCAATCAACAGATATCAGCATTATGTACATTTATGTAGCATGATATCTGTTGTATTTAAGTAAATCTTCACTCAGTCAAAAATGTTTAAATAAACAGTTAATTAGGAACATAAGGAAAATCATCTACTCTGTTTCAAGCTAATTAACTCTTTACGAGTCAATTAACCGTAAAATTTTCAAACACAAATTAATACAATGCATTTTTCTGCTTTCTAAACACGAATTTGTGTTCATGGAAATTTAAATTTGGAGGGAAATGTTTGTTGTAAAATTAAGATAATGTTGCAAAAAATATCCGAGAATTTCGTAATTTATTTTTATTATGTTCTCGCTTCTACGTTGATATTATTTTTTATACGTAAGTAACAAAGAAGCGCTCAAATGGCTTTAATTTTATAAAATCTTTTAATAACTGATTATAGGATAGGCAAAGTGGTAAATATTGGATTTTTCCATTAGAACTTATCTCAATAACTACCTGGAGTTGTGCCCGGTAGACGGCAATAGTCTCTCGCCCCCTATTACATGGAATCAATAACATACTGGTGAAATGTGGGTAAATAAGCCCAGGGTAGCTCAACGAGCTATGGAGCGAGGCATGCTCGGGGTTTCTTTGCGAGATAAAATCCGGAATGAGGAGATCCACAGAAAAACGGAAGTTACCGACATAGCTCGCAGTTTGCAAGTTGAAGTGGCAATGGGCAGGCCACATCGCTCGCAGAACCGATAACCGTCGGGGAAGGAAGAAAGGTTCTCGAGTGGAGACCACGGACCGGAAGCCGAAGCGTAAGCCGACCCCTCACGGGGTAGACCGACGACTTGTTCAGGATCACAGGCTCGCGGTGGATGCGGATGACGAGCAACCGCCATGAGTGGGCAAGGCCTATTATGTTCAGCAGTGAAGGTCTTTCGGCTGATGATGATGATGAAATGTGAGTGTACCTTCTATTGAGTACTGGGTACCCCTCTGCCTACCCCTTCAGGAACAAAGCGTGATTGTATGTAATGCTGTAAAAGAGAACAGCTGTAAGGTCAATCGAACATACGAAAGCGTTTTGCCCAAGTTGAAACGGAGGCTCTTCGTTCCCGCTTCGTGCCCTCTTGGTCCATTATTAATAATCAATTTTTCAGCTCCTATCTCCTCCCAAACAACAATCAGCACCGCCTGGAACAGCTACTGGTCCATCCGAGACATGTACGGACTGGTCGAGCCTTACCAGCTACCACCAGCACCTAATGTATACGATCTCGAAGACATCCATGATTGCAATTGCCCCAGAGTTTACTGGCCCATTTGCGCTTTTAACAACGTCACCTACGTAAACGCGTGTATTATGAACTGCTTTAAGGAAAAACCGAGGCGATTTGGTCACTGTATTTTGTATCGGAGAAGCGATATTGTGCATCTGGCTTTGCCAAATGAATGGAGGTGGAATAAGAATGATACGGTTGCTAAAACTTTGGCGATTGAAATGTATGTACAGCCTGATAAAAAGATTTTATAGGATAATAAATGAATTAAGGAAACTTGAGTGGAATTTTTTTTACGCCTTGTTAGAATTTTATATTAACACCACATTATTAGGATGCAATTACATGTCAAAAGTACCCACTGCGACGTGCAGATATTAGGAATGGAAAGTAGAAGCGAGTCGTTTTTAATCTCGGTTTAATCTGTGTCTTGGTGTTATATGGGTATACCTATATTATAAGTATTAGGTAGCTCTATAGTCTATAGACCTACTGACCTATAGGACTTAAGACTCCTAGTATCCATAATACGGGCTTCTGGCCTAGATTGGGACAATAGGACCGTGAGTGGGAAGTAGCCCCATAATTATTAATAATTTTCCATCAATAATAATAATAGCGATATAATAATATTATGTCGCTCGAAAACACGGGCTGTACCGGTCTTTTGATAGGCGTCCACGGAGACCTTTTTCCAACGTACAGAGGCTTGTAGGATTCTTGTAGGCACACGCTCTAATTGCGCAGGGAATCGAATCGATGTCTTTTCTGCAACAACATTAGTTCCTGATTACCATTGCATTGATTAAATGTTTTCTTGAGAAATTTTAATGAACCATTAAAAAGTAACCATTCAAACTAATTAGATATAAAATACCCGCTTAATTACTTTTTAACGTTGCTTGAGCTAAAAACTTCAATTGCTAAAATGGCGCCTAAGAGAAACGAATTTTTATTACTTGCACTAACAAGTATAGGTAAGTTAATTTTAAACAATGGCTAGCGTCATTAAGGTTAAGCAACGTCCACTGGATCCCTACTTGGATGGGTGAGCGTTTGTTTTATTAAATCTGGGCGCTATCTGCTTGGAATGCACGAAAAGCTTTAAGCATTAATGCATGAATCGCGCGCGAAAGCGCAAACGATACACTAAACGCGAGTGTGGCGACGACGGTTCACGCATTCTTGTGAAGGTTGTCTAAAATCTTATTAATATGCAGATACATATAAATCTCAAATATCAGTACAATGTAAAAAAGTTACGTAGTATGTAACAAGTGAACAAAACGCTAGCAAGTTCTAACTCGACTCGACAGCGCCATCTAGATGGCACAAAAAAAAAGCGCAAGCGTTGTGTTATGTTTGTTCCGTTTTCACGCTAAAACTACTTTGATTGAGCTGAAAATTGGTTGGTATATTAGCTTATACACTGGAATAACACATAGGGTACTTTTTATTCCGATATTCCCACGGGAACGTTGACTACGCCGGTGAAACCGTGGGCAACAGTAAGTACTAAAAAAAATTGAAAAATCACGATGCTCGGATGAGAAAGGCCGCTTCTGAGCGGGCATAACAAATAATCCAAAATTATACCTATATTTTGTTATCCATTTCAGCCGTGTCCACAATGGTCATCCAAGTGGTTTGGGCGCAAGCGCCCGCAACCGAAAAGTTCTTCGATTTCATGCCCACACAATCATACGATGTGCTAAGCTTACAGACCTTAGGCGAGCAAGGCTGTGAGTTTTGTCCCAGGATCTACATACCAGTTTGTGGTTCAGACAACGTGACTTACACTAACGAATGTAAACTGAACTGTCTGAATGTAGCCAAAAATAAATCTGCGCCAGTTACAATGGTTAGGACTGGTCGGTGCTTTGTATTCCTGTAAATGCTCTAAGCTGACCAGTTTGGCTCAGTTGGTAGAAACTCTGCTTTCTGAGCAGCGGGTTCGATCCTTGGGCAGGTCTAACTATTGTGCGCATGAGCACAATATTGTCTGGTTTTAAATAAGCATATATAAGTTTGTGTATCTGTCTTCTAATTACCAGGTCTACAGGCTCTGCCTAGTGTGGGGCCAGATGACCGTGTGTGGAATATATAAAATATATATAATAAAAATATATAAATATAAATATAAAACATATATATAAAAAACAAGTTTTTTCGTATTATTTTCAGAAAACCCTTTCATTGTTTCCTTTATTACCTAATTGCGCGTGCACAAAAAATAACTAGTCCGCCATATTGTGCCGTCCGCCATATTGGATTTAGAATGACGCACTGAGCCCTTCTTTAGCATTTATTGTCAAACAAACTAAACGAAACATAGATAATACTTGATTGTAAATCACACACAATGAAAACACATTACAGGACACAGAAACTAAAGTTAAATGTACAAGCGGCGGTCTTATCGCTAATAAGCTATTTCGTCCAGACAACCGATCTCACATACATACATTCACGCCTTTTTCCGAAGGGGTAGGCAGAGGTGTACCCAGGACTCAGTCCCATAGTAGATACACCCACATTTTGCCAGTATTTTATTGGTCCCATGGAATAGGGGGCGAGCCTATTGCCATCTATCGGGCACAGTTCCAGACTCCAGGCAGTTATTGAGATAATTCCTAATGGAAAAATCCAATATTTAACAATGCCTGACCTGGGGATCGAACCCGGGACCTCTTGATTAACAGTCGAGCATGCGCCCTCTACGCCACCGAGGCAGACCACCGATCTTAAACATCTTAATTGGTTGCGGATAAAAAATTACAAAAAGGTATTGTAATCAACAAGTTGCAAGAGAAAGAATTGCAAGTTTCGCAAAAAAATACTAGCCCAAATTCATGGATCATTTGTCATCACGGAGTTCTAGTCGCTACGTCATGGCTTCATCATCTGATCAAGGTGATGGTACTTCTCGCATGCAATTTTGAGGGCGGGAGGGCGGTGCACTGTGCATGTTGTTTTTGACACTAAAAGTCGGAACTAAAAACTAAAGATTCTTGTTCCAGAAGCCCCTTTTTTATTCCAATAAAAATCTGAACCGATTTATCGTCCCGACATAAAGTTGTAAGCCAGTTGGGACATTACTACAAATCTTAACCCAGTGGGCCATATTGGGACGAAAGGGTGGATAAATGGGACATTTTTATCTTGTACGTCTATTCTTAGTTTGGCCTAGATTGTGCTAGTATATTTACGATGAATATACACTATTTTCGTTATTTGGGCACTTTTTAACAGACTTCATACTTAAAGAAATGTTAAGGGTAAGCCTGCTTAGTGTAGAGTTCCATACCTAGATAGGGCAAACATGTTAGTATTCACATTTTTTTCTACAATTTTACGCTTTTGGAATTTTTCTAATGCTAGGCCAGCGAGAGTACCCTGGAGATTTTTAGGTACCGTTGCGCAAAGTATTGAAATTTGCGGTAAAATGACCGTATCTTTTACTTGCGTTGATTTAGAAGTTTGATTTTTTTACAACAGCGAGAAACCGTTGACTTGAGTTGTTGATATGAGTTTCAAGTGGATTCGTTATTGTGTTACCGATAAAAAGGGTCTTGATAGATAGACAGATGCACAGAAGGACAGACAGACAGACGGACAGACAGACAGACGGACAACGTAGTGATCCTATAAGACTTCCTTTTGAGAACGGAACCCTAAAAATCAGGTAGCGATTAGTAAAAGAACCTCTATTTTAAGAGAATATGTAATGAGAAAGTGTCATTATATTTTTCTGTAACCTAATTTTTGGATTATATATTTAAAAAATATCTTGGTGGTTTCATTATAACTCGTCGGCATCGGCTCCGCCAGAATTTTGCGTTCATTTTTTGGTTATACAATTCCACTCACGAAATCGTGAAAATCGGACAGTAATGTATGCACATTACTGCTTGGCGGATAAATAACTGGCAAAAATAGTTGTTGTATTAGTAAGTACTCTTAGGTTTGTTTTTACTAAATCGTGTTCTTATAATAAGTTCAAAAATAACTTTCATTGTGACTGATAGGATAGATAATGATAATGATAGGATAGATAATTATAATGTAACTCTCTCCGCATCTAATTCGTATGTTTTGTGAAAATACTTAATGTTATAAGTTATAAGTATTATCTTTGTAACACAACCGACACAAATGAAGTCACGAACTGTCTCACAAGTTTAAAACTCGTGACTCGTAATTAACGAGTTACATCTATAATGTTTGTCTTTGTGACATAAAAGCATGTTAATTCCAAGGGTAATCTACCTATTTACAAACTATTGTGAACCCGTGTCAAATTCATATCGTCAGGTATGACAAAACCCATACATTTTTGATAGATAACTGTCAAAAAAACTCGTACTTGTCCCACAGATCACGCGTGCGGATGCAGATTACTTGTGCGCGTGTGGAGACGCAGATATCCATTTCCGCTCGCATCAGTGCTTAATTACCTACCTGACAATAAACAGTATAAATTCAGCATTTCTAATAAAAAAATTAATCATAAAACTAGTAATTCATCAGTTAGACGTTGAAAATGGAAACGAAATACAAAATCTTATTTTACTGTAAGTCCTACTTTGACCCATCATCTTCCCGCTTTTATTCCACCATAGGTGGGGTCGTAACAGCACATTTGCTGCGATACTTGTCTATCCATAATTTCAGTGTGCATATATTTTTTAAAAGGTGTGTAGTAAACAGTTAATGTTAGCTTGAAGAATGCCGGGCGCCGGATAGATATCAGCACTATGCAGAAGTTTCCAGGCGTCTTTATCCTCAATGTATTTGATGAATGAGTTGTTGGCTTTTGGGCCACGTCAACCTTACACTATTGAAAGTTTGTGAGGGTGGATGGATGGATGGATGGATGTTTGTTACTCTTTCACGCCAAACTACCAATTGGGCTAAAATTCGGTATGTAGAAAGTTTAAACCCTGGAATAGCACAAAGGATACTTTTTATCCAGATATTCCCACGGGGACAGACTACGCAAGTGAAGCCGCGGGGCACAGCAAGTTAGCGAATAACATTCTCTACCGGGAAATAAACAATAGTCAGTGTAAGGTTTTCTGAGCTCACTTGCCTTGGATACCAAACCCATTTCCTCTATGATAAGCCTCTTTAGAACCTAGACATAATACGTGATCTTATTTCGTTTCAGTAACAGCTTTATCAGCCGTGGTGATATTTACAATCAACGCTTCACCAACCCCACCACTAAACGATACAAAGCTGCTTCAACAATTTCAAAACTTCTACATGAGCGAAATGGTCGACAATCTTCCACCAATAGAGAAAATCACGGATTGTAACCAATGCCCACGCATATACTTCCCGGTGTGTGGAAAAGACAATAGGACATACACAAATGTCTGCCGAATGAATTGTATGAACAGGGCGAGGCTGCCCCCTAGGCAAACCACCGTGGCCTATATGGGCCAATGCCCGAATTTCGTTGAGCCGTATATTGCCTGATTTTTCCTTCAAATAAAGTTTTTTACATTATGTTTAATGTCACATGAAATAAAATCAGTTCTTTACACAATTAATTACTAGTTCTCTTGGTCCAAGGCTGAGGCTTGGTTGAGGCTGGGCGTGGATGAGAGTATCAGTCAGTCAGGACTTTGAAATTTATGCAATAGTAGCTGTCCCCCGTGGTTTCACCCGCGGAGTCTTAGTTCCCGTAGAAATATCGGTATAAAAAATACCCCATATGTTATCCCAGGGTCTTTACTATCTACGTACCGTATTTCAGCCCAATCGGTTCAGTAATTTTTGCATGAAAGAGTAACAAATATCCATAATATGACATCCATCCATCCGTCCTTCCTCACAAATTTTCGCATTTATAAATACTATATACAGTTTAATTGTTTGTTTTAAAAGATATAATAGGATGAAGGATAGGAAGTAGGAGGAGAGAAGATAATAAAGAATGGCTAAATTATCAGCATAAGAACATTTTCATTCACGACATATTATTACATTTTACTTTAAGTGACCTGTCATTGAAATAAAGTTCATCGCGTTCATCATCCAGCCGTTGGAAGTTCTCTGCTAAACATAGGCCTCCCCCATAAGGGGGGTTTTTTGCAACGCTTGGCAGGCGGTTTGGCGAGCGTAATTTGATGGTTTTACACAGAAGACGCTGCTAGCCCGTCCTCTGGATCTCATAACCCTTAGCCGGATCTTACGGCAACCACTTGTAGAGAGAGTGGAGCACTATTCTAAAGCCGGTAACTCCACGGCAAAGTTCATCACGTAATAGGTACATTCGATTGATTGCTAGTTAACAATGACCTTGAAATGCTTTAAATTAACACTTAATTTGAGTTTAATTACCTCTATGCTAATTAGCAATAAAAACAATTGACTGTAAAAGAAGTTATGGCTTCTCAATATACTCGCATTGATTGTAACTCTCTACGACGGAGTAAAATGACTGAGAGTCGGGAATATATTAAAATTGTTTTCTTCTGTAAGTTCAATTAATACATAATACTCATTTTCAAAGCAATGTTACCAGCGAAATTACTAGGCATGTCAAGTTTCAACAACTAATATCTCAGGGTGTCAGGCGCAGTACAGTGCCGCGCAGAATTTTGAATTTTAAAACACTGGGTGGCACTGTGTCTGATATGGGCAATCATGATGCTTACCATCAGGCTCCTGATTTGCTCGTCTTGTCACTCATTATCATAAAAAAAAGTTTCTAGGCACATTTTAATTGTTTATTCAATTTTTGTTACCTTCTTTGTATTTCTTCCATTTTTTCTATTGAATCATTTGAATTGATCCCTTTTCTTTCAGTTTCCATTCTTATCACCCATCTACTAGTCAACTACGTCTCGAGTCAAACAGAAGCGAGGTTTCTAAGAGACATTGCAAGGCCTCCACCTAACGGCAGCTGCGACTTGTGTCCGGACGTTTACTTCCCTGTTTGCGCTACTAACAACATCACTTATATGAACCATTGCTTCTTCCACTGCATGACTTGGAGGTGGACTAATGTTAGTGTTGTCAGAAGAGGTGTTTGTATATTTTTTTAAAATATGAATAGTTCTCGTGGTGGCCACGTAACAAGATGCACGGTCTTCTAAAACAAAAATTGAAGCACTATAGCATAATATGTTAGAACCATTCGCATCCCTTACAACGGCAATTGTTATAATGGCTAAACCGGGACTCGGCAAGATGGCGGCCAAAATTCGCGGCAAAAGGCGCGGCCGCGCTGGCGTCAATTTTACAAAAACTTGAATTTCCTTTGACTTTGACAATATTTGACTGGGAAACTATTAATAATCTTTATTTAGAACAAAAAAAACTGTGCTACAGACATCAACGCCCTCCTCCAGAAATAATATGAAATGCTATACCAAAACATTAGGCACAAAAGAGATTTCAAGTTTCTTATAGTAGATATAATAATTTACACACTAGATTAAATAGTAGATAGAAGATAACTAGATGAGTAGGTCTACCTTGAATGGACGGAAAGGATTTTTGTATTAAAAGCTTGATAAGTAACCACTTAAGTCGACCCCTCACTGCTGGTGTGCAAGTGCACATTCACACCTTTATAAGAGTGTGAAAGTGTGCGTGCCGTCATGTTTGTAGTAGGTAGCGAGCTGGGTTACTATGATTATGCTTAATTTTTTGTTTTATAAGACTCCGTCCGGTATTTTTTTCTAGGTTCAACTGTTCATATCTTACATTGCTGTTCAACGTGGCAATGCCACGTTGTCTTTTTCAATATAAGGCACTGTCATATTCACAAAAAAATATCTTACTGGGTAGATGTTAGTGAAAGTGATGCAGAGTGTTATATTACCACTAATGCCTGTCAGTTCGCACCTGTCAGGTGGATCACACACTGCACCGCATCCCTTTGCGTAGTGTTAAAAACCCCTGCTCATGCCGACAGGATCCCTGATCTCGTCAGATTTTAACTATATTATTAATATTATAAAATAGTTTACATAAAAAATAAATTATTTTATAGACTAGAAATTTATAGACTATTTTATAGGCGTCTTCAGTCTAAAGCGCTAACAGTATGAGTGATTTCAACACAAACGAAAGTACATAACGCTACATCACACGCTCCCGCACCGCGCAGTAGATGCGAGGCAATGTGTGATCAGCCATATTATAATCAAATTTTAAATTGGACTTATGTAGCGTATTAAAATATGTAATGGTTTTAAAATCATATATAAATCATGTTTATATGGTAATAACTTAGGAATAAATGTGTGCATGAGTAATATTATTATTATCTCAGAATTTCGAAAGAAACTCTTTCGAAATTCTTGGCAAAGTTGCTCCATAAAAAGTTTTCTAAGTTTTCCTCCCTTCTATAATACCCAGCGGCACTGTCGTAATGAAAAACAGAATATTAGCTCCATTTTTAGAGTTTCATCCCTAAAAATGAAAAAAGTAACCCTTAAAGTATCACTTTGTTGTCTGTCTGTCTGCCTGTCCGTCTGTCAAGACACTTTTTCTTTAAGAACGCATGCAGGTATCATGTTGAAATTGATATAAAATACTCGGGTCTTTTAAATCAATTTCATAGGATAGGAAGCGTTTTGTGTTTAGGTATCTAGGTATGGAGCCCTACTGTTACACTTCGCATACATACATATACCTTAATTTATTTTAAATATATTACAATATATTTATGTTGAAATATGAAATAATAATAATAATAATATAGGACAACTTCCACACACGGTCATCTGTTCCCAGACTAGGCTAGAAGCCTTGTACTATGGTAACCAGATGACTGATATACATACTTATATATGCTTATAACACCCAGACACAAATGAAATAGACAGTGCAAAAAAAACAGCTCGCTATTTTCATGATTAGACAAGTAGGTAAGTACCTATTTGTTAAAATTGAGTGGTTATAAATAAAATTTATTAAAATTCTTACCTCACATAAGAAAGAAGAGCAGTTCGTAGATTTGACCCCACCTTTGGCCATGCGTGTAAATACAAATCGAGTTAGGTACAAAATAGCAGCGATAAGCTTGTTGCCACCAAAAATCTAGAGCAAAATACCCAGAGGCTTACAAAACATTTGAATAGTTGTGTTTCAATAATCAATAATTTTTTTTTTTATGATAGTGAGTAATAAGACGAGCAAATCAGGTGCCTGATGGTAAGCATCATGATTGCCCATATCAGACACAGTGCCACCCAGTGTTTTAAAATTCAAAATTCTGCGCGGCACTGCAATGCACCTGTCACCCTGAGATATGAGTTGTTGAATCTCATCATGCCCAGTAATTTCGCTGGTAACATTGCCATTCATACCGGAACACAGTAATGTTTGCACATTACTACTTGGCGGATGAATAACTGGCAAAGGTGTGGTACTTCCCCAGGCGGCCCCCTGCAAAAGAGGCCTACCACTACAGTTATGTTAGTATGTTTAATCCTCGAGGTATGATTGCGGTACGAAACAATTTTTTGCTACTTAAATATAGGTAAAGAGCGTGAGTTAAAGTACTGTTCTCTAGAGTATACATGACGAGTTCCACTAAGTTTTATTAAGTGGAAACTCTTGCTCGTATTTATTATAATTAATCATAATATTTATGCGTTGTCGCTCCACTAATTTTATTTTGTTTCATCTTTAACTACTGCCTCGGTGGCGTAGTTGGCGCTCGACTGCCAATCAAGAGGTCCCGGGTTCGATCCCCAGGTCAGGCATAGTGTAAAATATTGGATTTTTCCATTAGGAATTATCTCAATAACTGCGTGTGGAGTCTGGAACTGTGCCCAGGCTCCAGATGGCTCAAGATGGCAATAGGCTCGCCCCCTATTACATGGGACCAATAACATACTGGCGAAATGTGGGTGTATCTACTATGGGACTGAGTCCTGGGTACACCTCTGCCTACCGCTTCGGGAAAAAGGTGTGAATGTATGTTATGTTTTTTCTAACTACTGTAATCACCTCGATTGCCGGTCCGTGGTCACCATTCGAGAACCTTGCATCCCCATCTGCCATCAGTTCTAAGTGCTATGTACCCTGCCCATTGTCACTTCAACTTACTAATGCGCTGGGCCGTGTCGGTATAACATTCGTTCATCTACGGATCTCCTCATTTCGATCTTATACCAGGCCTGGGACACTCCGCAGTAGAGGTATGAAGCTGCAAGTAGCCGGGGCGACCGTCTTGACGGTAAAATTTCTATGGGCTATACAAAGAGAACGGATAGAGAGATACACGATATAAAGAGAGGCAGCTTGTAAGTTAATAATAAAACGATAATTAGTTAGCACTTAGCGACCAGAATTGCACTTTATTGCGTCGGGGTTAGAGTCGCTATTTATTTAAATAATTTTGAGGAGTGTCCATTCTGTCCCTTTAGTATTAGTATTCTGTTGTCATACTTAGAAATTCCGGGCATAGCTCTATACATTCTTGTGATACTTTGAGCTTACTAATAAGCACTGAGTAGGAGGTCCACCCACAGGATGGACAATCTAATAAAGTGAGCAGTAACACGCTGGATGCACTAGACCGGACTAGATGGAAATCTATGGGGCTATGTCCAGCAGTGGACGTCGTACGGCTGAGATGATAATAATAATAATAACAATAATAATAATATGTAACTTCCACACACGGTCACACGGTCATCCGGTCCCAAACTATGCTAGAAGCCTGTACTATGGTAACCAGATCACTGATATACATACATAATAAGCTTACAACACCCAGACACAGATCAAACAGACATGTTCATGCACACAAATGTTTGACCTGACCGGGGATCGAACTCGGGGTCTGCAGCTCAGAAAGCAGAGTTACTACCATCTGAGCCAACGAGGCTGACAAATGATAATGATAAAAATGATGATGACTACGATCAATTAACTCAACTTTTTATTAGCCAACACTTGTGTTTGTCAATAATTTGAATAAAATTGATATATAGTTTTATTTGTTCTCACTTTCATTTTCAATTTTCACGGAATTAAATCCGGAAAAAACATAGGTACTTAATTTATTTATTTATTTATTTATTTTTATTTAAATGCTTGAGGTGCTTACAGCGAAGCCAAATCGCACAACAAGCCAGTTTACATTATGTTTAATAATTATATTATACATACTTATATATTAATATCACTGGTAACTAAAAAAACGAATACAATATTTTAGTAATAAATTAAATGACATATGGAATATGTCAACGTCCGGTTCCCGAGCAATCAGGGCGTTGAGCAAGGAGATGGCTTGAGCAGTAGGAGCGTATCTCGCTTAATACATTGCCTACTATATATACCTACTTTATTCTACACTGCGAAGCGATTCGACTTCCAGAGCATATCACATATAAGAGCCTGTGCACATTAATCCACCAAACGCGGCCTCGCGCTGTATAAAGAGCATTTTCATGCATTTTATATGACCCGCCTTACCTGTCGCAGTTACCTACTTCATTTCAATACAAAATAGAAGACTGCAGGGTTTGTAGTTATTCGATAGCCAATGTCAGGCTCTAAAATTATGTGCACTAGTAGTCGATTTCACTGAACCGTGAGCTTTTTGATAAACAAAACATTTAAACGTAAGTATTTCTCCGATAACATGTGACTTCCTGTCTTAAGACTATAAAGGCTTCAAAGAGTGTCATTGAACTTGGCTCGTATAACTTTTCCCATTTCATTTGATCTCGACTGTTCTGAAACTGGAGTTCAAAGTAAATCGGATGTCTAGCATTGTTTGTTAAACTGCGCTCAAATCCTATTTCCTGAGAAACTTTCACATAGACTTATGTTTTATTGGAGATAAATAGTAAGTAGTTAGCACCTACCTAAGTAGTATTCACGATCCTCGACATTCTACACATCATGATGAAACATTATGTGTATAAAAGTACCCATACTGAACTCTTCAGCATTCCAGGCAACGACTTAACAATAGTACATTATTGCAAAGGCCGCGAAATAGGCAATTGCAGAGTCGAGTATGAGTTTTTCACTAATACGAGACAAGCAATTGGCATTTCCGCCAAGACATATATAGTGCTTTTCTCAAAAGAATGCAGGGAAATAAACATAATATTATCTTATGACTTTGCTGGAAGCAAGTTTTCCATTGCCAATTTGGTTTCTTATCTTAAATCTAGTGGAGTGCAATCAGTCTCCATTTCACTCTCCGAACCGTCGGAACTCATTTTAATTATTAAATTTAGATAAAATAGATGAATTTTCAGATTTGCCGCCAAATTTCTATTTATCATCTGTGCCGAAAGACAAACGCATTTATGGCCATACAGCCACGCGACCTATAGCTCTCCTATCAGGTCCCTCCGACCCCCAACAACCCATCAACCGCTATAGGCACGAATTAATAGTGCGGCCCCAACGCCGCATAGATTCGACGGATTAGTAGTAGTAGGATAGTAGGAAGTAGAATTTGAGTGATCATAATGATAGATAGATAGATAAACACTTTATTGGTACACCACAAAAAAATAATCCTTAAAATTAAAAGTACAGAACAAATAGTGTAACAATTGGCGGTCTTATCGCTAAAAGCGATCTCTTCCAGACAACCGTGCAGGGAGAGGAGAGAACTGTAAATCACATATGGTCAGTGGTGTGACAAACATAATAAATACTGTAATTTAATTAGTTCTAACAAACAAAAACCTACATAAACTATAGGTACATATTATAAACTTAAAATTATACATTATAATGCTTATAACTAAATATATATTAAATAATATTATATAAATAATATATAAAGTAATCAATAATATAAACTAATAAACATAATTAATAATACATTCTAATAAAATAATGGCTGCCTCGGTAGCGTCGAGGGCGCATGCTCGACTGCCAATCAAGAGGTCCCGGGTTCGATCCCCAGGTCAGGCAGTGTTAAATATTGGATTTTTCCATCTCAATAACTGCCTGGAGTCTGGAACTGTGCCCGGTAGATGGCAATGGCTCGCCCCCTATTACATGGGACCAATAACATACTGGCGAAATGTGGGTGTATCTACTATGGGACTGAGTCCATGTTACACCTCTGCCTACCCCTTCGGGAAAAAGGCGTGAATGTATGTTATGTTTTAAAATAATGTTACATAAGTACTTATACTAAGCATGATGAATATTAACAAGGCCACAACATATAATGAATATTATATTATATTGGCTTTGAGTTAGTGTTTATATTTAAATATGCCTTATTTTCAGTGATTTCAAATTACTTATAAGGTATACAGTTCCCTTGATGAACCACGGAGATACCGTGGTTAGGTCCCAGGTCACATTCCATCCTGCACCGGTTAAAATATGATAACCCGTTCGACCCGCATATTGGGTCGTATATTTGTGAGCATATGCATAAGTTCGGTATGGGTTTTTCTAGATGTTCTTCGAAGTTTTGGTGTTCGACGTTGGTCGAGTTTCTTAAGCCCATGCTGAAAATACATATAAACATAACATAACGCCTTTCCGCCGAAGAGTTAGACAGAGTATCCATCATTCATATTGGGTACAACCACACTCATCTAGATAGATAGATAATACTTTTTTGTACACCACACCTTCGTGTTATTTGTATAAAATAACACGAAGGATACAGAAAAACTATTCTTAAATGTACAAGCCGCGATTTTATCGCTAATCAGCGATTTCTTGCAGACAACCGATGGATACTCCATATTTTCATGAAATCCAATCATGTGTGGCGAGTATTGGCAAAATCTTCCTTTATGGTGAGGACTATATCCAACAGTGGACGTTCAACGGCTGACGTGATGACGATAAATGTTTGTATCTACATACGTACCGCAAGTTAACACTTTTCAGAGCCGTCATCCGCGCACCAGCGTATTGACTATATGCGACAGAGCATGTAACGCAAGTAAAATGCGTACAAGTATCTGAAAAAAAAAGCTAAGGTGCTTGACTCCAGAGGACGCGAAGTGAGCATACCATCACACCTTTCTCCCAGAGGACTAGGCAATGGTGTACCCAGGACTCGGTCCCTAGTTTCACACAAATTTCGCCAGTATGTTATTGATCCCATGTAAGAGGGGTAAGCCTTGCTATCTACCGGTCACAGTTTCAGACTCCAGGCGGTCATTGAGATAATTCCTAATGGAAAAATCAAGAACATATTTTATGAGATTAGGTGCGCCCCGCAGTTTCATCCGCGTTCACATCGTTCTCGTGGGAATACTGAGAAAAAGATCACTGGCACTAATATCTAAGAAAAAGGCAGCTAAAAAAAATATGTAATGGAAATAAAATCACTTACAAAAAAGTATGAATCGCACAATGTCCATTATGTTTTATTCAGTGCTAATCAATCAGTGACTAGCATAACTTTTCTATAACTAGTCTGATTGGTTACGCTTAAGTGTGTGGCCATACTGCAAGCTTAGCGCGGTGGCTTAATGCCGAGTCCAATTTACGCGCGGAAAACCCTCGAACATTGTCTCGAGCGGTGGGTTTGCCGCGCATAATCTGGACAAATAAAGGCCAGAACCAAAAAACAACAACAGAAAATTGAATGCAAAATTATGAATTGTTTCTCCATATTTGGGAAATTTTGTTTTGTATGGAAGAGTGACCCGCTTAGTATATTTAAACAACAAAATCAATTAGATATTAGTACGTCTTTATTAAAATGCTTTCTCTTTTCAGTGATTTCAAGTTACTTATAAGGTATACAGTTTCCTTGATGAACCACGGAGACATCATGGTTAGGTCCCAGGTCACATTCCATCCTGCACCGGTTGAAATACGATAACCCGTTCGACCCGCATATTGGGTCGTATATTTGTGAGCATATGCATGATGATACCGGAGTCATATCCGAGATGGGTTTTATTGTTGAATGTTGGAATTGGTCGACGGTCGCGTTTCTTAAGCCCATGCTGAAAATAACATAACGTAACAGAATTCATAGTTAGTACACCCTCACTTTGCTAGTTATGTTTTTAAATTCCATTTAATGGTAAGTGTGAGCCTATACCATCGAACTGCGCTCGCCACCCCTCCTGCCAAGCGGAGCGAGTATTGGCAAAACCCCCCTTTATGGGGGAGGCCTATATCCAGCAGTGGACTTCCTACGCCTGTGATGATGACGATGAATGTCTGTATCTACTATCTATGAATGAATGAATATAGCTTTAATTAATTCCATATAAATTCTTAAAATGATTTATATAATTGACATGCATTATTATCATTATTATTTTTTATTTTTTATTTTTTTTTTCTACTATCTATACATAACAATAATAATAATTATTATGTCGCTGGAAAACACGGGCTATACCCGGTCTATTGATTGGCGTACAAGAAGACCATATTTTTTAAGTCCAATGAGGCCCCGTTGAGCTTTTAATCTAAAGGTAATGGATAGCACCTCTCGGGGTCCATCTCTGAAACCATCTTGTAGTGATAGGCCTCTTTTGCAGGGGACTGCCTGGGGAAGTACCACACCTTTCTATAATAAAATCCCAAAAGAGATAACTGGGCTCTCAGAGGGTAAATTCAAAACCTATATAAAATCTACTTTACTAAAGAAGGCTTATTATAAAGTCAACCAGTACATAGAGGACAAAGATGCCTGGAAACTTCTGCATAGCCGCCTCGCGGCACCTTCAAAGAAAACGAATGTAACCAAACCAAATATTGTAAAACTATCTGTTGAAAAAATTAAGCCCTACAAGTTTCTTGTGCGTTCTTCTTGTAGAGGTATCTTTCCGAACGCACGGTAGACTCAGTATTGTTTATTTTTATTGACGTACAAAAGTGTCAGATTATGACACTGTATCTGATATGGGCAATCATGATGCTTACCATCAGGCACCTGATTTGCTCGTCTTGTCACTCACAATCATAAAAAAAAAATCTACATATGATCTCAAAGACAACCCCCGCTAGGTGCAAGGACTATTGTGAATGGATGGATACTACTTGGTTTGGCTATAGGTGTGATTTCTAGATGGATGGTACCCGGGATATTGCTAGAGCCTCCGGCACCTGCCACTTCCGTCTCATGGTGAAAAATGACTTGCTGTTCACTAAATGGGCCCCCCATAAAGGCCGCGCTCTCCAAGGTAAAATAATAATAATAATTGGTGACACATGGTGAGATTCGATCCAGGGACTCAGGATTTTAAGCCGGGCATTATATTTCCTCTGGGAAACAGACGCTACATGATAACATACGTACCGCAAGTTATCATTGTTGATAGCTGCCATCCGAGCAGCGTACCGACTAGTAGAACATGATACGCAAGTGAAATGCGTAGAAGTATCTGAAAAAGATTTAATAAATATTAGGTGATGACATGACTAGGTATGCTACGCTACACGTTACCGAAACACATTTTGGGAAAAACGTGTTTCTTTTATTTCACATTACTTATAATAACTTTGTAAAACTAAAAAAAAGACGATTTTTTTTATGATAGTGAGTACAAGACGAGCAAATCAGGTGCCTGATGGTAAGCATCATGATTGCCCATATCAGACACAGTGCCACCCAGTATTTTAAAATACAAAATTCTGCGCGGAAAAATCGATGATCTATTGTAGTGGTAGGCCTCTTTTGCAGGGGGCCGCCTGGGGAAGTACCACACCTTTGCCAGTTATTCATCCACCAAGCAGTAATGTCCAAACATTACTGTGTTCCGGTATGAAGGGCAATGTTACCAGCGAAATTACTGGGCATGATGAGATTCAACAACTCATATCTCAGGGTGATAGGCGCAGTGCAGTGCCGCGAAGAATTTTGAATTTTAAAATACTGGGTGGCATTGTGTCTGATATGGGCAATCATGATGCTTACCATCAGGCATCTGATGAGCTCGTCTTGTCACTCACTATCATAAAAAAAAAAAAAAAAAAAAAAACTACAAGAATGAAATCGATAAACGTATTAAGTTGACGTGTCCATGAGAAACATAAATTTATATTTATATTATTGTATTATTATGCAATACTACTCTTTGACGCAGTTTATTCATGGCTTGCTAAGAAACCCTTTTTCTTGCCAGCAATCAAATAGTTGTAGTCAGGGTATGCTTTACGGCTATATCTCCTCCACTTTGCTTTGGTCTTATGCATCCGCGACTAAAGATCATTGGCACTAACATCCAAGAAAAAGGCAGCTCTTAGAAAAATAACATGGAAATGAAATCACTTACAAAAAAGAACGAATCGCAAAATATCCATGTTTTATTCAGAGCTACACCAATCAGTGGCTTTAGACTAGCATTACTTCTCCTATAACTAGTCCGATTGGTTACGCTTAAGTGCATGGCCATACTGCAAACCTAGCGCGGTGGGCCTGTGGTGGGTGCGACGTCGTGGATGCGTTTCCACCGACATGGAGGTGGGCGTAACCGTGAATTGGCCAATCATAGTGCTCGAAATATCCACTCAGCGTCAGTGGAAACAGTGTAAGTGGAGCGGAGTGGAGCTAAGCGGACTTACAAATAAAATATAATATGAACACGCTGTCCCGAGCCTGACAAAAAGAAGTCGAGCAGGCTGTATTGCCAAGCAGAGGGCATGAAACGGAGGGTAGCGGGACGGTGCTGCGCAGCGGGGCGGGTAGGGTAGACTGATAGGTGACAGAACAGGACTCGTGCGCTGCATTTTAATTAAATTGCTCAATGCAGCTCAGCTCCACTCTCAAACACTTGCTACTTTTCTCCGCTCCACTCCGCCTAGCTACGTATCAGTGGAATCACATAACGACCTTAAGCGATAAGGCCTAATTCAGGTGCTGCAAACCAAGGACGAATTCAATTTTACATAAAATTTTAAAACAAACGCAAGCGACAACACTGAAAAGGTTTGAAACCCCGTTGCCGGAGCGTTAGGGAGCGTCGAGATCTCGTGAATGCACGGTTGCAGCAACCGTACTAATCTAACGCGCAAACCTAACGCGCGTACCGCTTGATTTCACTACTTTTTTAAACCATAAACGCGCGCGGCGCGCATTGCGAACATGAAATGCACGAAAGGTTGCAGCAAAAGCGAGTGGCGCGTGCGCGGTTGCTCCAACGGCGCATTCACTAGATCTGGAAAATATCATCATCATCATCTCAGCCACAGGACGTCCACTGCTAAACATAGGCCTCCCCCATAGATTTCCATTCAGTCCGGTTGTAAGCGGCCTGCCTCCATCGTGTTCCTGCCGTCTTTATCAGATCTTCTGTCCACCTTGCGGGTGGACGTCCTACGCTGCGCTTACCGGTGGTGGTCGTGGTCTGGAAAATATATTCTAGACATACACAAACAAGACACAACACAAAGCGTCGGTTTCATAGATTTCTTATATTGATAGAAATTTCGTGCCCAGCGTTAATCCGCGCTAGGCTCGCAGTATGGCCCTACTCTTATAGCTATGAAGCGAATGATATATCGTATAGAATGACAACCGCAGTAATCAATCGCGTGAATAATTTTGATTGATTTACGTCTAAATGTAATTAAAAAAACTCTCTTAAATAATTTATTAGTAAAACAGTGAACTGTCATAAAAAATTACTAACCGCCGGTAGGGTGATGGAACTCAAGTGGAGTTGGGCAGGTTACGTTGCCAAACGCGGTGATGACAGGTAATGTACAATGTACAGCCATAACAGAGTGGTGGCCTAGATTATTATGGAGAAATCCCGGGTATCATATAGCACGATGAACTGACAACGACTTCATAAGAATGGCAAGATATTATATTGGAAAGTTGCAGGAACAAGGTTAGGTTAGCAGTGAGCTATATAGAAGGCTAATGATGATGATAATATAAAAAAGCACCCAAATTAAATGCAAATCACTAACGTGTTTCACTAACTGGACGATTTTTTGTTCAGTTTTCGATGCAAATAGTAGTCAACGTTATTACATAATTTGCCGCACTTTCCAGTTCAGGAAAGGCCACTCCTTTTCTCGAAACCTCTTTGAACCCCTTGAACCTCCTTTGATGATGAAACATATTAATAGGTATGCAGATGACAGTAATAAAGCACGGAATATACATCTCAATCCTGAATTGGGAACTTTCCGCTTGAAAGATTGAATGGAAAATGAGAGAAACGATTTATAATAAAATCCTTGGGTGCAGTGCACAGAAATCAGAAAGGAAAATTTGACCATTGGATATACTTAAATTATCATTTATGAGCCGTTTTAAAACATGTAATAAAACAAATATCGCAACAAATTATCTTTATCATAACATACCATTTTGTTTCAGAAAAAATTAAAACTTAACAATTAAATTTATAACATTTTATATTTTATACGTTTATTCGCTTGAACTAAACTAAATTAACTTTTTTTTGTTCATTTCATTTGGTTGGTCATTCCCAGTAATTTCGCTAGTAAACATTGCCTTTCAGACCGGAACACAGTAATGTTTGCACATTACTGTTGCACATTACTGCTTGGCGAATGAATAACTGGCAAAGATGTGGTACTTCCCCAGGCGGCCCCCTGTAAAAGAGGCCTACCACTACAACTTGGTAATGGCAAACGAAACTGTGTCCAAAAGCCGTGGACCCAAATTGTCAATCGATAGAATAATACCATCTGCAATCGTACTTATAATATTATACGCTATGTTTTTAAAAGTTGCTCTCGTTTGAAAACTATGATCAATATAAGTAATAAAACGTATCTTTAAAACTTATCATGGGTACCTGAAAGGGATCGCTTGTTGCAGTTGTAACTTCTTTCTAGTTTTAATTTTTTCTTCTTTGTTATTTTCTGTTATTTTGTGGTACCAATAAAGAGTTTCCATTCATTCATTCTTGTAAAAGTATAAGTATTTGGCTGTCGTTAACTGTAATTATACCTTTATCTTCAAATAACGTGTTTTCAATTTCAAAATAATTGTATTGATTGTATAAATATTGTATGAATGATGATTATTATAATTATTATTGTCTTGCGTTCAGCGAGGTAACATTTCGAGGAGCGGCGTCGTACTAACATTTGTCGCCCTTACAGCGGGGTCAGAGTCTATTTCATGATGATGCGTCGTGTAGACGCGAAATAGGTGTCGATAAATGAATGGTGTCACTAACAAAAATTATACCTAATAGCATTTCCACTTTGCATGCAATTTTGCGGGCGGGAGGGCGGTGCACTGGGCATGTTGTTTTTGACACTAAAAATCGGAACTAAAAACTAAATATTCTTGTTTTAAAGAGAGATTTAAGTATAAATAATTGTGTGTAATTCCAGATCTATATATTATGTAGGTTATGTTTTTTGGTAGCCCTGTAAGGGCGTCCACGCGACAGGCTAACCCTAGTGCGGAGTCTGCTGAAAATCTTGCATTAGGCTTTTTATATTTTGAATAGAGTTCATCTTCTGCTAGTTATATTTTCCATGGCAGGGTTCGTTTCTACGACAGAGACATAGTGACATTGACGAACAAAGGCACAACTTTATATAGACGCGTCTTCAGATATCGACGCTTTTTCATATACATAGCTACTGCTAATAACTGATTATTAATTGCATTCTCATAGTCTTGCATTTGTAGTGGTAGACCTCTTTTTCAGGGGTCCGCCTGGGGAAGTACCACACCTTTGCCAGTTAATTCATTCGCCAAGCAGTCAATGTGCAATCATTACTGTGTACCGATCTGAAGGGGAATGTTACCAGCGAAATTATTGGGCATGACGAGTTTCAACAACTTTATTTTACATGTATAGTATTTTTTATATCTTTAAAATTGTAGGTACGTGTACGTGTAGGAGCGAGAGGGCGAGTTAAGTGTGCATAAAACATACATTCACGCCTTTTTCCCGAAGGTGTAGGCAGAGGTGTACCCAGGACTCAGTCCCATAGTAGATATACCCACATTTCGCCAGTATGTTTTATTGGTCCCATGTAATAGGGAGCGAGCCTATTGCCATCTACCGGGCACAGTTCCAGACTCCAGGCAGTTATTGAGATAATTCCTAACGGAAAAATCCAATATTTAACACTTTGCCTGACCTGGGGATCGAACCCGGGACCTCTTGATTGGTAGTCAAGCATGCGCCCTCTACGCCACCGAGGCAGTTAAGTGTGCACCGCGCCTTAATTTAGTTTCACAAAGTACCTCTTGTTTACTAAACCTTTAATATATAAACCTTTAATATATAAACCTTTAATATATAAACCTTGTATATTAGCAAAATCTGATGATAATCGACCGAGCGAAGCGAGGTCTTAGAGTCGACAAGTGGGAAAAACCTGCGCTTGTACCAGCTTAAGGGTTGACCTCTGGCATGTAAGTTTGATCGACGATAAATTGAGAACTGTTGGTCCGATTTTTATGAAACTTTGCAGACATGTAGTTTAAAGTGATAAAATTTTTTACTTTAGATAATGAGCAAAATCGGCCAAGGGGTTCCGGATATATAAGAGTCACAAGGTATTTATGAAAGGTCTGACGATAATTTCGAAACCGATGGTCCGATTTTTTTTTTCAAATTTAGACACATAGTTTAGGACTTGCATAAAAATATTAGCCAAAGTTTGTATGTATGTATGTGTGTATGTATGTTTGTCTTGCGATTACTCGAAAGCCGATGATCCGATCTTGATGAAACTTTGCAGACAGGTAGTATAAAAAAAAAGAATTTTCAAGTTCGAACATGAGCTAAATCGGTTTTGGGGTTCTAGAGATATAGGGATTACAAGATCTCAATATTTTTCGATTATAACTTGAAAATTATTAATTCGATTTTCATGAAATTAAATACGTACGTAGGATAGGCTTATATTGTTTATAATATCCAGTTTCAGATTGATCAGTTAAGGTGTTGTCAAGTTATAAAAGATACCCCGATTCTCAAGGGATAAAATTCCATCTCCGCTCAAAACAACTAGATGGCGCGCTGGATGTCGTTAAGTCGCACAGCAGTCGCACTATCGTATTGTTGAATAGATTTATAACTAATATTAGTGAAGAGTTTAGAACAACATTTGCTTATGTGACTAAACAGTAAAAAAAATGGTCTTTGTAGTGGAAGGCCTCTTTAGCAGGCTGCCGCCTGTGGAAGTACCACACCTATGTCAGTTATTCATCCGCCAAGCAGTAATGTGCAAACATTACTGTGTTCCGGAATGAAGGGCAATGTTACCAGCAAAATTACTGGGCATGATGAGATTCAACAACTCATATCTCAGGGTGACAGGCGCAGTGCAGTGCCGCGCAGAGTTTTGAATTTTGAAACACTGGGTGGCACTGTGTCTGATATGGGCAATCGTGATGCTTACCATCATTTGTTCGTCTTGCCATTCATTATCATAAAAAAAAAGATTAATTAATAATCGATTTTTATTCGATCGATTCAAAATCGATTAATGAAAAATCGATTTTTAATGGAATAATAATCGACTTTTCTAAAAAAATAGATTTATTTTTAAATAAATAAATTGATTTAAAAAAAATCCTAACAAAAGAAATCAGCTTTTTGTCAATAATAATTATACATACATACATACATACATACATTCACGCCTTTTTCCCGAAGGGGTAGGCAGAGGTGTACCCAGGACTCAGTCCCATATTAGATACACCCACATTTCGCCAGTATGTTATTGGTCCCATGTAATAGGGGGCGAGCCTATTGCCATCTACCGGGCACAGTTCCAGACTCCAGGCAGTTATTGAGATAATTCCTCATGGAAAAATCCAATATTTAAACACTGCCTGACCTGGGGATCGAACCCGGGACCTCTTGATTGGCAGTCGAGCATACGCCCTCTACGCCACCGAGGCAGTCAGTCGAGACATACATACATTCACGCCTTTTTCCCGAAGGGGTAGGCAGAGGTGTACCCAGGACTCAGTCCCATAGTAGATACACCCACATTTCGCCAGTATGTTATTGGTCCCATGTAATAGGGGGCGAGCCTATTGCCATATACCGGGCATAGTTCCAGACTCCAGGCAGCTATTGAGATAATTCCTAATAGAAAAATCCAATATTTAACACTATGCCTGACCTGGGGATCGAACCCGGGACCTCTTGGTTGGCAGTCGAGCATGCGCCCAATACGCCACCGAGGCAGTAATAATAATTATACCTAGCTAATGTACGAACTTTGCCCAAGCAAAGCTTAAAAATGAAAAATTTCATCCACGGGTGGGATTTGATCCACGCACCCTCCGCACTATTCCGCTTAGTGAGCACTGGGGCACTCTACCCTGTGCCTGGGCTACCGTGGAGAGCCACGATGGACGCGTGGAGCGTGGAGAGCGCCAATCAATAAATACCCTCTTAGAACTTTTTTTTGAATTTTTTTTCTTATGTTAATGAGTAATAAAGACGAGTAAATCTGGTGCCTGATGGTAAGCATCATGATGGCCCATATCAAACACAGTGCCACCCAGTGTTTTAAAATTCAAAATTCTGCGCGGCACTGCACTGCGCCTTTCACCCTGATATATTAGTTGTTGCAACTCGTCATGCCCAATAATTGCGCTGGTAACATTGCCCTTCAGACCGGAACACAGTAATATTTGCATATTACTGCTTGCTCGACTGCCAATCAAGAGGTCCCGGGTTCGATCCCCAGGTCAGGCAAAGTGTTAAATATTGGATTTTTCCATAGTAATTATCTCAATAACTGCCTGGAGTCTGGAAATGTGCCCGGTAGATGGCAATAGGCCTGCCCCCTATTACATGGGACATACATACATTCACGCCTTTTTCCCGAAGGGGACGGCAGAGGTGTACCCTGGACTCAGTCCCATAGTAGATACACCCACATTTCGCCAGTATGTTATTGGTCCCATGTAATAGGGGGCGAGCCTATTGCCATCTACCGGGCACAGTTCCAGACTCCAGGCAGTTATTGAGATAATTCCTAATGGAAAAATCCAATATTTAACACTTTGCCTGACCCGGGGATCGAACCCGGGACCTCTTGATTGGCAGTCGAGCATGCGCCCACTACGCCACCGAGGCAATCAATCGAAAACATATTACACATATAATAAAAATCGATTAATAAATAATCGTTTTTTTAACGTAATAATCGTTCAAATAAATTCGATTTTTTAGGAATAATAATCGATATTTTTTTTAATAATCGATAATTTTTTCACATCCCTAATCAGAATTTCAGAGCTAATCTTAAAAACTAATTACCTCATATACCTCAATTATACCTAAAGACCTTAGACTTTACCCTTCTAGACCATAAGAGGTCTAGAAGTTACAGGAAATTGAGGTTTGCGAGGTCTCAGTTCGAGGCGAACTACTAGTGTATCTAAATTCAGACACTTCCAATAATAAGTTTCAATATAAAACAAGCAGCAAGTTGTGGAAGAAGCAACTTGGCAAGTTGTGCTAGAAACTCCTTGATAACTACTTGAAATTCTGAGCAACGTATTTTGTACTATACTTTGTACAGATATAAAGAATAAGTTCTAATGAAAATTGTTTATGAAGACGATAGATATATAGAAAAAATGTTTGCAGATTGTAATTGGAGGCATGGTTTAGGAAAATATCGTTTGCGATCTGGAGTTCTTTGCGTTCTTCTTTGATCTGGAGTCAGTCGCATTCCAAGATGGCCGATATCAACACTGATTGGCACTGAATTGCTCAAAATCACTGGACCATAATAATCAATATAGTTTTATATGCTGGGCCTAGAGCACCGAGCACCCTCCAGGAAAGAATCCAAAAACTCTTTTCTAATTTATTATTTTGATTGTATTAACATTGAGATTATTAATAGGATGTGTTGTTTTTTTTTTTATGGTAGTGGACAAGACGAGCAAATCAGGTGCCCGATGGTGAGCATCATGATTGCCCATATCAGACACAGTGCCACCCAGTGTTTTAAAATTCATAATTCTGCGCGGAACTGTACTGCGCCTGTCACCCTGAGATATGAGTTGTTGAATCTCATTATGCCCAGTAATTCGCTGGTAACATTGCCCTTCAGACCGGAACACCAGTAATGTTTGCACATTACTGCTTGGCGGATGAATAACTGGCAAAGGTGTGGTACTTCCCCAGGCGGCCTCCTGCTAAAGAGGCCTACACCTACCTACCTAATTAGATAAGCATTACTTAAGTTAGGCATTACCTAAGTTCAATGTAGGTGGTAACCAAAAGGACATAGCTCAGCATATATGCGTTCCATGCTTGCATGAAGATACTTTGATTTTCTTAGAACTACAGCCTAGAACTGTGATAGCAACTGAGAACTATTGAACTATTGAGATTACTGTCTAAACAAATATAGATTGTTAGCAAACATTAAAAATATATTGTAAATCATACTACACGATATAATTTTATGTTTTCTGAATCCCTGCAAATAAGGCCTACCACTACAAATAATATAATTAATTATTGATTATTATTGCGTGGTAATAGAATAAATTTTAATATAATTAAAAATAACCTCCAATTAAAAAGTGGACCTTACATTTTCAAAGCACAAAATAAAGCCTGTGTTGCCTTATTAAAAATACAACATCATTGCTACAACCTTGCCAAATAATTTCGCAAAAAGCCAAAGTTCTCAAATTTTTTGTCGTCAACCTCAACGTATCTAAAATATTCAGCTACTTTCATTCCATTTCCTTTCAACAAATAAACTGAAGAAATATTTCAAGAATAAGGCTGTGCAGTAAACAGCAAAATGTCGAAACTGTGCCGGTTGCAGGTCACTGTCTTGGCTGGTGTTGTCATAATCACTTAAAAATTGACTTGAGTTTTGACTTAATATCCAAGACAAAGGAATAAGTAAACCAATTCTTCTTTGAATGTTCATCAACTACGTCAGTTCGTTTGCAATAAAATTTTTATTCCAGGAGTCTTAAGCCACAATTTCTAAATTAACATAACATACATACATACATTCACGCCTTTTTCCCGAAGGGGTAGGCAGAGGTGTACCCAGGACTCAGTCCCATAGTAGATACACCCACATTTCGCCAGTATGTGTTATTGGTCCCATGTAATAGGGGGCGAGCGTATTGCCATCTACCGGGCACAGTTCTAGACTCCAGGCAATTATTCAGATAATTCCTAATGGAAAAATCCAATATTGAACACTGCCTGACCTGGGAATCGTACCCGGGACCTCTTGATTGGCAGTCGAGCATGCGCCCTCTACGCCACCGTGGCAGTCATTAAATTAACATAACATCACGTCAATTTTCCGAAGTGTTAGGCAGAGGTGTACCCAGCACTCAGTCCCATATGTTTTTTTTAGTCCCATGTAGTCGGAGGTGAGACATTTGCTATCTACAGTTCCAGACTCCAGACTGTCATTAAAAGTATCGTAATGGAAGAATTCAATAATTATTTTTGCCTGACCTGGAGATCGAACCTAGGACCTCATGACCGGGAAGTAGTGACCTAAGCCCTCTTATACATCTACTGTCATACATGTTGCAGAGTATTTAAGACCAAGCTGGGTATGGCGAGCCATATTAGGGCTCACAACAATAAGGATAATCCTTGATGTCTGGGGTCGCCGTCATCGAAAGCGATGAGAAGGACTATATGCTTATTATGAACCCACTATGCCACCGAGAAAGTCATCACAAAGTACAACTGGCATTTCAATAACTGCTGCTGCCTAGGTACGAGTATGCAGAATTCAGAGCGTATTAATCACCACAAAAATGCTATTTTAATTTTAATCTCCCACAGTCTAGGTGTAATTTTAAATAACTAGCAACACAGATAAAGCTTTTTTGGTGAAAAACATTCTGGACTTCCGCCAGACAGGCAATCCTTGAGGTGTGTTGCCAAGCTCGTGGTTTGGAAACCACGCTAACATATCAGAAAATCAGAGGTGATACATGAGACTAGAGTTGGCAGGAAACAGACATGTTGTGGTTACCAGTAATACATTGAAAGTTAAATTGAAATAAAAACAGAGATAAATACATCATCTATCTATTTTTTACAAAATTATAGATGAATAGCGAATTTTATTTATTTTATTGAGATTTTATCATCAGATGGGCATAGCTCGGGCCTTCTTTCGTTCCGAGCCGTTCTTTCAGTTCTACGACTTGAACCTTCCTTTTTAGCCAAAACCTTGGCTAAGTTTACAAGCTACATAAGTACAATCACGCCTTTTTCCCGATGGGGTAGGCAGAGGTCTCAGAGGTTCGAGGACTCAGTCCCATAGTCGGTATTTACACCTTTCGCCAGTATGTTATTGGTCTCATGTATTAGGGGGGTGATCCTATTGCCGTCCTATTGTCATTTATCGGGCCCAGTTAGAGATTCCAGGCGGTTATTGAGATAATTCCTAATGGTAATCCAATATTTAACACTTTGCCTGACCTGGAATACTATGCCACCAAGGTAGTCAAAACCTCACGAAAACTACCAAACATTCTAAAGTATGCCAGAATTTTCGTTATCGATTCCCAATCCAAGCGCTTTATATCTCGTCGGAAAACATTCCGTGCTCGGATCAAGCGCTTGTATTCTTCCAAAATATATCCATCATCGGCTCAAGTATCAAAGATAAACGCGTAATGAGCGTCCTAAATCCACTCGGTCATTACCGATCCGAATCATGAGATCGTAAAATGCAGCGACAATTTATCACGTCAATAACTCAGGATTACCATTTCTGAAGTTTTTACTTCTAAGGTTGGAAATGTTGACCCCGAAGTTGAGTAGGTTGGCCTTGAATTTTGATTTCAAAGAATTTATTAATATTATTTTGTGTTTTAATCGATTGCATTAAACACAACCACAAATTCATATATTCATCCTGTTCCCGCCACCTACTCATAAGGTCCGCATGGGTGGCGGGGCAAGATGACGCGATCGCGGACCAATCACGGCGCGCGCCCATGACGCGATCTGTACGCCGCTTATAATTTCTTAGCATTTTTTTGTATGGAAATAGATTACACAGTGTTGGACGAAATCTCGTTTTTTTCTTTAAAATTAATCTGAAACACCTACCAAAGAGCACCAGCTCGAACACATCCATAACATTAATTTATAGTCATACTTTATAGGGAAGTGAGATGTAGGACTCAGTCCCATAATAGATACACCCAATATTAGCCACTTATGATTTGAAGTCCCTTGTAATAGGAGGCAAGCCTATCGCCACCGGCATAACGACAGATCACAGACCTCTTGATCGGCAGCGCTTGCGAGTCAAAACGGCAGAGGCCACCGAGGCATTTATTCAAATGGGTCTTACAAGTTATTTTGTGTGTTCCTAAGCTAATAATCTATAATTACTTTAAATTTTTAATAATTTTAATGCACATTGTAATTTGTGAAGCTTTCGTACGATAATAATTTACCCAGATTACAATCCTATGAAAATTTTACCAAATCGATAACTCTTATTCCCCTGTTTTGTCCAAATACAATAAACAGATTCGATCAACTTATATTTTATAGATGAAGTAATTTACTTTTTCCGCAATATATTATTTTTATGTTTTATATTAATTAATAAATTAAGTATAAAGTATTTAATTCATTTTATATGAGTAATGATTTTTTCTTGTGAACCTCTAATCACGCGAGTTATCAAGAGATTTTAGAATCTCTGGAAAAAAAAATGAGTTAAGTAACAATTGTTATATTTTAATAAACCTATCGTGTCTTACTGCTGGGCAAATATATTCCCTTCCTATAATATCCCTATCCCTATCCCTATCCTGTGCGAGTGTTACCCAGTTATCATCTCGCGTATTCGAAGTTTTCAGAGGAATACGATACATTGATTTGGTATTTTTCATAGGTACATGTCAAATTGCAAAAAGATGGTTTTACTTTCTACTTCTCTTTTTGAATTATTTTCACCACACACGGTATAATTCGTAACTACCAACGATACAATGGTCACCCTACAAGGGAGTAATAATTCTCGAGGTCGCAAATGATAGACCCCTGGTGCGCTACATTTGTTTTTGCTCGCGTCGGTACAATTCGAGCAGAAACTTTGTTACGAAATATTAGCCCTTTGTTTTTAAAAGGGAAAACGCTTGAGTGATTTTTAATGGTAATTTTATGATTTATATTAAGAATTTGTTCGTGTATAGGATAAATTACATTTATTAGGCATTATCATAAGATATGACTGCCTCGGTGGCGTAGTGGGCGCATGCTCGACTGCCAATCAAGAGGTCCCGGGTTCGATCCCCAGGTCAGGCATAGTGTTAAATATTGGATTTTTCCATTAGGAATTATCTCAATAGCTGCCTGGAGTCTGGAACTGTGCCCGGTATATGGCAATAGGCTCGCCTCCTATTACATAGGACCAATAACATACAGGCGAAATGTGGGTGTATCTACTATGGGACTGAGTCCTGGGTACACCTCTGCCTACCCCTTCGGGAAAAAGGCGTGAATGTATGTTATGTTTTATCATAAGATATTCAAATTGTATTTAAAAAATGTGTAATAATTGTATTAAAAAAATACTAAAACGGTTTATTGTAGTTTGTTTGTTCACAACTACGAATGGTCTTTTAAGGAGGCGGCGACCGGAGAATTTTCCATACAATTGTAATAGTTAAATCATTTGAAATCAGAGCATATTTCCAACATTTAATGACGTTATATGGAATGATACATTAGTTTTCTAGGTTTCTAATTATATTTCAATCCAAAGTAGAATTAATTTGGACTAAAATATGATAAAAATCCAAAATATAGGTATTTTCAAATACTCGTATAACTCCAAGTTATAAGTATTTAAGACGAAAATATTATTTGAACCTAGGTAACTAGTGTCTCATTCCGAATAATGTCATTAAATGTTGGATATAATATGCTCTGATTTCAAATGATAAGGTAGTAGTTACCTTTGTTTAGGGAATTCTCCGGTCGCCGACCCGTTAAGTATTTTTTTACTTTCTATTTAGGTACCGACATTTCTTATTAATTTCACAAAATCTCTTAAAAATTGTGAATTTGAAACTTAAAACTAAAGGGGTACACAGTTTTAGCTCACAAAATTAACGATAACTTTATGAAATTATCTAAAATTTGTTTATCACGAAATGCTTTAAAATAACTAACACCAATTAAAGTTTCATGATAAAAATCTCAACTTGTAAAGAACAACCTTTTCGCAACGTTTTTAGCTCGTAATTATTTGTGGCTGAAATTCTGAATAATTATAGATGAACGAAATTCATTTTTATATGTAAAAAAAAAGCTTAATAAATAACGCCAATTATCTAAATAAAAATATTGGTACACATTACTAAAGTACAGTCAACTGCGAAACGCATTACCAAATAATTGAGTTAGCACCGTGTACAAACGTTTGTCGCCGATGTAGTTTTTGTTTGAGTTAGCAAGACGAAGTTACGCTACCTACTCCTACCACCTGGGACTGGAGTTTGCAGCCAACTGTACTCTACATTGGAGAACTAAGTTTGAGTTGAAAACAATTTGACCGACTTATCACTTAGTTCTATTATTATCACAAGAAAGACAACTTTACCTACTTAATATACTTACTATTTTTATAAAATTTTATTAAATTTTAATGCTCGCATGTTTTCCAATGCACAGAAATCGTATTATTATATGATACCTAGAAATGCCAAAACTGTCAAAAGCCGCTAATAACATACAAAAACCTTGTCGCCACCTCGCCGTCATCTTCATTCATCCTACTGTCTCTATAGAGTATTCGTTTTCGAGTAGGAAGAAGCAATTCAACGTCATTGTTTTCGACCAATTAATATTTGATTAAACATCATTTATTTATAAATTATATTATGTCAAGTAGGAAACCCTGCCCTGTCAATTCGCCAAAAATTTACTTTGTCCTTGTCTCTTGGGTATATATTAGAAAATCTAAAACTAAAAGTAGTGGGAGTGAACGTAGTTGTAGTGGTAGGCCTCTTTTGCAGGGGGCCGCCTGGGGAAGTACCACACCTTTGCCGGTCATTCATCCGGCAAGCAGAAATGTGCAAACATTACTGTGTTCCGGTCTGAAGGGCGATGCTACCAGCGAAATTATTGCATGACGATTTTCAATAGCTCATATCTCAGGGTGACAGGCGCAGTGCAGTGCCGCAGAATTTTGAACTTTAAAACCCTGGGTGACACTGTGTCTGATATGGGCAATCATGATGCTTACCATCAGGCACCTGATTTGCTCGTCTTGTTACTCACTATCATAAAAAAAATTAAAATAAGATATCCACATTTAAAATGCCGAGCATAAGTATGGATATACTCGTTTATTACTAGCTGTGCCCCACGGTTTCATCCGCGTAGACTTCGTTCCCGTGGGAATACTGGAATAAAAAGTACCCTATATGTAATTCCAAGATCTAAGCTACCTATACATACCAAATTTCAAACCAATCAATTCAGTAGTTTTTTCGTGAAAGAGTAACAAACTTCCGCATTTATAATATTAGTAGGATATACCTATAGTATGTTAAAAGCCATAATAGAATTTCTACCAATTTGGACTCTTACTTCCTGTAATGTTGTTTGAAAGTGAAGTCGTAAAACACGCGTGTAGCAATGAAAATAGAGTCTTTAAACATGGCACTTAAATCCACAGAGCGTCGCGTCAGTTAAACGAAGAGTTTTATGTAAGCCTTACATAGGAGTTAAATTAATCAAACATTCGCCGTAACACTGTGGGACGCTCATCTCTACGTATTACTCGGTTGAGCAACCGAGCCGCAGTGTAAACAACGCAGTAGACAAAGTCAATATGTAAAATAGGAAATTAAATATATACATAACATAACATAACATACATTCACGCCTTTTTCCCGAAGGGGTAGGCAGAGGTGGACTCCAGGACTCAGTATAGTAGATACACCCACATTTCGCCAGTATATTATTGGTCCCATGTAATAGGGGGCGAGCCTATTGCCATCTACCGGGCACAGTTCAAGACTCCAGGCAGTTATTGATATAATTCCTAATGGAAAAATCCAATATTTAACACTGCCTGACCTGGGAATCGAACCCGGGACCTCTTGATTGGCAGTCGAGCATGCGCCCTCTACGCCACCGAGGCAGTCTTAAAAAAAATTTAATTAAATATATATTATAAATGTATGTTTATTATACTCCTTTTTCCTGGTCCATTCTCAGACCCGGATCACGATCATCATCACCTAAAAACGTCCGCTGCTGAACATAGGCCTCCCCCATATAACGCCCCATATGACGGTGTCAGATGGTAATGTCATTTATTGTCGGAGTAAAAGGCTAAAAAAGAGGGTAGTTCGATTTATTTGCCAATTAAACTTACCGATTTTCAGTCATCTTGTATTTCAGGCAAACTGCTTTACAGGTAATTTCATTTTAAGCAAACTACTGCTTAGTCAATTTCGCATTTCAGACATACTGCTTCATCGTCATCTTTCGTTTAGGGCAAACTGTTTTTTAAACAAATCTACTGTTTAGGTATAACGCCTTCATGGGCATCTTGAGTTAAAAGTAACTCGATCATAAGCGATAAAAATCAACTCGCCGATTCCTGTCAGTTTTTTTGTGATCATGGCACATGCAAATGCGTCGAAATATGCGTCGAATCATGGTAATTAGCCCGTAAATGTGTATCGTGATCCTAATGCATATTCATAATATTATGACGATATAATTTGTAAATCACACTTTTACTTAATACTCACCTGAAGTCTGTTAGATTAGTGCACGGTTGTTGGAAGAAATACCGGGGATTTAAAACACATAATTGGTGAAGTAAGTTTGGGTGTACGGTGGGTAAACTTCAAAATAACCTTTCAGGGAATAAAGCGTGATATCATTATGTTATGTAAAAACTTACCATACTGGATCGCCACGACACTGTGACCAAAAGCAACTCCGATTTTAATTCTTACAAATTGTGGTAAAGACATCTCTTTCCGCAATGCGGAGACGTGGTCCTGAACATAGAATTATTTATTTTATATTGTTACAACCAATATTAACTTTCTCGTATGAAATTTATTAGATATTGGCCTTCATAGAAGAAAGACGCTTTGCCTTCTTATTTAATTCATTTGAAATGCTATTTGGCTTGTCGCGAAAGGTTGAAGGTTGAATTTACGAAGGTTACAAAGTTAGAAGATAAATTATAGGTATGTAAATACAATATATTATTAGACCTCTAGATTAAAAAATATTCGTTGTACCACATAGTACCTACAGCTAACCCGTTTTACTAACATAACCGCATACTTAACAAAAAAACATCCATTGTAAATAATTCCTTAGGCTATACAGCTGACACAGAAGGGTCTACAGACCTGCAGCACAAGAGCAATCTTAGTGAAGGTCCACTAAGATTGCTCTTGTGCTGACATGACATGACAACATATAGGTTAGGGCGCCAAGATTCCTACAAGGCCTCCGACATGATCAACTGCCCCTTATATACATCTTTTAGGAAACCGCCGGGACCAACAATTTAACGTGACATCTGTAACCCCAGTAGCGCCCAGGTGAACAGTCCACATGGTGAGATTCGATCCAGGGACTCCGGATTATTGGTAGGTCTACGCGCGCACTCCAGTTAGATATTAGATACCGTCGGCGTACTTGTCAAATGCGGCTACAAATACTACGCCGAAGACGCACCTGAGCCAGTGCAACACAATTTCTGACGCACTTGTATTTCTTGCAAACTGCTTTTCACGCACACTTACATTGTATTACGCTCATTGCAATTTAAAAGTTGCCGCATTTTTGAAGCTGTTGTTTTTTTGTTAGGTATGCGGTTATGTTAGTAAAACGGGTTAGCTGTAGGTACTATGTGGTACAACGAATATTTTTTAATCTAGAGGTCTAATAATATATTGTATTTACATACCTATAATTTATCTTCTAACTGAATTTCTGAAAAATTGGTGACCTACAGAGGTCTGTAGGTCACCAATTTTTCAGAAATTCAGTTAAACCAATGTACACCTAACTACATTATCTACAACATTGAATAATTATTAATTTAACCTTTAGAATCTTGCAATAAACTTACTTAAATTTTGTACGTAACTGTAACTTTTGAGTGAAATAAATTTTATTATTATTTGTTTTTTAATGAAGCCAAGTTTAAACAAGGCTCGTAAACCTCTAGAAATTCAGTTGCATCCAATGAGCAATTCATTTAAAGTTGTGTTTCGTATCGTTACTTCGTACCATCACAATATACATATATATAGAAAGCCGACAATCGCGTACTCGCAAGGATTCACATTGAACCAGTTCTTGGCTAGAGAATACAAATGTAATAACAATAAAAAACTAACCAATTTTGTTAATTACTATAGGAGGCAATTTTTCACAAACGATGTTCAAAGTAGGCTAGGAGCTTTTATCATGGTAACCAAAAGATTGATATAATATCATGCCTTTTTCACAAAGGGGTAGACAGAGGTGTACCCAGAACCCAGCTCCATAAATGGGCGAGCCTATTGCCATCTCCCGGGCACAGTTCCAGACTCCAGGCGGTCATTAGGAAAAATCATTATGGAAAAATCCTATAAAATTTTGCCTGACTTGAGGATTGAACCCAAAACCTCATGATTGGCAGTACACCACTGAGGCGTGGTTGACAATTAATGAATAAATGAATGATTACTCTTTATAACTTACTTAGCGTTTTGGTTTAATACTGTTAGCTTTCTTCTTGTATCATAAATAAATAAAAAAAAAAATTGGTACCAAAATATGACAGAAAATAACAAAAAAGAAAACTTAAAACTAGAAAGAAGTAACAACTGGCTGTTTTATCGCTCAGAGTTCTTCCAGACTTCCAGACAACCAAGTCGGAAAAAGAAAAATACATATTATACTGAAGGGAAGGTGGTTTCGAAAACAAATACTTAAATAAATCAAATACATACCAAATAATATATACCTACCTACATACACTGTTATACAATACATTTAAACTATTACTTAATATACTAAGATTATAAAATACATATACATTATAGATACAAATATTTAAAATGTCTTTGCTTTTGTTGTATGATGCCCCTCTTCTGTACTTGTTCATTTTGTGGTACACAATATATCTTGCCGCGCGGTACCACAATCTATTATACAATGCCCGACAAATTGTCAGCTTAACGCTGCACTGTGAAAGAATAACCTGCCACTTCTAATATTAACAGACATGAACTTGCTTTACACTGAAAAATATACACATGAAATGGTTGCTTTTATAATGTACTTCAAAGTTGTGGTTGGAAGTCTTACCTACGTATAAAATTGAGTTTTGTTGGTAAGGTCAGGAAGGTATCACACCTTTTTCTTATATGAGACCTGGGACAACTTCCACACACAGTCGCCTGGTCCCAAACTAAGGTAGAAACAAAGTAATTGTACTACGATAACTGTTTTTTTTTTTTTTAAATGTATCGATATTTGAATACATTTTTCATTGACTGCTTTTCTACTGGTCTATTCTAAAAACTTTCAATGTTATCCGTATACATGAAGATAACTTTGAACTGGCAAACAAAACTATACCGAATAAATTATGAAAAAAAAACAATAATAAAATGTACTGCCCGCAGATTGTCGTCATTCATTATCTTCAAGAGTCCATCTGTGGCTTAACACAGTTGCAGAAATTTTTCACGTGTGAAGGTCCCAGACTTGACCTAATGACTAACATCTCAATAACGAGAGCCGGGACAAACGGTATTAGTGCGGGTTTTTGTAGTGCTAGTTTCACACGAAGGCAGAGAACAGTAAGTAGGACAGAACAGAATGGAAGGACAGTGGCCACCAGTGATACCAGTATACCAGTGATAGCGATGGAGCTTCGATGAAAACAACGGCAACATTTATCCCTCTTACTCAAAATTACAGTGCAAATAGCTAATTGTAATTGTTAAGAGACAAGTGAAAATAAATATAAAAGAACCGGTCCTGTTCTTTGCACTGCACTGCCTTGCCGTTCACACGAGTTAAGCCACACGACAGAAGAGCAAGAAAGGTGGTAGGGAGAGCAAACTGCCCCGAAAAAATAGATCGGCAAGCTATTAACTGTTCTGCCTTGTTTAATGACAAGGGAGTACTGTTCTGTCCCGGCATGTGCGTTCAAACCGTAGCAGTACTGCGCTGTCTCACTGTCCTTCCTGTCCTCGTGTGAAACCAGCATTAGTTTGAAATATCCCATAATCCTTCCAAAGCTCGGTAGGTACCGTATAGATTATATATATTATCCACAAAATCTAATATAATCTGTGGGATTCAGATTCGAAGCCTGACACATTCATACTGGACTACAGACGCTACAGTATCACAATAGGTGGTTAACAATAGCACATCCCACATAAAACAATGTTTTTATTTTAGTAAATCCTATAAAATACCCTGTTTCTTGAGAAAAACGTACAGATAATACATGTCTCACTAATCTCCACGACCAGGGGCCGCGTAACACCAATATATTTACACTGGCGAGCGACAAATTCTTGGCCGAGGCATTACTTCCAAACAAAACCTACTTGTTACTCCTATAAACAAAAATAAACCTTAAAATCTGGCCATTAAGTTCGACATCAGAGTGAGATACCGATATCTGGTGTAGCCTTTTTCGTAAGGTATTTTTTCAATGATTAAACTTTCGGGAACTTTGGTCTAAATAATAAATAGGTTAGGGATCGGTGACATTCTTTAAGGTAATATAAAAATTCTTGAAATTCTACCAGTAGAAGGACCGTAGATTATAACCTTTCACAGCTTACGTAGCTTTATTTTTACATAACATAACATACATTCACGCCTTTTTCCCGAAGGGGTAGGCAGAGGTGTACCCAGGACTCAGTCCTATAGTAGATACACCCACATTTCGCCAGTATGTTATTGGTCCCATGAAATAGGGGGCGAGCCTATTGCCATCTACCGGGCACAGTTCCAGACTCCAGGCAGTTATTGAGATAATTTCTAATGGAAAAAATTCAATATATAACACTTTGCCTGACCTGGGGATCGAACCCGGGACCTCTTGATTGGCAGTCGAGCATGCACCCACTACGCCACCAAGGCAGTAAGGCAAGCTTAATTTTTATTTCTGTGTATCTAAATGAAAGGTTGCCTATCACTTCGAAGTATCATCTTCTTAGGTTATTATCGTATTACCGGCATAAAATTATAAACGTGATAATTTCTTACTAGGTACCTAGGTTTTTTGTGGCATAGTACCACACTTTAAGCTGTAATTGAAAAAAATCCTAATGGAAAAATCTAATGACACAAAAAAGTAAGTATAATATGTTGCTTTAAAGAGGAAGGTATTTTGTTAAAAAATAATATAAACTCGTCTAGTGGTATGAGTAACATGTGTATTAAATTAATATATCATTTATTTTTTTCATTCTATATTATGTATTTCCAACAAACTAATATAACAATATCATTATTTGTTTTTACAAATTGTCAGCAATTTAAAAAGTATCTCACGAGCGTCAAAATGCATTTGACTAGGGAAAATGATCCATTTTGACGCTCGACAGACACTTTTTGAATTCCTGCCAATTTGTAAAAACAAATGACATAATGAATTTATTAGATACAGATTCCTAAACAGTTCCTAATTCTAAATTTAAATAAATATACCATCGGCTGCTTTACTTACTGGCCTATTCTTAAAACTTTTAGCGTTCCCCTTGTATGATCGCATATAAATAAAAAGACTTCATTGTATAGTCTAGTGGTCACATGTATACTGTATACGTCACACAAACTCGTATATTTACCAAATTTGCACCCGCATAAAAGTTGCGGTAGAACCCTCGGGAGCACATCTAAACTGTTACAAAGGGGTTTCTTTATTTAGGCTCGCCGGAACAATTTAATGTTTGTACGGACTGATAATTACGTCTGTGACGTCATCATCCCAGATAACAGAGGATATTAAAAGCTAAATTTGAAAATTTTATCAAAAAAAATATGGACAGGCTCCGTTGGCTGCTACTATAATTGTTTTAAAACTCTTTGAAAAAGTTTCAAAAACCAAGTTGCTATTCGATGGTTGCACCAGTAATAGTTATTATTCTTTGGTTTCACGCTGAGGACGCTGCTGCCCGTCATTTGGATCTGTTAACTCTATCATCATCATCATCATTTCAGCCGTTGGTAATCCACTACTGAACATAGGTCTCCCCCATAAAGGGGGGTTTTGCCAATACTCGACACGCTTGGCAGGCGGGTTGTTGAGCGCAGTGAGGATGCTGCTGCTCGTCCTCTCGATCTGTTAACCCTTAGCCGGTTCTTACGGCAACCACGGGTGGAGAGGGAGGAGCACTATTCTAAAGCCGGTAACTCCACGGCAAATAACTCTTAACCGGGTCTTACCAGGCCTGGGACATTCCGTAAAAGAGGTACAAGTAACCGGGGTTTTCGTCTTGACGGGAAAATTTCAATGGGCTACACGGAGATAAAGAGATACGCGATAGAAAGAGAGGCAGCTTATAGGTTAATATAACGATAATTAGTTAGGCGCTATGTGACCTGAATTGCACTTTATTGCGTTGGGGCTAGAGTTGCTATTTATTTAAATGACAAGCGACCCGCCCCGGCTTCGCACGGGTAGCAGAAGTAGGTATAGTGGACGTTTATCAGGAGTAAATTCGTGATACATTGTATTTTAATAGTTATAACCCAATGGTATACGCAGCGCACGCAAATTAATGACTATTTCTGTTACAATGACCAAACCTTAACACATGTATAAATTTATCGTGGGCTATTTTGAAGATATTGATAAGTACTACAAACCCCTAGTACATTACTTTATTCTACCACCAATAATTTTCACAGCGCATGCATATAATGACTTTCGATTATTGTGGCTAAACCAAAATAGATGGATATAATGTCCGTAGACTATTTTGTAGATATTGGTAAATACTACAAACCCCTAGTACATTACTTTAATCTACCATCAATAGTTTTCACACCGCATGAAAAATAATCACTGCTTCGATTATTGTGACTAAACCAGAAAAGATGGATATAATCTATGTATACTGTTTTGTAGATATTGATAATTACTACAATCCAGTACATTACTTTAATCTACCACCGATAGTTTTCACACCGCATGAAAAATTGTCACTGCTTCGATTGTTGTGACTAAACCAAAAACGATGGATATAATCTATGTATACTGTTTTGTAGGTATTGATAAGTACTACAAACCCCTAGTACATTACTTTACTCTACCACCAATAGTTTTCACATCGCATGAAAAATAATCACTGTTTCGATTATTGTGACTAAACCAAAAAAGATGGATATAATCTATGTATACTGTTTTGTAGGTATTGATAAGTACTACAAACCCCTAGTACATTACATTAATCTACCACCGATAGTTTTCACACCGCATGAAAAATAATCACTGCTTCGATTATTGTGACTAAACCAAAAAAGATGGATATAATCTATGTATACTCTTTTATAGGTATTGATAAGTACTACAAACCCCTAGTACATTACTTTACTCTACCACCAATAGTTTTCACATCGCATGAAAAATAATCACTGTTTCGATTATTGTGACTAAACCAAAAAAGATGGATATAATCTATGTATACTGTTTTGTAGGTATTGATAATTACTACAAACCCCTAGTACATTACTTTAATCTACCACCGATAGTTTTCACACCGCATGAAAAATAATCACTGCTTCAATTATTGTGACTAAACCAAAAAAGATGGATATAATCTATGTATACCGTTTTGTAGGTATTGATAAGTACTACAAACCCCTAGTACATTACTTTACTCTACCACCAATAGTTTTCACATCGCATGAAAAATAATCACTGTTTCGATTATTGTGACTAAACCAAAACAGATGGATATAATCTATGTATACTGTTTTGTAGGTATTGATAATTACTACAAACCTCTAGTACATTACTTTATTCTACCACCAATACTTTTCACAGCGCATGCATATAATGTCTGTTTCGATTATTGTGACTAAACCAAAATAGATGGATAAAATTTCCGTGGACTATTTTGTAGATATTGATAAGTACTACAAACCCCTAGTACATTATATTATTCTACCATCAATGGATTTCCCAGCGCACGCAAATTTATTTATGGTAATTATATTATGTGACACCTTGGTTCACAATATTGCAGTTTTCTTACGGATCCCTTCTTTTTTTTTCAAAATCTCATATGGCACTCACACTGAATTAAGCTCCTTAAGTGAAAGAATTTTTAAAATCGGTCCGGTAGTTTCGGAGCCTATTCGTTACAAACAAAAAACAAAGTTTCTCTCTTTATGATATTAGTATAGATTATGAGGAGTGTACCTTCTGTGCCTTTAATATTCTGAGGTTTTACGTCAATCAGTAGTGACTATTCAATAGCCAGCACCCCACGGCAGTCTTAAATGACCTTTAAAACACTTTTCAAATGGAAATAAAGAATTATTGTATCTACAAAAATACGTTATTCTTTAAAACCGATCCAAAACTTCGGCCCTAGAGAGACCGACAGACACCTAAACTTCTCAAATTAATATGAAATTATGAAAATCACCACTGACATTGAAAAAAATAAATTGCCCGTGCTTAACTTTCTCACAAGTTTTTATTACACCCTACAGGGGATTCATTAATATTGTCCTTAAATGCTATAATATTAAGATTAAAATCTGTTAATCCAGCCTTATAATAAGGGTCGCGATGAAAAACGCTCAGAAAACCACTCGATGTGTAATCTTGATGAATATATAATTGATAAAGCCGAAAATGTGCTTTACTTTAATGAAAAAGATATTAAAAGGTGGTTTAAAAAATAATATGTATTTTTTCATCCGACTGCCTCGGTGACGTTGGGGTTCTCATGCTGTACTGTCGATTATGAGGTGCCGTTCGATCTCTATCTAGACGTGGCAATTTTTCCATTAGGAATCTCGAAGGTTTGTAGTGGTAGGCCTCTTTTGTAGGGGGCCGCCTGGGGAAGTACCACACCTTTGCCAGTTATTCATCCGCCAAGCAGTAATGTGCAAACATTACTGTGTTCCGATATGAAGGACAATGTTACCAGCGAAATTATGGGCTAATGATAAGATTCAACAACTCATATCTCAGGGTGACAGGCGCAGTGCAATGCCGCGCAGAATTTTGAATTTTAAAAACTGTGTGGCACTGTGTCTGGGCAATCATGATGCTTACCATTAGGCACCTGATTTGCTCGTCTTGTTACTCACTGTCATAAAAAAAAAGGTGGAAGTGTGGAAGGTGTCTGGAACTGTGCCTAATGTGGGATTAGATCCTGGGTACACCTCTGTCTACCCCGGAAAAAAGACGTGATATTTATTATGTTATGATTTTCATCATCATCATCATCCAGCCGTTAGAAGTCCACTGCAGAAGATAGGCCTCCCCCATAAGGGGGGTTGTTGCCAATACTCGCCACGCTTGGCAGCTGGGTTGGCGGGCGCAGTTTGATGGTTTTATACGCTGCTGCCCGTCTTCTGGATCTCATAACCCCGGCAACCACGGGTAGAGAGGGTGAGGTACTATTCTAAAGCTGGTAACCCCACGGCATACCCACACGGAAAACACCATGTTCTTTAGCTTATTCAGTTTTATATTAGAATAATTTTTTATTGCCAAAAAGATTAAGTAGTACATATACATCATTTCAAAACACAGAGAGAATTAACATAACAGTTTTATATAAATTTGCAGTGAGACTCAAACTAAGCTTTATCTAGGCTGTATCTTGAGCCTTCGGAGCGATTTAACAAATTCAGGTTTAAAAATGTACCTTGCGTTGTGGAGAAGAAGTTAACATGGCAATATTAGGGAAATATATGCACATTAAATTAAATTATATTAAATTAAAAGAGAGATTAAATGAATAATTATAAAATTAAATTGAGAATGTTAGCATGCAATTGAAATCTACATAGGAACCAGCTATCGGCGGTCAGTGATCGATAAATATGGTTTTACAGATATATCTGTGTGCTATTAGCTTTTCATTTATTATTCGGGTACCGTATGGTAGACACGTTCTTGCGCCGTAAAAATATTTCCTTCATCTAGTAACGCTATTTTCCAATTTCAATAAGTCCCCCCCTCATACCCCCTTTATATTCAATAAATCTATTTTCATTTTGTTGAGATTATTTCGTTCTAGCTTCGATTACGTTTTATGAAGAAGCGACATAATATGTGTGTACATTAAAGTCCAATCTTTTAACATTTGCCGTCTGGTCCGTGAAAATCAAGATGTTGTCGTGTTAACCAACCGTTATGTTTGTAACGCGCACATAATATGCCAGCCACTTACTGTTAGCCTTACACGCCATGCAGTATCTAATTACTAGTAAAGCCAAGCCAAGTATAGCAATCTCCCATGCCAGCCGATTAGTCCTGCTGGACTGCCAGTTATGACGACACCAGCCTTTGCCGAGTATTCTAAACTCAATATTCCTGCGCCCTGCAGAGTACACACACATTCGTCGAGCCCACCCGCCAGTCAAGGGGTTGTCTTCGATATGAATCTACATTTATCTACGCCGTTCGTATTCAAATAGAGTGTTCGAAGGAAATGACATATTTTTCGACCGGCCAAAAAACGAAGTGGATCCTCACACATAAAATGTAAAAAGACCTAATTTTCCATGAAATAAACATTGGTAATTGGTACAAATATTTTTTTATTTTTTATTTATTTTAATGATCTATGCTGTTGGCCTCAGATAAACTCTACATCTTTACCAGACAGAGGTGAGCGCAGTATAAGGCGCTAGACCCAAAGTTTAAGGGCGACTAGCTCGAGCACCTAGACTGTATGAACCTCAGCTTGGGCCGTCGCCAGAATACGTGGGGTCAGACTTGTCCTGGCGCCCCAGAAGGGGAGTGCCCTATAGGGCCCTATCAAAAGTTTGATCTGTTTGATTTTTAGAGAGAAACTAACCGATTTGAAGTATCTTTGACTTCACCGGCGAGGTCGGTGATGTGATTGTGTGAGTTGGTGACACTACCGAAAACGGGGTGACTGTTGTGTATATGGGTAGGATTGGGCGAGCTTAGCGCCGCCGATGTGAAGGCGGCGATAGTCGTCCGGGTCGTCCAGGACGTTGCGAGGGCGTCTACGAAGGGGAGGACAAATATTTAGCCGCCTCTCTAAATTTAATAAAGTTATTTGGTGCAACTGAGCCTAAGATTTAAAGAAAAGGGGAGATGAGGTACTGGCTTCTCGAAAATTAAAGCTCAAATCAGGTCCCATTAGGTCCACGTACGTCAGTAAAGTTAATTGTTGTCTCGTTTGCACTTCGGTCTTAGGTACGTCTTTCTATCTTTGTTGTTTCAAATTGCACATGTCAGTTGTTGAGTAAGCGCTGACAGAACTTACCTTATCTCCCCTTTTCTTAAATCAATGCCTTAGATACACAAGCCACAGAAAAATAAATCATTGTATCATAGTAGATTCTAAAACTCATATACTCAAACCGATTGGATGGTTCGTAATGGGTGGAGTCCTTAAAATAAAATTGCAAAGCGATGACTCAATGCTGTTCCTGTTTTATTGCACCGTCACCAACCTTTCTAAGTAATTGGAATATGCCTTCTATTGTAGCCTTCAGTGATAAGCGAAGCTAGGAAAACAGAACGCTTTTGATGTGATTGTGTTTGCGTCGTGAGCGATACCTGTACTTATAATATTACACTTCTTTTATGACACCTTCTTCAAATTTCCTAATTCATAGTAAAGGATAGATAGATATAGATAATACTTTATTGTATACCAAATTTATAGAAATAGCACATAGGATACAGAAAAAACTATACTAAAATGTACAAGCGGCGGTCTTATCGCTAATAAGCGCAAATTCCTTCTAGACAACCGATGGATGGAGAGGATTCATTTGCAGCAAAAAAACGGTGGCGTGGTATATTAAATTAAATGATAGGCAGTCATATTATGGTAATATTACGAGTACTTCGTTACATCCATTATATAAAATTTAGGGTCCGTTCCGTTGTCGCCCAGTCCCGTATACACGCATAGTGCTATTACGAACTTGCAATCGCGTAACAACAGCAGTAAAATTTGCTGTCAAACGTCATTTTTTGTATGCAGTTTGACAGCAGACATAAAGGAATTAAACGCTTCCGACACTTCTAGTGCTATTCGTAATAAGCACGCCAGTCCTGTCGCTTTTCCGTTAACTATTTAATAGTAATAATGATTACTGATTATAATGATAATGATATAAATCGTCCAAAATACTAATGTGTAGATCGGTCTTCAGAAATAACAATGTATCCATGCACAAACGATAACTTAGTTCAAGAGCCTATTAAAGAACCTTCAGAATAAGTGTGCCGCGTTTGTGAAAGCATTACATGAAAGGGTTGGTCTCGTATAGTCGAGTTAATGCGTAGGTTAAGTAAAAGCCACTGTAGGGTCACATGACTTGCTGTACTTGGTCAGGAAGGTGCAAGATATAAGCTCATGGCGGATGAAATGTTTCTGATCGATTTTAAAAACCACATGTACCTATCTATGTTTTTACAACTTCCACACACGGTCATTTGGTTCCAAACAAGGCTAGAAACCTGTACTATGGTAACCAGAGGACTGATATACCTCCATTCATACTTCATACGTACGTTCCTTTCATGCATCTTCTCGTTTGTACATCACCGGTGGGATTCCGGCCTATTCTTCTCTATATATACCTATGGAAAACTTATGGCTGTGGGTTATATTAACGAAGGTAGTAAACTACCTGCCTGTATCGATGGTGTAGTGAGCGCAAATGCTACTGATGAGCATAAGTTCTTGGGTTTGAATCTCAGGTCAGGCAAAAAGTTGAATTTCTCTTAGGAATTTTCTAACAGCTCAGCCTAAACTTGTAAGCAAGAAACTCATTTCGTTGTCTTCTTATCATAATTATATACGTGTACTTTCATTTATGGATACGCATATTATATAGATAATATTTTTATTTTTTGCGATTATTTTTTGCGACGCAACGACGTCATTGGAATCTCCCAAAATTGGCAGACTATTTTTAACATTACCCGGCCCCCTTATTACGAACGCAACAGAAGTGTGGAAAGCGTTTAATTGCTTAATGTCTGCTGTCAAAAGGTATACAAAAAATGACGTTTGACAGCAGACATTTAGGAATTTAAACGCTTTCCACACTTCTGTTGAGTCCGTAATAAGAGGGCCGGATAATTTTAAAAAGAGTCTGCCAATTTTGGGAGTCCGTCATTAAAAATGACGTTAAGGAACGTACCATGCATTTTGTCATCCAAACTAAAATTATTGCAGCTTAATCGATTATCGAAATCAAAATAACATCACACCTTCTTCCTGGCAGAGATGTACCCAAGATTCAGCATTTTGCCCTCTACCGGGCACAGTTCCAAACTCCAGACGGTCATTGAGATATTTCCTAATGGAAAAATCTAATAACACTTTGCCTGACAAGGGCAACGAGGCCGGGACCTCAAGGAATCAGGGCAGTCGAGCTTGCGACCACTTCTCTACGGAGGCAGTCAAAACTAAACAAATCCGCTGTTAGCTTATACCTTAATCATTTCGAGAGTCAGCAAGCAGTAAGAGACATTACATCTCATAGTCCACTCACGGTCCAAGGCGGGGTTGCGGAGTGTTCAATTTATTTTACGGATGATTGTTCATTTTTGCTGTCAAGTTAATGTAACTCTTACTAGCATACTGTACTTACGGCGACCAGAGGGGCAGGAGTTTTTTGACAATAGTAATCGCATCAGGTCCAGGAAAAACGAAGTCACAGCGGGTGCGAAATAGAGAAAAAACGGGGAAACGAGTTATCCCCGTGCCATGCGAGGCGACCTGGCTTACACCTTCGATCGTGATGTTCTTATGTTGTGTTATATTTTGAGTACTTATAAGCCTAAACAAAAGGCCCTTAAAATATTTCCTTCCTAAACTCAACTCATTATGTCTTATAGAAGAATTGATTCCATGAAATTGCTTTTGCGATCCTCACAATGGCACTTGACATTCATTTGCCAACGTGTTATTTATAGATAATTACGAAGATTCTCCTTACCATTTTAATATAGCACATCATTAAGGTCCACTTTGAATTTGGAGTGGCGAGAAAATCACCATAATGAGATTTTGCTTTATTATTAAAATTCTCTTTATATATTTACATTCTCAAAACTAAGTTTTTTAAAATATTTCCATATAAATAAAAATATTAAATAATATTAAACATTGTAAAAAACCTAATACTAGAAACGGCAAAAATTATTATGTTTTATTCATAAACCAGGATAATCTTACTAATTACTAATATTATAAATGCGTTTGTGAGGATGGATGGATGGATGGATGTTTGTTACTCTTTCACGCCAAAACTACTGAAGGAATTGGGCTGAAATTCGGGTTATAGAGAGTTTAGACCGTGGAATAACATAAAACGTCCTTTTTATATAGATATTCTCACGGGAACGAAGACTACGCGGGTGAAACCGCGGGGCACAACTAATAATATTATATTATTACTCTTGATATGTAGTAATTTTGTGATATTAAATTACGTATAGGTAGGTATATTTTCTATTAACTAATGTAATATAATAATAATTTTCAATAATAGTCCTGTGGATTTTCAAAGTGTTTTAATGTAGTGTTATAATACGATATCATACTATATTATAGTTTTATAAGCACCTAAATTAGTGGGTATCTGTAATCTGTAGTATGGTTTTTCTTGTTTCAATTTGCCTTGCGCTGTTAAAAATATAATAAAACAAATACTAAACATATTGTGTGTATGTTTTTTTTATTTTTTCGCAAAGAAAAAACCACTGAGTGCAGCTATTAAAATATTTATTTCATTCTGAAAATGCCCACAAAACTAATGTTAAAAACAACGTCATAATTATGTTCTCTATTTTTCACAGGCAATGAAAAGTTGTGTACTTAAACACAAAACTGTCGAAGCGTGCAGCGGCTTCGTATGGGTTCAATTACGAGTTTTCAGCTGGTATTTCTCCGATATTAGTTTTTTTATTTAGTTTTTATTAATAACAGCGGTACCCTGCGCTAAAAAGTTTAAGTATTATTCCATGGCTTACCTATATACCAAGAGACGATGTCCATTCTTGGCTATGAATAAGCAAAATTGTCGCAAAAAGATAAAAAAAAGGAGACTAGACAGTAAATCAATATTCATCATCATCATCATCTCAGCTGTTGGTAATCCCCCATAAAGGAGGGTTTTGCCAATACTCCACACGCTTGGCAGACGGGTTGTCGAGCGCAATTCGATAGTTTTTTGCAGAGGACGCTGCTGCCCGTCCTCTGGATCTGTTAACCCTTAGCCGGCTCTTACGGCAACCACGGGTAGAGAGGGTGGAGCCCTATTCTAAAGCCAGTAACTCCACGGGGATCAGTCTTACATAATATGAATAAAATAAAACAAGAACTGCTACTTCAGTACAAGTTCGATTTGGCACAGAGTGCACTAAACGGAATGTAAGAAAATAATATTGCAGGTACCTACCTCTTGCTTTTATAATTTTTTTGGCCTTAATTTTATGAGTATTGTGTATAAGAGGGGAAATAAAATAAAATAAAATAAATAAATAAACATGTAAACAAATTAATGATTCAGTTCACAGTCACCTTCGCATCTGTCGTACAAAGTGTTTACAGCCCCTGAATATGAAATGGGGTGTCTGTTTATGCAGACATGGAAAAACATTCGATCTTGTGGACACCAGAGTCTCAGCTTTTGATGTGGTTTGCCAAGAACTTTTACCATGGGCGATTTATTACCTATCTTATATAAAAGACCTCGGGAAAGAGGGACAACGAGCGGCTATGCACTACGTCCGAAACGAATCCGATCCGAATCCGTTATTCGGGAAACTGAGCGAATTAGGATAATAATTTTCGCATTTCTTCCAATCTAAGTCCGGACTCGGCCCGGACTCAGTGCACGAGTCTCCATACAAATAAAACTATGCCTACTTCTGTCCGTCACTATCGTGTCCGAAATGGAAATTCACGGATGACGGAGGTATTACACGGATTCGTTTCGGACGTAGCAAAACCTCCAACTCGGTGGCGTAGCGGTTGCAAGCTACTGCCGATCATCTAGTGACGTGGTACCGGGTTCAATCCCCAGGTCAGGCAAAGTGTTAATGGATCTTTCGATTTGAATTTTTTTGACAGGCTGTAGTCTGGAACTGTGCCCAGTAGATAGCAAAAGGTTCGCCCCATATTACATGGGACTTAAAAATAAAACTGTCGAAGTGTGGGTGTACCTAATATGGGACGGGGTCCCAGCTACACCTTTGGGAAAAACGTGTGATGTTATGTTAAAAGAGACCATAACTGTTACTGTTGATAGTGCCACCACAAAACACGCTAGCGCCCATGTACGAACTGCGGATTTGAAGCCGGAAACATTACTACTGGGCGAACGGACAGACGATCTTCGTGTTGTTAGTTATTGTACTGTATGTAAGTATATATACAATACCATGTCATATTCGTGAATGATATCAACATCAAAGGAATAAATGCAGGCCTTGTCTCTGTTTGAATAAATATCAATGCATTTACATTATTCGTAGATATTTTCATTTCTTATTAGGGTAATATATAAGCCGACGTTTTAAACTAAACCATTTTGTAATATAATATGGTATGACAATAAGTGGTAGACAGTGGGGCGGCTCGGTGTGGCAGGGTGAAACAATCCGCATGTACAATTGTGTACTTCCTTCTTGATGTGGACTCACAAATAAGGATTCGACAAAAATAAATAAATAATAATAAACTATGATATAAAAATAAATACAATAACGTTTTTTATAATACAATAACGTCAATGTGCATTATTTTTTTTATGTTAGTGAGTGACAAGACGAGCAAATCAGGTGCCTGGTGGTAAGCGTCATGATTGCCCATATCAGACACAGTGCCACCCAGTATCTTAAAATTCTAAATTCTGCGCGGCACCGCAATGCGCCTGTCACCCTTTTCGCTGGTAACATTGCCCTTCAAACCGGAACACAGTAATGTGTAAACTGCTTGGCGGATAACTAACTGTCAAAGGCAAAAGGATCAGGATGAAAGAGGTCTGACCTCTTTCATCTCCTCTGTGGTCAAAGGTGTGGTACTTCCCCAGGCGGCCCCCTGCAAAAGACGCCTATACAAAATAAGAATATAAGAATATATAAGTATGTAAAATACATATTAATTTATTATTTTACGAGAATAAAAGTGTTTTATTATAATTTTTACCGATGTACTGAAAATTTCCACGGAGCACATTCCCCTAATATAACATACATTCACGCCTTTTTCCCGAAGGGGTAGGCAGAGGTGTACCCAGGACTCAGTCCCATAGTAGATACACCCACATTTCGCCAGTATGTTATTGGTCCCATGTTATAGGGGGCGAGCCTATTGCCATCTACTGGGCACAGTTCCAGACTCCAGACAGTTATTGAGATAATTCCTAATGAAAAAATCCAATATTTAACACTTTGCCTGACCTGGGGATCGAACCCGGGACCTCTTGATTGGCAGCCGAGCATGCGCCCTCTACGCCTCCGAGGCAGTCGTGGCGTAGAAGGCTTGAAAATATAAGATTCTGATTGATGTACCACCAAACTTAGCTCGGCTAGCATTAGCATTAGCTATTAGGGTGCTTTCCTAATGGAAAGCACCCTAAGGGCGAGGTCTATAATCATAATAATACAATCAGATATTATATTAAACTAGCTGTACCCCGCGGTTTCACTCGCGTAGTCTTCGTTCCCGCGGGAATATAGGGATAAAAAGTACCCTACTTGTTATTCCAGAGTCTAAACAGTCTACATACCTAATTTCAGCCCAATCGGTACAAAAGTTTTGGCGTGAAATAGTAACAAACATCCATCCATCCATCTATCATCCATCTTCACAAACATTCGCATTAAAGGTATAATTAATAGGATTAAGTCAGATAAGATTCTGCTATAACATTACATGTCTAAGTACGTCTACAGACTGATGTAGTATCCTTTAATCTTCCACCTTTATATTTAACAGCTAAATCAGTATTCTCATAACCTCGTATATATTTATAAGGTCTTAAATATTCCGTACTAAACAGAAATATAGGTAATAAAACCTATGCCATAGTGCGCAGTTTTCATCAAATATTCATAACTTGGTGGTGACATCGGTGCTTGGGTTAAAAATAAGTTTAGCTCAGGAAATATTGATGTACTATGAGCTGAATGAAATTAAAAAAAATATTCAAATGTATGAATATTTAAAAAGTACAGCTTTAGCATACTGAATTATAAATTTTCAAAGGTCCTTACATGGTCGATATTCCACTCAACCGTACCAAACGCCATGCGGCTACTTTCATCCCGAAGATCGCTCAGGAGTAGAATTCTCTACCGGCGTACGTCTTCCCACTTGACGATCTTGGGGTCTTCAATAGAAGAGTGAATAATTATCTTCTAGGAAAGCGTGCTCCATCTTAGGCCTCATCTTCACTTCACATCAGGTGAGATTGGGGTCAAACGCAGACCTTTTTAATATAAAAACAGGTTGATATTCTCTATAAAAATGACAAAGTTTAAGATCAAGAATTTTACAAGCCCTCCAACATGACATTTCTCAGAAGAGACAACCGAGACCTGCAGTTTACGAGGTTACATGAGGGGTGATTTTCCATACAAACGTATTCCCGTGTTTCCTACCTAGATAACTGCGTCAGAGCAATGGATTTTTTTATAAAATCTAGGTCGTCAGTGAGCATGTGTCAGCACGTGTCCCTGTCATTTTCATTTTTCTACAAACTTATTGTTAAATGAAGTATGACCCTTTAAAAACATGAAAAACTGTCCTAGTTTTACTCGCGTAATTAAACGTTCACTAGAAATAAATGAAGTATTAAGGAACAAAAATAACATAACAGGGACATAGCCAAATTCATCGTCTAATTATCAAGATATAAATTTATGGATAAAATCAATTATTCTCGGAGGAAATAGGGGAATACAAAACATCGATTTCGTAAATTTTTCATAGGATTGTGTCAAACTGCTAAGAGGTCCTTCATCCTGTTAATGTGCCATCCAAACCCGAGACGGTAGTATTTATTAAACCACTGATTTGAAGCCAGATACACTATCTAGCAACTATAACGCTACGTATTCTACACGCGACGCTGGTTGTACTCGTATGGAAAACAGCGTTTCCTTGTATCTGACATCCGACCCGTCACGCGCTCGACCCGCACCCGTTGAAATGCAAATCCAACCTTCAAGTCAATCAATACTAGGAGCCGCTTCACATTAGGTCGTAAGCTGCGCTGTAGCAGCGCGTTGCGACTGCAGCTGCAATGCGAAAGTACTCGCTGCTGTCAAGCTGCTATCGCGCTGCTGCCGCGCAGCTATAGCGCTGATTGCGACTTATGTAAAGCGGCCTTAAATTTTAAGTAGCGTCGCGTAGTGCAGCATGCGTAGCTTAGTGGTAATTTTGTGTCTGGCTTCAAATCAATGTTCAATAAATACTACCGTGTTCTGGATGGCACTTTAAATGGTTCTCTGGTGTTTGCGGACATGTGGCCCTATGACATGAGTCAGAGAGCTTATAAAATTTTCCTCGCCTGAACCCATTAATGTCACTAAGATCAGTACATCTAGTTCGAGTTTTATATTTATTTACCAGAAAATACTACTCCAGCTGTTCAACGTATAATTAGCCAGTTATCTGTTATGACCAGATATTTTGCCATGCAGATATTTTGCCGATTGACACCGTACAAAAATCTAAATATGTGTTAAATTATGTTTTTCACACGCTGAACCACATAATTAATTGTTGCCACTGAAAGATATACGACCGAAACCAATAAGACCACGAGACTTGCTGCCCAATCACCATTTATTTCTAAACAAAATCATCTATCCACATTCCAAGTAGATCTTATATAAGTCTCTAAATCTTACACTTTTAATGGGTTGACCATAATAATACATAATTACTTTGGACTTGTGACTTGAGCAGTATAAATTAAATGATTGGACCAAGTGGACACCGTACCTGAATTCAAGCGCTCTACGCAAGGTCGCCTCGAGTGGATACTCGGCTTATTACGGCTCGCATTTTTCTCCAATAATGATGGAGTCAAGAGGGGTTCACACTTGCCAACACATCTCATTTTAACCAATCTTCCGATCACACAACGTCCCTTCATAATGTGTTATGGCATAATCCACATAAGGAAAGAATATCTGCAGTCTATTGTATCCATTGTCAGAGATGGAAAGGTCATCCCATTGTTAAGGGGCAAAGGTAAAGATATTTTGGAAAATGACTGTGCCAATTTGCCCGCGAATCGATGATTTTGTTACGTTACCTTAAATTGGTATGATTACTTGGGACTAATACTTAGTATACAACGTGTTATAAAAGGGTGTAGTAAGTTAAGGGGCATCTACTCGTCTACCGACAACAAGACTTTTAGGTAGACGGGTATATGCAAAAGAAAGATTTGCAAAATTTGCAAAATAATTTCGACTCTCCAAACTAATTTGCCGATCAGCTGATCCATTTTGTATGTGATTTCGATTTTTTTTTAAGTAGATGCACCCCGTTAAGTATTACTACACCTTTTTTAACACGTTTTATATACCTATAGATACATCATCATCATCATCTCAGCCGTTGGTAATCCACTAATGAACATAGGCCTCCCCCATAAAGGGGGGGTTTTGCCAACACTCGACACGCTTGGCAGGCGGGTTGTCGAGCGCAGTTCGGTGGTTTGTTGCAGAGGACGCTGCTGCCCGTCCTCTGGATCTGTTAACCCTTAGCCGGCTCTTACGGCAACCACGGGTAGAGAGGGTGGAGCACTATTCTAAAGTCGGTAACTCCACGGCGACATATAGGTACATTGTTATACGATAACACTAAATATATTTTGGATTGGCCAGTAATAAAAGCAGCCGATGAAAAATGTATTTCAATTTCGAATTAGGAACTCTTTAGGAATCTGTAATGTACTCCTATATTTAATTCATATGTCATTTGTTTTTTACAAATTGGCAGTAATTTAAAAAGTGTCTTTCGAGCGTGCTAATGCATTTGACTTAAGAAAATTATCAATTTTGACGCTCGACAGACACTTTTTAAATTGCTGCAAATTTGTATAAAGAAATGACATATGAATTTAATACACATTATTACAGATTCCAAAGAGTTCCTAATTCAAAATTTAAATATTTATAACTGGCCTTCTTATACTAAAAACTTAAAGTATGATCCTTATAAAAGTTGTGGAGGGAACAAAGTTTTTGAAGTCTGGAAATAAACCTAAAAAATTATCTGACGTTTAATCAAGTCGCGGGATTTTCCATGTTAATCATAATATTTGCAGCATCTTAAATAATTAAGATTTTTAATAAATATTTCTTCTAAGAAAAGTGTCATTTTCTAAAGGATAAAGTTTAAAAATATACTTAGCTGGAGCGTTTGTCTCTGTCACTTATTTAAATCTGTGCACATTTTGTATTTTCAATATCTTAGCTGCTTTAACGAGTATAATTAATTTGGAGTGTTATTTATTGCGAGAACTGCGGAATACTTAGAGTCGAAATCCACTAAGTATCTGAAACCCGGGTATCTGGTCGGTGGACATCCTTATACATTTTTATATTTTGAAGCATACCTACGTAATGTTGTTTGCTGACACAACAAACCTCGAACACAAAGCACTTGCAAAGTGAGCTTGATTTGACTAGTTTTCATCGAATTTTATATAGCTTATTATACCTGCATTTTTGTAGGGGACCGCCTGGGGAAGTACCACACCTTTGCCAGTTATTCATCCGCTAAGCAGTAATGTGCAAACATTACTGTGTTCCGGTGTGAAGTACACCTCTGTCTACCCCTTCGAGAAAAAGACGTGATTGTATGTTATTATCGGTTAATCAGTTAAATGTATCGCAAGCAACGTGCTAAATTATAATGATTAATATTAGGTATAGTTATTATTAATTATTATTCCATAGAAGTTACCAACGAAATAACTGGGCATGACGAGTTTTAGCAACTCATATCTCAGGGTGACAGGCGCAGTGCAGTGCCGCGCAGAATTTTGAATTTTAAAACACTGGGTGACGCTGTGTCTGATATGGGCAATCATGATGCTTACCATCAGGCACCTGATTTGCTCGTCTTGTCACTCACTATCATAAAAAAAAACAAAATTAATATTGTGTTGTCTTTTGTGTCGCTTTTTTGTTATTAATTAATAGATTATGGAATTTTTAAAATTTGACTGCCTCGGTGGCGTAGTTGGCGCATGCTCGACTGCCAATCAAGAGGTCCCGGGTTCGATCCCCAGGTCAGGCATAGTGTTAAATATTGGATTTTTCCATTAGGAATTATCTCAATAACTGCCTGGAGTCTGGAACTGTGCCAAACTGTGGCAAAAGGCTCGCCAGCTACATGCCACATGGAACCAATAACATACTGGCGAAATGTGGGTGTATCTACTATGGGACTGAGTCCTGGGTACACCTCTGCCTACCCCTTCGGGAAAAAGGCGTGAATGTATGTAAAAATTGAATTTTATAAACTAAAAACATTCATGTTATTTTATTACATTTCTGCTATTACTATCTTCTTTTTTTATGATAGTGAGTGGCAAGACGAGCAAATCAGGTGCCTGATGGTAAGCATCATGATTGCCTATATCAGACACAGTGCCACCCAGTGTTTTAAAATTCAAAATTCTGCGCGGCACTGCATTGCGCCTGTCACCCTGAGATATCAGTTGCTAAAACTCGTCATGCCCAGTTATTTCGTTGGTAACTTCTATGGAATAATAATTACTATACCTAATATTAATCATTATAATTTAGCACGTTGCTTGCGATACATTTAACTGATTAACCGATAATAACATACAATCACGCCTTTTTCCGAAGGGGTAGACAGAGGTGTACCCAGGACTTAGTCCCATAGTAGGTACACCCACATTTCGCCAGTATGTTATTGGTCCCATGTAATAGAGGGCTTGCCTATTGCCATCTACCGGGCACAGTTTCAGACTCTAGGCAGTTATTCCTAATAGAAAAATCCAATATTTAACAATTCAGGCAGTCAGGCAAAGCCTGACCTCGGGATCGATCCCGGGACCTCGTGATCGGCAGTTGAGCTTGCGCTCAGTACGTCACCGAGGCAGTCAAACTATAATAAGAACTATAAACGGTAAACAGATCATTACTATAATAGGTAATATTATATTTTTTCTAAACTATAAACACTATTATTATTCTATTTCCATTAAGAATCATGACCCATTTTATAAAGGTTCGGTGGGTCTCAGCCTTAACCGGGAATTTATTATGGGATTTTTTGCGAAGAAAATTATATTCTTAACGAACAGTAGGATAATTTTTAGGCGATTCTATAAATAATTATTAGACGTAGAAAAGCAATAAATAACCACAAGAACAACATAGTTAACATAGAAAATTATCTGTACATACCGAACCGTGAGCAGACGATCCAATGGAGACAGCCGAAACACGCTGGATGCAAGCTACAAACAGCCCAACTAGATGAACATCTATGGCACACCCCGGTTACTCGACTCAATCCCATACAACAGCCGCGCTATAACTACCTACTACACACACATTACACATGGAGTTTAGTTCACGTGCAAGAGTGTGCGTGAGGTGATTTCCCATAGAAGCGGAGCTCGTGGAGAGCTCAATCTCGCTCGCGGGGTGAGAAAGGCCGATTGGTAGGCGGATGACAGTGTCCATTCTATACGTAGTATTATTATGTGTCTTTGGGGTAAGCCAACTTCCAACGGAAGATGATGATGATGATGATGATGATGATGATGATGATGATGATGATGATGACAAACAACCTACTCAATAAATAATACGTAAGTGTGAACATTATATCATAACAGATACGCCTAAAATCATCATCATCATCTCAGCTATAGGACGTCCACTGCCGAACATAGGCCTCCCCCATAGATTTCCATCCAGTTCGGTTGTAAGCAGCCCACCTCCAGCGTGTTCCTGCCGTCTTTATCAGATCGTCTGTCCACCTTGTGGGTGGACGTGCAACGCTGCGCTTGCCGGTCCTTGGTGTCAATTCGAGATCTTTACAGCCCCATCGACCATCAGTTCTACGTGCTATGTGCCCTGCAGGCTTACCATCAACTAGATAAGCAATTCAGTTTAGGACCTAAACTGAACTGCGTCGCTATTTTCGTACCATGACCTTGTTAAGCCGATCAGTTTAAAATTCCCGCCAAAACAAAACCTAAACTGAATGGCAAGCTTAGTTTCGTTCGTTCTTTTCGTACTATGATACTTCCTTACGACTGAACCTGAATAGCATAACTGTCAAATCTAGCGATTCAATAAAAGTTAGTTTTGTTTCGCCAAACTGAATCGTTTTTACATATTTCCGTGTATTTTTTAAATCTCTGTAAGTGTAAGTGTGCTATTTTCAATATTGAGGCTAAAGTCGATAAGTAGAGCTGTGACTCTGTGACATAATAATATCTAAGATACTAATCAACTAAGTTTAACGTCGTGCGCAAGAGTTGTTTGAATATTGATTAGTATGTATGACGAACTACTATTATTTGAGCTGATGGAGTGCATCAACGAAGATGCTTTTGTTTTGAAGATGTTCTCGATGAGAGTTTAGAGCTTCCCACAATATTTCTAACTGGTGGTACGTAACCCTTCGTGACACCACTTGACGAGATTGTTAACTGTATACAACAAAAAAACACATAAGAAAGGTAAAGGTACACGAATTCCACACTGTTGATTGGACATGGAATTATTATTGAGGTTTGATATTACGAATCGTTAAATAATATAACAAACATAACATACATTCACGCCTTTTTCCCGAAGGGGTAGGCAGAGGTGTACCCAGGACTCAGTCCCATAGTAGATACACCCACATTTCGCCAGTATGTTATTGGTCCCATGTAATAGGGGGCGAGCCTATTGCCATATACCGGGCACAGTTCCAGACTCCAGGCAGCTATTGAGATAATTCCTAATGGAAAAATCCAATATTTAGCACTATGCCTGACCTGGGGATCGAACCCGGGACCTCTTGATTGGCAGTCGAGCATGCGCCCACTACGCCACCGAGGCAGTCAAAAAAAAAAAATAATAATATTCAAAACACTTAATTATATAGAAAACATAAACTAACAGCTTACCTCATTATAAATTTACTAACTTTGTTTTCTTCCAAACGCCAAACACAAACTAATAATTCCACTTTTAAAACTACCGCGCTCGTAAAGAATAATAAGGATGACATCGGCTAGTTCGTTCAAAAATTTTAATTATGATTTCGTATAATAATAATCTTGGAAATTCAAGCATTAATGGTAAGACACTATACCCAAAATATAAAATAAATAAAATTTTGTAAAATATAAAATAATTTAATGTATTTTATTCGCAAAACTTAATATAAAATTGGGGTCTAAAAAAATCCGGTAATTTCCGATTTTTATGTAAGATGCCGTTTCAAAACGAAGCGGCCATTGAATGAGACCACGAGATTTTTATATAGCGTTGTCTTTTTCTCGCTCGGCGGCGGAAAGTTGGATCAGAGACAAAGTTTTGTTCATTCTTTCTGACGTAATACGATTCAAATGCGATCGTCGCTTAATGAGTTGATGGTATGAAATTTTTTAGGTACCTAAATTGAATAGAGTCGGAATTGAATTGCTAGCCTATAAGTTGATGGTAGGCCTGCTGCTCATTGCACTGCTGCAGGCCCACAGTCAGAGACCACGTTTCAGATCCGTAGATCATCCCTGGTAACACACACTGGTCGAAGACCTTCAACTTGAGGCACTGAGGCACGCCTAAAACGCTAGATAAATAATCGGGTATCAACCCGAAGAGGTATCTTATCTTTTTAAATAAATATATATACCTAGTACTATTAAGTTTTCCGTTATTCCATTCCGCGACAGCCTAAGTAGATGGATGCGAATAAGATTTATTATTTCCACTCCTTCGTCTCGTACGCAAAATACATATTCCCTAGAGTTTCCTCCACATTTGGTGATGCGCATCCCTTTATAAAAGAAAAGAGATTTCGCTGGATTAGAAATCAATGTCGCGAGCGGTATCACATTTAATACCTACTTACCGATCTTGGAAAGTAAGACGTGCATAGGACGACTGTAACACCGTAATGTAACACAATAATTAATAATCTTTAGGCGAGCATTTGCAATGTAAGATCAACAACGTGTAGACGTGTATTTCAATTTCAATTTATTCAACAAAAACAATATGAGTTTACAGTTTACACCAAAGCACTCATACAGCTAGACAAAACAAAACACAAACATAATACTGTACCGCCTTTTTCCCGAAGGGGTAGGCAGAGGTGTACCCAGGACTCAGTCCCATAGTAGATACACCCACATTTCGCCAGTATGTTATTGGTCCCATGTAATAGGGGGCGAGCCTATTGCCATCTACCGGGCACTGTTCCAGACTCCAGGTAGTTATTGAAATAATTCCTAATGGAAAAATCCAATATTTAACACTGCCTGATCTGGGGATCGAACCCAGGACCTCTTGATTGGCAGTCGAGCAGCGAGCCGAGGACTACCTCGGTGGCGTAGAGGGAAGAGATGAATACTAATCGTAACATTAGACTTGTCGGTAGGTAGAATGCGAAATGCTTCACCTATAGAACACCCCGGACACTCGACTGAATTCCCATACAAAAGTCTCGATGTTACTACTACATACTACACACTGCACACATAGAGTTTAGTACACACGCAAGAGTGTGCGTAAAGTGATTTCCGAGCGAAGCAGAGCTCGTCGAGAGCACAATCTTGCTCGCGGGGTGAGGAAGGCCCGATTGGTGGGCGGACGACAGTGTCTATATACGTAGTATTATTATTTATTATCTGTTTCGTGCCTATAGATAAAGATACACGCCCCTACAGGCGTTAGGTAGATGGGATAGAAAAATTTCGCCGACGATTAGTACCTCCACGGTAACTCAACTGGTAGAGTGACCACCACACGGAATGGTGCGGAGGGTGTGTGGTTCGAATCCCGCCCGTGGGTGAAATTTCTCTTCTCGTTTCAGATTGAGTATAATTATCTACGTATCATAGTAGTAGTAGTAGTAGTATAACGCAGGCAGTTCTCCGCAACTCGACGACAATGCGCCTATTTTGCGTGTGGGTGGGGTGTGATTTTTCACTCGAGCCACCCTAGCTCTCCGAAGAATTTCAGCAGCCCTTTCAGGTTGCTGACAATCTCGGTGAGCGACCTCGGAGTTCCGAGGTACTGTGCCCGGTATGCTGCTACTCCTGTACACTCGAGAAGGACATGAGCAGCTGTCTCCTCCGCTTCCATGCACGCTCGGCATAGAGGGCTGTCTGTAACACCTAAAACATATAGATGTTTGTTAAAAAGTCCGTGACCTGTAATGGCGCCTGTGACCGTTCGAAGATGGGGCTTACTCAGGTGTAAGAGCGCCTTTGTGAGCCGACAGTTTATTTCTGGAAGCGCCAGTTTCGTCTGTCTGCACTCATTGTGATTTCCCCAGTAAGTGGAATGTTTGCTACGGGTTTGTTGTATTAGGAGACTGCGGATTTGAGTGAAAGGTATCGGGACTATTGGTTCCGGTCCTACCGCCTCCATATCCGAGCCTCTCCGGGCCAGCTCGTCCGCTGCATCATTGCCTCGAGAGCCGCTGTGTCCCTTGATCCATTGAAGGATAATACTATTGTTTAAACTTACCTCCGAGAGTTTCTGATGGCAGTTGTATATTAAACCTGTACTCATGCTGTGGCTAGTTAAGGCTTGTAATACCGCCATGCTGTCGGATAGTATTCTTATAGATTGATTTGTTACTTTCCTGTCAGCAATGGCGTGTGTTGCTAGAATAATCCCCATACATTCCGCTTGAAATACGGTGTTGTGGATTCCTAGGGGTACCGAGATTCTGATGTTTAAGTCTTCTGAGAAGACACCCGTACCTGTACCTGATTTTGTTTTCGAACCGTCTGTGAAAATCCTGATCTCCCTTGGGTTCAGTCCTTCGTACGATTCGAGGTCCTCCATTAATTGGATTTTGTATTTTTTGTCGAAGACAAATTGTTTTGGGATTTTGTCGCTTACCGCCATCGTTACAGGTATCTCCTCGTACACCTCCTTTAGTATACCTGTGTGAAGCGTCCCGTTCTCTGACAATAGGTTCAGTGTTTTTAGGCGGATCGCTGCCATTGCAGCTTCTTGTCTTACATACAGATGCAGCGGTTCAAGCGATAGCATGACCTCCATCGCTGCGGTGGGGGTAGTCCTCATGCCTCCGGTGGCTGCTAAGCATGCCAGTCGCTGGAATTTCTGTAGTTTGTTTATTGTCGTCGTTTGATTTGTCTTGTTCCACCATGCTATTGCTCCATAGCATAGGGTGGGTCTTATTACCATTTTGTATAGCCACAGTACGATTTTCGGGTTTAGCCCCCATCTTTTTCCTATCATCCTGCGGCACTGCCAGAATATGATTCCAGCTTTGTCTATTTTTTTCTCCAAGTGACTGTTCCAGGTCAATTTCCTGTCCAATATCACTCCCAAGTACTTTACTTCCTCGGATAGATGGAGCTCTGTGCTAAAAAGCTTTGGCATTCTGTAGTTACCTAGAAGCCGTTTCCATGTGAACATTACCGTCTCGGTCTTGCTCGGGTTTACTAATAGGTCGTAGTCCTTACACCAGCGTTCTACTATGCGTAGAGCCGCTTGGGTGAGGTCGCAAACTACATTCGCTGATCTTCCTTGTATAAGGATGGCCAAGTCGTCCGCGTATCCTATTGTATAAAAGTGCTGTCCATTGAGTTTGGTAATGAGGTCGTTTATTACCAAATTCCATAGAAGAGGCGAAAGAACCCCACCTTGTGGACATCCTTTCGCAACTAGTGCGGATTCTGAGTCACTCGATATTCGCACTATTCTCTTGCTAAGCATGTTCTTGATCCAGTTCGACATTACAGGATCAACTCTGTGTCTATCCAAAGCTGCCCCTATGCTGTTGAAGGTGGTTTTATCAAAAGCACCTTCAATGTCGATGAAGGTACCTAGGCAGATTTGTTTGTTCTTTATAGCTTCTTCGATCTTGCCTACCACTAAGTGTAGAGCCGATTCTGTCGATTTCCCCGAGCTATATGCGTGTTGGTTTGGGTGCATGGGTATGTCTTTTAACACTCTGTCTCTCAGTACTCTCTCACACAGTCTCTCCAGGGTCTTGAGCAAGAACGAGGTTAAACTGATGGGTCTGAATGACTTGGCGTTTGTGTAATCGCTTTTTCCCGGTTTAGGTAGGAAAACTACTTTAACTTCTCTCCAACCTTTAGGCATGTACCCATGCGCTAGGCAAGATGTTAGAATGGGTTTGAGTTTATATATGATGGTATTTCCTCCCCACTGTAAGAGTGCGGGTATAATACCATCTAGTCCTGCTGCTTTGTACGGTTGGAAGCTGTTTATTGCCCATTTTAACCTTTCCTCTGTCACCACCTCCTGGGCGTATTGCCAATTCCTATTTGTTATTGTGTTCTCTCTATCTTGCCAGCTTACTTCTTGAACAAATTTGCATCCTGGAAAGTGTGTCTCCAGGAGCAAGTGCTCGTTTTCTGCTGTAGATTTTGTGTATGTGCCATCTTGCTTGCGGAGGGATCCCAGACCAATCTGTTGTCTGTTGAGTATCTTCCTCACACGGTTGGCTTGTTCGCATGTTTCAATGTTTCCGCAGTTCTTCCTCCACCCTGACTTACTGCGGAACCGGAGGCGTTTTTTGTAGTCAGATTTAGCCTCTTTGTATTTGTCCCAGTCCTGATCAGAACTGGTATTCATAGCCCTGTTCAGTCGTTTCCTAACTTTTTTCCGCAGACGTTCTAGTTCTGGGCCCCACCATTGTTGGCTTCCGGGCCTTCCGTCTGTGGCTTCGGTTAGTGGGCATGCATCATGGTAACACTCCATTATGGTGCTGGTTAGAGTATTTACCTGTTCTTCTATTTGATAAGTGTTCTCCACATTTCCCCACTCGGTGTCTCCTGCAAGCCTACTATCCAGGAACCTCTGGTACCTGGCTTTGTTAGTCTTGCGTGGGTTTCTCCGGGGGGGTAACTTGGGTATGTTTACCTTAAGATCAAAGCGGATCCACCTGTGATCAGAGCATGATGCCTCCTGAGACACATGCCATCCCTCAATGAGTTCCGCAGCCCCTTCTGTTGCTAGAGTAATATCTACTATGGTTCTACTACGTCTGGTAACAAAATTTGGTTCCGATCCTATGTTTATAATGTTTAGGTTAGTTGTGAATAAGTATTCAACAAGTGTCTTACCTCTGTCATTGGTTTGTTCCATCCCCCACAGTGGGTGGTGTGCATTAGAGTCGGCCCCGATGATTACCTGGAGTCCCGATTCTTCACAGTATGTCATCAGTCTTGTTAGTTCATGCGGCGGGGGATCTACATCCTCGTGCATGTAGGCCGATGCTACTACCATTTCTTGACTGATGGCTTGTGATGTATTAAGCCTTATTGCGTACAGATCTCTGGAACAGAACTCTGTTAAAGGCTGTGCCTGTACATTGATGGTCGTCAAGATGCATGCTTTTGGTGTATCATGTTCATTTGAGACGTATAACTTACCTCTTCTATTAAGGAGTCCCTGTATACGGCCTGTCCTAACCCACGGCTCTTGTATTAGGACGACGGCTGTGTCTTGAACCCCCAACCAGTTCCGCACTTGAGCCGTGGCGGTCTGACTATGTTGGAGGTTCGCCTGTACTACTCTAAGAGCTGACGAAAGGGACGTCATCCTGAGATGTACCCCCCTCGCCCTCTCCCAGGTATAAGTTGGCCAACATGTGTTGGGTCGGCTCGTCTAGGTCGTCACCCTCGGGCCCGGAGAGAATCTCCTCCTCCGAGGGTGTCGGCTTGTCCAACACTAATTGGCCAGACGTCTCCTCTACAACCTCGACGTCTTTTGTTTTTGGCTGAGGTTTGGTTGCCACCGGTTTCTCCTTCTTCTCCTCGGTCTGGCTTCCGCTGGTTCCTGGCTCACTAACCGGAGGTTCCTGCACGAATTTGCGTCCCTGGCCTTGGAACTTCAAGTACACGGTGCCACAACTAAAGTTGAGGCGCCGCTTCCTTTCTATCAAGGCCGGGATAAGGTCCTCGGGAATTGTGAGTACCAGGAACCATCCCTCAGCTTGTCGCTCGGCTCGTTGCAGCATCCAGCGGTCGATACCCGCCCAAGGGTTCTGGAAGGATAGCGCTATTGCGATATCCTTCACGTTCTCCCAGAACCTCTGGGGGTCCGGGACCACCATGCCGCATCTCACCCGTTGTGGAATATCCGATTGCTGTCGTACCGATAGACTTTCGCCCGTCGGCAGCGGTATTACGGATATTACCTGTTTCAGCCACTCCAGAGTTGTTTTGTTTTCGCACCAGAGTTTAAGGAATCCATCCACATGGGTGGGCTTGCCATTAAACACCGGGACGACTTTCGGAGTGGGTGATTTAGCCTCCATGAGAATCCTACGTTGGATCTCACGAAGCACCGTATCAGCCAGGTCCTTGGAAATCTGACCGGATTTATCGCTGACGACAGCAACATCCAGGTCAGATTTGGTCACCTTAGCGTAACTTGCAGAGGGCGCTTGTGGAGGAGTGTACAAACGCTGTTTCTTGTGCTCGCCCCGAGAAGAAATTGTCTCATCGAGACGGGCACGTTTCGCAGCTTTGCGCTCCTTCCTACTGAGCTGACGCCTCTGCTGTTGCGGGGGAGGCGCTGACCCAGGGGTGACCGTCTTCTGCGTACCTACAGCCTGCTGGCGGGGTTTCCCAGTAGCGGGTTTCGGTCGCTCCTTCGGTCTCCCTTGAGTCGGCTTCCCTGTAGGAGGTGCTGGTTGAGTCGTCGGTTCCGGGTTTGTGCCAGACGGCCCACCAGCTTGCGCTAGTGGTCGTCCTGGACTGCCAGCCGGGGCCGGTATCTCCACCAGATTGGGGCCTGGTAGGCCCTCCCGCAGTTTGGCTGCTTGGGCCGCCCTGCGTTGTCTTTGACTTTTCTTCGGCCTCTTAGCTACTCCTTTTTGGGGAGTTGCACCGGTGGCGGGACCGCTGGAAGTGGGCTGACTCCCCCCCTTATTAGGGGGTTTGTTCTTCCCCTTCCGGCTCACCACCTGCCAAGAAGAAAAGCGATCGGGGTTTGCACTGGGCTCCGTGGGTTTTCCCTCGGTGCCAGTTTGCACACCCGATGTGGAAGGATTGGACCTGGTTTTATCCAGTTCCTTATCCTTGTGTTTGGGCGACTCCGGGATTGCTACCACGGTTTTTGCCATGGTGCTTCCAGTAATCGCTTTAGGGGCGGCCTCCGGTAAACCAGAGTCCGCGCCTTGTGTGGCTATTTTTTTAGACCTGTTTTCCATTTACAGTTCTTAGAAAAACTTCATCCTTCCGGCTTCCCACCCTCCATGGAGCCCGCACCTTTGGGAACGCCTGTGGCGTTAGGATTACCGGAAAGGATATAGGAGAGCAGGGTTAGCTAACAACCAGAGCATCGGTCGCTCGTTCGGGCCTAACAGAACGCCAGGCAGGTCACCTGTCAACTGTCGTGATAGCCCTCCCTTGCATCGTCAACTTGGTCTTCTGCTAATCCCCACCCACCTCGCCGATGACCCTCTGACGGGGCATCTTGACCATTTCCCCCCGAGTGGCTAGCAAGGGGGGCCACCGTTTCGCCTGAAATCGGGACCAAAGAGGGAGTGTTGCATCCTGGCGCAATTAGCCCCATACGCCGTTCAGCTCAGCCCCCCAGGACTCCGTCATCCCTGCTTACGGCGCTCAACTGCACAGGTCCTAGTGCAGGTGGGCGTTATAGTCTGCCGGGTACGCCCACGTTCACCGACAGAACCGAGCGCGCATTGTTCCTCGTACCAGCGGTAGAACCACCGTTACGTTGGCCCATACGTGCTAAAAAGGGGTCGCATTGGTAGCAGCCACCGTAGTTACTGCTCTCAATACGATCCTGTGCCTTCCTCCTTTGTCCGGGCTTAGGACCGGCACCTTAGCTCCCAATGGCCCCCTCCATCCGCCATTAAGAACTAAGGAGGCGGAGATCTACGTATCATATTATTTTGTCAGAGCGGTGTGGCAATCCTGTTGCACTCACTGGTACAAATAGTAATTTAATAATAATTTTGTTAAAATAAAACAATGACATGGAGCAGTACGTGTCCATGGTTTGTAAAGAAAATAAAAAAAATCTGCGTTCAACTAAAATCGTTACGGATCCTCATTATGTATATATTGCATAAATAATTTAATGATCAAGTAAAGCATCGATTATCGCGTAGAATATCGGTGTGACAGACGCCCTCGTCCGTAGGTAATAATATACGCAAGCATAGATGGCAGATAGGTGCGTAGCTATTTTTCCCCCATTTACCCCAAGGATCTCCCACCAATCTTCCCAATATTTATCACCGGCCCTTTTCTTTCTGCGACTTGATTTAGGCCGTTCTCGTTGCTATCTTAATTGGTAAAGTTCCCCCAGAGATGTGATTGATTAGAAGACCAGAGAAGTGAGAGATGTGTTGAGATCTTTTCTTCAGATAACAGATACGCATCTTGCGTGATATTGTAAGGTGAAAATGGGGTTAAGAGATGGCTGGGAATTGTTTGGTGAGAGTAACACTGGTTAAAATCATTTGACATTTTTTTCTAACTTTTTTTGCATAGTGTACTTCTGTCAATATCGAACTTCACTGTGAAAGTGTCTTGTTAATTATATTATTATACTAATATTATAAATGTGAAAGTACGTGAGGATGGATGGATGGATGTTTGTTACCCTTTACGCCAAAACTACTGAACCGATTGCGCTGAAATCCGGTATGTAGGTAGGTTAGACCGTGAAATAACACATTGGGTACTTTTTTCCTATATTCCCACGGGAACGATGTCTACTATATTTGAAAATAATGTACCAAAAGCAGTTCTATTTTGAAATTTCTTGCTAATGTTTTGGTATTAATAATAAGCTATAAGCATAATAATTATAGGTGTAATTTAATAAAACATCGAATTATTACATTATTTAACCTTAGATATACCTGATTGTAAACTTAAAAAGGTTTATTAGTTTAAAAACTATTTTTTCCGAACTAAAAAGTTTTATAAAATGTCTGAGTTCTGCAAAAAAAAAAAAAACGATTTCCAAAGACTTTTAAACCGAAGAGACCATTAAAATAGTAAAATCAAAAGATAATTTAAACTGTTAATAACATTAGCAGTTTCTAAAATGTCTTGTGTAATTAATAATATTCATAATGTAATTAAATTCATAATGAAATAATTAATAATTAATCACCTTCTATTATATATATTATATTATATATATATTCTTAACCTGTTCAGAAGTAATAGCTTTTAAATAAAACAAGGGTTTTTAATAATTGTTTAATAAATAATAAATTTAACAAAGCTTTTGACCAGCATAAGCTAACGAATAAATAAATATTTTAATATTAACAATAGGTACATAAATTAGGTTAACAATAAATAATAATTCCTTTATTTCAGACAATAGTACCTCATAAAATAAATACTTTACAGATTATCATACCTACTTACCTTATATTACATTATATATTACACTAGCAATCTCCTTCTTTGGTAATTTTATATGGCAACTTGTTTCAACTTTTAAAAAAGGTTATTTTTTTTTATTATGTTAAAACACTTTTCTTGTTATGCTTTCTAAGGAAAAATAGATACCTACATACGAGTAAGTAATATAAGTACATATGGTTAAACCGCGTTCTAACCAATGGTTAAAATCGTATGGAAAGAAATAGTAAACCAGGGATGGAAAAACGAATTTTGTCGAATTTAAACTATTTGTCAAAAAATTTAACCATTGGTCAACTTAACCAGTGATCAAAAATCCCAGCCTAAGAGGAATTACTTTTTTTTTAGAAAATAGTGATTTTAATATCTTGTCTATTTTAGCTCGATCAATGACAGCTGATAAGGAGGGTTTTGCCAATACTCGACGCTTGGCAGGCGGGTTGTCGAGCGCAGTTCGATGGTTTTTTTGCAGATGACGCTGTTGCCCGTCCTCTGGATCTGTTAATCCCTTAGCCGGCTCTTACGGCAACCACGGGTACAGATAAAGCCGGTAACACCACGGCGGTCTTATAACTTATTTTACAGAAAAATGGCCAAAAAAACAGATTTTTCTTCAGATGTCATTGATCAAGCTATATCTGATAAAGCGTAGCGTATCTATATCGATTACAGTTAGTACTCGTACATTATCTGTATCTTTTCTGTATGGAATTACCAGAGCTTACCGAAAGTCATTTAGTAATAGTTATAAGTAAAGCCTCCAACTTTAATCTCAAAAAGTTTTGATAAGAACGAATTTTTAGGAACTTTTATGCCAAAAATAACGTGAATCATGTTCACAATTTTCTAAATTGAGACATGGTTATTCAAGGGATGACCATCTTTCCCAATAATCACCGCTTTTTGAGTTGAATTCGAATTTAAATCTTTGGGAAAGTTGCCACACGTCGGAAAACCTTCGGGTACCGGCTTCATATCTTTATGCTCTCCTACTTTAAAGACCAGTGCCATCCCTATTTCTGCATGAAATTCAATATGACAGTGGAACAGCCAATACCCAGGGTTGTCAGCTTTAAACCTAACAACTGTGTAACCACCATCTGGTACAGTTACCGTGTCTTTAAAAGGCGGATTTTTTAAATTACGCGTCATGAGACCAGATTTGTCGTAATTTTTCACTTTGTCTACTGTCGTTCTGTTGTCTAACCTTCTTTGACCGATGACCCTGAAGTTGTGACCGTGTAGGTGGAAGGGATGGTTAAAATCGAAAGGAGTACCTTCGTCTATAATGACGAGTTCGACGACAGAGTTAAGTTTAACGTTGATGACATGTGAGCATTGACAGTATTCTGTCTTACAGATGTTGGGGATGGTAGTCTCGTTGCAGAAGGCGGCCTGTGGGGGTCTGGACACGAGGAGTGGGCTCGTGGGCAGCTTCATGCTGATGTGGTTGAGTTGGGGCGTGAACACACGATATTCTTCTTTGACTGGAAAATGATATTGATTATTAAAGTACGTGCCAGAAATAGAAGATTAGCAAATTTTCAAACTAATCATATGCCAATACAATAATTATTATAATATGTTTCGCGCCAGATTTAAGTACTTTACGGGGAAATTGTTAAAGTAAGCGAAACTAATTTTTCTATGTCTTATTTAAGTAATCTAAGTTACTTACATACATACATATATACAAGTTAGTAGTCAGATACATTTCTATCAATGGAAAGAATTATGTCCTACGGAAAGGCCAGAAAGAAAATATCGACAAACGACGAGCACATAAAATTTTGAAATATGTGATGAAAGTGCAAGAAGGTGTGTATCATGACAGTAGCAAGTGAAGAGACAACCCTAATGGGTCCCATGGGGGTTACTCCGTACCATAATTCGTTCAAGTAGTTATACTATGATAACTATGATAATATTATGTATGTGTATATAGAATACTTACCACCATTTTGTGGATATTCGGGTACTCTAAGAAAATTGGTATTATTCTTCGAGTACAAATCATAATATATGTAGAACTTGTGATCTGGAACTGGTTTTAAGCTGTCGTCGTATCCTTGTATAGACCTCAGCTTTGATATGGTCGAGGTCACATTTTGTTCTTCACCTTGGTTTAACGAGTTCAGTTGCTGAGGAAAGATAATTGACATTATGTAGAAAAATAGCCTTTTGGTCTTTTGAATAAAATCAAAACACCATATTAAAAGATGTACGAGTAAAAGGCTTGCAATTTGTACGTAGGTACAGTACTTTAATATTGAAATTATAATAATATTAGTCATCATCATCAGCCGGAAGACGTCCACTGCAAACATAATACAGTACTCCCCCTTAGAACGCCACAGCACGCAGTCTCGTCACGATTCCGTCCACCACGATGATGGTCTCGTTCCCACTACTTCAACCAGAGCGTCTGTCATAACCACATGGCAGGTCGGCATACCATTTGTCTCGCACACATTTAAATTTTTAAAATTTAATTTATTCAATAACAATAGTTAAATTGTGTCTGAATTACAATGAAAGGTAACTTTCAGTTCGTTCCGTCTGTGATCATCACTCGAGATCCTTTTATCTCCATCGGGTGTTGTTGCGCGAGCAATGTGGCCTGTCCGTTATGGCAAGTTAAAGTGTAAGCTATTTCGGTTCTATTTTATACTAGTAATTTTGCAATCTTTTCGTGTGTGTTCTATTACGCAAATTTTGGTATTATGAAGCCAATATGCGCTGCAGTCAGTTACATATTTCCCATTTCTAAATGGAGTTAGGTTTTGGTCCAGAGTAAAGTTCATTTTGAAGTGGCTTCAGCTAAATTATAGTGGAGATTGTTGAGGTGGCAGATCGTTGGTATACATTATATCGTTCACTGGGTACATTCTAATCTAACAAATCCTTAGAAGCGATAGCGGCTGGCTGTAGGCCAAAGTCCAGTTCTACGGGCTAGTGGATAGTTATATTCGAACAATAGATTAACATAGAATATCAGAATGGCTCGAGAATTTAGACTTGCGAGTAGGATTATAGATAGCCTTCTGAGCTAGATTTAGGTTCGGTTTACGGAAAAGTCAATAAATATATTTGTGCGCATGAGCATGTCTGTTTGAGTTGTGTCTGTATAACAACTATTTAGTGGTAACATGCAGGCGACGCCGAATGTCACTTTGTGCCTTGTGTGAAATTGAAATTAACTAACTTTAGAAAATCTTCAAACTAGCAACTGTTACTAAACAGTTATCTGTTTACTATTATCCACAGCTACATCTGATCGTAACTGAAATATTCACTGGAAATTGTAACCAGACTATTGGCCCGATGGTCATATGATGTCAAATTTACTGTCGGAAACCGTTGGATCAGACTCGCAGAGAGGCGTAACCGAGAGGAGGCCCATAGCTAGTGGGTGATACAGGCTAAGTAAATAGACAGATAAATTCTAATGGAAATAGTAACCACACCTAAATCTGAACAAAGAATAATCCAAGTACAAAGGTGAACACCAGCAATAAACATTTCAATGCACCCTTCCAACACGGCAAGCACCTAAAACGGCCATTCTATGCTAATCTGTTTTCAGCCCACCGCATCGCTAGCCATTTGATTTTGCGACCTTCGTAATGTGCTCGTTAGGCCGATAAGGGGTAGTTTTTACCCCTTTTCCTATGCGACACCACTAGTGTTTTTATTCATAAGTTGGATAGAATGGCCGAATTGGGATGCCAGTCTTAAATCGAAGGTCTTTCTATATCAGCAGTTTTTTATCAGTTACAGAGCAGTAACTGCTTACAAAATAAGTAGGTAGTAATTTAGATATTTTTAGCTGATGATTGAAACCCACTACGGCTTGGAAATAATAAGAGAAAGCAATGTTGGCGCCACTTTATTAATCAACAACAAAAACAAGTGAATTAACACTATCAGTAATTATTAAAGTTAATTTCTTATTCAAGAATTTTTGGCAATTTATTCTGAAAATGTTGGATTCCTGCTTATAAATGTAATAATTGTAATGGTGTGTGAATGTAAAATTCACAACAACGCTATTGTAAGGACTTGATGTTAATTATTATGATATAAATTATAACCTATATTATAAATTAACATACTTTCCAAATTTTAAGTCATTACGATCGGCGGTTAGGGCTCGGCGCTGCATGTCCGTCAGTGACTCATTTATTTAGAATTTTATAATATATTGTGATTATTAGGAATTTGATTCTGTAAGTTAGCAATTTTATAATTTTAAACTTTTAACGTATTGCACTATAAATGTAAGTATACCTATTATTACCTTAGCCGTAGATAGATACATTAACTCTTTATTACTAAGCACACGCACATTAAAGAAAAAAATTAAAACCAAAAAGAGTAACATAACATAACATAACATACATTCACGCCTTTTTCCCGAAGGGGTAGGCAGAGGTGTACCCAGGACTCAGTCCCATAGTAGATACACCCACATTTCGCCAGTATGTTATTGGTCCCATGTAATAGGGGGCGAGCCTATTGCCATATACCGGGCACAGTTCCAGACTCCAGGCAGTTATTGAGATAATTCCTAATGGAAAAATCCAATATTTAGCACTATGCCTGACCTGGGGATCGAACCCGGGACCTCTTGATTGGCAGTCGAGCATGCGCCCTCTACGCCACGGAGGCAGTCAAAAAAAAGAACGCAAAAGAAAAGAAAGTCTTTTTGCCTTCGGAGGAAGGCAAAAAGAGTAACAATAGGTATATATGCTTAACAAGTACTTACTTTGTACTTAATCAGAGCTAGTAATATTATAATAACACCTAGTGACGGAGCGAAGCGAATGTATGTTTGTACTAGCACAAACCATAAGGTTTATTGGTACAAGAAACATTATATTGTAATATTTGTTTGACTAATAAAGAAAAAAAAAATAAGTAAGAAAAAAATATTATTATGTATGCTTTTAGGTATGTCAGCATATCTAGAAATGTAATTCAGAAAAAAACATTTATGTATAATCTGTAATGATAAAATTGTATTAATTTCATTTTGTTTTGTGTAATATTAATAATATTATACATACCTATAAGTAGATAAATAATTTCCAATAAAGTTCCAAAATAAGTGAATGCCTAGGTGGCAAGTGGGCACAAGCTCGATTGCCGATCATGAGGTCCCGGGTTCGATACCCAGATCAGGCAAAGTTTAATATTGGATTTTTCCATTAGGAATTATCTCAATAACTGCTTGGAGTCTGGAACTGTACCCAGTAGATGGCAATAGGCCCGTCCCCTATTACATGGGACCAATAACGTAATGGCGAAATGTGGGTGTACCTACTATGTGACTGAGTATTTGGTACACCTCTGCCTACCCCTTTGGGAAAAAGGCGTGATTGTATGTTATGTTATGTTGTTAAATAAGAAGATTTTGGCAATGTCTGTCAATCTTTTGAAAGCAACAAAATAGATAGATGGATAATACTTTATTGTACAATAAAGTTATGATGCTCTGTTCTAAAAAAATTACCATTTCAAAGGACTCTGACTCTGACACTAAAATCATATTGACCACATACAAGAAGTTTTTTTTTTTTATGATAGTGAGTAACAAGACGAGCAAATCAGGTGCCTGATGGTAAGCAACATGATTGCCCATATCAGACACACTGCCACCCAGTGTTTTAAAATTCAAAATTCTGCGCGGCACTGCACTGCGCCTGTCACCCTGAGATATGAGTTGTTGAATCTCATCATGCCCAGTAATTTCGCTGGTAACATTGCCCTTCATACCGGAACACAGTAATGTTTGCACATTACGGCTTGGCGGATGAATAACTGGCAAAGGTGTGGTACTTCCCCAGGCGGCGCCCTGCAAAAGAGGCCTACCACCACGTGCAATAACAAATACAAGCTAGTAACCCTTTTCATTACATTAAACCGATCAATTGTCAAAATACATAAATTAATTTCTTCAGAACTACTAAGTATTTGCAGTACGCAAATACTTAGTAGTAAATATTGCAATATTTTCTCCATGATTTTTAACAATCCCAAGGTCTCAGGTGAGAAAGCGAAAAATCGCCTAAACCAGCGGTTAGATTATAGATTCATCGGAAGGACGGTTTCTGAAGGTCGTATTTGGTAGTAAAAACGGTATCGGGCACAGACGCCGTTATGTATCGAGCTTGTATGAAGTACGCCCTCGTCGCTCGTAAAATGAGACGGTGTCCTACCACGAAAACAATGTACCTTTGCTATATTTTCTTTCTGCTGTAAATAAATCCTCTCCATCCATCGGTTGTTTGGAAGAAATCGCTTATTAGCGATAAGACCGCCGCTTGTACATTTAAGTTTAGTTTCTGTGTCCTGTAATGTTATTTTCTTTGTGTGTGGTGTACAATAAGGTATTATCTATCTATCTATTTTGTAGCTTTCAAAAGATTGACAGACATTGCCAAAATCTTCTTATTTAAACATATTATAACATATAATCACGTCTTTTTCCGGAAGGGCTAGGCAGAGGTGTACCCAGGACTTAGTCTCATAGTAGATACACCCACATTTCGCCAGTATGTTATTGGTCCCATGTAATAGGGGGCGAGCCTATTGCCATCTACCGGGCACAGTTTAAGACTCCAGGCAGTTATTGAGATAATTCCTAAAGGAAAAATCCAATATTTAATACTGCCTTACCTGGGGATCGAACCATAGAATACATAGATATTATATTATTGAGAATACCATAGATGGGCAGAATATTAATGAATTTCAGCGACTGATATACTTTTTCAAACTTATTTGTCCAAAAAAATGCTGTTTTGTGGCTATATCTCTTGCCATATCTTTGAAACAGACCCAGCGTAGGACAGGTGAAAAAGTTTCCGCGTAAATAATATTCGCGATACTTATGTATATGCTTAGATTATGGTACGCGGCTTATGTTATATGTAACATATAAACTTATTATGTATGTCTTTATACAAATACCTGTGCAAGTGTGTGTTTAATTCAGTTTTATGTTTTGTCATAAAATATACGTAAAATGATGAATAGTTTACTCTGTGACACTCGAAGCTAAATATACAAGGTGCTGAAAAATGTGTGGTAATTTTCAAGATGAAATATATGCTCGTTAAGCATAACGACTTTTAGAAGAAATTATTTTAAAATTTTCACAACCCTACTACTACAAAATGGAATAGTTTCAAACATTTCCTATACCAGACCGGCAAGCGCAGCGTAAGACGTCCACCCACAAGGTGGACAGACGATCTGATAAAGACGGCAGGAACACATTGGAGGCGGGCCGCTTACAACCGGACTGAATGGAAATCTATGGCGGGGGGGGGGGGGCTATGTTCAGCAGTGGACGTCCTGTGGCTGAGATGATGTTGAGGTTTTGTGATCTCTGGTTAAGTCAACCAATGGTTAATTTTTTTTTGACAAATAGTTAAAATTCAGCAAAATTCGATTTTTCATCCCTAGTTAACCATTTTTTTTTCACACGGTGTAACCATATTTAGTTTGTTAGAAATTTTAATTAAAAACTATAGTTAGTTTAACAATTGGTTAACTTAACCGTAACTAACGATAAATAAACCGGTCCTAAAGAGTCTTTGAAAACGCTATTTTTTATTTTGCAATTATATTTGATACCATAGTAGTAGCGTATAAGTGAGTCTGTTCCTGAGGTATGGGAGCGATACGGTAGGGGTATAATGAGACAGATTTGGATGTCACGCCCCCCTTACCACTACCATACCTTAGGAACAGACTGAGATAAGCTAGAACTTTGGGTTGTTGTTTAGTTTGATGCTGAAGTATCTCTTTGCAACCGCACGATGCCGCAATACCCAACAACAAAAGCTTAAAAAAGCGGCAACTTTCAAATTGTAGTGTGCGTAACTCAATGCTAGTGTGCGTAAAATATAGTTTTCAGGGCGTGCTCGTGTGCGTGAAAAATTGTTTACGACACGATTTTGCCGTAGTTTTAGTTGCCGCAATTGACAAGTGTGACAGCGGTCTCGGTCGGAGCCCACGCGGAGGCCTGTCAATAATTAAAGCATGTAGAAATATGACTGCCTCGGTGGCGTAGAGGGCGCATTGCTCGACTGCCAATCAAGAGGTCCTGGGTTCGATCCCCAGGTCAGGCAGTGTGAAATATTGGATTTTTCCATAAGGAATTATCTCAATAACTGCCTGGAGTCTGGAACTGTGCCCGGTAGATGGCAATAGGCTCGCCCCCTATTACATGGGACCAATAACATACTGGCGAAATGTGGGTGTATCTACTATGGGACTGAGTCCTGGGTACACCTCTGCCTTCTTCGGGAAAAAGGCGTGAATGTATGAATGAATGAATGAATGAATGAATATATTTATTGCATAAAATGTGGTACAATTTAAGGTCTTAAATTACGTTACAAGAAACACACACTTCGCCAAAACAACTTGACATGCAATGTAAAAATTAAGATTCTGATTCAAATAAATTCAAAATTATAATATTACTTTACAAACATTCGTATTTAAGTTATTTTTATTATTATTATTAGTGTTATTAGTATTATTTAAAATTCTATTATTTAAATTTCTTCGCAAAGAACTCTGTAAGGCTGTAAAAACATTTTTCTATTAAAAAAGTCATTAATTTATGCTTAAAACGTTTAAATGGGAGTTCTTTAATGTCATTTGGTATGTGGTTATATACTCTTATAGCCATACAGTAACAATTTTTCCTTCTTAGAGTAGTTTTTACAGCTGGCAGTATCAGTTCATCTGGATATCTGGAATCATACCTTCTAAAAACTTCACAATTTTTTTGGAATAGACTATTGTTTTGTTTGACGAAAACACACAGTTCATATATATATAAGTTAGTCAACGTAAGAACTCTTAATTTTTGAAACAATGGTCTACATGATACCATTTGGTCGACGCCGCAAATAGCCCGTATACACTTTTTTTGTGTTAGAAAAAGATCGTTTATATCGGTGCAATTTCCCCAAAGGACAATGCCATAACGCAGCTTCGATGCGACATAACCATGGTATGCCAAAAGGGCAGTTTTATGATCAACCGTCTTCCTTAAATTACGCAGTACATATATGAAGCTATTAATTTTATTGTTTAGTTTATCTATCTGTAACTTCCAAGATAAATTTGGATCCATCGTTAAACCCAAAAAATTAACCGATTTAGATTCTATTATGAGTTTATTATTATAACGTAATGACATATCCCCAGAAAAGCATTTTCTATTAAAAAACTGCATATAGGTAGTTTTATCAATATTTGGACGCAAATTATTTTTTCTCAGCCAAAGTATGGTATCATTTATTGTATTTTGTATGTCACGTTCAAAATTATGAAGTTCTTTGCTTGTAACTATAATTGAAATATCATCTGCAAAAAGTGTACACCTGTGGGGAGTCACATCAGGCAAATCGTTTATGTAGATTAAAAACAACAATGGTCCCAAGACGCTGCCTTGAGGAACACCGTATTTATTTTCTCTTAGATTCGATCTATGAGTACATAATTCCCTTGTATTATTTAGGCTTTTAATTTCAACATATTGAATTCGATTATTTAAGTAGGACTTTAACCAATCACTTGCTGGCCCATGTAATCCGTATTTTTCGCATTTATTAATAAGTGTTTTATGACAGACCAAGTCAAAAGCTTTGCTCATGTCAAAGTATATAGTGACCACCGGTGTTTTATTATCAACTGCTTCAGACAGTGATCTTACCAAAGAAAAGCAGGCTAGACTTGTGGATTTACCCTTTTGGAAGCCGTTCTGTTCCTGTTTTATTACGTTAAACGAACGCAAAAACGATGATATACGATTGTGCATAACTTTCTCAAAGACCTTGGAAATAATAGGAATTAATGTTATGGGTCGATAATTACTCATGTGATCTTTATCACCCTTCTTGAAAAGTGGCTTAACAATAGATATTTTTAGTTTCATTGGAAACGCGCCATCCGTAAAAGATTTATTAATTAAATATACTAAAATTGTAGCTAGTTCTTTCGCACAGTGTTTTAAAACTTTGGTCGCTATCTCATCATATCCCGTAGAATTCGTATTATTTAATGTTTTAATCGTTTTAATGACTTCATATTCATCACAAGGCCGTAAGAATATACTTGAATTTATACAATTTATATCACTATATATATTACGATCGTTAAATGTCTGATTATCTTGATTAGTTAATTCAATGTAATAATTATTAAATGCATTTGAGATATCTACAGGGTTTTCAATAACATTATTATTTTCGAGTTTGATTTGTTCTATACCAAAGCCAGAATAATTAATCTTATTATTAATTACTTCCCAAGATGCTATACATGTATTGTTAGATTGATTTATATAATTTGTGTTAATACTTTTTTGAGCTAAATTTATACAGTTACGAAGAATTTTATTATAGTTTTTATATTTATTTCGGTTAGATTCCTTTTTGTTTTTGTAATATATGTTTTATGTTGTTTTTATGTAGAAATATAATACTAACCAATCCACTATTCAACGAGCTCCAAGTAAAGTTCACTTGAGGTTCCCAAGAACTAGCGCCCTTGTAGTGTAGTATGCCGATTTGTTTAGCTCCATCGATCCTGTGGATACGATTATAGGTCTTATTAGTTTGAATAAAGAGAGGAATCTTCTGTGATAAAAATAAAACATAACATAACATACATTCACGATTTTTTCCCGAAGGGATAGGCCCTCTGCCTACCCCTTACCCTGTACCCAGGACACAGTCCCATAGTAGATACACCCACATTTCGCCAGTATGTTATTGGTCCCATGTAATAGGGGGCGAGCCTATTGCCATCTACCGGGCACAGTTCCAGACTCCAGGCAGTTATTGAGATAATTTCCTCATGGAAAAATCCAACACTGCCTGACCTGGGGATCGAACCCGGGATCTCTTGATTGGCAGTCGAGCATGTGCCCTCTACGCCACCGAGGCAGTGTGATAAAAATAATGTCTAAATAACTATGAAATATTTTTGCGAAGCAATCTACCCCCGTATATAGCGCCCGTAGCATGATCTTGATAGATTGCTTGGTTACATATAAGTCTCATCTGAAATGGGTGAATATTATTGGACTGCCTCGGTGGAGTAGTGGGCGCCAGCTTGACTCAGAGAAGCAAAAATATTATTGGATTTTTTCATTAACATAACAGGGTAAGAAAAGCGGCTTTGTCCGCTCGCAATTATGAAATATTTGCTTTATTATTTATTTTTTTATTATTTATTTATTATTTATTTGTTTTATTCCAAAACTTTGACGGTCTTTTTGGAGCCCTTGGAATGTGAATTTTCAATAATCCTTGCTTAGCACACGTCCAGACAACGAAAACAACCTACATTCCAAGTTCAAGTTACATTCCAAGTACAGTCAAGTCTCTTGGATCAGTGGTTTGGGCTCTGCGTTGCACGTCAGTCAGTGAGTCATTTAGGATTTCATAATAGTAATAGTTTTTGTAGTGGGAAGCCTCTTTTGCAGGGGGCCACCTGGCGAAATTACTGAGCATGACGAGGTTCAACAACTAATATCTCAGGGTGACAGGCGCAGTGCAATGCCGTGCAGAATTTTGAATTTTGAATTTTAAAACACTGGGTGGCACTGTGCCTGATATGGGCAATCCTGATGCTTACCATCAGGCGCTTGATTTGCTAGTCTTGTTACTCATTATCATAAAAAAAATAGTGATTCTTAATGACAGCCTGGTGTCTGGAACTGTGCCCGGTAGGTAGTCTACTATGGTGCGTGTACCTACCATGAGATTGGATCCCGGCTCTACCCTTTAGGAAGAAAGCGTGATGTTATAAGGCCAATGATGCTAAATCTTACATTGTAGCACAATCCAAAAGTCCGCGTGCCTTGATCCAGTAGTTACCAACCTTTTGGTTAGCGTTTATTATGAAGTCATAGCGTTCGCCCGCGTACGACACGAGAGAGGATGCTGTAACAACGCACAAGTGTTTAAAAAGGCTTAGTTAATAACTAAAGGAAGATCTACCATCTATTGTAGAAAGGATTTAAAAATTCGAGAAAAAGCTTCTCATGTAAATTAGCATCATCACCAATCGGCTGAAGCATTTTACATGGAACGTCAAAATGTACACGACTACTGCTGAAAGTTATATAGCCTGATTACTATATATCTAGAAATCACACCTATAGACAAATCAAGTAGTTTCCATCCATTCACAATAGTCCTTGCAGTTATTCATCCGCCAAGCAATCTCATCATGCTCTGTAATTTCGCTGGTAACATTGCCCTTCATCCCGGAACACAGTAATGTTTGCACATTACTACTTGGCGGATGAATAACTGGCAAAGGTGTGGTACTTCCCTAGGAGGCCCCCTGCAAAAGAGGCCTACCACTACAACCACTACCTATCTATAGTGGCTATATGTGGCTTATTGCGATCATCTGATCGCAATAAGCCACATGCGCTGTTATCTAAACGAACATCAAGCCACGTTTTCCAACAGAACTTCATACCGCAACCGAAACCTCTTTGAATCTCAAAAATACCGACAAAGCTGCACCGAAAGCTGCAAAGATGCACCGAACGAATGAGCCGCAGGGCCCATCAGCAAAAATTATATCACTATCAAACGTGAATTTTTGCTGTCATTCGCAAATTTCAACTCCAAAAGTGACTCTATTGTTTAGGGCGTAAGGTTGAATCATTTTTTAGGTTAGCGTTTTCGGTAAGCGTCTGTCCGACTGCGAATTTAGTAGCTCTTTGATCTCTACTAGAAATTTGAATATGTAAATGTGAAATAGACGTTACGAGGCTAGCTGAATAATGCGCGTGTTTATATGAGTCCAGTAGGTACCTAGGCTTCTAACACAAACTGGACTATTCTCTCTACTTACGTCTCTTAAAAAAAATAGTGAAAATTAATGCATTATTTTAATAGGAAATAAAAAATTATGTCGTGGAAAAAACATAATATGAGGTTGGTTTCAAATGTTAAAGTTGCAAGAAAAACATAATCATGAAATTATTCTAGAACGCCAGGCCATTTTTCCAATGTTTAGCTGAAAATCATAATATTTTTAACTTTTAGAAATTTTCATAGATAAGTAGTTTATAATAATAGATAAATAATAAAGTTTTAGGATGAAATCTTAATTGAAGTCGAACTCATTCTTAGTTTTTCAAAGTAAGCCAACTTTTAGTCTAGTGTTCTGTTCAAGTAACTTAACCAATGTAAATCAACAGACTAGACGTCTGCGCTTCCCGCTATGTTACAGGCAACTTTGATGTTTATATAAAATCCAATATTAACTTAGTTATTCTCCCTAGACAAATAGAACATGTTTTCTATGTGAATTTTAATTGATTGAACGAGTAACGAGATAATATTAAAACAGATTCAGCCTGATCGAATATTTTATAACCTAAGGATAATCTTTAAGAGCGTACATGGCCTTCTAGGAATTTGATACAATCCTATGAAAAATTTACCAAATCGATGTTTTGTATTGCCCTGTTTCCTCCGAATATAATTAACCCATTCTTATATGACACATGATGATGACTTTGTTATGTGATAGATGTTTTTATTCCATAGATGATTATTTTAAATTTAAATTCTAATTTTTCTTATTTTTCATATTATATTAATTTCCATAAACATACATTTTTGTTATAGATAGTATAGTTCGACACAAAAGAGTAGAAAATAATGGGGGCACCACTGTCTTTTACAAGAGTAAAAACAATTTCATCTACACATACACTTTAAATAATGCTTAAAATATAATGTAATAATTTAATTCTATATTCTATTATTCACAATTATCTATCCCTCAGGATACGTATTCTTAATGTAAATTTACTCAGGCCTCCACGACACGGGCCCGGAGCCCAGTGTGGGACCACAGAATCCTCCATGGGAATGTTAAGCAAGTACATAATGATAATGATAATTACAGTGTCCCTACCAGATGCTTATCTTCACTTTAATAATATAAAATAGTTAGTTAGCTATATATAAGTACAAATTAGTTCCGTTTCTACTCTTTTCTGTCGAGCTATAATTCCAATTGCAATGTTTGTACAGAACAGTTATCCAAAGGTTATTCTCATAACATAATTTTGCATACAAGTGTGTCATGTGTATGTATGTATAAGTGACTTCATTCTAAATTCAATATGGCAGAATCTCAAATATAGCAGAAATACATTATTTTTAAAAGTATTTAATTAAACAGTAATAACTAAACATTGTAACTTTAACCTTTTGATTGTTGAAATAAGAAATTATGTTTTTGTTAATATACTTATATCCCAGAGAGGGGCGTCGATGCCTGCGACACAGTATGATAAACTAATGCAGGTATCACCGTTTTACATATTGTTTTATGTTACACATTTTTTGTTTCTGAATAAATTTGATTTTGATAATTTTTTTTGGTTTTGAAATATTATTTTTACCCTCGCGATATCATGCTTTGCTAAAATTATAAAAAAAATGTTGGTTTTATTTGCACGTACTTTTGATCTTATTGGGGCTCGTAATCTGGCTTCCTGGCAGTATGTTTGATGGTTTAACATCTCAAAATCAATGATAAAACATGGAATAAAAGTATCACGTCTATCTCGTATTTACTCTCGATAAAAAATTCCATCAAGGAAATTGGGAAAGTTAGTTTGAAGCACAATTTTGAACTGAAGCTACCGACGGAGACTTTCAGCAAAGTTGTTCACTGTAGGCTTTCTTGTTTATTAATTTTTGTTTCTTCTTAGTCTCTCAATATTTTCTTTTCTAATAAGTATCTAGGTATAAACAAGGAGTAAACAAGTACAGGGTGTTCGTATACCGGCAGACATAAAATTCCTGCTAATATTATTTATAAAGCGGTGGAGTTACCGGCTTTAGAATAGTGCTCCACCCTCTCTACCCGTGGTTGCCGTAAGAGCCGGCTAAGGGTTAAGAATAACTCTCTGCCTGTCAAGACACTTTTTAACGGGATCGCGTGGAGGTATCAAGTTAAAATTGATATCAACTATTTAGATCCGCGGTCCCTTGTGGCTGTAAAAAATCATACATCTAACTTCTAAGATAACGCAATCTAAAATATGGACATTTTACGGCATATTTCCCATACTTTGCGCAATGAACAAATAGATGGCGCTGTATGTTCTTGGTATCTAGGATTGGAACCCTACACTATGCATACATACGTATGCCTTAACATTTTATTTTAGTATTAAAAGTCTTGTTAGTTTACGCGTAAGTGACCTTTTTAGCCTTAAATATTACGTAGTTAGCAAGTTGTTAAAATTTGAGCTTTAAATTCTAGACAATTTTGTATTTTTTTCCAATTAAAACCGCCTCCAATTAAGCCAATTAAGACTGCCTCGGTGGCGTAGAGGGCGCATGCTCGACTGCCAATCAAGAGGTCCCGGGTTCGATCCCCAAGTCAGGCAAGTGTTAAATATTGGATTTTTCCATTAGGAATTATCTCAATAACTGCCTGGAGTCTGGAACTGTGCCCGGTAGATGGCAATAGGCTCGCCCCCTATTACATGGGACCAATAACATACTGGCGAAATGTGGGTGTATCTACTATGGAACTGAGTCCTGGGTACACCTCTGCCTACCCCTTCGGGAAAAAGGCGTGAATGTATGTTTTATGAACCCACTCGCCATCTGGTAGCAATCGAGAACAATTTTCTCACCACCAGTGGCGGCGATCGGGAAGTGGTGGCAATGAAGACTTTCTCTCGATTTCCACCAGCAGCGGCAATTTTGTTTCCTCATCGCCATTCCTGGTTGGTAAATTTTTATATGGATATTCTATAACATTTTTCCCGACCTGGTTGGTAATTAGAACCTTGGACCTCATCATCTCAGTCGTAGGACGTCCACTGCTGGATAGATTTCCCATAGATTTATATTAAGTTGACCTTTAAAGTTTTCTTTTGACGTCTTTGTAACCATATTTCAAGACTACCAAGTCGATATTGATATTCAATTCTATCTGTGATCTTGATCAATCAATATGCGCACTATAACCGTTAGACATGGCAATATTATGCTAACTGCCGCCACTATGCTTCCATTGTATTGAACGCCTCTTGTCAAAGTTGTAGCTATATGCAGATTTAGGTGTTTGGGATTTTGGCTCATGATTTGATTTGTGTCATGAACCTAGTAGGTGAATTACAACTTGAGAAGTAGCTTTGATATAAGCAAACTATTGCTAAAATTATTTATATGAAATTCTGAACAAAAATTACCAGTTATGACGAAATAATTTATTTAGACATGCCTTATCCCGTTTCTGTCTATCTATAACTTTAGTAGCATAGTTTTGCTATGGATGCGTAGCTTAGACCTACGACAGCGTTGCGTTATCTACGAAGCGTAGCATTTGCTACGATAGCGTAGCATTTACTACGAAAGCGTAGCATTTGGTTCGCTCGCTTATTATATTTTTAAAAAGTGCTTGACATATAATAGTACAGTATAGTATGTCTAATATTATACTAATACTATACTATACCATACTATGCCATACTAAGCCATACTACGCCATTCTACGCCATACTATGCCAAACCACGCCGTGCCATGCCATACCATGCTGTGCTATGCCATGCTACGCCGTGCCTTGCCATGCCATGCCGTGCCATGCCATGCCACGCCGTGCCATGCCATGCCACGCCGTCCCATGCCATGCCATGCCATACCATGCCATACCATGCCATACCATGCCATACCATGCCATACCATGCCATACCATGCCATACCATGCCATACCATGCCATACCATGCCATACCATGCCATACCATGCCATACCATGCCATACCATGCCATACCATGCCATACCATGCCATACCATGCCATACCATGCCATACCATGCCATACCATGCCATACCATGCCATACCATGCCATACCATGCCATACCATGCCATACCATGCCATACCATGCCATACCATGCCATACCATGCCATACCATGCCATACCATGCCATACCATGCCATACCATGCCATACCATGCCATACCATGCCATACCATGCCATACCATGCCATACCATGCCATACCATGCCATACCATGCCATACCATGCCATACCATGCCATACCATGCCATACCATGCCATACCATGCCATACCATGCCATACCATGCCATACCATGCCATACCATGCCATACCATGCCATACCATGCCATACCATGCCATACCATGCCATACCATGCCATACCATGCCATACCATGCCATACCATGCCATACCATGCCATACCATGCCATACCATGCCATACCATGCCATACCATGCCATACCATGCCATACCATGCCATACCATGCCATACCATGCCATACCATGCCATACCATGCCATACCATGCCATACCATGCCATACCATGCCATACCATGCCATACCATGCCATACCATGCCATACCATGCCATACCATGCCATACCATGCCATACCATGCCATACCATGCCATACCATGCCATACCATGCCATACCATGCCATACCATGCCATACCATGCCATACCATGCCATACCATGCCATACCATGCCATACCATGCCATACCATGCCATACCATACTATACCATACCATATGCTAAATGTCGCCATTATGCTTCCATTGTATTGAACGCCTCTTGTCAAAGTTGTAGCTGTATGGAGATTTAGGTGTTGTGCTCGGTCGATGGCAATAGGCTCGCCCCCTATTATATGGGACCGGTAACATACTGGACCAATAATAAACCCTCCCAAATGGGGAAGGCCTAAGTCCAACAGTGGATTTCCATCGGCTGAGGCGATTATGATGATGAATCAAGGATATAGAAGTCCTGGTCAAGGCGCCACAAAATAATGAATGATTCAGTCGACCGAAATATTTTTCCATTAGCCAATCATGCAAGCCGCTGTAAGTGCAGACTGCACTTCGACATTTCAACTGTCCCCACAGATGAAATGTCTCCAACATAAGTCAAGCGGTTGAGTGGTAAGTGGTATCCGGCCTCTTTTATCGTTAAGTCGGAAGGAAAATTTCAATTTAGTATCCGTTATCCTACAAAGGGAGTGTCCCATTATAATCCGTCCTAAATCATTTTACAAACATGAAAACAATGAGTTTACATAGCCACATAATCACTGCCTCTAAGCTTTGGACCGAAATTGCATCTACCGTTGTAAAGTAGGCGTAATGAGGGACAATGTTACTTTTAGGATACCGACAAAAGAAAGGTTTGGGGAGTGGATTAAGGTTTTATTTTGGAATCTCTAAAATTATATCATCATATCAATTATACAGTGTTACAAAAAGGTGTAGTTATACTTAAGGGGGTGCATTCACCCGTCAAACATAACAACCTGCAAAAGAAAGAATTGCGAAATTTGCGAAAAAAAAATCGACTTCCCATACAAATTTGCCGATCAGCTTTTTTTTATATAATAGTCAGCGACAAGACGAGCAAATCAGGTGCCTGATGGTAAGCATCATGATTGCCCATATCAGACACAGTGCCACCCAGTGTTTTAAAATTCAAAATTCTGCGCGGCACTGCACTGCGCCTGTCACCCTGAGATATGAGTTGTTGAATCTCATCATGCCCAGTAATTTCGCTGGAAACATTGCCCTTCAGACCGGAACACAGTAATGTTTGCACATGGCTTGGCGGATGAATAACTGGCAAAGGTGTGGTACTTCCCCAGGCGGCCTCCTGCAAAAGAGGCCTACCACTACAAAAATGCTGATCAATTTTGTATGGAAAGTATTACTATACTTTTTGTAACACGTTGTATAGGCCTTCCTCTCCCATAGAACGCAACTCTGCGTGGTTTAAAAGATTTTTTTCTCGATCCCCCTAGCTTTTTTTAGAATCTTTGCAAAAATCAAATTAAATAGACCCTAGATACTTAAATTGGAAACTTGAATGCTAATTTTCTAAACTACCTTACCTAACCAACTGAATCGGACATTTGATAGCGATTCTGAAGGAGAAATTGATTGACTGAGTCGTGGATACACCCACTTGATATCATATTTACTCAGTCACATTATACATTATACATTTCGCCAGTATTGGTCCCATATAACAGGAAGCAAACCTATTCCCATCTACCGGGCACAGTTGACAGCCTCGTTGGCACAGATGGTTGTAACTCTGCTTTCTGTGCCGCAGGGCCCGGGTTCGATCCCCGGCCAGGTCAAACATTTGTGTGCCTGAACATGTCTGTTTTGTCTGTGTCTGGGTATTATAAGCTTATATAAGTATGTATATCAGTCATCTGGTTACCATAGCACAGGCTTCTAGCCTAGTTTGGGACCAGATGACCGTGTGTGGAAGTTGTCCCATATTATTATTATATTATTATTATTACAGTTCCAGACTCCAGGGTATCACTGAGATAATCCCTAATGGAAAAGTCCATATAATACTTTGCTTGACTTAATGATCGAATCCGGGACCTCTTGATCGGCAGTCGAGCTCGCGCCCACTACGCCACAGAGGCAGTCATATACTTTATGATATTTATTTGCGAAATCTATTTCTTTAAAAATCTTGTGCATTAGGGACCACCTGTTTCTTCTTCTTTCTTTACCTTATTATATATACCTTATTTAGTTTTCTTAATAATATAATGTTTTTCAATGTTGTTTTCAAGATATCATATAATAATAATCTTATGTAATTTATGATTTAAAATCTTATTATAACATTACATTTTAATAAACTTGGTTTCAAGCCACTTTCATTTGCCAAAAAACGGGAGCTAAATACGACACTGTCAGGGAGATTTGATTCTAAATAGGCATTAAATTAAAATATGAAAAGGAAAAATGAGCCATCTACTTGTTTTTCATACTTTCAGTCGGATTGGGATTCATTAGAAGAGATTTTAATGAATATAAGTTAGTAATATGGGTCCTTCATTCGTTGATGTTGTTTGAAAACTTTTGATTTGGGCCTTATTTCGTACCTATGTAATAACTTTGCGAAAATACGCAGTTGTTAATGTTTTGTTTATTATTATTATCATTTAGTTTGTGTGTTTTGTAGTGGTAGGCCTCATTGCAGGGGGTCGCCTGGGGAAGTACCACACCTTTGCCAGTTATTCATCAGCCAAGCAGTAATGTGCAAACATTACTGTGTTCCGGTATGAAGGGCAATGTTACCAGAGAAATTACTGTCATGATGAGATTCAACAACTCATATCTCAGGGTGACAGACGCAGTGCAGTGCCGTGCAGTTATTTGAATTTTAAATCACTGGGTGGCACTATGTCTGATATGGGCAATCATGATGCTTACCATCAGGCACCTGATTTGTTCGTCTTGTCACTCACTATAGTAAAAAAAATTCATCAATAAAACATGTGTAAATGAATAGTTAAAGAAATTCAACAGGCAGGCATAAAAGACACTTGCATAGTGATGAAGTTAATAAGTAATGAATCTTGTCCGTCTTAGGATACCTTAACTCATTAGGAAAAAAAATGTATGTCTGTGTGTCTGTCCGTCTGTCAAGACCTTTTTCTCGGGAACGCGTTGAGGTATTAAGTTGAAAAAATCGTACTTTTAAGTCAACGCAATGAAAAGATACGGCATTTTACCGCACAATTCCATACTTTGTGTAACGGGTTAATAACCTCTGGGGTACTTCCCGTTATCCCAGCATCATTAAATTTGGCAAGAAGCCAGATCTTCACAAGTAAAGGAAAAGATCCCAAAACCGTAAAATTTTACAGCAAAAAAATGTCCTTACATGTTAATTTGTTTGCGGTATCTAGGTATGGAACTCCACATTAAGCATAGAGCGCTCGTATAGTGCAAACCGGGCTTTAATTTCTACTTTTTTGACACACCTATACGAAAATACAGATTCTCCCGGAGTCTCGATTCTTTTAAATTTAGATAATGACTAATAAAACTCAATACCTATTACTTTAAAGTATCGTCAGCAGAAAAAGTACTTATGTAATTAAAAATGTTCTAATTTCTATCTAACAAATTTTTGCATTAATGTAGAATTTAGGCAAGAAAGGTCATGCCTTTAGTCTCCCCTGAAATGAAATCAAACGGCAGTTCGTGACACTAAGTAGTGTCAAAAGTACCTCCAGTCGTAAAATGATACTAAAACTTTAAGTGCCGCAAGGCGTAGTATTGGGTGTGTTAAGGGTAAGAACACACTGAGCGGGACATTGCAGCAATACAAATTTCCCCTTTTTTACATTAAAATTAATTGTTAAGGCATTTGTTTGTATTCATAGTATGGGGTTCCATACCTAGATACCTGAATAAAACGCTTCCAATCCCAAAAACGATCCGCCTCCGAATATACAGCGCCGTCTACAAAGTATAGAAATATACAGTAAAACGGCCATAACTTTTAATTGTGTTAAAAGTAGAAGTATCATTTTTTTACAGCCACAAGAGACCGCAGATCTGTGTAGTTGATATCAATTTCAACTTGATACGTTCATGCGTTCCCATTAAAAGATGTTTTGACAGACGGACAGACAGACAGACAGACAGGCAGACAGACAGACGGACAACAAAGTGATCCTATAAGTGTTCCTTTTTTCCTTTTGAAGTACGGAACCCTAAAAAGATAATTAAAGCATGATGCGACCTGTACAACGTATTGAAATAAAATTTTTCGAAAAGCTGTTAAATTTGACGGGTAGTTGCACCCAACACTCTCGATCTATCAAACAAACAAAATAGCTTCAAAATAATTATAGGTTCATTCGTTTAGAATTTATGATTCCACAGACAGACACACACACAAGGATACACGTCTTATTAACCCCCTTCATTTTTAGGATTCCGTACCTCAATAGGAAAAAAGGAACCCCTGTAGTATCATTTCGTTATCCGTCTGTGTATCTGTCCATCTGTCAAGACCCGAGAACGCGTTAATACCACCAAGTTGAAACTCATATCAACAATGAGTTGTAGACCTGAGGGTCTACGTCCCTTCCTGCTGTAAAACAATCACTTCTAAGTAAACGCAATGAAAAGATACGGCCATTTACCCACACATTTCCATACTTTGCTTTACGGGCTCAAACCTTTAGGGTACTTCCCTTTGGCCTAGCATCATGAAATTTGTCAATAAGCAAAATATTATATAATATGTAAAGAATACCAAAACCGTAAAATTTTACAAAAAAAATGTGGTGAGCAACATGTTTGCGGTATCTAGCCATACTTACCAAGTATGTCGGAACCATTTATTGTCAGCCCTGCAGCGCGACATGGTCAGATTCGACCTTATATTGTATTTCTTGCTCCGTCAAATTTGTCAGCCCTGCAGCGCGACATGGTCAGATTCGACCTTTTATTGTATTTCCTGCTCCGTCAAATTGTTTCTAAAACAATAAAGGCAAAACGACTCACCGGTTACAGGTTCTAAGTCTGACCCATCCGAAGCTATGACTGTTATGTTATGTCCATCTACCGACAATTCCACGGGGCAATTCAGAAACTCCGCGTTGATCAACCGAAAACGGTACTTATGACCCTGAAAATGAAGTCCATTTGAAGGAAATAGCAAAATTTTTATGTTATTCTTCTTTAGAGATTATGTTCGAATGGAAACGTTTGCTCCAACAAAAGAAATGAGCGCTTTTGTTCCCGGATTTGTGCCTAATGTTTTCAATGTCAGTGATTTTGATTTATTACTACATTCACGCTGAATCTTATAAAAATGCTGGACGTCAAGGTCTGCTTATTTTAGAGTAAACAAGCAAGACACAACAGATTTTTTTGACGATAATTTGAAAACTGTTAATCCTATCTTGACAATGTGGTTCTCAGCTAGCCTGCAAGCGTACTAAGAGACGAACACATCGATGACACCCCTACACCTGGAGCACACAACCCTCAACTGCGCAAGATGCGGCCGTAGCTGCATCTCCCAGATTGGACTCTTTTAGCGCTCATAGAAGTGCAAGACCAATGAATGGATGGATATTACCTTGCTGTATAATATGGCTTTTTTCATGCCGTTGGAGCCGTGAGAACCGGAAGAGGGACATATTCGGAGAGTGGGTAGCAGCGCTCTCCGATTGCGATTCCAACGTGGTGATTCCGAGAAATACCCCCCTGAATAATTTATGGCGTATTCAGCAGTGGACGCCTTCCGGCTGATGATGAAGGTAGCCGATAAGCTGACCCATTTAGTCAATTTAGCAAGTTGGTCATTATGCAGGATGTACTTCTCAAAGACATCACTAGCTGTGTGACGGTTCCACCCGCATAGTCTGCGTTTCTTTTGGAATATCGGTATAAGAAGTACATATGTGTTATACCAAATATAAACTAGGGTCTAAACTATCTACTTACAGAATTTCAGCCTTATCGATTCAGTAGTTTTGGTTTGCAATAGTATCATCCATCCATCGGATCCATCCTCACAAACTTTCATATTTATAATATTAGTAAAATTTCTCTCTGCCTCGGTGGCGTAGTGGGCGCAAATTCGACTGCCAATCAAGAGGTCCCGGGTTCGAACCCTAGGTCAGGCAAAGTGTTAAATATTGGATTTTTCCATTAGGAATTATCTCAATAACTGCCTGGAGTCTGGAACTGTGCCCGGTAGATGGCAATAGGCTCGCCCCCTATTACATGGGACCAATAACATATTGGTGCAATGTGGGTGTATCTACTATGGGACTGAGTCCTGGGTACACCTCTGCCTACCCCTTTGGGAGAAAGGCGTGAATGTATGTATGTTAGTAAAATTTTATTACACTTTGTATACCAATATATTCAAATGATACCTTCTGAACCTCGAACTTGGCCGGCTCCGTCCAAGCAGTCCTATTACCTCTCCTCACGTAGAACCTGCCAGCTCCATTGATCAGTAATGTTGAAGGATTGTTGCCGCCAGACGAGTGGTAGTGGTCCGAGAACATGGATATCGCGAGTTGGTCTACCCAATCTGATACGAACATAACGTTTTCGGAACTGGAAAATATTGTAAAACATATCTACTTGAATTTCAGATAATCCTATGAAAAATTTACCAAATCAATGATTCGTATATTAGGTACACAATATTTTTGTGATTTTTGTTATTGATTGATTTGTTTTACGTGTAAATTAAGGAAAAATTTCACTCAACTGCTGTCTTCTAAAGTTAGTAATTCGTGAGGATGAAGTTAAATGCTCCGGGTAGCTCGGGTGAGATGTGTCGTCAATAAAAGCCAAATTTTCTTACTCGTCATGATCATAGAGCTTCGCATGTGGATCCTGTGCCTTTGGTCTTCGCACGATGAGCGCTCCTGCCATGCCGTCACCTCGTTGCAGGCCAATGTGCGAGTGGTAGAAATGGGTGCCGTGTTGGAACGCTGTGAACTCGTATCTGTAACGAGGTTAGTAGAAGATTGTTAAATGAACTGTGTAACTGTGACATGGGTAATGTTCTTTAGACGTAATCATGGTCGAAACAAAAAGCTTTCGCACTCCGTGACTCTTTTGCTTGCGTAACAATCGAATTTCCATAACTCATTAAAGTGTTTTGAACTTTGAGACAATCCAAGAACTGTGGTGACGTGAGTTAGTCAGTCAGTTTCTCTGAGCGCTACCTACCTACTGACGACGTAATTTCCATGGACATAATTTAGTTTTTGTGTCGTTGGGTGCCGGCAATAGAATAGTAACCCACCCTTTCTACCTGTTCTTGCCGTAAGAGCCAGCAGAGTCTTCTGAGATCCAGAGGACTTAGCAGCGTCCTCTGCATAAATTCATCGAACAGCGCTCGCCAACTTGCCTGATAAGCGTGGCGAGTATTGGCGAAACGCCCCTTATGAGAGAGGTCTACGTCTAGCAGTGGATTTCCTACGGCTTAGAAGATTTAAATCAATAAGACGAGACAGTCTAAGCAAAGTCCTTTTTTATTCTTTGAAGGAGGGAAATGCTTTTGCACTACTCTTCCAAAACGATGGGTCAGTAGAGGGAGTTTGGGACTTGCAGCACCCACTAAACCCTCCTGTGTACAGTCCTCCGCCGAGAAGCGAGGTGAAATGGGATCGGGGTTGCATTCACCATCTCGCTCAAGATGTGAAGCGAAGTTCTGATAGTTTTGGGGCATGTCGTCTGACTTTAAATATGTGCTATTCCTAAAATGTCCACTTTCCAAAGTAGCCACTCACATAATCTACACTTCTTGTAAAGACTGCTTCATAAAAAGAGTATATCCTAAAATGTCCACCTACTGTTTATGCCACAAAAAGACATGAGTTGGTAAGTCTCGTGAACCCAGATACTGCCACACCAACCGAAGCTAATCACGGCAAAATAATGAGCTACAAGAACAAAATTGTCCCTAAAAGAGAAAGTAGCTGTATATGACACGATAATTTCGTGTCAAGAACAGCGTTGATAATATCTTTTGCTCAGTCAATCCTTTGTTTTTTGAAAGGAGGATTATAATCAGAAAAAAAAATGATTTTTGATTAATTTCAAGTTTCGTTTATTGCAAATAATTTGTAGAAAGTGGTGTTACAAGTATGATTATATGCTTCAACATGATTAAAAATAATGTTGCTTAAAGATTTATTTTTAATAACTTAGCGCCACTGCGCCCTGCGCGCGGCTATCCTGCGTTTGCGTGTGCGAGCCCGTGACTTTGATTATAAATTGTAGGTCCACCTCGTGGAAGGACGCTGCATCTTCAGTCCGTGGTCTCCACTCGAGAACCTTTTGCCCCCAGCTAGTCATTACTTACCTATTGCACAGTACAAAATAAATCGCTTTTCACATCTGCATGTCTGTTTGTAAGTATATCTTCTTAAGTTCTCCTAAATCATGATATGGATTTGTATGCGGTTTTTACCAATGAATGATTTAACATATATTTAAAATTAATTTTTACATTAAGATTTTTATAAATTGACTGAATAATATCAATATGAATGCGTAAAAGTGGTCGCAAAAAAATTATGCGGACTGAGAGTTTTATAGGCGTAATCAAGAGTCATAATATGAAAACAGTGTATCACGGAATTATTTCTTTTGGAATGATCTTTTTACCATTGCTGTGTTGTTACCAGTACATAGTCGTAGCGAATTGCTACTATATAATAAAATGTCTTACCTAAAAGTGCTTTCAGGTTGTATAGGACATTGCGTAACAAAAGGCGTGCCATCCATGAAAGGAGTTTCCTTCTGGTGCATGCCGTGCCAGTGGACGGTGGTGCCTGACGCAATTAGTGTGTTATCCAAATCCACTATAATCTTGTCGTTTTGGCATACCTATAACAATAATAATGTTTAGAATAAAAAATGTAGATACCATCGTGGACTTAAGCGTTCAAAATGGTGTCCACGGATCCACATGTGGAAGGAGCCATAATATCGATGCAGAGGCTCTTAGATTTTTTTTGTTTCTATACTTCTTAGCAAGCGTACGTAATTTTAATTAAGTGCTTATAGGTTTGTTTTATACAAAATACGTATTGTAAGGACTTAATGCGATTATTCCACGAAGTATGTATTAATAACAGGCAGTATCAATATTTTTTCCTTCATTATTAAAATTTTCCCATGAAATATGTATTATCCAAACAAAATCTGAATCGCTACTGTTTTAATTACCATCCACGTTTGCCCTCGGGCATTTCATCAAAAATACATTGAAAAACCGCTGTTAACATTGTACTAATAATCATTTTAAGCGCTTAAAGTGCTTAATAAAATCCGACAATGTTTTACTAAAACAAAACGAACACTACATACAATTTTAACAATGAATAAATAAAAAAAAAGCGCTGTTACTGAACAAAATTGTATCTAATGCAGAAGGAATGGTGCTTAAAACGTACGAAGAAATGCGTACTTTAAGAAGAATTTCACTGCAAACGACTCGACTAGTCCCGAGTGCACGCTCGAGATAGAGGGGAGGTCAAAAAGTTCGCGGAATGAAAGGGAAGGGGGGTGAATTTAAACATGAAATTATTATTCCTTTTCAATATATTCTCCATTAACCCTAATACACTTTTCAGACCTTTCAAATAATTTGTTTATACCTTCGAAAAAAAATGATTTGTCAAGGCCTTTAAAATAAGCAGATATTGCCGACTTCACTTCATCATCATCCGTAAATTTCTTTCCACGAAGCTCTTTTTTCATGTTTGGGAACAAATAACAATCACAAGGGGCCAAATCTGGACTATAGGGAGGGTGGTTTAAAGTTTCGAAGCCGCACTTGTGTAAGGCAGCCATCGCAACATGACTCTTGTGAACGGGTGCGTTGTCGTGCAAAAGGAGCACAACTCGAGACCATTTTCCCCTTCTCTTTTCTTTAATTGCTACTTTTAATTTTCCCAGTAGTGCAGCGTAGTACTTCCCCGTGATATTGACACCTTTATCTTTATAATCGATCAATAATGGCCCACTACGCGTTTTGGTCAAATACTGTAAGCGTAGTGGGCATTTGATGAAAAATAAATAAATAAATAAAATAAATAAATAAAATCCCCTTGGAATCCCAAAAAACTGTAGCCATAATCTTTCCGGCCGGTTGTGACACCTTAAACTTCTTGGGCGGTGCTGCGCCTTTTTTGTGCCACTGCATTGACTCCTGCTTCGACTAAGGTTCATAGTGATGAACTCAAGTTTCATCTCCAGTCACAATTCGGTTCAGAAATTCATCCCTGTTTTCACTACACAGCTCCAAAAACTCGCGCGAACACTCGACGCGCTGCTGTTTTTGAAGCGCTGTGAGCATTCTCGGTACCCATCTTGCACTGACCTTAGACATGCCAAGATGGTCTGGAGAATATTCAAAATGGTCGTAGATGATACTCCAGTCATCTCTGCGATTTGTTTCTTCTTTAGGTGTGCATCTTCTAAGACAAGTTTTTCAACTTTTTCAACAATGTCTGAGGACGTTGCTTCAATTGGCCGACCTGAGCGCTGATCGTCTTCAATTGAGTCTCTGCCTTGCTTGAAAAGACTATGCCACTTGTAAATCATTGTTTTTCCAGGGCAGGAGTCCCCGTAAGCTGATGACATTTCTTCCATAATGTTCTGAGGTGTTTTTCCTTGCTTAGTGAGAAACTTAATCACGGCACGATACTCAATTTTCTCCATAGTTGATATTTTCTACCCGATTGACTTGTTTATCCAGCGATATCTCAAAGGTTTATGAACCGATTGGGCTGAAACTTAGTATTTATAATTGTATTGAGTCAACAAGTAGCGACAAGTAAAAATAACTACCCCCTTCCATCTCTAAACCCTCCATTCCGCGAACTTTTTGACCTCCCTAACTGCTGTCGGGTGTTATTCAAATTTTATTTTACCAAGTTCTCTCGAGAGCGTGCCGGGATAGTTTATGTCTATGTGTGTGTATATAATATTATGTTACCTCTTCACACCAAAACTATTTGAACTAATCGGACCAAAGATAGCGTAGACAATGACAGCCTTTGATAGCCTCGTTGACCCAGATGGTAGTGGCTCTGCTTTCTGTGCCGTGGGCCCCGGGTACGATACTCGGCCGGATCAAATATTTGTGCGCATGTCTGTTTGATCTGTGTCTGGGTGTTGTAAGCTTATATAAGTATGTACATATATCGGTCATCTGCTTGCCATAGTACAGGCTTCTGGCCTGGTTTGGGACCAGATGACCGTGTGTGGAAGTTGTCCTATATTATTATATTATTAATGGAATAAATAACACATAGCGTAGGTAGTTTCAGTAGTTAAAATTGTGGGTCATTTTAAGGATATTTTTAAAGGTTCGGGCCAAATACCCATACTATCTATATTATTTTGTGAAGAGCCGATTGGCAGGACACTAAAATCGGCTTCGTGTCATTCACCTCACAGCTGATTTTAAACCGGGACTTAATATACGATCTCGCCTTATTTCGGAAGGGGTAGGCAGAGTGTACCCAAGACTCAGTCCCATAAAAGGTACAGCCACATTTCGCTAGTATGTTATTGGTCCCATGTAATAGGAGGCGAGCCTTATATTTCCATCTACCAGGCACAGTTCCAGACTCCATGCTGTCATAGAGATAATTCCTAATGAAAAAATCCAATAAAACCTTGCCTGGCCTGGGGATTGAACTCGGGACCTCATAATCGGCATTCAAGCTTACGCCCACTAGCCTCCGAGGTTGTCTAAACAGGGATATTTATTGACATTAATCTCCAGCGCCAACCCTAGCGAGTAGTAGGTAGATTTGAAACTGAGAAGCCAGCTTTCTGCATATTTTTGTAACTGCGTACGGTTTTAACAAACTTGTTCAACAAAACCTCACATTGTTACGAGCGAAAACTAGGGCTCTGGTAATTTTTTATTTTAAATCGCAACATAAAAGGGAACGGCGTTTTTATGTGAAGGTTTTAAGCTATAAATTGTTAGGGGATATTTTTGGACGGATAACATTGTAGTTCACATAAAAATAAATGGTTTTGTTAAACCTTTGAGTCTGTGTTGCAAAAAGTTCTAGTAGTACCCTATAAACTGAACCGGTATAGGATCATTTTGTTGTCTGTCTGTCTGTCCGTCTGTCAAGACACTTTTTAACGGGAACGCGTGAGTGTATCAAGTTGAAATTTTTATCAACTACTCAGACTTGTGGTCCCTTGTGGCTGTAAAAAAATCATAGTTCTAAGTTAACGCAATCAAAAGTTATGGCCATTTTACTGCATATTTCCATACTTTACGCAAGTAACTAATAAATACAATAAAAGAATTGCAGATATAGATTTATTTCAGCACAGTAAGAGTAAGTGCTCAATGTCCTGGATAAACCTAGGTAGGTATATTCAGAACATAGTAAACAATATAATTTAATAAACTTATAGATATCATAATATTATGTAGTTATTAGGTTTAGCATTATTAAGATTTCTTTTTTCAAAAAAAAACATACATTCACGCCTTTTTCCCGAAGGGGTAGGCAGAGGTGTACCCAGGACTCAGTCCCATAGTAGATACACCCACATTTCGCCAGTATGTTATTGGTCCCATGTAATAGGGGGCGAGCCTATTGCCTTTTTTCTCTTTTCAAGACTGTCTTATTTATAAATGTACATTATTATAAAATGAAAATGCTTTCTTGGCCGTACGTTTGAGTTATCATGTGGAACTTTGTTAATTAAGGGCTGTGGATTTTAAAAATAAATTAAAAAATATAAAAAAAAGATGGCGCTGTTTGTTCTGTAGGTGGATTGCTTTTCGGGATTGGAAGCGTTTTATTTAAGTATGTATACATAGTAAGTATGCATATATACGTATACTTTAACATTTTTTTTCACAATCTTGTAGTTCTGCAATTTGTTTAAAAGAGAAGAAAGAAGACTCTGGAACCTGCCTCTTGTAGGATTATAATTATAATTACTTTTTACTCACTTCTACTGAAGGTCCAGGCATTTTTCTATTAATAACAGTGATCGTCCTACTAAAACCATTCGCTGGGACACAGTCCTTCCTCCCGCAGTCAGTCTTATTGAAAGGACAGTCGAAACACGCCTTACTCAGTGTCTGGTACCATTCCACGGTGAAATGGTAGTAACACGTTTTACTAACGCCTGTGCATTGTCTGTAACACGGGTGGTTCTTTCCATCTAGCTCCCCTTCTGGTATTTTCGGGATAGGTTGGGTAGTGGTAGGTTGTGTAAGGGTAGAATGGGTGGAGGTAGTGGGGTTTGATTGTTTCTTGATTATGTTTGAGTCGTGTCCGGAAATGGCTGTAACAAATAACATTTATTAATTATGTTAAATTAGAATATTGAATGAATGAATGAAAACTCTTTATTGGTACCACAATAAAAAATAATTAAAAAGAAAAACTTAAAACTAGAAAGAAGTAACAACTAAAATAATAAGTAACAAGTTAGTTGTTTTTGACACTAAAAATCGGAACTAAAAACTAAATATTCTTGTTCCTGAAGTCTACAATGGAGTTTCGAAAAGTAACGCTAAATTCAATCAATAAGTAACAAGTAAAATTTAATATCCGCTGTGGAGTTACCGGCTTTAGAATAGTGCTCCACCCTCTCTCCCCGTGGTTGCCGTAAGAGCCGGCTAAGGGTTAATAGACCCAGAGGACGGGCAGCAGCGTCCTCTGCATAAAACCATCGAACTGCGCTTCACAACCCGCCTCCCGAGCGTGTCGAGTATTGGCAAAACCCCCCTTTATAGAGGAGGCCTATGTTCAGTAGTGGATTACCAACGGCTGAGATGATGATGATGATGATGATGAAAATATAATATTGTTACATAAACAAAAGACTAAAATTACCCATTTACGAGGCATTTTTACTCTAGAACTTTAGCAAGGAGAAACGATTTCGTTTGCCGGTTATTTTCCGGACAGAATTTTAATTTTATATTATTTAAAAAAAAATTCACCATGAACTAAGGACAGTCAGAAATATGGCAAAGTTTGGCAAAGCTTTTTTTATACTTTTGATAAATTTGACTACCTTTTAAATCATCATACCAATTTTAATAGATATTATTAAAAGAACCCATTGCTAAACGTTAACTTGTACTTCAATGACCGACATAAAATTACCCTGATCAATATAGCAGGTGCTTATGTCAACCTTTCCTGAAAGCTTCTTTCAGCCACTTTCTTCAGTAAAGTGCAGGCAATACACGTAGGTATGTGTGCGCAGAGCAAACGGCCGCGTCAAGAGGCAATGAAATAACACTCCATGCCACCGAACATGTAGGTGCAGAAGACTGGCCTTATAACATGATTAATACAATAAATGGCAGATGGCGCTCCCTATTACATGGTACACACCCAGTATCGTACACACAGTATCGATATTTAGCACTTACACTAGCTTCTCCCAGTTTGCCATATAGAAAACTTGTGTTTTTGGTTTTCAGTTAATATTTTAATAATTTAGTTTATTTCACGTTTTAAGAATTATTTCAAGAATTATTATTAAACATTTCCATCAAAGTAGGTTAAAAAATTTGATGGCATCTATCGGCCTTCTGCTTATTTGATTTCATGCCCACGGTCCTGAGTCTCGACTGCAAGACGCTCACCAATCAACTGTGTGCGCAACAATCGCCCAACTGTGGCGCAGCTATCGCCGTTGCTATCCAACCAAGGATCAAACCAATCAAGGATGTACGCTCACGACTAATCGCACCATATATCTAGGCTTTAGATATGTGGATTAAACTGTCTTGATACTTTAAGAAAAATTAATATTATTTATAAACTAAATTAAATATTTTGATTATAGGTACATCCTCTTTAAAATGATATATCCCTGGTCGATGATTCGGCGAGTAGCGAGTCTTTTGTAAGTAAGCGGCAAATAAGTCGATTCCCACGACGCCGCACAAGGGTGAGTCTTTTAGCGGTGAGCTAATCACACCGTACTAGGACAGAATTGACAACCGTAACGTAACAACGAATAATTTTAATTAATTTACATATGCCCAAAACCGGATAAATATTATGTATATAAAAAAGCTATTGCCCCACCCCTCATAGGGGAGAGCCTATGTCCAGTACATCCTATATATGTCTATATCCTATATATCCAATACCTGATATGACAATATATTAATATATCATTGGCAAAACTCTTACTTTTTAATGACTATGAATAAATATGACTGCCTCGGTGGCGTAGAGGGCGTATGCTCGACTGCCATCAAGAGGTCCCGGGATCGATCCCCAGGTCAGGCAGTGTTAAATATTGGATTTCCATTAGGAATTATCTCTATGACAGCATGGAGGCTCGCTCCCTATTACATGGGACCAATAACATACTGGCGAAATGTGGGTGTATCTACTATGGGACTGAGTCCTGGATACACACACCTCTGCCTACCCCTTCGGGAAAAAGGTGTGAATGTATGTTATGTTACGTTTATGACTGAACAAATTCGACCTTCCTATGATACATTTTTCAAATCAACAAACAATAAATACACTTATGTTTGTCATATAAAATAGGCTCTGACGTCATTTGTTTATTGTAGATTCATTCAGTAACACTGAATTAATGTTATGGTATTTCAAACAGTCGTTTATTTTATAATAAATACCTAACTTGACTCCTTGAAGAGGAAAACCAGATTGCATCGAACTTGTCATTTATTACGTCACAAATTGTATTTCTTACTATAAAACTCATTCAAGATTTTCAAAACATGTTGATGTGCAATTTTACGTCACAGGCTTTCCTGTGAATAATAATATACGAGTAATGGACACAATAGATATAACATACCTATATACATTCACGCCTTTTTCCCGAAGGGGTAGGCAGAGGTGTACCCAGGACTCAGTCCCATAGTAGATACACCCACATTTCGCCAGTATGTTACACAATAGATATGTTAAAAGTAAATAGTTGGGAATAAAATGTAAATTACATAATGAATTTCGACATACTAACATAGGTATTTTATCAACATTCAACATCTATGGCATATTCCCAGTGCTTCCAGACATCCAAAAGCCATTGATTTTCATGGAATTTAACATTTCTCTAACAGTAACAATCACGAAAACTTAAAAATTGCCAACCAGTGGTATCACTAATCATTGGTTTTGCAGAAGTACGAGGTAATTTCTATACATTAATTCCCGTTAATTAAAATCCGTTTTAAGAGGTTACAGTGATATATAGGATTCACGAGGTCGCACTTTAATAAGATATAGTAATAATTTATGGAACAACTTCCACACATTCATTGTCTTTTGGTCTCTAACTAGGCTAGAAGCCTGTCCAAATGACTGTTAAACATTTAACTTTAATGTATGACACCCAGAGCCCAGATATGGATCAAACAGATAAACTCATACACACAAAATGTTTCACCTTCCTAGGGATAGAACCCAGGACGGTAGCTCAGAAGACAGAGTTACTATCGCTTGACAGAAAAGAGTAGAAAATGATGGAGGCGCCACTATATTTTCCAACAATAAAAACAATTGAATTAACACTTACACTTCAAATTTGTTTCTACTCTTTTCTGTCGAGCTATACCAACTAATCAGGCGGATAAAGTCATTCAATACAAAATTTTAATAGAATCAGACAAGTATCAAAACTCTATTGGCTTGCTATACCAAGCACAGATCGTTCATTCACAGCGGGAAGGTAAAGCAGTGTGCAGGCTGCAGCTATAGGTAAACGATTATATCTGTATTCATGCAGTATGGACATTTGGACTCGGTTTCGGATGATCTACTGACTGACAGGTAAAAAAAAACGTTTAGGCTGGAAACATATCTATGCTATATCTATGCAAGTCTATGAACGCGCACACAGCTACGCTGACGGTACGGGCGTGGGTTGGTACGCGCGTACGGTCGGTCGAGCCGTCGGTCCGGCTCGTCGATCGCACGGACATCGGTCGACCGACGATGTCCAGTTCGCCGTCAGCGTAGCACTGAATGCATTTTCGCAACCGACGATCAGCGCTGATGGTCAGGACGTACGGTCAGCGCTGACCGTCGGTAGAGCACTATACACTCACGTTCCTGTACTAGGATTCCCTATATCGCAGGCGGCATGGCCACATACAATAACACATCACACACACCCAATACCCAAGAAGAAACATTTGACCTCATCGCATACTTGCCCCAGCTGGGATTCTAACCCAGGACTCCTTGCTTCGCAGGCAGAGTTACTACCAACTTAGCGATAAAGTCGTCATTTGTGCGCATGATAATATCGCTATAATATGTATTGACTGCCACGTTGATGTAGTTGTCGCAAGCGCTACTGCCGATCATGAAGTCCCGGGCTCTGTGCCTGGTTGTTGGCAATAGGCTCGCCCCCTATTATACGAGACAAAAAACAAAACTGTACCTACTATGGGACTAGGTCATGGGTTACACCTCCGCCTAACTTTTCGGGAAAAAGGCGTAATGTCATGTTATGTGTTATAACATGACATTTATGTTTTTCATGTTATGCAATTTTAAATTGTCTATGTAAGTAGTACTCTTACTGTTTATGGCTTGCATTCTGTCTTGTCAGTGAATAAATGGGAGTATTGTGGTACCCGTAATCTTAGGTGTTAAGTGTTCCTGCATAAAGGTGAACCTCTGAATTGATTCTACTCTGTATAGTAGAGTAAATTTTGTGGTGTACCTATAATGTAAACATAGGTATTTAGAAATTTACCACGAAACAAAATCGCCAAAATGGCGTGGTGGGCGGGGGGAGGGCGCTAGTTTTTATTTAGATCATTTATTTGACTTCACATTTTTTAGCACATCCTGGCTTACCTGAGTATCACTGCATAACCTTGGTGATAGGATATCGCCCCTAAAATGTCGTCTTGTGTAAGGCTAGACGTGCGGGTAAAATAAAAAAAAAAGTTAATTTTTTTACCCAATATACCAATATAGAAGCCGTTATTCCAAAACCAATAGTTTTAATTAATTTCGATACGATATAAGCATTTATTTAAAAAATCATTGTATATAATATGTACTTAATTTTCTTATAATATAATAGAAATATTTGGCAAAACATCAGGATGATTGACTGATTTTTAGAGGTGTATTCATGATTTTTTTCTATTGAGTGAATATAGTGGAATCGTGTTTGAAGAACATCCACCACCAAAAATATATTATATAGAATAGAATAGAATAGAATAGAATAGAAAGCTCTTTATTGTTGTCACAGCTATTATATCCTGAAGAATAAAATATATATTTTTATTGCAGTGAATTAAACACTTTTTGGGATGATATAAGAAATATTGCTACGTGATGAGTTAAGAACATAGTGTTTGGGACGAGTTAAGAATATTATACCTAAGGGATGAGACGTCACAGGATGAATACTGAACAACCCTTTTCAGGGCTAGAAAATTGGTCTGTTGGCTCTTTTGTCGGCCATAAAATCAATAATGGTTAATGTTCTTGGGGCGCCAACATTAAGTAGGACCAACCAATCAAATAATAATAATAAATTGAATGTATACTCTAACAGAACGGGTTACTCCAATCGCTCGAGTTAATTCATATGGGTTATGTGGACAACCCATATTGTTAGAGTTTCATTCAGGTCGCCAAGATTCCTAAAAGACCCCCGACATGACTTAACCACTGCCCCCTACATATCTCATAGGAAACAGCCACACAAAAAAGCGAAAAAAAGCGAGTCACACGTTTTTTAATTTAAGCCAAACTATGCTTTACATATAAAATGCTATTTTTAAACAAGTACGCGTATTCAATAGAAATAGAATACTGCATTCAGACCAGTATGGTTTCACCAAATGCAGATCAACAACCGATGCGGGCTGTCATCTCATGACTCTTGTCTTGGAGGCTTGGGAGAGTTCACAGGATGCCATTGGAGTGTTTTGTGATCTTTCCAAAGCATTCGACTGTGTAGAACACTGCACGTTACTGCGCAAGTTAGAATTATATGGAATTCATGGGAATGCCCTCAACCTGGTGGAATCATACTTGTCTAGTAGGCAGCAGAAGGTTAGCGTCAATGGTATCACATCTGCTAGTTCTCCTGTCAAGATGGGAGTCCCACAGGGATCAATTTTGGGTCCTTTCCTGTTTTTGGCATATATTAACGATTTGCCTTACATGGTCCACGGTCTAGCAGATATAGTTCTATTTGCCGATGATACGTCATTGATTTTTAAAGTTGATAGGAAGGATACTTCACTAGTACATGTTAATAATACTTTAGCAAGTATATCCAGATGGTTCACAGCAAACAATCTGTTATTGAATGCGAAAAAGACTAAATGTTTGAAATTTTCGTTGCCTAACGTCAGAAGTATAGAACCAATCATAGTTCTTGACGGTGAAAGACTCAATATTGACAATGCAACTTTGTTCCTTGGCATAAATATAGACTCTAAACTGCAATGGAGCACTCATATCACCGAGCTCTCAGGGAAACTAAGCTCTGCAGCTTACGCGGTTTATAAAATTAGGCAACTAACAGATATAGCCACGGCGAGATTAGTGTACTTTGCATATTTCCATAGCTTGATGTCTTATGGGATTCTGTTGTGGGGGTCAGCCGCAGATATAGAAACTATCTTTATACTACAAAAACGTGCGATTCGTGCCATCTATGAGATGCGTCCACGCGAATCCCTGAGGGAATTATTTAAAGATATAAACATACTGACCCTGCCATCCTTATACATTTATGAGAACATCATGTATGTGCGTAAAAATTTACATAAATTCAAATTAAATAGTGACCTTCATAATTTTAATACTAGAAATAAATACAAAATAGCTGCACCTAGCTTTAGATTATCTAAAACAAATAAAAAGACATTCTTAGGAAATAGTGTACGTTTCTATAATAAAATCCCAAAAGAGATAACTGGGCTCTCAGAGGGTAAATTCAAAACCTATATAAAATCTACTTTACTAAAGAAGGCTTATTATAAAGTCAACCAGTACATAGAGGACAAAGATGCCTGGAAACTTCTGCATAGCCGCCTCGCGGCACCTTTAAAGAAAACGAATGTAACCAAACCAAATATTGTAAAACTATCTGTTGAAAAAATTAAGCCCTACAAGTTTCTTGTGCGTTTTTCTTGTAGAGGTATCTTTCCGAACGCACGGTAGACTCAGTACTGTTTATCTTTATTGACGTGCAAAAGTGTCAGATTATGACCTATTTGAATAAATCTGTTTGAGTTTGAGTTTGAGTTTATTTATCAATGAATACAAATTCAGTTCCTATTTTTTTATTTTAAAGAAAATTGTTTGAAACAGCTAAATATTACAAACTCGAATGTTTCTTTTATATTTTCGATGAAGCCTTTTAAAAGAGGGTCAATTGAAGCAGTCAGCTAATTCCTATCGATAAGGTGTATTGAGTACTCTTATGCGAAAACGAACTGAGTGGGGTCGATACTCTCTCGACTCGAGAGGTACTTTTATAATAATAACACCCTTTATGTTTGTTGCATTTTTTAAATATTTTTTTAATAATTCTATACTAGAAAAAAAAATCCTATCTTGCGTATATTATTGTTTATTGACCGTATGGTTCCCAGGTATATGATAGGGCTACCCCTTTCTCGTGCAGTGGGCACAGAACAGATAATAATAATACATATAGGGCTGTTTTTTTTTCTGTTTTCACGCTAAAATTACTGAACCGATTAAGTTGAATGGTACGATAGCTCAGACCCTGGAATAACACAGGTTGTGACGGTGGGTTCCCATCCAGTCACACTAAACGAGTCACACTGTGACACGTTGGGACCATTTCCATCGAGTAACACTATTACTCGTTGCAACCTTTTTTTAAAAATAAGTTTCCATCGAGTAACAGTGTTACTCGTTGCAACATTTTATTGTCCCATCGCGTCACACTGTTACCCGTTGCAACATTTTTTTTCTCAACGGGTTACACTGGTACCCGTTGGCACCTTTTGTTTTTTAATCCGTCCCATCCAGTCACACTGTGACGCAAGTGTTACTCGATGGGAATTTTTTTTCCCAACGTGTCACAGTGTGACTGGATGGGAACCCACCGTTGTGACCTGCATGTCTCTCAGACATATTGGTCACAAATGACGTGTTAAAAAGTTGTTTAGTTTTACAGATAGATGTATTACTACACCTTTTTTACCACCTTGTATATTACTATATAATTGTATATAATTGTATGTACTGCCTCTGCTTTGGCGTGGTGGGTGTAGGCTTGACTGCCGATCATGAGGTCCCGGCTTCGATCCCCAGGTCAGGCAGTGTTATTGGATTTTTCCATTAGGAATTATCTCAATGACAGCCTGGTGTCTGGAACTCTACCCGGTAGATGGCAATAGGCTCGCCCCGTTACATCGGACCAATAACATACTGGCGAAATGTGGGTGTACCTACTATGGGACTGAGTCCTGGGTACACCTCTGTCTACCCCTTCGGGAAAAAAGGTTACAATCACGCCATTTTTGTTATGTTATTTTGTATAATATTCGTATTTAGAGTTTAATTATCGCCTGCGAGACCACGAGTTTACTGAAACGTAGTCCACAAGTTGATCATTTATGAATTAGCCATTAATAAAGTTTCCGCACACGAGGTGTTGTTTACACGTATTATATCTGGCAACACCACAAATAAGCTTTATTCGACGCTCCGCAACCAATGAATATTGAATGAACGTGTAACCAGAACCAACGTAACTAGTAACTACGTGTACTTAGACATTTATTAGGAGTGCTGTGCCCCGCGGTTTCACCCCCGTAGTTCTCGTTCCCGTGGGAATATGGGGATAAAAAGTACCCTTTGTGTTATTTCAGGGTCTAAGTTATCTACGTACCAAATTTCAACCCAATCCATTCTGTTGCATCCGCATTACAAGTCTATTAAGGCTAGCCTTCCACTGTTTAACTTTCAGACTTCCCCTTACATACTCATATCTAAGTTTATGCATACACAGTTTCAGACATTCAATTGTTCTAGATTACAGTTAGAGCGTACGCGGCCTTCTAGGAGTTTGACACAATCCCATGAAAAAATTACCAAATCGATGTTTTGTAGTGTTTCCTCCGAATATAATTAACCCATTCTATAAATTTATATCCTGATATTTTTATAGTGAAGTAACGTATGTCCCTGTTGTTTAATTTTTCTTATAAACCCTTGGTTCTTTCATAGTGAACTTCCAAAAATCGCACTTTAGCTCGCGTGATTAGACGTTCGCTACAAAAATGAAGAGTTTATAAACAAAAATTAAATGATAGGGACATACATTACTTCAACTTTAAAATATCAGGCTATAAATATATCAAATAGGTTTACTGTATTCGGAGGAAACAGGGGAATACAAAACATCGATTTGGTAAATTTTCCATAGGATTGTGTCAAAACTGCTAAGAGGTCCTGTATCCTTTTAATAGATTTTTAATTTGATTGCGTTAATTTTAATAACTTTTAATATTAATGTATGTAATCTGTAACTTCATCTAACGTAATTGATGAACTTGATGTATTTAATCTATTATACTTATTATTGTACTAACTGTGCGCCGCGGATTCACCCACGAAGACTTTGTTCCCGTGAAAATATCGGGAAACAAAGTACCCTATGTGGTATTCTAAGGTCTAAGCTATCTACATACCCAATTTCAGCCCAATCAGACAGCCTGGTTGGCACAGATGGTAGTAACTCTGCTTTCTGTGCCGCAGGGCCCGGGTTCGATCCCCGGCCAGGTCCAACATTTGTGTGCATGAACATGTCTGTTTGATCTGTGTCTGGGTGTTATAAGCTTATATAAGTATGTATATCAGTCCTCTGGTGACCATAGTACAGGCTTCTAGCCTAGTTTGGGACCAGATGACCGTGTGTGGAAGTTTAAAAAAAAAAAATCGGTTCGGTAGTTTTGGCGTGAAAGAGTGACAAACATCCATCCATCCATCGTCACAAACTTTCACATTAATTTATAATATTAGTAGGATTTGTAAAATAGACAAAGTCTGCAATAAATTATTTTTATTATTTTATTTTATTTATTTAGAAAATTTCTAATTGATAAATTCAAAGCCTCTATTACCTTGTGCTACGACTGCGAGATTAGATAGTGACCATATTTCCTTATTAATTCTTTGTTGATTTTAACATTTATTGTGTGCATGAACATGTCTGTTTGATCTGTGTCTGGGTGTTATAAGCTTATATAAGTATGTATATATCAGTCATTTGGTTACCATAGTACAGGTTTCTAGCCAAGTTTGGGACCAGAAGACCGTGTGTGGATGTTGTCCCATATTAAAAAATATATAAAATAATGACTGCCTCGGTGGCGTAGAGGGCGCATGCTCGACTGCCAATCAAGAGGTCCCGGGTTCGATCCTCAGGTCAGGCAAGGTGTTAAAAATTGGGTTTTTCCATTAGGAATTATCTCAGTAACTGCCTGGAGTCTGGAAGTGTGCCCGGTAGATGGCAATAGGCTCGCCCCCTATTACATGGGACCAATAACATACTGGCGAAATGTGGGTGTATCTACTATGGGACTGAGTCCTGGGTACACCTCTGCCTACCCCTACGGGAAAAATGCGTGAATGTATGTTATGTTATGTTTATAAAATAATGATTGTTTGTCAGTCACTGAATACAAATACCTTCATCCTTTAATATAGATGTGGTACCTAAGTAGTTAATATTAATATTCATGATAAGGGATTTTGAAACTTTGCCTAGCAGTTTCGGAATTTTGTGTCATGTTTGTTGTCTGAATTGCTTAAATTTGCGAATAAATTATCTACTAGATAGAACTTTAAATTAAACTAATACATACATCATACAATCACGCCTTTTTCCCGAAGGGGTAGGCAGATGTGTACCCAGGACTCAGTGCCATAGTAAGTTCCTACATATGTACATCCAAATATTATGTTAAATATATTTGGAGGAAACATTGTTAGTATCAATATAGGTAGATAAGTACATAGATTCATCAAATATAAACTCCCATCCTACTTTTTTTGTTAGATACTTAGTGAGTGACAAAACGATCAAATCAGGTGCGTGATGGTAAACATCATGTAACGAGTGGAAATTATTAAATCTTGTAATAAACCTCGTAGAACTCTTTTTACTACATTTTTCCTATAATTCACTCCATATTCCATCATCACTACTTTGCCGCCATATTTCTTGCCATTCTCCCTATTCCATAGAGTATATCACCTCTCAGTACTTCTAATATCAAACCAGTAACCTTGTCATTGTCAATATTCTTGTTGACAGCGACAAAGCCACAGACTAAATCCACAAATCCTTACATTTTCCAAAAATACTTATAACAATCATGATTAATATTTAAATTTTTATAGACTTAGCGGTCTACGCGCATGAAATACAATACGAATAAAAAAAGAAAAATTTCACCCACAGCCGGGATTTGAACCACGCACCCTCCGCACCAATACGTGGTGGGCGCTCCACCATTTGAGCTACTGTGGAGGTACTAGTCGTCGAAATTAATAATTAAGACTATAACATTAAATGAATAATAATAATAAGATTAAAATGTCATAAAAATAAATGCCTACAAAAAAAAAAACATTTCACCACGGATTGCGAAATGCATCACGGTGCGGAGGGTACGTGGTTCAAATCCCGCCCGTGGGTGAAATTTTTCTTTCCTTATTCGTATTAGCATCATGATTGTTCATATCAGACACAGTGCCACCCATCATCATCATCATCATCAGCCTGTGTTAGTCCACTGCTGGACATAGGCCTCTCCTAATTTGCGCCACTGAGCCCGGTCCTCAGCTCTACTCATCCAGTTACTACCGGCTATCCTTCGCAGCGCGCAGTGCAGTGCCGTGCAGAATTTTTAATTTTAACTGTGCCATCCAGGGTTTTAAAATTAAAAATTCTGCACGGCACTGCACTGCGCCTGTAATATTAGTTTGACCCTGAGATATGTGTATATAATTATTCTCACGGTAACTATGTCTACGCGGGTGAAACCGCGGGGCACAGCTAGTATCTCATATAACCGGTCTAAACCCGTATTTGACCACTGAAACGGTCACAAACCATATTGTTTGTTTAGGTACCTTCTGACGACCTTGCGGACCCTTTGAAGTTTACTATAATGGGTATAATCCGTGGGAGACGCGTGATTGCCTTCCATCCTTAGATGCTTCATAACAATGCTATATTGATGAATTACTTACTGACCTATTTACATAATATTATGTAAATTATTATTATTAGCGTCTCTGGCAGACGATTCAAACATTTTAAGTTAAAACACACACGCACACACCCCAGTTTTGCATTTATTAAAATACTAGCTGTGACCCGCGGTTTCACCCGCGTAGTCTTCGTTCCCGTGGGAATATCGGGATAAAAAGCCCTATGTGTTATTCCAGGGTCTAAGCTACTTACGTACCAAATTTCAGCCCAATCGGTTCAGTAGTTTTGGCGTGAAAGAGTAACAAACATCCATACATACATCCATACTTACAAACTTTCGCCTTTATAATAGTATTAGGATTAGGATTAGGATTAGTGTGACTAAATCGACTACTCAACCTCTTAAGACTTATGACACAGCTTTTTTCGCAATTCGTAAGATTACACCAAAAGCGTACTTCATTAATTGCCTGATCGTTTAAAGCCGGGACTACAGCTACGTGTTAGCGTGTTATATAACAATATTCTGTTAAATAACACCAAAGCCACGCCCACTTTTCATGTTAAGCCGGGTCCGCAGCGGCATGTTTTTGTGTTATCTAACACAAAAACACATGAAAAGTGGGCGTGGCTTTGGGTGTTATTTAACAAAATATTGTTATATAACACGCTAACACGTAGCTGTAGTCCCGGCTTTACATCAGCAAATCACAACTACTCGTACTATTTCGACCCCCGCGGTGGTATTACGAGCATGCAATCGCGTAACAACAGTAGTAAATTTTGCTGTCAGACGTCATTTTTTGTATGCAGTTTGACAGCAGACATTAAGCAATTTAAACGCTTTCCACACTTCTGTTGCGTCCGTAATAAGGGGGCCGGTCGTCTCTCGTGGCTAATCCTGGTAAGTTTTTAGGTCTTTTGAAGGCCTCTGTCATGACCTAACCATTATACTCTATGACATAGGTATAACGACATCTAGGATTAACGGCTTAAAGTGCCTTCCGAAGCACGTTACCGTTCAGATGTGATATGCTCGTACATGTTATGAGGCTCAAACCCAACGCATTGAAATGTTCCCGCTGGGCTACTAAAACTTAAGATACTTTTACCTGACTCTCTAGATAGATAGATAGATTTAGATCCCCCTGAGCGATAAGACCGCCAACTTTTACACCATTTCTAGTTTGAATTTTTGTTATTTTCTGTACAGTGATTTGTAAAAGTACATAATATTATCCTAAGTTATAAAAAAATAAGAACTTACATAAGCTGATCAGGATCAATCCCAGGTAAAATGAACTCATCTTGAACCTGAAAAAAAAAAAAAGGAAAATCATTTGTTTTTGTTACTCTAGGAGCAGAAGGAGTGCTTTGAGGAAGTACTTTATATATAAGCATTTTTACTTTATATAAAGCACTAAGACCGGAACTGTCATCGCCAATGCGACAGAAAAAAATTAGTGGTTAATGTTGGGTAACACGCGGCCTTATAGGAATTTGACACTTTCCCATGAAAAATTTACCAAATCGATGTTTTGTATTCCCCTGTTTCCTCCAAATATTATTAGAACATTCTATTAATTTATATAGTGATATTTTTATAGTAAAATAAAGTGTGTCTCTGTCATTTTTGTTTCTCTTATAAACTCTCGGTTATTTCATAGTAAACTTCTAAAAAGCTCAGTTTTACTCGAATGATTGGACGGACGTTCACTACAAAAAAAAATTGTTTTTTTTTACAAGTAAATAAAATGATATGGGCATAGATTATTTCAACTTCAAAATATCAGGATATAAATATATCAAACAGGTTTACTGTATTCGGAGGAAATAGGGTAACACAAAACATCGATTTAGTAAATTTTCCATAGGATTGTGTCAAATTGTTAAGAGATCGCCATTTCATCGGTCGTTAGAGCCCGCATGTAAGGTGCGGGAGATTTATGTTCCCGCATGCCGTAGGGACCGCATGCTGTAATCGTTTTCATCAGTAGAACTGGGTACGCGGGGTACGGGACATTTCCATTAAGCTGTGGTAAGCCGTGTGTAAGCTGTATGTAAGCCGATAGCCCGTGTTTGGAGACTTCCCGCATGCGATATAACGACTGAGTTAACGACCATAGAAAATGAGCCATAAAGTTAGTACGTCTACATATTTAAAGATAAGCTATAATATAGTTACTAATAATGTTGTTACTACCAAAGATTAAAGATACAATTTTCATATTATGTTATTAATATTAAATTTTTATAAAAACAACCCTTTTTGGATTGCCATGGTAAGGTTAAATAAACAAAGTATCAAAACGACGTACCCATTTTAATTTCCCGAGCGTAATAATATTTTTACACATTAGTGGTCGACCTATGATAAGGTATATATATTTAATAACAACATACATACAGTCACGCCTTGTTCCCGGTGGGGTAGGCAGATACTATTTCCCTCCACTTGCTACGATCCTGACACACAACTTTCGCTTCGTTCACTTTCATGACATTTTTCATACATGCTCGTCGGTTGTAGGTACTTTTGACTTGACCTTTCCTAAGAACAACGTCAACTTGTTCATGAAAAGTACGCCCGCGGTCGACCGCTACCGACTTGACCATTCACACTAGCCTTATAAATCTCTTTTGTTAATCTCCATCAGCATTCCTTTAACTAATAACATATTATAATATATTCAATGTATGGTTTACCAATTTATCCTGTGTATTGCAGCTGTGGGTTTTCAGTATCTCATGTTGAGTGACGTTCAAATGTTTATAACTAGTTAACTATTATTGTCTTCCTCATATTATATGCGCTCGGAGCACGTGTTTTTCTACGATAAGATTTATTGGTTCATAATAATATTATGGGAACAGTTTTAGGGATGTGCCGTTTGGATGAATGTAAGTCTTATAAACCTAACATAATATTTTATATTTTTATAGACTAAGCGGTCGAATTTCGCTTGAAATGAAATGAAATTAGGTAGGATGTGAAATGCATCACCTAAATATGAACATACACGCCCCTTAAGGCGTTAGGTAGATGGAATAGAAAAATTTCGCCGCTGACTAATAAAGACGCTGGGTTGTCCCATATTGGAAGTTGTCCCGTATTATTGACTAATACCTCCATGGTAGCTCAACTGGTAGAGTGCCGACTTCGCGGTATAGTGCGGAGGGTGCGTGGTTCAAACTCCGACCGTTGGTGAAATTTTTCTTCCCATTTCATAGAATAGAATAAACTCTTTATTATCACCAAAATAAAACAATACATATTAAACTAAAATAATCTATACTATTATATAAAGAGAGAAAGTGATTTACTAACTGACTCATCAACCCAGAGCCAAAACTACTGGACCGATTATGATGAAATTTGGACAATAGATTATTTTTACAGTCTAGACAAGTAATAAGAAAGGATTTTTCAAAATTTTACCCCTAAGTGTATTAAATAGGGGTTGAAAGTTTGTATGGAGTTGACTTCATTTTTCAGCCGATTCATTTCAAATTTTGTAGAAACATTCTAAAATGAAAATAATTTAACACGTGTTTCAGCGTTTTCAAAAATTTTAGCCCTTATGTGGAAAAATAAAGTTTAAAAGTTTGTTATGAATATTTTAGTTCCAAAAATGCTCGCTAGATGGCGCTACAGGAAAAATTAGAATATGCTGACAATATTTTCTTGCAAGATGTAAATAGGTACCCTAATGCAACATTTTAAGTAATTTATTTCTAACATGCATAAAACGCATAATAGAAAACGTTCTGCAAATAATTTAAACGCGGTTTTGATTTCGCTTCTCTTTATCATACCTAGCCCCTTTAAATTGGGTTGCAACGACATCGAATTATCGATGCTCTTGGATGCTTTCAGTGTTTCCTTAATCCGTATGCCGTATTCGTTTCCAGATTATTAATATAATATACACTTAGTGACTTGGTGCTGCCGGCCTTTGCTTTTTTAAATTTTTGTTTGTAATGAATAGGCTCTGAAACTACTGAACCGATTGAAAAGAATTATTTCACTTATGGAAAGCTTAATTCCGTATGAGTGACATAGGCTATATAAGATTTTGAAAAAAAAATAGGGATCCGTAAGAAAACTGCAATATATTGTGAACCAAGGTGTCACTTAATTACCTAATATATTCATTAATTTGCGTGCGCTGTGAAATCTATTGATGGTAGAATAAAATAATGTATGAGAGGTTTTTAGTACTTATCAATATCTACAAAATAGTCCACGGTCATTTATATCCATCTATTTTAGTTTAGTCACAATAATCGAAATAGTCATGCGCTGTAAAAAGTATTGGTGGCAGAATAAGGTAATGTACTAGGGGTTTGTAGTACTTATCAATACCTACAAAATAGTCCACAGACATTATATCCGTACCTATACTTTGGTTTAGTCACAATAATCGAAGAAGTCATTATTTATATGCGGCATGAAAACTATTGGTAGTAGAAATAATGTACTAGGGGTTTGTAGTAGTAGGTACTTATATATCTACAAAATATAAGTGCGTGGTAAATTTGTGTTTAAGGTTTGGTCACTGTAACAGAAATAGTCATTGATTTGCGTGCGCTGCGTAAACCATTAGGGTTATATCTATAAAAATACAATGTAACACGTATTTACTCCTGTTAAAACGTTCACTATACATACTTCTGCTACCCGTGCGAAGCCGGGGCGGACCACTAGTATAAACCTAATTCTTGGTTGACAATGGGCGGCCTTAACGCTTTAAGCGATCATATTATATAACATCACATGAAAGTTTGTTATTTATGTATGTTTTTTAAATGCACCAAATTTTTCGAACATTTTTTTATACTCTTTTTCTCCATTTTCTCCATTTTATGAATGAAAATATTATATTAAAAAATTGTGTTTTTCGGACTGAATGGCAATTTTACCAGCGAAATAACTGGGCATGAGGGTCTCAGGGTGACAGGTGCAGTGCAGTGCCGCATAGAATTTTTAATTTTAAAACACTGGGTGGCACTGTGTCTGATATGGGCAATCATGGTGCTTACCATCAGGCACCTGATTTGCTCGTCTTGTCACACACATAAAAAAAACTTACTAGAGTAATTCCTGCGACTTCGTTCTCGAGAGAATTTTAGGAATTCTTTTCTTATCCCTTATCTACATTATGTGCAAAATTTCAGCTCTCATGTCTAAGGTTTGGAGCTAGGTGTTGATGCGTGAGTGGATCAGTTAGTCAGGACTGATAATTTAAGCAACTTGTTACAAAAAGTTAAAGTAATAATTAAGGGGTGCATCTACCCGTCAACTTAAACAACTAAGTACAAATAAGTTCGAAATTCACAAAAATAAAATCGACATGTCATACAAATTGGCCGATCATGATACGTTATACAGCATGATACGAGTATGTTTCGTGTCCGACGGAATTTTTTTTGCGAATTTCGAAGTTCTTAAGTATTACTACACCTTTTTAAACACGTTGTATTAGAGATGACATTTTATTTTTCTTTTTTTTTTTCTAAATTCCTAATAAGTACAAAATAACGTAGAATGTAAAAAGAAAGCAAATAGACTCAACATACAATCACGCCTTTATTCCAAAGGGTAACCCAGGACTCAGTCCCATAGTAGACACACCCACATTTCGCCAGTATGTTATTGATCCCCGGGCACAGATCCAGACAAATAGACATACTTGTCACATTATGTAATTTTATCATTAAATGAATAATTATCAAAAACTCAATTAATTCTATTACTTGACTAGTTTCCTAACAAAAGACTATTAAAATAACTAACCTAATTATAAAGATATAGGTACAAGGGCGACCGGAAATTAATTCGATCAAAAGTGTTTCTTTTGGAAATGATAAGAAGAGTTAGGTTTAATGTTTTTTACATTCTAAAACACGAATAAAAAGGGCATAATAACGTTACCTTAGATGCCTTGGAGTAGCTCAAACATTGTTAATTAAAGTGGCATTATAATACACTGTTTGCTCCATTTCCGGTTGTGTAATATTTGATATTCATATATTTGACATAACGTTCATTTGATATAATTTCACTTGATATTATTTCATTTTATATAATAAACTATTAATATAACATGATTTTTGACATAATTTCATTTTTATTTGATACATTTTTCACTAAAACTACAAAATAAAGTTAAAATTTCTCTTACTCTAGGTGACAGAATGTTATGAACTTTATAATATAACAGAGTCGCATTTAGCGCTTCGCCGGCCATTGCCGCGGCACGCTTGAACCCTAAACCTAACAGACGGTGGAATGTTCTGAACTGTATAATATGGCGGAGTCGCTTCTATCTCAAAATATTATGTTTAGATCAGTAAATTGGTAAACCAAATAAAAATAATATGAAATAAAAATTAAAGTAAATATGTTTATATCAAATGTAGCAGTACACCAAATGAAAATTATATCAAGTGAAATTATATCAAATAAAAATTATATGAAATGAATGTGATATCAAGTGAAATTATCTCAATTGTTTTATACCAAATGAGACGCACTATTTTATATCACAATGACTGTGCCCCGCGGTTTCACCCGCGTTCGCTGCTGCTCACTCTCCGAATATGTCCCTACTGCCGGGTCTCACGGATTCCACCAGATAAGGAAGAGGTGGCCATATTATATAGCCACGGCCACACGGTCAATTACCACAAACACCACTAGCTCCACCAGCTGTTGACCTGCTTGTATTTCTTACATTAGGAATTTCTTAATGACAGCTATAAGTCTGAAACGGTATCCGGTAGATGGCAATAGGCTCGCCCCCTATTAAATGAAACTTAAAAGTACATCATAACTGGCGACCATGTGTACCTATCTCCTAAGGGTCTGAGTCATGGAAAATCTCTGTCCCTTCGGAAAAGAGCGTTATATAACTCTCGTTATGCAACTCTCGTGTCACAGTGTTTGTAACCAAACTCCGCCGAATCCTTTTTTATGATTTGTCATCATCAACAAATACATATAACATTTAAGACGTATAATTTTGAATAAATTAGTAGGAATTAAAAAATAATGGTTGGTATTTTGTTTTTTTTTTATAGGTAATCGTGGTCCACAGCGCTCCATTCCTCTTTCAACCATAGACAACATCCCCACACACAATCAGTTAGTTGTTTTTTATTTCACTACCAAAATATTCACTACAAATAATTTATATGGCAAAACGTTTTCCGGGTTAGCTAAAATTGTCACTAAAATCACTAATAAATTTTTAATAATAATAGAATAATATTTTCAAGGGCATCTCTAGTCTATTTAATCCAGAATGTTTGCAGTCAATCTGTTTTATAATGCAGATTAATCTTTAATGTATTGAATTAGTTCGTTTACTCTCTGATAAAGGTTCTTTTATTGATGCTTTGTTAGAATTTCTAGGAACTCACACGTGAGCTGTTATAGAGTATAATATATAAGGTTCGCCCTGGACTTGCCTGTAATAACAATATTAGAGGCAAACTATATATTTTCCCTTTAGAGTGGTTTGAAGCACCTGGATTTTCTATAGGTGTGCATGTCGGCTATGGATTTTCAAGGTGTAAAAATCCTGCTAATATTATAAATCTCAAATCTTAGAACAATGTAAAAAAGTTAGTTAAGGTAGTGTTCTAAGTCAACCCCAGCGCCATTTAGCGCTGTTTCTTGTATGTATATTTGTACCGTATTCACGCTAAAACTACTGAACCGTTCCGTTCCATACTGTACTGTATTTACAATTTTTAATGTCAAAAACAACGTGCACAGTGCACCGCCCTCCCGCCCGCAAAATTGCATGCAAAGAGGAAATGCTATTAGGTATTATTTTCGTTAGTGACACCATTCATATATCGACACGTGTTCGCGTCTATACGACGCATCATTAGGAAATAGACTCTGACCCCGCTGAAGGGAGCGAGGAGCGGCGTCGTACTAACATTTGTCGCCCTTACAATTACTTCTTGACACTAAAAACTAAATATTCTTGTTCCAGGACCTTACTATAATATATATATATATACTATAACGATGTATGCCATATTAGTCCCGAATGTTCAGCCCACCCCATTATTCGTCCCGCATGATAATATTGGTCCATATTCGTCCCACATACCTATAGTATTGTCAGTACAGTAAGCGACAAATGTATAATTTATAACCACTACCAATACGTACAAACAGATGTAACAGTTGTGCTGTGTTATGTAAAAGTTAAGGAAAATAAATAAACTAGATAACATCCTAACAGGAATCTATTTCTACTTAAAACTACTTAAAATATAATTTATTAAGAAAAGATTTTTTTTTAAAAGTGGTTTACAATTTGTTATTTGATGTTTGTTACCCTTTCACGCCAACACTACTGAACAGATCGGCTGAAATTTGGTAGCTTAGACTCTGGAATAACACATTGGGTACTTTTTTTTCCGATATTCCCACGGGAATGATGTCTACGCGAGTGAAACCGCAGGGCACAACTAGTGTGATATATTACTGATGAAGTGTGGGCTAGGAGACTAAATCTTGGGTACATCTCTACCTACCCCCTTCGGGTAAAAGACGTAATGTTATGTAGTGTCTTATACCTATATAATAAGCTTACCTATTTGATTGATCAACGTTCCTTCAAACACTAGAATCACAATTTAATAATATTTTACTAAAATAAAAAGTCAAATATTAACTAAATACTTAATTTATGTAATGGCACTAAATAAAAAAATGAAAATTTTTAAAGTATTTTTTACTATTCATCTCATATTAACTGCCTCTACTAAATTACAAAAAACACACTGAACGAACACTCCACTCCACATCTCTCTATATAAATTGCACCTATCGTCGAATGAAGGTTTTATTCATAAACTTAGGGAAATATTGTTAATAATATACGTAATAGTAAACTCCTGAACTAATAAGAGTAGGTATTTAGGTCTCTACGTAACAACGGAAGAACCTTGTTGTAGTATTTAGAAGGAAAAATGTGAGATAATTAGGTTAAAATGAGTTATTGGGGTTACAAGGTGCATTGAGAAATTATCTTAAAAGACACGTTCACCTTCAAAAAAATTAAGAGGGTATAATATCATAAATACGAGAAAGACAATCCTTTGAAAAAAATCCTAAATCGATTTTTCATATTCCCCTGTATTCTATTCATGTTTCCAAATATTATAACCAATTCTAAGGATATAACTTATGTTATATCCTGATATGACTGCCTCGGTGGCGTAGAGGGCGCATGCTCGACTGCCAATCAAGAGGGCCCGAGTTCGATCCCCAGGTCAGGCAAAGTGTCAAATATTGGATTTTTCCATTAGGAATTATCTCAATAACTGCCTGGAGTCTGGAACTGTGCCCGGTAGATGGCAATAGGCTCGCCCCCTATTACATGGGACCAATAACATACTGGCGAAATGTGGGTGTATCTACTTACTATGGGACTGAGTCCTGGGTACACCTCTGCCTACGACTTCGGGAAAAAGGCGTGAATGTATGTATGTATACCCTGATATTTTTATAGTGAAGTGAACTATGTCTCTGTCATTTTAATTTCTCTTAGAAACTTATGTTTTTTTCATACTAGAACTTCTAAAAAGCCAAGTTTTACTCGCGTGATTAGACGTTCGCTACAAAAACATGGAGAGTTTATATAAGAAAATAAAACGATAGCGACATAGTGTATTTCATCTTTAAAATATTAAGATTTAGATATATCAAATAAGTTAATAATAATATTTGGAGGAATCAGGAAATATAACAGCTATTTGGTAAATTTTCCATAGGATTGTGTAAAACTGCAAAGAGGTCGCCTTTCATGTTAAGATATTTTTTAATTAGTTATTGATAATCAGCTCAGTACATAAAACCAATTACACTAATTGACACGGAGAACATAGATAATTTACGGGTCTCCGAGCGCGAGCGAAGACTTATCAATATATCGAAGAGAACAAAATTCATTCAGAAAACATAAATATATTAGCAAATATTAATAATGTCAAAATAAATTAAATTAAATTCATGATTTTGTCTCTGAGAAAACCTAAGAAAAATACCGTCAAAACATATATACTCGTATATCGGTAAAAAATAGAAGTCTGGATTCCCTTCCAAGAGAGCGCTGATGGTAGAGAGTATTCAGGTTATGGCACGCGCTCGATACTGTGCGGTTGAAAGGTACGTCAAAAAGTGTATGTCTCCGAATAATTGTGAAAATAATATTGTGAAGCAGATAAACGGGACAACTAATTGTGAAGATCAGGAACATCAATTATACGGCGGAAGATCTTATAAGCCAACGCAGTCAAGCCAAAGCAACCAAAGCAGCCTTGGCCCTCCTAGTTTGAAAGAGTTATAACTGAGACATCCCAAAGTAAATGCTGTGGGGTAGGTACGATACATGAATATAGATTATATCCAAAGTCAGGGTGGTTCATAGGTGAATTCGTAGGGACTCCAAACACAAGAACTAGTTCGAACTCACTACGAATAAGCGCATCAAACAAGAGCTTTATTACGTGTTCATTTCGGAATTTACTTGAGTCCCTTAAGTAGTACAATTCCCAAGCGGTGAAGCCTCCCCTGCAGCACACTGAGTGAGGTGTTGGTCTAATATGAAACCCATCACAAAGGTTCTGAGCAAGATAGTGTCGCCAATTTTATAGTCGACCATAATTGGTGCCGCCGCATTCGGCTGAAACTCATGACACTTCCGAAGTCCCGGGTTTGATCCCCAGGTCAGGCTAAGTGTTATTAATTTTCCATTAAGAATTATCTTAATGACAGCCTGGAGTGTGGAACTGTGCCCGGTAGATGGCAATAGGCTCGCCCACTATTACATGGGATCAATAACATATGCTAGCGAAATTTGCGTGTGCGTAGGTCACATACTTAGTAGTAAGTATGGGACTTGATTCATGGGTCTAACCTTCGAGAAAAAGGCACGATGGTATTTTATGTTATATTATGTCATGTTGTTGTGGTTTAAAAGACGTTACCTATAATAATAATAATACGTGATCTATGTGCGCGTGCGCATCAATGCGTAATACAAGGAATACCGACTTTAAAAATATACTTGCTGAAGGGATATTCAAAGATGAGAGGGCAGAGGACAAATGTGTCAAATATAAATACTCGTAGGTACCTATTTACATAACATTACTCGTATAATTACAATTACATACCTAGAATCAGTTAAAAAATGTAAGGAAGGATAAGAATCCTTTCTTACATATTTTAAACCAAAGCCAGAAAGGCAGACATAGAAATTATGTGTGCCTTTCTGGGTTGTATGTCTGTCTGAATATATATCTGTCGTCACCGATTGTAGAATTGTCCACATCATGAATAAATGTTCTTTCATTTCATGAAATGGTTGCATTTCTTGATGTGGGCAACCAAATTTGATTAAATCGTTAAATCTTAACCGTTTCACAATTTTGTCATGGCGATATCGTGAAAAATAAGGTGTCCATAAAATATTTCCTAAAAATCCAGAATATTTTACGAGCTTATTTATTGTTGTATAAGTACGACAGACATTTATTAAAACTAAGAACTTTAGAAAATATTAAAAGAATCATAAAATACAACACAGATAATTTAAATGGCATTATGTATCCTAAAATTCAGGTTTAGGAAAAACTATTCTTTTAATCCAAGTTATTTACTTAATTCCTACTATCATTTAAATAGCAAAAACGTCACCACATATTATTTTTTACCTATGTCGACACATAAAACAGCTCTTCCTCTTCCTCTATCTGTAGTTATTGTAGCATGACCATTTCATGATGTAGTCGCGCGTTTAGCTAACCATATCGATAAGCGATTTCTTACCATCGATCTGAGACCAAGGCATATCGTAATGTGGCCAGTGGACACTGAAAAATCTCATGAAATGAGACCATTTTATGAAATGATCGAACATTTCATGACATGGGCAATTCTACAATCGGACCACGACATATCCACCAAGTCCTCCTAAACCACGTAACTCATTCTTATGCGGTTTTCACTGATGGTTAAAGTGGTTCAAGAGGGAGATTTATATATATTCTTTTCAACATCCTTACTTGTAACATGACCGTTATCTCAACGTATTTAGGTTCATTATACTGCAATCTATAGATTTTTAAAAATATAAAATAGCCGTGTGAAGCTGGATTGGATCGCTAGGAAAGTACCTTGCCAGTAGAATAGTAGTACCTAAGTACAGTCTTGTCACTCAGGCACACCCCGGACACTTGACTCAATCCCATACAAAAGCCGCGCTATAACTATCTACTACACAGACACTGCACACATAGAGTTTTGTACACGTATATGAGTGTGGGTGAGGTGATTTCCCATAGAAGCGGGTCTCGTCGAGAGCTCAGTCTCGCTCGCGGTGTTAGGAAGGCGCGATTGGTGGGCGGATGACAGTGTCCACTCTATACGTAGTATTATTATCGGCTCTGTGATTCAGGCATCGCTTTAAATATCTTTGCAAATGCGACGGTACTAAATTTAATCGGTTCATATTTTTCGATTCGTGTTTATTTCAAGTACTAAACTTATTATTAGGTTAAACTTATTATTACTATTAGGTGTGACACTAAATTTGACACATTTTTACAGCTAAAGGAAATAAAAGACAGTTTCCATTGCTAAAATAGTGTACTTACTTATTTTTTCGCATTACAAAATATTACTATAAATTATAATATCTACAATAATTAGCTTATTTATCTAAGTATAATATCACATAATCACCAGCGACATTTCAAATATCGTGAAAAATAACGACAAAAAAACATTTTTATAAAATGTTTGTTTAATTTGGCTAGTCGATATAATTTGGATCACAGATAAGAAAATCTCAAGGCATAATACAGTAGGTAGCTCTTTGTTAGCTTATTTGATAATATAGCATAGCGTATTTTTGCACCAATCGAAGCGTATTATAGAAAATCTTAAAGTTAATTTTGCACTTAACAACCTTTTTCAAACGATGGGGGATGGGCTGTAGTGACCCTACAGTCCATCCAATCTAAGAAGTACCGGTTGACGTTTCATCTTTTCAAGCCTAAATAACTTTGCATAGGCGTAACTCACACAATCTCAATAACCTCGGCCGTAAAATAATGGAATTATGATTTTTATCATAAGATGTATACTATTCTTTATCACTACATTTAAATACAAAAATCCTTAAAGCAAATTAAGAAAAGTCAAACGGCACTTTTTAAATTTAATGGGTTATAATCATTATTAATCTAGAAAATAGGAATAGTTTATAATGGAATAAATTATACTGACAAAAATGGTCATTATAATATGAGCCAATATATTATGAGCGCTAAATCAGTAAGGATGCTAATTTCAGTCAATAAGGAGTCCATACATTATCTTGCACACCCAAACTGAATTTAGCGCTCTGAAAATTTTGATAATGTAATCGACGTTATAGTCAACTTTATCTTAAAAATATCAGGATAGAAATTTATCGAATGGATTAATTATATTCGGAGATTCGGGGATTCGGAATGCAAAACGGCAATCTAGTAAATTTTTCATTATAGGATTGAGTCTTCATCAAAAGTTTTAAGTGAATTGCTCGTTCATACAAAGTGAAAATGCACAAATATGATGAAACAGAGAATAATTTGCCACTGAATTGTTTATGGTTGGCTCTGGATCCAGCCCCAATTTGCGTGAAAACATATTTGGTTAATGAAAACCTTACAGTTTCTTCGTATTAATGAAAATTGTAAAAAAAGGTTTAAGTTATGTTAATGTTTTTTTTAAATAACATAAAAACCATACGGCTTTTCCGCAAAATATGTTTTCACGCAAATAAGGTCAGATCCAAAGCCAACCACAAACAGTGGAGAATGGTTCTCTACTTTTTTGCATTTGTGCATTCACGTTGTATGGACGAGAATCCCCTTAAAGACTTCGTATCTAAAGTGTTAGTTAAAGTAAAATATCAAGGTCACTGCAATTGATGCAAAAAACACAACACGAAAAAGTCAAAGACTTAAATTAAGGAACAATCGATATATACATAAAAACGGTAAGTACTATTCATAAATCGTGAAAGCGGAGTCAAATTGAAGACCCTACAAATAAATACAACTTTACACAACTAGACTAATAAGTACAAACTCGTATTCGATACGATTCACAAAATCTTTACAACAAACGTATACCTAATACTTTTATCATTGACAATATTATCATTTCAAGAGATGGGGGACAGTAGCAAGAAGCAAACGTAATTACACAGAACTCATCAGAGTTTTTATGCCCTATTTTTGTGCAAATGAGACTTTTAGTTCACTTAAAACTGCTGAGGAAAATAAGTCCCACTAGTTTATATTTAATACATACTTGTAAAAAGGAAAAAAAACAAAAGTCAATTCACGTTCGATGGTAAAAAGTCAATTAGCCATTTACCTCAAAAGGCTTTTGATATTTAAAAAAATAGTTCAAATCAATATTTAAAAACCTTCGGAGGAAAATAACAATAGCTTTGAGACACCAAAATCTATACGAAAACAAATGAACCAATGGTAAAAGTATCCAATAATTAAATAATTTATACTTAACTGCAAAATAAATAGGAATAAAACTACGTTTCATTTAATTTAGATAACCAAAGACAACTTAAAACAACAACAGATGATACACTCAACACGCTAGCAGAAGATGTAGTGTTACCAACCATTACAACTGGCCACCAATGTGAAATAGTTATATAAGGATTGTCGATCTTAGGCTTTTCTGTCGTCGCCAATTCTAACATATTATCAGGCATATAATTTCCGCAAGTAGGAAAATCTTTTGGTACGGGAACCATGTCTTTATGCTCGCCTACTTTGAAAACCAATGCCATGCCAATTTCCACGTGAAACTCTATATGACAATGGAACAACCAATACCCAGGGTTGTCAGCTTTAAACCTAATAACAGTATAACCTCCATCTGGCACTGTAACTGTATCTTTAATTGGAGCGTTTTTGAGATTTCTCTTTAGTAGACCAGCCCTATCAAACGCTTGTATTTCTTCTATAGTTGTTTCTTTAGCTAGTCTTCTAAGACCGACTACTCTGAAAGAATGTCCGTGTAAGTGGAAAGGATGGTTTGCATCAAAAGTAACACCTTCATCTACAATGACAATTTCAACTACAGAATTTAGTTTGACGGATAATACGTGGGAACACTCGCAGTAGTCCTCCTTACATTCTTCGTCGATGGAGGAGGAATTGCAGAACTTTTCTGGTGAAGGTCTTGTGATGAGGAGAGGACTTGAAGGCATCTTCATGCTGATATGGTTCAGTTGTGGTGTGTACAGGCGATTTGGTTTTTCGGGAACTGAAAGTAATAGGTTTAATTGAACATTTTCTTTATTTAGCCATTTATTTAAAAGTATAGTGATATATATATCAGTGTCTAATGATTTTCCCAAAATAATAAGTTTTGCTTTTCACTCAAAACTATGCAAAAATAAATTTTATATTAAAAACAAGATTATAGTAGAAAATAAAATTATAACGACACGTACATAGTTTACTGCGTCTTAAAAATATCAAGATATTAATTTACCAAATGAGTTAATTAAATTTGAAGGAAATAGGGAAATAAAAATCATTGATTTGATAACATATTTTTAGAAGATTGTGTCTAATTGTTAAAAGTGGTGTTACTTCTTAAGGATTTTTTATTGAAAAAAACAAACTTCAATTAAAGAAATGAATTTAATACATACCTTGATAATACCCGTAGTAAGGCGACCGATGGAAATGCGAGTTGTTCTTAGCGTAGAAGTCGTAAGCTACATAGAACTGATAGTCGGCGACTTCCTTCAAACTATCGTCTGGTCCGGCGAGAGATCTCATCTCCGCTACGCTAATGGTTTCGTCTTCTTCTTCTCCCTTGTTAAGGGCGTTTAGTTGCTGGAAGAGAATTATTAAGTCAGTGTTATTCAATTCTTTATGTGTGGCCACCTTTATCAAGGAGCTAATTTATGATTTTATGAGCTAATCCTAGCTACTTGAAATTTAACACAATTCATGAAAAATTTATTAAAATAAGTCTTAAAAAAGACATTTTTAAACGTCAATATATAATAACAATAACTAGCAATAAATCTATCGCGCGTTCGGAAATATACACTACAAGAAGAAGGCATAAGAAACTTGTAGGGTTATTTTTTTTTAGACTGCGAGTTTTAAAATATTTGGTTTGGTTCAAACTCAAACTCAAAAAGATTAATTCAAATAGGTCATAATCTGATACTTCTGCACGTCAATGAAGACAAACAGTTCTGAGTCTACCGTGCGTTCGGAAAGATACCTCTACAAGAAGAACGCACAAGAAACTTGTAGGGCTTAATTTTTTCAACAGAGAGTTTTACAATATTTGGTTTGATTATATTTGTTTGCTTGTAAGGTGCTGTGTGGTGTTTATGCAAAAGTTTCCAGGCATCTTTGTCCTCTACGTATTGGTTAGCTTTATAATAAGCCCAGGTAAGGATACCTTTACTAAGTAAATAGTGAGTAATAGTGAGTAAGGATACCTTGTAGATTGTTTTCCAATAATTTTAATACGAGTAAAACTTACCAATCCTTCATTATGCAATTCGTGCCATGTAGGGTCCCCGGGTGGCTCGGATTCCATCGCTCCTTCATAGTGTAACACACCAACTTGCTTTGCCTTTGTGAAGCTGTGAACCACATAAAATATAACATAAAAATTGTGTTTATGTTTCGTAAATTACTCTACAGATCTAAGGTTGACAGTGGAATTCAAATGTCGGCGAATTTTTCTTTACTTTCGAACTACGAGTTTGATACGTAGATGCAACCTTTTTAGTATTACTACACCTTCTTATAGCTCACGCTGTATAGTAAGAAATTAAATTCAGTGCTAAGGGTAACGGATGGTTTTAGGTACAAACAACGTGTGTCTCATCGTGGTTTTCTCTTTACACAACATCGCGACAACCGCACTTACTTATTGTATTCTTGTGTAATTTGCACGTAAGACCTTCAGGTTGCACGTACATACAGGTTATATCATCATCATTATTTTTTTATTTATTGAGCATGTTATTTTACTCAAGAATTATAAAATAATATTATAAGTTATATAAAGATAATTGTAACAATATTAGAAAGTAAATAAAAGGAACAAATTGACAACCAACCAATTAACGAAGTAGGTATTAAATAAATTAAAAATAAAACAGATGATGTGATAATGACTCAAGCAGGACCCATATCCGAAATCTCCCGCGACCACATCGATACGTCGAAAACCACAACAACAACCAAAGCCGTAGATATTTACAAAATCTACAGTTTTAGGTGGCGTTAAATCTCTTCAGCGTGCCGACGATGTGGGTGATGTGTAGACCATGAGTATCATCTCAACCGTAGGAAGTCTTTCTATCTTTATTGTTCATTATATTTATGTCACTGTGCAAATTTCACACTGAGCAAATTGCACGTGCCATTTCTTGAGTAAGCGCTGGGAGAACGTCTCCCCTTTTCTTTATATCCATGATTAAAGGTGTTTAATCGAAGCTGCGTTCTGATTTCCCTGCGCTTCTGCATAATGTTTATTGAAACTTACACTTCATCACAGTCCATAAGTCCACGGTATCTGATCCAATAGTTGTCAATCTCGTTGTTGGCTTCTAATATGAAATCATATCGCTCCCCGGCGTAAGTTACCAGAGAAGTTGCTGAAACAAACATTTTACTATTTAGTGCAAAATCATCCTATCTACTCATTCTCTAAGGATTTTAACCAAAACATAAATCTTCCTACTTATTTTTAATTGGTGACAATTTTTACCATTTCACTTTCTTGCTATTCATGTACCGTTCTGAAGGCAACAAATTCTTAATGAAAAATTTGAAGATATCCTAAAGCAAATCTAAGTTGAAAAGTACCCATAACCAACAAACATGTATCATCATGTATATGGTGTTCATTTAAATGTGATCAAAAAGGATGATGCAACAATCGTATCTCAGGAACGTAGCAAGTGACAGTATCTACCTACCACAACGAGAACTAGGTGTGATTGGGAGGCTTATATCCAGCAGTGGACTTCCTACGGCAAAGATGTAGATAATAATGATTGTGTATGACTCTCTTAATGCCTTAGCAGATTTCAAATAGCAGATTTTCCAGCGACTCCTAGCTACGAGAAATTTGACACAATCCGAAGAATAATTTACCAGATACATGTTTTGTATTGTCCGGTTTCCTCCGAATATAATTAACCCATTCTTTAATTTTATATCTTGATATTTTAAGGTGAAGTAAACTATGTCTCTATTTTTTTGTTTCTCCAATAGACTCTCGGTATTTTCCCAGTGAACTTCTAAAACTCCCAGTTTTACTCGCGTGATTAAACGTGAACGTCTCTACAAAAAAATGTAGAGTTTATAAACAAAACTAAAATGATAGAGATAGTTTACTTCATCTTCAAATATTATGATAGAAATATATATCAAATCGCTATAGGTAAGTACTATATTCGGAGGAAACAGAGGAATACAAAACATCGATTTGGGAAATTTTCCCCAGGGGTTTGTCAAACTGCTAGGGGGACCTCCCCTTTCCTGTTAAACCCACAGCATTGCAAACATCATACATACATTGCCACATGACATTATAATAAATAATTCAAAGTTAACTACCGAACGAATCATTTGAGTCCCATTCATTACCGAGACAACTTCAATTATGTCACTCGATATATTTTTAACGAGACTTGTTTGACGTGAAAGCACGTTTAAACTCGTATGTGAGGTAAAAATTCGAATTTTTAATGTCAGATATAAAATAGGAGTAGTATTTTTATGTAACACTAGCTGCGCCCCGCGGTTCCACCCGCTTACACATCGTTCCCGTGGGAGTGTCGGGTAAAAGTACCCTATGTTTTATTCCAGGGTATATATTAGCTACCTGCATTCCAAATTTCAGTCCAATCTGTTCAGTTGTTTTGGCGTGAAAGAAGACAAACATTCATCCATCCGTAAATATAACAAATTAACATTGTACTCAAATTTGTGGAACTTTTCTTTCCTATACTCTGTTTGCTGTAGGATGTTGCCTGTGACAGTAGTTTGGAATAATTATGTTATGGGACTATTATTACAGTAGCCAAGGTCGAAACCAGAAATATAATTCAGGGGAGTGAGTTCTAGAAAACGCTGCAATAATTTTAGCGTCCTTACAACGCGCGACCAAAAAATGTATAGTTCTTTACCACCTTAAGTTAAATCAATGATTACAACAATGAAGACGCGAGCAAACTAGCTGCATGCTCAACGAAACAATCATGGTTATAACCCTTGTTTGAATGATCTGAGGTTATAACATTGAAGGCGTGAGCACGATTTTTTTTTTGTTTTAACAATGAATGTGGCGAATTTAAATACTTACACAGCTCCTAGACATTTTGGGGGGGTCTGAACACCCAAAACCCTCCTCCTGCCTACGGCCATGACAGTAACCAATAAATTGTAATCATAATACACCCATTACATTGTGTTCGAGCAGACATAATACACGATAATGAACCTTGAAATTTATTATAATAATAATAATAATAATATGGGACAACTTCCACACACGGTCATCTGGTCCCAAACTAGGCTAGAAGCCTGTACTATGGTAACCAGATGACTGATATACATACTTATATAAGCTTATAACACCCAGACACAGATCAAACAGACATGTTCATGCACACAAATGTTTGACCTGGCCGGGGATCGAACCCGGGGCCTGCGGCACAGAAAGCAGAGTTACTACCATCTGAGCCAACGAGGCTGTCAAATTATGAAAAGAAATAGTTTCTCAAATGCCACAGGCGCCATCTTACAGTGAACAGGGTATAATAGGGATAAACCTACTGTAGTTCCTTTAAGTTTCTAGGAAAAGAACTAGATAATATTTATGATAACATAGAAAATTTAAGACGTTCCTACATTTTAGTGCTCGTACCACGGCCGTAACACGGCCCCATGCCATCACCACGATGAGATGGAGCCGTGTGGTTCCCGACTATATTAAAGGGCCCTTTCTCATCCCGTGGGAGCCGTGAGACCCAGCAGAGGGACATATTCGAAGAGTGGGCAGCAGCGCTCTCCGGCACCAAGTATTCCAAATACTGCGATCACCAAGCCGCACAACAAGCGTGTTGATTACGGCAAAGTCCCCCATATGAATAGTTTGTGGCGTCATATGGTGGAGGTCTATGTTCAGCAGAGGATGTCTTCCGGCTGATGATGATGAGTGGTGATGACTATTTATGGACTATCGTGGCCAGTGTAACGGCGCATTTACGTTATCACGCTAACTAAAAAAATACACAAAACCAACTGATAGGCAATTTTAAAAGTTTACAATGCCGTTAGAACAATCCACAACTCAGTCAAAGTGCAATGATGTTTACATTCGAAATTGAATTCTGGTTTTCATACGGAAATAGAACTTTGAAATTGTTCGAGGTACGAGGATACGATATTCTCGTTCATATATAGCAATTGGCTTTAACTTTAAATAGCTTTTTACTCAAACTTTCGCATATTACTCGCTGTGCCTTACGGTTTCACCCGCTTAGTCTTCGTTCTCGTAAGAATATCTGGATAAAAAGTATACCCTATGTGCTATTTCAGGGTCTAAACTATCAGCCCAATCGGTTCATTTTTACCGTGAAACGGGAACAAACATACATACAAAGAAACAGCGATAGATTTTGTTGGAGTCGAGCTAGAACTCGCAAGCGTTTTGTTTAACTGTTACAAACGGAACATTTTTATAGGTATAAGTACTGAGATTTATAATATTAGTACCTAGAATTATTATAGAACTAGCTGTGCCCGGCGGTTTCACCCGCATAGTCATCGTTTCCGCGGGAATATCGAGAGATAAAGTACCCTGTGTTATTTCAGGGTCTAAACTATGTACATACCGAATTTCCGCCCAATCGGTTCAGTAGTCTTGGCGTGAAGAGTAACAAACATCCATCCATCCATCCATTCTCACAAACTTTAACATTTATAATGTTAGTAGGAAGGAGGATAGGATTGTAGGATTTTTTTTATGATAGTGAGTGACAAGACTAGCAAATCAGGTGCCTGATAGTAAGCATCATGATTGCCCATATCAGACACAGTGCCACCCAGTGTTTTAAAATTCTAAATTCTGCGCGGCACTGCACTGCGTCTGTCACCCTGAGATATGAGTTGTTAAATCTCAACATGTCCAGTAAATTCGCTGGTAACATTGCCCTTCAGACCAGAACACAGTAATGTTTGCACATAATAAGTAATGTTTGACGAATAACTGACAAAGGTGTGGTACTTCCCCAGGCGGCCCCCTGCAAGAGGCCTACCATTACAAATTATTCCTCGACCAATCCATTTGCTTTGCTGTTCCCCGTGCGAACCCGAGGCGGCTCGCTAGTTAACATAATGATTGTTTACAGTTACATTACATTAGTTACATTAGATCAATGTAAAACTTACCAGTAATAGGTTCCAAGTCGTATCCATCGGAAGAGATGACGGTTATATTGTGACCATCCACTGACAGCTCTATAGGACAGTTCAGGAACTCTGCGTTGATCACTCGGAAACGATACTTATAACCCTGAGAACAATATTAGGCATATTAATGACAATATTCATATATTCACATCAGAAGAAAAATCATCACAGTAATTTTTAAACTTACGCGATTCGAACACATATTTTATGAAAGAAACGGGACTTAGTCGCGCTAAAACATTATTTATTTACTTCAAAACAACAAACCAAAAGACAAGAGTCAAGAAAACAGAATTTTACGCGAGGCAGTTGAAATTAAAAATAAACTTAATTTCAACAAAGAGGACGGATACAAGTTGGACGGATACGGATACATAGTGTATTTAGTTAGGGTATATAGTACGTAGGTAGCATTATTGTTTGGTCTTTTCGTTCATTTACCTGTTCAACATTAAACCTCGCAGCTCTCATATACATAGGTTTATCAGTTTCATTGAAAATGCGGAATCGTCCAACGCCGTTGATGAGCAGTGTGGGCGGCTTGTTGTCTCCTCGCGAGTGATGGTGATCCGTGAACATTCCTACTGAGAGCTCGTGGATCCAGTCCGTCACTATCATCACGTGCTCGGATCTGAGAAGAGTAAACAAAGTGTTAGAAAAAGGTGTAATAATTATAGTGATTATTCGTAAATTGTAACAGAGTCCGTTCACAGACTCTGCGAACTTTAGCGCATGTAATAAAGAAAACTGTTATTCCCCAGACAAACAAATATACGAACATTATATTGTAAATGTAATGTTCAGTTCAGTTCAATTATAATAATAACAGTTTTGTTCACAAGTTTACATTGTGATAAAGTCCGCAGAGAATCTTAAAATTAAATAAATGTAAAACGACATTAACAGAGTTACTATTCGAAAATGTTCTTCCAGCCAGCATACTTCAACCGATAAGTTTTGATTCGTTTGTTTATTAACATGATTAACCTTCTTTTCATCAAACTCCTTATTTATTTATTTATTTATTGTTAAGGACTCCCAACGGGGGATACACAAAGATACAATATTCTTATGACTAGGGAATTAAGTAAATGTGTTCCCGCAATTATAGGGAGCCACTTAGGCGCTATTGATAAATAAAAACTATCATGAAGGCTCATAATATTATAGACAAAAGCGGATATTACTGAAAATTGCTTTAATTTTATCACTTTTTTATCTTTTGGCTGGCCACAAAAATATTAAATGAAAAATAATTTGTTGAAAAGCCAAATTTTTTGGTATAATTGTCATTTTTCAGCTCATTTGTAGCCTGGGCATGGGCTGTACATTGCGTTTTTTTAATATAGCTAGCTATAGTATGATCTTTTAGTCACAGAAAATTCAGGCTTCTAGTTTCCACAACAAAGTTACAGGGGGTCGAAAATGCCGCGAGTTGTTTCGAGAAGAGCATGCTACGGCCGTGCTCGACTTGGTGCACTACCGTCATACGTATAACTATAGCTACTAGCAGGTCAACTCAGTTGAATCAACTGAGCGTCTTAACGAAGCAACGGTGGGGTGCGGTATGACAGAGAGCGGAGGAATGCCCGCGCTGCCCGGACGTCTGACCGGCTTCTATTGCGCCCTGATAAAGCCACAGAATAAACCCGCTTAAATAAATTGACGTTTATCAAACATAACATACTGTACCATATCATATGCTGTGCTACCGTGCACCCAGTTAAATAATGTAAGTAGAACTTCCGGGCATTTAAAAGACTTAAACCTTAATATCGAAACGCACAGTGCAGCATCGTTAAAGCCATCCAAGTTATCCTGGACACCTATAACCAGCTCTAGTGATAGTGTTATGGCCGAACTTTGCCAAGTTTCCACAGTTTCGCCACCGAACTTCAATGTCATTAAAACCTTGTAAAGTGTTCCTATTCATGCAACACACGAACAATCGGTTTAAAGTTACTTAACTTTATGGTTGGTTGTTTAGTCGGAATCCTACTAATATTATAAATGCGATATATTTTGTCCTACTAGTCTCATTTATATCCTATTTCCTAATTCTAAGGTTTGTGAGAAGAAAGATTTTTATTACTCTTTCACGCCAAAACTACTGAACATATTGGGTTGAAAGTCGGTATGTAGATAGTTTAGACCCTGGAATAACACATAGGGCACTTTGTTTTCCGATATTCCCACGGGAACGATGTCTACGCGGGTAAAACCGCAGGGCACAACTAGTGAATATAAAATCTTATCTTTAGGATGAGATTAATGTTACACGACATTAATAAAATCACGCATTTTTCTCGAAGGCGAAAATCTTGAATAACCCTTTTGGCCTGATCTCGTTTTAATTAATTACATTTGTTTGATAATAATTTACTAAAACGGTTACCATAGGATTAGTTCGTTAAACTTCGTACAAAATTCAGTTTCGGTTTCGGTTTAAAGATCTTTATTATCAACAAAAGCAATGTCCCACTTACGTGAAAACATATAGTTTATATTGTACAATGGTATTGTACCATAGGGTGTAAGGGTCCCACAATCATCTTCAGGACCCAAAGCCAACCTCACCTGCACGTGGTGCACCCTGCTAGAATACAAACGAGGCTCTGCCAAACCACCGTATACAACATCTAGGTGGAAATGGTCTAGTTACTTTTTAGACCTGCAACAAACCAGGAACCACACATATTGACTCGTCATTCCTGTGGATCCTGCCGGTTAGGTCGAGAGAGTGGTGTAGGTCTAGGGCACGCCTGCACCATCTTATTTGCGTTCGCTGTCGCATTTTCACATTAAAGTTTTTAATTTTCCTGGTTTGTTAAATTAAACCTAAATTCAAAACCTATATAAAATCTACTTTACTAAGGAAGGCTTATTATAAAGTCAACCAGTACATAGAGGACAAAGATGCCTGGAAACTTCTGCATAGCCGCCTCGTGGCACCTTCAAAGAAAACGAATGTAACCAAACCAAATATTGTGAAACTATCTGTTGAAAAAATTAAGCCCTACAAGTTTCTTGTGCGTTCTTCTTGTAGAGGTATCTTTCCGAACGCACAGTAGACTCAGTACTGTTTATCTTCATTGACGTGCAAAAGTGTCAGATTATGACCTATTTGAATAAATCTGTTTGAGTTTGAGTTTGAGTTTAAACCTAGTAATAATCATTAAGATATTACTCCAATCATAATATCCATTACTGTGAACTAAGTACTAACTAAGCTATTTAGGTACGGTTCAAAGTTGGTGGCAGTTTATACCCAAACTGAGCAATGCAATCAAAAAGTTTTGTTTAACTAAAACCATCGACAATATTCCCAAATAGACCGGACACGACGTTGGTTTTGCTCGTATTTGAAATAAATTCTATAATTTTTCGAAACAAACTCTATCCGTGTAATTTTTTTAAGAACAATTACAGTGATAGGTACAAAGACGCTACACTTTGGCAATGACATTTAAACCAACTATAATTAAGAGCATGTGTAGATTGGTCTTTGAACTTTGAACTTAATATTTTTTAATATATTAATTGAAATAACAAATAAAATCAAATCACACAATGTGGGGACACAAACGTCCCTGAGTTTGTGTCACATATGGACTTTTCATCTGGTCGCTACAACTACCAGTGTAATTCAAATGGCACGATAAACTGTAGGTCCCACCTGCTTCCTATTAAATATTACGTAGGGGGCAGTCGTAGTGTAGGGGGGAGGGGAGGGGGTAGTTATGTCAATTCAATTGTCCGAGTTGTCCGCATACCCTTATGAATTGACTCGAGCGCTGTACTTGTGGAATGCCATTCAAATTATTATAAGATGCAAAAACCGGATTAGTTATAGACATTAAGAGCTCGAAACATCATCCTCTGAGTAAAGCGCACTCGTATCGAACTCTGTTCGGATGCCGTGAAAACAGAATTAAATTAACCTGGCTATAGGGAAGTTGAATTTATGAGAATTGGACGCTTCTACCACCCTTGCTCAGTGGATAGCGGCTTTCAATTAATCAGATACCAATTCATACAATTGCGTTCGAGCCATATCGAGGATTGTTCGAATAGTATGGGATTTTTAAAGTTATTAAGGTGTTCTTTAAAATGTACATTTAGAAAAGAAAACATGGACGGCCTTAGTTATCTCGTAAGTATTTATGATGATTATGATTTTGAAAGTATACTCGTATATGTTATAGCTATCTAAGGTTTCAAACAAGACATTATTCAGATATTTTTCCTTCTGATTTTTATTGGTACTTAACTTGTAATTCTGTTTCACCCTTATAATGTATAAATAATTAGCGAGAGACATCTATAAATAACGACTCACTCATTCCTAACGTCTCTCGACAAATCTTTTATCTAACAGAGACATCTATAAATAACGACTCACTCATTCCTAACGTCACTCAACAAAGTCTTTTATCTAACAGAGACATTATAAATAACGACTCACTCATTCCTAACGTCACTCAACAAAGTCTTTTATCTAAGAGAGACATCTATAAATAACGACTCATTCATTTCTAACGTCACTCGGTAGTTACAAAGTCTTTTATCTAACAGAGACATCCATAAATAACGACTCACTCATTCCTAACGACACTCGGTAGTTAAAAAGTTAGAAAGTCTTTTATCTAACATAACACAAAATCACTCCTTATTTTCGAAGAGTTAGCAAACGTGAACCCATTTCCAGAGTTGGTTGGAAAAGGTTACACGTTTTTTTCTTCCGCCTTTCGTCTCATTGTTTTAAGTATTTCATGAAATAGAGCGCGAGCCTACTATTATCATCAACCAGGCACAAATCTCTCCAAGCTTTTAAGAAAAATAAATCCAATACCTCTTTGACATTTGCCTGACTTGGAAATCGAACCTAGACTCATACTCAGCAGTAGCAACTAGACCATAAAAGACATAACATAACATTAGAATAACACACCTTTTCCCCCGAAAGGTAAGGCAGATATGTAGCCAGGACCCAGTTCTATAGTAGACAGTTTTACTTATATAAAGAAAGAAAGAAAGAGAGAAGAAATATTTATTCGCCGCACACAACAAAAAATTACCCTGTATTAGTAACATGTATGCTGCGAAGCGGTACTAACTCTTCATAATGCAGATTCCAGGACAACCTGCGCTGATCTTCCGTTAGTACCTTTCCAGTGACATCACAGAAAATAAAAGATGTAAACTTACTTATCATGATCATACAGTCGTCCATGTGGGTCCTGAGACTTGGGTTTCCTGATGATGAACGCTCCAGCGGCTCCATCCGCGCGCTGCATGCCGGAGTGTGAGTGCCAGAAGTGAGTGCCCGCGTGGCTTGCATTGAATTGATACCTGATACAAGAAATTAATTTAAACTGAATAGAAATAACATCACGCCTTTTTCCGGAGGGTTCGGCAGAGGTGTACCCAGCACCAGTTAAATAGTAGGTAAAGTCCCAAGAGGGAGAGCCTATTGCCATTAACTGGGCAGTCGAATAGCCTTTATTGTATGTATACGTATAACTCAGGAAATATTAATATAGGTGTTATTATTATTAGTGGGTTATACTGGTCGATTCTATTGAGAGTGTCATAATATTGTTAATATGCAAGGATATTATCAAAGAATTCCACACACATCCTTTGGTTTTCCATAAATCATCATGTTGTCACAAACTTCCTAATTAATTTTATAGCGCTATCTGTTAATTTATTTTATTGTTATTTATCTACAACTTTATCATCATGTCATTTTGTTTAAAATATTACTTCCTTATCGTATTTCATAATATAGTTCCTATACAAAATTTAATAGCGAGAAGTGCATAATGTTTTTCAATAAATTAATTCCCTTCGGCCGTCTACGAAACCGGAGCTTCGTGACCAGTTCCGAACTAAACATAATTCGTCCTCGTACGATACCAGTTACATGAAAATGCGTTTGTTTTCTTTACAGGAAACTGGATTTCTGAGGCTTACGGGCTTGCGGTAGAAGCAACATCGAGAGCCGCGCGCCGCGCCGTGGCGTTCTAAAGGCCTTCGCCTAAGTTCACGGATGCCTGCTTTTAAAAATCGTATTGGATATGCCTAGGTGTCAATATTTAACACAAAAATCCAAAAAAAACTCTTAATATTATATACGGTATATAATGTACAAATTCTGTTAAAAACATAATTATCTAAGTGAATAGAAGTCGGCCTGCTATTAGTATCAGCTCATTTTCTTTTCATGGATTCTTTGAATTGATATGAATAAATTAATTAATAAGTATCCCCCAAAGAAACATTAATGAATTTTCTTGAATGAACTTGGGATTTCATCATCCGATCATGACTTTGAGATATCGGGACCATATTAATAGTAGTTTCAATCAGAGTAAGAATTATGAAGATAATATAATTATGGATATAATTGTGAACACAAATTTCGTGAAGATACATAAACATACAAAACACATACAAAAAAACAGGTGGTGATAGACTTTAGTATTTCCTAGTAATGTACCATTCGTGCGAATACACAATAAAGGGAAATGCTCAGTCTCGAAGAGCATTTCCATCTAATGTAACGTTCTTGTGAAAGCTCGATGCTCAAGCCGAAACGCTCACGGTTAGGCCTAAAGCGCCGTACGTGCGTTTATTCTACCGTACGACCTTTGAGACTTTATTTTGCCGCAATGCGCGCACTTCTGTGACACTCCATACTTCACTAAATACGCAACGCAACGCAAGGCAGTGCGCATTAGGCCTTAGTGAGCTAATGAAAAAACGGCGATGCTCGATGGTCTGCTCGAGGAAATGCTCAAGTCTATCACCACCAGGACCTTACGATGAATATAATATGAACATATCAACTCAATTTTGGAAGCCGGTTTAAAATATCAATTTCTTACCTGAAAGTAGTTTCAGGCGGTATAGGACATTGTGTGACATATGGCGTGCCGTCCATGAAGGGCGTTCCTTTCTGATGCTGTCCGTGCCAATGGACTGTCGTGCCTTCGGTCATCAGGTCGTTCTCTACATCCACTATCACTCTGTCGTGTTGGCAAACCTGAGGAATGGGAATTTTGTGATTGGTTGAGATTTAGGGCACGTTTTGTGCTTAAATTTTGGGCGGATATTTCCCACTTTCCGCAATGCCACTAATCTTTACAATAGATAATATTAAATGTATTTATTATCAATGCGAAAATTATGATGGATGTAGGTATGATCCTAGATAAACCTAATTTAATGATGTGTAATTTGATTATTTTTCTGACATTGTTTTTGATTTTTTTTTTATTGTTTGACTTTTCTTATAACAATTTGATGAATTTTTAAAATTGATGTATGTACTAATTTTTAATTTTCAATAAAATAACAGATAATATAAAGTGATTCTTATCATTGGTCGTCAGTAATCATATCACGTGGAAAAACATAAGAAATCAGCTACAAGTACAAAGTCTATTATATAATAACGTGCATGCGTGTTTGATAAAAATCTCAATCCCATACCTCAATCGCCGGCCCCGGCATCTTCCTGTTAACGACATTAAGAGGCCTGTTCATCCCATCTGCCGGTATACAGTCCAATCTCTGACAATCGCTCTCATTAAATGGACAATTGAAACACGCCTTACTCATAGTTTGATACCACTCTAGATTGAAATGGTAGTAACATATCATTGGGTCTTCACCTTCTTTGCATTCTCTATGGCAAGGATGATCACCACCTATCAACTCTCCAGTAACTTCATCATATTGTACATGCGCTCTTATGTTATTCTTCTTACTTCGATTAATAAGATCTCTTAATTCATTTGCTTTCAGCTCTTTGATTAGATGTTTTATTTTTTTAGCATATTTTATATTGTTGTCTGTGTAGTTTTCTGGTACTTGTATTACTTTAGAAGCGCTTTGCAGTTTGAAGTTGCTCTTTATTGGTTCAGCTTCTTCGTTGATAGTGACGTCATCTAAATTAGAGTCGCTTCTTGTCTGTCGCACGTTTGGTTGTGTATTTGCATCTGTTATTTCGAATTGTATACCAGTTGTTCCAATTTCTAATGTGGTTGTTTCTAGTTGAGTTGTTGTTTCGATCGGTACTTCTGTTTGTGTGTTGATTCCGTTTATACCTGGAAAAGAGCAGTTTTATTAGTTACTAGCGTAATTTTCACGACTTCGATCCCGTGGGAATTTCAGAAATTTCTTTCCTATTTCTTGTTTACATCATAATGAAATGTTGTGTGCGAAATTTCAGCTCTCTAGGTCCAAGGATTAGCTCTGGGAGTTGATGAGGGACTGTGTCAGTCAGTCAATCAGTACTTTGAGTTTTATATATAGAAAATATAGATATTATAATTCATATGTGGACTTACATGATTTTTAAAGCATAATTTTACAAATAGACTGCCATTACGAATAGCCAGAATAGGCTAAAACTTAGCAAATTATTAATAATACAAAATAACCATTCTAAGACCATTGAAATTATACAAAAACATTTATCTGTCTTCAAAAACAGAAGTTTAATTGAAAATCTGTTCTTATTCAACGAAACTTAACAATCCTTCGCCAGCTGAACATTGTCCAACTTTAGGGGAATAATTCAATTAAAATATTATCAGAACATGTTTTGTAGTCAGGCCGAGGAAAATTCTCTTTCAATTTGCGGATAAGATTCTTGACTTTTCGGTTCCCTAAGATGAAAATCAATTATTTCATTTATCCCATGCCGCCGCATCTTGGGTACGCTGTCATCTGATAGTGGTTTAGAGCACTTGGATTTTCTATAGGCTGACATGTCGGCATGGGATTTTCGAAGTGTTCTATGGCATAGTGTATTTGGTTACGGTAGATACAAAGTAGGTAGCTATAGTATTGTTTAGATTTTTTTCAAAAAAGGCACTTTAATACTAAAACCATTAATACATCCCACATGTTATCATTAATAATAATAATATCGTTTATTTCTTCTTAAGTGCCATACATTTTTTATAATTAAATAATAAATTGTAAAAACTTAGACCTAATATGAAGATAGCCTGAACTAGGTTCAATAAACCTGTATTTCAGGCAAAAAATGGCTTATAACTACAATGGGATACAAATAAATTAACGATAACCTACGTATTGCTTAAGTACTAAGTCAAATTATTTTAGGTAAACATAAAAAATAATAATACTTAAAACAAATTACTTATTTATACACTAAAAGTAAGTCCTCTGTCTGTTTGTAAGACAGGGTCTGTAAATATCTATATACATTTTTCTTACAACAAAAATTATTTAGTTCATATATATTTAAAGTTCTATTTATTTTATTATAAAGGAAAGGACCTAGAAACGAAAAGAATCTATTTATAAATATATGCTTCGAGCTCGCTGCTGAAGGACAGACTATATCTTTCCGTCTCTTGTTAGTCACATTTGTGTTATAAGCAAGCCTCCGATGTTGTGCTAATATTAAGTGGAAGATGAAAAGTTGGCGCACAGTTAACACGTTGCAGTTTTTATATAAAAGGTGTGTAGGATAGAAGAATGGTTTGTAGTGGGCTACTTTGAGGATTGCCCTTTGAGCACGTTCAAGGGGTAGAATAGTCGTTTTTAGAGCTCCACCCCAGGAGGTTATACAGTACTGGATTATGGATTGACATAAGGCTAAATAGATTTGCATGATTAGTTTTGACTCTGCTATTGTTCGGAGTGTTTTAAAAACATATATTATTTTGCGAAGCCTGTTAGTTACATTTCCAATGTGTTGCTTAAAAGATAGAGTCTCATCAATCGTAACCCCGAGATATTTAATATTGGTAGTTTTACTGATGATTGGACATTTACATGTTTTGTTGACTAATTGATTTTGACAATTATGTGCGTACAAATGCGGATGTAATATATAACCTTGAGGCTTTCGCATGGAAAAGTGAATATATTTTGTTTTATCAGCGTTCAATGTAAGTAGGTTGTGCTGAAGCCAATTGTTTACAATGTTAAATCCTGACTGTGCATATTCGAATAATTCTGCGGATGATTTGGCGGAAAAAATTAATGCCGTATCGTCAGCGTATGAAATGATTTTACCAGAATTTAAATTTAGATTGCAGAGATCATTTATGTAAACCAAAAATAGAGTAGGGCCCAATATGCTGCCCTGTGGTACGCCAAAACCTGAGTTTTTTTGATAATCACTGGTAGTATTTCCAATCCTAACACATTGGTACCGGTCATCCAGATAGTCCTCAAAAAGTCTCAACTGGGTCCCACGTATACCCAAAGTCTCTAGCTTTTTTAGAAGAATGGGGATAGACACAGTGTCAAAAGCTTTTGCCAAATCTAGGAAAAGACCTAGGCTCTGGTTTCCTTTTCCAAGTTCTTGCGAGACATAAGAAGTCAGATCATGAACTGCATCTGCCGCGGATAATTTACCTCTAAAACCAAACTGCATGGGCGAGAGAAAATGATTTTTTTCCAAGTAGTTTACAAGCCTTTTATTTATAATTTTCTCTAAAATTTTGGACACTGCTGGTAATAGAGATATAGGTCTATAATTTGAAACCTGATCTTTGCTACCAGATTTAAATATTGGAATTACTACGGCCTTTTTTAAACATTTTGGAAAAATTCCACTAGAGAGGCAAGTTTGAAAAATAGATGTTAAGGGAGCTACCAGTATATGCTTAAATTTTTTGAGGATTTTATTGTTAATATTATCCCACCCAGCTGCGCAATCATCTTTCAGCCCGGAAATAATTTGTGTAATTTCGTACTCGTCGGTATTTAGCAAAGCAAAAGTTTTTAAGCTAGAGAACTTGGAGTCTATGGATAGCGTGGCGGGCTGGATATTTGTAATAGGTTCCGCCAATTTTTTCCCTACATTTACGAAGTAACTATTTATGTTGTTAGCGGCTAGTAAAGGTGAGGAGTGCAAAGGCAGTAAACTCGAATTTGATTCCTGGTGTTTTGACCTGAAAGTGACTTTTTTAATACATTTCCATAGTTGCTTGCTGTTATTGCCTGCTTTCGATAAATTATCTCTCTCGTACTCAATTTTCAGTTTCTTTAATAGCCTGTTGCAAAAATTCCTGTATCTCTTATATGTTATTTGGATGATAGCATTATTGAGATACTGTTTCGCTCTCTGATGCAGTTTATCTCTGTGTCTTATACATCGAATAAGACCAGGAGTAATCCATGGTTTGATATTGCGGTATTTTTTTGCTACTATAGCGGTGGACGTATTTTTTAATATTGCTTGTTGGACGCTATTTATTAAGTACGATAGAGACTCATTAGCGTCAGCAGTTTTGTAGACGACGCTAAAATCAATATTACATAAATCATATTCGAGTTGTTTCATATTTACAGTGGATTTGGTTAGTGATTGTTTTAGTTTAGGCAGCGTTAAGTTTAAGGTTAGTAGGACAGCGTGATGGTCAGTAATAGTCGATTTAGTAACAAGCGTAATACACGGCAAACTGGATTTTATCATCATATGATCGAGACAGGAGCCGCTCTGATGAGTGGGTAACGTATGAGCCGATAGAAGTCCATGGTAGGAACATAGGTTTAGGTAGTCATTTGTTCCTATGTGTTCAGTCCCTATGTTTATATTTATATCGCCTGTTAAGATAATATTTTTATAGCCAGACAGCGATTTTAGCAACTCATTCAAAGAGTTGAGAAATGGGCCTAAGTTTTTAAAAGATGGCGGTCTATATATTGCTATAATTACAGAGCTATTTCCAATTTTGATGAGTAAGCAATTACAGTCTTGCAGTTTTGGCTCTTCGACTACGGATTTTACTGATTCCTTAGAATATACTACAACACCATCATTTTGATTGTGGTTTAATGCACTACAGAAGACGTTGTACCCAGAGAGCGCTGGAAGATTACTGTGACAGTGCGACAGCCAGCACTCTGTTAGTACTATTAAATCACATTCATAGCTAAGTCTATGAAGGAACACGCTAAAGCTATCTATATTTTTATATATGCTACGAATATTTTGTGTTAGTATAGTAAGTGAGTTTTGATATGCAGAGAGATATTGCCCACACTGTTCAACATCACATGACCTCGATTCTGATACAGTTATATCGTCTATTTCAGTTATTATATTTATATCCATAATTTAAAATATTGTAATCTATTGTAATTAGCTCTAAAACAAAATAATTAAGTGGCGCTCTTAGGCGCCCTCATAGTCTATAGTGTTTATGTACCTTGTTTCGGCAACTTTTTTGGCTGGGCACTCATCACTTCCTGTCTTATGGTCACTTGGTTTTTTAAAGCGTCGGCATGTTGCACATTTTGGGGAATCTCCCATCTTTGTGCAGTCTTGGATAGAGTGTCCATCTTCGCCACAGTGTCCACAAGTAGGGCCTGCTGCTTTACATGTTTTGGCTGCGTGGCCGTATTGCTGGCATTTAAAGCATCTGGTCACCAGCGTGAAGTCCCTCACCGGGCATGAGGTCCAGTTTATAAATAATCTTTCTTGTGTGATGAGGGCTTTGCGTATGTCTGCGGGTACTTCTATTACGTAATTGCAGTGCTCTGCATTTTTCTTTCCAGATTTGTGGCTCAATTTTATAGAACTCAAAAACTTATCTCTGGAAATAGTTGGCAATTTATCAGCGATGTTTTGCTCAAATATGCATTTAAAAACCTCGTTTTCAGACATTGTTGATGGGATTCCAATAACTGTTATCCGAGGTCTACGCTTGTGTGCGTCATCAACTGTAAGGCTCGAGGTTTTGAGTTGGACGGTTTGTTTGACCTTTTCCAAATCGTCTTTGGTCTGTGTACTGATTATAACTCCTCCGTTTCGTGTTTTACGAACTCCTCTAACTTTGAGCTTCATTTCTTCAGGGCAGATGATTTTTTGGACCAGAATTTTGGTTTCATCACTCGTTCTAGAATTATCAACGGGATAAATCGCCACAGAACTGAACTGACTCGGTCGAACAAAGTTATTGGATCCCTTTTTTACCATGTCAGCAAAAGATGGGCTCGCTGCAGCGTGTTTTATAGAGGACTGCATGGTCTCCTTAATTTCCAGGAGTTGGTCTGCTAAATCATCCTTTTCTCTAAGGGCTTGAAGTGTAGCGCAGTTTTGGATGGCTTTTTGCTTCAGTGCCTGATATTGTACAGCCATTTGCGAAACTCCATGTCCAACCTTACGGCAAAGGTTGCTGATTTTCATTTTTTGGTCGGAATTCAGCTTACCTTCACTTGCTATGGAACAGACTTCATTCAGGTATTGTTCTATTGATCCCAGCCAGTTTTGAATTTCGGGAGTGGATATCAGGTCCGTTGTTGTTTCCTCTTGTATACGTTTAGGTGTCGGAGGAGGAGTACGGCGCGTAATCCCGCTCCGGTTAAAGGGACTGCTGTCTGCCATATTCAGTCAGCTATCACTTTTCAAGTTCATTATAACATGTATAAATCAAACAAATAAGCATGCGTGTGCATGGTACAATAAGTCGAGCACTAGGTCACTGTTTGTTAATTAGTTAATTTATTTATTTTTTAATTCAGCTAAATGCACGTCTGTGCGTGTCAGAAGTCACAAACATTGTTCATCACATTATCATTATAGGCATTGTAATCATAATAATATATCTAAAAGAACTGATTTCCCAAATAAAAATTGTGTATTGGTCAAACCATTATGGGCTGTGTCATCCACCCAAAGCCCTAATGTCGGAGTTTCAGCTCGCCAAGATTCCTAGGCCTTGGACATGATCTAAAGACTGCATCCTGCATACCTATTCTATAGGAGACAATTGAGAGCTTCAGCTTAAGACGACGAATTGAAAATATTGGCGGTAGGGATCTCAATATTTCTCAGCAACTACAAAACATTTGGAACTAATATTTATGTTTTTACATTTACCATGATATTGACATCATTTTGGTAATTGGTTTACATGATTGGTTTACTTTTACAGCAGAGAAAAAAATATCAAAAACTGCTCCATAAAAATAGAGATTCTCATTCTACAGGGAAATGAGACTGATTTATGCCCTTAAATTTTTTGTATAGATTAATCTATGCACAGACTTCAATGTCTTAATTTGATTTTATTAAATTAGCAATAGTTTTTATTTTATTCGAGAAATACTGTTTTGGCGTAATATACAGGACTGTGAGCGGGTTGCGGGACTCAGCGCACGATTTTAGATTCATTATTTAACACTGCGTCACCTTAACGTGCTATGCGAAACACTGTAGATCCACTGTAGAAGTCCCACGTCATTGAAATTTAAACCCAGGGACCCTAGACGATCTCGATCTCTTAGCGATAAGAGTGCCTATTGTTACACTATTTATAATGAATGCTTTTAATTTTATCTTGTTTGTTGTGTACCAATAAAGTGTTTGTCTATCTATCTATTTGAAGCTGACATAATATTACCACTGCAATGGGCCACGAAAGCTACATTATTAATCTCTAAATAGTATAAAATAAAGTCATAGATTAGATTAGATTAGAATACTCTTTATTTCGACCATTTTACATAATATTACACAGTACAACATAATAATATCATAGCATCTAATATATGTCATAGCATATACAATCACTCCTTTTTCCTGAAGGGGTAGGAATAGTGTACCTATCCAAGAGTCAGGACCATAGTAGATACACCCACATTTCGCCAGTAAAATATATGTAATAGGGGGCAAGCCTATTGCCATCTACCAGGAATAATTCCTGACTCCATGCAGTTATTGAAATATTGGTATGTTTAAGAACTTTATGAAATGAACGACCTTAGTTTTTGGTTACTTTAGAGTAACAAAAAACTTGGCGTCGTTAACACTCAATAAATTTTAATACCAAAATCGTTAGTCTTATAAAACAATATATAAAAACATCAAAGTCTGAAGCGTCCTTAAGTCTAACTTTTAATGAGAAAATGACTTCATGCGAACAAAAAGCTTCGAAGATTCATAAAGCATTCCTTTAAAGCTGAATCCGGTTTCGTTTTTTCAGCAAACTTAAATTATGTCTAGGCCAAGACCTACTGGTAGTTGATATTACTGATGACTTTTATAATATATAGGTTAAATTTTTTATGCAACCTAATTTCAAATGCAACAAAACAAATATTCAAATTATCATAATTGGAAATAGTATGTGCCACTAACTTAGCTGGTCCGATGGGTAAAATTGGAACTACGGCTTATCAGCGCCATTGGTAGCCACGAGCGACATTATTAACTGAACTATAGAACTGAACAGATAAGGTGGGACTATTATATGAATTGTAGAAAACCTAATAATAGTTCAACTACCTTAGTTAGATTTTTCTCCGAGAATTTACGATCCGAGAATACATTTTACTAACGAAATTACCGCACAATCAGATCAGTAATTTTAAATTTTATAATATTTGTAATAGTAATGTGCAAGATTTGTAAAACTACATCAAATATTACAATTTAAATAAAATTGTTATAATAATTGCAATAATTCAAAACATTATTGTAATACCAAAATCATCATAAGTACAACCCTAGCACGTTCGTTTGATGACGCGCTTGCACGTGGGTCGCGCGGCGGGCAAAGCAATTACAACTCTCTATGTATGTATATAAGGTACATTTGTCCTCGCTGCGAACAGCTGTTAAACTTTGTCGTTTTGTTTATATTATAGGTTGTAGGTTTGTTTATAAAGATTTGGAAAAGTTCTGACGAATGAAATTGAGCTTAATTGTTAGGACATAGAGTCGCTTCTTATAAAACATTGGCTCTTAGGTTATGTTCCTTTCTATTCTGTGGTAATGGTAGCGTTTTAGGGCTGAATTCCAACAACAATCGATTGAAACGACGAAACGACCGTTTAAGGTTTGTGAACTAAGATTCATAAATATTTTAATGGTCTGGATTTTACACACCGTAATAATAATTACTAGAAATAATATTTTTGATGAATATTATTAAAGCAATTCCATAAAATATTACGTCACGACTCATCTGTCACGTGTAATAGAATCTAACCGGACCTTCCTCACTATAAAACTTTGCAGAATCAAGTTTTGCTACAAAAAGTGGCATTTTTTATAATCACGTGTTGGAAACGTGTTCGTTATTATACACAGTTATTTAGTGAACATTATGTTACTGTATGTTTTTATTGACTAACTGTCATTAACTTTACGGAAATAATAATTATTACAATACGATTAGCATTTTAACAGGACTTTTCACACCTCATAAAATATAATTTATGCTGTTAATTGTGATCTATTATGTTTTTTACTATCTATAAACGGTACTTTTTTATGGGGTATTGTAAATTCATTAATAATTGTTTGAAAATCAATTAATTACAATATTATTAAAATATTTAACTGTTAATAGACAGTTCAATCAGAAAGCTCCTTTTTATAAAACTTCAATGATTTTTTTTTATTTTGGTCGACATAATTTAAAAAAAAGTCTAAAAAGGACTGCTTCGGTGGAGTAGTGAGCGCTAGCACGACTCCAGAGGTCCTGGTTTCCATCCCCAGGTCAGGCAAAGTGTTAAATATTGGATTTTCCTTTGGGAATTAACTTAATAACTGTCTAGAGTCTGGAACTGTGCCCGGTAGATGGCAATAGGATCACCCCCTATTACATGGGACTGATAACATACTGGCGAAATGTGGGTGAACCTTCTATGGGACTGCGTCCTGGGTAAAAGGCGTGATTGTATAGTTCGACACAAAAGAGTAGAAACGGAACTAATTTAAAGTGTATGTGTTGATGAAATTGGTTTTACTCTTGTAAAAGACAGTGGCGCCCCCATTATTTTCAACTCTTTTGTGTCGAACTATATGTAATATTATTAGAAAAGGTTTTCTGATTCATGAATAAGTTGATTTTAAGTTTGTATATTATTGGATATTAATATGATACTTTTTTATAAATATGTATTTAGGAGACCGAAAATGTTTTTTTTGTTCGAGGCAAGTTTAGTCGTGCCTTTATTGAAAAAAGAAAACAACACTACAGCTACCTTACTCCTTCGAAAACCCTAAGGCCGATATGTCAGCCTATAAATAACCAAGTTTTTTTTATGACAGTGAGTAACAAGACGAGCAAATCAGGTGCCTGATGGTAACCACCATGTTTGCCCCATATAAGACACAGTGCCACCCAGTTTTTTTTAATTCTTAATTATGCGCGGTACTGCACTGCGCTTGTCACTCTGAGATATAAGTTGTTGAAACTCGTCATGCCCAGTAATTTCGTTGGTAATATTGCCCTTCATACTGGAACACAATAATTTTTGCACGTTACTGCTTGGCGGATGAATAACTGGCAAAGGTGTGGTACTTCCCCAGGCGGCCCTCTGCATAAGAGGCCTACCAAGTGCTCTAAACTACTGTCAGATGGCAGCGTACCCAAGATACTGGCGGCATTGCCGAATATTTTCACTTTCAATAATATCAACATCATATTTATCGATTCCTAGATGCGATTTAATAAGAGCCTGTGCACATTGAGCCCCCGAATGCGTCCTCTAGTGGCTAGAGTCGGGTCACAAGACGCTGCGCTTGGCCACTGTGTTTGTAGTGTTGATTTTTAAGATCTATTAGATAGCATCGGGTGACTGCGCTCGGTGGTCGCGTTTGGGTGATTCCCCTTTAGTGCGTTTCGCTGCGTTGCGTCGCGTCGTCGCAACGGATCAACGCATTGTATGCCATATCTGCGTTGCGTTAACAGCGAACAGCTCAACGCATAACCCTCTCTCCCGTTTCGTCTCTTGTCCATCGAACCGTTGAAACGTCGCGTGCGACGACGCAACGCACTATAAATTGGGCTTCGCCCGTTAGTTTCGTTTCGTCCCCAGGCTCTCATACTTTATTGATCCTAAGCTCAGAATCATAAATTGTTCATAATATAAAGTCCATCCACAATCAAACATTGATGTTTAGACAGTCATTAGTGAGTCAAAGGCGAAGGTCGCGTATAATTGAGTTTGCGGAAGAATATAAAATATTAAGGTCAAATCACTCATGGCTTGGGAGCGTCGCGTACATGAGTTTGTTATTTCATCATCATCATTATTATTGCCTTAGGAAGTTTACTGCTGAACATGGCTTCCCCCATAGAGGGGGTTTGCCAATACTCGTCACGCTTGGCAGGCGGGTTGTCGATCGCAGTTTAATGGTTTTTTTACGCAGAGGACGCTGCTGCCCGTCCTCTGGATAGCTCATAACTCTTAGCCGCCACGGCAACCACGGGTAGAGAGGGTGGAGTACTATTCTATTGCTGGCATTCCATGACATGTTGTTAATTGGTAGTTTAGTAGATATTATCGATTAATAAATAATTATTGATATATATCAATTAATATATATGAAGTGCGACCGAGACAACAATATTAGTCGCTCATACGGCCTTATTTTACTGATGTACGTTGACCTAATGGGACCTAATTTGAGTTTCCCATTTTCGAGAAGCCAGTGCCTCATCTCCCCTTTTCTTTACATCAATGCGTAACTATCATAAAATAATAAGTATTATTTATGTTTGGTTTATGAAGGAAGGTGACCTGCATGTCAAAAAAATACATTGTAAATAAAAAGGTTATATAATGCATAAGGATATAATACACATTATATCCTTATGCAGCTAGACACTAAAATAGGTGCATTTTTAATGAGTACCTCTGCAGAAACACGATAATTTATAAATCAATATGTTTTTAAGTACTGTGTCAAAAAGTAGTTAAACACCAACCTCTTCATGAAAACTTAGTCATTAACCTTTATGACTCATAAAAAACAGGAAAAATCTTATATTTTTATCGTTTTTTTTTTAGTGTAGACTTTAATCAGCCAATTGTTACACTATTTGTCATGCTGTTGTTTAATTCTTAAGATTTCTTGTTTTTGTGGTGTACCAATAAAGTGTTTCTCTATCTATCTATCTTTATACCTCCAATATAATATATTGATTATCTTAGGCGTACTTTTCATGTACAAGTTGATGTTGTCCTAAGGATATGCCAAGTCGAAGTACCTACAACCGACGTTCATGTATGAAGAATGTAATGACAGTGGAAGAAGTGAAAGCCGTGTATCAGGATCTTAGTAAGTTGAGAGAAATAGTCTCTTCCAAGCCAACGGGAACAAGGCGTGACTGTATGACTCTATGTATGTTTTAATGCACTATAAATTGTTAAACTATAATCATTCATTATAAATAGTAAATTACGTTAATGTTCATAATTAATCCCTACGGGCACGTCAAGTAGTTTCGGCGGAATGTGTGAAACTTAATATTTTCATTCATTCATTCATTCTATAAGCAGCATATTTGCATGCATATCACTGCATTTGTGTTTGAAAAAGTTTATTTGTCAATGTTTGTCTAGTCTGTTCTTAAAAGTGTTGACTGAAAAAGAATAAATAACACAATAATATTTATATTATGTTTAGTACGTAGTTATGTTATCGGTCCAGCCTTCTGCTCCTAATACAGTTTGCTTTCATGCATCAGCATAACACAAGAATACTACGAACAGATATCGCGCGCCTACGCTTTCCCGGACGGCGCGACCACCCTAAAGCGCTGACATAGCGAAGCCCTCTAGCTCCTAGAAACTAATATTGTAATTCAGTCTCCATTGTACAGTTGACTAAAGCAGTCGCATTAATTATTAAATAAGGATTGTCTAATTAATCGTTAATTAATAAATTCATTTATAAAAGTAATTAGTGTTTTTAAAAAGCTCGCGCCCCGAATTCCTAATTTAACTACGTAGTACATTAAAATCGTTGTGTTTAGTCAATATCAATCCTGGTTACTGCCACCTGACAGTAGTTTAGAGCACTTGTATTTTTTATAGGTATTATGGATTATTACATGTCGGCCTGTGGATTTTCGAAATGTTCTATGGCGTATTGTATTTAGTTTGGTGTATTTATTTAGTTTTTAGTGTAGATATTAAGTAGGCTAAAGTAGGTAGATGTACTGTTTTGTCTGTTTTTCAAAGGCACTCTCAAGTCAAGTGGATAATATTTTTATGTTTAAATATTATCATATACGTCACGTTGCGAATACTTATATGGGGAGTCCGTCTCTACACAGGAAAGCGGTGAATGAAGGTTCAGAGCTGCACAATTTCTTGCTCCTATGTTGAAGCAATGAAGCTATACGGTTAAATATGCTATTGTGGATAATTTGGCGGCAGAAAGCTGCACCTGTGTACGGTCCTAGCACCGGTATTGCGAATAGGCTGAAAGTATACCGATCAATGTGCCCGATTAAGGCATTAATCGAAGATTGTAAGCTCCAGGAGAGTACAGGAGCAAGACCTCGCGGTAAGCCGAAGCAACTGGCTTGATGTCGTAAGAGACGACATAAGTGCCAATGATCTCTTAGAGAAGTCTGCATAAGACCGAGAGAAGTGACGAAGAAATAGCAGGAAAGTAAACCCTGCGGCTACAGCAGGATAATGCTAGGAAGAAGATGTTTAGATAAGGTATACTCACTGATAATAACAGCTAAAACGATCGCCCAAGTGTTGTTCATACTTCTATATCGATACATGGTTGTGTTTCTGAAACAAACAAACAAAACTGATTTATTTCCCAATAAAATTAATATTGCCGCGTTGGTGCTGATCACATAGTGTAATGACACACTCATTCAGTGTATAAAGCAGTGGGAGTGTCACAGGACGTGTCCTAACGCGGAAGGCACGTTTTGCATCCTGAAGGCGCGTTCCTAATCGGCATCGCACCCCAGAGCTCAACACCGTATTGCAGCACTGAGTGGACAGTGGCAAAGTAACAGGTTCGCACCTGTTGCCTGCCTATCATTTAGAAAATTTCTTAATGTTCCTAATCCCGGGACCTCATGATTGGCAGTAGAGCTTGCGCCACTACGAGGCAGTTTTCTAATGACGTTCCCTACAATAGCGGCTGACAATTCGTAGTTACAATTTTCGTAGTTACAACGTTCGTAGTTTCAGCCCACCTCAACAGCTAAATTGTGGCGCTGTATTCGATACTAGAGTGACAAAAAATAGCAGGTAATTAAGTGCTCAAGTAAATGGCACTTTAGGTGCAAGCTACCAGCGACGGTATTCTTGTGAGGACAGAGTTTGGACCTTTTTAATTAAGTTTTCCTCGAGTTTTTAGAGAACATTTTGTTTGTTGGATGTTTTTGCTTATATAGGAACTTTTTCTGTGTGTTTAAGTAAGTTCAATGGTATCTCGATCGAGTGTCCACTGAATGTCAATGTTGGGTACTGGATTTTTTTTTTCAATAATGACAGAATTTCTTATTGGTCTTAAGAAAGAAAGAAAGAAAAATGCGTTTATTACCCAACCTTAATAACAAACACGATATTACAACCTGCTAGAACATATATTGAGACAGTGGATGTGGTAATCGGCTTGTGCTCAGCATGTGCTTAAAACCAATAATAGAATCTCTAGTGTTCATTGACTGGCCATTTTGCAGATACACCACTGACATTGCAGCGACACCCTATCAGCACTCAATGGAGACACCGTTGAGCGAAAATAAAGTTACAGAATAGGTTACAGATATGTAGTAGTTAGATAGGTACAAATTACAAAAGAAACCTATGCATTTATTATAATTTCATGGTGCATTCAGCATACCTTTATTATCACCAGATAATTGTAAAAATCGTTCGTTTATACCTAATATAAGTAATAAGTATCTATAGGTAGACCGCTTAATTGAGTCCTCGCCTGCGGGGACCGGAAAGGTGCGGGCGGCAGGCACCGCCCGCGCCTCTCCGGTCCCCGTTCACGTCTACCTCCGCGCCCTCCGCCGCCCCTGTACCTCGCAGGCGAGGACTCAATTAAGTGATCTAGCTATAGGGAGAATATATACTAACCTGTCCTAATAGTAGATTGTTACACAAGGGGCTAAAGAGACCATTGTACGATTTAAAATAGAAATCGGGTGATATCTAATGGGTTTTAGCGCCGTGTGTTACACTCTACTTTTCACAACGATTTTGAGAAAATAAAACTATTAATTTCATAAATATTTTGGATAATATCCTATACGTGCGAGATATAATCTCGTTGGTAACAGACAAAAATTAAAAAGAAATTAATTTTTGCGAATATTTATTTTAGTAGAAAAGTTATATTAGCCGCTCTGGTATGCAACAATGATGGACTTTTTGAGCAAGAGGAGTGAAAACGTCCTTTTTAATCTTGCTAGATTTATTAGCAATTGTCACATTTATCCGGTGCTACATAAATATATGGTATGCTGACGACTCGGACACAAAATACTCGGACAAGGTGTCCGAATTGACACTTTTTTATTTTAATATTTTTTTCACTGACAATTTGGACACCAAAGCAGTTTGGTACAGTCAGATAAAAAAATATATCATATAACGCGTGTTTTATAATTTCATGGGACATTGCCGCTACTCGAACAAAATCCAAATACACTCGGTTACTGGGCAAGACCATTTTTTTAATGAAAAGCACTTATATTGGTGAGTTTACATCACTGACTGCAAGTTTCGTGCAATAATTTGCATTTATTGAGCAACTGTGTGCTTCACAGCATAGAATATAGAGCACTGGAAGTGTCAGGCGCTACCTACATCTCGGCATCAAGCACTGAAACTTTTTTTAACGTACTACCTGCTTACATGAAAATTATTTACTAGTGGCTCTATGAGTTTATAGACTTTGAACATAGACAGTATCAGATTTATGTAACACGGGATATTTGATGATGACAAAACATAACACACAATCACGCCTCTTCACGAAGGGATAGGCAGAGGTGTGTACCCAGTACTCAATCCCATAGTAAGTACACTCACATTTCGCCAGTATGTTATTGGTCCCATATAATACCGGGCACAGTTCCAGACTACATGCAGTTATTGAGATGGAAAAATCCAATATTTATCACTATGCCTGACCTGGGGATCGAACCAAGGACCTCTTGAACAATCGAGCTTGCGCCCACCACGCCACCCAGGCAGATTTTGATGATGATAACCAATGAAAGCTGTAGACAAACAGCAAAGACAAAAGCATACAAATAAAAACACATGAACAGACCGTTCATGTATAAGTATACATCTGCAGGACGGGCCGCTTGACAACTTCCGTTTTTAATGCCCATAGCTTTACAACGACACTCGAAATACAACATGAGAGCGAAAATAGGTTAAGTTCATGCGCTCCATGGAGTTTTATTAACGAAATTGTACTGGATTTTTAATTATTTCAGCAGTTCCATTTTATTTTACAATTATTTTCGTGAGAATATCGTGTAGGCACTTCATTTTCATAATGGAAAATTATATGAAAAAAAATTGCTTAACAACTATCCCAAGGTGTTACAATAGTGTACGTTTCTATAATAAAATCCCAAAAGAGATAACTGGGCTCTCAGAGGGTAAATTCAAAACCTATATAAAATCTACTTTACTAAAGAAGGCTTATTATAAAGTCAACCAGTACATAGAGGACAAAGATGCCTGGAAACTTCTGCATAGCCGCCTCGCGGCACCTTCAAAGAAAACGAATGTAACCAAACCAAATATTGTGAAACTATCTGTTGAAAAAATTAAGCCCTACAAGTTTCTTGTGCGTTCTTCTGGTAGAGGTATCTTTCCGAACGCACGGTAGACTCAGTACTGTTTATCTTCATTGACGTGCAAAAGTGTCAGATTATGACCTATTTGAATAAATCGGTTTGAGTTTGAGTTATACCACGTAACACGTTGTATGAGTTTTGAGACAGTATGAATGTATTTGTACATAAAAATTACATACAATTACATCTTACGTAGGCGGAGGTGTACCCAGGATTCAGTCCCATAATAGCCATCCACAATTCGCCAGTATGTTATTGATCCCATGTAATTTAATTCTTCTGTAGCCTTAAGGATTTACAGTTGGATTTGTAGCATCAAGGATTTATTACAGGTTGCTAATTAAAAAAACAATAGCATGCTAATAAAACCATTCCAATGTCAAAATAAATCACATGACATAGATAATAGATGCACCATTATGACGTCATAGTGTTCCGTTGAATGACCTCAGGGCATATTCTGAACGCGAGCTACGATTGAAGGTCGATGTCGAAATAAGGTCGTGGAACATTCGAGATAAGAAAGTAAACATCAGATAGCGAATGGTGATGCAATTGTTTATGCGTGTTGTTATTACTATTTGCAATATTATATCTAGAAGATATTTTAAATAAAAATTTACAAAAATAAGTTAAGGCGTAACCTAGGCGCGTTACTAACATGCGAGCTCCCAGCAAATAATAAAAAGCTTTTTAGCTGTCCTAGTTATATCTAACAAACCTAGCATATTATCCGTATTTAACATTAAAAGCTACTAATACTTTTTACCCAGCCCTCGGCAAACCTCATTTTAATTTGAAGTTCATAAATTAAACAAAACTACTTTGAGACTTTGGGGTTAATCGAAATTCCATGTACCACCTACCTAGGCATTTTTTTGATTATAATATCCTACTAATATTATAAATCTCAAATCTTAGTACAATGTATAAAAGTTATAAACCAAAACTAGGTACCTTATAAACAAAAACTAGCGTTATCTAACTTGGTCCCAGCGCCATCTAACACTGTTTTTGTGTGTATGCTTGTTCCGTTTTCTGTCTAAAACTACTGAACTGATTGAGCTGAATTTCGGTATGTAAATAGCTTAGACCCTGAAAAAACACATAGAATTTTAATTCCGCTATTCCCACGGGAACGAAGACTACGCGGGTGAAACCGCGGGGCACAGCTAGTGGATAAATATGTAGTGTTTTTTGTTTTTTATATTTCTAATGTGATTAATTCTTCTTATACTCGTATCTCATGTCAAGAGTTTGTCTCGTAATTTTGCAATTGACAATCGAAATAGAATCGCAGCGTCCTTCCAGAATACCGCGACAGCAAAAGATACATCATGTTACTATTACGTGAACAGTGGCTATGTGTGTCAATGACATTTGTTCTGTTTTACATGTTTTTCTATTCATTAGAAAGTGAATCATAGGTAATATTTTGAATAAATTAATTAGATGCCTTCTTGCGTCAAAAATGATAGTTTATAAAATCCCATCGTTTTAATACATTCATTAAAACTAGTTAAAGCCTGCGGTTTTACATAGAATTTAGTGGGATGAATCTCATAATACATACGTTCATCTGGTGTAGTGTCAGTTTTACCATTGGAGTTGTTCCATTGATGGTACACGACATGATTCACTCTTGTATCTCTTGTATCATGATAGAAAATTAATCCTTCGTAGTATTAATAGAACTAGTGATAAAATTTTCCTTCCCAGTTTTTATATTAAGGCCTAGCGCGCACTGCCTTGCGTTGCGTTGCGTTAACCGCAAGCATATTCTGTGAAGTATGGAGTGCCACAGAAGTGCGCACATTGCGGCAAAATAAAGTCTCAAAGGCCGTACGGTAGAATATCGCACGTACGGTCAACGCAAGGCAGTGCGCGCTAGGCCTAAAGAAGCTGTTGACTGAATAATGATGACATATCAGTGTGGATAGTGAAGAATTTAGAAAAAATACCAGAGCATAAATTTTGACTGTGTTTCATCCCCATCAAGTTTTATTTTCGCTTCAAAAAGCCGTCTGACCTAGACGGCTGTCTAGGCTGTCTAGGTACTATTTACATATTACTATATAGATGAGTCTGTCATAATTTATACAATTTTTACAAATAGTTTAGACACGCACACACACCCCCACACGCGAACTTTCGCATTAATAATATTGGTAGGGTAACAAGTACCAGGAAAACATAAATAGACTGAAGGTTACCATTACCTTGTCTTAGAGAAAGGATGAGGCGATGGTGCGTGAAATTAAATGAGTCATTGTGTAACCGAATAGGGTTTAGCCTTCGATTAGAGCATATTATGTTACTGACATTGAATTCGTATAATAGGAAGGTGGTTACTTACGGATTTCCTTTGCAATTAGAAAACTATAATGTGAAAAGTAGTGAGCAGGAAGCTAGCAATTAAATAGATATAAATAAAACTATGTTTAATTCTAATTATTAGAATATATTAAAATTAGAATAAATTGTAGATTGTAGACATTGCGGTCGAAAATTCATCTTTATTGAGAGGACATGACACCTTTAAGGAATTTTGACAATCCTATGAAAAGTTTACTATATTGATGTTTCGTAACGTTCCTCTTTCCTCCGAATATAATTATCTCCATTCGATAAAGGTAACGGGCTTGGAATCCAAGGAAGCTGGGTCTAGAAAACCTTACATTGTTTTTTTATTTTTATTTTAATGAGTGACAAGACGAGCAAATCAGGTGCCTGATGGTAAGCATCATGATTGCCCATATTAGATACAGTGTCACCCAGTGTTTTAAAATTCAAAATTCTGCGCGGCACTGCACTGCGCCTGTCACCCTGAGATATGAGTTGTTGAATCTCATCATGCCCAGTAATTTCGCTGGTAACATTGCCCTTCAGACCGGAACACAGTAATGTTTGCACATTACTGCTTGGCGGATGAATAACTGGCAAAGGTGTGGTACTTCCCCAGGCGGCCCCCTGCTAAAGAGGCCTACCACTGCAAAATTGTTCTATCCTATTAGATATTGCCGGGAGAGAATGTTTATTATTCACAATAACATTCCCAAACATAGTCCGCTTATCATCGCCGATTAATTTATAATTTGAATTGAATAAAGTGAGGTTTAGAACTAAGTATTTTTAATGGCAACGGACGTTCCCATTATTATAGAACATTTTCTTAATGTATTATAATTAACGGCGATACTAAAAATATTATTTATGCACATTTGAAAATCCTATTACTGGGCCTATGTCCATATCATTTTATTGGCTTTTATACGAGTAAACTCTAAATTTCAATCTAGTGAATGTCTAATCAATCAGGCGTGTAACACATTGATATAAAGAGAGGGTACGTTCCCCCAGCGCTTACTCAACAACTGGCATGTGCAATTTGATCAGTGTGCAGTGTGCACAGTGCGATATAATATTATAATGAATAACAGAGATAGAAAGACATACCTAAGACCAGAGTGCGACCGAGACAACAATATTATTCGCTCGTACGGCCTTACTTTACTGACGCACATAGACCTAATGGGACCTAATTTGAGCTTGCCATTTTCGAGAAGCCAGTACCTCATCTCCCCTTTTCTTTACATCAATCGTGTAACACTGAGATTTAGAAGAAGAAGTATATAAGTTTATTTAAAGGAAATAATGTAATGGATACGAATATACGCACATAGGATTATACGCTCTTAATAATAAAATTTGGTTAAGTAATTGTCAGAACCTAATTTCATGTTGATTTTCAGCTTACACATGACATCCGTGAAATATTCAGTTTAAAATTTAAACCATAATATAATATTCGTAATAACAATAATAATTAACATTATAATGGTACGTGTGCGGTTGAAATAAGTTTATTTGTTGCTCAGTCACGGATACCAATAAATACTATAATGTTATGCATAGCAATTACATTAATAAATTATTATTTATAGTTTTATTATGTTTGTTAACGTTTAGCTGTAAACGTTACTTGGTACGTTATGTATAAACGTACGGAAAGTATAATAGAAATTAAAGCTTCTGTTCTTGGCAAAAGTCATGCATAAACGTAAAGTTTCTTTTCAAATATTACTTTAAAATCAGCAATTATTATATTCTAATAAAACAGTATTATTCATCTTTTCAAAGGACGTAAGCGAAAATTTTGTTAATCCCAAAATATTACAAACCTACAAAATTACGCATCAAGTATAAAATTTGCAGCGATTGACAATTAATTATTTTTAATGAAAAATCATATTAAATTGAAAAAATATACGAAGAATATATATATTTATCTTAATTTACATATTTTATTTCTGTAATATATATATATATATTTTTAATAATTCATAAGTTTAATTATATTGTAAATAATACCTGTTTTGTGTGAGACTGATGCCTGGTTTACGAGAAAATCTCATAAAAAATCATCATAAAACATGTCTTGCATGAAAAATGGGGTACCACTTCTGAAAGGACCAAATTTAAAGAACCGCGAGCCATTCGACCGTAAACGAAAATTTACTACGTTCCAAAGGACCGGTGACAAATATTTGTAAAAACAATTTTAATGTCATAAAATATATTAAGTACAGTCAGGTATCAAAGTTAAAACTATAAGTTTCTTGTATACATTTTTCATGAAATAAAACCCGTTAGCTCTCCCTTAATTATGGTTCTACGTAATCATATATCAAATCAGATTACTATGCCCATTAGCTACCGGCTGCACACCCGACTTCTCCCGTTATGTACCGGCCAAGTGAGCAGTATTTCTTGCATATTTTTTGTCTTTCATGCATGTTTCCCGTTGTGTTCTCGGGTGAACAACTATTATAATTTATGATGATTGATTGTTCTTATTCCCTTATTGTGGTTTATAATAAGCTCTTTTTAAGAGCTAATAATGCTTCAATGAACTACAACTTCGAAAACTCGAGATCAATATATAGTTAGAGTGATGTAGATTATTGTCGGAAATAAAATCAGTTTTAAATTTATTTAATAAAAGAATATTATATAACAAATTGTAATTATGTCGCTCGAAAACACAGGCTATGCAGCCGCCTTAATTACGAACAGCAGTAAAAGTGTGGAAATTATTTATTACGAACATGCAATCGCGTAACAACAGCAGTAAATTTTGCTGTCAAACGTCATTTTTTGTATGCCTTTTGACAGCAGACATTAAGCAATTGAACGCTTTCCACACTTCTACTGCTGTTCGTAATAAGGGGGCCCTTATAAGATCACCCCTTTCCCTAAACAAAGGCATGACTCACCTTACTGAATTGACCGACTGAACCGACATTTCGCGTCTATAAAAACTCTACAACTATGAACAACAGCCATACGTTCTCGTACATAATAAAATACTATGTATAGTCTGTTGTCCCTTGTCGGAACACAATAACTTATTTATAAATGTATTTTAAAGTCAGTTAATTTCGAAGCAATCACATTTCTTTTGTAATTAAAGACATACGTACTTGCACTTCCGATTAGGCAGGTAATAGTTTTGTCAAAATTACGTGGAGTTTGTAAACCAGTTTTGCAATGTAAGTAAAAACCGGATATATGCATCTAAATAAATAATAATTGTAGTGGTAGGCCTCTTTTGCAGGGGGCCGCCTGGGGAAGTACCACACCTTTGCCAGTTATTCATCCGCCAAGCAGTAATATGCAAACATTACTGTGTTCCGGTCTGAAGGGCAATGTTACCAGCGAAATTAATGGGCATGACGGGATTCAACAACACATATCTCAGTGTGACGCAGTGCGGTGCCACGCAGAATTGTAAACTTTAAAACACGGGATGGCACTGTGTCTGATATGGGCAATCATGATGCTTACCATCAGGCACCTGATTTGCTCGTCTTGTGACTCACTATCATAAAAAAATGGACGACTTAAAATCATACATAAAACAAAGACAGATAAAAACTGAATGGGACGCTATGACGTCATAGGTTTGACGTCATAACGATGCGGGTTACAATAGTTACAAGAAACAATTAAAATGAAACTAAGTACCAACTAAGGAAAGATGGATAAAAACTTCTATCAATTTACACGTGAGATTCTCTTAGAATTATTCATAATTTTTTATCCAATTATTTCAGGGTCTAAGCTACATAGCAAATATATAGCAAATATTAGCAAACTTTACTAAGCTATTGGCGTTCTTTATAGTCACCAGTCGCTATCAGGCTTGAGTCTTTATGTTCTGTGGCTTGAGTTAGTTACAAAGACGTTTTACCCTTCTAACAAGTCTGTGCACTATCAAATTTGGAAGAGAGAAAAGGAAAAGGATAGAAACTGCGAGTGGTTCTCACTCGGGACCGACACAGTGCATAGTCTACTTAGTAAGTTTATCATAATGTCTTTGGTTAGTAACCGGACTTTGACATTTGTAGTTAACGTCAAATCAAGATAATAATCACTAAAGTGATAGTCACCAAGAACGCCAATAGCCCCACTGGACGATGACTCCGAGGGCAGTGAGTCTTTTGACAATCAGCGGCTAAGCGGTGAGTCCCGCGACGCCGCTCCGCCCAACGGTCTCTCGTAGCGGGTGTTATAAGTCATCGGTTTTACCTGTCATTACCTATTGTGGTTTTTTTAACGATATATATTTAATTACATATCAGCAGGGACTTCACATTTTATTAAAATTCCAAAAAAAATAAGGAAAAACACCGACAAGCTCATCTTTATATAAATGATTTTCCTGTTAATAATTTATGACAGATAGGCATCAAATACTATCTTACTAGTATTAATCTCAAATCTCAGTGCAATGTAAAAAGTTATGTTTTTATAAGGTGAACAAAACGCTACCGAGTCAGCGCCATCTAGATAACACAAAAAAACAGCGCTAGCACTGTTTTTTTTGTTTGTATGTTTGTACGCTAAAACTACTGAACCGATTGGGCTGAAATTCGGTGTATAGATAGTTTAGACCCTGGAATAGCATAAAAAGTACTTTTACTGTACCGTATGGAGACGTGGCGTGTGTCGCAAGAGTAGCGAAGAACTGACTGTCAAAATGCAGTTTGACAGCCGCGGTGTGTCGGACGTACATCGGTATGCTTATTTCCAATACACTCAAAAAAAAAGAACCACATATATATTTCCACGGGAATGAACACTATGCGGGTGAAACCGCGGGGCACAGCTTGTAGGTTTATAAATATTAGTCATAATAATTTAATCTATTGTTTAGTTTATAGTTTAGTTGGCTAAGAACTACGGTTTGGATGACTTCAACTGGGCAACAGAAATTGGGAAGACCTAGCACAAGGATATGCTGAAAGAGTAGTGAATATCTTTACCCAGCAGTGGCATAATCAGGCCTTATTAACAATAATAAGTAACAATAATTATAAGAAATAAAATACCTATCTATCGTGAGAACGAAAGGTAACTAACCTACTGCGTCAAATTACACATTATAATATATAAACATATTTAATTGCTAAATAAAACATATTTTATTCGTATATTTTTAAAAATTGTAGAGATATTTATAAAATGTAGGCAAAGATCATAACAATGTCTTACAGTTAATGATTGAATCATATAATTCAGTGATTAATGATTAAACATTAACTGCATTAGTTATAGATTGCCTGACAGATAAGTCACCAGCCAATACCTAGATCACGTACCGGATCTAAATAATAATTGTTTGATAATTAGTGTAAACCAAGCGCCTTTGCCTGCCTGAAATTACTAAATATGACAGTTATATACTAAAACTTTGACGCCCTTTTTGGACCCGTCCAGATATTGAAAAGAAATCTACGTTCCATGTTTCAAGTCTATAGGATCAGTGGTTTGAGCTCTGCGTTGCATGTCAGTCAGTGACAAAAAAAAATGCGTGCAGTGTACCTCAAACCTCAAAAATAAAAAAGGAACCATATAGAATAAATTCAATGGACACAAAAATTCAAAACAGTTATGATTCGTGAGTGTGGTGTTGAAGATCCATGATCTTAGTACATGAGACGATAAAGAATTCAGATAAAGAAGTTTTCCTCATAACAACATTTTACGAACAAACAAGGCATATCTTTTGTTAAATGTTTGGTTTTTCCAAGAGCTTTGAAAAGCGTTTAGGTGTAGCTTTTTACCGACTTTTAAAAAAGATTTTGATTTTTGGAGCTGTGTAGTTTCCGGCTATATTATAGGGCCACCACTTTCTAATCCCGTGGGAGCTGTGAAACCGGCCCCCTTATTACGAACAGCAGTAGAAGTGTGGAAAGCGATTAATTGCTTAATGTAGCAGACATTATGCAATTAATCGCTTTCCAACGGAATACAAAAAATGACGTTTGACAGCAAAATTTACTGCTGTTGTTACGCGATTGCATATTCGTAATACCACCCCTGGCCGAGCGTATGTCTCTTCTTCGGAGAGTGGGCAGGAGCGCTCTTCGGTTCCAATTATTTCATAGTTGGAATTCATGGAAACGGCAGACGGCTTGGTGATCACCAAACCGCCTGCCAAGTGTGGTGATTATGGAAATATCCCAACTAATGAATAGTTTATGGCGTTCTATGGGGGTCTATGGGGGACCTATGTATAGGAGTGGATGTCTTCCGGCTTATGATGATGAAGCCTAGGAACGAGCATTTGCAGGAACCAAAGACTGGACTTTTTGATCCAGTCAACCAGTGTTGAAAACATATTTGACAAGAAGTTTAATTATAATAATAATAATAAATTAATAATGTGGGACAACTTCCACACATGGTCATCTGGTCCCAAATTAGGCTAGAAGCCGTGTAGTATGGTAACCAGACGACTGATATAGATACTTATATAAGCTTATAACATCCAGACACAGATCAAACAGACATGTTCATGCACCCAAATGTTTGACCTGGCCGGGGATGTCAGTTAAACAAATGTTTAACTTAACTATAACAAGCAATCAAAAAACACACCCTTTAGCTGCTAAAGTTTAGCACGTTTTAACTTTAACTGGACATTTGGCATTGAAATAATAAGTGCGGTGAGTGGGATTGACTACTAACTAGACAGACGGATCTTGGAAAACACATAACAATCAGGATATGAACTAATGTTAACCAGGCCGGTCCAGATTGACCTTGAATTAATACTGTTTGGATTTGTTAAGCGTTTTTTTTTTCTCAAGACTATCAAGTAATCGCTGACTTGACGATAAAGCAGAGTTAGGCACTAATGTTTTAAAACATTTTCTTCGCTTGTCAAGGTATCTGAGTATTAGTGGAAGTACGATATAGGTAAAAAGTTTATAACATTATTATATAGAGCTATATCGAGTATGGGCTGCGTCTTTACAAGGAATTATTAATTATTTATGTATATAACCAGAGCACATATTAATTTTAGTATGTTATAAACAATAATACCTAATAATAAGATTTTTTTTTAATTAAAGCCTAATTATAAGATTACTCTGCCTGCCTCGAGTTGATGAATGCCTCGGTGGCGTAGAGGGCGCATGCTCGACTGCCAATCAGGAGGTCCCGGGTTCGATCCCCAGGTCAGACAGTGTTAAAAATTGGATTTTTCCATTAGGAATTATCTCAATAACTGCCTGGAGTCTGGAACTGTGCCCGGTAGATGGCAATAGGCTCGCCCCCTATTTAATGGGACCAATAACATACTGGCGAAATGTGGGTGTATCTACTGTGGGACTGAGTCCTGGGTACACCTCTGCCTACCCCTTCGGGGAAAAGGCGTGAATGTATGTTATGTTATAAGATTAAGTATATCAGTACCTGGATGACCGAGCTTTGCTTGGTATTTTTTTGTTTTTTTTTTAAATAAAATGACATTTTCTAAAAATGATTCCTAGCTAGATCGATTTATCGCCCCCGAAACCCCCTATATACTAAATTTTATGAAAATCGTTGGAGCCGATTCCGAGATTCCAATTATATATATATACAAGAATTGCTCATTTAAAGATATAAGATAAGATAAGATAAATTAAATATAACGTGTTAAAAAGATAAGTAGTAATACTTAAGGGCCATGCATCTACCTGCCAAATTAAATAACTTTCAAAAGAAAAAATTGCTAAATTCGAATAAAAATAGTATGAGTACACTCATACATATAAACTCGAAAAGCTTAGGAATAATATAGAATCAAAACTGGAAAATGTCGCTGTCTCTGAGGAAGACCCTAATTTCAATTATGAAAACATATTTTCTGTAATAAGTAAGGAGTTCAATGAGATATGTCCCAAAAAGAAATTACACTCGAATGGGAAACTAGAATTTAGTGATTGGGCTACCAAGGGTATCAGGAAAAGTAGAGATAATATGTATGAGTTATATAGGGATAAAGCCCATTCCAATTCAGAATCATTTCATGAGTATGTTAAATGTTATTCAAAAATTTTTAAAGCTGTGTGCATCCAAGCAAAAGCCATAAATATTAGAGACAAAATTCGCAAATCAAGTAATAAAATTAAGACGGTTTGGAAAACAATAAACGTAGAAACAGGTAAAGATAAATGTAGAGATTCTGAATATAAATTATTAATTAATAATGAACACATTACAAATGTTGAGGAAGTCGCTAATATTTTTGTCGATTTCTTCTCTAACATAGCCCTGAACGCGACCAAGTCACTTGATTCATCCCCAGACTTGGCGGAGGCTTTTCTTAAAGAAAACTTCCAACGCACCATACCTGAATTTTCGTTTGAACACATCTCATTAATTGATATCAAAAAGACGTACAAGAGTTTAAATGTTAAAGCTACTGAAGATCTATGGGGTCTATCTGTAAAAATGCTAGATTCTATAATAAACACAATTGCTCCTTACTTAGCAGACTTATTTAACCTATGCATAGATAAAGGCACGTTTCCAGAACTAATGAAAATAAGTAAAATCACTCCTATCTTTAAATCGGGAAGTAAGACAGATCCCTCAAACTATAGGCCAATCTCTGTTTTGCCAGTATTAAGTAAAATCTTTGAGAAATTGATGCTAAACCAACTGCTGTCACATTTCAATAGAAATAGAATATTGCATTCAAACCAGTATGGTTTCACCAAATGCAGATCAACAACCGATGCAGGCTGTCATCTCATGACTCTTGTCTTGGAGGCTTGGGAGAGTTCACAGGATGCCATTGGAGTGTTTTGTGACCTTTCCAAAGCATTCGACTGTGTAGAACACTGCACGTTACTGCGCAAGTTAGAAGTATATGGAATTCTTTTTTTTTTTTTTTTTTTTTTATGACAGTGAGTGACAGGGCGAGCCCATCAGATGCCTGATGGTAAGCATCATGATTGCCCATATCAGACACAGTGCCACCCAGTATATTAAAATTCAAAATTCTGCGCGGCACTGCACTGCGCCTATCACCCTGAGATATGAGTTGTTGAATCTCATCATGCCCAGTAATTTCGCTGGTAACATTGCCCTTCATACCGGAACACAGTAATGTTTGGACATTACTGCTTGGCGGATGAATAACTGGCAAAGGTGTGGTACTTCCCCAGGTGGCCTCCTGCAAAAGAGGCCTACCACTACAATTCATGGGAATGCCCTGAACCTGGTGGAATCATACTTGTCTAGTAGGCAGCAGAAGGTTAGCGTCAATGGTATCACATCTGCTAGTTCTCCTGTCAAGATGGGAGTCCCACAGGGATCAATTTTGGGTCCTTTCCTATTTTTGGCATATATTAACGATTTGCCTTACATGGTCCACGGTCTAGCAGATATAGTTCTATTTGCCGATGATACGTCATTGATTTTTAAAGTTGATAGGAAGGATACTTCACTAGTACATGTTAATAATACTTTAGCAAGTATATCCAGATGGTTCACAGCAAACAATCTGTTATTGAATGCGAAAAAGACTAAATGTTTGAAATTTTCGTTGCCTTCAGAAGTATAGAACCAAACATAGTTCTTGACGGTGAAAGACTCAATATTGACAATGCAACTTTGTTCCTTGGCATAAATATAGACTCTAAACTGCAATGGAGCACTCATATCACCGAGCTCTCAGGGAAACTAAGCTCTGCAGCTTACGCGGTTTATAAAATTAGGCAACTAACAGATGTAGCCACGGCGAGATTAGTGTACTTTGCATATTTCCATAGCTTGATGTCTTATGGGATTCTGTTGTGGGGGTCAGCTGCAGATATAGAAACTATCTTTATACTACAAAAACGTGCGATTCGTGCCATCTATGAGATGCGTCCACGCGAATCCCTGAGGGAATTATTTAAAGAAATAAACATACTGACCCTACCATCCTTATACATTTATGAGAACATCATGTATGTGCGTAAAAATTTACATAAATTAAAATTAAATAGTGACCTTCATAATTTTAATACTAGGAATAAAGACAAAATAGCTGTACCTAGCTTTAGATTATCTAAAACAAATAAAAAGACATTCTTAGGAAATAGTGTACGTTTCTATAATAAAATCCCAAAAGAGATAACTGGGCTCTCAGAGGGTAAATTCAAAACCTATATAAAATCTACTTTACTTAAGAAGGCTTATTATAAAGTCAACCAGTACATAGAGGACAAAGATGCCTGGATACTTCTGCATAGCCGCCTCGCGGCACCTTCAAAGAAAACGAATGTAACCAAACCAAATATTGTGAAACTATCTGTTGAAAAAATTAAGCCCTACAAGTTTCTTGTGCGTTCTTCTTGTAGAGGTATCTTTCCGAACGCACGGTAGACTCAGTACTGTATCTTCATTGACGTACAAAAGTGTCAGATTATGACCTATTTGAATAAATCTGTTTGAGTTTGAGTTTGAGTTTGAGTTTTGAGTTTGATACAAAATGGATCAGCTGATCGGCAAATAATTTGTATGGAGTTTTTTTTTTTTACGAAGCCCATCTACCATCACCATCTACCGGGTACAGTTTCAGACTTTAGGCCCTTTTTCCTACTGGAAAAACCAAAAACACTGCGTGGACCCGGGACCTCATGACCGTCAGTAGTACTCGCAAACTACTATGCCATCGAGGCATATTATAATGCTATATTAAATTACAAACTGAATATTTCCATAAAAGAATTTAGGCATCAAATACGACATTTAACTTTATAAATAAACATTATGGTCATTATTTGAACGTGACTAGCAAACCACCTATTAGTCTAATAGTATTAACCAGGCGCAGGTCAAGGCTTGTCCCGGCGTGGTTGGGCAATAACCAGCTTGCCTGCAATCTCATATGTTCTTTAACTTAGGTAGTAACTTAGCCGTGTCGCGGCGAGCGGGGGAAATATGTCCTTTTTGTTTGTACCCAGTTTGACGCAGGCGGTTTTTGAAATAGAGTCTGTTATAAGCTGTCAAAGTGTCAAACTTTGATCTGTCAAAAGCTTCAAACTTCGAGTAGATTTTTTTTTATAACTTAAATTTCAAAATTTTATTATAAATTGTTAGAGCCGGCGCTGTCGAGATATTATAGGAAATAATAAATTATTATAATAAATTTGCGATAAGACCGCCAATTGTTCCACTATTGTTTTGGTTAATTTTTAAGGTTTATTGTTTTTTGGTGTAACAATAAAGTGTTTATCTGTCTATCTATCTTTTAATATCTAATTACTTCATGTACAGAAATCGTTTCCAATGCCATCATGCCCAAAGGGTGCCGAAGGAATTCTATTACTAAGCATCCCCTGTCCGTCCATCCACCCGTCTGTGACCGGGCTCTATCACATAAACCGTAGTAGAGTAGAAGTATAAGAAAAGAACTGTAACTTAATTTAAGATAAAAATAAACTATAGACATCGAGTAGCAGAAAAGTTAACCCCCTAAGCATGTAAGAAGATGGATATTAGAAAGAAAAGTATGCAGAATGAAAGAAGAAGAAAGAAAGAAGTCGTTGAGACTCCGATTATGTTGGAGATAGGTTAGCTCGCGGGCCGGGCCGATAGCGCCCGGACAGAAAAAAAAAACCGTAGTAGACACTTGTCAGTTTTAAAATATTATTAAAATATTGTATTACTGTCGCCGCTACAATTAAAAATTACAATCATAAATAAAGGTCCTCTCTTTACAAGAAACCTGTTTTTTTAATGTTAAACAATGACAATGAATTGTTTGTTATATTTGTAAATGATAAACTAGACTATAGTTATATTACTAGTATATATTATTAATTTAAAGTAATAAGAATATAATTATATACCCTTCATAAATATAGGTATTATGAAAGACCCATTCGTATCTAACCATGAACTGGTTATTTTATTCTCAGTAAAGATAATTTTAAATGTTCACATTACCAAACTTCGAACTTCAAACTTGCCAAATTTGCAAAAATCAAAAATATTGCAAACATTATTAAACAATAAAGTTATTTAAAAACATTTTAGCTTCAAGTTTAACATAACAATAGTCATCTGTTGTAGAATGATACGCTTGTTTTATTTATGGTAAAATATGCCAAAACAATTTGTTTAGAATAGGCCATTTTCTTATATCAACAATAAATTATGAAATTATATTACTTGGATAGTTTTCATCACGGAAAATGCAAATATAAAGTTATTTTCCCATGAAAACCTAAGGTTAATTTTATTTTTCAAAATTAAAATTGAGGTTTCATTATCTGTATGTCACGTGATTGAAAACGCCGACCGCCATGATGTGACGTCAATTTCACTAAAGCTCGTCGTCCGTCACTCGTTTTACAAACAACAAACTACTTACCTACCAGCGCTCATAGAAATTTAATATTTTTATTGAGTTTAATGTGTTTTGAAGCTTAAATTTAAAAGATTTAATATTTTAATACGTTAGTTTTACTTAATTAAAATGGACGTCGGTTTTGTAAAAGCCGAAAGTACTAATCTCCCGAAAATAGATGCGGTAATGATTGCAAAGTTCTTTGCGTGTAATACCGACTTTTTTTCTGCCGAATGCAGAAATATCAAAACAGCTATGTAAGTATAATGTATTTAAATTACAACTTGTATTTAAAACTAAATAGTTTTATTGTGTATGAAAGTATCCTTACGTGTTTTGAGGTTATGTGTAAACAATAAGTAGGTATCGTAACTTTTCATCTTTTTTTATAGGTCAGCCAGAGAAACGTATGGCGATGATGCTGTTGGGTATGTGCAGCTGAAAAGAGATCAGCAGACATGCGTTGTCAAATGCAAAATGTGTCCTGAACACAAAGTGCGTTCCAAGCCATACTCTTGCACACTTACTGTTGATGAACAGGAAGAAGAAATTAAAAGTGTAGTATGCCATGACTGTCCAGCATCTGAAGGTGGTTGTAAGCATGCTGTTGCTTTTTTAATGTGGTGTCATCGTCGGAGTGAAGAGCCACCTTGCACTGCTATTGAGTGCTATTGGAGGAAATCTACTTTATCTAAAGTTGGATCTTCTCTAAAAATATTACTTGCTAAGGACATATTGAAGAAAAGAAAAGGAAGTAGTACTCAAACCCCAGAAGTAGCACCACATAAAAGTGTCGCAGAAATCTTTGTGACTGAATGTAAAAAAAGAAAAATAAGCTCATGCCAGCTGCTCAAACATGAGATTAACTATGCTGAAAAAAAAATTAATATGCTTTCTTTACATTATTTGATGTGCAAATTTAATGAAAGACTGGATTGTAATTCATTTTTAAATAATATCAGTAGTGTATTTAATGATATTAACTTAAGAAATGCTGAAAAAGAGACAAGGCACCAGCATCAAACAAGCTTTTGGTATGAGCTACGTTATGGAAGAGTTACAGCATCAAAATGCTACGAAGTGAGCAAATGCAAAACTGTGGATGGCTCCTTAGTAGCGGCTATTCTTGGAGCAAGGACTCCACTAACTTCAGCAATGAAAAGAGGGCAAAAATTAGAAGAAAAAGTAAGGAAAACAGTAGAAAAAAAATTGGGCCATAAGATTGAAAAATGTGGTCTTTCTATTTCAGAAACATATCCTATGATTGCAGGCTCACCTGATGGCATCTATAAAAAAAGTACTTTGGTAGAAATAAAGTGCCCAACAAGTGTAAAAACTTTAACAAATTATATTAAGGATGGTGCTGTGACCAAAAAATATATGGCACAAGTGCAAATGCAAATGTTCTGTGCAAAAGCAGAAAAAAGTTTTTTTTGTGTTGCGAGTAGTGATTTTGAGACTTCCAATGATGTCAGTATTGTAGAGGTGCAGTATGATAGAAAAGTAGTACAGGAACTTTTGGACAAAATTGTTCCTTTTTGGAAAAATAATATATATCCAATTTTGTATGAAAGTACCAAAATATAGAACTTGTAAGTATTTATGTGTATTGTTTTATTTTATATGCTTTAGCCCAAGGCTTCTACCACTAGCTACAGTACCTTGTCTTAGGATGAATCTTTATTACCTATGTCCCCGGACCTCAAACCACACCTTAGATAAAATCCTCAAACTTATCTCCTCTATACTGAGTTTTAACCAAACTTGTTCATAGGATAAAGAGAAAAGAAGTAACAGACAGACTGCCAGAGTTACTTTTGCATTTCTAACTAGCTCATGCAAGTTACCAAAATCATGAAAAACCTAATATTTCTACTACATGGTTATATCAATTACATACTGTCCACTTTAATGTAATAAATAGCATATGTCAATATCTGGTTTGAACAGTTGGCTGGGATATTATGGGTATAAATAAAAGTTTAAAAAAAATTGTATATGTATTTATTTAATAAGACTATCTTGTATGTTAATCAGAGCACATGCAGTAGTAATACATTCATCAAGAAGGTGAACTAAATTTATGTTAACCACAGAATGTGGTTTTAAAAAAGCAAACTCCCGGATTCTTCGGATCACCCTTTCCACATGAATCCGGAGGCTTGCTATTTCTTTTGTCTGAAGTACCTCAGCTTTTGACAGTTTGGAACCACTACCAACACTTGGGGGCCTTAATAAAGTTATGTTCTTTTTAGACAAATATGTTTCAATGTGCTTGAATCCTCTGTCAGCTAAGACACATGTGTTTGATGGGAGAGTATCTAAAAATTTGGAGTGTTCGAATAAATGTACATCTGTTACTCTTCCGCCATATCCTGCAGATATAAAACTTATTAATCCATCTGGAGTACAAGCAACCAAATATTTTATTGTGTTGGCCTTCTTATACTCGGACCAAGTCAGTGCTTGGTGGACTGCATTAGTGGGTTTCTGTATTTCTATCTCCAAACAATCTATTATACAACTTACTTTATTATATCTATGTCTAAATGCTATTGGTAAATTTAATTTTATTGACTCCGTTGTAAACGATCTAATAAAAGGTAACATTACTTTACTGATTGGTATTATGTTGGTTGAAAAAAGTTTACTTGCTTGTGATAGTGACAAACCAAAATCATCAGATATTTGTGAAAATGAGCTATTTAGCCTAATTTTTGTCAAACACAACAAAATATTTGCCTCAGAAATGTTTGTCTGTGTTTGTATGATATTTAGTAAAAAATAAAGTTCCTTAGGGATACCAATATAGAGTCTAGGCTTTTTCTTTATTTTTAAGATTGTGTTTTCTAAGTTCGTTTTCTTGTCCCTCTGAATTTCTTCAGGCAAACTACTGTCAGATGTTGTGACTTTTATTGGAGAGAAGTCTTGACTCGTTGATCCAGATACTGATGGAGTAAATGATATCTCACTATCAGACTGGTCTTCGAACAAGGTAGACAATTTCCTTTTTGCTGGTCTTGTGATACCTGATGTACTTGGTACATCTATAGTGCTCATTTTAATGAGTGGTGAAGTGGCAACTGAGGTGCTTAACTTTATTGGAGATGTAGTGCTGTGCCGCACTTTTAAATTTATTTGTGTTGCTTTGCTTCTATAATGGGCAGATAAATTCACTTGGACAGCTTTGTATTCCATAACTGGCATTATCTGTACTTGAACTTCTTTATCTGCCTTGTGTGAAATATTTTCATCTTCCTCCACTTCCACAACATCTGAAAACAATAGATAAGAATCTGTAGAGCAGCCTTTCCATTGTAATAATTTAAAGTAATGCGATGGTGAGTGATCATCATTAAACTTAAGTTGAGTTAATAAAGTGGGCTGTATGGTTATTTATTAAAGCACTCTCTTCTGTTTGACTGGGATTACCTCTTGTATGACATGATGTAAATGGTGTTTGGCTGAGATTCACAACCTCTCTATGACACGATGTAAATGGTAGGATTTCAGTTAGAAACAAAATTTCCCTTTAGGTTTAAATATATTTTATCATTTTAGCACCATCAAAGCTTGGTAAATAAAATATACTTACGTGATGTTGATGAACCAGGTTGTACACTTGTTGAAGAGCTCTCTGCTTCCTGGCCAGGACTCACAATGGGTATATTATTAAACTTAGATGGTATAATGCCAGGTTTCATTCTGATTTTCTTTACTGAGCCCATTATTTTATATTGCATATAATTTTCCATGTCTTGCTCTAGCTAAAAACAAATGTTAATAATTATTGTAGGTTATTTAGCTAAGCAGAGCAATGATACCGAGCTATGTAGTAAAAATAACCTCAAAGTCTCGTTTACATAGTAAAAAAGAGAGTAATATCGTAATTTAAATAAAAATCAATAAAAAAAGCTTATGTACTTACGTCAAAGTGATCCTCACAAAGATATAAATGAGATTTCTTAGAATATTTTACAGGATCTCGTCCCGCGAGTTCCAACCAAACATTTCTCATAGAAACGTCGGTCGGCACATTAATAAATAACTTTTCTGGAGTCTTCAACGTAGAATTTTTACAATTCAACGCTACACACCAACGATATGGGCTATAAAAACTCATTTTTACTTGAAATTAAATTATATTAAATCACTACAAGAGTACAAGACAAACTGGCATTTTGACATTTCTTCATTTTAGTTTATATGACGTCAGTCGCCGCCACCATCATGGCGGTCGGTGTTTTGGCGCGTATATTTTAAGTCAAATTTTTGATATATTTTTTTTAACATTTAGCAGGTATATTTTGCAGAAATAAAAATAATCCTTGATTATCTGATATATATGAGCATTTTAAAAAATATTTGAAAAAATAGGAGAATAGCTTATTGTGATTTTCTTTATCGACTTTTGACAACCGTTAAACATACAGAACATTTTTTTTTCTAATTACTCCATAGAGGTTCATTATCTCCCCCTTGGAGTATTGCTTGGCCGCAGGTTTGTAGGCAGTTTTATTTTTTAAAATATGAATTAAGAAAAATATAAATTATGACAGATGACAGATAGAATGTTATTATATTTTTACATCTCTCATATTCGGTAAGTAGGTCCTTATTACCCCCAAATGGGGCTTGTAAGTGACCAATTAGCGCTCTAGGGTAATAATGTAGCTAGAAAAGCCCTAGGGCGGTAAGTAATTAAAAAAAAACTTCACTCTTTCAAAAAGTTTGCGTACATCTAACCATCATACTGGCAATAGACATCATGCATTCAGGCCAATGACAAAAGAGGTCGCTTCGCTATTCCTTGTCTTCGTATGAGTATAATAGTCATCAATTTTAAATATCGAACTACGAAGCTCAATTTCGTTCTTGAAAAAAATAATTTAAAAAAGAGATGAAAAAAGGCGGGAATAGAAAACTTTTACTTTAAAATGTTTTATTCTTGTAATGCCGGTGTTTTTCTACTTACCTCACAATCGAGATGTAAAGCAGAGTAGTTAGCTCGGGTGTAAGCATCAATTGCACCCTCGAAGTATAGGCGCCCTCGCTGCGCTCGTGCGCCTAAATATCTCGGGCTGCAATTGATGCCTTACAGCCCTTGGCTACTAATCTACTATTACATCTCTCATATTCGGTAAGTAGGTCCTTATTACCCCCAAATGGGGCTTGTAAGTGACCAATTAGCGCTCTAGGGTAATAATGTAGCTAGAAAAGCCCTAGGGCGGTAAGTAATTAAAAAAAAACTTAACTCTTTCAAAAAGTTTGCGTACATCTAACCATCATACTGGCAATAGACATCATGCATTCAGGCCAATGACAAAAGAGGTCGCTTCGCTATTCCTTGTCTTCGTATGAGTATAATAGTCATCAATTTTAAATATCGAACTACGAAGCTCAATTTCGTTCTTGAAAAAAATAATTTAAAAAAGAGATGAAAAAAGGCGGGAATAGAAAACTTTTACTTTAAAATGTTTTATTCTTGTAATGCCGGTGTTTTTCTACTTACCTCACAATCGAGATGTAAAGCAGAGTAGTTAGCTCGGGTGTAAGCATCAATTGCACCCTCGAAGTATAGGCGCCCTCGCTGCGCTCGTGCGCCTAAATATCTCGGGCTGCAATTGATGCCTTACAGCCCTTGGCTACTAATCTACTATTAAGGCCCGTGTAAGAGGGAGTTTTGGCGGGAGACCGAAGAATACAGTTTGGTTCCCGTATCTTTATCAATTATTAGGGCATTTTCGAGTGTTTAACGTGTAATAATGGTGGAAAATTACGTGTTGAGTGTTTTCGAAGATACACAAGTCTATTGGCAAGTGATGCGGGAGTTGAAATGTGATTTTTCGTGTTCCCGCCAAAATTCCGGCAGCTTCTTGTAAAAACCACCACTTTACTGGAGCTGTGACTTGACTGGGCTTGCCCTGACTGAATTGACTAATTGACCATATTAACTCGAAAATTTATATAACTTGATACTGGCTATACATTCGTGTGGGTCCATAAAAGAAGAAAAAAAAAGAAGAAAGGCCCGTGTAATAGAAGGCGAGCCGTTGCCATCAACCGGGCACAATTTCAGACTCCAGGCTGTCACTGAGAAAATTCCTCATAGAAATATCCAATAACATTTTTTGTCTGACCTCGCATTCGAACCTTAGACCCTCTTGTAGCTCTTCCGACCACAAAGCCATCAAGGCAGACATAAAGAATCATTGTACTCATAATTATTTCAAACAACGTTTGTTAGTAGTCTACTCTGAAACTGCAACTGTTTCATACATTTTGTGAAAGGACAAAAGCCTATATTCGTATTCTTTTGTTATTTAGCTAGTTAGGCCGCTAGTTGTTACTTCATTCTAGATTTAAGTTTGTTTTCTTTGTTATTTTCTGTTATATTGTGTTATATTTTGTATATTATGTATTATTGTGTTATATTGTAATATTAGCAATAAGGAGTTTTCATTCATTCATTCATTTATTATACACCAACTATTATAATAATATATTATTACACTTACTCTTATAATTTATAGCTATTTCAATCATAAATATACTTGGTACATGTATATATAGGAATTTATAATATATTAATAATGTGATAGGTACTGTTACAATATGCCTTTTTTCTGTCAAGATCGGTCCGCTCCCTACTCCTCACCTACTGGCTGCTACGTCTATCGGGGGAGTCTCTATACTCCGAAATACAAGCTTTTAACTTAGTTCAGATGTGGAGGCTTCTCTAGGTTGGCGTAGCAGCTTTGATAATGGAATGGTGGCCCGTACCGATCGCCGATATCGATAAAATAACATTTCTTTTTTTTTTTTTTACCGTAAATAGCAATATAATATCGAATTCTTAACACAGTCACCATTTTAATAATGTAAAATTTTTAATCATTAAGATCCCTTAACAATAGTTCTGTAATTTAACTGTAATTCCTACCTTAAGAATAATTGTAAAAACTTTTTACAAATAAATATATCTATCTATCTATCTATCTATCGTTGAAATAATATTTATTATGAAGATATAGGTATTTTTTGTTATACTCATACAAACTTACCGTACTGTATAACAGGAACCTGATTCTTTTGAATTATGTTTATTTTGACATGTCTAATGAAATGAGAGGACATTGCATTTATTAATATAGATTTTAGCACGTTTGAAAACACGTGGTGGCATTCAAGATGTTATTTTTAAAAGGTACATAACTTACTTATTATATAATAATTGATTTTTAGTTATCCTACACAAAATGAACCTGTTTCTTTTGAATTTTGTTTATCTCCACACATGTCTGATAAATGAGAGGACATTTTATTTCTTAATATAGATCTTAGCACGTGCGAAAACATGTGGCACTCAAGATATTATTGTTAACAGATACATAATAATTTACTTATATACGGAATTCACTAACACAGAGAATTTTCTTGTCTCAAGTGTACTTGAAATGAAAGTAGATAAGATAACGATGAAAACTGTCTTAGGATTAAGTACTATATATTATATACTGTACTATAAAACAATACAGTACTTTATCCTAAGACATTTATGCCCCTTTGGCATATGCTGAATGCAGCCATTTTGCTTTCATATATTTTATTTTATTTCTAATAAGTTAAATTTTATGACTACCTCGGTGGCGTGCAATCTCTATTGCCGATTATGAAGTCCCGGGTTCGATCCTCAGATCAGGCTATGTTTTTGTGTTTGTCTATTAGGAGTTATCTAAATGACAGCCTGGATTGTGCCCGGCGGAGGCAAGTTTATAATATAGTGCACAGCAGTTCCACACTGTCATAAAACAATTTTCTAATGGTTGAAATTTATCCACACTTTTTGCCTGATCTGGGGATCGAACCCGGGAGCTTATGATCACAGTGCTTGCTAGACACAGTGCCACCGAGGCAGATTTAATTCTTATATTAGAAAATAAGTTCGGGGCAATCAGAACAGAGTCTAGTAATTTAACAATTTGATTAATTTAACCACATTATCTGCAACATAGTAACATGATCGCTCATAAAATGTTATTATTAAGTGAGAGTATCATTACTTTTAATGTCTTTGCTTGGAAACCTCGAACCAGATTTAATGGGTATGCAATTATAACAGAGTTACTCAAAATAAATGAATCTTCATCATATGTTTGTTTACATAATGCAATCTGAACTACGAATAAATAATAATTTTGATTTTGAATGAAGTTTATACACAAGTTTTAGGTACGTAGGTACATAGTACATAGCGAAGGGGTTGACGTTGTTTTGTGACGCGCCTACCACTGATTCTGTGAACGTTTCGGTAGTTTTATGGATGGTATATAAATGGCAAAGATTGGTTTAAGCAAGATCCATGGTATGTGCGAGGGCGCGATGGCAACTTCATGGAGTGGATGCCAGAGCGACGGATGATTGTAGAATGGAGATCAAAATGGTCTTGGAATAAATTATGCTGAAGACTAAAAGTTAGCTTACTTTGAAAAACTAAGAATGAGTTCGACTTGAATTTAGATTTTATCCTAAAACTTTATTATTTATCTTTTTTTATGATAGTGAGTGGCAAGACGAGCAAATCAGGTGCCTAATGGTAAGCATCATGATTGCCAATACTTATCAGACACAGTGCCACCCAGTGTTTTAAAATTCAAAATTCTGCGTGGCTCTGCAGTGCGCCTGTCACATAACAACACAACATACATTCACGCCTTTTTTCCCGAAGGGGTAGGCAGAGGTGTACCCAGGACTCAGTCCCATAGTAGATACACCCACATTTCGCCAGTATGTTATTGGTTCCAAGTAATAGGGGGCGAGCCTATTGCCATCTACCGGGCACAGTTCCAGACTCCAGGCAGTTATTGAGATAATTCCTTATGGAAAAATCCAATATTTAACACTGCCTGACCTGGGGATCGAACCCGGGACCTCTTGATTGGCAGTCGAGCATACGCCCTATACGCCACCGAGGCAGTCCCACGGCGCCTGTCACACTGAGATAATTAGGTGTTGAAACTCTTCATGCCCAGTAATTTCGCTAGTAACTGGTAATTAACCTTCAGACTGGAACACAGTAATTAAAAGAATTTGGCTTAACATTATAATGTGTATCGGTCTACACTTTGGGGGCCGAATGTTAACTTTGCATTAAGAATTTGGGCAAATAATATGACCAATGTGTAGACGCCGCATAACTATTGACAATTATTTAAAATTGTTCTTGTTATTGATTAATACAGTGGCGCCCTCATTCCTACTCTATTTGGCTAAATGAATAATAACTTTACTTCTTTCGTAGACTTTTTATATGCCTACTGAATACATAATCTTTTTTTTATCGATCACCTAAAAAGGAACTTTCTCTCACATTACATACAATCACGTCTTTTTCCCGAAGGGGTAGGCAGAGGTGTACCGAGGACTCGAGTAGGTACACCAACAATTCAAATTTGGTATAATTTTAATTCACAAATATTTTAATTTACAATTTTAATTTACAAAAAATTTTAAATTAACAAAAATTACGTACCTGCATAATATTTTATTTGAAACAAAAATGACAATTAAATCACCGAATTTATTGTGGCTAGGTACCATACCATATTAAATAGTAGTAGGTACCTAAAATATTGTAGGTACCTACCGCCTATTTATTTATTTATTTATTTATTTATTTATTTATTTATTTATTTATTTATTTATTTATTTATTTATTTGCAGAATGTATTGACCTACCTAATGATTTTAATATTCAAACCGAAAATTTAAACCGAAATAAAATAATTATTTAAAAATGAAAAAGTGAATTAAAAGAAATATTACAGACAGTTTTCAAAAACATTTTAATCTTATATTAATATTTCATAAAAATAAAAATAATTAGGTTAAATTGAAAATCTAAACTTAAAATTAAAAAAAAAAACAACTTACCAAATTACACCAAAAATCCGAACTAGCACAGCCAACACTAATTAAAATTAGAAATATCTGTACACTAATTAAGTAAATAGATAATTTGACAAAATTAACGCGGTCACCACACGTGATCGGCGATTCGTGATGACCAAACAGGTGATAGGATCACCTGTTTCTGAGCACTACAACACCGGCGCGGGCGCATCAAGTGCACGCTTAAATGGACTGCTCACACGAGATGCTTAGCGTAGCTTTTTATGTTACTATTGATATGAGGGAGCGTGTTTCCCGTAATAAATGTAGCTGGTTTTTTGTTATATTTCATTTTAGAAATTGATACAAATTTTTTGCAAAACTTTCTCACATATAGAGAATGATTCAGATTCAGATTCATTTATTTACCATAACTATAACAATTGTTGTTACGATGGCATGTCATTTGATACAGTCAAACAATTTCAATAATAATTATTATAACAAAAAATACTTATGCATACAAATTTTCAAATAAATTGCTAAATAAATAAAAAAATGATAAAATAATAACAGGTATCGATAACCATGAGATAATAAATTAAAATTATTATTAGCTTATGTCAATGCACATTATTTAAAAACGAATCACAAAAATTATAACAATGATTTCAAAACATACCTACATACTTAATTCAAATCTAATAATGTCAAAAGGTAAATAAATTAATAATACAATTCACAATAATGTCAAAATGTAAAAAAAAAATTGAATAAAATTTAACTATAATCTAATTTAATTCTTATTAATTAATGATTAGATGTCTTCGTCAAAAAAATGATTCACTAATACGCATTTCATGTAAAAATATGTATCGACTAAGAATCTTATGCAACGTGTTACAACAGTAAATCAAAACCACTTGCATAATAAGAATTACGAAATTAACAAAAAAAAATCGAGTCTCCATACAAAATTGCCGATTAGCTGATCTATTTTGTATGGGTAATTTTCTGGCGAATTTGGCAATTCTTTCTTCTAAAAGTTGTTCATTTTGATCGGTAGATGCACCCGTTTAAGTATTACTACATCTTTTTTAACACATTACTACATCTTTTTTTAACACGTTGTATTTTTTTTTTGTGGTAGTGAGTGACAAGACGAGCAAATCAGGTGCCTGATGGTAAGCATCATGATCGCCCATATCAGACACAGTGCCACCCAGTTTTTAAAATGCAAAATCTGCGCGGCACTGCACTGAGCCTGTCACTCACCCTGAGATATGAGTTGTTGAATCACATCATGCCCAGTAATTTCGCTGGTAACATTGCCCTTCAGACCGGAACACAGTATTGTTTGCACATTATTGCTTGGCGGATGAATAACTGGCAAAGGTGTGGTACTTCCCCAGGCGGCCCTCTGCTAAAGAGGCCTACCACTACAATATAATATTATAATAAGGGCTTCTTCAAATTAGAGGCGTAAGGAAGCGCCACAGTCGCGCCACTGTAGGGCTTCTCTATGCTAGCGCACTGCAGTACTTCCTCACGTCTCTAATTTGAAGGCACCCTTATAAAAGATACAAAATATTGACTTCAAAAATACTTACCTACGTCACATGACATTATAGTAACTAATCGATTGCCTAATCATTCATTAAAAACGGACAATAAGGTTGGTATAGCTATATAGTTAAGGCGCTACGGGGCAATCTTGTTACATAAAACATCCTACTATCCTGACAGCCTCGTTGGCTCAGATGGTAGTAACTCTGCTTTCTGTGCCGCAGGCCCCAGGTTCGATCCCCGGCCAGGTCAAACATTTGTGTGCATGAACATGTCTGTTTGATCTGTGTCTGGGTGTTATAAGCTTATATAAGTATGTATATAGTCATCTGGTTACCATAGTACAGGCTTCTAGCCTAGTTTGGGACCAGATGACCGTGTGTGGAAGTTGTCCCATATTATATTATATTATATTATTATATCCTAGTTAATACTATAAATGCGGAAGATTGTAAGGATGAATGGATGGATGTTTGTTACTCTTTCACGCTAAAACTACTGAACTAATTGGCCTGAAATTCGGTATTAAGATAGTTTAGACACTGGAATAATATATAGGGTACTTTCATCCCTATATTCCCACGGGAACGAGGACTATGCGGGTGAAACCGCGGGGCGCAGCTAAATGACTAAATATTAATGTCGAGAAAAAGCAAGTATTTTCCGCCACACATTTTTATCACTTACGAGTAATAAGTAATTTGTCATTATGACAAAAAGATGTACCACAATCATTTCTTTTCTTGCCAACTGCGGTTGGCATTGCGATGTCAGATTTTACTGGTCGGTTAAAAGTTGCAGGTACTAGGTATACACAAAATTGACAACAAAAAGTGTCTCGTATGTAGAGTCATTCTTAAGATAGCAACCGCGCTTACGCATGACCTTGCTTGTATCGTGAAAGGGATTCGACGCCAACATAACTTATTTTTCTTATTAACCAACGTATTTATTAAATCTATACAAATAAATAAAGTTGAAGTGTATGTACGTAATATAAAGATTGCAGATTTTTAACAAAATATAGGTATAAAAGTATATAATATAAAGATTCTAATGTAGAGTTGATGTTATTTTGTGACGCGCATGCTACGGATTCTGTGAACGTTTTGGTGGTATTATCGAAAGTATTAATGGCAACGTGTGGTTTAAGGAAGATCTAAGGTATGTACGAGGGCGCGATAGCAACACGGGGACGTGGATGCCAGCGCGACAGATGATTGTAGAGCGAGATTGAAGATGGTGGGCTTGGAATAAATTATTTAAAATATGCTGAAGTGTTCGAGTATTTTTAATAGAATATGAACGTCTACACTAATGACAAAAATACCATTTACATTTTGTGTCTGTCTTTTACTTTGCCGACTTGTTCTGGCAGATGTTATAGAAGTAGCTCGAGCAAATTTTTTTAGAAAATCTATTATGGTGCCGTATAAAAAAATTGTTTCACGCTGATGAAATTGCGGGTAACAGCTAGTTATACATAATAATATAAATGATCGCCTAAAGATGCGATCCTGACCAGGTCGTCGGTATACTCCGTGAGGGGTCGGCCTACGCTTCGTCTTCCGGTTCGTGGTTTCCACTCGAGAACCTTTCATCCCCAACAGTAACTACAGTAGCGGCCAACATTATCCTAGTGATTATTGACAGTCATTTTAAGTTACCAGTTAAGGTTAAACGTCTCCTTGTAGAAAACCTTGTTGAAATAGAAAATTGTAAAAAAAGTAGTTTTAACGTTATGTTAATGTTTTTTTGAAATAGCAAAAAAAACACACGGTTTTCTTTAACAAAATATGTTTTCGCGCAAATAAAGGCCAGATCCAGAGCCAACTACAAACTATTGAGTGGAAAATTATTCCCTATATCTTCATATCTGTGTATTTTCATTTTGTATGGGTGACGTTTAACCTTAATGCAATGAATTCTTTGAAATGAAGTTGAACATAACATACAAAAAACTTTTAATAATGTATTAATAATGATTTATTTATTTTGTCAACTGGGTAATTTGGGATTCATAAAACGCTGTCTGTTTTTCCAAGTAGAGATTAGGTAAGCAAATACTTTATACATATTTACTTATCAACTATTTTTCCCGTAATATACCGAAATATACAATTTATTTATTATTTTTTCTTTTTTTATGATAGTGAGTGACAAGACGAGCACATAAAGTGCCTGATAGTAAGCAACATGATCGCCCATATCAAACACAGTGCCACCCAGTGTTTTAAAATTCAAAATTCTGCGCGGCACTGCACTGAGCCTGTCACTCACCCTGAGATATTAGTTGTTGAATCTCGTCATGCTCAGTAATATCGCTGGTAACATTGCCCTTCAGACCGGAATACATTAATGTTTGCACATTACTGCTTAGCGGATGAATAACTGGCAAAGGTGTGGTACTTCCCCAGGCGGCCCATTGCAAAAGAGGCCTACCACTACAAAAACTATTTATTTAGCATTCCACATTGTATATATTTAAAAAATACATTGTCGACTTTGGTTTTGTAGAAAAATAACAGATATAAGAGGTAAGTATATAATATGATGTCAATTTTTTTTTACGGTCTGTGACGGTCTGAATCAGACTGAGGGAACAATCCATTTCGTCTAAAAGGTAGACACATTTTTACTACGTGTTAGCTGCTTATCTGACATCAGTGGTATGTATATTTTAGTGAAGTTATATTATATTCTATTATTCAGACCGGTCTCAAACGTATCTAATCATGTAGCCAGACACACAGTCTCCGCCTTAATTGACTCAATAGATACTTCCGAAACAATAAGCCGCGTGTGTGATAGTGTGATGTAGACCACTTCTATTTTCTGCGAGCCTGGTACTAATCTGTTAAGTTCACCAATAAACTACTATAGATATTTTTTTAAATTTTAGGTACTTGCTGTGCCTCGCGGATTCATCTGCACAGTCATCGTCTCAGTGGGAATATCAAGATAAAAAGTATACTCTTTGTATTATTCGAGGGTCAAAACTATAAACCAAATGTCAGCTCAAACAGTTCAGTATTGATTTCCCATACAATAACTTCCGCCCACCTATTCACTGCCCTAAAGGATGATTTCTGGGATAAAACCTATCCTATGTTCTTTCCAAGGACTCAAACTATCTCTCTACCAAATTTCATATAAATCTGTTCAACGGTTTAATGGGTCGGCGACCGGAGAATACCCCATACAAACGTAATAGTTAAATCTTTTGAAATCAGAGCATATTTCCGACATATAATGACGTTATTCTTAATGAGACACTAGTTATCTCGATTCCAAATTATATTTTAGTCTAAAATACTTATAATTTGGCGTTATATTTGAAAATACCTATATTTTGGATTTTTATCATATTTTAAGTCCAAAATTTTGGAAAATTTTGGATTGAAATATAATTAGGAACGTAGATAACTCGTGTCTCATTCCGAAATAAGGTCATTAAATGTTGAAATATGCTCTGATTTCAAATGATTTGACTATTACGTTTGTATGGGAAATTCTCCGGTCGCCGCCTCCTTAAGCGTGAAGAGGAAGCTGACATACAGACACACTTTCGTATTTATAATGTTATGGATGGTATTAAAGTATTTTTTACATATTGGTTTAAATGAAGAACTAAGTTATATTGGGTTAAAAAAGTTTATAACCAAAAAATTTTGGGTAAGTACATAATACTATTATGGCTCAAAAATTAATCATAATATATACATTTTTATGATATTATGAAAGGTAATTAAAAAAGAGATTAAATAAGAAATCCCTTCCTTTCATGCCTTTCATGATCCATCATCAAACCTTCAGGTTTAATATTGCTAAGAAATTTTTTTTTCGCAATTTCAGAGTTGTCTCTATAATGAAAGTAGTTCAAAATGATGGGTACATAATTCTATAAGGGCAAAGTCACTTATTACCAGTGACTTTGTACCTATATCAAGGAAAAATAAGCATTGGAATTTCTTGTGATCTTGTGATGTGATATTTAAAGTAACGAAGGCCGAAGGAGTCATACTTTCTCTGTCTTCAAGAATCTTTGGGACTTTTTAATGAAAGCTTTTTTATTCGACTGCGAAGTAGGAATGTTGTTTTTCAAGAGTATGTATTTATGTTTGTGGGTATGTATGAGGTCTCTTTGGCACGGCCTACAGCCTAAACGGCTTGATAGATTTTAACATGCGAAGTGTGATTTAATTGAGACTTTGATTGCCGATCATGAGGTCCCGGGTTCGATCACCATGTCAGGCAAATTGTTATATAAAAATGTATAGAACTTTCATGTATAAAAACCTGCACTTAAAAAAAAATCTTAGAAAAATAAAAAGGCACTGAAAAAGCTTGTTTGGATTAAATTGGATTTTTTACTCATTCTTTGTACTGTTATTTTCTAGAACCTAGTTGTCTCTATTTTACGCAATTAGATGTAGTATTATTTATATCTTCAAAAATGTGGGTACGTGTGAGCGAGAGGGCGAATTTGCTTTGGACAGCGCCTTAAGTATTTAAACGCAGTTTTCTTCCCTACGACTGAATTTTTTTCAAAATAAATTAAAATTGTCACTAACTATGTGGCGTTGTCAGACGTAAAACTAAACAAATTATTTAGGGACGATTTTTTTATCGTTAGTTACGGTTTAGTTAACCTTTTGTCAAACTAACTATAGTTAAATTTCTAACCAATGGTTAAATCGTGTGGAAAAAATAGTTAACCAGGGATGAAAAAACAAATTTTGTCGAATTTTAACTATTTGTCAAAAAATTTAACCATTGGTCGACTTAACCAGTGATTAAAAAACCTAGCCTTAGAATTTTTTTTTTTAAATTGCTACAATCCTATTATTATGTTGTAATATTACGATAAAAAGTTCAGTGCCAATGATTGTGGGGGTGCTAACAATAGTACCGATTGCCCTACAATATAAAAAGTAATTATAATTAATAATGATGTACATAAACAATCTTTATAATGTAAATTTATAATTCGAGGTAAAACAACAACATACGGTTACGAAATATTCGGCGTCGATCTTGATCCTTTATCTCTCAATATTTACTACTGTAGCAAAGTAATTGCATAATACGAGTAATATGTGACTTAATACATATCTCAAGGTAATCTAGAAAAATACATACGACTATGTACAGTCACATGTACTAAAAGGTTAACATAACTTTTCTAATACGATACTTTCTTCACTCTATGTTAGAAATATCATAATATTTATAGTGCAAGATAGTGTAAGCAATAAGCAATCTATGGCTTCTGTCCTCTTTCCATGAGCCTTCGGCCAAGAATGAACAGACTTGTGACGTATATGAATATTAATAATTAAATAAAATAACACTTTTTAACCGGATATATATTACAAAAGTAGTAACAGATAAAATCTTAAAATTAAATGTAAAACGACATTATTAGGAATTATCTCAATAACTGCCTGGAGTTTTGAACGGTGCCATGTGTGTGTCACTGCGCCACCGAGGCAATAAACAATTAAACATTAAAAAATGCATTTTATGGTATTATAACCGTCAAACGGGGAAGAAATACATATATTATAATTTACTAGTGTAAGAACGGCTTTGCCCATTGAAATTATGAAATATGACACTTTTATACCAAAACTTTGACGCCCTTTTTAGACCCCTTAGAATGTGAATTTTAAAAACACCTTTCTTAACACATGTCCAGATAACGAAAAGAATCTACATTCAAAGTTTCAAGTCTCTAGGATCAGTGGTTGCATACTCGTATAGTGGTTGCAGCGTTGCATATCAGTCAGTGAGTCATTTAGGATTTTATAATAAATAGGTTTATAGTAATTATACATAGCTTTTATCCATGTTACTGATACTTAAATTAATTATAAAGCAAAACTCGTACATACTGTACTGAACTGTACTGTATGTATTGAATTGTGTTGTTATGAATTACTCACAAATTAGAAACGTTAACCTTTTGGTGCACGCGAGTGTACATTTGACCATGAGGGTAGAAAGGCCTGACGAACAGAATGTCCTGTAGGACATTTTTTCAAGTCAAACTATTAGCACTAACATCAATAAGTTGCAATGGGTGCTGTAAGCCTACCCCATAATATGTCGAGAGATTTCACATAACTTCAACATGTCACAACAGCTGCCCCCAATATATCTTATAACTAGAGATCGCTCTGAGCGATAAGACCGCCAGTTTATTTATTTATTAGGGGTCCAACAGCTATAAATCAGGAAAATATAGTATAACTTATTATAACAATAGAGAGCCAATAATAATCCTCACGGATATGCCAACAAATACACAATAAAAATGAAACAATGTCAAGAACGCACTAAGAACACAAGAATGAAAATAAGTACGGGTAATTAAATATAGATAGAAAGAGCCTAGGTATACTTATTACAAAATAAAATAAAATATTATGAAGCAAAGAATTCCTCGCTCATGAGCCGTCTAGCCGAAGGAACGCTCGTGCAGAACAGGTCAATGTCTACTCCTAGCTTGTTCAATGAAGTAAAGGACATGCTAGCACGATATATATATGAATTTTGTCTGTAGTTGGTACTGACTGGTATATTAATCAGGGGGTTGAATCTCATCGGTCTTAAGGAGGTACTTAGTGAAATTTTAGATAAAAGGTCCAAACAATCAATTTAAGAGATAAGTGATATCGGCGAGTTGTTACTTCTTTCTAGTTTTAAATTTTTCTTCTTTGTTATTTTCTGTTATATTGTGGTAGCAATAAAGAGTTTTCATTCATTCATTCATTCATGACTGTGACCTACAAAGAGTGCCTCGCCGAAACATAGTACTACACCCAGATGTAAGGGAGAGTAGCGGAAACTGGAAACACTTAATTTATCGGTCATTCATCATCATCATTTCAGCCGTTGGTAATCCACTACTGAACATAGGCCCCCCCATAAAGGGGGGTTTTGCCAATACTCGACGCGCTTGGCAGGCGGGTTGTCGAGCGCAGTTCGATGGTTTTTTGCAGAGGACGCTGCTGCCCGTGTTCCGGATCTGTTAACCCTTAGCTGGCTCTTACGGCAACCACGGGTACAGGGGGTGGATATTCTAAAGCCGGTAAATCCATGGTGAATTATCGGACATTAATTATAGAAATATGTCGTAGACGAACTTGAGTGAACATTAGACTTACGTATATCTTCTTATCATTAAAAAATAAATATATTAATAAAATAGGTACGTTTTAGTTTTAGGTTTTATAATAGACTAGAATAGAATAATACTTTATTGCATATCAAATTGAATAACAAAGTTACAAGTGACGATACCAGCGGTCTTATCGCTTTAAGCAATTTCTTACAGACAACCTGGGTATGGATAAGGAGAGTTGAAACATTAAACGACGGACGTCCGCAATATATTATAATCCTACTAGCACTGATTTACAGAAAAGGGGAGATGAGGTACTGACTTCTCGAAAATGGATAGCTCAAACTAGGTCTCATTAGGTCCACGTACCTTACGAGTAGTAATGTTAAGTCGTACGAGCGAATAATATTGTTGTCTCGGTCGCACTCCGGTCTTAGAAACGTCTTTCTTTCTATCTTTGTGCAAACTGCATATGTGCAAACTGCACACTGAGCTAATTGCAGTTGCCAGTTGTTAAGCGCTGGGAGAACGTACTCTATCTCCCCTTTTCTTTAAATAAATGTACTGGTCCTTTAACAATTATAAAGATGCGAAAATTTGTGAGAATGGATCGATGGATGGACGGACGAGTTGCCACATGTAAGATAAATAAGTCTGCACAAACGGACGACCTTTTACTCACAATTTCACACGAGTAGCTGCAAAAAACCAGTTACAGGATGCAAGTTCATTGAACCCAACACGTGCGTCACGTGGATAAACAGGAAAGAAAACTAACAAAATAATAATTTATTTTATTGTGCGCTATGATACTATAGTCCACATTTAAACTAGATTTAAAGTATGCCATTAAATATAGAAGACTCATATGTCATCTGAAAGTGGATTGGAGTTTTTTGAATTATCTGCTTATAGATAGTTAGATATTATCCAAGTATAGGTAGCTCCTACCCTGGATAGGAAGTAGGTTGTTATTTATATAAGGGATCCGTACCCAAAAGGTGCCGAAGAAACCCTATAACAAAGCCTCCACCGTCCGTCTGTCTTTCAAAGAACTATATCTCATAAACTGTAATAGCTCGTAGCCGTTTAGTTGTAGGCCTCTTTGCAGGGGGCCGCCTGAAGTACCACACTTTCGCCAGTTGTTCATCCGCCTAGCAGTAATGTGCAAACATTACTGTGTTCCGGTCTGAAGGGCAATGTTACCAGCGAAATTACTGGGCATAAGGAGTTTCAACTACTAATATCTCAGGGTGAGGCGCAGTGCAGTGCCACGCAGAATTTTTAAATTTAAAACACTGGGTGGCACTGTGTCTGATATGGGCAATCATGATGCTTACCATCAGGCACCTGATTTGCATCTTTAAAAAAGTAGGTACATAGTGGGTAGAAAGGATAATAATATGCGAGTCCCATTTGACCAGTTTATTGTTTATAACATAACATACAATCACGCCTTTTTCCCGGAGGAGTAGGCAGAGATGTACTCAGGACTCAGTCCCATTGTGGGTAAACCCCCATTTCACCAGTTTGTTATTGTTCCCATGTAATAGCGAGCGAGCCTATTGCCATCTACCTGGCACAGTTCCAGACACTAGACAGTTATTGTGATAATTCCTAATGGAAAAATATTTTTAAGACTAGGGTTGTACCCGCGATTCGTGCTTGGGGGAATTGGGATATCATTTCTTATTCTTTATCTACATCGTAATTAAAAAACTATGTACAAAATTTCAGCTTTCTATGTCCAAGGGTTAGAGCTGGGTGTTAATGAATGAACGTGTCAGTCAGTCAGTCAGGACATTGAATTTTACATATACAGATTTCTCATTTTACGACCACTAAGATGTTTTTTAACGTTTAAAAGTAAATAGACGCGGAAAGCCCCTAAAGATAATTTTCCTCTAAAAGCAATCGGGCTTCCCAGGAGCTTCGTTACACTTGTATAAGGTAAAACCCATGACAAGCTTTCATACTAATAATCCCTTAGATCGAGATAGTATAAAGCCGGTGGTTAACATTTTTACATTATTATTATTCGTTCCTTCCACATTGCGTCCGTCGATTCTTATTTTATATTTACGGATGACGACAGCATGCTTAAAAATATAAATAGAAAAACATAAAAATTTAAGTAGGTACGCCCAACCTGCTTTGGGACTGAGTCTTGGGTATTCCTCTGCCTATCCCTTCGGGAAAAAGGCGTTATTGTATGTTTTATGTTTATGTTTTTTCTACTTTAACTTGTTTTTAAGTCAACTTTGAAATCGCGAAAAAATCTTTATTTTTTTATTTTATTTATGATATATATCTAAGTCTGTATAGGTAAGTACTTTTTATTCCATAGGTACCTATAGCTGTATGTATGACTATTAAATTCACAAAACCATTATAAATAATTGCAATAGAAGGTATGGGTATCGATCACAAACTTTAATGAATTTAGTGATTCTTCGATATAATAAAACCATTAAATTAATTGTTACCTATCTGATGCATTGGAAGATATGGCAATTGCATTGTATTATGGATTGATTGGATATTAATAATGTTCGTATATAAATAAATTAAACTTTGGCAAGCGCAAGACCATTTCAGTAACTGATCTATGTGAACTAAAGAAAATACAATGCTTATAAATAATAGGTACGTGTAACATAAGGTGTAGGAATACTTAAGAGGGTGCACCTACCAATCAAAATGTACTTTCTGGGACCAGCTTTCTTGGATTCCAAGACCGTTTCCTTTGGTGTCGTGTGTTTGGTTGGTGTGACTGCCTCGGTTGCGTAGAGGGCGCATGCTCGACTGCCAATCCAGAGGTCCCGGGAATCCCCAGGTCAGGCAATGTGTTAAATATTGGATTTTTCCATTAGGAATTATCTCAATTACTGCCTGGAGTCTGGAACTGTGCCCGGTAGATGGCAATAGGCTCGCCCCCTATTACATGGGACCAATAACATACTGGCGAAATGTGGGTGTACCTACTATGGGACTGAGTCCTGGGTACACCTTTGCCTACCCCTTCGGGAAAAAGGCGTGAATGTATGTTTTATGTTCTATGTTCCTTTAGTGTCTTTGAAATTAGCTGCATCTTCATCATTCTACATCTTATTTTCCCTGATATTTTCAGATTTTTTTTTCATTTTTTCTTGACTAACCCGAAGAATTCGTGTACCCCGCGGTTTCACCCACGTAGTATTCGTTCCCGTAGGAATACAGTAATTTAGGCGTGAAAGAGTAACAAACATCCGTCCATCTATCCTCACAAACTTACTAGTAGGATTTTATGTTATAAATGTAATAGGAATTAAAAATTAAACAGGTTCAAAAACCTTACACTATCTTATGTTGCGTATAATGCCGGGTTTAGAATATTATTCGCAAAAACATTCGCCGATGAATTTATAATTTGATTTGAATAAAGTGAGGTTAAGTATAATGAGGCTAAGTATATATTTTAATGGCGACGCGTGTTCCAATTTAAGTAGAACTTAATTTATTGTAATAATTGGCGATAGTAATAAATATTAGAAATGGACATTAGAAAATCCTAATATTAAGCCTTGAAATAAAGACAAAATTATAAATTAAGTTCGACGTTGCCCTAAAACCAACAACTCTTTCATTATAAAATACACATTATTATAAGTATTATAATCGTAGATAAGTACAAAACATATTTATTGCTTATCTAGAGACTCTTGTGAAGACGAGGCGATTAAAAAAGAAATAGAAAATCTTACGTGTAAGATCCAATAAAAGTCCGAACACAAACTCGCCTTTTTCCCATAAAACTTATCTCACTAACTTGAAATTAAGTTACTTCGGCTGTAAGGCAGGTAATGGAACTGAGACCCGGCATAATTTGACTTTTAAAAAGGATACCTCATTTCTTTAAACATTTAAGGGGAAGCCTTAAATATGTAAATGAGCGCGTAATAAGGCTCCGAGAATTTTCTCGCTAAAAATCCGACATCGTGTTTCTTCCAAAATTGAAATGTACGCCGCTGTTTAGATCAAAAATTTGGTTTATTTTTCTTTCCGCTTTTTTGTGACTTCTTTTAAGTTGTTTTGCCCTGTGCTTGAGCTTCGACTGAGATACTCTCCAAGCCGTATTTTTCATAATAACAAAAGCCATGAGCTTATTGATTCAATTATCTGTTATATACAAAGTTTTAAAGGTGTGGTTATACTTAGGGGGGTGCATTTGCCCATCAAACTGAACAGCTTTCAAAAGAATGAATTGCGAAATTCGCAAAAACAATTCAACTTCCCATTAAAAAATTGTTGACATACTAATATTCTGCACTGTAGATATTATAACAATGCAGTTATAACAGTAACTTCTTAGGTTATCGCAATTAATTGTTACTCATTGAACTAAACATTAATTAGGTATATTGAGTTAGTCTTCCTGTGATTAAGAACACTGGAAAGTATTTGTAACGTCGGGTAATCCACTACTGAACATAGGCCTCGCCCATAAAGGGGGGTTTTGCCAATACTCGACACGCTTGGCAGGCGGGTTGTCGAGCGCAGTTCGATGGTTTTTTTTTTTGCAGAGGACGCTGCTGCCCGTCCTCTGAATCTGTTAACCCTTAGCCGGCTCTTACGGCAACCACGGGAAGAGACAGTGGAGCACTATTCTAAAGCCGGTAACTCCACGACGGTAACTCAACGATATGAATATACACTTCATTAAAAGTTGAATTCAATAGTACAATATTAAGGTATCTCTGCCGTGTGTCGTGTTTTTTACGGCTGTATAAAAGCGCCATCCCTCTCTTTTCTCATCTGATGGGGGCCGTGGGACCCGGCACACGAACATATTCGGAGAATGAACAGCAGCGCTCTCCGGCACCAAGTATTCCAACTACTGCGATCACCAAGCCGCACAACAAGCGTATATAGTGATTACGGCAAAATCCCCCATGTGAATAGTTTATGGCGTTCTATGGAGGAGGCCTATGTTCAGCTGTGGACGTCTTCCGGCTGATGATGATGGTAATGATAAAGGTATCTCTATGCAAAAAGGTGTAAAGTAGCATTACTTCTACTTATTTAACTTTACTCTACAGCAAAAGTTGAAAACTTTTGTAGGTTATATTTAACTTTGATTTTCAATAAGGACTTTCAATTAATGACAATGACTTTATGTTCAATACCTCAATGGGTTATATTTTTATTAAAAGTATATGAGCCTTAACCAGATGTTTGTACCGATGTAAGTAAATTGTTTGCAGTACCTAATGAATAGCCGGTGAGAATGTATTTGGTCACGCAGCGTTAGGTATCCTTTTTGCTAATTACGGAACATAGCGTCATAAGTCATTACGGTCAATAGTCATAATGAGATAATAGGAATTTACACGTGTTTTTTTGTTCTGGTCATCTACTAATATTTGAAGTCGTCTATAGGATAATAATCTAATACCTATATCTGTGCCTATACGATGGACAGACGATCTGATCAAAGTTGCGGGTTCGCGGTTGGTTCCAACGACGAGTAACCGCGTGCTGTAAAGGCTCATTTTCATATACTTAAATAAACATTCGAATGACTTTAATCGATATTTTTCTTATTAAAATATACTAAAAACAAATTTTACCCCGACACTAGGTGACATTAAGACGTAGGTGCTCTAAGTGGAATAAAATTTATTAAATATATTTATTCCGCTCTGAGCACCTACCTAAAATAGTGACAGGTGCTCAGAGAGGAATACCTCTTCTCTCTCTTTCGCTTCTCTTTTTCTTTTTTGGTCGTTAAAACCTGCATTCCGGGAGCGGAATATTTCTGTTCACGCATGCCATAGGGGCCGCATGCTGTAATCGTTTTCATTAGTCATTAGGGCCGCCCGCATGCGGTGTGCAGTTTTTCGCAATTACCGAATTGGCTCTTTCGTAAAAAAAACGTTCCTTGATAAGATAAAATGACTCTTTGAAGATGCTATTTGATGAGCAGCAGCTTAGTTACCTTGTGTATTCAGAATTATCTCGTTATTCGCACTAGTGCAAGAAACTATCTGTTTTGTAATGTAAACCGCATAATCGTTGAATAGTTAATTATTCAATGTTTTTGGGTCACGTTTAGTTATGAGACCACGTTTGTTTAAATACGCCGCATCGCAGAGTATTTGAATACTTATACTTATTTGAATATTATAACTCTCCTCGCTGCCTCGGTGGCATAGTGGGCGCATGCTCGACTGCCAATCAAGAGGTCCCGGGTTCGATCCCCAGGTCAGACATAGTGTTAATATTGGATTTTTCCATTAGGAATTATCTCAATAACTGCCTGGAGTCTGAAACTGTGCCCGGTAGATGGCAATAGGCTCGCCCCCTATTACATGGGACCAATAACATACTGGCGAAATGTGGGTGTATCTACTATGGGACTGAGTCCTGGGTACACCTCTGCCTACCTCTTCGGGAAAAAGGCGTGAATGTATGTTATGTTATGTTTGAATATTATAATATTGATGTGAAGACTATTACCCAAAGTTTTCTATAATTACCTAACTGTAGCACTTTCATAATATTAGTATATCACTTTGTAGTGTATGGGTGCGTTAGTGTTGTTTTAAGTTTAAAATATTGAAGAATAACCCTAATGACGGGTTCGGCGACTTCGAAGGAAAATGCAGAAGGGGTATAAATAGGGGTTAGGCACGATTCGCACTACTTCGGATTCGCCCTGCTCGAAAAATACAAATAGAACAGAACTAATTTATTCAAAAGAGCATATTTCAAAGGTTTTTCGAATGCGTTTTAAAATATTTAACAAGCATTAAAATCCTATCCTACTAATATTTTAAATGTGAAAGTTTGTGAGGATGGATGGATGGATTTTTTTTACACTTTCACGCCAAAACTAACGAACCGATTGAGCTGAAATTTTCCCACGGGAACGATGTTTAGGCGAGTGAAACCGCGAGGCACAGCTAGTAAAAAATAAATTTTAATGGGGAGCCACACGCAAAGCTGTTTGCAGATGGCGCTCTAATCGACTGTACTTTGTTTACATTTGGGTGTTAGTAGAGCGTTTGCAATTTTCTGCGATATTCTATGATAATATAAATTATGTATTCACTTATGACTGTGACTCAACTTAAGAACGAACGCTTCGAGGAAGAAATGCATCAGTTGCTGGGAAAAAGGCCGATTTGATAGAAAGGTGACGATATCAAATATTCAAGGTTATTTTTATTTTTATATATAATTTCGTCTGACTTCTTTTCTCAAAACGATGTTGTCGTTCTAGAGCAGCCGGAGTTTCAGGTTTTACCTTAGTAAAAGAGAATATCTATGGTACAGCTGTCTTTCTGAGAAACCTTGCAAGTGGTTCATTACCTGAAATAAATAATAGATAAGGATGTTATGAGCGCCCAGAATGACTAAGAAAGTGGAGAATAGGCATACTAGCTGTACCGATTTACCTGTATATATTATCTAAATAACTCAATTATAAAAATCATCAATTGTAACATCAATTCACCAAATTCATCACAAATTTTCTAAAATCTACAATCATTCATCACTCTTATTACATTACATAATTAAATCTTTAAATAGAATGTTTATCAACAATTATAAAGTCAATTAATTTATTTCTCTATCAAATTATAAGCACTTTTATCAAATAATCTTCTTTGAAATGCACTGACAATCGTGCAGAAGCACTTGATTTGAAGTTTTGAATCCGTAAAGCAGACTCCCATTGTTTTTTGCGTTTGGGATCCTTAGGGAACAAATGTACGCCCTTATTATTACAATTAATAGCAGAACACTGCGGCATTTAGATCTATAAAACTCAAAACAACAATAACTTTTTAAAAATTCTATATGATTTGACAGTTGTAATGTCAAGGCAAGGTACAGTCGATCATACGCCATCTATCGTGATAAAAAGTTAGTTTTCCTCCCCATTGGTGTATGCCAGAGCTGTCATTTAAAAAAACATACATTTAACAGTTGCCACCCGTTGAAGGGAATATTCTATTTTTATTTTTTTGTAAAACAAAAGCAATACATCTTCGCAAATACACAGACTGACATGCCAACCAATATTCTATGTTCAACTGGCCCTTCCACACACCACTGATATTCTATCGATTCAATTGAGACTCCCAGAATCATTGCCTAAATGTAGATGTGAATTTTAAAAGGTCTCTGAACATTTAAAGATCTTTATACGGTATTCCCCTCAGGTATTTTCAAATAAACGAATAAAAGCGAAACAAATATAAGCGAAAGAAAACCGGTAATTTACCGGTACTGATTAATTCATTCACATGTTATAATGTATTAATATTTGCACCTATCCTTTTGAGAAAATAAACTATTTATTATTATTTATCTATTATTTCTGGCCTTACGGGGTTTTACCTTCTACCACCTACCTACCTGCTAGTAGTGGATCTGTAAGTTGATAGACTTCGCGAGCATCAGATTGGATGTGTCACAGGAAATTTGGGGCTTTTCCGATTTGTTAGAATAGAATAGAATAGAATTCGTTTATTTGTAATAAATGCAGGTTACATGTAGGTTTTCGGTACATAGTCAAAGGGTCCGTATACATTTAGTCACATAGCGACATACAAATATTAATTAAATAGGTACATTCATGATTATCTATATTATTATTTCACTTTATATAAAATTACTCTACTTCCTACTTGTTCTACTAGTAGAAATAACACTTCCATTTGTTCTGCTAACAGAACTAACTGAACAAGTAGGAAAAATAATTCCCAGTTATTCTATCGGAACAATACACGATTGTCTCGATAAAATATGTTTTTTTATTTTTTTATGATAATGAATGACAAGACGAGCAAATCAGGTGCCTGATAGTAAGCATCATGATTGCACACAACAGACAGCGCCATCCAATGTTTTAAAATTCAAAATTGTGCGCGGCACCGCACTGCGCCCTGAGATACCAGTTGTTGAATCTCATTATACCCAGCAATTTCGCTGGTAACATTGCCCTTCAGACCGGAACACAGTAATGTTTGCACATTACTGCTTGGCGGATGAATAACTGGCAAAGGTGTGGTACTTCCCCAGGCGGCCCCCTCCTTAAGAGGCCTACCACTACAAAAACCTGTAGTACCGGTGTATACCTGTAGTAATACTTTATCACCGCTTCCTGGTTTATTGACAGCCTCGTTGGCTAAGAAGTTGGCGGTAGTAACTCTGCTTTCTATGCCGCAGGCCCCGGGTTCGATCACCGGCCAGGTCAAGCATTTGTGTGCATGAACATGTTTGTTAAATCTGTGTCTGGGTGTTATAAGCATATATAAGTATGTATATCAATCATCTGGTTACGATAGTACAGGCTTCTAGCCTAGTTTGGGACCAGATGACCATGTGTGGAAGTTGTCCCATATTATTATTATCTCCTAGTACCTACTTTATAGCTGACCCACCAATTCTATCCTACGAGTCCTACTAATAATATTATAAATTCGAAAGTTTGTGAGGATGGATGGATGGATGTTTGTTACTCTTTCACGGCAAAACTACTGAACCGATTAGGCTGAAATTGGTATGTAGGTAGCTTAGACCCTTGTATAACACATGGGGTACTTTTTTCGATATTCCCAAAGGAACGATGACAACGCGGGTGAAACCGCGGGGCACGGCTAGTTAATAATAAATGTTATATAATTAAAATAAAACACTCAAAATCATAAAATAACAACTTGGTCATTTAACTCAGTAAGTAGGTACTTACTCGATAATAGCGAACTGACAAACCAGCGAAGATTCAATAATGTTTTCTAAGAAAGCAATTCAACGTCATTGTGTTTTCTGTTATTTTTTAGAGGATTTTATATAATATACATATTAGGTATACCCTTTCTTATGTTTGCAACCCGCATGACTTTTAATCATCATTTTCATTTTGAAAAACAAACTAAAACTAAATGAACAAAAAACCAGAAAATCCAGGTGAATAACAGAGAGCAATATTGGCCAAGTTAAATCAAACAAACAATTATTTAAAACCCTCTCTAATGGGGGTGGCCTATGTCCAGCAGTGGACTTCGTACGGCTGAGATGAAGATGAATGTTAATCCCTCAGATCATCTTGTTTGTATGATCTGAGGTTTATCCCTTTTAATCACGATTTTACTCAAATGTATGCGTAAACAACTCTTTTGTAACAAACATAAAAAGTAATATTTACTTACATAAACAATGCAGCCTAAGCAAGCCACCGAAAACATAAAGAAAGCAGTACCAAAGTGTTAACAAAAATCACAGCACAACTAAAACAATTACAACACAATTATCTTCACTACACATTTAACGCACTATATTATAAGTTAATCATATTATACTATACATACAATAAGTTTTACACGCAAATAAACACGCAAAAAGCAACACTTGGTATGAAAAGAGAGCATTCGATTTGATTCCGGCGACGCTCATACATCCAGGCGTGTACTGACATTGTCAACCAATCACTGGCCAATTGCTCAACTCTGGAGCGAACAGTAGCTAAGATCTGGGATTTAGGCGTTCAATACCCGTGTAATACGGCTAATTTTTCTGTCAGTGTTACCACCACAGATACCTGGGTAACTGGGTAGAAACATTTCTGCCTACGCCTTCGGAAAAAGGAGCTCTTGTATTGGGTAAGGTAAGGATAATTTTCAGGATTCCGTACCTCAAAAAGAAAAAAAAATGCCCCTTGGACCACCACTTTCGTAATATTTTATATTTAAAGACTAAGCGGTCTTATCGCTAGGTCACTTTCGTACATTTTATATGAACTATCGTACACTACAGCGGGCCGCACCGGGCCGCATCGTCCGCCTGTCGTGTGCGATATTTCATATAACATGTACGAAAGTGATGTAGGCAGATTTTTGTTATGAGATGCGGTGCGGCCCGTTACGGCTGCAGTCTGCACGAGCCTTAAGTTCACAAAAAAGTCATTAAAATGACTCTCGCAAAGAATTTATTTGTTGGTTACGATTTTTCACCTATCTAATAGGTAATTCTGTGAAAAACTATACTTAGATAGAATATATACCCTCCATGGCTTCATGAGGAAACTCGGTGTGTAACATAACGCGTGATGAGGAAAACCATTAACTAACCAATAATCTTTTATCTAATATGATATTTTATTACATTGGATTATTTATTTTTGATTGCCTCCGACTAGAGTTCTTGAAGAGGGTTCCAAAGAGCGAACAAACATAATAATTCCAAAACAAGATAAGTACATTTTTTCTGCTGTAAATTGGTTAAAAGTACATAATATTATTATCAAGCTATATTTAACAAGGTGTAGAGTAGACCCCAAGTGACGTTGCAGCATCAGGTCGAGATAAACATGTTGCATTAATAGGAGCAAATAAGGAGTGGTATAGTACAAGTCGGGTCACGGTTTAATAGCGCCAACCTTGAATGTGCAGAAATCGATTTTTAGACCAATACTGCGCAAAGCACCTGCACGGTTGTCTGGAAGAGATTGTTCTTACCGATAAGACCGCCCATTGTTACGCTAGTTATTGTGAATTGTTATTAGTTTTAAGATCTTCTTGTTTGTGGTGTACCTATAGTGTTTATCTATCTATCTATCTATCTATCAAAGCCCCCCTCCACTTATGCCGAGCGCTATTAAACCGTGACGCGACCTGTACCCAGCTCTCTCTACCCGTGGTTGCTGTAAGAGCCGGCTAAGGGCTATGAGATCCAGAGGACGGGCAGCGGCATCCTCTGCGTTAAATCCTGGCCAAGCTTGGCGAGTCTTGGCGAAACCCCCGTAATGGTCGAGGCCTATGTCGAGCAGTGGACTTCCAATACGGCTGACATGACGATGATGAACGAGTAGTAAGTATCCGGCATAGCCGCAACCTTAACTCTAAAGACGATGCATTAGCAAGGTATGCTTTCGCGAAGGCCCCGCCTCTTTTCATCTCAGATTAGATTAAATAATTGCAAACGATCCATTTAAAACTGGAGCACCTCCTCCGCACACCGCCATGTATTGGGTTGTTCCCATTTGTTTACAATTGGTTCTACTAATCCTCCCCTCCCAGGCCGCCCTCACAACGTCCTGGACGACCCGGATGACTCTATCGTCGCCGTCACATCGGCGGCGCTAGGTTCGCCCTGTCCTACTAATATACGCAACAGTCGCTCCGTTTTCGGTATTGGTGCCGGATACCAGATCCACCAACTCACACAATCACAACACCGACCTCGCTGACTAGGTTGAAGATCTCTCAGATCCTTCAGATCGGTTAGTTTCTCTCCAAATAATCAAACAGATCAAACCATTGATAGGGCCCTAGGAAACTCCCCTTCTGTGGTGCCAGAATGCCAAGGCTGACCCCACGTATTCTGGCGACGGCCCAAGCCGAGGTTCGTCTAGGTGCCCTTGTGCTAGTCGCCCTTAAACTTTGGGTCGAGCGCCTCCTGCGCCCACCACTGCCCGGTAAAGCTGTAGAGGCCATCTGAGGCCTAAAGCATAGGTCTACTTAAAAAAAAAATGTCTACTAATAGCACTAATAGAACAAGTAGGAAAATAATTCCTGGTTGTTCCACCAGTACGATACACGATTATCGCGTTAAATATTTTTTATACCTATAGCAAGTAGCTTCACCTCTTCCTGGTTTATTATCTCCTAGTCCTTCATAGCTGATCCACCGCACTTACTTATCAATTAATGTTGAGTCAGACTAGGTCATATTTCGGGATTTTATTATCATACTAAAGTTCTTGAAAATTTATTTTCTTTGAACTGTCTGTACGGAATTCAACGTCATTGGTCTGCACACATAGCTAACATACTCGCTTCTAACGTACCCAAGTACTGTAGATTGACTAAACTGATTTATAAGAGTACGGTGATTGACGACTGGATCCTACAATCTTCCACAACCTACGATCCACCTTCGTACAAACGTATAAATAGAATAACAATCGACTTTATTTATAAGTGTATAGAGTTTGAAATACCTTGTCTTGGAGGCACCAATGATGATAAATATAGGAAGTATCGAACGATTCACCATTCATTCACACGTGGAGAGGATGTTGAGATTTACAAGTGAATTAATGTTTTAGGTTTGATATTATATATTAACGCTGGGCAAAGGTCACAACAGAGTGGATACCCGAAGATGGATGTCGGTGATGGAGTGGTGTCCATGTGATGGAGTGACGATTTGGACTCATACCAAGAGGGCTGGCAAGGGGCGGCTCTGGACCGAGAAGATTGATAGAAGACTTGGGGGATGCCTTTGCTCAGCAGTGGGTCAAATAGGCTAACAAAAAAATAATTTTAAAGAGCATAGATTTGACTGCGATATTCTTTTTAAAAATTCTTTTGTAAATTTTGTCACTTCTGCAAATATTCACTATAATTTTTAATTTGATGGCAATTTTCACTGAAACTTTCACAATGTAAAACTTCAGTCATTCCACAAAAATCATACACGCACTTATTAATCAACTCTTTAACTATTTTAATGGTTTATTGTTTTGTATTTCTTCTATATAATATATAATCTTGTCCATTCACAATCTTTTCCTTATAACATTAATATTTTAATTTATTTAAAATACTTTATCTCAATTATAACAGTTTCATATTAAAACATCTGCCGAAACACCACCACTATATTACCAAAATAAAAATCTGGATCCTTCATAAATCCAGTTTTTTAGTTTATTATCAGTCAACTAATGACAGAAAACGAGATCCGCTGAAAAGCGAAAAACTTACCTAGTTTAATTTTCCTTTATCTTGCAAACAAAACACAACGATTAACAAATAAGATAGCTTTGACTTTAAGATAAATTTAAAAAGCTGAGTTTCCGAGATAAACCCTCCAGCTGTAAAGGAATAAAGGAATTAAACCTTTTATTTGCCAAGAAGCCTGTCTTTTTGTCTGCACAATCAGTTTTGTTATGCAAATAGTTGTTAAGATAAAAGGACGCCTTTTCGGAATTTGTCACAATAAAAAAAACAAAATCGAATTTTCGTATTCTCCTGTATCCTCAGAATATCAGTTAATTCAGTCAAATAATATGATTTTTTAGGCTTAAATAATATAGATACTTAATATAGATATATTTACCGTGCTTAAGTAAACTTCCCTTTCATTTTATAGATTTTTTATAAACTCGTTATTTTTTGCTAGTGGGTTAACATAAAAAAATCCCAGTTTTACGACCGTTCAACTTCAACTAGAGGAGTATAATAGGAACATGGTCTTTATCTAATTTTATTATGAGAAAAAAAGGGGAATACAAAACATTGATTTGGTAAAATTTTCAAAGGATGTCGTCAAATTGCACAAAGGTGTCGTTTCCTTTTAAAACCATTATTGTTACTTAGTGATGTTTGTTACACCATTTTAAAGTAGGAAAACACGTAGATATACATTATTTTATAGCTTTTATCTCTATTGCTCTTATCATAATCGTAAACGATGTTTAATAATAAAAACTTGCTGTTTTTTATACGTCTGTTTGTCAGTGGCGTTTTTTAACTAGGTAGGAAGATGCACGAGTGCAGAGTAGCAAAAATAATGACTAATAAATTGTTAAGGCATTTTTAAGGGCTTTATGCGGACTTTCGGCTATGTCAGTCAAATGGAAACGCTTAAACAAAAATAAAGTAAATTTGTCTGTGATCAGTAAACATTGCATGAATTACATCCTGCAGAGGACCCTGGCTGCTTTTGGCATTTGGAAGCGCCAGGATACTCTGCAAGATGGCAACACTATTAAGGCGCGGTGCTACGCTTATTCGCCCTCTCGATCACACGTACCCACATTTTTGAAGATATAAAAAATACTCCCTGTAATTACGTAAAATCAAGTCTACTAGGAACTAGAAAATAACAATACAAACTTTCAGTAAAAAATCCAATTGAATCCAAACAAGTTTATAAACCCTGCACAGATAAAAAATCTAAGAAAAAAAGACACTGAAGACTTATTTGAATGAAATTGTATTTTTTAATGAAAGTTTGTATTGTTATTGTCTAGTTCTTAGAAGACTTGATTTTACGTAATTAAGTGTAGTATTTTTTATATCTTCAAAAATGTGGGTACGTGTGAACAAGAGGGCGAATTACCTTTGCACCGCGCCTTAAAGTTCAGATCGAATCGAATGGCGAGTTTGTTAAGGCATATCTTGGTAAGTATATATCTTGGTAACTTTACACTAACCAAGTGTAAGGTTCCATACCTAAGTATATACCACAAAAATGTTAATTATCACTTTTTTTTTTTGTAAAATTTTACGGTTTTGAGATTTTGTCCTTCACTTGCTATATAAGATCTGGCTTCTTGCCAAATTTCATGATGCTGGGCCAACGGGAAGTACCCTAGAGATTTTTAGCCCGTTGCTTAAAGTATGGAAATGTGCAGTTATATGGCCGTATCTTTTGATTGCGTTGACTTAGAAGTTTAATATTTTTACAGCAGCAAAGGACCGTAGACTTGAGTTGTTGATATGAGTTTCAACTTGATACCTCAACGCGTTCTCGATAAAAGGTGTCTTGACAGACGGAGAGACAGATGGACAGACAGCCTAGACGGACAACGAAGTGATCCTATTGGGGTTTCTATTTACCTTTTGAGGTACGGAACGCTAAAAAAGACCATGTTGTAAAGAGACCTTTATCTACTTATTATAAGACATTGTCTAGATATTATCAGTGTATCTGTTAACTATAAAACCATACATAATAATATTATCTCACAAAAGATAAAGCAACAGTTTGTCTGAGTCGTGAATTCTTGCAAACATTCTCTGAGTTCTCGTGACTTGTGCGTGATTACAAACTAAATCTAAACAAAGTTATTCGTATATTGCTCTTTGTTTTTCAAAGTAACTTTGTGAGCACTTGACATGAAATGCGACAATTTTGATATAATAAAATATATATATGGGTTGTTGTTATTAATTTTGATTTGGTTCTATAATTGTTGGGTCACAGTGTGACTCGGGTGGAAATAAATTTCTCCAACGTATCCCAGTACGAATCTTTTGGTGTGACTCGTTAGGAACCCACCACAATAAAAAAGGAAATCATGGAGTAATAAAAATAAATTCAACTTTTAAAAATAAAATAAACTTACCTCATCCCAAAGGATAATTATTACACCAAATATTATTTTAAATGTCCCAAATTATCGCTACTAAACGAACATAGGTATATTATGATAAACTATCAATAAAAAAAATTACTTATATCACGAAAAAACTACACTAAACTAGTAGCTATAGAAAAACGCAGCTTCTTTTTAAAAACTTTCATTTTTCTTTTCACAAACGGATCCACGTTGCCAGTCTATGTTCTAAAAATTAAAAAAGTTCCTCACTTTATGCAAACTTTTTGGTGCCCAAATCACTGGCTGAATGCTGCGCCCGTACCAATCATTTGATTGATGAAGGAAGAAAACTTTCGCGGGAAAATCGAGAATAGACCGACCGTGCGTCACTTATCAAATATGGCGTCTTAAGGAAGACGTTAAGTGGAGCTATTTTGACCGCGGCTTTGGTTGTATTATTTAGTTTTATTGGTAAATTAGGGTTTAATGGTCGGATTGGTGCGTTAACTGAGAGCCCACGCGATATGCGAGCGCTACTGAACGTTACTAGTTCATATCTATATCAAATATTCAGTGTAATAATTTAAGACCTCTGTATGCAGAAACCATTATACTTACATATAGATATGGCATGTCTCGGATATCGTGTATGACGCACTAAATTTTTGTATGAAGATGTTACAACTTTATCTTTAAATAACGTAATGTTTAAAAACTTTAAAGTACTGTAATACTTTCAAGAGAAAAGTAACTCTCAGATGATAAATCCATAAAAAATGCTTCATTAATAATAAACATCCCACCGCCCGAATAGCTTCGAATAATACAAAAATTTATATGTAATTAACTAATCCAAATATTGTACTGGCAGTTGAAGTAATGTCTTCACCCTACAAGTTTAGATTTTTTTGTTGAGGCATTTTTCCGAACGCGCCGTTAGGTTCAAATTATTTAACACTAATAATTAATAAGTATTAGCTTTATTAGCATGTAAAAAAATGAAGACTTGAAACTTGGAATGTAAGTTGTTTTCGTTGTCAGGACGTGTGCCAAGAAAGGATTTTTAAATTTCACATTCTAAGGGGTCTAAAAAGGGCGTCAATGTTTTGTTATAAATCTACCATATTTCATAATTGCGAGCGGACAAAGCCGCTGTTCTTACACTAGTGTCTGATATATCAAAGATTCGAAGACATAATTTTTTTTTGCCACTAACAAGCAGACGGTGAGCCTGATGGTGAACGGTAACCACCGCCAATGGATACCTGCAACACCAGGGGTTAGTATGTTGCCCATGTTGTAGCTCAACGGGAAGACTGCAGCAGGGAAATTATTCCACAGTTTGCACATATGCGAATAACGAGAAAATTGCACAGCGTGCGGCGTCCGCGTGTCGATTATGTGAGGATGAGCTCTCAGACGATGGCACTGACGACCAGACTCATGAATCTCTTAATAAGTAATTTTTATTCTTAAAAAAAAGATATACATACACATACATACATTCACGCCTTTTTCCCGAAGGGGTAGGCAGAGGTGTACCCAGGACTCAGCCCCACAGTAGATACACCCACATTTCGCCAGTATGTTATTGGTCCCATGTAATAGGGGGCGAGCCTATTGCCATCTACCGGGCACAGTTCCAGACTCCAGGCAGTTATTGAGATAATTCCTAATTGAAAAATCCAATATTTAACACTGCCTGACCTGGGGATCGAACCCGGGACCTCTTGATTGGCAGTCGAGCATGCGCCCTCTACGCCACCGAGGCAGTTAAAAAAAGAGATAAAGCAACTAATTAGTATAAATCTCTGAATAAGCTAAAGAATGAAAATCATGTAACTTTAATATACTTCTTAAAGTTATATTATATTCACGTTTTAACAGCTCTATACACTATCCGAACGTCGGGTGGTTGATTGTTCCAATAATTTTATTGTGCACTTAGACAGTACGCCTACACTTTTGTGATGAAGAGTAGGGACTCTTCACTCAAAACATAACCGATATAAGTCTTTATAGTTTTAGAAATAAGGATGATATTTGTTATACAGAATATTTGCATATTAAAGGATCTGTATTCATAGAAATGGATAACGATAGAAAATTATTATGATTATTATAGAGCACCATAATGACCTGATAATACTTGGGAATTAATACTCCATTACTGATTACTGAAAAAAATTGTTAAGGCATGGTTAAATGTGCGATAAAATGACCGTATCTTTTAATTGCGTCGACTTAGAAGTATGATTTTTTTATAACAGCATTATTATTTGTATGTTCTGAGAATACGTCATAAGACTGTACTTTTGGTCACACCAAGGCATTCGGATTACATTTTTTACATACCTAAGTATTTAACTATTACCTATCGCTATAGCTGTCTTTCTTCCCTTTCTATTCTTAAATTTAAGTCACGTATCGTTTTATTAAGTACCTATACGCTTATAATAAGTATGTATGTATGTATTAGTTATTAATCAGTATGTATCATAATGTTTATTAGTATACAATATTTAATATATTATTTAAATTTGTATAGTCATTTTATTTTTATTTTTATAATGAATAGTCATTAATGCAGTTTGTGTTTATTAGTATTAATTTAGTAAATTTAAGTCATATTTGTTATTTTTGTCACACCACTGACCAAATGTGATTTACGGTACTCTCCTCTCCCTGCACGGTTGTCTGGAAGAGATCGCTCTTAGCGATAACACCGCCAATTGTTGCACTATATACTGTTTACTTTAATTTTTAAGATTTATTGTTTTTGTGGTGTACCAATAAAGTGTTTATCTATCTATCTATCTATCAATTTCTCTGGATCTCGTAGTAAGTTAATATTATAATTTAATCATAATATGAGTAAATATTCATTGCGTTATCTCTGAAAATCTTAATTCACGGACGAGCTTTTAACCCCTAAGGTCGTTATAATCGCACGTGCAAAACACTGACTACACTGTCTACATTCATAATGAATGTCTGCGAGGGCGCTAATGTGTACGCATTAGATTGTTTTAACACCTTCTTATTATGAAGAAAACTTAGTTCCATTTGAACCTTTAAATTTAATGATCAAAGACCAAGCGTACAGTCAAACTTTATAACCAATCCAAATATTTCGCTTCAGTTAATCTAAACAAATAGCAAAACCATTTAATTAAGAACTGTTTACTAACAATTTCATTTGGCGTTACTGTAAAAAGCAATTAAGTGCGAGTGCCTTGTACCTACTTACCTTATACTCATAAGTACCTACCTTCGTAATCCTAACTCAAATACTAGACGTTAGGTGTATAATCTTCGATCTTGTTAAAATAGACTTAGCTAACCCTAACTCAAATACTAGGCATTTAGCTGTCTAATCTTCGATCTTGTTAATCTAAGTACTTATATAAGAAGCTTTTCTCAGGTGCTATTAGAAATAAAGTTCTCCTCCTCCTTGCATCGTTTCCCCAATGCTGGGGGTCGTGATCATGTTACGGAAATCGGGATGACCTTCTCCTTGACAATCTTTCGCCATCTACCCCTGTTCTCGGCAACGTGTATGACTTCACTGACACATATGTTTAGCGTGGTTCTGATCTGGTCCGTCCATCGCATCGGACTTCTGCCTCTGGGTCTTTTGCCATTGATTTTCCCGGTCACCATAAGCTTTTCCAGGATTAGAAATAAAGTCACATGCAATGTTAAGAACCAAATTTTTTATAAACTGAAATAGATGCGTTTTTCCTGTTTTGCGTGGGGAACCCAAGTCAAGCTAATAGGCTTGAGTCAAGTCAGTCGCATCTTGTCTTTTGCCGATGTAACACGTATAAGGTTTGCTGCTCACGTAGCTATGAACTAATGTTTGTCTCTTTCTGACAATCGGAGTTCATATATCTCTGGTTTCTTTTACTTTAATGAGTGATAGAAACAAAGCAGCGTATATTCTACATAATAAGGTACCTACAACAGAATTTCGCCTCGTTTTAGGGCTGTTTTTAATGAGTATAAAGTCCTATATTTGTATGTATAAACACTCATTGGTTATATGCAAGGGCGTCGCCAGGGGGGGGGCAGGGGGGGGCTGCTGCCTCCCCCCTAGAGAATCGAAAAGCCTTTATTTTAGTCAATGTTGACATTCAAGTGTCGCCATACGATAAACACGTATTTTTACTTAATACCATTTTTTTATAAAAATAGGGACATTTGGGCCCTATTAAAAAAAAAAATGATCTACAAAACTGTAAACAAATCTACAAAATTGTAGGATTGCAGGGCTTTTCTGTTTCATAGAAATTTGTAATTCTAAATTGTATACAGGCAATAACCTGTAGAATTGTATTTCTACTAGTAGTTCGCCGCGAACTGAGACCTCGCTACTGAGACTTTAATAATAAAATCGTTATGACAACTTTAACTTTAATATTCGTAAAAGCCTGCGGATGACTATAGTCCATCTAATATACGAAGTACAGTTTGACAGTTTTGGTTATTCCTGGTTTTAAACTCCTGGTCTAGAATGATTAGTTACCGAGATAATGCCTTTTTTCCTTTGATAGCTGTCATCAGAAACTAAGATCTTGATCACTTCCGTAAAGAAAGTACTGGTCTAAAATGAGTAATTTCCGAGGTGATGCTATTTTTAGTTTGGCAGCTTTCGTCTTAAATAAAGATCTTGATGAGATCTATCACATCTGTGAAGAAACTCTTAGTCTAAGATAAATAGTAATACCGAGATAAAGATCATGTTAAATATCCCGTAATAAGTGATCCTAGAGGTAAAATCATTTTAATATTTAACAGCTGTCATGTGAAACAAAGATCTTGATGAAATTTATCACTTCTGTAAAGAAAATGCTGGTCTAAGATGAATAGTTTCCGAGGTAATGCCATTTTTAGTTTGGCAGCCTGTCATCTGATATAAAGATCTTGATGAGACACTATCACTTCTGTGAAGAAACTTCTGGTCTAGAATGAGTATTTGAGTATTCCAGCTGTGGATCCAAATTAAAGGAGCCAATCAATAGTAGATACTTACTCATAAAGCTATATAACTATAGCCCATCAAATCTAAGAAATCCCGTTTGACATTTCATACACTATCATACTTTTAATAACTTTGCATAGGCGTAACTCACACAATTTCATTGACCTTTGCCGTAAAACCATGGAATTACGAAATTTATCCCAAGATGTACAATATTCTTAATCACTAAATTTTAATTCAAACCCTAAGGCAATACCAAAAAAACGATACTTTTTAGATTTGATGGACTATAGTCACCCGCAGGCAAACACAGATTAGATAATAGTTACTAAGCAGGTATGTACTAGGCCTTTCGCGCTCCTACTTGAAATCTTGTAATCCCTATATCTCTAGAACCCCAAAACCGATTTAGCTCATGTTCGAACTTGAAAATTCTTTTTTTTTATACTACCTGTCTGCAAAGTTTCATCAAGATCGGATCATCGGCTTTCGAATAATCGCAAGACAAACATACATACATACATACAAACTTTGGCTAATATTTTTATGCAAGTCCTAAACTATGTGTCTAAATTTGAAAAAAAAAATCGGACCATCGGTTTCGAAATTATCGTCAGATCTTTCATAAATACTTCGTGACTCTTATATATCCGGAACCCCTCGGCCGATTTTGCTCATTATCTAAAGTAAAAAAATTTATCACTTTAAACTACATGTCTGCAAAGTTTCATCAAGATCGGACCAACAGTTCTCAATTTATCGTCGATCAAACTTACATGCCAGAGGTCAACCCTTAAGCTGGTACAAGCGCAGGTTTTTCCCACTTGTCGACTCTAAGACCTCGCTTCGCTCGGTCGACAAATATGTTTCTGTGGCTACAATTGAAAAATTTACAAATGTAAAAATTACAAAATTGTCATTGTTATAATAAATTTTGGACAATTGCATTTACAATTTAATAATAATATGGGACAACTTCCACACACGGTCATTTGGTCCCAAACTAGGCTAGAAGCCTGTACTATGGTAACCAGATGACTGATAAACATACTTATATAAGCTTATAACACCTAGACACACATCAAACAGACATGTTCATGCACACAAATGTTTGACCTGGCCGGGGATCGAACCCGGGGCCTACGGCACAGAAAGCAGAGTTACTACCTGCTGAGCCAACGAGGCTGTCAATTTTACCCAAATGGGGAATTTGGGTGGAAATTCCTTGACTAGCCCCCCCCCCCTTGATCATCGGCTGGCGACGCCCTTGGTCATATGTGTAATAATATAATAGATATAAATTCAATGTGCTCGTTAGTCGTAAGCTCACAAATAGATTAGGTATACCTGGTCAGAAAACAGCTTTGATCAAACGTTCTCGAGACAAAGGGTTTCCTTTTGATTCTCTCAGGTTGTTTTCTACGCCGTTAAGTAAGCGGAAAATCCGGCCCTAAGTCAATAAGATTAATTGGGGCCGGCAAACACACCTGACTGACTAATATATTATTTGGTAAGTACTAACCTATTACATAGATACGTATATAGGTAGGTACCTATATATTATCATCATTTAGTGGCATTGGAATCTGAGAATAATGGAAGGTATAGTTAAAACATTTCTTAGATGAACTGACCGGTGGTAGAGAATACTTACAAACAATACTTTCGACTCTCGACGGTCGGTGGCTTCGATGATTCGGTGAATCGTACGTAGATACGTAGATACTTTAAAGCTCATGATAATATTGACGTAATCCTAATATTTCACTTGTCGCCATTTTGTTTTATAAACTTCAGCCAAATCAGCTTGTAAGAATAGAGCACCGTTAATCAACTGCTGTAAACTGTATCCGAGTGGACTAGGACGACGTGTTTACACAATCCGAGTAGCGTCCGAGTGCACTAACAGATATAGCTACGGCGAGATTAGTGTACTTTGCATATTTCCATAGCTTGATGTCTTATGGGATTCTGTTGTGGGGGTCAGCCGCAGATATAGAAACTATCTTTATACTACAAAAACGTGCGATTCGTGCCATCTATGAGATGCGTCCACGCGAATCCCTGAGGGAATTATTTAAAGATATAAACATACTGACCCTACCATCCTTATACATTTATGAGAACATCATGTATGTGCGTAAAAATTTACATAAATTCAAATTAAATAGTGACCTTCATAATTTTAATACTAGAAATAAATACAAAATAGCTGCACCTAGCTTTAGATTATCTAAAACAAATAAAAAGACATTCTTAGGAAATAGTGTACGTTTCTATAATAAAATCCCAAAAGAGATAACTGGGCTCTCAGAGGGTAAATTCAAAACCTATATAAAATATACTTTACTAAAGAAGGCTTATTATAAAGTCAACCAGTACATAGAGGACAAAGATGCCTGGAAACTTCTGCATAGCCGCCTCGCGGCACCTTTAAAGAAAACGAATGTAACCAAACCAAATATTGTAAAACTATCTGTTGAAAAAATTAAGCCCTACAAGTTTCTTGTGCGTTCTTCTTGTAGAGGTATCTTTTCGAACGCACGGTAGACTCAGTACTGTTTATCTTTATTGACGTGCAAAAGTGTCCGATTATGACCTATTTGAATAAATCTGTTTGAGTTTGAGTTTGAGTTTGCACTTGGTCCTAATACAAAACAATTATAAATTATTGTTTTGTATTCTTTTCTTTTATCTTTTTTTTTTCCCAAACTAGGCTAGAAGCCTGTACTATGGTAACCAGATGACTGATATACATACTTATATAAACTTATAACACCCAGACACAGATCAAACAGACATGTTCATGCACACAAATGTTTGACCTGGCCGGGGATCGAACCCGGGCCCTGCGGCACAGAAAGCAGAATTATTACCATCTGAATCTAAGCCATCGAGGTTGTCAACACAAAGGTTGAGAGATTGGTATCAACAGCATTTTATATCCCATTTATTTTATCTTCTCTACATACATAAAATTCTATTTGATATCTTTACAATACAACTTATTCGACAATAACAGACTTACCATAAAATGGCGATTTCACAACACGAATGGGTACTAAGTTGATTCCACAACGATCTATGAGTGTGCAGATGATCAGCAAAACGGGATAAGTGGCAATCTTATCGTAATTTATCAGTAGATCTTGAATTTTGAATGTCATGTTTCTATAAATACATAAGTATTCGCATTTTCCAAATGTATACAATAAAGTTCATCAGTAGACGTCATATTACGGCTGAGATGGTGATAATGATACAATAAAGCACCTTACCCTCTATACTCGTGCGATATTGGAACGTTAAAGGACCGTAATCGAAAAAAAACATTGTATTGAAATGATTTGTAGTGGTAGGCCTCTTTTGCAGGCGGCCGCCTGGGGAAGTACCACACCTTTGCCAGTTATTCATCCGCCAAGCAGTAATGTGCAAATATTACTGTGGAATGACGAGTTTCAACAACAAATAAGTATCTCAGGGTGACAGGCGCAGGGCAGTGCCGCGCAGAATTTTGAATTTTAAAACACTGAGTGGCACTGTGTCTGATATGGGCAATCATGATGCTTACCATATTAGGCACCTGATTTGCTCGTCATGTCAGTCACATCATAATAAAAAACATAAGAAAGGTAGGATGTACCTACCTATTAATATAAATCGTTAATAATTGTAATCGTAATGGCTTTGTGAGTAACAAAAATTTTGTGGATAAAAATATAAATATTCGAATATACTTCGATCTAATATAAGGTTGATTTTAATTTTAATTTAAAAAAATGTGTTCTTTAAAGTCTTCTATAAAGACTATTCCATAAAAACCTTTGTATAACGCTCTATTTTCATTTTTTATTGGTATACCTAGCACCTAACAGTTGGGATTCATTGAGGCTATGTTATCTAACATAAAATTTAAAAAAAAGTTGGGGTAAGATGATCACATCAATATAGTGAAAAACAACATCGCCCACCATTTCCAAAGGTGAAGGATGGATTAAAAAAAGTTGTAAATGCCAAAGACGGGGTCCTAAAGCTTGATCCTAATGAATTTTGTTGTTTATCACCAGGAAAGAAGCGCCTAAAGTTATATTTAAGAAAAAAGGTATTTTTAGATATTTAAGATGATCAACTAATACTGTGATATAATTTGATTTGACATTCAATAAATAAGGGAAAAACCTATTACATTCTTTATGGATCATCCTGGACACGGGTACGGTAAACAATATGATCCTTTGAAGGATTTCAAAAAATGTGATTTACAGTATTAAAACAATAAGAAAATTAACATTTTATATGATGATAGGTAGATAGATAAATTTGCTACTAATAAGCGTTTTTATTTTAGACTTAAGTTGATTATCTAGTAAACTACAAGCATGCGCCCATAATGAATGATAACACTTTATTGGGACTCGTACCACAATTATACAATAAAGGCAAAAAGAAAACTTAAAAACTAGAAAGAGTAACTATTGACGGCCTTATCGCTCAGAGCGATCTCTTCCAGACAACCTTAAGTGAATCATCTCGTACACTTTTCCCCTTCATGGGACCAATAACACAACATATACAATCACGCCTTTTTCCGAAAAGGTAGGCTGAGGCGTACAACCACATTTCGCCCCCTAGGGTGACCCTATTGCCATCTACCGGGCACAGTTCCGGACTCCAGGCAGTTATTGAGAAAGTTCTTATGGAAAAATCCAATATTTAATACTATTGCCTGACCTGGGGATCGAACCCGGGACCTCATGATCGGCAGTCGAACTTGCGCCAACTACGCCACCGAGGCAGCCTATAAAAATAGAGGAGGTCGAGGGACTTATAACATAGGTACTGATGATTATATATAATGTATATATGTATATAATGTACTGATGAATATAACATACATTCACGCCTTTTTCCCGAAGGGGTAGGCAGAGATGTACCCAGGACTCAGTCCCATAGTAGATACACCCACATTTCGCCAGTATGTTATTGGTCCCATGTAATAGGGGGCGAGCCTATTGCCATCTACCGGGCACAGTTCCAGACTCCAGGCAGTTATTGAGATAATTCCTAATGGAAAAATCCAATATTTAACACTTTGCCTGACCTGGGGATCGAACCCGGGACCTCTTGATTGGCAGTCGAGCATACGCCCTCTATAACGCCGCCGAGGCAGTCCTCCGAGCCGCCGAGGCTGAATATATAAAATATGTATTAATATAGCTCTACATACCTATTATGTACCTATGTATTTTTAGTTCCCGTGATCCCCATCTCTATTGTCGAGTAGAATATAATTTATAATAGTAGATAATAGTAGATTATAATAGTAGTGGTAGGCCTCTTTTGCCGCCTGGGGTACCACACCTTTGCCAGTTAATTCATCCGACAAGCAGTGATGTACAAACATAACTGTGTTCCGGTCTGAAGGGCAATGTTACCAGCGAAATTACTGGGCATGATGAGATTTAACAACTCATATCTCAGGGTGACAGACACAGTGCAGTGCTGCGCAGAATTTTGAATTTTAAAACACTGGGTGGCACTGTGTCTGATATGGGCAATCTTGATGCTTACCATCAGGCACCTGATTTGCTCGTCTAGTCATCCACTATCATAAAAAAAAAAAAAAAAAAAAGAATATAGTAGATAAACGCTGACATTATACTGACTAAGGCCACGCCCACTGTAATAACGTCAGGACCTAGTTGACATCACATAACATAACATACATTCACGCATTTTTCCTGAAGGGGTAGGCAGAGGTGTACCCAGGACTCAGTCCCATAGTAGATACACCCACATTTCGCCAGTATGTTATTGGTCCCATGTAATAGGGGGCGAGCCTATTGCCATGTACCGGGCACAGTTCCAGACTCCAGGCATCACAGTGCACAGTATTTTGCATATGCCGCCTCCTCTCCGTATTTGCTCTGTGGTCTAAATCTTTCAAGGAAACAGGGCGTGATGTTATGTAATATAGGTCATTGATTTAAAGAAAGGGGAGATGAGGTACCGGCTTGTTGAATGGAAAGCTCACATTAGGTCCCATTAGATCCACTTACGTCTATAAAGTTAATTGTTGTCTCGTTCGCACTTCGGTCTTCGGTACGTCTTTCTATCTTTGTGTGCCAGTTCTTAGGTAAGCTTTTCTTTATATCAATGTTATTAGCAAATATACTTACGTTAACTCCATCAAGCATGTTTCATCACATCATCAGCTGGAAGACGTCCACTGCTAAACATAGGGCTCCCCCATTCCCCATAGAACACTACAAACTATTCATATGGTGGGGTTTTTACCATAATCACCTTGCTTATGGCAGGCCGTTTGGAGATCACAGTAGTTAGGATACTACTTCTATTTCTTTGAAATCCACTACTTTTAACTTTTTCTTATTATGCAAAGTGCCTTCTTGCTATGTATACCTACTAGGAATAGAAGTAGTTTATGGCCCAGTCATGTGGGGCCTAAAAAGTTTTCCAGGAGTTTTGAAAATTGGTAACTTTATAATGACTTGCACTTTCCGAATTTCAACTTTGCCATGCACGCCGCCATGTTGGAACTTGCAAACTTGAAAACCGTTGTAATTAGCAGAAATCTTGACACTAGCAAATATATAAGCGTGTGGCGCCGTGTCTCTTTAGCGAAAGAACGGCAAAAAAAATTAGACGTCCAAATTTCAAAACGTCAGACGTCAGCTGTCTAGAAAGTTGCTGTCACTGTCATGAGTCAACTATCACTGTCATTGTAAAGTGACAGAGTGACGTCGGTTTGCAATTTGCGGTTTACGTTTACGATTTTACGATGCGTTTTTTCAGAATTATTATTTTCTCAAATTCTCTGTTTTAATGTAAAAATTACATGTGTAATGTCTTTATTCGATAACGCTGTTTTTAATTCCACCCTTTACGAGGCACTGTATCTTCAAATTGAGGATACTTTGTCGTTTGCGAGGGATTTCTTTGATTCGTGTTTCTCATCGCTACCAGTTGAGAATTTTCCTAAATCTCTTGTTAATCTATCGGAACTATCGTTTTACGAGGAGATAGCTGGTGTATTCTACTTCAACGAGTTCCAGTTTCTGCTCTTGAAGACTTTTTCTTTTATTCTTTTGTTTACATTGTTATTGATTTTTATATCTTGGCGTGTGTACGGGAGGCGCATATCAGATCGGTTTATGAAACCAGGTGAGTCATTTTCGTCTGTCCTTGACCTATGGTGATTAGGTATTAATGATAACAAAGATCTGCATATTATCTGTACATAATATATTTTCACATAGGTAAGCAGGTATCTACCTACTTTCAGCAAAGAATCTCTGTGGTTGTCTCATGTTTGATGAGATTTTTCAATTCAATTTTTGTGTTATTATAATCAGGTAATGTTAGAATGTTATAAAATAGCTCATTGTAAAATTACATACATACATACATACAGTCACGCCCTGTTCCCGGTGGGGTAGGCAGAGACTATTTCCCTCCACTTGCTACGATCCTGACATACACCTTTCGCTTCGTTCACTTTCATGACATTTTTCATACATGCTCGTCGGTTGTAGGTACTTTTGACTTGGCCTTTCCTAAGAACAACGTCAATTTGTTCATGAAAAGTACGCCTAGGTCGACCGCTACCGACTTGACCATTCACACTAGCCTTATAAATCTCTTTTGTTAATCTCCTTTCATCCATCCTCTCCACATGTCCAAACCACCTCAGCATTCCTTTCTCTATCTTTGTCACTACATCTTCTACCACGCCACAGCGTTCCCTTATCGCACTATTCCTCATTTTGTCCATCAAGGTCACTCCAGTCATGCTTCGCAGGCTTCTCATCTCCACAGCATTAATCTTACTTTCATGCTTCTTCTGCCAAACCCAACATTCACTACCATATGTAAGTGTAGGGATCAGTACCCCTCTATGGACAGCCAGTCGTGCCTTTTTAGACACTTTCTGACTGTTCATAAAGGTATGCAACGCCCCATTCACTTGATTTCCTGCCAAAACTCTTCGTTCAATATCACAGTCATACTTTCCATCCCTTGTAAACTTAGAACCCAAATATACAAACTCTTTCACTTGTTCCACTTTTTCTCCACCAATAAAAATATTGCAAACTGTCATACTCTCTTCTCTTTCAAAAACCATAACTTTCGTCTTGCTTACATTCACATTCATTCCTTTGCTTGTTAAAGCAGCATTCGTTATATCAACCATCGCTTGCAACTCCTTCTCCGACGATGCCAATATGACCTGATCATCAGCGTATAGGAGGCATTTGACAGTCAACCCATTCATTCTTAACCCGTACGTACTTTCTTTCAAATCTTTCAGACAATTGTCTATGAATACGTTGAACAGCCACGGTGAAGCTACACATCCTTGTCTAACACCTTTTTCGATGTTAAACCAGTCTGTGTAAGCTCCGTCTACCCTGACACAAGCACTGGAACCCTCGTAGAGTGATTTCAGTGCTCGTATCGAGTTGCCGCTCACTCCATACATAGACAATGTTGACCACAGTTCATTCCTCGCCACTCTGTCGTAGGCCTTTTCCAAATCCACGAATGCGCAATAGACCTTTTGGCTATGAGCCAAGAATTTTTCGACTATGCTTCGTAAGGAAAAGATCTGATCCATGCATCCCATTCCTTTCCTAAATCCCGCTTGCACATCCCAAATCTTATCTTCACTTTCATTCATCACTCTTTTTATCAAAATCTTTGCATACAGTTTGCCAACAATGCTTAATAAGCTAATGCCTCGGTAGTTTTTACAGTCATGCTGTGACCCTTTTCCTTTATACAACGGTACGATAACGGCCTTGCACCAGTCTCCTGGTACTCTGCCGCTCCTCCAGCAAAGGTTGAAAAGGCGGTACAGCTGACTAGCTACCACACCCTGTCCAGCTTCAAGCATCTCGGCAGAAACTCTATCATACCCTGCAGCCTTACCCGTTTTCATACTTTTCAGCGCTTCCACAATCTCTGTCATGCTAATATCACTTTCATCACCACTTTCATTTAATTCCCCGGATGGGGTTTGCACTTGCGAATTCTCCTTTTCAAATAAACTCTCAAAATATTGCTTCCATCTCTTTAGCACGCTTTCCTCTCCATTCAGAATACTACCATCCTGGTTTCTGATTTTGTTCAGCTGTGAGGTCGTAATTTTTCCTCTGGCTGATCTTACGGACTTCCAGAAGAACTTAATGTTGTTCTGAAAGTCATCAGATAACCTCCTGTCAAATTCATCTCTATTATGCTCTTTCATTCTTCTCGCAACCTCGTTTGCCACATCCTTCAATCTTTTATACTCGTTTTTTGCCATGTTTACATCATCATTCGTTGCCTTCTGCATTCTTTGATTAGCTTTTGTAGCCAACCAATCTTTCCAAGCTTTCTTCTTCTCAGACGCTGCTTTTTGAACTTCCACACAAACCTTTCGAATTTTACACCCTTTCTTTCTCTTACTTATACCACACACTTCAATCGCAACTTCCACAATTCCGTCCTTGAACGGCTTCCATATCTCTTCAATCTCACATGCTTCATCTAACATGTTGTAAAATTAGAGACATTTAAAGATTACCTATGGTAATTTATGAAATCTATGGCACATCACCTTGTTTAAAAGGAAATAGGCTTGTAATCCATGGAAGCTGGGCCCAGAAAACCTTACTGTCCTATATGGCTGGGTAGAGAATGTTATTCCTGAGAGTGAGCTTGAAACCCAATGAGAGCCAAAAGGCCCTGAAAGCGCCTCACACACACTCTTGCGTGTTTACAAAACTCCATGTGTACAGTGTCTGTGTAGTAGGTAGTTCTAACGCAGCTTTTGTATAGGAATTGGGTCAAGTATCCGGGGTGTAGTAGCTAAGTTGCTGGCACAAATACACTTGTGTCACTAACAAAGCTGGAGTGACAAAGGATAATGCTGTTCCAGTCCTACATGCTCCAGTGTCCAGCAAAGCACAGGGATATATTACTGGCTCCTTCATTTTGGCCTGAAGGTATCATTTTCTGGCGCTATCGGGGAGAGATACTGAAAATGATTGTGTAATTATTATTGTATTATGTGTGTTAGTCTATAAGATATATGTTTATATGGGCCTTTGGTACTTTATATTTAAGTTTATTCTAATATTGCCTGAAAGATATGATAAAATTATATTAAATATTATATTTTTTATTTATTTTGTGCATTACTCATACCAATCCCTCTCAATATAAATGATTCACAAAAACAATGTATTGATAACCCTAATCTTATCAACAGCCACATCTGCAACAATAGAACAACTAAAAGAGAGTGTTTCCAAACTAAAACTGCCAAAGGAACACACACCAAGAATTTAAAATGGCAGATAAAATTAAAAAGTTCTTTCAAAAGAAAAAGGTTGAGGCCAAATTCAAACTGGCCGGTCCCGGACATAAGCTGAGTGAATCCGCAATAAGTAGCCAGAGTTCAAACAGTTCTAAAAAGGAAGAAAGTTTCAAAAGGCAAGGGTTGACAGAAGAGAGTAAAGTAGCAGCGGAAGCGGCCCTATCTAGATTAACATTGAAGAGAGAGAACCCTGCTTTTAATACTTCTTTGGCTGCTATTCAGGTGAGATATTAGAACATTTTTACGCATAATTAATTGAATTATTAATGGCTGTTCACATAAATCTTAGAACCTAAAAAAATTAAGTGTTAAAAGTTATCAAGGTGTCTAGTTTATAAAAAACTAGCTGTTCCCCGCGGTTTCACCCGCTTAGTCTTCCTTCCCGTGGGAATATCGGGATAAAAGTATCCTGTGTCTTACACTGGATCACACACTGTCGCACCTGGAATAACACACAGGCTGTGTGTTATTCCACGGTCTAAGCTATCATAACAAATTTCAGCTCAATTCATTCAGCAGTTGATGATGATGATGATCTGATCTGGCCGGTTTCGGCCACGGCGACAGCTTCATCTCCAGTTTTGTCGTTCGTGCGCTCGCATGTGGCTTATATAACCAATCTTCTTTGCGAAGATCCTCGCACTTTGCGGGCATTTGAGCACACCATTAATATAATTGTAATTGATTTCCTGGGACTCAAACTATCTTTATACCAAATTTTATCTAAATCAGTTCAGAGGTTTAAGCATTAAGAGGTAACAGACAGACTTTTGCACTTATAACATTAATATGGAGTATGGATTGTCAATTAGTGACCCATGTTCCAGTATTCCTTGATGTTTCTGGGACATCAGCTTTGCTTGCCACTTGCCGTGCTGAAGCACAGTAATGTCCAGATATACAACCACAATGTTAAGAGCTTTGAACATAGGGGCAGCGGATTCGAAATCAGTCACATTTCCACTGGGCCACTGGTGCCAGGTCTGATGGTGGAGAAAAAAGTGCTACTTCACTCTATAATGAAATGACGCAACCCCATTGTGTCTGCTCACTTGATTAACTTTTAGCAGTGTCCAATTTTATGAATTACTTTTTCACTTGTCTTGCTTAAAAAGTCCTGCCATTTTTGCGTACCAGAGCGGAGCTAAAAGAACTTTTCAAATCAAAGGGGACAAAGTTAATTTCTATTTCATTTTTGTCTGTTACCAATGAGATTATATATTTTTGGTGTGGCACATTCTTTTTTTTCTGATAGTGAGTAACAAGATGAGCAAATCAGGTGCCCGATGGTAAGCATCATGATTGCCCATATCAGACACAGTGCCACCCAGTGTTTGAACATTAAAAATTCTGCACGTCACTGCGACTGTCACCCTGAGATATTAGTTGTTGAAACTCAGTAATTTCGCTGGTAACATTGCCCTTCAGACGGGAACACAGTAATGTTTGCACTTTACTGTATGGTACTCCAGGTGTCCCTCTGCAAAAGAGGCCTACCACTATACACACAATATGCACATATAGGATATTGGCCAAAACTTTATGGTGATATTAATAATTTTATTTGCTCAAAATCTTAGAGAATAGTAAAGTGTAACACACAACGCTAAAGCTCATTATCACTCAGTTTCTATTTCCTACTGCCTCGGTGGCGTAGAGGGCGCATGCTCGACTGCCAATCAAGAGGTCCCGGGTTCGATCCCCAGGTCAGGCAGTGTTAAATATTGGATTTTCCATTAGGAATTATCTCAATAACTGCCTGGAGTCTGGAACTGTGCCCGGCAATAGTGTGTGCAATAGGCTCGCCCCTTATTACATGGGACCAATAACATACTGGCGAAATGTGGGGGTACCTACAATTGGACTGAGTCCTGGGTACACCTCTGCCTACCCCTTCGGGAAAAAGGCGTGAATGTATGTTATGTTATGTTCTATTTCCTAACTTGTATACAATGGATCTCTTTAGCTCCTCGGGTAACAATCTACTAAATTTAGCATGTAGTAGCTGCTTGTTTTAAAATATTCTTTATTTTAACTCACAGGCGCAAGTGAGAAAAGAGTTAGAGAACGAGAAAGCGTCAGGCTCGACCCCACAGAAAGAAAATGAGCCAGAAGTAGTGAAAGAAACAGAGTGTGAACTGCCCAAGAATTATGCAGCTTCTGGGGTGTTTTTCAAGTTAGTACTGACCTTCCCTTCTCATGTGAAAATGTACTCTATAATGTGTTAGAGCCTTTTACCTAAGAATACCACTCACCTCCCCCCGCCACTTTACGTCGCTTGCGCTCAAGCTGTGATGCCCGTACGCCCACACACATGCGCACGCGTGTACACACGTTATGTTTACAACCTAGTAGTAGTAGGCTATTGCGCGCGGCAAATTGTATGGAGTGCCGGAGGTCTGCTATAACAGTCCCTTTTATTAAGTGAGTGACAGACTGGCGAACTTACTCGCGTACTTACGGCCAATTGTTACAAGTTTAAATATTTGATTTTGTTGTTTTCTGTACTAATTGTAATACCAATAAAAAGTTTTCTATTATTATTATATTAGTTATTCTATGGCTTAGCAAGCCTTAACGCTAGTCTATCACCTTAAATACGCGTACTTAAAAACCGCCAAGTAGGATTGTCGGCGATCCAACAGATTTGAAATTTTTCTTGTAACCCGCTATGGCTCGTACGTCTGTCATCGCCGCGAGTAGCAAGCCGCCGTATTCCTATCAGTTCCATGAAAGATTGTAGTTCTTAACGCTTGTGCATTTTGACATTTATGTTATTGGGTTTATTTTGGTTTAAAAAAACCGTTTAATAAGATTGATCTAATTAAAATTAGTGCTAATCAAAGAATGCAGAAGGCAACGAATGATGATGTAAACATGGCAAAAAACGAGTATAAAAGATTGAAGGATGTGGCAAACGAGGTTGCGAGAAGAACGAAAGAGCAAAAAAGAGATGAATTTGACAGGAGGTTATCTGATGACTTTCAGAACAACATTAAGTTCTTCTGGAAGTCCGTAAGATCAGCTAGAGGAAAAATTACGGCCTCACAGCTGAACAAAATCAGAAACCAGGATGGTAGTATTCTGAATGAAGAGGAAAGCGTGTTAAAGAGATGGAAGCAATATTTTGAGAGTTTATTTGAAAAGGAGAATTCGCAAGTGCAAACCCCATCCGGGGAAATAAATGAAAGTGATGATGAAAGTGATATTAGCATGACAGAGATTGTGGAAGCGCTGAAAAGTATGAAAACGGGTAAGGCTGCAGGGTATGATAGAGTTTCTGCCGAGATGCTTAAAGCTGGACAGGGTGTGGTAGCTAGTCAGCTGTATCGCCTTTTCAACCTTTGCTGGAGGAGCGGCAGAGTACCAGGAGACTGGTGCAAGGCCGTTATCGTACCGTTATATAAAGGAAAAGGGTCACAGCATGACTGTAAAAACTACCGAGGCATTAGCTTATTAAGCATTGTTGGCAAAATGTATGCAAAGATTTTGATAAAAAGAGTGATGAATGAAACTTAAGATAAGATTTGGGATGTGCAAGCGGGATTTAGGAAAGGAATGGGATGCATCGATCAGATCTTTTCCTTACGAAGCATAGCCGAAAAATTCTTGGCTCATAGCCAAAAGGTCTATTGCGCATTCGTGGATTTGGAAAAGGCCTACGACAGAGTGGCGAGGAATGAACTGTGGTCAACATTGTCTATGTATGGAGTGAGCAGCAACTCGATACGAGCACTGAAATCACTCTATGAGGGTTCCAGTGCTTGTGTCAGGGTAGACGGAGCTTACATAGACTGGTTTAACATCGAAAAAGGTGTTAGACAAGGATGTGTAGCTTCACCGTGGCTGTTCAACGTATTCATAGACAATTGTCTGAAAGATTTGAAAGAAAGTACGTACGGGTTAAGAATGAATGGATTGACCGTCAAATGCCTCCTATACGCTGATGATCAGGTCATATTGGCATCGTCGGAGAAGGAGTTGCAAGCGATGGTTGATATAACGAATGCTGCTTTAACAAGCAAAGGAATGAAAGTGAATGTAAGCAAGACGAAAGTTATGGTTTTTGAAAGAGAAGAGAGTATGACAGTTTGCAATATTCTGATTGGTGGAGAAAAAGTGGAACAAGTGAAAGAGTTTGTATATTTGGGTTCTAAGTTTACAAGGGATGGAAAGTATGACTGTGATATTGAACGAAGAGTTTTGGCAGGAAATCAAGTAAATGGGGCGTTGCATACCTTTATGAACAGTCAGAAAGTGTCTAAAAAGGCACGGCTGGCTGTCCATAGAGGGGTACTGATCCCTACACTTACGTATGGTAGTGAATGTTGGGTCTGGCAGAAGAAGCATGAAAGTAAGATTAATGCTGTGGAGATGAGAAGCCTGCGAAGCATGATTGGAGTGACCTTGATGGACAAAATGAGGAATAGTGCGATAAGGGAACGCTGTGGCGTGGTAGAAGATGTAGTGACTAAGATAGAGAAAGGAATGCTGAGGTGGTTCGGACATGTGGAGAGGATGGATGAAAGGAGATTAACAAAAGAGATTTATAAGGCTAGTGTGAATGGTCAAGTCGGTAGCGGTCGACCTAGGCGTACTTTTCATGAACAAGTTGACGTTGTTCTTAGGAAAGGCCAAGTCAAAAGTACCTACAACCGACGAGCATGTATGAAAAATGTCATGAAAGTGAACGAAGCGAAAGTTGTATGTCAGGATCGTAGCAAGTGGAGGGAAATAGTCTCTGCCTACCCCACCGGGAACAAGGCGTGACTGTATGTATGTATGAATGTATGTAAAATTAGTGACTTTAAAAAATATTCACGTCGAAAGAATTGATTAAATTTTCATCAAAAACATACTTTTCCTAAATAACACAAGGCTAATTCCATCGATGACAACTCGTTACATTATGAACTTAGTTCACGTGTGTCACCGACGTCGAGCCGAGTAAGTACGCGTGTTTTAAAACCGCATACTTTAAGTTCGCCTGTCTGTCACCCACTTTACATGGGTCTTGCAGTGGTAGGCCTCTTTTGCTGGGGCCGCCTGGGGAAGTACCACACCTTTGCCAGTTATTCATCCGCCAAGCAGTTATGTGCAAACATTACTGTGTTCCGGTCTGAAGGGCAATGTTACCATCCAAATTATGACGAGTTTCAACAGCTAATATCTCAGGGTGACAGGCGCAGTGCAGTACCGCGCAGAATATTGTATTTTGAAATTAAAACACTGGGTGGCACTGTGTCTGATATGGGCAATCATGATATGATGCTTACCATCAGGCACCTGATTTGCTCGTCTTGTCACTCACTATCATAAAAAAAGTCTTAAAATGAACTGATGGGAATCCTAAAAATAGCCGGCCTCCCCCCACACCTTCACATATTCGCGATATTGTTATCATAAGCTGCGTCTTTTGAATTGTCTGTCATAACATTTTATAAATATGTCCACAGATGCCCATTAATAAGCAACGACATATTGCCGAGAGACGAGTGGAAGAGAAACATAAAGACATTCTTGTATGAACAGCTGGAAGAGGAGAGAGGGCTCACTGCGTGTCTTATTATACAGTCATGTAACAATAATAGGGAAAAGGTAACTTATTTTTTAGTGTAACAAAAAAGGTACTTAAGGGGATGTATCTACCAGTCAAACTGAACAACTTTATAAAAAAAAATTTGCAAAAAAAATTGCCAACTTCCTGTACAAAATGGATCACCTGATTGAACGAAGTATGGGAAGTCGGATTTTTTTGCGAATTGCACAATTCTTTCTTTGGAAAGTGCTTCAGGTCCATGAGTAGATTCATCCCCTTAAGTATTTCTAGACCTTTCTTGTAAGACCTTATAACATAACCATTTAATTTTTCTATTAGGAAATTTCTTATCAGACCTAAAAACATAAATGGCAAAGTGGATGTGTACAAACTACTTACTGCGGTTACTTTGGGTGGACTGGGTAATGGGTACACCTCTGCCTACCCCTATTGGAAAAAGGCGTGATGTTATGATGTTGATATGACGAGGTGATCGGGTACTAGGAGATCAGAATCTGAGAAGAGGTAGATGACAAAAATAATCACTATGTTAAGAACTTTACACAACATTTACATGTAAGGCGGTCCGAAGAAGTACGCTGGATCAGCTATAATCACTATTATAAAATCCTAAATGACTCACTGAATGACATGCAACGCAGAGCCCAAACCACTGAACCTAGAGACTTGAAACTTGGAATGTAGGTTCTTTTCGTTGTCTGGACGTGTGCTAAGAAAGGATTTTTGAAAATTCACATCCTAAAGGGTCAAAAAAGAAAGTTTTGGTATAAAATCCCCATGTTACATAATTGCAAGCGGGCAACGCCGTTTTGTTTACACTAGTCAGAAGTATAAATGTATCAAGTAGGTGAATAATAACAAGGGAATATAAAACATCGATTTGGTGATTTGGTAATTAGGGTGCTGTACCGCAGAAAGTAAAATTGAACCCTTATAGGACCACTTTGTTCTCCGTCTGCAGTCTGTCGTCTGTCAAGACTTTTTTTCTCGGGAACGCGTGTAAGTATCAAGTTGAAATTTCAACTCGATATCTCAGGTCTAGGGTCCCTTATTGCTATAAAAATTAACGCAATTAAAAGCTATGGCCATTTTACCGAAAATTCCCATACTTTGCGCACCGGACTGAAAATGGGAAGTGTAGTGGTAGGCCTCTTTTGCAGGGACCCGCCTGGGGAAGTACCACACCTTTGCCAGTTATTCATCCGCCAAGCAGTAATGTGCAAGCATTACTGCTTCCGGTACGAAGGGCAATGTTACCAGCGAAATCACTGGGCCTACGAGTTTCAACTACTAATATCTCAGGGTGACAGGCGCAGTGCAGTGCCGCGCAGAATTTTGAAACACTGGGTGGCACTGTGTCTGATATGGGCAATCATGATGCTTACCATCAGGCACCTGATTAAAAAAAACTTCCCGTTGGCCATTTATTTATTTTTCTATAGGACTTTGTCAAATAGCTAAAAGGTAGCGTTTCTTGTGAATAAGTTTATTATTTCTTATTTCAGATTGATACATGTGTTGAGACACTATGCAAGTATTTGGATAATATTATAGCGCATCCAGATGAGGAAAAATATATGAAGATTAGGATGTCTAACAGGTCTGTATACTATATGAAAATGGGAAGAAAAATGTCTCCCACGAGCGGGACTTGAACCCACACCTTCCGCACCAATCCGCGTGGCGGCACTCTACCAAATGTGCTACCGTGATACCAACTATAGGGGCGTGTGTGTAACACCTATCGACGATAGCTCAATTAGAAGAGTGCCGCCACGCGAATTGGTGCAGAAGGTTCAAGTCTCGCTCGTGAGTGAAATTTTTCATAATTTCAATAACCTGCACCTTAAGGTTAGACGTCATCCAAACAAATGAAAATACACAGATATGAAGATAAAGGGAATAATTTTACACTCAATTGTTGTGGTTGGCTCTGTATCTGGCCTTTATTTGCGCGCAAACATATTTTGTTAAAGAAAACCGTACGATTGTTTTGCTATTTAAAAAAACATTGACATAACCTAAAAACTACATTTTTAGAATTTTCATAAATACGAAGACACTGTAAGGTTATCTTTAACAAAATATGTTTTAGCGCAAATAAAGGCCAGATCCAGAGCCAGCCACAAATAATTGAGTGGAAAATTATTCCCTATTTCTTCTTCACTTCTAAGATTTACATACATACATACAGTCACGCCTTGTTCCCGTTGGGGCAAGGCAGAGACTATTTCTTTCCACTTGCTACGATCCTGACATACAACTTTCGCTTCTTCCACTTTCATCACATTCTTCATGCATGCTCGTCGGTTGTTGGTACTTTTGAGCGGGCCTTTCCTTAAGATAACATCAACTTGATCATGAAAGGTAGGCCCGCGGTCGATCCCTACCGACTTGAACATTCACACTCGCCTTATAAATCTCCTTTGTCAATCTCTTTTCGTCCATCCGCTCCACATGTCCATTCTAAGATTTCAAACTCAAACTCAAAAAGATTTATTCAAGTAGGTCATAATCTGACACTTTTGCACGTGAATGAAAATAAACAGTATTGAGTCTACCGTGCGTTCGGTAAGATACCTCTACAAGAAGAACGCACCAGAAACTTGTAGGGCTTAATTTTTTCAACAGATAATTTTACAATATTTGGTTTGGTTACATTCGTTTTCTTTGAAGGTGCCGCGAGGCGGCTATGCAGAAGTTTCCAGGCATCTTTGTCCTCTATGTACTGGTTGACTTTATAATAAGCCTTCCTTAGTAAAGTAGATTTTTTTATAGGTTTTGAATTTACCCTCTGGGAGTCCAGGTATCTCTTGATTTAACATAACATAACATACATTCACGCCTTTTTCCCGAAGGGGTAGGCAGAGATGTACCCAGGACTCAGTCCCACAGTAGATACACCCACATTTCGCCAGTATGTTATATTGGTCCCATGTAATAGGGGGCGAGCCTATTGCCATCTACCGGGCACAGTTCCAGACTCCAGGCTGTTATTGAGATAATTCCTAATGGAAAAATCCAATATTTAACACTTTGTCTGACCTGGGGATCGAACCCGGGACCTCTTGATTGGCAGTCGAGCATGCACCCTCTACGCCACCGAGGCAGTCATCTCTTGATTTGATGAACTAAATCTCCTTATTCTGGAATAATTCGTTTACAGAGCATTCACAGACAGAGTCCAGCCATTAGAAGGGTCATTAGAGTTGCTCACGGCGGCTGGGTTCACTCAGCAAAGCTTACCCAACCCTGAGGGCGTTTTAGAAGATTATCTGGTTTTCCAAAAGGAAAATGTGCCTTCTATGGATACTTTGCATGTGAGTTTTTAACTTCTGTAATAAAAGAGCTGGAGTTTTATAGTTTCGAGAGTGTGTGGTGTGTAATAGAGAGACGGTGTATGTGTGTATGTGCTAATTCTGTCACATAGCAGCGCAGGAACATCGAAACATAATATATTACGATATTATCGTGTATATTGCATTTTAAGGGTTACATACCTTACTTAAAAGGATAAAGAAACCCATTATAGGATCCCTTCGTTGTTCGTCTGTATGTCTGTCCGTCTGTCAATACACTTTTATACGGGAACGCGTTTGAGATATGAATAAGGGGGAGGCCAAATTTCAGCAGTGGACGTCGTATGGCTGAGATGATATTAATAATCAATATAAAATCAATAATCAAGAATTGAATCAGATATCAAAAACACAGGTCTACGGTCCCTTGCTGCTGTAAAAAAAATCAACACTTCTAAGTGAAGGATAACTATAGTGCCCCTGCCTTCTGAGCCGCAGGTCCCGGGTTCGATCCCCGGCCAGGTCAAACATTTGTGCTTATGATCTTTTTTTTTAAAGCATGTCTGTTTGTCGTATATAAGTATGTATATATATAAGTATCAGTCTTCTGTTTACCATAGTACAGGTCCCAAACTAGACAGAGAGAGGTAGAGCCTAGTTTGGGACCGTGTGTGGCAGTTGTCATTGTTGTTGAAAATCAGCAACTGCGTCAACTCCGTGTTGACGTGGTTACATGCTGAAGATGTTCCTATTGCGTAATTGCTATTTTTGACTGCCTCCGTGGCGTAGAGGGCGCATGCTCGACTGCCAATCAAGAGGTCCCGGGTTCGATCCCCAGGTCAGGCAGTGTTAAATATTGGATTTTTCCATTAGGAATTATCTCAATAACTGCCTGGAGTCTGGAACTGTGCCCGGTAGATGGCAATAGGCTCGCCCCCTATTACATGGGACCAATAACATACTGGCGAAATGTGGGTGTATCTACATGGGACTGAGTCCTGGGTACATCTCTGCCTACCCCTTCGGGAAAAAGGCGTGAACGTATGTTATGTTATGTTATTTTTATCTACATGCTGAAGATGTTCCTATTAGCTTAATTGCTATTTTTATCTATTTTTTTATTGTATGTATTGTGTAAAAAGGCAATAAATGTTTTTTCTATTCTATTCTATTCTTGTATGTTAACATGCTCTGATTGTAAATAATTTAATTATTACCTTACGAAGTCTTCAGTCGCCGTTCTCTCATTCGCTTAACTCGGCGAACAGACATTATTATTAAAGGATAAAATGCTATATTTGTAGACGTTAATAGACGCCCTTCGTTCGGCGTCGCCAATACAATTAGAGCTGGATCGTAACTTGCAAGTGTTGCTACCTTCCCAAGCGGCCTCCATGGTGGCCTTACCACCGTCCTTCTATGCTCTCACACCGGCCGAGTTGAAGAAGGAACAACAATTGAGGTAACACCACAGAATAATTAAAGAACAGAAGGGACACTCTTCAAAATCATTCAAATAAATAGCTGCTCTAGCTCCGACGCAATAAAGTTCAATTCGGGTCGCACACAGTGCCTAACATTATCGTTATATTAACATACAAGTTGCCTCTCATTGATTTTTTTTCTTTTTTAATTCATTTAACACAATACAAATTACAATGTACAATAAAAAAACAAATTACAATAAAACAAAATGTTATAATAATATAAATCAAAATGTTATAAAGCCGTTCAGATAACATTTTGAATGGCAGCAAATTTGCTAGCAATATGCGACCCTTAAGGGGATGCATCTACCCATACAGAGCCATTTTAAAAAGAATTGTGAAATTTGCAAAAAAATGGACAGATGAGGGTTAATTTCGGAACGAAAATATCCGTTTTTTGAATTATACTTACCTAGCCCGCTATAGAGAGAGAGTATAGAGACTAAAAAATATATACCTATTTTCCTTAAGAGGTTACATGAGGGGTGATTTTTTCATACAAACGTATTCCCGTGTTTCCTCCCTAGATAACTGCGTCAGAGCAATGGTTTTTTTTTTATAAAATCTAGGTCCTCAGTGAGCATGTCCCTGTCATTTTCATTTTTCTACAAACTCATTGTTAAATGAAGAATGACCCTTTAAAAACATGAAAAACTGTCCCAGTTCTATTCGCGTAATTAGACGTTCACTAGAAATAAATAAAGAGTTAAGGAACAAAAATAAAATAACAGGGACATAGCCTGATCATCTTCTAATTTTCAAGATATAAATTTATGGATAAAATCAATTATTCTCGGAGGAAACAGGGGAATACAAAACATCGATTTCGTAAATTTTCCATAGGATTGTGTGAAACTGCTAAGAGGTCCTGTATCCTGTTAAGTAACTGTGCCTGGCAGTATTGCAACCCTTTTTTTAATGAAAGTGTGGTTACAGAGCGGAGGTTTTGGAAAAGAGTCAAATGTTGAGAACAAAAGCGATGCGGGAAAAGGACGAGCTCAGGGAAATGCGCAAATATAAATTTGCTATTATCAGAATACGATTTCCGGATGGGATTTTATTGCAGGTACCTACTATAAATATATTTTAATCTTTAAAAATGAGGCTAATTTTTCCCAGACCCCAAACATAGAATAGTTTTACTAACAAATTAGAGTAAATTAGAGTCCTTACTAACAATTTATGGAAGCCTAAAGTGTTCTGAAATAAACGAATTATTATTATTATTATTATTGTGTATAAAAAAAGTTTTTTAACTTTTTTTATGTGTATATAAATGTGTATAAAAATAACTTAAATAACTTTTTTTAAATAACATTTGTACGCTCCGAAAAGTAGTATACGTAATTTTGATACTTTTTCATTTGTTTGACCCTACCATGGTAAACCAAATAGAGTTGTTTTTTATAAAATTAAAGCATCACGCCTTTTTCCCGAAGGGGTATGCAGTGGTGTACCCAAGATCCGGTCCCATAGTAGGTACACCCACATTACGCCAAGTATGTTAATGGTCCTATGTAATAGGGACCCTATATTATATGCCAGGGTCTTTACTATCTACTTATCATTCAGCCCAATCGGTTCTGGAAATAGTAGTTTTTGTAGTGGTAGGCCTCTTTAGCAGGGCGCCGACTGGGGAAGTACCACACCTTTGCCAGTTATTCATCCGCCAAGCAGTAATGTGCAAACATTACTGTGTTCCGATCTGAAGGGCAATGTTACCAGCGAAATCACTGGGCATGATGAGATTCAACAACTCATATCTCAGGGTGACAGGCGCAGTGCAGTGCCGCGCAGGATTTGAATATTAAAACACTGGGTGGCACTTGTCTGATATGGGCAATCATGATGCTTACCATCAGGCACCTGATTTGCTCGTCTTGTCACTCACTATCATAAAAGAAAAAAAAATAGGCTCGCTCCCTATTACATGGGACCAATAACATACTGGCGAAATGTGGGTGCATCTACTGTGGGACTGAGTCCTGGGTACACCTCTGCCTACCCCTTCGGTAAAAAGGCGTGATTGTATGTGTTGTTTTTTTTTTTCAGGGAACATTTTCCGTGTACGAACGTTACAATGAAATTCATGAATTCGTCAGCGAAAATTTAGAACACAGCGGATTGCCCTTCATACTGAACACGCCGACCGGTCAGAAATTGAACATAGAAGAGGACGCGAATAAGACCCTTATCGACCTTAGATTAGTACCGGCAACAGTGCTCACTTTCGCTTGGCATCCCTCGGTTATTGAACAAATTAGCAATAGCCCTAACAACGATGTCTTCTTGAAGCCGGAGGTTATGATTTTGGTGCGAGAAATGTAAGACTACGTTTAATTTATTTTTATTGATGCAAGTCAAAGTCAATTTTGCAAGTCAAATAAGTTATGATTCTTCCGTGCGTTCGGAATTAAACAACTAATTTAAATAGAAAAAAAGTATTTTAAAATTCGGGAATTTCGACTTCCATGCTGATGATTTCCATGATGATTGAAATGATCGATTTTGCTTAGGTAATTGATTTTTTAATTAATGTTGAATTAAATATTTATTTAAAGATATAAATAATAGGTATTCAAATTAAGTGGTTAAAAGGAAACGACACCTATTAGAATCGCAATCCTCTGAAAAAATCTCCAAATGCATGTTTTGTATTCCCCTGTTTGCTCTGAATGTCATTAACCCATTAAATAAATTAATTATATCCTGATATTAAACAAGCTGCATCATTTAATTGAAATTCAATATTTAAAAATTTGCACGTGTTTGGATGTTTACTAGAAAAAAAATAAACAATATCTATATATCTTTATTGACATAATAAATATGGTACAGGTTTATTTTGAATCCATAGGCTCCCGAACTAGTATAAACTGTGTTTCAGGAGCCAGTGGCTTCTCCCATTTTTTGAACTTATAAACTATATTATGTCACTAAAATATTTTACTAGATATATAATAATAATATTATATTCTCAGTAAAAAGATTTTTGTATGAAAATTACTAAAATATAAATTTTAATAAAAGAATGTTGAAACAGTTAATAAAAGAATGTCAGGAACATAATTTACTGAATATTATATGGATACTTTTATAGAATTTATTAATAATTATATTGGAAAAAACGAAACATCGGTTTGGTAAACATTTTATAGGATTGTGTCAAATTGAAATGCGTCGTTTCCTCTTAAGAGGCCGGCGACCAATGAAATCCCCATACAAACGTAACACCTCATTTATCTACTATCAAAGCACGTTTCCAACATACAATGATTTTGTTCGGAATGAGACGCTGGTTATCTAAGTTCCTAATTATATTTTAATCCAAAATACTTTCATCGTGGTTATATTTGAAAATACCTGTTTTAGATTTTTATTATATTTTATAGTCCAAAGTATTTAAATTTTGGATAAAAATATAATAAGGAACTTAGATAACTAGCGTTTTTTCCCGAATAATATCATTGTATTTTGAGACTGCCTCGGTGGCGTAGTGGGCGCATGCTCGACTGCCAATCAAGAGGTCCCGAGTTCGATCCCCAGGTCAGGCAAAGTGTTAAATATTGGATTTTTCCATTAGGAATTATCTCAATAACTGCCTGGAGTCTGGAACTGTGCCCGGTAGATGGCAATAGGCTCGCCCCCTATTACATGGGACCAATAATATACTGGCGAAATGTGGGTGTATCTACTATGGGACCGAGTCCTGTGTACACCTCTGCCTACCCCTTCGGGAAAAAGGCGTGAATGTATGTTATGTATGATTGGATTTTTATTATATTTCATAGTCCAGTTTTTAAATTTTGGATAAAAATATAATAAGGAACTTAGATAACTAGCGTCTTGTTCCGAATAATATCATTGTATTTAGGAACTATGCTCTGATTGCAAATGATTTAGGTATTACATTTGCATGGGGAATTCGACGGTCGCTGGCCCCTTAAATCGGCACAACATTGTTTAATCACATTAAATACTATAATATCTATATGCCTTGTAATGAAATAACGTTTTATCTATTTTATTTTCAATTATTCGAATCATTGAAACTTATAATGTTGTATATTGTGATGTTCATATTCCAATTAAATTATTATGTTTTAATTATAAATTTTATTTTTACCTGCTTTCACGCACTCACGGTAGTTGGAAAACTACCGTAAGTGCTAAAGTGCTAAATCTTATAATTACCAGCTGTTAACTACGATATCGTACGCGTGGGTTTTTAATTTTTATTATACAGAATCCTTTTATGCACGCAGAATTTTTTTATGCACGCTCATGATATGATGACTCATGACGATGATGGCTCATGACGAGATTCAACAACTCGTATCTCAGGGTGACAGGCGCAGTGCAGTGCCGCGCAGAACTTTGAACTTTAAAACACTGGGTGGCACTGTGTCTGATATGGGCAATCAGGATGCTTACAAACACTTGATTTGCTCGTCTTGTCACTCGCTATCATAAAAAAAAAGTTTTAAAATGGTAGGGCTATTTAAAAAAAATTAGGAACTAGTTGATAACTAGTTGTCTTATTCCGAATAACGTCATTAAATGTTGGAAATATGCTCTGATTTCAAATGATTACGTTTGTATGGGGAATTCTCTGGTCGCCGTCGTTAAGGTGGATCTACTTATCAAACTGGACCACTATCAAAAGAAAGATTAGTAAAATCCCTGAAAATTTTATTCTACTTTCCATAAAAAAACCGATCATCCGGTCCATTTTGTACGGAAAGTGGATTTCTTTTATAAATTTCGCCAATCTTTGGAAAGTGATTCAGTACGAGTAAATTCAATATTACTAAACCCGCCTAGGGCGCCATAATATATAAAAGGTCTATTTGGTAAATTTGTCATAGGATTGTCTCAAATTTCTCGTAGCTGCGATACCCCTCTACATGCAAAAAATAGGTAACAGGTGTAAGAAGTAAATAAAGTGTTTATCTATCTATCTAATCTCAAGAACTATTATGTAAAACTTACACAAAAGTATAAAATACTTCATGACTCATCTAAGTAATGCTGAGTATGGCAAACGATTACCTGAAGGATTTTGTTTATAGGTACCTATATAATTATAATTTATAGGTAATAGAAATCATAAAATATAATACTTAAGTGTACATAATTAGTATTTAAATGTCAGTTTATTTTCAATCCACAATAGGTAATAATATTCAAGTATAGTAATTGGAGGCCAGGTAATATAAACTGCCTCGGTATGACTTCTAAGTCATAAATTAATATAAAAAGTTTAATACCTAAAAAACCTAATGAAAAGATAATTCCTAATGGAAAAATCCAATAACACTGCCTGACCTGGGGATCGAACCCGGGACCTCATGATCGGCAGTCGACCTTGCGCCCTACGCCTAATAATTACGTAATTAAATTATAAAAAATTAAAATAAGTACTTATTTATTTTTTCTTCAAGGTCACAAACTTACACAGAATCAAAAAAGCCTTCATGTGAACGTCGAATTATATAGATTTCCAACATAAATACGGTTAAAGTAGCTATATTATTTTGTGTTTATATACTTACATGGCTAATCGAAGTCATAAAATATTATAAGTATAATAAATAATAATTAATTGACAATTCACGTTAAATGTACATTCAACTCTGAAATTGGAGGAATAGTTTGAAGAGGTCAGATTTATCTCTAACGCGTCGATTACACGATAGGTTAGACATCTATCAAGTGCATCAATCATGACTAATTTCATTTAGGCCCGGCTTTAAATCTGGAGTCCCTGGATCGAATATCACCAAGTGGATTTTTCACCTGTGCGCTACCGTATTTAGGATGACACGTTAAACTGTAGGTCCCTATAGTTTCCTTTAAGATATGTAGGGGGCAGTCGTTAGCTCATGTCGGAGCTCGTGTAGGAATCTTGGCGACCTGAAACTCTGACAATATTTCAATGTAAATGGGGGTAATCAGTTTTGTTAGAGTATAAATTATTATTTATAGTCCGAAAGTATAAGTACCGTTTGATGTTTCATCTTTGTCGAAATCACTCTGCATAGGCGCAACTCACACAATTTACATAAAAACATAATCGCCGTAAAACCATATCACAAGATGTTATAATTACATCATTATCATCATCTCAGCCGTAGGACGTCCACTGCTGAACATAGGCCTCCCCCAATTGATTTTCATCCAGGCCGGTTGTTAGCGGCCCGCCTCCAGCGAGTTCTTGCCGTCTTTACCAGATCGTCTGTCCACCTTGTGGGTAGACGTCCTACGCTACGCTTGTAGGTCCGTGGTCTCCATTCGATAACTTTACAGCCCCATCGGCCATCAGTTCTACGTGCTATGTGCCGCCCATTGCCACTTCAACTTGCTAATCCGCTGGGCTGTATGGCAACTTTCGTTCTTTTACGGAACTCATTTCTGATTCGATCTCGCAGATAAATCCTTGTTGCGCTAGTTTGAGCTTGCTGATAATATATTACTTTAAAATAAAACCACAATCTTACACATAGTAAGCTCCATATTTATTATTATTATTATTATTACTCCTCTCCACAGAAAATACAAATTACAACTAAAATGATCTTTTTTTTTTATGATAGTGAGTGACAAGACGAGCTCATCAGGTGCCTGATGGTAAGCATCATGATTGCCCATATCAGACACAGTGCCACCCAGTATTTTAAAATTCTAAATTCTGCGCGGCACTGCACTGCGCCTATCACCCTGAGATATGAGTTGTTGAATCTCATCATGCCGCTGGTAACATTGCCCTTCATACCGGAACACAGTAATGTTTGCACATTACTGCTTGGCGGATGAATAACTGGCAAAGGTTGCAAAAGAGGCCTACCACTACAAAAAAATATATAATAATTGAATATCTTTGAAGATTAACTTTTATAATGTCGCTCGAAAACACGGGCTATATGAATATATATTGATATATATAGATATTCAAAGATTTCTACACAGTTCAGATATACAATATTTGGTAAGTGACGTCAAAATAACTATTAACTCCTTCAGTAATAAAAAATTGAAAAAAATATAAAAAGACATTTTCATATCGCATTTTATAAAAACAATGCATTTAGGATTGCCAAAATAAATTAACAAAGTATCGAAACTATGTACGTATTCCTACTTTCCCGAGTATAATAAGTTTCGAAATTCGTTTTGTACACAATTAGTGGATGACCATAAACCTAGAAAAAAGGCAGACGGACTTATACTTGCATTTGAACAAAAAGTGGAGCACTATAGTACCACGCACACATTCAGACCATAGAAACAATACAAGTTCAAGTAAAAAAAAGCCAGAATGTGTGCGTGCAGTGTTGCCAGATGGGGAGAACCCCAGCAAATTCAGGGTATGTTTTCGACTTCTGGGGGAATTTCAGAGGAGAGATTCTTTGGGGGGACTTACGGGGGGGAAACTTATATTCATAAAAGACCAATTGCATAACTGGATGGCAAAAAAAACTGCCAAAGCGGTTCTCAGAATTCAGTATTCATCGCCAAACGGTATCAATATTGTTCCTATATCGGAAATGTTAAAAATGTTTAATTCTCAAAACGTGTGAATAACAAGTAAATGTGAATATTATTATGTACTTTATAATACTTTAAGTTATGAAAGATTTTAATTAAAATTCAAAATAATATTTTTGCTTTATTATTTAAATTAACTAAAAACTGTTTCGAGGGTATTTTTTTCAAAAAGCTAATTTTCGGGGGTATTTCAGAAAAAGTTGGGGGAACATAATCATCTGGTAATACTGTGTGCGTGCCGTCATGTTTGTATGTCGAACTAAATATGTCAGGCACTCTTCGCTTTTCCGTATGTGCAATACATACAACATTTGTCAAGATGTTGATATATTTGGTACTTCTTTTAACTCTCTTAAAAATAATGTATTCAACATACTCAATAAATAAATGATTTCAAAATGTTGTGTCCACTTCGAGAAGGACGTACACCTACACAATGCTTGTAAATATATTTATTAATGTAAAACTTGTGTAACGCCCAGTTTAGAGGAACAAATAAAAAATAAAAGTAAGCTGGCTTACTATGGTGGTTCACTTTTTGTTTTATAAAACTCCCTCCGCCTTTTTTCTAAATTCATGGCTCGAACTATAACATAAAAATCCTAACAAACAACATTTTTAAACAACATTTAATGTATCATTGACACTGTCCACTGGTGCTGGAATTACCGAATCGTCCATACATTCCGTTACAATTTCATTCTGCTGTTTACTTGGCATTATTGCTTTAATTTGTCCATTAGGTTGGTCTACATTTTGTGTAATTGTGGGCGGTAATCGGTTTTCTATGGTGACCGATTTGGTGCAATCCTGCGTTTTATAAATACCGACCAATCGGTTGCACGCTTCAAACATGTTGTAGCGGAGAGATATTATTATGAATTGGGCGTTTCTTGTGCGTTCCTGAAAATAAAATTCATTTTTCTTCAAAATCTTAACTTAAGGTGATTCGTCTTTCATACAAAATTAAAATACACAAATACGACGAAACAGATAACCATTTTCCACTCAATTGTTTGTTGGTTGGCTCAATTGGTTGGCTCTGGATCTGGCCTTTATAAAGGCCGCAAATAAAGGCCAGATCCAGATTTTTCTTTCCTTATTTTTAATAATCTTTAGCTTTAAAGAATATGTCGCCATAAAAAGTTATGTATTCCTTTAACACAGTTCTAGACATCAGGCAGTTCAGGAGTTAATTCCAAATAGAAAAATCCCATCGTTAACACTTTGCCTGACCTGGGGTTCGAACCCGGGACCTCCTGATTGGCAGTCGAGCTTGCGCCCCCTAGGCCACCGAGGCGACCTTAATAATAATATTCGACGGTTGTCTTGCCGAAATCGCTTAAAGCGATAAGGCCACCCAATGTCGACCAATAAAAATAATTTAATTTGTAAGTTGATTGTAGTCTGTGTACCTTGGTCATTATAAAGAGAATTATATTATATTCTAAGTATGTTAGTCTTATTATTATGTTTATTATTATGTTATTAATCCCACTAATATCATAAATTCGAAAGTTTGTGAGGACGGATGGATGGATGTTTGTTACTCTTTCACGCCAAAACTACCGAACCGATTGGGCTGAAATTAGGTATAAAGATAAGTTAGACCCTGGAATAACATAAAAAGTACTTTTTTTCCTGATATTGCCACGGGAACTAAGACTACGCGAGTGAAACTACGTGGCACAGTTAGTTATTCATATTTATTTAATTGACTCCTATTTACTGTTAATTTTTCAGAATATGCAATAAAATAATTCTTTCAAAAAAAAAATTAAGGTCATCATAATGAATTTACTTTTTAAAATCATTTAGCTACTAATCTTATAAAGAGAGGAACTTTATTTTTTTGTTTGTAACGAATAGGATCCGAAACTACCGATTTTAAAAATTCTTTCACTTATGGAAAGCTTATTTCAGTGCGAGTGACATAGGCTATATGAGATTTTGAAAAAAATAAGGATCCGTAAGAAAACTGCAATATTGTGAACCAAGGTGTCACATAATTACCATATTCATTAATTAGCGTGCGCTGTGAAATCTATTGATGGTAGAATAAAATAATGTACTAAGGGTTTGTAGTTAATAATAAAGATAAATTAATAATATAATAATAATAATATGGGACAACTTCCACACACGGTCATCTGGTCCCAAACTAGGCTAGAAGCCTGTACTATGGTAACCTGAGGACTGATATACATACTTATATAAGCTTATAACACCCAGACACAGATCAAACAGACATGTTCATGCACACAAATGTTTGACCTGGCCGGGGATCGAACCCGGGGCCTGCGGTACAGAAATCAGAGTTACTACTGTCTGAGCCAACGAGGCTGTCACACAGAAGTATATTACCTTAATATAATTAGCGACGATGGAAACATTCTTGAAGTCCAGCGCGGCATCGATCTCGTCCATGACATATAAAGGTGTGGGCTTATAGTAATGCAGAGCGAAAACTAGCGCTAACGATGATAGTGTCTTTTCACCGCCGGATAGATTAGATATATTCTTCCAAGATTTGTTCGGTGGACGCACACTGAAACATTCATTATCATTATAGTGTCCGTGCTCCAGCGGAAATATGAATGAATGAATGAATGAAAACTCTTTATTGCTACCACAATAGCATAATATAGCATATTTGTAGTGGTAGGCCTCTTTTGCAAGGGGCCGCCTGGGGAAGTACGAGTACCACACCTTTGCCAGTTATTCATCCGCCAAGCAGTAATGTGCAAACATTACTGTGTTCCGGTATGAAGGGCAATGTTACCAGCGAAATTACTGGGCATGATGAGATTCAACAACTCATATCTCAGGGTGACAGGCGCAGTGCAGTGCTGCACAGAATTTTGAATGTTTAAACACTGCCTGACCTGGGGATTGAATCGTGGACCACTTGATTGGCAGTCGAGCATGCGCCCTCTACGCCACCGAGGCAGTCATCGTTTAAAAATAAATAGGTATATTTACCTGAAAGTGACACCCTCAGTGAATGGATCCATAGAATCGACCAACTCCAACTCTGCATCTCCGCCCAGGGTTATCATTTGGTACATCTCTTTTAGCTTAGCCGTTATTGTGTGGAAACCTGAAAACAACAAACATTAGGTTGTTATTAATCCGTTTTCTATTGGGAATGCTTGTATGGTACACAAATTTGAGAACAGCAATGCCAGTACGGGTATTATACACTTCATCTTTTTTTTATAATAGAGATTGACAAGACGAGCAAATCAGGTGCCTGATGGTAAGCATCATGATTGCCCATATCAGACACAGTACCACCCAGTGTTTTAATATACAAAATTCAGCGCGGCACTGCACTGCGCCTGTCACCCTGAGATATGAGTTGTTGAATCTCGTCATGCCCAGTAATTTCGCTGGTAACATTGCCCTTCAGACCGGAACACAGTAATGTTTGCACATTACTGCTTGGCGAATGAATAACTGGCAAAGGTGTGGTACTTCCCCAGGCGGGCCCCTGCAAAAGAGGCCTACCACTATAAATAGCCGAAAGTCCGAAAGTCCATTTAAAGCAGATATTAATAGTAGATTAGTAGCCAAGGGCTGTAAGGCATCAATTGCAGCCCGAGATATTTACCTATACTTCGAGGGAGCAATTGATGCTTACACCCGAGCTAACTACTCTGCTTTACATCTCGATTGTGAGGTAAGTAGAAAAACACCGGCATTACAAGAATAAAACATTTTAAAGTAAAAGTTTTCTATTCCCGCCTTTTTTCATCTCTTTTGTAAATTATTTTTTTCAAGAACGAAATTGAGCTTCGTAGTTCGATATTTAAAATTGATGACTATTATACTCATACGAAGACAAGGAATAGCGAAGCGACCTCTTTTGTCATTGGCCTGAATGCATGATGTCTATTGCCAGTATGATGGTTAGATGTACGCAAACTTTTGGAAAGAGTGAAGTTTTTTTTTAATTACTTACCGCCCTAGGGCTTTTCTAGCTACATTATTACCCTAGAGCGCTAATTGGTCACTTACAAGCCCCATTTGGGGGTAATAAGGACCTACTTACCGAATATGAGAGTTTAACTATTTTCAATGTAAAATAAAATAATTATTGAAGGTAACTACTTTATTTTTGCGAGCGGTGCGTCTTTTTGCCATTAAAAATTCGAAATAATTACTAATCTTCGTTCCTGCGGGAATATCTGGATAAAAAGTACCCCATGTGTTATTCCAGGGTCTAAGCTACCTACATACCAAATTTCAGCCCAAACGCTTCAGAAGTTTTGGCGTGAAAAACTAACAAACATCCATCCATCCTCGAAATCTTACACACCATTTCGTAACAATTAGTATCAAGTTAGTATACCGGCAGTGAATTCGTTGAGTCTCCTCTTAATAACATCTTCTTTGAACGTTCTAACTCTGTTCCTCTCCGCCGTGATAGTTTCCAACTCTTGGATACGGTTCATGTAGATCTCCTCTTTCCTTTTATACTCCTGTCAAATAAAAACAAACTTATTAAGAAATTCCACCAATCATACGATGAGAGTGTAAGAAGCGACGGTCGTGTGTCAGGATCTTAGCAAGTGGAGAGAAAGTAGTTAAAGTACCTCATATATAGCATAAGGGAAATATGGCTGCACTGTATGGAAAAAGTTTGAAAGTCCACAAATATCAAAATCAGGGTAAAAATTTCACCACATTCATTGTTATAATCATAACATTTTTCGTCGCGCTCTCAGCTAGCTGATCGCGCCTTCATTGTTATAACTATAATTTTTTTTCGCCACGCTCGCACTAAATTTCTCACGCATTGTCAAGTCACTAAATTTTTCCATACATTTTACCAGAAAAAAACCCAGCCCTAAGAATGTCAGCTAAATTTGCTTTTTTATATGTATGTACCTAAGATATGAATTAACGAAAGCTGACATTTTTCTGGTCTATAGCTCAACGTGGATGCGATTCCGCTCAGTATAGAAAATTGGAACAAAAGAGAGGAGGCCTATGCCCAGCACTGGGATGATAATATGGGCTAACGATGATGATAGCTTAACCCCCCCCCCCCCCCCCCCGAAATGAATTCCTGGCAACGGCTTTGCTGTTATGTAAATGTAATGTTAGAGTGTGCCAAAACCAAATGGAGCGGAGCATCCTAAACATTAAACTATGGGACAAAATCAAACTTACAAATATAAGAAGCAAGACAAAAGTCAAAGATGTTCACATACACAGTGAAAAAACTTAAATGGAACTGGGTAGGCCATATGATAAGAAGCAAGAAGGAAAAATGGACGAAAGAAGTGACGGTATGGTGCCCTCGAGATGGGAAAAGAAGGAAAGTAGCTGGAATAACATGGCAAAGAAACGCCGAAAACAGGATAACTTGGAATATCCTAGGGGAGGCCTATGCCAAAGTCCCAGCGGATAACGTTACCGATGTCGAAGAATAGAGTTAAAATTATTATTATATTATATTGTTATTAGTCAATAATCGTAAAGTAATGCATGAAATTTTGTATAAATAATATTGAATAATTGTAATGAAATGTATATATTTATCCGAAATAAAGGCTATTTGAATTTGAAAATGTAATGTTATAAATATATTTGAAACCTGTATATCCTTCAAGTTGGGTTTATGGTCACCGAGCAAAGCCTTCTGAGCCTCAAGTCTCTGCCTCAGTTCATCCAGATTGACTTCCTCCAGCTCCTCAGGAGTGAAGGTCTTCAAGGGGACGATGGGTTCCAGATCTGGCAACTCCGTCTCGCCTGGGTCTTCGAATTTTAGATCTTCCAACTGTTATATGATCAAAATATATGTACTACAACGAAGGTGTTATAAAATAGCGAGAAGAAATGAAAAGAACATTTATTTCTAAACCTAACTAGGCTAGCTGTGGCCCGCGGTTTCACCCGCGTACTTGGTTCCCGTGGGAATATCCGGATAAAAAGTATATTATGTGTTATGCAAGGGTTTAACAAGAAACCCGACTTCCTAGCAGTTTGACACATTCCTATGGAAAACTTATAAAATCGATGTTTTGTATTCCCCTGTTTCCTCCGAAAATAGTAAACCTATTTGATATAACATTTATATCCTGATATATTACATTATTATTGACAGCTCATTGGCTCAGATGGTAGTAACTCTGCTTTCTGTGCCGCAGGCCCCGAGTTCGATCCCCGGCCAGGTCAAACATTTGTGTGCATGAACATATCTGTTTGATCTGTGCCTGTGTGTTATAATCTTATATAAGTATGTATATCAGTCATCTGGTTACCATAGTACAGGCTTCTAGCCTAGTTTGGGACCAGATGACCGTGTGTGGAAGTTGTCCCATATTATTATTAGTATTAATTATTTTATTTTCTTCTATAAACTCTTAAATTTTTTGTAGTGAGCGTCTAATCACGTGAGTAAAACTGTGATTTTTAGAAAATTACTTTGAATAATCTGAGAGTTTATGAGAGAAAATAAAAGAAACAAGGACATAGTTTAATTCACTATAAAAATATCAGAATATAAATTTATAGAATGGTATAATAAAATTCGGAGGAAACAGGGGAATACGAAACATCTATTTGGTAATTTTTTCAAAGGATTGTGTCTAATTCCTAAGAAGCCACGTACGCTCTTAAACTGTGTACATACCGAATTTCAGCCCAATTGTTTTAGTGGTTTTTGCATAAAAGAGTGACAAACATCCATCCATCCATCCTCACAAACTTTCGCATTTATAATATTAGTAGGATATGTTAAAAAAAGGTTAAAGTTATACAACAATGACGCATTTTTTGAGCAAGAGTGAAAGAGAAAGTGCCCGGTTTACATTATTCCAGTAGCATTCCAGTCCAGCGCTTGAATGCCACTGGAATAATGTAACCTTTCGCTGGATCACTGGAATGTACCCATTAATCCAGTCCAGTTCACTGGAATGACGGTCTATTTTTCATTCCAGCAAACTCATTTTCGAACTGATTTCTTTCAGTTATACTGAATGACTGGAATAATGTAGACGATATGATCCGCGGTGGTATTACGAATATGCAATCCCGTAACAACAGCAGTAAATTTTGCTGTGAAACGTCATTTTTTGTATGCCGTTTGACAGCAGATATTAAGCAATTAAAACGCTTTCCACACTTCTGTTGCGTCCGTAATAAGGGGGCGGGTCCAGCACTGGATTAACTCGCTGGATTACTGGACTTGAACAATGTGAACCGGGCATTATATAGGTACATACATCTCGTTTCCACGCGGGTTCCCTCGCCCTATACTCCTGTAAACTCTTCTCCTTCTTGGCGACCGCGCTGTCTGCTGTGATCTTCTCTCCTTTCCTCTTGTCTTCTTTCTGCTGCAGTTTGGCTATATCTTCTTTTATTTGTGTGAATTGTCCGGAACCTTCGTTGATTTGTTCTTCTAACTGTAGACATGTTAAAAATCTAATTTTTACACACTTCACCATAAATTCCTCGACTGCCTCGGTGGCGTAGAGGGCGCATGCTCGAATGCTAATCAAGAGGTCCCGGGTTCGATCCCCAGGTCAGGCAGTGTAAAATATTGGATTTTTCCATTAGGAATTATCTCAATAACTGCCTGGAGTCTGGAACTGTGCCCGGTAGATGGCAATAGGCTCGCCCTCTATTACATGGGACCAATAACATACTGGCGAAATGTGGGTGAGGGACTGTGGGACTGAGTCCTGGGTACACCTCTGCCTACCCCTTCGGGAAAAAGGCGTGACTATATGTATGTCATCATAAATTTTTCACACAATACCCGCCGGGGTAGGTAGAGGTGTACCCAGGACTCAGTCCCATAGTAGGTACACCCACATTTCGCCATATGATATTGGTCCCAAATAGGAGGCGAGCCTATTGCCATCTACCGGGCACAGGTCCAGACTGTCTGTCTGAGATAATTTATAATGAAAAAGTCCAACAACACTGCCTGATCTACGGATCGAACCCGGGACCTCATGATTGGCAGTCAAGCTCGTGCCTACTGCACCATCGAGACAGTCAAAAAACAATACATTAATATTTTATAATGAGATCCCGGGTTCGATTCCAAGGTCTCATTGTAATGAGATTGAGTCCTGGGTATAGTTCGACACAAAAGAGTAGAAACGGAACTAATTTAAAGTGTATGTGTTGATGAAATTGTTTTACTCTTGTAAAATACAGTGGCGCCCCCATTATTTTCTACTCTTTTGTGTCGAACTATACATCTCTTCCCTACCCCTTCGGGAAACAGGCGTGGTCGTATGGTATGTAATATGTTCTTGTAGTGGTAGGCCTCTTTAGCAGGGGGCCGCCTGGCAAAGTACCACACCTTTGCCAGTTATTCATCCGCCAAGCAGTAATGTGCAAACATTACTGTGTTCCGGTCTGAAGGGGAATGTTACCAGCGAAATTACTGAGCATGACGAGATTCAACAACTCATATCTCGGGGTGACAGGCGCAGTGCAGTGCCGCGCAGAATTTTGAATTTTAAGACACTGGGTGGCACTGGCATCACTACCATCAGGCACCTGATTAGCTCGTCTTGTCACTCACTATCATAAAATATATATATTGTGTAAAAAATATCATATATATTTCGTACCTCGTTATATTTCTTTTGCAATTCTGCAGTGTCCAGAGTCAATTGTTTCTTCTGTGACTTGAGATTTTCCAAGTTTTCTTCGGTTTCATGTAAATCCGTCTCCATTTGGGTGATCTTTTCTTTGGACTTCGCAGCATTTCTATATTAAAATAAATTGTTAAGGCGTACGTATGTTTGCATAATGTGATATACTGTACTCTCCTCTCCCTGCACGGTTGTCTGGAATGGCATATTCTTAATTTTAGATCAAGCCATTCAGACTCTGGTCAGAGTACACTATTATACATACATACATACATTCACGCCTTTTTCCCGAAGGGGTAGGCAGAGGTGTACCCAGGACTCAGTCCCATAGTAGATACACCCACATTTCGCCAGTATGTTATTGGTCCCATGTAATAGGGGGCGAGCCTGTTGCCATCTACCAGGCACAGTTCCAGACTCCAGATTTAATATTCTAATTCTAATATTATAAATGCGAAAGTTTGTGCGGATGGTTGAATGGATGGATATTTGTTACTCTTTCACGCCAAAACTACTGAACCGATTGGACTGATATTTAGTATGCAGATACTTTGGTATGCATAAGTGTGACACCAACAAAATAGAAATTTTCTTCGTGATCCGTATATTAGCGAAAATGTTTTTATTTATTTATTAAGGGCAACCTAAATAAGCAACTATCACATATACAAAAATAGTTACATAATTAAACAAATTCAAGATGCTTATCCAATTATAGGGAGCCACAACATTCGCACGTATGATTGACGTCTTATAAAATAAAAAAGAATTCTAATAACAATTATTAAAATTATTTAATTAATTTTATCAATAATAATTATTGATGAAATTAATGATTTCATTTTCTCACAATCGTGGTAAAAAGCTGTGTAACACACGGCATATCTATTTATTCCCTCGTATACAATGCGTCTCTTTAGCCCCTCGTGTAACAAACTACTAATAAAAAATACAAATAACATTTGTTATAAGTATTTTTGGCAAATGTAAGGATTTGTGGATTTAGTCTGTGGCTTTGTCGCTGTCAACAAGAATATTGACAATGACAAGGTTACTGGTTTGATATTAGAAGTACTGAGATGTGATATACTCTATGGAATAGGCAGATAAGCAGGAAATATGGCGGCAAAGCAGTGATAATGGAATATGGAGTGGATTATGAGAAAATTATAGTAAAAGGAGGTGTACATACGAGGCATATTATAAGATTTAATAATTTCCACTCGCCACACATTATACAAGACATTGTGTAGAGTCTCGACTGTTTGGAGACTATGCATACATTGATTTTATCGTTAAGTTATAGTTAGAATTAATTGTTAATTGTTTGTTAGTTGTTGAGTACGGGTGCGCGACGCCGGGACGCTTAGTTTGAAAATGAAAGAGCAGTGTGCTCTGAACGACGCCTTTATTGGTACTGTTTGTTTTAACAAACTTATGGCTAAAATCTGTAGAGTTATTTAAGTGTTAAGTTAACGTGGGAACTCAAGTGCTCTGCCCATACACATTGTAAACAAGTATACCAACCTTTTGCTAGTGTTAATAGCGACCTTCAGTTTGGTGACTTCAGAGGACAGTTTGCCAATTTTCTTGGCGAGATCGTCGACAGCTTTTTGTAGGTTCCTCACTCTATCTCCCGCCACGGCTGCTATTTGTGCGTCTACTCCGTGAACTAAACTCTCCACCTATAATATATATATATATATATTTTTTTACGATAGTGAGTGACAAGACGAGCTAATCAGGTGCCTGATGGTAAGCATCATGATTGCTCATATCAGACACAGTGCCACCCAGTGTTTTAAAATTCAAAATTATGCGCGGCACTGCACTGCACCTGTCACCCTGAGATATTATTAATAATAATAATATATAATAATAATATAATAATAAGGCCTACACTACAAATAAATAAATAAATATAGATAAATAAAGAGAATAATAACATGGACAACTGTCACACACGGTCATCTGTTCCCAAACTAGTCTAGAAGCCTGTACTATGGTAACGAGATTTTGTTTGTTACGAATAGGCTCCGAAACCACTGGACCGATTTTGAAAATTCTTTCACTTATGGATAGCTTAATTCAGTGCGAGTGACATAGGCTATATGAGATTTTGAAAAAAAAATAGGGATCCGTAAGAAAACCGCAATATTGTGAACCACGGTGTCACATAATATAATTACCATATTCATTAATTTGCGTGCGCTGTGAAATCTATTGATGGTAGAATAAAATAATGTAATAGGGGTTTGTAGTACTTATCAATGTCTACAAAATAGTCCACGGAAATTTTATCCATCTATTTTGGTTTAGTCACAATAATCGAAACAGACATTATATGCATGCGCTGTGAAAAGTATTGGTGGTAGAATAAAGTAATGTACTAGAGGTTTATAGTATAGCTCGACATAAAAGAGTAGAAACGGAACTAATTTAAAGTGTATATGTGTTGATTAAATTGTTTTTACTCTAGTAACAGACAGTGGCGCCCCCATTATTTTCTACTCTTTTGTGTCGAACTATATTTACCAATATCTACAAAAAAGTTCACAGACATTATAATATCAGTCTGATTTGGTTTAGTCACAATAATCGAAGAAGTCATTATTTTTATGCGGTATGAAAACTATTGGTGGTAGAAATAATGTACTAGGGGTAATTTATACATGTTTTAAAGTTTGGTCACTATACATAACAGAAATAGTCATTAATTTGCGTGCGCTGCGTAAACCATTAGGGTTATATAAAAAAAAAATACAATATATCACGAATTTACTCCTCTTAAAACGTTCACTATACCTACATCAGCTACCCGTGCGAAGCCGGGGCGGGCCGCTAGTTATAATATATCTTACCTCTCCAGCGTTGTGTTTAGCAGTTTCCAATGTTTCAGCCGTTTCTTGCAGTTTTTTCTCTAACAACGCCTTCTGTTTGGGATCCACCTTCACTGACGATACTTTACGTTCTTGTTGCTCTATTTGTTTCTGTAACAAACACAACCTTATAGCAGCCGTTACGAAAGAGAATTTGTAGGAGTAGGAGAGAGAGAGAGAGAGAGAAATATTGAGAGAGAGAGAGAAAGATTGACAGAGAGAGAAAGATTGGGAGAGAGAGAGAGAAAGATTGGCAGAGAGAGAAAGATTGGCAGAGACAGAGAAATATTGGGAGAGAGAGAAAAATTGGGAGAGAGAGAAAAATTGAGAGAAAGAGAGAAAGATTGAGAGAGTGAGAGAGAAATATGTTATAAATACGATTTCAGTAAAAATAAGGAAATCTTAATATAGTACTCTTTTTATATCCCTAAAATAATAGATTAGCTTATGAAATAATTCTCTATATAATAATATATTGTATGACTTATACTTTACTGGCTGTGCCCCGCGGTTTCACCCGCGTAGACTTCGTTCCCGTGGGTATATCGGAATAAAAAATACCCTATGTATTATTCCAGTCTAAACTACCTACATACCAAATTTTATCCTAGCTTGGCTATGTCAGTAACTTTCGTTCGTCTACGGTATATCCCTCCATAGCTCGTTAAGCAATTTTAAGTTCCCTTTTTCATTATTTTGAGTTGCGTTATTTCTAACAAAATATAATAATTAACTTTACCTTCAAATGTGGCACCTGAGTCTTCAAGCTATTCAAGTCAATGTTGACCATGTCCAGTGTTTTCTTATGGTCTCGCAGGATTCTCTGCAATTTCTCTGTGGCGTCTTCCAATCGAGATTGTTCGCTGCGCAATTCTGACAATCTGAAATATTATAGAACAAGGTATAATGGATATATATGTGTGTATATATATAAATTTATTATAATATGCTTAGTATAAGTACTTACGTAACATTATTTTATTAGAATGTATTATTAAGTATGTTTATTAGTTTATAATATTGTTTACTTTATATAATATTATTTAATATATTTAGTTATAGGCATTATAATGTATTTTAAGTTTATAATATGTACCTACAGTTTATGTTTGTTAGCACTAATTATATTACAGTATTTATTATGTTTGTCACACCACTGACCAAATGTGATTTACGGTACTTTCCTCTCCCTGCACGGTTGTCTGGGAGAGATCGCTTTTAGCGATAAGACCGCCAATTGATACACTATTTGTTATGTCCTTTTAATTTTAAGGATTATTTTTTGTGGTGTACCAATAAAGTGTTTATCTATCTATCTATCTATGGATGCGTCTTCCGCGATATAATTTGCCGATCGGCTGATCCACTTTCATCAAATAAATCCAAAATGTGATCACACACCCCGAGATTCGAACCTTGCCCTACAGCTCGTAAACCGATGCCTCGCTCACCTGAGCCACGATAACATTAGAATTAGCGACAAAATTTTTATACGCATTTCATACGCGTAAAGTATGTATATATGCAGTAAAATGACCATAACTTTTGATTGCGTTAAACTTAGAAGTATAATTTTTTACAGCCACAAGGGACCGCAGATCTGAGTAGTTGATATCAAAATTGTTTTAACAGATAGACAGATAACAAAGTGATCCTTTATGGTTTCCTTTTTTTTCCTTTTGATGAACGGAACCCTAAAAAGGCAAAATAAGAACTGTCAAACTGTACTTGTAACATTTTTTTTTCTTCTTTTATGGACCCACACGAATGTTTTGCCAGTGTCAAGTTTTGTATGTATAGCCTGGACATTCATGAACTCACACGTTAGTGTATTTGCCAGTGTCAAGTAATATAAATTTGCAAGTTAATATGGTCATTTAGTCAATTAGTCAGCCAGGGCAAGCCCGGTCAAGTCACAGCTCTAGTAAAGTGGTGGTCTTTACAAGAAGCTGCCGGAATTTTGGCGGGAACACGAAAAATCACATTTCAACTCTCGCATCACTCGCCAAGAGACTTGTGTATCTTCGAAAACACTCACCACGTAATATCCCACCATTATTACACGTTGAACACTCAAAACTGACTGCCTCGGTGGCGTAGTGGGCGCATGCTCGACTGCCAATCAAGAGGTCCCGGGTTTCGATCCCCAGGTCAGGCATAGTGATAAATATTGGATTTTTCCATTAGGAATTATCTCAATAACTGCCTGGAGTCTGGAACTGTGCCCGGTAAATGGCAATAGGCTCGCCCCCTATTACATGGGACCAATAACATACTGGCGAAATGTGGGTGTATCTACTATGGGACTGAGTCCTGGATACACCTCTGCCTACCCCTTCGGGAAAAAGGCGTGAATGTATGTTATGTTATGTTATGAACACTCAAAAATGCACCGATAATTGATAAAGATACTCGAGCCAAACTGTACCCTTCGGCTTCCCCCCAATACTGTAGTTGTTACATTTGCTGTGCTGCAGTAATGAAGTGTGTATACCTGTGGTCCAGGGCGGCCAGCCGGTCCTCGTGCTCCTGCACGTGCGCGGGCTCCAGCTCGCTGGTGCTCTGCTGCACGGAGCTGGACATGCGCCCGCGCAGCTGCGACCGCCCGCCACCGGACATTGTACCTTAAACGTTACGAGATAAAGTCTTATTTTGGCTGACACTAAACAGTACTGGCGTACAGAAAACTTCAATACTTTCTTCACTATTTAGTGTTTGAATGCTTTTTTTAGCATAAATGGAAAGTTCATATTTATAAATTTCGTAACAAAACTATTTTTAGTTCATTTTATTCGCTATAATTACAAAGTTATATCAAATTAAAATATCATTTTTATTTCAGTACCGAAAAGCCGCGATAGTACCCGAACGAGCTCGTGACCTGTAGTGACGTCACAGTGTTATAAAGTACTATATAACATAACTATAACATAATGACGTCACAATCATGGCGACCACTCGTAGCGCGCTCGTGATCAAGAGACTCCAATTGGAATTGTATCAATTTCAAATTGCTTATAATTAATTTAAAAAATATATTTTTAGTGATTTTTTTAATCGGATGATATAAACTTTTAGAATAAATTTAAATTTCTTTTTATTTAATTTTGTTTTCAATTACTAAATTAGGCATTTCAACTGATTTGCCAATTAGTTATTATCAAAATCAGTAACAATCTACTGACCTAACACCCGTATTCAAGAACGATACTATGTGGTCTCACAGTGCGCCCGAATGCATAGGGACGCTGTACAATCACAGCAATGTGTCGCTTGCTTAAATTAAAAGTCCGTTTCCATTAACTCACCAGCAATTTCAATAACATCCCCCTGTAGGGTGACCACCCTGTATCTAGTGTGTCCGTACGCGATACGGGAAGCTTGATCCAAGTCGTTAGCTACCAACGTGTCGCGGAGAGCGAAGTAGAACGCCGGCTTAACTCTCTCGTCCTTTATACGGATCAGGTCGAAAAGGCGGGGCACGGATTCTGGACTGGATAATACAGAAAAATATTAATGTCTGGCAGAAAGTAGCATGAAAGTAAGATAAATGCTGTGGAAATGAGCAGTTTAAGAAGTATGAGTGGAGTGACCTTGATGGACAAAATGAGGAACAGTGTGGATAAGGGAACGCTGTGGCGTGGTAGAAGATGTAGTGACAAAGATAGAGAAAGGATTGCTTAGATGGTTCGGACATGTGGAGAGGATGGACGAAAGGAGATTGACAAAGGAGATTTATAAGGCGAGTGTGAATGGTCAAGTCGGTAGGGATCGACCGCGGGCGTACCTTTCATGATCAAGTTGATGTTATCTTAAGGCAAGGCCCGCTCAAAAGTACCAACAACCGACGAGCATGCATGAAGAATGTGATGAAAGTGGAAGAAGCTAAAGTTGTATGTCAGAAAAAGTGGAAAGAAATAGTCTCTGCCTATACCAACGGGAACAATGCGTGACTGTATGTACGTATGTATGCATATTGTTGGGTTCCATACCTAGATACCAAGAACATATAGCGCCATCTATTCCTTGCGCAAAGTATGGAAATATGCAGTAAAATGGCCATAACTTTTGATTGCGTTAACTTAGAAGTATGATTTTTTACAGCCACAAGGGACCGCAGATCTGAGTAGTTGATATCAATTTCAACTTGATAGCTACACGCTCCCGTTGTAAAGTGTCTTGACAGACAGACAGACAGACAGACAGACAGACAGACAGACAGACAGACAGACAGACAGACGGACAACAAAGTGATCATATAAGGGTATTTTTCCTTTTGAGGTACGGAACCCTAAAATACAAAATTAGTTCATCGTCTCAGCCATAGGACGTCCACTGCTGAACATAGGCCTCCCCCCATAGATTTCCATCCAGTCCGGTTGTAAGCGGCCCGCCTCTAGGGTGTTCCTGCCCTCCTTATCAGATCGTCTGTCCACCTTGTGGGAGGACGTCCTACGCTATGCTTGTAGGTCCGTGGTCTCCATTCGAGAACTTTACAGCCCCATCGGCCATCAGTTCTACGTGCTATGTGCCGCCCATTGCCACTTCAACTTGCTAACTTTCGTTCGTCTACGGATCTCCTCATTTCTGATTCGATCTCGCTACATAAGTAATATTGTATTATTTGTTACTTTTATATTAACGTTTCCTGTATTTTACATCTTTTGGCAATGGTTTTTAGTGGTAGTCCTCTTTTGTAGAAGGCCGCCTGGGGAAGTACTGTAAAGGAGCGGAGAACTAGGGATGCGAAGTAACAACACCGAGTGCCGTGCAAAGACTGATTTATTTAATATTTAACATAGGTACCTACAATAACACATCTACCCACAACCCCCTTCTTAAATTAGTTTCCCCACAATGATATTGGTGCCGCAGTACATTTTTACATTTAAAATCAACACATACATAATCGAAGAATATAACAATACAAAGCATGATAATTAAAAAATATAGTATTCATTCAATAATAATCATCAAATAATTAAATAATAAGAATATAGTAATCATCAAATAATTATTAGGTATTTACTTAATTGTTTCACTTTCTTTCATTTATATTATTATTATTATACAATTGTAACATCATTTATATTATCATAATTCTTATTTATTTAATTATAATGTATTTTAATATATTACATTTACATTTATTACATTCATAATTGTATAATTCACTAAAATTGTTAAAATTTAATACTTCTATCTTTCCTTCTTTATAAATGAGAAAAAGAAGAACTGGTTTCAATTACATTATCTATGGAATTCCAATATTTAATTATAAAAGTATTTTAATGCATAATATTATAATTTATTCAATTTAATTAAAAAAAAAATTGTCTTATTAAAATTTAATTTGGAATTTTTAGTCTATGTATTTTATTAAGATATGGCATTATCTAAGTAAAATACATCAAGACGTTTATTAAAAATCAATGATACATACAAATATTCTCATAGAAAATTACATTATATTATAAATATTAGGTATATTCCATATTGTTCTTTATTTTATCAATGCGATATTATTATGTGGCTACATTTAGATAAAATTACACTTATATAACTATTTTAAATGCCGAATGTACAGTTTAGTTTATTGAAATCACCGTAACACATCACCGACAGCCCTCAGGAGTATCCCCAGCGATCAGGAGGTCTCACTATCCTGCCATAGCGAGTAACATAATAATTATTATTAGTTGACCCGTTACAATTATTATTATGGTGTGGTACACTGGAGCTGTGCGGCAAAATAGCGCGTGAGCTTATCGTTACGTCATCATCATACTGATAACTGTAATTGTGATTGGTATCGTTGCGTAAAGAGCTGTCAAGAATGATCTGTCTCCTATTTCGGCGAATTAAGGTGCCAGTATTTATCAACTTTAATGAGTATGACCTAGGTCCGGCTAATCCTTCTACCTTTGCATTCACCCAGTTCCTGCCCATGCGAACTTTAACCTTATCACCTATGACTAAAGGCATAAGATTCCTACTACCTTTATCAAAATATTTTTTCTGTGTTAACTGTCGCTGTTGTAATTCATTGTGGACCTTTACCAAATCATGTAATTTAGGTTCTAATAATCTCGGAGAACAGGGAAGTATGCTCCGTATTTTCCTATTGTTCAATAATTCTGAAGGTGATGGTAACCTATCGCTAATCGGCGTGTTTAAAAATTCTAATAGGGCCAATCTAAAATCCGTCTGATCATACAAAGTCTTTCGCAACATATTCTTAACTGTTTGAATTGCTCTTTCCACTTGACCGTTCGACTGTGGATACCTTGGTGAAGATGTTTTATGTTCAAACTTCCATTCCTTGCTAAAATCACTAAATAATTTTGATGAAAATTCTGGTCCATTATCAGAAAAAAATATTTCAGGTATACCCTGTCGACTAAACACATTCTTTAACCTATCTATGATGCACTGTGAGCTTAAATTTCTAACTTCTTCGACTTCTACATATTTACTGAAGTAATCAATTACCAACAGGTAGCTCTTGTTATTAAAGTGAAATATATCTCCTGCAACCTTCGCCCATGCACGTGTAGGTATATCGTGAGAGATAAGCGGTTCTTTGCTGTTCTGTTTTTTATGTGATAGACATGCCTGGCAATGAAAAATCATGTCCTGTATCTGTGAGTTCATATTTGGCCAAAACATTAATTCGCGTGCCCTTAGTTTGGTTTTTTCCACTCCTAAATGACCTATGTGTACTTTTTTCAACATATCCTTCCGCATACACTTCGGAATCACAATCCTCGTACCTTTCCAAACTAAACCATATGCCACGGTTAATTCATCCCTACTGTCCCAATAAGGTGTTATTATATCTTTCACATCACTCTTATGCGTCGGCCATCCTTCCTCTATTACTCTTTTAATCTCTTGCAATTCTTCATCCTTTACAGTATACTTTTGTAAGTCAATGAAATGAGTGTCTGTCAATGAATTACTCGCAACGATAGCACAAACCTGCGCTCTCACCTCCAGCTGATCACGCGGGCTACTATCCTCCTCGGCGCTCGGCGCCACCGCACGTGAGAGCGTGTCCGCTATATATAAGTACCTGCCCGGTTTATATACTAGGTTAAAAGTGTACGGCTGTAACCTTATCAGCATTCTTTGTAATCGTGCGGGTGCACCTACTATAGGTTTCTTTATGATGCTCACTAAAGGTTTGTGATCAGTTTCAACAGTTACGTCCTTTTTTCCATAAATATACATATAAAATTTTTCACAAGCAAACACACATGCATACAACTCTTTCTCTATTTGTGCATAATTCTGTTCAGTCCTTGTTAGTGATCTAGATGCAAAACAAACTGGCATCCCATCCTGCATCAAACAAGCACCCAATCCGTTCTTACTTGCATCTACCGATATAGTTACTGGTTTGTTTACATCAAAAAATCTTAAAACCGGCGGGTTTATAATACAACGCTTTAACTCAAGAAAACACTTATCATGTACTTCATCCCAATGCCATTCAATCTCTTTTTTCAAAAGTTCTCTGAGTTTATGAGTCTTTTCCGACAGGTTTGGAATAAAGTTTCCCACATAAGTCACTAGTCCTAGAAACCGCTCTAAATCTTTGATGTTTTGTGGTGTCGGCATATTTTTTATAGGCAAAATGTGTGAGTCATCTGGTCGGATTCCAGATTGTGATATTATGTGACCTAGGTACTTAATTTCAGTTAAGCCGATTTTACATTTTTCTTTATTTAATTTTATATTTATTTCTTTACATCTCTCCAACACACGACGAAGACACACATCATGTTGCTCTTTTGTTTGCCCGTAACATAAAAGATCATCAACAAATAATATCACACCCTCAATATCATCGAAATATTGATAAAGTCTCTTATGAAAGACTTCCGACGCGGATGATATTCCAAAGGGCATCCTCAAAAATTTATACCGACCAAATATTGTGTTAAACGTACAATAGTCAGTGGACTCCTCATGTAATTTAATTTGCCAAAATGAATGCTTACAATCAAGCGTGCTAAAATATTTTGCTCCAGATAACTTAGCAGTAATTTCATCTAATGTTGGTAATTTAAAATGTTCCCTCTTGATATATTTATTTAAGTCTCGCGGATCCAAACAAATACGAATATCTCCATTCGGCTTTCGCACCACTGCCATGCTATTTACCCAATCCGTGGGGCCTTCCACCTTTGCAATCACTCCTTGTTCAAGCATATCATCCAATTTCCGCTTAACATCATCTCTCAGCGTGATCGCTAACTTACGTGGCGCATGCACTACCGGTCGCGCGTCTGCGGCCAGCCTTATCTTATATTCACACGGCAGACACCCCACACCCTTAAACACTTCCGGATATTCATCAAGCACATTATTTATCCTAGTATCACGACTCACTGACAGTATTCGCTTCACTAGATTCATCTCCTCGCAAGATATTTTTCCTAGCACGGGCGGTGAAGTTACATCCGCTATAACAAATTTAACTATAAAAGGTCTGTCTTTATATAAACATTTAAGCCTACATTTACCTAAAACTTTTATTTCACCGCCTGAATAACTAACTAATTTCACAGATGTCGAAATCAAATTGTTCTTGTCAACTCCCACTTGCGACAACAACCTGGATGGCAAAACATTCACATCAGCTCCAGTGTCCAACTTGAATCGAATCAAATTACTATTTATTACTACATCTACACACCAGTCATCGTTCGCTCGCGATTTATAATTTAACCCACGTACCTGATCTGTGGAGTTCTCCTGTACGGCATATACACGACAGACCCTCGCGAAATGATTCATCCGTTTGCACTTTGCACATCTTTGACCATACGCCGGACACTTAAACTTTTCATGGACACTACCACAATACGCGCACTTATTGTATTCCGTTTGTTGCCGTTTTTCCATTAGTTCCGTTCGTGTAGATGCGCGTTGTGCTGTAGCTCTCCCCTGCGGCTGCCGGTGACTCGCCGGCGGCAGACGCGCGCCCGGCACGCCGGTGCCGGGGCGCCCACGTTGCTCCTGTCCCATCCTGTGTCCGCTGGGTGCACGAGCGCTGCAGTGGCACGCGCACTTTTGTTGTCGCTGCACCCAGTGCACGGCTACCTCGGTGTCGCCATCCCGCTCTCTCACCTCATCGACGTACCTTCCGTCCTGCTCCGTCTTTATCGTAGTAGCCTGTTTTCTAGACATTTCCGCAATGCTACATATGTCCAACGCTTTTTGTAGTGTTAAATTATATTCCCTCAACAGCCGTTCCCGCAATGCATCTTCCTTGAGACCACAAATCAATCTATCCTTTACGAGATCTTCCTTTAAATCCTTAAACTCGCATTTCAGCGCCATTTTGTTAAGTTCGTACACGTATTGCTCAACGGTTTCATTTTCTTCCTGGTTACGAGTAAAAAATCTGTGCCTCTCAACTGTTAGGTTTTTTCTCGGAATAAAGAATGCGTCGAATTTTTCCAACAAACTTTCCACCGTAACGTTGCTTTCCGCCGGGAAGGTGTCACTAACATCCCGGCATTGCTCACCAATTATGTGTAATAGTATGCTAACCTGTACATCCTTATCTTTAGAGCCTAGTTGACAGGCTTTGAAATATAGTATGAATGATTTTTTCCACCTCGTCCACTGGTTGCACAAATTCCCAGACGTTATATTCGTTAAATCCTTTTCGAAACAGAATGGCGGGGGCGGTTGTAGTTGCAGAATACTATTCGATGCTGTTGCTGTTGTCATCACGCTTGCTTCTTAGTTTTTCCAAATTTCTTTAAAATATTATTTTCACTTAGACTTTACGCGTTCTATTAACGTATTTTGGCTACTTTTTACCGGCTGCGCCATGTAAAGGAGCGGAGAACTAGGGATGCGAAGTAACAACACCGAGTGCCGTGCAAAGACTGATTTATTTAATATTTAACATAGGTACCTACAATAACACATCTACCCACACATAGGCCTCCCCCCATAGATTTCCATCCAGTCCGGTTGTAAGCGGCCCGCCTCTAGGGTGTTCCTGCCCTCCTTATCAGATCGTCTGTCCACCTTGTGGGAGGACGTCCTACGCTATGCTTGTAGGTCCGTGGTCTCCATTCGAGAACTTTACAGCCCCATCGGCCATCAGTTCTACGTGCTATGTGCCGCCCATTGCCACTTCAACTTGCTAACTTTCGTTCGTCTACGGATCTCCTCATTTCTGATTCGATCTCGCTACATAAGTAATATTGTATTATTTGTTACTTTTATATTAACGTTTCCTGTATTTTACATCTTTTGGCAATGGTTTTTAGTGGTAGTCCTCTTTTGTAGAAGGCCGCCTGGGGAAGTACACCACACCTTTGCCAGTTATTCATCCGCCAAGCAGTAATGTGCAAACATTACTGTGTTCCGGTCTGAAGGGCAATGTTACCAGTGAAATTACTGGCATGACGAGATTCAACAACTCATATCTCAGGGTGTCAGGCGCAGTGCAGTGCCGCGCAGAATTTGGAACTTTAAAACACTGCGTGGCACTGTGTCTGATATGAGCAATCATGATGCTTACCATCAGGCACCTGATTTGCTCGTCTTGTCACTCTCTATCATAAAAAAAAAATCATTTTTCTGTTCAAATACTTACAAGTTATTCTTCTGAGCGTAGACTTGTTTCAAATGCTCCTGTTTGTCCAGAGCTAAGAAAGTGGCCCGTCCCACATTGTTCTTCTTGAGATATTCGACGCAAGCCTGAGCCGTTTCCACCGTATCTACCACGATATTATCCAAAGCTCCGCAACACGTCGATATCGCCACGTCGTATTTACCGTCTATTCCGCCGAGATCGCCCTAAAACAACATCATCGCACTAATAAAAAAAAATTAAAGAAAAAAATTATTCGCGGCAATAAATAGTCATCATCATAATCATCATCATCATCTCAGCCATAGGACGTCCACTGCTGAACATGGCATATGTCCCCCTTAGATTTCCATCCAGCCCGGTTGTAAGCGGCCTGCATTCAGCGTGCTCCCGCCGTCTTTATCAGATCGTCTGTCCACCTTGTGGGTGGACGTCCTAACCTACGCTTGCCAGTCCATAAAAAAAATAATATATAAAAACTTTTATTTCAGACAAAAAATAATACGTGTATAATAAATTATACGCACCGAAGGCATTTATTAATAATTAATTTATTTATATTAATTAATAAATACCTTACAGACTAATAGACATAAACAATAAAAAACACAAAATAACATTATACTCTAGGCAGGAATTAATATCGGTCTCATCTCTCTGAATAATATAAACGCGTAAATTTATAGGGATGTTTGATGGATGTGTGAATGTTTGTTACCCTTTCTCGCAAAAACTACAGAATGGATTGGGTTGAAATTTGATATGTAGGTAGCTTAGACCCTGGAGTAACACATAGTGTACTTTTATTCTCGATATTACGTCCCTTTTCCCGTTCCCACGGGAACAGTGACTACGCGGGGCAGAGCTAGAAAATAATAGGTATAAACGAATGAATGAATGATAACTCTTACCTAACCTATATTAGGACATTAATATAAATAACATAAAAAATAATAATGTAAAAAATGTTGAGGCATACGTATGTATGCATAGTGTAGGGTTTCATACCTAGATACCAAGAACATACAGCGCCATCTATTAGTTCCTTGCTCAAAGTATGGATATATGCAGTAAAATGGCCATAACTTTCGATTGCGTTAACTTAGAAGTATGATTTTTTACAGCCACAAGGGACCGCAGATCTGAGTACATAATTGATATCAACTTGATACCTCCAAAAGACAGATGCGAACAACAAAGTGATCATATAAGGGTTCCTTTTTTCCTTTTAGGTACGGAACCCTAAAAGACGGAGAACTAGAAAAAGAAACAATTGGCGGCCTTACCGCCCAGAGCGATATCTTCCAGACAATCATGCAGGGAAAGTAAACGAAGAGTAACTTACCAATCTACCGAAGATTCCGGGTAGACTACCCTTCCTCTTCTCTTTCATGAGTGAGTCTAACACTCGGCCGCGGGAACGGTTCGCGCTCATAGCTTCACGGGACTCCATTAACTGGCCTCTGGATTATATAACAACAACATAACATAACATACAATCACGCCATTTCCCGAAGGGGAACGCTGAGGTGTACCCAGGACTCAGTCCCACAGTAGGTACACCCACATTTCGCCAGTATGTTATTTCATTTCATTTATTCATCAAACAATATAACATTGTATTTGAAATATAGGCACAAGCACAAAAATAAGTATTCAAATTGAATAATCAAACAATAATTAAAATGGAATACGTAATAAAATAATAAAAAAACCGTCATAAAATTAAAAATACAATTTGATAAATTAAAAATCAATTGAAATATTATATTAATAATCTAATGTTAATTATATTATATTATATTAATACCTCTATGTCAATTTTAAAAATTTTTACATGTCAAAAAATCCTCTACTGTATAAAAACACCCCTTCAACAATATTTTTTGGAGTCTACTTTTAAAAATCTTACGATCATGTATATAGTCTTTCATGACAGCCTCGTTGGCTCAGATGGTAGTAACTCTGCCTGCTGTGCAGCAGGCCCCGGGTTCGATCCCCGGCCAGGTCAAACATTTGTGTGCATGAACATGTCTGTTTGATCTGTGTCTGGGTGTTATAAGCTTATATAAGTATGTATATCAGACATCTGGTTACCATAGTACAGGCTTCTAGCCTAGTTTGGGACCAGATGACCGTGTGTGGAAGTTGTCCCATATTATATTATATTATATTATGTCGGTAGGCACCACGTTGAAGAGTTTTACAGCTATATTAGTTTTATATTAGTTACTAGCGACCCGCCCCGGCTTCGCACGGGTAGCAGAAGTAGGTATAGTGGACGTTTATCAGGAGTAAATTCGTGATACATTGTATTTTAATAAATATAACCCTAATGGTTTACGCAGCGCACGCAAATTAATGACTATTTCTGTTACAATGACCAAACCTTAACACATGTTATAATTTATCGTGGGCTATTTTGAAGATATTGATGAGTACTACAAACCCCTAGTACATTACTTTATTCTACCACCAATACTTTTCACACCACATGAAAAATAATCACTGCTTCGATTATTGTGACTAAACCAGAAAAGATGGATATAATCTATGTATACTGTTTTGTAGGTATTGATAATTAATACGATCCCCTAGTACATTACTTTAATCTACCACCGATAGTTTTCACACCGCATGAAAAATAATCACTGCTTCGATTATTGTGACTTAACCAAAAAAGATGGATATAATCTATGTATACTGTTTTGTAGGTATTAATAAGTACTACAAACCCCTAGTACATTATTTTACTCTACCACCAATAGTTTTCACACCGCATGAAAAATAATCACTGCTTCAATTATTGTGACTAAACCAAAATAGATGGATATAATCTATGTATACTGTTTTGTAGGTATTGATAAGTACTACAAACCCTAGTATATTACTTTACTCTACCACCAATAGTTTTCACACCGCATGAAAAATAATCACTTTTTCGATTATTGTGACTAAACCAAAAAAGATGGATAGAATCTATGTATACTGTTTTGTAGGTATTGATAAGTACTACAAACCCCTAGTACATTACTTTACTCTACCACCAATAGTTTTCACACCGCATGAAAAATAATCACTTTTTCGATTATTGTGACTAAACCAAAAAAGATGGATATAATCTATGTATACTGTTTTCTAGGTATTGATAAGTACTACAAACCCCTAGTACATTACTTTACTCTACCACCAATAGTTTTCACACCGCATGAAAAATAATCACTTTTTCGATTATTGTGACTAAACCAAAAAAGATGGATATAATCTATGTATACTGTTTTGTAGGTATTGATAAGTACTACAAACCCCTAGTACATTACTTTACTCTACCACCAATAGTTTTCACACCGCATGAAAAATAATCACTTTTTCGATTATTGTGACTAAACCAAAAAAGATGGATATAATCTATGTATACTGTTTTGTAGGTATTGATAATTAATACAATCCCCTAGTACATTACTTTAATCTACCACCGATAGTTTTCACACCGCATGAAAAATAATCACTGCTTCGATTATTGTGACTAAACCAAAAAAGATGGATATAATCTATGTATACTGTTTTGTAGGTATTGATAATTAATACAATCCCCTAGTACATTACTTTAATCTACCACCGATAGTTTTCACACCGCATGAAAAATAATCACTGCTTCGATTATTGTGACTAAACCAAAAAAGATGGATATAATCTATGTATACTGTTTTGTAGGTATTAATAAGTACTACAAACCCCTAGTACATTATTTTACTCTACCACCAATAGTTTTCACACCGCATGAAAAATAAATGAATAATAATGACCGTGTGTGGAAGTTGTCCCATATTATATATTATAATCACTGCTTCAATTATTGTGACTAAACCAAAATAGATGGATATAATCTATGTATACTGTTTTGTAGGTATTGATAAGTACTACAAACCCCTAGTACATTACTTTACTCTACCACCAATAGTTTTCATACCGCATGAAAAATAATCACTTTTTCGATTATTGTGACTAAACCAAAAAAGATGGATATAATCTATGTATACTGTTTTGTAGGTATTGATAAGTACTACAAACCCCTAGTACATTATTTTACTCTACCACCAATAGTTTTCACACCGCATGAAAAATAATCACTGCTTCAATTATTGTGACTAAACCAAAATAGATGGATATAATCTATGTATATTATTTTGTAGGTATTGATAAGTACTACAAACCCCTAGTACATTACTTTACTCTACCACCAATAGTTTTCATACCGCATGAAAAATAATCACTTTTTCGATTATTGTGACTAAACCAAAAAAGATGGATATAATCTATGTATACTGTTTTGTAGGTATTGATAAGTACTACAAACCCCTAGTACATTACTTTACTCTACCTCCAATAGTTTTCACACCGCATGAAAATAATCACTTTTTCGATTATTGTGACTAAACCAAAAAAGATGGATATAATCTATGTATACTGTTTTGTAGGTATTGATAAGTACTACAAACCCTTAGTACATTATATTATTCTACCATCAATGCATTTCACAGCGCACGCAAATTTATGAATATGGTAATTATATTATGTAACACCTTGGTTCACAATATTGCAGTTTTCTTACGGATCCCCATTTTTTTTCAAAATCTCATATAGCCTATGGCACTCACACTGAATTAAGCTATCCATAAGTGAAAGAATTTTTAAAATCGGTCCAGTAGTTTCGGAGCCTATTCGTTACAAACAAAAAAACAAAAAAACAAAAAACAAAGTTTCTCTCTTTATAATATTAGTATAGATTGGTCCCATGTATTGCCACTTACGGGGCACAGTTCCAGACTCCAGTTATTGAGATAATTCCTAATGGAAAACTCCAATACCAAGAAAATATAAATTGTCTTCGTGATCGGATATTAGCCAAAATGTTTTGATTTATTTATTTATTAAGGGCAACCAACAAATAAGCAACTATCACATATACACACACACATACATTCACGCTTTTTCCCGAAGGGGTAGGCAGAGGTGTACCCAGGACTCAGTCCCATAGTAGATACACCCACATTTCGCCAGTATGTTATTAGTCCCATGTAATAGGGGGCGAGCCTATTGCCATTCACCGGGCACAGTTCCAGACTCCAGGCAGTTATTGAGATAATTCCTTATGGAAAACTTCAATATGTAACACTTTGCCTGACCTGGGGATCGAACCCGTGACCTCATGATCGACAGTCGAGCTTGCGCCCACTACGTCACCGAGGCAGTCATTTACACGACGAAGTATTATATGCACGGTAATTATTCATATTATAACTTGTTGCAAAAAGGTGTGGTAAGGGATGTATAGCTCGACAGAAAAGAGTAGAAACGGAACTAATTTAAAGTGTATGTGTTGATTAAATTGTTTTTACACTTGTAAAATACAGTGGCGCCCCCATTATTTTGTGTCGAGCTATATCTACCTGTCCACCTAAAACACTTAAAAAAGAAAGAATTGCGAAATTCGCATAAAAAATCTTCTACTTTCCATAGAGAATATATTATCAGTTGATCAGTAAACTTTTGACAGCCACGTTGACCCAGAAGTTTAGTAACTCTGCTTTCTGTGCCACAGGCCCCAGGCTCGATCCCCGGCCAGGTCAAACATTTGTGTGCATGAACATGTCTGTTTGATCTGTGTCTGGGTGTTATAAGCGTATATAAGTATGTATATCAGTCATCTGGTTACCATAGTACAGGCTTCTAGCCTAGTTTGGGACCAGATGACCGTGTGGAAGTTGTCCCATATTATTATTATTAGATAGAAAGATAATACTTTATTGTACACCACACACAAAGAAAATAACATTACAGGACACAGAAACTAAACTTAAATGTACAAGCGGCGGTCTTATCGCTAATAAGCGATTTCTTCCAGACAACCGATGGATAGAGAGGATTTATTTACAGCAGAAAGACGGTGGCGCATCTTAACCATACTACCAATAATGTCCATAATATATAATTAAAAATAAATAAAAATAATAAATTAATTAATTGTTAAACAATTATTCCTTATTAAGTAACTGGCTGATCACTAAACGCATTACCTGAGAGTCCTAGCTTCAGCAGACACTTGGCTTTCTTCAGTTCTCAAGTTTTGTAATTGTGTTTTCAATTCGGTGAGATCTCTCTCGTGCGATGGTATTTCTTTTAAAAGTCTCTTGTGGGCTCTGAAATGTAATATAATAACATAAAAACCTTTGAGAAACTATAATGCTGAGTACATTAGATACATTAATTCTGCACTGAGTTCAAATAAACCAATAGGCCTGATGGGGGTGTGACACACAGCTAAAACAACCTCGTTGCAAAGGAATTGTATTCAATCTATCAATCAATCCAATATTTTATTTTGCCAGAATACACATACATTATAATATAACATCTTAAATAACTAAAAGTCAATGTATTCAGCCTGCAAGCAGGCGTGCAAATATTACAGTCATGATATAATTAATTATTCTTATGTCAATTATAATTAAAAAATATATTAATGTCAGAAAGATTGCATAATATACATTTCGTTTAGTCTATTTCAAATCTATATATTCCTGTACACTATAAAAACATTTATCTAGTAGCCACTTATGTAGATTAAATTTACTTATTTGCCTTTGTATAATGTCATATTTTTTTATGATAGTGAGTGACAAGACGAGCAAATCAGGTGCCTGATGGTAAGCCCATATCAGACACAGTGCCACCTAGTGTTTTAAAATTCAAAATTCTGCGCGGCACTGCACTGCGCCTGTCACCCTGAGATATTAGTTGTTGAAACTCGTCATGCCCAGTAATTTCGCTGGTAACATTGCCCTTCAGACGGGAACACAGTAATGTTTGCACGTTACTGCTTGGCGGATGAATAACTGGCAAAGGTGTGGTACTTCCCCAGGCGGCCCCCTGCTAAAGAGGCCTACCACTACAAAATGTATATAAAAAACGTAAATGTGTATGAAAAACTGCTAAGGAATCGTTCCAAGACATTTTTAGGTTACATGTAATCTTAAATTTTAAATTAATCTTAAATTTTTTTCTACTCAACTGCGAACTCAACTGCCAACCATGAACAATTGAGACTTTTTTAATTTGTGTTTATTCATTTTGTACAGAAATTGAACGCCCTTAAGGAGGCGGCGACCGAAGAATTCCCCATACAAACGTAATAGATAAATCTTTTCAAATCAGAGTATTATTCCAACATTTAATGACGTTATTCGGAATGAGAATGAGTTATCATCTGGGTTCCTAATTAAGTATATTTCAATCCAAAGTAGAAGTACTTTGAGCTAAAATATGATAAAAATCCAAAATATTGGTATTTTCAAATATAACTCCGAATTTCCTTTATAAGTATTTTAGTCTAAAATATAGTTAGGAACCTAGATAACTGGTGTCACAGGTCGCCGCCTCCTTAAGCAGAGTGGACAACCTACTAAAACTAATTACATACCTCACACTGTTATCCAACATCCTAATTAATGGGTCATAGCAGATTGAAAACAAAAGGAACTAATTAATATACGTGAAAGTCAAGATTGAGCGTGACCTCAGTTCTGTACGAAATAAAGCGGTTAGACTACTATGTGTTTATGTGTGTACTTCACACACACACACACTTAATGGTATTGCCGATGGATTTGACATTAAATTTCAAAATAAGATTTGGCAGATACAGTACATAAAAATATGTTGTGGTGGAAATAATGCTACTTCTTAGTATTCTACTAATATTATAAATACGAAAGTTTGTGAGAATGGATGGATGTCTGTTACTCTTTCACGCCAAAACTACTGAACCGATTGGGCTGAACTTCGGCTGGACTCTGGAATAAAACACAGGGTACTCTTTATCCTGATATTCAACGGGGACGAGACTACTCGGGTGAAACCGCGGGGCACAGCCAGTTTGTTATTGTTTGTAAGGTGAATAAAAATTAATACACAACTTACGCCTGTTTCTCCTCCAAACTTTCCGCAGCATTTTTGTAAGCGTCCTTATAATTCTGCAACTTCTCGTTTTCCTTCATTTCTGTGCTGAGATATATTTTGAGTTCCGACTCGGCCAGCTTGTGCTTTCTGTTCGCTTCGTCAACTATTCTTTGGAGTTCTATTAGACGCGCTTGATGCTTGTCCTTTTGTTCTTGCAGACCTTGGGTTGTAGCTCTAATAAAAGAAATAGCTATTAAGAAGCCGTATACGGGATCTTTCGTCCAAAAATCTGTGTCTAAAGGCTTTTTAAAAGATTTTTAATTGCCAAATTTCTTTATATATTTGATATTTATTTTCAGGACTGCCTCGGTGGCGTAGAGGGCGCATGCTCGACTGCCAATCAAGAGGTCCCGGGTTCGATCCCCAGGTCAGGCAAAGTGTTAAATATTGGATTTTCCATTAGGAATTATCTCAAAAACTGCCTGGAGTCTGGAACTGTGCCCGGTAGATGGCAATAGGCTCGCCCCCTATTACATGGGACCAATAACATACTGGCGAAATGTGGGTGTATCTACTATGGGACTGAGTCCTGGGTACACCTCTGCCTACCCCTTCGGGAAAAAGGCGTGAATGTATGTTATGTTATGTTTTATTTTCAGAAAATGGATTGATTTTATCATCGAATTAAAAGAAAATTTATTGAAATAAGTCTAAGCTAGGCCGTAGGAAGTTGCTGCTGGACATAGTCCACTGTTGGACATAGACGGGGATCACGTGGAGAGAGGGCGGGGAACTATTTTAATATAATACTTATTTTAATATAGAACCCACGGAGTATTATATTAAGAGGGTCGCTCTTCCATACAACATGAAATTTTCTAAATATCGAGAATGAGAGAATATTTTTCCACTCAATTGTTTGTTGTTATCTTTTGATCTAGCCATTATTTGCGCCAAAATATATGTCGTTGTAGAAAACAGTAAGGTATTTTTCATATTTATAAAATTTAAAAAAAACAAATTTTAGAAAACGTATGTTTTTTGTTCACAAGGGACGGAAAGTATTACTGTGACATTGAAAGAAGAGTTTTGGCAGGAAATCAGGTGAATGGGGCGTTGCATACTTTTATGAACAGTCAGAAAGTGTCTAAAAAAGCACGACTGGCTGTGCATAGAGGGGTGCTTATCCCCACACTTACGTATGGTAGAGAATGTTGGGTCTGGCAGAAGAAGCATGAAAGTAAGATTAATGCTGTGGAAATGAGAAGTTTGAGAAGTATGACTGGAGTGACCTTGATGGACAAAGTGAGGAACAGTGTGATAAGGAAACGCTGTGGCGTGGTAGAAGATGTAGTGACAAAGATAGAGAAAGGATTGCTTAGATGGTTCGGACATGTGGAGAGGATGGACGAAAGGAGATTGACAAAGGAGATTTATAAGGCTAGTGTGAATGGTCAAGTCGGTAGGGATCGACCGCGGGCGTACCTTTTATGAACAAGTTGATGTTATCTTAAGGAAAGGCCCGCTCAAAAGTACCAACAACCGACGAGCATGCATGAAGAATATGATGAAAGTGGAAGAAGCGAAAGTTGTATGTCAGGATCGTAGCAAGTGGAAAGAAATAGTCTCTGCCTTACCCCAACGGGAACAAGGCGTGACTGTATGTATGTATGTGTACAAACAATTGAGTGGAAAATTATTCTCTCAGTCTCGATATTTGGAAAATTTCATTACGCATGGAAGACAGAATGAATGAATGAATGAATGAATATAGCTTTAATTATTATTCCATATAAATTTTTAAACAAAATTATTAATATTATTTATATAAACTCCTAGAACAAGAATATTTAGTTTTTAGTTCCGATTTTTAGTGTCAAAAACAACATGCACAGTGCACCGCCCTCCCGCCCGCAAAATTGCATGCAAAGAGGAAATGCTATTAAGTATTATTGTTGTTAGTGACACCATTCATATATATAAGGTAAGGTATATACTATACACGTGTTTCGCGTCTACACGATGCATCATCAGGAAATAGACTCTGACTCCGCTGTAAGGGCGACAAATGTTAGTACGACGCCGCTCCTCGAGATGTTACCTCGCTGAACGCTGAACCCGGAACCCAGTGAGTAAATCACTTTTTTTTTTTTTTTTTTTTTAAATGACCTATGCTTTAGGCCTCAGATGGCCTCTACAGCTTTACCGGGCAGTGGTGGGCGCAGGAGGCGCTCGACCCAAAGTTTAAGGGCGACTAGCACAAGGGCACCTAGACGAACCTCGGCTTGGGCCCGAGCCAGAATACGTGGGGTGAGTAAATCACGCCGTACGCCCTTCTTTTATACGTTGTTGTTGATGACGTCACGCCTACCCACCATAGATCTAAGCAATGGAGAAGGAGTAATATTTGTTTGTTCATTCAACAGTGTAGTTTGTGAATTATTTTTTTTTTAAATTTCTAACTGTTCCAACACACTCAGTCGTAAACCCTTATTACATACATGCAACACATCATAAATATTATTGTCGCTCAAGGAATGGCCGGTGTCAATTAAATGTTTAGCAAAATGTGATTTTTCTTGGTGGCCATTCCTATAAGCGGCAACATGCTCCTTAAATCTAGTGTCAAAACTGCGACCAGTCTGACCTACATATAATCCGTTGCATTCGTCACAAACCAAACGATAAACCTCCGATTTTTTAGAAGTTTCTAAACGATCTTTTCCATTGCAAAGTTGTCGAACCGTTTGGCCTGTTCGGAAAGCAACGTGAACATCATGTTTTTTAAGAATGTTATGTATTTTGTATGAAATTGGTCCCATGTAGGTATTTAACATGCATTAATTTTTATTCTATATGAACCCCTTTAGGGTAAAAGCCTCCTCCAAGGAACTCCAGGAGTATGGAAGACTAACCGCCTTAAGTAGTAAGTTTAAACTTTACCTGACTCCCGCCATAACGGTCTTCAACTCTTCTTCGGTGGACCTTTTTTTTTCTCTATGTTTTTCTAATAGTTTTTCACAATCTTCGATTTCCTTTGCATTCTTTTCTGGAATCTAAAATTAAACAAAAACGTTCATTCCGTAACCTGTAGCGTAATGACACGTTTGAAGATTCGAACCCAGTACTCGGTATTCGAAGTCAGACATTCCCAATGGACCACGATTTTTTCGAGAAACTTGCAATTTTTTAACAATTCGATTTTCAAAACTACCGCGAATGTTATATTTATAGTACGTCGCGAGTTGAGATCCCGCAGACGGATGAGCTCCTGATGTAGGACACCTGAATTGTCCGAAACCTAGGTAGAGCGTTTTCGACTTCAAACGTGAGCCCTTATTTAGCATCTTACTAACGAATGTTATAAAAATGCAAAAGTTTATTTGTGAAAAATTCAATATTTAACACTTTGCCTGAGCTGGGGATCGAACCTGAGACCACACATCACATCAGAGGGACGGGAAAAGGGGAGTGTTGTATGGTGTTGTGTTATGTGTTATTTAATTACCAATTCCATATCAATAAGCTTCCCTTTCTCCTGTTGGATCAGTTGTTCTAGGTTCTTCTTCTTTTTGTTGCCTTGAGTCAGGTCAGCCTGAACCGTTACAGTTTTTCTCTTGGTCGCTTGTAAGCTTTCCTGGGCTGTTTCCTTTTGTTGACGGAGCGCGTTATATTGTCTGTGAACAAGTGAGTGAATGAGTGAGTGAACAAGCGAGTGAATTTGTGAAATATTCAAATCCCCTCTAAAAATTAATGTTTTTATTAAAATTTCTAATTTAAATTTTGGATATGCATTCAAAATTAATTTCGAATTTGAATTTTGGATCAGAGTTTCTAATTTGAATTTGAATTTTGAAATTGAATTTCGAATTTTGAACTTGAATTTCGAATTGGAATTGAATTTGAATGTTGAATTTTGAATATTTGATTTTTTATTCTGAATTTGAATTTCTATTTGAAATTTGAATTTTAATGGATCCAAATGACCGCAATTACGACTGCCATATAATTGAAGCATTAGAACAAACTGTCAGTAATAAAGTGGATGGCGAGTTCTAACACGAGTTCTAACAGGCGCCGGGACGCCAAGCGAAAGAATGTTTGTTACTATTTAACGCCAAAACTACTGAACCGATTGAGCTGAAATTCTATATGTAGATAGCTTAGACCCAGGAATAACACATAGAGTACATTTTAACTCGATTATATCACGGGAACGAAGACTACGCGGTCAAAACCGCGGGGCATAGCTAGTTAGTAATAAAATAACACTTACTCGGATTCCTTGGAGAGAATAGCTTGTTTTTCCTTCAACTCTTGTTGAATGTTTGCTAACTTCTCTTGAATTTTCGCTTGCGCTTCTTTCAATTCGCCTAAATTTTTTTCTTCTTTTTCGACGATTTTTCTACCCTCATGTCTAAATAAAAAACCACATAAGTGTAGCTCGACAGAAAAGAGTAGAAACGGAACTAATTTAAAGAGTTTTACATGTATTGATTCAATTGTTTTTATTATTGAAAAGACAGTAGCGCCACAATTGTTCTCCTCTTTTCTGTCAAGCTATATAACATTTGTAGTAATACCAAAGAATACTAACTTAGGGACAGAAGGGACACTCCTCAAAATCATTCACATAAATAGCGACTCTAGCTCCTAAGCAATAAAGTGCAATTTTGGTCGCACATCGCCTAACTAATTACTAATTATCCGCCCACCAATCAGGCCTTCCTCAGCCCGCGAGCGAGATTGAGCTCCGATGAGAGCCGACGGAGCTCGGAACGCACACTCTTGCACGTGTACAAAACTTCATGTGTGCAGTGTCTGTGTCGTAGGTAGTTATAGCACGGATTTTGTATGGGAATTGAGTCCAGTGTCCGCGGTAATACATAAGCAGGTCATCTTCGACTACAGAACATAAGCTCAGCTGATATACCTATCAGCTTTCTTTGTAGCAGAACTTTTTAGGGATCCGTACCTCAAAAGGAAAAAAAGGATCCCTTATAGGGTCACTTCGTTGTCTGTCTGTCTGTCTGTGAAAACCCTTCAACTCAGTTTGCGGTAACTTGCTGCTATAAAAATATCAAACTTTTATAATGACGATGACTGCCTCGGTGGCGTAGTGGGCGCATGCTCGGCTGCCAATCAAGAGGTCCCGGGTTCGATCCCCAGGTCAGGCAAAGTGTTAAATATTGGATTTTTCCATTAGGAATTATCTCAATAACTGCCTGGAGTCTGGAACTGTGCCCGGTATATGGCAATAGGCTCGCCCCCTATTACATGGGACCAATAACATACTGGCGAAATGTGGGTGTATCTACTGTGGGACTGAGTCCTGGGTACACCTCTGCCTACCCCTTCGGGAAAAGGCGTGAATGTACGTTATGATTTATGTTTTTTTATAAAACTAATAGATAATTTAATAGGTCTCTTTAGCCCCTAGTGTAACAATCTACTATTAATAACTTGACTTATAACTTACATATATTTCTGCAGCACCTGGTTCCTAGTGATAACAATGTGGTTGCACTTGTTCACTAGTTTGACAGCCTCGTTCATCGGCTCGGCACTTTTTTTCCAATCTGTTTCGGCGTTGCGTACTCGATTCAATTTCTCCTTGCGCGCTGTGTTTAGGACTTCTACGTTTGCCTCCAGCTTGTCTATGGGCTCCTGTTAATAACAGACCATCATAGTATAACTCTACCTACAAGTAGGTCAACTGTGCGTCTAGACGGAGCAACGATGGGGTGCGGTATGACAGAGAGCGGAGTCCCCTGAGGTTCTATTCAAACTCAAACTCAATGAATAGAATGGCGGATGAATAACTGGCAAAGGTGTGGTACTTCCCCAGTCGGCCCCCTGCAAGAGGCCTAACACTGTAATACGTATTATACATGTAAGTATTTAACGTTTTTTCAAAGGAGTTGAGCTTCTAGTAGTGCTTATTATACTATGCCATCACGCCGTTTTTCTCCGAAGGATCCTTTGAATAGCAGTATGGGAATGTCATCGCAAGAATTTCTTCGCTGCATATTATGGTGCGCTGTTGTACATATATACGTATATAATGTACCTATACACCGTATCAAAAATTACGTCACGCGCATGTTAAAAAGGTTTACTACATTTGTTTGCGTGATTATCACCCATATTTAAGAATTAACTTATGTAATACTGTGCAAATAACATTAGGTGTACCGCACGTACACCTCATATCAAGTTTTACATAGGTAGCATATTTATTTATATTTATTATATTCTAATAATAATAATAATAATATAATATGGGACAACTTCCACACACGGTCTATAGACAAGAACGTTCAAGAACGAACTATTCTTCAAAATATTTGCTCAAATTATGTTCGTTAGTTCATTATAGTTTCGTTTATTTATTAAGGTCAAATATGTTAAAAATAGTTTGTAATCAAATCAAACGAAAACTAAATACTCGATTTGTTTTCCCGTAATATTAGCACAGCTCCGTACGCGTACACACCGCACGGATGTCGAAGCTACACTAAAGTAAGGTGTATGGATTGCAGTACATTTTAATCCAACAGTGTTCGAAACGCGAAATCTCTAGTACGTAGTATATTAATATCTTTTTATTTAGCCATGTTAAAATTTGGCCATGTTTACATTATATCAGTGCATGCGTTAGGTACAGTACCCAAGACCAAATCCCATAGTAGGTACACCCACACTGCCAGTTATGGTTTTAGGTCTCATGTAATAAGAGGTGAGCCTATTGCCATCTACCGAGCACAATTCCAGACTCCAGGACGCCATTGAAAAGTTTCTAATGAAAAATCTTAATTTAATGTATTTAGTTTTGTCAAATCTTTACCTTGTATCTAGTAGTTCCTATAATATCTTCTAAGTACTCGAGCATGCCCGTGTCATGTTCGTTCTGACCTTTTGGCTTCATCATGGCTATCTGTTCCACCTCACCCTGGAATAAACAAGTTATTGCTCCATCATTAGACTTTGCTTCGATATAATTTGAATTCATACTCTTAAAAGAACGGGGTTTCCCAATTACACTGTTCAAGTCAATTGATCAAATCAAACCATATGGGGTTATGTGGACAAACCATATTGTCAGTTTCAGGTCGCCAAGATTCCTACAAGACCTCCAAAATGATCGGGAGCTTCAGTTTAAAGTGCTATCCGAAACACGGTAGCGCCCAGGTGAAGAGTCCACATTCGATCCGGATACTCCGTATTTGAAATCAGGCATATATCCTCTGGACCAAGGTCGCTATGACTACCTCCTAAACTTTCTTCCTGAATTTTCTTCAAGAACAAAGAATTTTCGTACGTAAAATCCTTTCAATAATTTTTAAGTTTAGCGCAATCTTTATAATCTTTATAACAAACAATCTTTATAACAAAACATAAGAGTTAAATGAAGCCATTCGTTAATTCATCATCATCATCAACCAGAAGACGTCCCCTGAACATAGGTCTCGCTCATAGAACGCCATAAACTATTCATATGGGAGGATTTTTCCATAATGACCACGCTTGGCAGGCGGCTTGGTGATCGCAGTAGTTGGAATACTTGGTGCCGGAGAGCGCTGCTGCCCACTCTCCGAATATGTCCTCTGCCGGGTCTCACAGCTCCCTCCCATTGACAAAAAGGTGGCCCTATTATATAGCCGGGAACCGCACGGCCATTCGGCTCGTAGATTACTTACCTGCAATATGAGGAACCGATTATGATCCAAATCGATTCCATGCGACCTCAACATTCTCGAAACTTCTTTGAACTGCACCCTCTTGCCATTGAGCTGATAAAACGAGGAGTTGTCTTTGAAAGCGCTGCGAGATACCACTATATTGCTGCCGGGGACTTCTGTGAACGCCTCGCCTTCCTGCAACAATGGCATAATGTTAAATCTCCCGCTCGTTTCTGATCTCCTGGTATTTCTGATAATTAATCGAGCATTTTTTATAAATTTATTTCGGTACATAAGTGTTACAAAAAACTGTAATAATACTTGCGAGGTTGTATCTTATACGTATTGACGTATAAGATACAACCCCGCAAGTTAGATTGCTAAACAGCTTGCAAAAAAATCAAATCGCAAACTTCGCAAAAAAAAAAACTACGTCCCATACCGTCATTTCTTGTATGGGAAGTTGAAAATTTGGTCTAGAATTTTTCTATTTATACTTTTGCAAGTTGTTTTGGTTGACGTGTAGATGTAGCCCCCCAGTCCCCCCCCCTCAAGTATTACTACACATTTCTGTAACACGTTTACATCCTCACGTATACAGTCCTTTCTGAAATTGGAAGTATACATAGAGGAATTGCACTATAAACAATGCATCGAACTGTGTATAGATAGAATGCACAGAAAACTTAACCAAAAGACGACGCTTTAATATACTCTTGACAAGATTATGCAGTGATACTGCAAACAGCCGGCCCCTTTTCGTTTCCAGCTGTTCCATTCAATGTTTCCATGACATGATTTCAAACATATTAGGTATTTTGTCATTCTGAATTCTGAACGACTCATTCAAACTAGTCGACCTCTCCCCCGCACTGAACGATTGTTTAGCGATTTTATTTTCATACCGAAATTCATGAAAGCAGGGTCTTTTCTGTTGAGTTGTCTATGGTAAAATGTGTATTATCAATAAAACGACCTCAGACGATAATTAATCATTGTACATTATGAGTTGGAAATTAATCATCGTTTCATATTTTATCTTAGATACTTACCTATTATAATATTTTATGACTTCTATTACCTATGGAGTATATAAATGCAAATTATAATAAAAAATCACGGTATTAAAGTTTCAAGCAATGGCATTTAATCTAACATGAAGATTATAATACTTTTTCGTAAGTTTTTACAAAAATATTTTTGTCAGGTCATGTTAAATGTATATTATTTTAGTTACAAAATTACATAAAATACTAGCTGTGCCTCGCGGTTTCGTCGGCGTAGTCTTCGTTCTCGTTCCACGGTCTAAACTATCTACACACCAAATTTTAAGTCTATCAGTTCATTTGTTTTAGCGTGAATACGAAATCAGTGCTTGTGGTGTTTTTTTCTCGTGCCATCTATATGGCGCTGAGGAGCTTGAGTCGAGATAGATCTCGCTAGCGTTTGGTTCACCTGTTACAAAAGAAGCTTTTTTACATTGTACTGAGATTTAAAATATTAGTGTAAGGGGAGAGCTTAAGTTAAACGGTAGTTTAATCAAGCTCCACACGTTTATTTAAAACCACTGATGACCACTGATCGGATGCTGGGTATTTCGTGGTAATAGAACAATAGGATAACATTTGGTCTGCAGAGAAGTAACGATGTGTCCAACGTCTTACAGCTTGAAAATTAATAAAGGGTTTTAGCTGCGAAAACGAGTCGTCGGCACCTGAAGGGATTAAAAACAAGCATCCGTACTAAACAACGTACCATATTTTATTATATTTATTTTGAACTGTTACATTAGTAAGATATTGAAATAAATTTTCTGGTTGTTTTCAGTGTTAGTGGTCTTGATAGTGTGGGAATCACGCACACAAATGATCTGGGACTGTTCTCAAGCACAGGGCCGTCTTAAGTCTATTCTGCGCCGGGGTGCGGGACTCAGCCTACGCCCTCGTTTTGTTTACACTGCAGCGTGGCACGCGACCGACTACACACTGCAGTATGAAAGGGGTCCTAGTCAACCAAGAAAACACAATACACGTATTTTTTTTTTCCCATTTCAAATGAATGAACTTACACTTTATTGAATAAGAAATCATTTTGCTTCAAGTGCGGGCGACCGGGCGGCAATGTCAAAGGGCGCAATTACTCGCCTATGACAGACGCACAGGTGCCGCACCGCGCGCCCATTTCAAATGAACTTACACTCTATTGACTTAGAGATTATTTTGCTTCAAGTGCGGGCGACCGGGCGGCAACGTGTCAAACGTACATACATACACTCTCTTTGGATTAGAGATTTTGCTGCGCGCGTGTTGTATTAAATAAAATTGTTATTTGTGTAGTGTAGTAATGCGGTATGACAAGCGCCGAAAGCGTAATAAGAGTAAAAACAATATTATTGTTGATGACTTTTTTTTTTGCTTGCGCATACATATTTGTCGTAAGTAACAAGTATATAAAACTGTGCAATAGCGTTAAGTTCAATGAATATATCCATAATATCCAAAAATTCAGCGCTCGACAGGCGCCCCCCGGCGCTCCGCGCCCGGGTGCACCGCACCCCTTGCACCCCCTGGTAAAGACGGCCCTGCTCAAGCAACAAAAGAGGTGCTTTGTGTAAATATCATTAAATATCATTATGCGTTAATAATCTTATGCTTTATAAAATTATGCTTCATTACTATTATGCCAATAGTATTTATGACAATAAACATTATGGCAAAATATTTGTGCCTAATGTTATAATGCGTAGTGATCATTATGCTGAATGTTGTTATGCCAAAGTATATTATGATAGTACATATTATGCGTTTCAATAGTACACCCCACAGATAACTAAAGTCGTAGTAACCTTGGGCCGATTCAAACGCGAGCCCGCTGCGTCCGGCTCCGCCGCGCCGTCCTCTTCGCGTCGCTGTCGGCCGCTGCCCATGCCGTCTCGGTTTGAATCGACCCTAAGTCATGATTTTGCTGTAATATCTTGTCTGGATAGTTTGATTTTTTTACAGCCACAAGAGACCGCAGTTCTGAGTAGTTGGTATCAATTTCAACTTGAGTCTTGACGTGTCTTGAAGTGTCTTGACAGAAGGACAGACAGACAGACAACAAAGTGATCCTATATGGGTTCCTTTTTTTCCATTTGAGGTACGGAACCTTAAAAGAATGGTACGGCCATGCTAGACTTGGCGGGTAAGCCTCAGATGTTATTAAATCGTTCTAGTCAGATGTAAAGTAATAATTTTACCTCCAGTAAAAAAACATACCTATATATTATTACTAGCTGTGCCCTGCGGTTTTACCCGCATAGTATTCGTTCCAGTGGAAATATCGGGACAAAGAGTACCCTCTGTATTATTAAGGGTCTAAACTATCGACATAATGAATTTCAGCCCAATCGGTTCAGTAGTTTTGGCGTGAAGGAGTAACAAACATCCATCCATCCATCCTCACAAACTTTCGCATTTATGATATTAATAGGAAGTAGAATTTAGATAATAAAATAAATAAGATATAAAAAGAAAACAAAAAATACCAAGCCAAGTAGCATGTTTAATAGTTTATTTTAAGGGCAAGTTTGTAATAGCTGTTTTAAGGGCAATTTTTGAACTTCTAAAGTTCTTACTGCAAATTCGTGGCAACGTGTAATCGTTGTGTTGCGCTACGTGCACAACTCCAGTTGTTTATAACTTGTATTAATATTATAATAAATGAGTCTACAAACTATGCCACTGTGGTTCTATGATGTTAAAAAGGACTCTACACACCTAAGCTGGCGACAGTAAGCGACAAAAGCACCATCTCGCGGCCTACATGTGTATCCACGTCGACGGGAACATATTTATTTGTTCATAACTCAGCACAACGCTAGAACTACCTTAATGCCACAATATCACTTTCTACCAGTTATCCTGGAACTGGAGAAAATGTTACATACATTAGGTGGTGTGCATACAATAGAAAATAGCCGCTGAGTTGTGCCTTAGTGCTTAGGTGAAGAATTTAAAGTCCTTGACTAGCCATGATGCGTAGAAAGCGGCATGCAATTCCCATCATATAACTTGTGTAACTGTATCCCAGCATTGCTAGCGTAGCACCGCATGAAGCATTCACCGTCGTATGATTTGTGATTGCTGGCACAAATCGGCGCTTCTTTTTTACATCCACACAAAAATGGGACCGCCGACGCCATTGCTACAATCAACACTGAAAGAAAGTATTAATATCAGAATAGTACCTCGACCGATGAGTACCTAGGTGTCTAGATATGGAACCTTACACTAAGCATACTACACGGTAGTGATGGATTAATTAGCATTCGCATTCATTGTTAGCATACGAATGCTTAAATACATTTAGCAAATTAAATGAAGTTGCGAAATTCTGTGATTGCGAATTTAGCGAATTCATTGCTTCATACGATCATGCAGCGGCAGCGTGCGCCGTGTGCTCTCCCTTGGCCGTCGGCCGTGATTATTTAATTCGTTAAAATTAATAGCAGGGCGGTGTTAGGTGCGAATTATAGACTTAGAAAATAGCATAACAATAGCAAATAGCATGCTATGACTAATTAATTCGCATGTTTATGAAATTAATATGAAATCGCATTAATTACCATCACTACTACACGGTATGCCTTAACAATTTATTTCAAGGGTTTTCTGCTTCATGTCATATCTTTGACAATAAATATGACTAACAAGATTCTACTAGCCCCGGAGGGGGCAACCTTCCCCAATGTTTCTACTTAGCACGTTCTGTTAATTTTGCCTATTGCTGATTTTATTCAGTTCGTCCCACCATCGCCTCATAAGCATAAGTGTATAGATCAGATAAATCATTGTCATCTTATCGGGTTCTTAGTCAGACTGTGGTCAACCATAGTGTCAGGGCTTTCAGATTCCCTGAAGGTCTCTAGGGAAGGTCGCCGTGGGGTCACTAGCCACCGGCTTAGAATTATACCTCACGCTCTCTACCCGTGGTTTACGTAAGTCAGCTAAGAGTTATGAGGTCCAGAGGTCAGGCAGCAGCGTCCTCTTCGTAAAACCATCGAACTTTGCTCGTCAAGCCGCCAGGCATGCATGGCGAGTATTGGCAAAATCCCTTATTGGGGGAGGCCTATGTCCAGCAGTGGACTTCCAACGGCTGGGATGATGATGAATGTCTCTGACATGTCTTCTGTAATGACAGCCGGGACTTTTATCAGATGACACACATACATACATACATTCACGCCTTTTTCCCGAAGGGGTAGGCAGAGGTCTACCCAGGACTCAGTCCCATAGTAGATACACCCACATTTCGCCAGTATGTTATTGGTCCCATGTAATAGGGGGCGAGCCTATTGCCATCTACCGGACACAGTTCCAGACTCCAGGCAGTTATTGAGATAATTCCTAATGGAAAAATCCAATATTTAACACTGCCTGACCCTGGGGATCGAACACGGAACCTCTTGATTGGCAGTCAAGCATGCGCCCTCGACGCCACCGAGGCAGTCAGATGAGTTATCAGATGAGGATAAAATAATTTTAATACTTACAGAAAACGAATAAAATCTTCATGTTTTGTCGAATGCTTCTTGACTATCAAACGATAATGCCGCGAAGGTATATGTGTATGCATTTATATACTCAATATAGTCATAAAATATATTAAAACATAGCCAATTGTAAGTGGAACAAACACATATAAATTATTATTTATTAAAATATAAATCGACCGTGCTGAACGTGTTAGGTAAAAGATTTTCTCGGAAAAATCATGTACATACTGGTAATATACTTTAATATCCCACTAATATTATAAATGCGAAAGTTTGTGAGGATGGATGGATGGATGTTTGTTACTTTTTCACGCCAAAACTACCGAACCGTTTGGGCTGAAATTCTGTATTAATATATAGATATTTCTGACCCTGGAATAACATATATTCCCACGGGAACGAAGACCACGCGGGAACCGCAGGGCACAGCTAGTCCTTACTAAACTAGCGACCCGTTCCGGCTTAGCACGGGAAGCAGTAAACACACTTAGGCGCGCTCCGACTTAATTTTGCTCTCATGCTTGTCAAATGCTACTCTACTATTAGGTACTCTGAAATCGGCTTACCAGAGCCTGTTTTGCGATTATTAGTTATTATTAATATACGGTTCGATAATGTTATGATTTGTAAAATACTAATTAAAAGTACATTACGAATATGGAAAGAAAAATTTCACGATGATGTATTGTATATTATGTACTAAGTGAACAAAAACTAGCAACTGGCCCCGGCTTTGCACGAGCAGCAATCTATAGTTACATAAGATTATGTATTTGTCTGTCTGTTTTTCATATAAAAACAAGCACAAAGATAAAATAAGCATTCAGCCGAGGTGGAGTACGTTGCCAAGTCCTGATCTAAAAGCTCTAAGCTTTTGGGCAATGATTTTAATTGGCATCCATTAAAAACATGTTTATAAGTCATTTTCATTAATTATACACCTAAGTTCTTCCATATTTTATAATCCGTTAGGGTTTTGTTAGGAGCAGCTACAGAACATCTCAGCGACAAAAACGGGTGAAGCAGTTAACATAATAAATAGAGTTACTAATTCTTGCAGAACCGTTGCTTGGTATCCACTATCCACCACACAGTGGACGGTTAAATTCCCTTCAGCCCCTAGGCTTTCGCACTAGGCTCTAGGCTTTTCAGCCGTGGGATTTCCGGCTTTAGAATAGTACCCCACCCTCTGTACCCGTGTTCGCCGTTAGAGCAAGCTAAGAGTCATCCATCATATCCAGTGGACGGACAGCAACGAACTTTTCGCAAAACTACCGAACTGCGCTGGGTTGGCGACAATCCAAAACAAAACTGTGCAAAACTGACAAAACTTGTAAAACATACAATCACAGCCACATTTCGCCAGTATGTTATTGGTCCAGTCCAGACTGTCATTGAGATAATTCCTTATGATGAGTAGTCTCCTGTTGCTGTGGTAATTTCACTCCAACGTGGTTATGATGCTATATCTATATGTGAAACAGTATAGACTGGTCTACGTCAAGCAAGGTCCGTCATACAGCTTGTGTAAATCATAATATCCCGTATTATATTTATTATATTATGTTTAATGTTTCCCACGCCATCGCTAGAACTACGATCTCTCGAAAAAAGATTCGAAATTAAAAAAATATGGTATAAAATATAAAAAGACGAAGTATCCGCGATGGCGGCTCATGAGATTTTGAGGAACATCGTATTCTAAGTCCGAACACTAGGTCGATAATTTTGACTTAGGTAGGTGCGAGAGTAAAGCCGTAATTTGTGGCAAATATGAGTTACACGGTAGTTTTCAAATCGAATACTTTATAAAATACTTAATCATTTCTTTTTTCTATTGATAACACATTTGTCATCGGTAACTTATTCATTAAGACGATTTCAATGAGCTTACACAAAAAAAAAACAATTTAATGTTCTTCCTTTTGGGAATCTATGTATGATGTCATAGATAGATTAACACTCGTATTCAACAACAATAATTATGACCGTAGTGGTAGGCCTCTGTTGCAGGGGACCGCCTGGGGAAGTAGTACCACACCAGTTATTCATCCGCCAAACAGTGATGTGCAAACATTACTGTGTTCCGGGCTGAAGGGCAATGTTACCAGCGAAATTACTGGGAATGACGAGTTTCAACAACTTATATCTCAGGGTGACAAAACATTACTGTGTTCCGGGCTGAAGGGCAATATTAACAGCGAAATTACTGGACATGACGAGTTTCAACAACTAATATCTCAGGGTGACAGGCGCAAAGCAGTGCCGCTCAGATTTTGAATTTTAAAACACTGGGTGGTACTGTGTCTGATATGGGCAATCATGAGGCTTACCATCAGGCACCTGATTTGCTCGTCTTGTCACCGCGTTCGTCACGACAGGCAATTGTTTTCAATTGGATTTACCGGCTTTATTTATGTATTCAGGCCATCATCTTGAATACGGATGTTATTGTAAAATTTTAAGTACTATTTTCATTCTTCATTTTAAGGTTTATTGCTTGTGGCATACCAATTAAGTGTATATCTACTATTTTTTCTACACACCTGAGCCCCCTGCAGTCGACGACAAATGTCAGCTTTTGTGGACAACCAAATTTCACGACATTGTTGGCGACATGAGTTGCATACGAATCCACGTTGACGACAAAAAGCCGCCTGAATATGTCAACGGGTCGGCGGCTTAGGTGTTAAAAGTTCTTCAGTTGTCAATTAAAAATTAATTATTGTATAATATAAAAAGACAATGCGTTATTTTAGAAGTAATCAGTTCAGAGTATAAATTAGTAACTCAGAATAATATTATTTAATAAACTTACAGAAAACTAATAAAATCTTTGTTTTGTAAATGCATTCAATATGGATTTTATAACAATAAAAAATTGCAGTAATGTTATGTGTGTTTATATACTCAAGATAAATGCGTCACATCACTGATTATTCAAGGAACTACAAAGAGGTTATCGTTATTTTATATTGAAATATAAATTGACCGAGCGAAACGCCATTTTACCATCACTTTTTTCACATAATTTATTGTATAAAAATAATATATATAATATTGATGTGATGATTGTATACTTATCCAACGATAAATAAAAAATTGGTATTTTTAGGCAACATAAATTCAGAATGCTTAGTGTTGCTAAGTATGCTAACATCCGTAACGAACGCGGAGAGTGATTCCTAACTTAGCACAGTACCTTACATTAGGTACTTACCTTTACCTTATACCTTACATTACCCTAGTGTTGTAGTGTCTGTAAATAAATAAATAAAATAGAAATAAGAAGCATAGGAATAGGTAATTCAAGTACGAAAATGATGGATGACAGAAAGAACAAGTATGCGGCATGAAAGTACGAGAGGTAGCAAAAGCGAGAACTGGTATGATCCTTTCATACCAGTACTCTCTTCAATAGGGTAGAACAGGTCTCCGACTACAAAATCGGAGGTAGGATATTATTTTTAAAAAAAAAAGTTACATTAAGTATAAGCATTGTTCTTGAATACGGGTCTTAGTGTAGGGTTCCATACCTTTACTGCCATCTTTTGGAGGCGGAGCTTTACGCCGCTCGTTACCAGTGGAGGGGAGGTTGTGCGGTGGAGAGAACTCGGTAAAGAGACATTGCTCGAGAGGTGGAGTATGCGTCTGGCCCACCCTCGAGCAGTCAGCTGGACAGTGGAAGCAGTCCGACCACTACTCCAGGAGTGGACGGATAGACAGAACGGATCGCTTACCTTCCGGCTTGTGCAGGTGCTTAAGGGACATGGATGCTTCGGCAAGTAACTGGACCACATGGCCGGTAGGGAACCGATCGATGATCAATGACGTACCCCTGCTTGCCACCACTGTGGTTGCGACGTGGATACGGCGCAGCACACACTGGACTCCCCAGCGTGAGTCAGCGAGCATCGTACTCTCGTCGCAGTTAGGGGGCCGAACTCTCGCTAGCAAACATGGTTAGAGCCATTGCTGCTGCTATACTGCTTGGCGGATGATTGGCGGCAAAGGTATGGTACATCCTCAGATGGCCCGGTGCAAAAGAGGCCTACCACTACAACTATGGAAACGTGAGGTGAAATGGTCGTATCTTTTGATTGGTTTGACTTAGAAGTTTTATTTTTTTACAGCAGAAAAGAACCATAGATCTTGAGATGTTGGTATCATTTTCAATACCTTTACGCGTTCCTTGACATACGGACAGACAGGTGGATTTAAGTTTTAAATCCAATTTTTTATATCAAATAAACATTATATCAAGCAAAATTATATCAAACGTCATGTTATATCAATGGATTATTACTTATTATATCAAATGAAATTATATCAAGTGAAATTATATCAAATCAAATAATATTACACACCCCCGACGCGACGCGCTACAGAACCGTGGCAGCCCAAACATTACTCTGGATCCGATGTACTGGACTCGAAGAGCGTTGTATGCCTTTTTTAGTTATAGCATACATCCAAACCTTCGCATTCACAACATTTGTACGATAAATTATGGTTTTTTATGACATTTCCGTGAAAAATTGGAGTTATTTTTAACACAGTTTACATTTTATAATGAGCTTCAATGGACTATATAAACACGATAATACACCTGCACTACATTATCATTCGAAAGCCATTAAATCATTCGACGAAACATGAAGATTTTAATAATATTCGGTAAGTTTTCTTCTATTTAATTTAATATTTAAGAGAGACAATGACGGCCTTGAAATAGCAGCAGAGATGAGTTAAGCTCGAACCTTCCAGATTGGCTGGGATGAAGTGTCGCAGAAAATGGATAGATTTTACTAATCCAATTTTTAATTGCTTTAAATTATTTACATAATATTAGCTGGGCGCAACCGTGTTTCGGTAAGGCACGTTACTTTAACTGTGGATCCCGGGTTTCTTCTTTAAGATAACATTATATAGGGTCACGGAGTCACAGTGGTGGCGATTATTTTTGACATTTGAAAACTTCAATGTGGTTTCTCCAACACGAGTCTGTAGTGTAATTGGGGTAACCCGGGTTGCTATTATGAACTTGCAATCGCGTAACAGCAGTCAAATTTGCTGTCAAACGTCATTTTTTGTATGCCGTTTGTCAGCATATATGAAGCAATTAAACGCTTTCCACACTACTACTGCTGTTCGTAATAAGAACGCCGGTGCGTTTAGTGTTGATTAGATGCCTAGGGGTACCAATACCAATAAATAATAGGGGATACCAATAGGTGTACTCACGACGCAACCAAGTATGTACATAATATGGTATTGACACCTAACTGCGTTTCTCCAAACTCCAAAGTACTTACGCACACGGATACAATGTACTCATGCATGCATCCTCACCCCTCACACAAGACCAAACCACCTTTGCAAGATGCCATATTTTGAACGCGCCTAATATTTAAAACCATGCACTTTTTCAGTGTTAGTTGTAGCGATGTCGTGGGAAATATCGGCAACAAAACTTTGCACCTGTGCGCCAGAACCGCCGATTTGCGCCAGTGATTTGAAGACTTACCCCGGTGAATGCAACATGAGATGTGCCGCATCTAACGAGGGAGTTGAACTGAAGAAGCTTTTTGATGGTCCTTGCTTTCCTGACCCGCCCAATGTACCCACCATCGCGCCTTATGTAGGCCCGGTGCCCTATATACTAGCTAAAAAACCTAAATAATGTTATAGTATAATATAATCAACGCCATATATCGAGGCAAACATATTTGTCAGTTGCATAAGATAAAACTGTTTGTTACTGATGTCTGCTTCAATGTATTAGTTGACTTTTTGCTCGATTTAGGGCTTTGACTATACTTACTATGATAATGTTATGGTATATAAGCAATATTAAAAATGCTTATTGGCTAAATATTGTTTTTTATTTACGTCATTTATTATAAGCCGTTTTCTACTAGTTTTGTCGATTTTAAACGTCAAATGTCTCTTTCTTGACAGTTATCCGGCATGCACGCATCTGTCGTCAAAAACACAGACATCCAACCCCTAAAGACTTTATATAAAAACAAAATCGCATCCATTGAAACTTTTGCATAATATTATAAGTTTATAAGTTCTGTATCATAATGGAGTAGAATAAATTATAACATTACACCTGGTTATTACGTGAAAAATTGGCGATGTGTTTACGAATATATTTAAGAGGTATACGAAATCTAGACAATATTCTGTAATCCAAATCACACATGCAGGTGCGTATGGTCGCTGGTGTGCATGAGTCGATGGCCACTACGTCTATTCAACTATTTTGATCTATATGAAGTTTATACGTATCTTTTACTATCGTAATTTTTATCATTTGACACAAAGGGTTTTTAAAAGATTTTTAATTGCCTTTTTTTTTATATTTGAATTTCAATTTCAGGGAATGGATTGATTTTGAACTAAAGTTTATTTCTGTGATTTTTATTTTATTTGTATTTAATTCTAAGTAGCCGAAATCAAAAGGGGTTCCCTACTTGACATCTAATGACGTTTGATCAAACATTAATTGCTCGAAATCGAATACGCTAATATTCATGAAACCTATGAATCGTGAGCTCTATAGTTTGCCATGTCGATGGATCAAAATCTCTAAAAACCATTTGCTCTAACGATTAATAGCAATAAGCATCCACGTCGCATGGAACAAAATCCCTAAAGAACATGTGCTCTAGCGATAAGCATCGGATTGACGATCTCAGGGAAGAATTTTTTTTGCAATTTTAATGGAGCACGCATAGATAATTGGTTGTTTTTGGCGTTTAAAAAACACATTAACATTTATTAAACCTTTACGGGGATTTGGTCACACAACTGACCAAATATGATTTACGATATACTCTCCTCTCCCTGCAAGGTTGTCTGAAAGAGATCGCTCTTAGCGCTAAGACCGCCAATTGTTACACTTTTTGTCATACTGCTTTTGTTTAATTTTAACATTTATTGTTTGTGGTGTACCAATAAGTGTTTATCTACGAGTATCTACCTATAGAAAAATAAAGTTTTGCTACAATAATGTACATTTTCACCAGTATTCAAGAACAATACTTATGTAAGGTACTGTGCTGAGTTAGAATTTTTTCACCGAGTACCTCACGGCGTGCAATTGTTTCTAATTGGATTTACCAGCCCTCTGCGTTCGGGAGATCTTAATATTGTTCTTGAATATGGGTGTTAGTCTTTTATCTATACCTAATATCTTAGTTTTTTGGTGTTGGAAATTCTACATATTTTTTGTTTATAACAAATTCCTACAAATTAAACAATTATTAAATTCATCCACCTAAAGCTATCTAGCTGATTTATAGTTATAGTAATTTTTTGGATTTATAGTACAATATATCCAAAAATATAGTATTTTGACAGCCTCGTTGGCACAGACGGTAGTAACTCTGCTTTCTGTGCCGCAGGCCCCGGGTTCGATCCCCGGCCAGGTCAAACATTTGTGTGCATGAACATAACTGTTTGATCTGTGTCTGGGTGTTATAAGCGTTTTTAAGTATGTATATCAGTCATCTGGTTACCATAGTACAGGCTTCTAGCCTAGTTTGGGACCAGATGACCGTGTGTGGAAGTTGTCCCATATCATTATTTATTATTTTTATTATTAATTAGTTTTTAAAAACCAGTGCCTAGGTATTTAAATTTACATCAATAAATAATTATTATAGAACAATGTTATGCTGTTGATTTATTTCTAACTTAGGCTGCCTTATTATACCAACTATCCAAATACAGAGTTTTTGGTAAGTAAAGGTTTAATAAGTGTTAATGTGTTTTTTAAACGCCAAAAACAACCAATTATCTATGCGTGCTCCATTAAAATTGCAAAAAAAAATTCTTCCCTGAGATCGTCAATCCGATGCTTATCGCTATTAATTAGAGCGTTAGAGCACATGTTCTTTAGGGATTTTGTTCCATGCGACGTGGATGCTTATTGCTATTAATCGTTAGAGCAAATGGTTTTTAGAGATTTTGATCCATCGACGTGGCAAACTATAGAGCTCACGATTCATAGGTCTCATGAATATTAGCGTATTCGTTTTCGAGCAATTAATGTTTGATCAAACGTCATTAGATGTCAAGTAGGGAACCCAATCAAAAGCTATTATCACTAAAATTTGCGTCAGTTCAATTATTTTTACTAAGAATTTTTATATTAAATTGGTAAAAACTGTAAAAAGTGATCCATACATAACATAGAACACTTTTACAATTGTAATTTTTTCATAACCGTAAAACGTCAAAATGATTCAAATTTGTTAAATAATGAATGAAATGTTGAAAAATGTTGTAAAAAATGAATGAATTCTAAACCCCTCACAGCAAAATTCACAAAATAGTCGGTGGTTTGAATTCATCATCATCATAATCCAACCGTTAGAAGTCCACTGCTGAACATAAGCCTCCCCCATAAGGGGGGTTGTTGCCAATACTCGCCACGCTTGGCAGGCGGGTTGGCGAGCGCAGTTTGATGGTTTTACGCAAAGGACGCTGCTGCCCGTCCTCTGGATCTTATAGCCCTTAGCCGGTTCTTACGGCAACCACGTGGAGAAAGGTTGAGGTACTATTCTAAAGCCGGTAACCCTACGGCGGTTTGAGTTCGATTAATCAAATATTAAATTATAAACATGAAAAAGTAGCTCATTTATTAAATCATTTCAAATTACCTTTCATGTTATGCATTAAAATTTATAAAAATCCAGTATTTGAATAACAGTAAAATCACATAATCAGCAAAATTTCGTATACGGCCCCGTAACTGCCGGACTGACCGGAACACAGTAATGTTTGCACATTACTGCTTGGCGGATGAATAACTGGCAAAGGTGTGGTACTTCCCCAGGCGGGTCCCTGCTAAAGAGGCCTACCACTACAAAAAAAACACCACCAACAAACCAGGACAGTGCAGTGCCGCACAGAATTTTGAATTTTAAAACACTGTGTGGCTGTGTCTGATGTGGGCAATCATGATGCTTACCATCAGGCACCTGATTTGCTCGTCTTGTCACTCACAGACATAAAAAAAATTAACACTATATCTCTCCTCAGTGGGGCGAAAAGAGGCCAACACACACCCGGGTCCGCCATTTTACATTGTCCATATCAAATTTTTTACATCTCACGACAGCGATTTAAAAGAGCAAGTTATTATAATATTTATTTTGATTACCAAGCAGCTAAATGCCCTTATAATTTTTTTTTATTTAATTAGGCTATAAAAATACGCTTTTACTGGCCGTTTAAATTCCCATTCAGATCAAACATTTGTGCGCATGAGCATGTCTGTCTGTGTCTGGGTATTATAAGCGTAGATAAGTATGTATATCAGTCTAGGACGATTTAACCACTGGACGCGAATTGTACATAATGAAGTATGAAAACACGTTCAACCGATTTTTGCGGGGGGAGGAGGATTTCACACATTGCTGACTTTTACGAAGATATACACACACTACCGTAATATTCGTATCCATAATTGCGCGCACACAAAGATTTACCTTTGTGTATTATATTGTTGCACTATTCTCGCATGTAGCATTGTCACTGTCTAAGAGCAAAACAACTGACAATTGCGATTAAAATGACAGAGAGAAAAATTGGGTACTTCCCACTTGATCCCCATCTCCTTGCCCACCACTAGTGACAACTGCAATTTTTATTTCAGAATATGTATTCCACTCGTGACATGTGGGAATTGCCTATCATACATATATTGATTCTTACATCCTCAATTCAACCCTCACCTTATATAAATGTTGAACTTCCAGCTACCGTTAGAATAATTATAAGTAATTTACGCTAGCCATAGAAAAGAATACTAGACGGGGCCTGCTGGTGCATCCATTCATTCTGATTACGATATTATAATAATAGGTAGTATGTGTAATGTACATATTACGGTAGATGTGATTAATTGAAAATTATCAATAATTATCGATCAATAATTATTTTCAATAAAACACATTTACCGTAGCATATAATATATACGTATATATACATATATATATACGTACTTGACAAAATATTATAATGATGCAATTAATGACGTTATAATAATATTATGAATTTATAACGTATAATATTATGTGATTTATGAAACATATTCTAAAAATATTTTTTTATTTTGTCCTACTTGCCACCATTAGTGACCTAGAAAAAAGTCCCAGTGTTGACCAAAAAGGTGTGGACAGCGAGAAGTACCCGTAAAATTATGTCACCTACACTAGTGCTTGACATAGTCGATAAATTGCTATCGAGGACGAATGAAAGAACAACGAGTTTATGATAGTCTGACAATAAATATTCAAATACGATTTTGAAAATACGGTTTTTTTTTATATGGGTTGGCCGAGCTGTTGATGAAACCAGATGATAGCTTGTCAGACGCGGATACTATTACTATTTAGTGCTACTATTAAGTTGCTGATAAGCTTATCCCCGCCATTCAGTAGGCTTGATTTTGCCTTTTAGTTAATATTAGGTCCTTACATAGGAAATTGGCATTTTGTACGGGAGGAATATATTATAGTATTTTTTTTTTTTGTAAATTATATTTAATTAATCAAAGTATGCACCGTTGTTATCTATGCATTTTGGCCATCTCATGGGTAGTTCATGAATCCCTTTAGTAAAAAAACCATGGGGGCGAGTATCAATAAACTCTTTGAAGGCGGTTTGGACTGCCACATCGGAGTTGAATTGTTTTCCTTGTAAGAAGTTGTACAAATACCGGAAAAAATGGTAATCTGTTGTAGCGAGGTCCGGAGAGTACGGTGGATGTCGCAGACATTCCAATTGTAGCTCATCTAACTTAGTGGTTGTTTGTTGTGCAGTGTGTGGTCTTGCGTTGTCGTGAAGCAGCAGTGGCCTAGAGCGTTTGACTAATCTCGGTTGTTTAGCAGCTAGTTCTTCCTTCATGGTTTGCAGTTGCTGATAATAGATATCTGCCGTAATCGTTTGGCCAGATTTTAGAAAGCTGTAGTGAACGACCAAACACGCACAAGTATCTTTTTCTGAGTCAATTTTCGTTTAGGGGAAGATTCGGCTGGGACTCCAGGGTTCAGCCATTGCGACAAGCGCTTCTGATTATCGTACAGTATCCACTTTTTATCACAAGTAATGATTCGATTTAAAATACCTTCATTATTGTGTCGGTTGAGCTCAATTTATGCTCAATTTATGAGGTACACATCGTTAAATTTTTTTTAATTTCCCGATTTGGTTCAAGTGTATTAATACAGTTTTATCGATATATGTCATTTATTTTTATCGATATTATTATACCTACTTAAAACATTGTCAAGCCCTAGTAAATTTGACTTTGACGTAAATAATCCAGGTAATTTAGATAGGTGTTTTTTGTTCGTGGTGTATAATACTTCATGACCGTTTATTAAATATAGTCGGATTAAGTTGGATATATTTTTTCAATTAATATTAAATTTTGGTATAAATAGCTGTATTAATAAAGAAAAATTAAACTTACAAGTGAAAAGAAACATTAGTTGCTCGACCACTATAACTTTTACACCATTTAACTGCACGTTTCGTCATTTTTTTAAATATGTTTTTCTCCCGATGGTGTACGAACGACTGTGACAGTAAAACTACAACGATGTCCGATGTTTCATGGTATTAACCTGCGGGGTATTAGGCGAGAACGGAATGAAGGCGCGTCCAGTGGTTAATTCGTTCAAGATATCAGTCTTCTGGTTACTATAGTACAGGGTCTGCCTAGTTTGAGACCAGATGACCGTGTGTGCAAGTTGTCCCATATTATAAAAAAAAAACCATAACGAATTAATCTACCTCTCTTGCGGACATACCGGTACAAGCAGCAAAACACACAAGAAACTTGACTTGACCACTTAAAGTTCAAGTAGTAAAAAACGTAAAGAAAATAGTTATAAATATTTTACATTATCCATAAAATAAAACATTATTAAAGTATGTATTAATCTATTAATACATTGAATTAAATAAAATTTTATATTTGTTGCATATAAAATTTTACATAGTTTATTTATGATTTTTCATGAGTTACTATGTTCCAATGGAAATTTGCCCATGTAGGCCATAATAGGCATGTAAATTATGTATGTCTTTCTAAGTATTTAAACTCGGCGATTTTGTAGTGAAAGTTATTATTACCTTACTATTGTGTGAAAGTCACCTGAAGTCAAAATGAAGATTGTAATGATTTTGTGTAAGTATATTAAAATTACAATACTACATATAGAATAGACACTGTAATCCGGCCAACCAAACGGGTCTTCTTGATCGACCGAGATTGAGCTCTCCACGAGCCCCGCTTCTATGGGATATTACCTTTTTTTTATGATAGTGAGTGACAAGACGAGCAAATCAGGTGCCTGATGTTAAGCATCATGATTGCCCATATCAGACACAGTGACACCCAGTGTTTTGAAATTCATAATCTGTGCGGCACTGCACTGCGCCTGTCACCCTGAGATATGAGTTGTTGAATCTCATCATGCCCAGTAATTTCGCTGGTAACATTGCCCTTCATACCGGAATACAGTAACGTTTGCACATTACTACTTGGCGGATAAATAACTGGCAAGGGTGTGGTACTTCCCCAGGCGGTACCCTGCAAAAGAGGCCTACCACTACAAAAACCTCACGCACACTCTTGCATGTGCACTAAACTCCTTGTGTGCAGTGTCTGTGTAGTAGGTAGTTATAGCGCGGCTTTTGTATGGGATTGAGTCGAGTGACCGGGATGTGGCGGCGTAGTGGGCGCATGCTATATTGTCGATCATTTGGATTTTCCCATTAGGAATTATCTCAATAACTGCCTGGAGTCTGGAACTGTGCCTGATAGATGGCAATAGGCTCGCCCGCTATTACATGAGACCTATAACATAGCAGTTATCCTGACTTCTGTCGTACTTATATATTCTACTAGAGTTTGGGTGGTGCGCGAGCTGCGAGCAGCTCGCGAGATGTGCTTTCCTTTGCTTTTGGTGGGTGAATACCAAAAAAATTAGTTTTTTTTGGAATCAAAACCTCAAAATATCACCGTATACAAAAAATCATCCAAATCGGAGCGACTTTGTAAATAGCCGCCATCTTGGATTATTTCCAATTTCAACCCACATTTCATCACCGACCTCGTACATTTTTGTTCAAGAACCACCTTCCCATCTCTTTTACTTTAGGAGTTATAAGGAAGTGCATTTTAGCATCCGCCATATTGGATTTCAAAATATAACGTAAAATTGTCCCAGGGTTTTAAACATTTTCGTCTAAGGAACCATACCTCCAAGTCTTTTAGTTTCCGAGATCCGTAGACCAGTTCCAATTACAGAAGGTGCGCTGTTCGCTTCGCAGCAAGCTGCTCGCGTGGTACACTCGCGGAACGCTCGCAGCTTTGCTGCTCGCGTACCAGCTCGTGCCACCCCCAGTACGACTACAGAGGGTGCGCTGTGCGCTTCGCAGCAAGGTGCTCGCGTGGGTACACTCGCGGTACGCTCGCAGCTTTGCTGCTCGCTTACCAGCTCGTGCTATCTCCAGTACGACTACAGAGGGTGCGCTGTGCGCTTCGCAGCAAGCTGCTCGCGTGGGTACACTCGCGGTACGCTCGCAGCTTTGCTGCTCGCGTACCAGCTCGTGCCACTCCCAGTCCGACTACAGAGGGTGCGCTGTGCGCTTCGCAGCAAGCTGCTCGCGTGGGTACACTCGCGGTACGCTCGCAGCTTTGCTGCTCGCGTACCAGCTCGTGCCACTCCCAGTCCGACTACAGAGGGTGCGCTGTGCGCTTCGCAGCAAGCTGCTCGCGTGGGTACACTCGCGGTACGCTCGCAGCTTTGCTGCTCGCGTACCAGCTCGTGCCACTCCCAGTCCGACTACAGAGGGTGCGCCGTGCGCTTCGCAGCAAGCTGCTCGCGTGGTGGCACTCGCGGTACGCTCGCAGCTGCGCTGCTCGCGTACCAGCTCGTGGCCGCCATCGTGGATCCAAAAAACTATTCCAAATTTGAAATCAGAACCCCCGAAAACCCCCGAATCCAAAATTTCATCCAAATCGAAGCAACCCAGTACTCGGCCGCCATCTTGGATTTGAAAAAAAAAAAAAAAAAACCGGTCTCCCCTCCCCATCATATTTCCAAAGAAACCGGTCACCCATCCCTTTTGCGGCGAGAGTGTCGAGCCTCGAATCGAAATTTTGTATGGCCGCCATTTTTTTTTTGTATGGGCGCCATCTTTTTTTTCGCGCCATCCATCTCATACCAGGGTCCCGAACAATGTTTGTTTTACGGCGTAACGGAAAATGTGCACTGAATCGGCGGGCCGTCGAGGTGTTCCAGGAGAACAGCCCCCCACACCCCCCCACGTATTTAATGGAGGGTACTCGTAAAGTCTATTATACGATGGCATAGAAAAATCTCACCCCCCCTCGACCCCCCGACCCGTAACCCCGATCATATGTGAGTGAATGAGTCAGTGGACATCGAGCTATATATTACCAGGCACGCTCGCGCCTTCGGCGCGAGCCTATCCTATAAACGTAGAGAATATCCTATAAACGTATGATAGTATAGACTATATACTGACCATACTAATATTAGAAACGCGAAAATGTCTGTTTGCTACCTCTTCACACTTAAACCGCTGAACTGATTTAGATTAGAAACTTGATACACAGATAATTTGAGCCACGGGAAAGGACATAGGGTAGTTTTATCCCAGAAATCAGTCTTTAAGGGTGTGAAAAGGGACGTGGTTGATTGTATGAGGAATCAATAACCGCTGAACCGATTAAGCTGAAATTTGGTATGTAGATAGCTTAATTTCTGGAATAACACATAGAAGGTTACTTTTTATCCCGAGATTCCCACGGGAATCGACTGCCTCGGTGGCGTAGAGGGCGCATGCTCGACTGCCATTCAAGAGGTCCCGGGTTCGATCCCCAGGTCAGGCAAGTGTTAAATATTGGATTTTTTCATTAGGAATTATCTCAATAACTGCCTGGAGTCTGGAACTGTTCCCGGTAGATGGCAATAGGCTCACCCCCTATTACATGGGACCAATAACATACTGGCGAAATGTGGGTGTATCTACTATGGGACTGAGTCCTGGGTACACCTCTGCCTACCCCTTCGAAAAAGGCGTGAATGTATGTTATGTTATTCCCACGGAAAGGAAACTACGGGGGTAAAGAATAATAACTTTTACTACGTAAAAAGCGACACTATACCTCCCCCCGCCATTTTATTGTCGCCTGCGACCGAGGAGTACACGAGGAGTATCGCCATGCTTACTTCACCCGGTTGTCAGTGCTCGCTGCGTACGCGTATGATGAAATTATAATTTCTTATTAAAATAGTGCGTTATAGTTCTGTGTATGGGTGTTTAGAAAACAAGCGTTCAAACAAGAATCAAAGATTTTTTAAGTTTAAGCGAGGAAAAGTCTATATGTTATCTAATTTAACTTGATCAATGACAGTTGAACAAAAATCATTTTTTTGGTTATATTTTCTAAAATTAGGTACTTAAATGGTATCTTATCGGGTAATTTAATATTTAATTGATAAATTAAGAACCCTCTTAGACTTTTATTTACGGATATATGGCCAAAAAATAAATTTTTGGTTAGCTGTCATTGATCAAGCTATATTCGACAAAGTGTAGAACAATATGTAGAACACAAAAAAATATTATTGTGTTCTACATAATAAGTTTCCTTTTATATCAATAAACGTACGCAATTTAGTCGATACAATCCTTACCACTAGCGGACGGTGACGCGACGGCCCTATAGGCCTATATTATAGTTCACGCACACATTTGAAGCATGTACACACGTTATGTGTTCTATGTAGTAGTAGTAGTAGGCTATTAAACGCGAGCCTTTGTATGAAGTGACGGGGGCCTGACGCGGGTGAAAACGCGGGGCACAGCTAGTAGTGAAATAATTTTGTGATTATTCCAGTGGCCTTTATAGCAATGACATGGGCAGCCCCTTCATATGACGCGGTGCATCTGTGCGCGCACGATTTACATCCATACTCACATGATAGCCTCGACCAAGGAGTGATAGCGTTTCATCCAACCAACTTAAGAAGATTTCCAGATGAAGATCAAACAACATTCACACCAAGACTTGGTTAATTACATGTGAATACTGTAAGTCCAGGCTAAAATAATTGTAAACAAAGATGTTATGTAAAAAATATTGCTAAGTACAGTGCTTATATCTTATCTGTTAAGAGTCGCTAGTTAAGAATTTGGTAATGACGATCTTAAATACTGGCAGTTAATAGGCTGTAGTTCCAATTTTGTCCACCTGCACTGCTATATTGGCGGCACTTATAATCGCCAAGTCGGGGCAAACAGCCTGACCATATACAGCTTGTTTCGAAACCATTCGCGACGCTTTCAACCTCACAACTTCCTTGTGCATAATCTTTGTTTACAATAGATTGTCAGCTGTGTACATACGTCTTCATGAAATTTGGAGGAGGTGGACGGGGTGCACCTCAAAAATAAAATTCTATATTTATAATAATAAAGTACATATATAATGAAAATGTATTTTTATTTGTACCTACGGAATGCAAATAATGTGTTAAGTATAACATAAATGTAAGAAGTCTTGCCACACCTTTGTAACATCTACAAAGACAACTGAGATCACAAGATACCCCGTGCCCGTTTGGTAGGATTTTACTGTAGTAGCAAAATCTTATCTGTTTAACAGAGTGTGAGTCGGAACCAAGTCGGAATTAGACTTATTTGATTGATTATTTGGAGCTCAATCTCTCAGTACAAACAAAAAACTTGTATGCGCGCTGATAGAGGTTGCCCCACCCCAGCCACTGAGCACAACGGAAATGAAGTCTGAGGTGTGATATCAATCATAAGTTCCGATGTATCATAAGAACCGACGCCAAAGCTCTGTTAAGTTATCTGAATTTTTTTATTATCGTGTCAGCCAAGGTTTAAAGACCAAAAAAGCATAAAACAAGTGTTTTTGCCTTTACAACATTAACTTGTACTGTAAACATTTGAAAATATTTTAAATTCTGAGATAACAAAATCCAGCTAACCGTATTTAAGCATCCTAATCTTAACTGAAATAATTAAATTTAAACTTACCCCATCAATAATCTGGCAGAAGTGCACCTCCACGGAAGCGCTGTCAACATTGGGGTGCAAGCTTGAAGAGTGGAGGAGAACGGAAACCTTCTTGGAACGAATCTTGCTTGCTCTGTACCCGAACACAAATAACATGGAGTCTATGACGTTACTCTTGCCACTTCCGTTCGGCCCTATTATTGAGGTGAAACTCTGAAAATGAAAAAGATCAGGATAATTTAAAAAAAATTTATTTTAGTAATTTCCTATCCCAATACCTAATCCCACTAATCATCTCAGCTGTAGGCTGTAGTCCACTGCTGAAAATAGGCCCTTATAGATTTCCTGTTTCCATATAGTAGTTTTTTTGTTCCTGCAGACTTTATTAGATATTCTGTCCATCATGTGGATGGACATCCTATGCTGTGTTTGCTGGTCTGTGGTCTCCATTGAAGAACCTTACACCCCCATTGGCCATCAGTTCTAAATGCTATGCCACATGCCTATATGCAAGTTTGGGTACATGGTTTTTTACATCATATTTTGATGTGATTTATACATAAGGTTTTATTCTAGAAATATACACAGGTTACGTTTCCAGTCCAGTTCCAGTAACAACAAGTGTAAATGTGTTTGTCTCCAAAACTAAAGAACTGATTTAGTGGAATTTATATAGGTAAAAGAGATCCTAGAACACCAAATTATAGGAATGGATGTGTGTATTTATTATAAGACTGTCATCATATGAAAATTAAGTAGGTACAGGAACCTGGTAGATAGGTATTTTAGATTAGGTGACTCCACAGGCCACAGCTAGTATCATATGCTATTACCTTATGGAAAGGCCCTAAGTCCTGAACCCCGGCGTAACTTTTGAAGTTAATATTTCTAATGTATTTGATGACCAGTCTCGGGCCATTAGCGTCAAAAGTAAGCGCCGGTTTCGGCGGAGGTGGTATGTATATATCCCCGAGACGAACTCCACCGCTCTCATCATCAGAGAAATGATCCATTTCATTTGCATCTTTATTAATTGATTCATTTCCCTCATTTTCAGTGTTGGCGGGAACTTCGTCAACTTCCATCGGTTCTTCGTCGCCTTTCCTCTTTTTAGCTTTGTGTTCTAAACGCATTTTGGCCGCCACTTGTGTTTGTGCTAGTATCACTTTTTAAATTGTATTCACTGTCACTGGGGACTGGGAAAACACTGTAGTATTCAATTCAATTCTTATTTGGTGGCTTGAGTTACAATATAATAATTTATCAAAAGCACAAGACAAAATCAGACAAAATGACCGTTGTGTTTTGCAAAATTGTTTATTTTTTTGACAAATGACAGCGACAAATTTATGTCAATGTCAGATTTAAATAAAATCCACAGGCTAGAAGAGAATGAATATTATCCGCAGATAGCCAAAAATCGTAGGGCCCCATGATTCGCTTGACATCGGTGATTGGTGACGAAACTTACGAATATATTCAAAAGCATTTATTGGTTAATTTCCATCGTTTGATGTCCAATCTCCCAACGTGATATTGGCAAAGTTGTGGTGTTATAAACACTTTCACAAGCCACAAAATAAGAATTGAATTGAATTGAATTGAGCACCTAAGCTCTCGATTACCCGCTAAATTGATGAAGGCGAACGATTGCAGTCCTGGGAAATTCATGCAATTCTTTAGTTTATTTCATTTTTAACGGGTAGTAATTGGAGGAGATTTGCAAGAGAATTGATCATAATATGTACAAGTGACTGGCCGGTTGGCTCAGCCGGTAGTGCCACTGGCTTTTGAGCCGTAAGTCCCAGGTTCGATCCCCGGCCAGGTCAACTATTTGTGCGTATGAGCATGTATGTTTGATCTTGTCTGGTTTTTAAAAACGTATATACGTATGTATATCATAGTATAGGTATGGAGTAATAGTTATTATTCTGGTACAGTCCCGGTAGCACAGTGACCAGGGAAAACGAAGTTCCAGGGGGTTAGAACGTGACAGTAGATATGAAATGTTCGGGCGCGAAAGAGACAAAAAACGAGGAAAATGAGTTATCCCCGTGCTAGGCGGGCTGGTTTCTAGCCTAGTTTGGGACCAGCATGACTGTGTGTGAGTTGTCCTATATTTACAAATAATAATAATATATGAAAATGTGTTATTTGAGAGTGATACGCGTGACCATTCCAGAGCGGGTAATTGACTCGACTCTAGGAGTGCTTGGGCCGCGAGACCGTGGCTCCTGCCTTGGTCCTGCCTCACAGAACACATATACAAGTCCTGCCTTGACTTGAACCGGGGTCACAGCATTGGCGGCTGTGGGTGGGGGCGGCCGCTTTGTCTTGAGATGTTTCCTCTTGATGCGCGGCAACGTGAACCATTTATATTTTTGGTAGGAAATCGAACAAGCCTCTGGCAAATTTCCATCAATTTACTAGAGGTACGACTTTAGACTGGACAAGTTTTTAAATCGCTCTGAGTTTGACTTGACTTTTAGAACTCGCTCAAGATTTAAACTTATTTATTATACTTTAATGCCGTGGAGTTACCGGCTTTAGAATAGTGCTCCACCCTCTCTACCCGTGGTTGCTGTAAGAGCCGGCTAAGGGTTAACAGATCCAGAGGACGGGCAGCAGCGTCCTCTGCAGAAACCATCGAACTGCGCTCGACAACCCACCTGCCAAGCGTGTTGAGTATTGGCAAAACCCCCCTTTATGGGGGAGGCCTATGTTCAGTAGTGGATTACCAACGGCTGAGATGATGATGATGATTATACTTCAAACTGGAAATACATTCGTGTAGGTCCATATAAAAAGAAAAAAAAACAAAACAAAACCTGACTTGGAAATGTCAACTGTCAAACCTTTCACAAAAAATACAGAAATTTTAAAGGAACAAAATATGGCGAACCGCACCGTGAAGGACGCGAAATCAATTCGCGGCACAAATCCCCAGTATTTAATAGAGAAAATCATCAGATCCCGAATTTACGATTCGAAATATTGGAAAGAAGAATGTTTTGCGCTAACAGCGGAGTTAGTAGTCGACAAGGCTATGGAGTTACGATACATTGGAGGCGTGCACGGCGCCTTCATATACCCCACACCATTTCTGTGTTTAGTTTTGAAAATGCTTCAAATTCAACCAGAAAAGGATATCGTCGTGGAATTTATAAAGAACGAGGAGTTTAAATACGTGCGTGCATTGGGTGCATACTATATGAGACTCACAGGAACGTCAGTGGACTGTTACAAGTATTTGGAGCCTCTTTACAATGATAATCGGAAGTTACGGCGGCAAAATCGTGAAGGGCAATTTGAAATAGTTCATGTAGATGAATATATCGACGAGTTACTTAGAGAAGAGAGACTGTGTGATATAATTCTGCCTAGAATACAGAAGCGGCATGTTTTGGAGGAAAACAATGAGTTGGAGCCGAAAATATCTGCTTTAGACGATGATTTGGATGAAGACATGCCGTCAGATGAAGAGAATGTTGACGGAGAAGCCAAAGAAAATAGACGAGAGAAAGATAGGAGGGATAGAGATAAGAGGAGAGACAGGTAATGGCTAATTATAGTTAACTAGCTGAGCTAGGCTGTGCCCCGCGGTTTCACCCGCTTAGTCTTCGTTCCCGTGGTAATATCGGGATAAAAACTACCCTATGTGTTATTCCAGGATCTAAACTGTCTACATCCTGAATTGCAACCCAATCGGTACAGTAGTTTTGGTGTGAACAAGTAACAAACATACATCTATCCATCCTGTTCTGTCTCGATTGCCTTGGTGGCGTAGAGGGCGCATGCTCGACTGCCAATCAAGAGGTCCCGGGTTCGATCCCCAGGTCAGGCAAAGATTTAAATACTGGATTTTTCCATTAGGATTTATCTCAATAACTGCCTGGAGTCTGGAACTGAGCCGGTAGATGGCAATAGGCTTGCCCCCTATTACATGGGACCAATAACATACTGGCGAAATGTGGGTGTACCTACTAAGGGACTGAGTCCTGGGTACACCTCTGCCTATCCCTTCAGGAAAAAAGGTGTAAGGACAAACCTAAGGAACCTAAGAAAGGTGTTCAAACTCTTCTCCTCAGGATCACAGGAAGGCAGAAGAGAGAAGATCAAAATATTCCCTCTGCAAACAGTAATATTGTTTATAGAGTCTTTTAATGATGTCTTTTAATTGGTTTCACCTATTTAGTTTTTGTTCCCGTGGGAATATCAGGATAAAAATACCATATTATGTGTTATTTCAGGGTCTAAACTAAGTAGTTTAGTTACAAGTTTCTTGTGCGTTCTTCTTGTAGAGGTATCTTTCCGAACGCACGGTAGACTCAGTACTGTATCTTCATTGACGTACAAAAGTGTCAGATTATGACCTATTTGAATAAATCTGTTTGAGTTTGAGTTTAGTATTGGCAAAGAGCAAAGAGTAACAAATATCCATCCAGCCATCCTCACAAATACTTTTGCATTTATAATATTAGTAGAACTAGTAGGAAGTAGGATATTTTTTTTTATTTTTTTTATTTTTATGATAGTGAGTGACAAGACGAGCAAATCAGGTGCCTGTTGGTAAGCATCATGATTGCCCATATCAGACACAGTGCCACCGTGTTTTAAAATTCAAACTTCTGCGCGGCACTGCACTGCGCCTGTCACCCTGAGATATTAGTAGTTGAATCTCATCATGCCCAGTAATTTCGCTGGTACTTTAAAATGTACTTTAAAATGTGTGCCGTGGCAGGGGCCGGCCAAGCGCCAGATCGGGTTCTGCCATGTTATTAATTTCAGAGCAACCCAACTTCTGTAGACTAGGTTTGTCTTCTGACATTTATGGTTTTGGACACAGTTATTATTGTAGTAATAATATAAAATTTTAGCTGTATTTATTAAAGATGTATATATTAAAGTGATGATATAAAATTTTATAGCTGTATTCATCAAATTTAAAGTGGTATTAAACATCCCTTTAAGTTTTCTGCTGAGCTTGAGATTTGATTCATAATTTAATGAGTAACAATCGCGAAAACCTAATAAGAAATCGCTATACAGCGATTTGTCGAGCCCGACATGGATCTAGTGGAAATAGGGTATGTCTATTAAAAAATATTTTTATCCTTATTTCATTTCAGATCAAGAGACCGCGACAGAAGAGACAAGGACCGCAAAAGAGAACGTTCACGTAGCAGAGACCGTGATCGCCGCCGCGAGAGAGATAGAGAGAGGGAGAAAGACAGAGAAAGGGAGAAAGATAGAGAAAGGGATCGCGATAAGGAGAGAGATCGAATAAGGGAGCCGCGGGAGAGGGACAGGGATAAGGACAGGAGGGAGAGGAGAGAAAGAGATAGGGGACGATATTAGTTTTAAGCATTTTAACTTAGTAAAATTAAGATGGATTGTCTACTTTGTTGTTTTATTTAAAACAATTTATTAGTAATACCTAGGGAATTTCGCTACGCTAAGTATATTAAACTAAAATGACAAATCTACATAAAAATTAATTTAAAAACAAGAGCTATCTCCTGTGATTATGGAGGTAACAAACTAAAAAGTTGTGTCAACAAAGTTTACTAACTAGAAACACATGGCGCCACCTAGTGCCCCGTAACGAAATTGCAGTTTACTCACAACGGGCATCAGTGTGGGTCGTTAGGACAAATTTGTACTTGCCGCGGTAAAGAGAAACTAAAATTAAAGGAACGTAGGTTACTTCACTATGAAAATATCAGGATATAAATTTATAGAATGAGTTTAATGAAAATATAATAAAAAATAATAATAATATGAGATAACGCCATCTAGCGTCGAGTAGCAAGAATTACAACTAATTTAAATGACTAAGTACGGAAGTTTCACTTAGAATATCGTCATCTCGTGGTAAATCAAGGTCATACCCACAAAATTCTTATAGTAAGTTATCCGAATACAAAGTTATCATCCGCATTTTAAAAGGGGCTTCTATAAAAAAAAACATTTCTAATTGATACATTTATTAAAAATATGTACTTATTGCTATTAAATGTAACAATAATTCCACAAAAATAATCTCTGTACAGAACAATTTCACTTTAGCTACATTTGATTTGAAATATCTAAGTACTTTACTATTTACAATCAATTTTACACATTAGGTACTATATAATAAATACCAATGAGATGTATATTTTACTAATTACAAGACATTTCTCGTTATTTGTACATTTTAGGATCATATACTGATATTTATAACACTGCTTTGTCTTATTTAGGTTGATCAATGACATTTGAATAAAAAAAATTTTTTTGGCCATATTTCCGTAAATTCATTTCTATGAGTGTTATTAATTTATCAATTGAATATTAAATTACCCGATAAGGTAACATTTATATAACTAATTTTAGGAAATATGACCAAAAATTTATTCTTATTCAGCTGTCATTGATCAAGCTACATAAATAAGACAATATAGTAACATTGATTGACTGACTGCTTCGGTAGCGTAGTGGTCGCAAGCGCTACTGCTGTTCATGAGGTCCCGGGTTCGATCCCCACGTCAGGAAAAAAGTGATATTGGATTTATCATTAGGAATTTTCTGAAAGACAGCCTGGAGTCTTTTACTATGCCATCATAGCTATAGGCTCGCTTCATTTCATGGGATATAAAACATAACAGGCGAAGCGTAGGTGTACCTATAATGGGGCCGAGCCCTGGGTACACCTCTGCCTACCCCTTTGGGAAAAAGGCGTGATGTTATGGTAAGATGTTATTTTATCTTTGTTACTAGCTGTGCCCCACCGTTTCACCCGCGTAGTCATCGTTCCCGTGGGAATATTGGGATACAAAGTACCCTATGTGTTATTCCAGGGTCTAAACTATCTACATGCTGAATTTCAGCTCAATCGGTTCAGTAGATTTAGCGTGAAAACGGAACATACACACACAAAATTACAGCGTTATTTTTTTTGTGCCATCTAGATGGCGCTGGAGTCGAGTTTGAACTCGCTTGCGTTTTGTTCACCTGTTAAGCAACAAACGAAATTTTTTACATTGTACTGAGAATTGAGATAGTATTATACATAGTATATATAACATTATATATATATAGATAGTATTATAACATTATAATACTATACCTATATTAATATATAGGTATAGTATTATAATGTTTGGCATAAAGCAATATTATTATTTTAAAGTTTTATGACGTCTGAAATAACCATACAATTTTAAATATTATGTACATTTTTATAGCTACGTTAATAAATAATTGTTGTTCTTTATGAGGATTATGTTTTCCATAATAGGCTAGAATCTAGAAAGTATAATTTTCAACACATTAAAAATAGGTAGAACGATGTACTTTTAAGCCTGATTTACACGAATTTAGTAGTTATGTAGTAACTTAAATATTGCATGTAAATAGTTCAACTTTTCTATGTATGTGTCTGTGAAATCGTAGCTCCTAAACGAATGGAAGCTGTATGAAGATTATAAGCTCTTTTGTAGCGGCTGAAGATATATGAGCAAGTATATCTGACAGCCTCGTTAGCTCAGACGGTAGTAACTCTGCTTTCTGTGCCGCAGAGTGGCCAGATCAAACATTTTGTGTGCATGAACAAGTCTGTTTGATCTGTGTCTGGGTGTTATAAGCTTATATAAGTATGTATATCAGTCATCTGGTTACCATAGTACAGGCTTATAGCCTAGTTATGGGACCAGATGACCGTGTGTGGAAGTTGTCCCATATTATTATTATTTATTGTTATTATTGTAAGTTCCAGTGGTCCGATTGTAACCTCGGTCTGATGCTGCATCGTCATGTTCAGATAAGCAAGAAGTCAAATATATCGTGTTTGGCCTCGTTGCACTCGTATCAATGAATATGACATCATGATGGAGCAGAAAGAAGAGGTGGATGGGTTTTTTAATTTTTTTTAAATTATTTAATTTTGCACTTGTGTGTTTTTTTTTTATGATAATGAATGACAAGACGAGCAAATCAGGTGCCTGATGGTAAGCATCATGATTGCCCATATCAGACACAGTGCCACCCAGTGTTTTAAAATTCGACATTCTGCGCACTGCGGCACTGCACTGCGCATGTCACCCTGAGATATGAGTTGTTGAATCTCATCACGCCCAGTAACTTCGCTGGTAACATTGCCCTTCAGACCGGAACACAGTAATGATTGCACATTACTGCTTGGCGGATGAATAACTGGCTTCCCCAGGCGGGCCCCTGCAAAAGAGGCCTACCACTACAAAACTTGTCTGTTATATAGGTGCGCCTTAACTTGATAGGTACTTATGAACACTTTAAGTTGCTACTTAACTAATAAACGTCGTGTATATCGAGCTTTATAGTATAACATAGTTCGTTAAGGGCGCCAGTTGTAGGTATTGTGCGGGCGCCATTTGTAACACAATAAAATCAGATCTAAAGGTTCTGAAGAGCTACTCTTCAAATTAATGTATATAAATAGCGACTCTGGTTACGAAGCTATAAAGTGCAATTCAGCTCGCACCACGCTAATAACCTAAAGTTATATTTACCTACAAATTGCCTCTCTTTATATATTTATTTCGCGTATCTCTTTAGCTTTTCTCCCTTTCTAGCCCATTGTTCTTGTACCGTCTTATTACAAGCTCGGACTACTTGTAGCTTCATACCTATAACGCGCCTGGTAACAAATTGTTGCAACTGGCGCCCAAAACTAATTGTTGCACTCGAATGAGTTGAAATAACAAAATATACACATCACATTTTTAACAATTAAAACAAGAAATTGATGTTATCATTTATCACATATTTAACAATCCTAATCCTATCCTAATCCTAATCCTATCCTAATACTATTATAAAGGCGAAAGTTTGTAAGTATGGATGTATGTATGGATGTTTGTTAATCTTTCACGCCAAAACTACTGAACCGATTGGGCTGAAATTTGGTACGTAAGTAGCTTAGACCCTGGAATAACACATAGGGTACTTTTTATCCCGATATTCCCACGGGAACGAAGACTACGCGGGTGAAACCGCGGGTCACAGCTAGTATCTAATATTAGCTTAGCTTGAGCAAGCATAATATATTTCTTTAAATTTGCTATGAAAGCTTATATAATAATATTATAATGACTAAGCTATAGAGATTATTATAATTTAAAATGGTCTTAACTTCACAGAATCTACAAATTACCCTGTCTTTAAATTCCATGATATTTTTTTAAACTCTACAAATTATTTTGTGTTGAAAAAATTTCATAACCTTGCTAGCTTAGTTTGAACACGGAAATTGGAACTTTGTTTTACGATTTACTGCATTAATTAACGCTTTAGGACTCAGCTTTGCAGGTACATATTTAATGTTAATCAATTGCTTATTAAACTTTTAAAATTTCCATAATATTATTTTATAATTTGATTTTTTAATCACTTTCAATATATTTAACACTTTCAATATTTTCATCACTTTTAAAATTTTCAATTTTCATCACGAGGGTTTATATTAAGCGATGTATTAATATTTTAATATTATCACGTGATTAACTATCCGCTTAGAAGGTTTTATAATATTATTGTTTCCCTAACATGTTCACCACTCGCCTTACTTGCAATTTCCTTACTTTGTATTTATCACTTTCTATATTTTCACCTCTTTCAATTATCATCACAAGGTTTGTTCTTAAGCGATGTACTAATATTATCACGTATCTGCGCATGCTAGCAGGTTTCTTTTGTAATTGTTTATCTAACATTTTCACCACTTGCAATTTCCTTACTTTGTATATTTATCACTTTCTATATTTTCACCTCTTTCAATTATCATCACAAGGTTTGTTCTTAAGCGATGTACTAATATTATCACGTATCTGCGCATGCTAGCAGGTTTCTTTTGTAATTGTTTATCTAACATTTTCACCACTTGCAATTTCCTTACTTTGTATATTTATCACTTTCTATATTTTCACCTCTTTCAATTTTCATCACTTGGGTTTCTATTAAGCGATGTATTGATATACTCTCGAAGAGTGTTGATTCTCTGCTAGAAGGTAGGTGCATTCATGATAAATATCCTCTGTTCTTCCTTCTTTATCCATCTGAGTAGTCGATCCACTGCTCTGATCGCTTGATCCTTTTCCATTAAGGAGTCAAATGTTACGTACAACTCGAAGCCATTTGTTACCTGAAATTTTTTATATTACTATAAATTTTATTTGAGTAATAATCCAGAAAGGTTTTATTATAATATTATTAAAAAGACCGGAAAGATTACCAAAATGTAACCTCTATGTGTTATTCCAGGGTCTGACCTATTTACATACAGAGTTTCAGCCCAATAATTGGTTCAGTAGTTTTAGTGTGAAACGGGAACAAAAATACATATGAAAAACAGCGCTTGATGGCGCTGGAGTCGAGTTTGAACTCGCTAGCGTTTTGTTCATCTGTTGCATATTGTTCTGAGATTTGAGATTTAATAATATACAGTATAATATTACCCAGGGGTCGGCAAGTAATTTCAAATGGGACTTGGGGTCCATACACCCTTTAATTAGCACACTTCTTTTACATTTGCAACTGTTTTGCTAAAAAAACACAACACAACTTGCCTTAAATCGGGTAAAAAGGTCTTTTACTTCATCATCATCATCATATCAGCCATAGGACGTCCACTGCTGAACATAGGCCTCCCCCTTAGATTTCCATCCAGTCCGGTTGCAAGCGGCCTGCATCCAGCGTGCTCCTGCCGTCCTTATCAGATCGTCTGTCCACCTTGTGGGAGGACGTCCAACGCTGCGCTTACCAGTCCGTGGTCTCCATTCGAGAACTTTACAGCCCCATCGGCCATCATTTCTACGTGCTATGTGCCGCCCATTGCCACTTCAGCTTGCTAATCCGCTGGGCTATGTCGGTAACTTTCGTTCGTCTACGGATCTCCTCATTTCTGACTCGATCTCTCAGAGAAATCCCGAGCAAAGCCCTATCCATAGCTCGTTGCGCTATTTTGAGCTTACTGATAAGGCCCATAGTCAGGGACCACGTTTCAGATCCGGTAACACTGGTAACACACTGGTGGAAGTCCTTCGACTTGAGGCACTGAGGTATTTTGGACGAGAAGACATTGCGAAGGTTTCCGAACGGTTACTTACCCAAGCCAAAATAGTATCTTCGGAATTGGACCTAAATATCAGTTTTGCCGGTGTGGACGTACAATGAACTTTGGCGCAATATTTCCTATAGTTCTTTACATATTCTATGTCGGACATCTTCACAATTTTCTTCTCGCAGATGTCACCTCCTTCTTTATGCCTTAATCTGTAATAAATACAACAAAAATGTATAGTAATATTCAAGGGGGTGCATCTACCTCTGAAACTGAATAACATCAGAAAAGGAATTTTGAAATTCAGGAAAGAAATTGATGAATACCAACATTAATACAAAATTAATCTGCTAATTGGACAGCTTCATATGGAATATAGATTTTGTTACTTGAATTTCGTAACTATAATAATAAATAAATAAAAATAGTATATTTCAGGCTCTTAGCCTATATATGACGACAAAAATTTACATAAGAACATACAAAAATAATAGTAAAATAGTCCAGCAAATCTAAGAAGTATCGTTTGACATTTCATCCTTTCAAGCGTTGAGAGGCCTAATTTACATGTTCAGATGTGGACATCTTCCGGTTGATGATGACGAATCAAATACCATCTCAGAACTGACTAATTGTATTGATTATAATATTAATAAAGACATAGGACATTAATTACATAATTTATATTGGTATTAGTTTTAAGGCAAATGTTGCATGATACTGAATTATTAGCTTGACATGCGGTTCTAATAACTATTTACTGTACAACTTTTATACCATGTTAAAAGCAAATAAATGATTATTCTAAAAAAAAAGATTACTTAATTTACGGATATACGGCCAAAAAAAACATTTTTTGTTCAGCTGTAACATATCATCACTCACCTGTAATCCTGTAATCTGTCCAAACAAATAGGATCCGAAGTGAAGAGCTGCGCAGTGGATTTACACTTGTACATAAAATGCCTTATCTCTGCTATGCCAATGTGTTTCAAAGGATTTGTCGTAGGCAACTCTTGATTCCTATTTAAGGCGTCGTTTATAGCGACCAGACAGTTTGATCTGCGTAGCTTGTCTGCTATAGTGTGCTTAGCTTGAGATAATGTGAAGAATGCGTCCCTTTGCACTGTTAGTAGTAGAAGACAAGCTTGACAGTCTTCCGATATGTATGAAACGTGACCGTGGAGGAAGCCCCTGGAATAGAACATTTTGCAGGTAAAGGTGCCATTCGGTGGCTGACTGCATTCTGTAACGGTAAGTAAAGACTGGTAGCCATCCGACTAGTTTTATAAATATGAAGGTTTGTACGTTTGTTAGCATTTCACGGCAAAACTACTGAACCGATTAAGATATTATATTATATATACATATTTATATGAAGTTATATATATGGCTTAGGTCCTGAAATAGCTCATATCATAGCTATTAGCACTCCTTATTATAAATTCAAAAGTTTGTGAGGATGGATGTTTGTTACTCTTTCACGCCACTGAACCGATAGGGCTGAAATTTGGTATGTAAATATGTATGTGGTATGTAGATACCAAATTTCAGCCCAATCGGTTCAGTAGTTTCAGCGTGAAAGAGTAACCACCGTCCGTCCATCCATCCATCCATCCTCACAAACTTTCACAATAACAACAAATATTAGTAGAATTTTGACTTGGCGTTCTTTAAGACAACATCAATTTATTCATGAAAGTACGCTTTTATTTGTTTAAAACTAATAAAACCGTTTACGTTTTATGTGTATTTATAATTAGCTGAATTCATAAGCAATTCTTTACCTATTTTCACAAAAAATTGAGTTACTTAAATATTTTACTCAAAAATTTCATATAAAACTGGTAAAAAGTGATCCATACATTATATTATAGACAACTTTCACAACAATGCATTGTAGTTGTTTATACCGGTAAGACGTCAAAACGATTAAAAAATATGTAATATTCTTAACCACACACAGCAAAATTATAAAAACACATAAAACAACTCACGTTGAATCGAACTTGGGCAAACAAATCGGCGTCCAACTCTCAGCTGTTTTGAAACTCTCAGAACTCCTCACAAGATTGAACAGCAGATGTATATCCGATGGATGCAAAGTGTATTTCTTCATTCTAACTAAGGTTATCAGTTGGTTCCCTGCTATCATTATAGCGAAGACTAGATCTCGGATCTTGCTGCAGGTCGTTGTTATTGCATTCGTTATGTTTTCTCGCGCCTTTTCTGGGAGCGGTAAGCAGCGGACTGCACCTATGTAATAAACAAAATTTTAAGGTATCCCTTAGTAAGTATGGTGTGTAGGGTTCCATACCTAGATACTGCAAACATGTTATTAATAACAACTTTTTTTTATTATATGGTTTGTACTCAAAAGGAACTCTTTGTAGGATCACTTTGTTGTCAGTCTGTCAAGACACTTTTTAACGGGAACGCGTGGAGGTATCAAGTTGAGATTGATATCAACTACTCAGATCTGCGGTCCCTTGTGGCTGTATAAAAATCATACTTCTCAATTAACGCAATCAAAAGTTATTTTCATTTTGCTGCATATTTCCATACTTTGAGCAAGGAACTGCTAGATGGCGCTGTATGTTCTTAGTATCTAGGTATGGAACAGGGATGTTGCGAATATTCGCATCCGCATCCGCAAATGCGGAGCTTCCGCATAGATTTGGACATCTGCATCCGCAATAATCAATGCGGATTTTCATGTGGATGTAATACAAGTTGCGTCAAGAAAGAAATTGGGCGGGGCCGGCGAATGGCGCGTGCCGTTCGCACTTGACAATGACCAACGGGAGCGAAAAAATTGGTGACGAGATCCGACGCGTTTGTTGTGGTGCATCATTTGTTTCTTGTAAAGAAATCATTACGTATTGTGGTGCAGGGATGTTGCGAATATTCGCATCTGCATCCGAAATCCGCATCCGCATTCACATCCGCAGATGTGAAAAAATCGGCATCCGCAACATCCCTGGTATGAAACGCTACAACTATGCACACATACATATGGCTTAATAATAGTTAGCGCATTATTAAATAAAAACAATAAGATCTTGTTTATTGTCAAACTCGTGTAAGCCCAGCGGGCTTTGCCCGCTCGCAATTTCGAACTATAAGAGTTTTATACCAAAACTATGACGCCCTTTTGAATCCCTTAGAATAAGAGTATTCAAAAATTCTTTCTTAGCACACGTCCAGACAACTAAAAGAACCTACATTCCAAGTTTCAAGTGTCTAGGATCAGTGGTTTTGGCTCTGGGTTGAATGTCAGTCAGTGAGTCATTTAGGATTTTATATATAGTGAACACTAAAAACCTCTAGGGTACTTCCCGTTGACCATCATGAAATTAGGCAAGAAGCAAGGTCTATAGTAAAGGAATTAATCCCAATATCGTAAAAATTAACAAAAAAATATGTGATTATTAATTATTATAATATACTATATAATATATTATAGTTGCAGTAGTTTGCAACTAGATGACGCTGTATGTTCTTAGAACGCGGTAGCGTTTTGTTCCGGTATAAAGGTATGGAACCTTACACTAAGGCATACCTTCCAAGGTACCAGACCAAGGTAACCTACAATATACAGAAAGGCGGTTGATGGCAGAAGGCCTTACAACTTATTTCAGTCAACACATAGAAGCCGGAGAGTATTATTAAAATTAAAAGTATGTTTGGATAGAAAACTGTGTTTACCTAATAAAAAGGCTGGATCCTTTTCCATAAATATGAGCAAATGGTCAATAAGTCTCTCGGCGCCTGACAACAATCTCCTCAGGTCGTAGTTCCGTCGCTGCTCGAATATTCTATTCAGTTGCGTTAGAGTTAAAACTGATACTATTTGGTTAAATGCATACCTGAAAGTACATAAATAAGTGTTACTGTTCAATTCAACATCATAAACAGTAATGAGTCTACCGTGCGTTCCGAAATATACCTCTACAAGAACAACGCACGAGAAACTTGTAAGGCTTAATTTTTCTACTGATAGTTTAGCAATATCTGGTAATCTGTTGACATAATAGGATTAACTTTATATGGAGGCAACGATGAAATCTCTTGTGTGCGTCCTTGTGTTTGTATGTTTGTGTGTGTGTATTATCTGTACTTATAATACGACTGCCTCGGTGGCGTAGAGGGCGCATGCTCGACTGCCAATCAAGAGGTCCCGGGTTCGATCCTCAGGTCAGGCAGTGTTAAATATTGGATTTTTCCATGAGGAATTATCTCATAACTGCCTGGAGTCTGGAACTGTGCCCGGTAGATGACAATAGGCTCGCCACCTATTACATGGGACCAATAACATACTGGCGAAATGTGGGTGTATCTACTATGGGACTGAGTCCTGGGTACACCTCTGCCTACCCCTTCGGGAAAAAGGCGTGAATGTATGTTATGTTTATAATAAGGCCGGCGTAACTAGGCGAGTCTAAACATAAGCTCTGTGAATTTAAAGGCATGTAAACTCATGAAGAAAACTGTTATTGCCAGGTAAACAAATACAAAAACAAATGTATATTGTAAATGTAATGCTTAGCTCAATTCAACCATAATAATAACAGCTTCACTTGTCTTCGCTAAAATTCACAGAGCCTCTCCCCACCAACGTCGGCCGTATTTTACTTGTAAGATTAAAATCACACTTACGTTAACTGCAAGACGAGTTGCGTTTCACTCTCGTTGCTTTTAGAAACAGCAACCAGGATCAATGGTCCCTTGACCAGGAAGACTGCCTTGCAGTCCAGTGTAGATATACATCTCAATATATCCTGGTTCTGTTCTTCTACCACACTGACTAGCGCTTGAATGACGCCACACAGGCCTGCTAGCTTGTCTTCGTTACCGTATCTGAAATATTATACTGTTAGCTTTCAATATTTAGAAGATGGCAAGGACAGCTGGATAGTATAAAAACAGGCGGTTGCCAGTGCTCGAGCTCACTTTGCCTTCAGCCGTTGTTGAGGAAACATCGTCCGATATCTTTTCTATCTTTTCAAATTATACTTTTGTTGTCGAATCTGATAATTATTAATTTTTATTAAATAAGACTGTCAATAATTGTCATTTTTTTAAATTAAATAAAATCGAAATTCTAATACAATATAGAGAAAGCGTATTGGATTTTTTGATTAGGGTGTGATCTCAGTAGCAACCTAGTCATGTACAGGTTTTTACAATTAGCAAGATTATAAATTAAAAATTCTTGTCAACTCAAACTCAATGAAAATTTATTTAAATGGGTCTTAAAAAAGACATTTTTAAATGTCAATAAATAATATCAATAACTGGTAATGAATCTACCGTGTGTTCGGAAGTTCTTATACTCTTATATAAGAGATCCCCGTCTTAATATATAATGCTTAATATATAATGGTGGTGGTATATAATATATAATCCTAAATGCGCCTTAAACCCTTCAAGTTTAAGGAGTAGAAACTTGAAGGGTTTAAGACGGATTTAGGATTCCTTCATTGTCCGTCTATCTGTCTGTTGTGACAGATAGACAGATAGACGGGGACAGACAGATTTTTCTTGGGAATGCAAGGTATCAACTTGAAATTGATATCAATAACTCAGGTCTAGAGTCCCATGCTGCTATAAAAAATCAAATGTCTATGTCAACACAATCAAAAGATACGGCCTTTATAACACATTTCTATACTTTGAGCAACGGATTGAAAACCTCGAGGCAGCAATAAGCACCTTATATCACAAGGGATAAATCCTAAAACTGAAAAGTTTGCTAAACACCTAGCATATTTGCAGTTGTTTCCAACTAGATTGGCGCTGTTTGTTCTTAGAATACATATTGTTCGGGTATCTAGGTATGGAACCCTACTTTGGTATGCCTTAACAATTTATTTAATGATTTACCTAGAATAAATAGGTTTCCCAGCTGAGCTCAATATAAACACATGTTTCTCCTTGTTCACTAGCTCTGGAGACTGCAGATAATCGTCTCTCTCATCTTCAGAGTCAATCTGTTCTGTCAGATTTGAACTACTTGGAGATCCTGACATGGACTCCTGAAAATATTTTATTTTAAATTCTACCCACACTTCGCCAGTTGTATTTTTAAGTCCCTTGTAATAGGGTGCGAGCCTATTGCCATCTACAGCACACCAGTACCAGACTGTAATCAAGAAAATTCCTAATGGAAAAATCCAATAACACATGACCTGGGGATCGAACCCGGGACCTCATGATCAGCAGTAGCTCTTACGAACCACTACGCTACCGAAGCATTCATTGGTTTAATATATTATCGTGAAGACTTTGATAGCAAATTCCCAAACAAACCAATGCAATTTTATTATCCTAGTCTAGTTAATATATATATGAAATTTCAGAATGTTATTTTTAGGGGCGTAAGAGGCGTATGGAGTATTGGGATGACATTATTTAAAATCCTTGATAAACTGAGTCACCAGTTATCGAGATATATCTAAAAAATAAAAACAACAAGTACATCTTTGCTCTGCAAATCGTCCGTCGATTTTGTGCTTTTAATTAGCTCCTTCCCGTCCTCACCGATTTCACTCTGTATTTCGCTGATTGTACTGTTCTTAGCCGTGAGAGAGTTGTTCCTTTCTAGAAGGCTAGAGCTCATCTCTGAAGCAAATTCATCAAAGGTATCTGTGGGGTTAAGTATACTTTCAGGACATGCCCCCGGTTCCAGCTCATCTGGAACGTTTTCTTGCACACTGGCACTTGGAACTTCACTTTCTTTCGACGTTGATGCCATTTTAGCCAGTTTTTAAGGTTGTTTGAAATAATAATATAATTTAGTTGGAAACTGCATCAGAAATCCAATAATTTCGCTTTTCGCTGCTCACATCCTTTTGTGTTCTGTGGCTCACAGAATACAAAAACTTCAGTCTTTCAACTTCAAAATAATGTTTCATATTTCATTTTGCGAACTGGCATTATTCTATTGCTATCCCTTTTATCCCCCCAATAATAAAAGAGTAGCTGATGCTGTTTCTCTCTGATGCTCGCTTTTTAAAACATAGTAACACTGGTAAAATGACATGCCTTGCGTCCATTGTCAAAGTGGAATTTTGCTTTTTGCTACAACCAAGCGTCGCACGACTTTGTATTCGCCAAAGTCAAACTAATAGTTTTTTTCGTTAATGTAGTGATCGCCTTTCGCATGCGCTCGCCGCTGAGCATTACGCTTTGTTAGATATACCTTGATCTTGGCTTGATCAATGACAGCTGAACAAAAATCTATTTTTTGGCCATATTTCCGATAATCATCATTATATTCCGTTCTAAGTTCTAAGAGGGTTCCTAATTTATCAATTAATATTAAATTACCCGATAAGATACCACTTATGTACCAAATTTAAGGAAATATGACCACAAAATTGATTTTTGATTAGGTGTCATTGACTGACATAGACTGCCTCCGTGGCGTAGAGGGCGCATGCTCGACTACCAATCAAGAGGTCCCGGGTTCGATCCCCAGGTCAGGCAGTGTTAAATATTGGATTTTTCCATTAGGAATTATCTCAATAACTGCCTGGAGTCTGGAACTGTGCCCGATAGATGGCAATAGGCTCGCCCCCTATTACATGGGACCAATAACATACTTTTTTTTTTTTTTTTTTTTTTTTTTTTATGAAAGCGAGTGGCAAGACGAGCAAATCAGGTGCCTAATGGTAAGCATCATGATTGCCCATATCAGACACAGTGCCACCCAGTCTTTAAAATTCAAAATTCTACGCGGCACTGCACTGCGCCTGTCACCCTGAGATATGAGTTGTTGAATCTCATCATGCCCAGTAATTTCGCTGGTAACATTGCCCTTCATACCGGAACACAGTAATGTTTACTGTCGAAATGTGGGTGTATCTACTATGGGACTGAGTCCTGGGCAATGACGTTGAATCGCTTTCTACTCTGAGGTCCTGGGTAAACCTCTGCCTACCCCTTCGGGAAAAAGGCGTGAATGTATAATAAGTCATTGATTAAGCTAAATTAGACAAGGTGTAGGCCCTGGATTAGATTCCCAAGTCAGGCAAAAGCGACATTGGACTTTAACATTTAACAATATTCTCAATAATAGTGCCTTGAGTCTGGATTTATGCCCGATTGTTGGCTCGCCTTCTGTAATTACATGGAACATAAAGCTGGTGATATATATAAAACACATACAATAAAACACATGGGATTATTGTATCAAAGATTTTATTTTACAGTGCAGTTTATACATTTTAAGGATTTCACGAATCACATGAAATACGGTGTAGTATGGCCGGCGATACTTGGCGAGTCTGAACGTAGGCTCTGCGAACTTTAACGCATGTAAACTCGTAAAGAAAAACTGTTTTAATATCATATAATTGAACCAGTGTCTCCATATAAAAATAAAGGATTACCGTGTTGCCAGGGTGAAAATACGGTGTGTCAGTTAAAAATTTACCGTAATTACCGTGTAATGTTTAAGTGTATGGTAAAATTGGTAATTAAGTAGATAAAAAACAAATTTAAAGGGAATTTAAAAGCAATAATTAAATTACAATCAAAATTTCGTCGGTCGAATTCATTACCGGAACATTTCCGAAATCACGTGTTGCGAGATAAGTATGCAGGATGGTAGGGAATTGAACATTTATTCCAAATCACTATCGGTACAACTAAAATTTTAGGCCTAATTGACAGAAAACTATTTATTCCGATACAGAAAAATTGATTTTCGTATTCTTTTTGTTTTCATTATCAGTTTATTTCAAAATGTCCCGCTGCCACTCTAAATTCTAAGGTGCATCTGTTGTTCATTATTGGAATATTTCGAAATGTTCCAGTATGACTCTAAAATTCTTGATTTGATTATTATTAATTCGTGTTTTGTGCCAGTTGCGCTTTGAACGCTGAGTATAGTGGTCAGACGAAGCTTGAATTTAATAAATAAAAATTGCAAAAATGTGTTCAAGAGCTAAAAAATTGCTTAAATTAGCAATAACCAGGAATTTAGAGAGTGATCGTGATCAGTTTAACGGTAAGTTTTGTACAAATAGTACTTAGTCACCATAATATAACCTAATAAGTTTTTTGTAGAATAAATAAATAACTACTTAGCTAACTACTTTATCTTTCGATGTCATAAAGGTATAATGCTTTTCTTTATTTGATTACTAGGTGGTGGTTGTTTGGTGGAATTCGTTCCAGAGACAAAATTAAATGCTGTGCGTAAAGAGAGTCCAGCGCCTAATGTTGTCGAGGAGCAAAAAGTTCATCAGATCGAACCGGGTAAGAAAATCAGTAGGCAAGACTTAATCTTTCGTAGGTACCTAGTTATCAAAGACGACCTCTGTGGCGCGTCGGGCGAACAACCGTCTGCGACGCAGAAGGTTGCGGGTTCGATTCCCGTCATAAATAAATATACAGATACTTGTTTCTACTCTGGGTGTCTATGTATGTTAAGTATAATATTTACTAAAGTATATAAGTATTCTATTAGTTGACTAGCTACCATAACACAAGTCTAGTTCCTTAGCTAGGGCTAGGTGGCGCTGTGTGAAGTTTCCCCACAATAAAATCTACTGTTAACTGTTGGTACGTATGTACCAATTTAGCTAGGTAAATACTTCATTAGTAAACTTAGGGCCTGTTTCACAGTGTCTAGGTAGTAGGTAGGTATATAGGTATTTTTGCAGCACTTTAGTACATAAAGTGGTGTTTACAATCTTTACCTGTTAGCTAGTGAGTCGACGGTATGTTTGGAACACTGGTGGTCGAGTGGTAGTTTGCCCCACATTCGTTGTGGGTTTGAATTCGGGCATGCACCCATAGTATTTTCTCCTAATTACTTTGTGAAGCTTGTTGTTGTTAAAAATATAGGTATTACAGAAAACTTATTTGTTTGTAGGTATCGAATCGATTCAGCTGTTGCAGTCAATTATAATGGATGAAGAAAATAACTTAAATTTACCTAACAGAGGTCCACAAAATAATAATACTACTATTAATAAAATAACAGAAAAGAGCTCAATAGAGCAGGAGCTAACAAATGAAAATAAACGTTTAAAAACGACAACAACGGCTGCTGTACTTCAGGAACATACTGAGCCTATGCTAGGTAACCAAAACATAGTGATTCATTATGTGAGATTTACCTACCCCTTTACATATTTTTTAAGAAGGTAGGTAGGTATGAGGAGTACATCTATTTTAATTGTTTCTTAATGGTTTAAGGTGATGAATTGGATCAAGAACCAGAACAACCTGTGATGGAAGCTGGAAGAAACAACAACTTGGATAACGTGAGATCACATGATTCAGATTTAACGGATTGTGAAGATTTAGGTACTAACATAGTGATTCATTATTTGAGATTTACTCCTTTACATATTTTTTTAAGAAAATGGCAGGTATGAGTTGTATGTTTGTTTCAATTATTTCTTTATGTTTTATAGATGGTGAATTGGATCAAGAATTAGAACAACGTGTGCTGGAAGCTGAAAGAAATAACTTGGATAACGTAGGCCCACATGCTTCTAATTTAACGGATTGCGAAGACTTGTATACCAATAATAAAAGATCAAGAAAGAGGACGAGACAGCCAGAAAAATGGCAGAAAAATGTGAAAAAAAGTTTGAAGAACACAGGAAAGTCTTACCAAACACTTAAAGGGCGCACAATATCCGCTAAAAAACTAAAAACTCCATGTTCAACTGATTGTCGATTGAAATGTACGGAAAAAATTAATGAAGAAAAAAGATTAAATATTTTTAACGATTTCTGGGGCATTGGTGATCTTGAAAGACAGCGCTACTTCGTTGCTAGTTGTATGGGAGTTGTTAAGCCAAAGTATTCACTACACAAAGAAGATAGTAAGCGATCCTTGAATGTGTCATACAGTTTTACAATAAATTCAGAGGAAATCCGAGTATGCAAACGATTTTTCACAGCAACGTTGGACGTAGGACATTCTTTTTTATCAACAGTGAATAAAAAGAAAGCAGGCGCATCGGGCGTAATTACTGAAGATCGTAGAGGACGTCATGGTAATACTGGAAGATGTCTAGCACAGGCTGACAAAGATGGTGCCCGGGAACATATAAATTCTTATCCGAGGAAAGAGTCGCATTACTGTCGGGCAAGTTCTTCAAAGGAATACCTAGATGGTGACTTAAACTTGACTCTGATGTATCGGCAGTACAAAGAATGGTGCCATCAGAATAGTAAGCCTATTATCAAACAAGGAACCTATGAACACATTTTTCGAAACGAGTTTAACATTGCATTTCACAAGCCTAAGAAGGATCAGTGTTCACTTTGTTTGTCATATCAAAATGCTGTTGGTGATGATAAGTTACAACTGATGTACACTTATGAGAAACATTTAAAAGAAAAAGATTTGAGCAGATTGGAAAAGAAAGCAGACATAGAAACATGCAGAAATGATGCTAACAAGATAATTTGTTGTTATGACATGCAGGCAGTTCTGCAGACACCATGCGGGAACGATTCCCTCTTTTTTTATAAAAGAAGACTAAATGTGTACAACTGCACCGTCTTTGACGTTGTATCAAAAGCTGCCCATTGCTACCTGTGGAATGAATCACTAGGAGGGAAAGGTTGCGATGAAGTTGGGACGTGCATTTATAAATTTCTGAAAGACCACTGTGTTGGAAAAAATGTTATTTTCTACACTGACAATTGTTCGGCACAGAATAAAAATAAATATTTACTAAGCCTCTACCACTATGCTCTTAAAATTTTGGGTGTTGTGTCAATAACACACAAATACTTAATTGTTGGACACACCCAGAACGAAGGTGACAGCGTACATAGCACAATTGAACGTGAGAAGACAAGAATTCTGAAAAATGGATCTATTTTTGTGCCAACTCAATGGAAATCATTAATACAATGCGCCAAGAAGACTGGAACTCCATACGAAGTACATGAATTAGACTTCAGTGATATTCTGGATTTAAAGAACCTAGTAACGCAGTTTGGTAAAAACTTCACAGTTAATAATGACGGTGATCGTGTTATATGGAACGACATCAAGAAAATTTTCATGCAGGCATCTTCTCCATACTTGATTTTTTATAATGACACCTATGATCCGAATGCAACGATGAAGTGCTTAAATGTGCGCAACAAAACTAGAGGCAGAGGTGCTACAAATGTTGAACTACATCTACGAAATAAGTACCACTTTCGAGGACCAAAGATATCAAGCCTAAAGAAAAAAGACCTACTTTCTTTATGCGACTCAAATGTCATTCCAAGAGTATACAGAGAGTATTATTTAAATTTGGAGGCCACAGACAATCTTATACCCGATGAGCATAACGAAGACGATTAATTTTAAGCACATTATTATTTTAATATTAAAAGTGATCTCCTTTTATTTTTTGATAGATTGAATAAACCATTATGATTTCTAAATTGATTGTTTTTTTTATTTCATTACTGGCTTATTCAGGATTGCTCCAATTAGTCCTTATATTTTCAGGAAATTTTCAATTCATTAATGGAACATTTCACAAAAATATACTGATAACTCAAAAACTACAAATGACACCTAAAACTTAGTAACACACAATAAACTTGGCTATAATCTGCATATTATTCAGTAGAAAAACAACACAAAATGATTCCTAGATAAAGTAAAATCACATTTGAATATTTTCAAAAACTTTAAACCTCAATTACTCAGAACAGTATCATTTTGAAATGTTCCAATACTGTTTCCGACCGACGATTTAATAAGGATAGGAAGGTAAATAAGGACGAAAATAAAATAAACTGCGAAGGTGTGACGGTCGATGTGTGAGTAAAAGTAGCCTACATAAAAAGTAAACAGTAGGGTTTTTCCCCTGAACTAGGTGCTGAGTGTTTACCGTTGACCGTAGATTATGTCAGATTACGGTGCATCTACGGTAATTACCGTGTTTATGGAGACACTGAATTGAACTGAGCTGAATATTACATTAACAATAAGTATATATTTATTCGTATATTTGTATCTGGCAATAACAGTTTTCTTCACGAATTTACATGTGCTAATGTGCTAAAGTTCGCAGTATATTGTTCAGACTCACCAAGTTACGCCGGCCCTTTTGTATCTATCTGTACACTGTACCATATAAAAGTACTGTGATCTGTATCTACGTTACAATGCGATACAATAGCCTATTGTATCCTATTGTCAATAGGCGTCGTGTGCGAAGTTCCATATATATTTTAGAGAGTATTTTTAATGAATTTCTTTTTACAGTGTAGAATAATATTTTATATTATACTTATGCTAATAATTAACAAGCAGTCTTATAATTTAATTATTTTTTTTTAACATTTAAGTTATTAATAGAACAATCCATAGCTATAATTTATAGCCTACTTTATAGTGCGGATTAAACTTTTTGGCGGCTGTGAGGAGTAAAGTGCGCTGGAATCACTACCCGCCCTCCCCAAGCGCGGATCTTACAGCACATTAGCCATTCAGGTGGGCAAAATTAGGCCTGTGGGTCTGGCTCAAAATGGCGTTTGAGCCACAATCTTCACTAGAACATTTAAGATAGTGGGATTGTAATTTGCTTCTTCGCCATGGTTCGCGCCTAACTTCACTGCCGCCATTAAATTTGTTCCAAACTATACAGGTATAGTCCAAAAGTCCATCCCATTTAACCGGGAAGCTGGAGGATTAAATAGAAACTAGTTTCGTCTAGGTGTCAAGTTAGTATAAGATGGACTATGGACTCTTTCACCTTATGAACAAGCAAGGCACATGAAACCTTTATTTTATTACGCACATCAGAACTAAATATTTTATTGCTAATAAGTAGCTGTTTGCCTTTTATACTGGTACCTACGTCACAGAAAAGCAAAAAAATATTTGTTGTATAGAAATGTATCCAGACCTTGCCCACTAGACTGATTTGTGTACCGTCTGACCCTAACTGCCTGCGTGCACGCAATCATTCACACCTTTTAGGTTCATGAGTGTGAATGTGTGCATTCCGTCATGTTGATGCTTCACTTTTTGTTTTAGAAAATTCCGTTCGCCTTCTTTTTCTAGGTTCATGGTTGAAAAGTGATAGTGTGCAAGGTAAAGCTTCTGGGGGGAGCCCACGCAGACAGAATTGAATTGGTTAGGTTAAATTTGAATCACTTGAGTCTTAGTGTAAAGTTCAAGTTAACTATCGGCCTAGGCATCTAACTGGATGCCGGCATGAACGTCCTAGGCATCAAATTAACTGGCTATTTTAACCAGATGGCTGCAACAGATACACCGTTCCGTATCCGTCGTCTGGCCGGGTACGTTCATATATTATAACGTATACCGGTATAATGGGCAAACAGCTATATTATGTAACTTTGGTCTATATTTTAATCTATAATTCGCTACTATAATACAGCCTTGTTACATATGAGTGCTATTTAATTAAGTAGGTTAATATTACTTCAAATTTTTTTAAATACCTACATGTTTATGGCACTTACGATATGGTTTTTTTTAATAAGAATAGTAACAATTGCAATTATGAAATTTATTAGTCAATATTGTGAGAGTTAGGAATAATTTTAAAAGCAATACGTTCTTAGGTAAGTAATAAATTTATGTGATCTAAAACTATTGTTTATCTTCAAAATCACTATCCGTTTAGGGTCATCGCACACGGGGCATTTAGCGAAATAAGCGTATCGTATTATAGTGCTATTAAAACAGCACTTTGAAAGAAAAAGATATTTCGGTTAAGAGTCCGCGCCACCTGAAGTCTCGCGGTATAAGTTCTCAGGTTCTTTATTTATTATTATTATTCTCTTCTGAAAGGAGTACGTACTTAAAATTAAAATAAACTTGTCAAATGCGTGTTGGGACGCGCATGTGAAGGGCTCCTCACTCTCCACCGTATGTACTGATATAGCTATAGAAATCACGCATCTTCTCATCAAATTAATGTACCTTACACAGCAAATTAATAAAAAAACAATTGTCGGTCAAGTAAGTCACATAATAAATTCTTTTCAAACGTCAATTTCTAAAGCAAGTATCATAAAAAATCTGCGGGTCTACCACTTTTATTGAAAAACACGTTACTTGTACTATTAGGACTCTATTGTTCCTCTTGAAACCAATCTTCACACATTGTTTGTCCATTTTTTCTGTCCATTGAAGTGCCACTTGACTATGAACTTTTTGTCCCAGACTCAATAATAATGACCAGCTTCCAAAAAAAACAAAGAGCAGATGTTATTGTATGTATTTTACTATGATGTATTTTACTAAATTCATGATTTTATTATACTTACTTATTTTTGTTTTTAAGAGGTAACTGATCGTTTTACAAAAATACCAATATGTGGCTTAGATGTAATATTATGTTATGTATTCTTTATCTATTTATTTAACAGTTCCTAAATAGGTTAACCTCACTGCTGCTGTTCAATAGGTAGGTACTTTGTTTATCTATGATTTTTACGTATTGAAAATATTTAGAGATATGGTATTTTAAGGGTTGTTAGTTAAGGGAACGTAGGTGGCAATGATTTTTGTTAAAACTTGAAATAATAAGGAAGACTGTAAGTAACCGGCAGTCTCATCACATTAAGGAGTTTTTATACAGATAACCTGATGATGATGGTATGCAATAGATATCTAGATTATAAATATTACACAGGATACGGTATCTTACTCGTATAATATAAGGTAAATCATGATCAATAAATCATGTGTATTGCCAAATATTGCTTGAAATCTTCTTCGAAAACTCTAGTCAGAATTAGTCTTATTTGATTTTAATAAGTCGGAAAAGTGTCTTGTATGGAAAAGTCCTTGAATTTTTGAATTTATTTAATTTTTAGTATTTGTTGTTATAGCTATTATAGTTACCCATATTGTGTAAGATTTTCAAGAAGATAACTATTGCCATTATGGTGTTACAGCGTGAAACGTTGAAAAAAAATCGTGATTTGTATGAACGCTCTAGTTATTTATTAATTTTATTTAGTCATAATTATTTCATATTAAAGCAATCATAATCATTAACGTTCCGTGAAAAAAGGAAATACCTAGCTGATGCCGTTTTCACGATACACGAACGAAATCGAGAAATAAATTTTGAGCAAAAACACGTTGCTTGTATGGAGAGTACCTTTAATTATAATTTTTTTTTAAATTTTATTATTTGTCGTTGTAGCGGCATTAAGGATAAATGTTTTGTGAAAATTACAAGTACCTAGCTATTACAGTTTATGAGATAGAGCCCTGTGACAGACGGACGGACGGACGGACAGCGGAGGCTTAGTAATAGGGCTCCTTCGGCACCCCGTTAGGGTTCAGAGCCCTAAAAATAAATAGGTACCTACTCAATCTTTTTTGATCATGATTTTCCTAGAAGTCAATGTAACAGTTAATATTACAGCGCTATTTACCGATGGTAGCGCCGTGTATGAGAGACTTCAGTGGTGGCGCTGATTCTAGTTACAATTACGCCACTCCTTGTGTACGAAGGCTCTTTAACAACATAATATTTAATAACAGTAAAAAAACTTACTTAAATTTTAATAACAATCTACAACCTTAAATTGTGACAAAAAATGGAACTGAAATTTCAAAGTAATATGAGTTTTGTTCAAAGTTTTTGTACTTGTAATGTAAAAAATCTTTCTAATATCATAAGTTATTTAACAGGATTAGACTCAAGGAATTAAGGGTGCACATAACGCTAGCAAATTTGGGTACCCTACCTATAGTGTATTAAACAGAACATTTGCGTTTTTTCTTGTTAAAGTATGTGTTTATAAACTAAATTTTCAGCTCCCTCTTAAGGCACAATCCTATGACCAGCAAATCAATACTATGTATTTATTCCCTTTTTTACTCTAACACCTAATAAAAAGCCCATTCAATGTTATATCTACTACTGAATGTATTTATTATCAACTCTTAATATTTTCTTGTGATTATCTAAAATAATCCCAGCTTTACTAATATCATTACAAATTTCCTAGAAAATGAAGAGATTATAAAGTAAAATGACAGGACATTTGAGAGCAAGATGGAGAGACGACATCTGCTTAACCTTGGGTCCAAACTGGACAAGAGACGACAGAGCTCAATGGAGAGAGTGGTAGGAGGCCTATGCCAAGAGGCACACCAAATTGCGAGACATTATATAGTAACAAATCATATTAAACATACTTTATTTGGATATTGTAGCACTTTCGGAAATAAAAAGGCTTTATACATACATACATACAGTCACGCCTTGTTCCCGTTGGGGTAGGCAGAGACTATTTCTTTCCACTTGCTACGATCCTGACATACAACTTTCGCTTCTTCCACTTTCACAAAAGGCTTTATTATTATTAAAATTATTCGGAGGATTAAATGCGTAATGGATTTTCCATAGGAAACTATGGAAAATTATTACCAATTTAATCCTCGGAGTAAATTAACAAGAGGATATGGGTATAAACATCTCAAATGGGTAATATATGGTAAATATCATATTCGGAGGAAACAAGGGAATATGAAACATAGTTATGCTAAAATTTTCACAAGATCGAGTTAAATTCTCTAGCTATAGTGTTTCCTCTTATGATTCACAGCATATCTCTAACAAATTCATTAGAATTCTTCTCCCAAATCTGACCGGACCTATACAACCTGTATATCTTATCACTTGTCAAAGTCTGACCGAAACGCAACATTGCACCCTCAAACTTATGCTGGAATACTTGCATCTGTGTTTCATTGTAACCTACACCACTAGGATTGTAAACTTTAGGGTCCCTGCATTCCGTATACTTATGAACAGCTACAGATTCTATTGGAAGTAATTTACTGTTCGATGTAAGGTTGAAAATATCTTCAAATGTTGACATAGAGTCTAAGTTTCGTATGTAAACAGGTTTCAAATCTTGAGGAGTTACGTAATAATGTGATTTTCTCATAATATCAGGGTAGCCGTCTTCAGTGTTTGAGTCAGTCTCTTGATTAAGACAGAATAGTAAAGACTTGACTTCAAATGTACGTAGTTTTCTTGTTGGATCGTAATCATCTAGTAGTGACTTTATGTTGCTATGTATTCTAGGTACAAGAAACTCATCCCACGATAAGACTATTGCATGACTGGCTTTGTCTGTCTCTTCTTTATCTACTCTAAAATGTCTGAATAGACAGTCTAATTCTATAGCTTTACGTACAATATTGTAAGACTTGGCAAATATATAAGGATAGTTCAATGGATAAAAATTAATCTCCCATTGAGTAATATCTGCTGGTATTAGATTTAAACGTCTTATTATGTCTTCGGAGATCATAGTATCATATATAGTGAAATGATTAACTCCCATCATGTGATGGAAAACAAGAAACTCTATAAAAGCATCCCTTGATATAAAAGGAACTTGGTTTGGTATCACACAGATAGCAGGCACAATATTATTGACAAATCTTATATTGGAAGTGACTCGCGTCTTTCTCTTTGTATTCACTTCTATTATTCTATTGATAGGAGCATGTATAGGGTTGATATTATAATCATTTATATAGAAGCTTACTCCTTTAGGTTTACCCAAATTTTTATTTAAATTGCACTGAAATACATATAAGTGATAGTCATTCGTTTTTGATACAGTTTTGAATGAAAACCTACCAGGTTTCGGTTTGTCAGAGTTTTCCAGCCAGATGTTACACCGAAAATTGGGATTCACATTTGCTTTACCAATGACAATTGTGTCTATATTGTGTGCGTGTGTTTGTACTAGCATATCATATTTTTGGTAGGATCTTAGAAATGATGTGTATGAGTAAAAGTTGTCATCGATTTGTTGGAATAGCGGCGGCGTTTCTTTAACTTCCATTGAAGAATTTTTGACGATTTCCGACAGCATTGTGGCGTTGAAACCCGGACCGCAGAACTCTATCTCTGATAGACCAGGTTTACCGAAAAAATTCAGGACTTCAAGCACATACCTAAGCCTGTAATACTCGTGCCGGTAAATAAGTAGCGTGACGATACTCACGAAGCATACGATAATGAGAATAAGTTGGTAATATTTCCTCATGGTTCCTGACGATTTGCGAGGTGTTTTCATTTATAATTCACCGGCATCTGACAATGAGAAATTAAGTTTACTAAAGGTTACACGTCCTGTATTTCACATTAACAATTCAACAATACACACAATTAAATCTTGCCTATATATTCTATTTATAGGAGGGGTTATGATCTACAAGTTTAAATTTAACACTAAACCATTCCGATACAAATTCTTGAAAATACCTACTTGCTGCTGTGGATAACGAATAAAGATAGTTTTAACTTTAAACTATGTTTCAAATTATATTAGAAGAACGTTTTAATTAACCAAAAATGTTATCTGTTCATGAAAAAATAATTGTTTTAGGTAAAAATTAAATAGTAGGTTCTAAGTTCTAAAAAATATTGTAAAATTATTGTTATAGTGCGACACAAAAGTTTAGAAATTGATTATTTTGGAACTACAAAAAATGTAATAATGGCAACATCCCATTACTGTCAGGCAACTGTCAAGTTTGTGTCAAAACTAATAAATTATTATTATTGTTCTCGGTTTTTAATGTTTTCGAATATCATTTCGAACAGGATACATACAATTTTTAGTGATTTAGTGGAAAATGAACAGAACAGTCCGTGGCGGTGTTCGACAAATAATTTATAAGGTGTATATGCAACGCTTGCAGGAGTTTCAACTCGGAAAATTACTTTCTCCTTTGGATGATGTTTACAAGAGAACAGCGGAAATGACAGGTATGTCTTAGCAACAATACTAATAAATCATTGTTATTGCACTCAATTGCGAGATTAAAACCATTTAATACTCTTTAATTTTACCTAAAAATAGATAGCTTGAGTCCCTTTGAGGTTATATAAATTTTTCAAAACAGTGTCCATTTATAGTAGTAGGAGTAGGATTTGCAGTTTTTGATACTTTTAGCACGTATTTACTTATTACGTATAAAAGATACGTTTACTAGTACGTATGTGATTCGAGTGATTAAAATGTTTATTTTACTACACCCATTACGTATACACCCATGTAACTCTATGAAATTTAAGAAAGAGGAAATATTATAATAAAATAAAAACTGCATTTTAAAAGTTGAAAATACTTTAAGACGAGTAAATTAAAAAAAAAGGATTTTTAAACATTATCCTATGTTATTGTGTATCTAATTTGTAAATACTATAATATGTATATTATTATAATGTTTTTTTACGCTTTAGGTGTATCAGAATCATTCTGATAGAAGAATCGCTATAGAGGGAGTAAAACATAACGGAAACTTCGGAACTCATCCAAAACACAGAAAAGGCCGGCCAAAAAAAGAGTTACTAATACGATTTTGTAAAGTGCACTATTCGCCAAAAACTTTCATTATTCTATGCTGTGAATCTGTGAAGAAGGAGATCCCTACATTCTCTAAATTATGAAGTATAATATTACGAGACGATATTTATTGCGATGGAAGCAGAGAGCGTTTACAAAACGATTTATAAGAAATTGGGATAAATTTTCTAATAATGTCTTGTTTTTGATACAATTTAGTCTTTTTTTAACGTTTTATTTCAGTATATTATAGTTAAATAGGTTGTAAATATTACACAATATAGAAGATATAAAGTCAAATAGCACAGTACCGGTGATACATAGCTCGCGCGCGAATCATACATAATGTACTTGTTTTTTCTATAATGTTTATAGTAATAAAAAAAGTTCTTTCAAAATGCTTTGTTGAAATAAAAAATACATTTATGGAAAAAATTCTTTGATTTTTTAATTATTAGTAGTATAAATCTGGGCAAACTGGCTTGTATTAAATAAAGACTAAACAATACAGCTACTTTCTTAGAATCTACCTTAACTAAATACACTACGCTATACGTAGAACACTTCGAAAATCCATTGGCCGACATGTGAGCCTATTGGAAATCCAAGTGCTCTAAAACCACTTAGATAATAAAACATAACACCACGTCTTTTTCTCATGTAATGGGGGGTGATACTATTGCCATCAACCAGGCACAAATCCAGACAGAAAATTCGTAATGGAATAATCCAATTATGTAAAATATTTAATCAAATTTATTATTATATAAAAACTAAATCGAACCCAGCAGTAGCGCTTGCGCTCACTATTGAGGCAGTGAGGCAGTATCAAGTTTACCAATCCTTATCCTAATCCTTACTTTTGTGAAATAGGATTCCAAAATCGATTTGTTATTTATTGACTAGAATTTCTAGGTGAACGAACTATCTTCCATTAGAGAGGTAATAATATAGAAAATAAATATAAATCGCAAAGTATCAAAATTGTTTATAGGTAACTTTAAGTATTGCCATACATATGACAAGTGGCGACCTCAATTAATTTCTAAACTTTTGTGTCGCACTATACTGCTTTATCTGTGGAATGACTAAAGACGTAAGACCACAGATAAGACAAACGAAAATCGAAATCGACTACTATGCGTGCGAAGTGCAAAGAAGAAGTTTTGGGGGGAAGCCGAAGAGTACAGTTATCTTTATCAATTAATAATGGTGGAATATTATGTGTTGAGTGTTTTCGAAGATAAACAAGTTTCTTGGCAAGTAATGCGAGAGTTGATATGTGATTTTTCGTGTTCCCACCAAAATTCCGGCAGCTTCTTGTAATGAACACCACTTTAATAGAGCTGTGTCTTGACTGGGCTTGCCATGACTCTGAATTGACCATATTAACTAAAAATTTATATAACTTGACACTGGCAATACACACGTGTGGGTCCATAAGAAAAAAAAAGTGCACAGAATACAAAGTGCGAAGGTTATTTACATTCTGTGTTGCGAAGTGTGCCTTCCACCCTACGAATATTATTCGTAGCTTCCACTTAAGTGCTCAGTGGCTTCCACCTCCACCTATTACAGAACCTCTTTTGTTCTGTGGCAGAACCACAGAATATAATGCAGGACTAGTTTTGCTTAAACATGGATTATCGATAGTCAATCATCATGGCTAGTATTTCAACTATCGATTGTCTGAGAAAAATATCGATATAAATTCGTATATTTTCTTACTAAACATTTTTAATTTTGAACACACCCAAACCAAAGAATGAATTGATTTTTCCAAAGAACGTTCTAACTAACAATTTGATGTCTCTGCATTTTTTTGGGGATTTCCCTTGGGGAATTTCCCCTAGCAGAGCATCAGCAGGCACCTTGACTGTAGGTAGGGAGTTCCCTGCAGGCAGGGTTGCCAAGTAATGCTGTTCTTGACAATTGCTCTGAGGCTAAGTTATAGAGAATTCCTCAAATTGCGGGTAATTTCAAATGTGTGAGAGGATGTATACAGAGATAATTTTAGATTTTTTTTTATTTTGCAAATGAATATTTTTGCTATGCAGCGACATAATATTATGCTGTTCCTTCATTCCTTCCGAAAGGATATTTTCCACAGAGCTCATTATGAATAAGAAACTGACTGAAGAAAATTAATTTACACATTTTTATGGCACAGATTGTGTGGTAGCAACTCCTAGCTCATCAGTGCAAGGAATATTTCCGTCTCTATCCAAACAACACTGTACCGTAATGCTAACGAACGAGCGTAAAAGAGATGAACGTTATAATATTTTTAATTTGAAATTTTAGATATTTTTATATCTACTATATTTTATCTCAAATATCAAAGTGGCCACGCTTCTATTTTCGATAGCAAATACTGTTTACAACTCTACTATTATAACACCTTACTGAATTTAGTGATGGGAATTGAGGATTTAAAAAACTGGTGCTTTTTATTTGTTTTACAACTTTAATAAAAATTATGTATCCTTCGATTAAAAATCATTTAAAAATATATTTTTGAATCAAATAAGTTTAAGTAATTCAAATTAGATAAAATTCCAGTAATTGACTACAAACGCTACACGATTGGGCGTTACCATGGTGACGTCATTATGGCAAAATAATTTCACGGTTATTACTGTGTTTTAATTTGATATAATTTTGTAATTATAGCGTATAAAAACAACTAAAAATAGTTGTGCTATGAAACTTATCGAGTTGTTTTCATTTTTGTCAAAAATATATTGATTCATATACTTAAAATGCTTCTTCTTTTTCTTTAGTTGTGCCGTTGGTTGTATATAATAAATTCGTATGCTCATTTTTACTTATTTCTGACTTTTTTTAAAGTTCGTTAATAAAGCCATTAAAGTAAATATCTTTAAGCTTTTACGACGATTCTGTTCCCTCAGTCTTTTTATCAGCTTTTTTTGCTGTTTAATTTTCTGACGAGCATGATTCAGTTGGTGGACAATTTTTTTTTCATTGGGCGTATTCAACGGTGTTTCCTCATCTGATGTAGATGGTTGGTGGATGTCCTGAAACACATCAATAAATATTAAATAATCCTTACAATATCAGATTGAAGACGCCCACTGCTGCGGACTAACATAATAAAACATAACATTACCAGGGACCATAATAAATTCTTGCAAGATAATAATATGAAATGTATGAATAAAGAATAAAGTGTAAAGCTGTACGCGACGTACGTCACGTACGTGAGTTCGATTCACTGATATAATTTTAAAATTATTTTACACAAAACCATGAAGAGTAGACTGTTTCAAATCTCCTGTTCTAAACAATACGAAAGGAATAAGAGTGCCGACGTTGATAACGTCTGCTGTTTATTGTCAATAAATGAAATAAAATTTAGATATTGGATTATATTTTATGATAATGGTGCCAGTGAATCCAGCCCAATGTATCCACTAACATCATCATTAGTTGACGTTTTCAATACATCAATAGTCGGTATTGCTTCTGTAGCCAGTCGTCGATACTTTGCTGTTTCCGTAAAGCTCCCATCATTAAAATGAACTGAACAAATTCGACTATTCTTGGTTGGGAACCAATTTTTATTTCCTGTTGCTTCAATCCATTTCTCTTTAATGTTTGGGTCATTTGGAAACCTGTAATATTATTTAATAAATTGTTAAGGCATACGTGATGTGTGCATGGTGTAGGGTTTCATACCTAGATACTTACCAATTACCAAGAACATTCAGCGCCATCTATTAGTTCCTTGCGCAAAGTATGGAAACATGCAGTAAAATTGCCATAACTTTGATTGCGTTAACCTAGAAGTATGATTTTATTATAGCCACAAGGGACCGCAGATCTGAGCAGTTGATATCAATTTCAACTTGATACCTCCACGCGTTCCCGTTAAAAATTGTCTTGACAGACGGACAGACAGACAGACAGACGGACAACAAAGTGATCCTATAAGGGTTCCTTTTTTCCTTTTGAGGTACGGAACCCTAAAAATGTAGAAGATCGTTTTCTGTACATGAAATATATTTATACTATATACCTGGGTTTCACCCACGTAAACAACGTTCCCGAGGGAATATCGGGAAAAAAGGACACTATATTATTCCAGAGTCTAAGCTACCTAGATACCAAACTTCAGCCTAATCTGTTCAGTAGTTTTGGCGTGAAAGAGTAACAAACATTCATCCATCCATCAATCTAACCAAAACCGCACTAGATGTCGCTGAAGGTGAGTTAGAAGTCGCAAGCGTTTTGTTAAAGACGTCAGTTTTTACATAGTACAGAAATTTGAGATTTATAACAGTAGTATGAAGTAGGATGAGAAAAACTATATCAATTATAGTTTTTCTCAACGGGTTTTTATCAACGATCCCAAAACTACGATTTTAAGATTGTCGTTATGTTTGTACTCGATAATCTCAGAAGCGGTTAAACAGATTTGGATCAAGTTTCCATTAATGCAATACAGTAAGAATCACTTGAAATTTGGTGTTAGTTTTATTTCAATCGGTTCATAAATAAAAAAGTTATATTTTAAAGAGTCACGTGGACTTAAAATTTATTTAAAAAGTTATTTTGTGCGCCTCTATCACAAAAACTGTTTAACTGATTCTGATGGAGTTTTTACTAATGTGTTGTAGTAAGATTCAGTTAATATATGGTGTTTGTTTTATTTTAATTAGTTCATAAATAAAAGAGCAAAATTTAAAAATTAACAGGTACGGAGATTTTGACCTATCCAGTGTAAGTTGACCTCTAGACTCCAGTCTAGAGGTCATAATATCTCAATATCTATACTATGATAATTTCTATATTTTGATTAATTATATGATAAGTGAGCAAGAGATTGTAGCCCTGTTAATTAGAATTGAGCTCATTAGTGAGGAGCTAGGTTTGTCCATAAACAGACAAGATCAAGCTTATGGTAGTGGACCGTGCGAAAAAGCTGGAACCTATTGGGAATTTAAATCTGGACATAGTAGACGACTTTATATACTTGGGTTCCAGCATCAGCAACAACGGTTCCTGTGAAGTGGACGTGCGTAGGTGCATAGGCATGGCGAGAAACGCCATGTCTCAACTTGAGAAGATCTGGAGGCACCGATGGACATGTATGTATTTTAGGCCCACTTTCACGCTAATTGGGGCTAAATAAAAAACATTTAGTAGTTGTTTAACATTGTGACGTCACAAGTAGTCTTGGGTTCGTTCGGGAACTGTTGCCGCGTTTTCGGTACTAGGTTCAATCTTGAATTTTTAATTTGATATGATTTTGTAATGATAGCGATTAAAAAAAAAACTCAAAATAGTTTTTCAATGAAACATAGACATGATCTTTCCATTTTTGACAAAAAAAATTGATTCAAATACTCAATTCTACGTCCGCGCCAAACCGATCCAAGCAGCTCCTCCGACGTAATAATGACGAATTTTACATAAAAATTTTATTCGATTTCATGGACAGAGGTGTGGTATATAATTTAGTTACCAGTTTTTTTTAAGTGTTTTAATTAGATTTCTATGGAAAACTCGGCAAAATTAATAATTTTGTTTTAATGCTGTTGTATTATACCTATAAGTGCGCAGAGGTAGACGTGAACGGGGACTGGGAAAGGTGCGGGCGGACGGTGTCTGCTGTCCGCACCTCTCCGGTCCTCCGGTTCAACGCACCTTTACCCCGCAGGCGAGGACTCAAATAAGCGGTCTACGTATAGTTGACGTTTTCAGTTCATCAATAGTCGGTATTGCTTTTATAGTCGTCGATAATTTTTGTTTCCTAAAGCTGCCATTATTAAAATGAACTGAACAAATTCGACAATTCTTTGTTGGGAACCAATTTTTATATCCTGTTGCTTCAATCCATTTCTCATTAACGTTAGGGTCATTTGGAAACCTACAATTATAATAAGTAAATAAAAATCACCACTAAGATTATTAAAAAATAAATAACATATAAAAATAATTTTGTAGTTACAAAGTAGTTTTTTAATTACAAGTGAAGTGAATATAAAGCGTGTAAAATATTGTATAACAAAATAACCCAAGGCGATCATTATCATTCCTGTTTACAAAAGCGATTAGATTAGAATCGAGAATAAATGCACAACACTATTCCTTCATTTGACAGAAATATCATGAAAAATGAGAAATAACGTACCACAAAGCCGAGCGACGAGTAAAAAGTATACCATGTTTTATTGCGTGTTATAAAAACAGGCCCTAAAACTATGTAACGAAAATCAGCAATGTAATATGAATATGCAGTACACCATCAGTTAGTAATTTTCAAACCACAACAAACATAAATAATTCATTTTAAAATAAATTACACACAATTTAAGAATATACGACTTACTTACCGATGATAGGAAATTTTCCCCTTATCTTGGCTTACTTTGTGTGTGTAGTTTTTACAGCATAATACGGCACAATTAGGCATTTTTTTTGTTTCGGTTGGCAGTTGACGTCCGATGCCGATGCTGATGTTTTTGTTCTGCTGTGTTAATCTGTGATGCTGATAACGACTAAACCACAGAATACAAAGAACGGCGGAGCGCTGAGCGCATACAGCGGACTAATAGCGTCACAGTGTCAAAAATGAAATTTTTTCTCCTTTTTGTCACCCGAAGTACATACACTTGCGTATTCTACTGTGGTATGGGTCTAAAATCATCAACTCAACCGTATGGTTCCCGGCTATATTATAGGGTCACCATTTTCTCATCCCGTGGGAGACGTAAGACCCAACAGAAGTAATGTGATGCGCAAGCTATGTAAACCATTTTATCTCTTTGGCGAGAAGAGGACCACTAATTGAATAAAAATAATTGTGATTATTTTACACTCGGGAAAGTAGTTTATGTCATTTATATACTTTGTTTGTTTAACCCTTCCATGGCAAACCAAATAGGGTTGTTTTTATCATAATCATAACTTAAACATTAATTTTATGTGGTTATAATCCTAATCCTATCCTAATCCTAATCCTAATCCTATATATACTATTATAAAGGCGAAAGTTTGTAAGTATGGATGTATGTATGGATGTTTGTTACTCTTTCACGCCAAAACTACTGAACCGATTGGGCTGAAATTTGGTACGTAAGTAGCTTAGACCCTGGAATAACACATAGGGTACTTTTTATCCCGATATTCCCACGGGAACGAAGACTACGCGGGTGAAACCGCGGGTCACAGCTAGTATGATTAATATATCCATGTCCATGATTATTATGTTCCAAATAGTTGACACTGGCAATATATCCGTGTGGGTTCGTAAGGAAAAAAAGAGAGAAAATAGCAAGTCATACTTTGATTTTGGAAATGTCAATGTCTTGGAAATTTTCTGTCTTGGTCTTGGCTATCCGGCAATCGGCAATCAGAATTTTCGGCTTTTTCAGCATTTTTGTATTGAGTTTTGTGAATCGATCCAAAAAAACCATAAAACTGGAAATAAGAAAAAATGTCTGGAAACAGAGAGGAAACCTTGCGACAGTTCTGCGACGTGACGGGAGCGGACGAGAACCGTAGTAAATTCTTTTTGGAATCATCAAATTGGCAGCTTGAAGTGAGTCTCATTGTCATCATTTTTTCATGAATATTTTCTTTGTTTCGTCCCAAAATTTCTTTCCACGTGTTTTTGAATATTAATATAATAGAAGACTAATAGTAGCTTTCGTAACTTCGATTATCCAGCCGTTGTTCATTGCGTTGATAAGCAATCAACAACGGCTGGATAATCCCAACTCTCTCAACTTGGATGGGTGACCATTCGTTTAATATTATTAGGCCTAATATCTGGGTACTACCGTGTTTCACGGTGTTTCAGCTTGCACGTGTATATGGTCACCTATTAGATCTTTATGGGCACATAAATACATACAATGCAACCTTGTTCCTGTTGGATTATTCAGACTGTTTCCACTTCTCTCCACTTGCTATAGTGTGTGCAGGATACACATGGCTTTCGCTCTTTCGACTTTCATGACAATCCTGCCAGGTCGAACATTTGTGTGCATGAACATAATGTCTGTTTATATATTATGGATTATGAGCTTATATAAGTATATATCTGTCCTCTGGTTACCATAGTATAGGCTTCTAGCCTAGTGTGGTACCAGATGACCATGTGTGGAAGTTGTCCCATATTATTATTATTCTTCATGAAATTGATATAACAGCTGACAGCCTCGTTGGCTCAGATGGTAGTAACTCTGCTTTCTGTGCCGCAGGCCCCGGGTTCGATCCCCGGCCAGGTCAAACATTTGTGTGCATGAACATGTCTGTTTGATCTGTGTCTGGGTGTTATAAGCTTATATAAGTATGTATATCAGTCATCTGGTTACCATAGTACAGGCTTCTAGCCTAGTTTGGGACCAGATGACCGTGTGTGGAAGTTGTCCCATATTATTATTATTAATTTTGTATGACAGGAAGCAATATCAAGTTTCTACGAGCACGGCGGTAACATAGACGAAGCTCCAACTGGCCCTGCCTCAGTTCAAGTGGTAGATAGTGACAGTGAGATGGATTCCGCACCAGATTCCCCGCAACAGAAGAAAGGAAAGAAGAGAACCAACACCAAGTTTGCTACGTTGGATTCTCTTCAGCAGGAGAGTTCGAGTGATGAGGAAGAAGGTGATCATTGTATATTTACATAACTCCTCTATATTTACATAACCTCTTTACACTGACAATGGATGTGGGAAAAAATTTAAAGATAGTTCATTATACCCTATGCCATTATATAATCCAAAACAAATCCTAATATCCTAATCCTAATATACTATTATAAAGGCGAAAGTTTGTAAGTATGGATGTATGTATGGATGTTTGTTACTCTTTCACGCCAAAACTACTGAACCGATTGGGCTGAAATTTGGTACGTAAGTAGCTTAGACCCTGGAATAACACATAGGGTACTTTTTATCCCGATATTCCCACGGGAACGAAGAAAACGCGGGTGAAACCGCGGGTCACAGCTAGTACATAATTAATTTGCTTAAAACACTATTACTCTCTTAGTTCGCTGGCCGTGTGACGTCATCGTATCCAACAGACTAGAGAGGGAATGGAATCCAACAACATCACGCCACGGTTTCCGGACGTCACGCAAACTAGCTCGTAGTCATTATTATGAATCTTCAAAGATTCACTATTGCTACAGTAAAATTTTAACCTCACTTGAGATAAAATGTGTTCATTTAAAATAAAAAAAAATTTAATACATACTTATTGTGTGAGGTGATAGAACACAGAACTATCTCAACTTGTTGAATAGACTTTAATGAATTATTATGTAAATGATTTGACGAATGAGATTTCAATAGTTTCCTTTCACATTTTAGTTTTAAAGATCTCTTAGAACTCGTCTTATCTTAATGATTCTTGCAAATAATAAAACTCCGAGCATTAAATCGGTAATAACGAGTTTCAATAGAAAATTCCCATGGAAATTCCTTAGTACCAAGTGCTCCTTTGTAATGAGTTTAAAACTTTGTAGATAGAACTTTACATAGTAGATTCGTTTCGTAGATTCAAAATTCGGTTGGATTTATAGCAGAATGAAAACGATAGTACACGAGTACTTTCGCCCAGAAGAATCTTGTTCAAAAAAGATAATGCATAAGTCCAAAGATAAAGATAAAGATAAAAGTGAGTGTGACAGTGAATGCAAGGATATGGAAGAAATACAGAGATTAAAGAAAGAAGTTGCGAGATTGTTGAGTGAAAATAGTGCATTAAGGAAAGAGATAGCAAATGTTAAGGATGAGATGGAAGCTGGAGGCTCAGGTCTGTGGTTAGTTTGTTTATGGGCTTTAATATGGGTTTTGTAGTGGTAGGCCTCTTGCAGAGAGCCGCCTGGGGAAGTACCACACCTTTGCCAGTTATTCATCTGCCAAGCAGTAATGTGCAAACATTACTGTGTTTCGGTCTGAAGGGCAATGTTACCAGCGATATTACCGGGCATGACAAGTTTTAACAACTGATATCTCAGGACTGATGATATTGATATTTTGACAACTGATATTTTGGATATTAAAACACTGGGTGGTACTGTGTCTGATATGGGCAATCATGATGCTTACCATCAGGCACCTGATTTGCTCGTCTTGTCACTCACTATTATAAAAAAACCTCTTTATATAGACCTCCCAGATAAGATATTTCCAGATAAGCAATAGAAACTAATTGCATTCCCTCTTTATGTTTTGAAGTATTTGTATGTTATAATGTTTGTTATATTATTTGCAGGGCAAGCATTTTATGCGGGCGGCTCAGAACGCTCTGGACAGCAGATATTGGGCCCCAGTAAAGGAAGGAAAGACATTGTCACTGAAGTTTTCAAGAGTGTTAAAGAGTGAGTCTATAATTATTGTCTATTTTTGTGTCTCTGTCGTTTTGGTGTAATGGTTTCATGCGCCACTACTGATAATGAGGTAGGTACATAGTCCCAGTTGCCACCTATGAGTTGTGGTCATGTCGGAGGCCTTGTAGGAATTAGCAATCTCCAATATTTTGGCTATGGGTTGACCACTGAACCAATAATGGTTTGGCTTGAGCAGTGTAACATATAACGCCTTTTTCCCGAAGGGGTAGGCAGAGATGTACCCAGGACCCAGTCCCATAGTAGGTACACCCACACCGCCAGTTATGTTTTTAGGTCACATGTAACAGCTGAGCGTATTGAAAATTCCTAATTGTAGTGGTAGGCCTCTTTTGCAGGGGGCCGTCTGGGGAAGTACCACACCTTTGCCAGTTATTCATCCACCAAGCAGTAATGTGCAAACATTACTGTGTTCCGGTATGAAGGGCAATGTTACCAGCGAAATTACTGGGCATGACGAGATTCAACAACTCATATCTCAGAGTGATAGGCGCAGTGCAGTGCCGCGCAGAAGTTTGAATTTTAAAACACGGTGGCACTGTGTCTGATATGGGCAATCATGATGCTTACCATCAGGCACCTGATTTGCTCGTCTTGTCACTCATTATCATAAAAAAAAAAAAAATTAAGAAATCCAGTAACACTGCCTAACCTTGGGATTGAACCCGGGACCTCATGATCGGCAGCAGCGCTTGTGAACCACTACACCAGATCCCCGTCACTCCATACAATCGGCCGCGCGAAATAGCCTACCACTACTACATAGAAACATAATGTTGGTACACGTTGCACTTCTGCATAGCCAATATTGTAACAATATTGTAAAACAATCAGTTGAAAAAATAAAGCCCTACAAGTTTCTTGTGCGTTCTTCTTGTAGATTGTAGAGGTATCCTACCAAACGCATGGTAGACTCATTACTGTTTATCTTCATTGACATGCAGATGGTGACCTAATTGAATAAATCTTTTTGAGTTTGAGTTTGAGAATTGACTGACTGCTGTAGGTCGCAGGGGGGGGTGGTGAGTGTCGCTTTTTTACGTAGTAATAACATAGTAATTACATTTTTATTTATGATAATGAGTGACAATACGAGAAAATCAGGTGCCTGATGGTAAGCATCATGATTGCCCATATGAGACACAGTGCCATCCAGTGTTTTAAAATTAAAAATTCTGTGCGGCAGTATTTTGAATGCACTGCGCCTGTCACCCTGAGATATGAGTTGTTGAATCTCATCATGCCCAGTAATTTCGCTGGTAACATTGCCCTTCATACTGGAACACAGTAATGTTTGCACATTACTGCTTGGCGGATGAATAACTGGTAAAGGTGTGGTACTTCCCCAGGCGGCCCCCTGCTAAAGAGGCCTACCACTACAGTAACATATAGTATAATATAATAATTACATAGTAATAAAATAGTTGGTATTCTTTGACGCCACTGTGGCAGTTATAATGATTAATTTCATAATATTCCAGACGCGGTGCTGTAGTGTTTGAAGACGAGGCGGGATCGTCCTCACGGGGTCGAGGCGGGGGACTGTTTGGAGGCGTCGGATACAGACTTGGTAATTTCACTTCACTGATAAGGCGTCGTTTACACGATAGCCGTGACTGTGGCAAAACTGACAGCAAAACCACAAAAAATAGACGGATTTTGCGTGTGGTTGGGGTGTGAGTCCTCACTAGAGCCGCGCTAGCTCTGAAGAATTTCAGCAGCCCTTTCAGGGTTGCCTATAATCTCGGCTTGCGACCCCCGGAGTCCGGGGTTCCGAGGTACTGTGCCCGGTATGCTGCTACTCCTGTACACTCGAGAAGGACATGAGCAGCTGTCTCCTCCGCTTCCATGCACGCTCGGCATAGACCGCTGTCTGTAACACCCAAAACGAACAGATGTTTGTTAAAGAGTCCATAACCTGTAATGGCGTCTGTAACCGTTCTGAGTTGGGGCTTGCTCAGGTGTAAGAACGCCTTTGTGAGCCGACAGTTTATTTCTGGAAGCGCCAGCTTCGTCTGTCTGCACTCACTGTAATTTCCCGAGTAAATGGAATGTTTATTTATTTATTTAGCATTCAACATCATATGTATTAAAAAATTACATCGTAGAATTTTGATGTTAGAAAAATTGCAATTAAAGGAATACATAACTTTTTATGGCGATTAATCTTAACTCTTAATTAAAGCACACCCCGGATACTCAACACAATTCCATACAAATATCGCGATATAACTAACCTACTACACAGACGCTGCACACATGGAGTTAAGAGTTACCTAAGAAGCGAAGCTCGTCCCAGAGCTCAATATTGCTCGCGGTGTGAGGAAGGCCCGATTGGTAGACAGATGACAGTGTCCATTCTAAACTTAGTATTATTATCTGTTCTGTGGTTAAAGTGTGAGTGTTACACAGCAAAACCTTCAATAGAGGAGGTTCTCATTGTTGTATTGTATTTCAGGTCAAACGGCTGATGATCATGAACAAGTCACACCAACTGGAGCTGGTGGTCCTCAAGCGCAAGTGAGTCCCACATTTTTAATTGTAATATTTATAATTATACTAACCATTGATTTTTTTATATTTATATCGACTGCCTCGGTGGCGTAGAGGGCGCACCTCGGCGCATGCTCGACTGCCAATCAAGAGGTCCCGGGTTCGATCCCCAGGTCAGGCAGTGTTAAATATTGGATTTTTCCATTAGGAATTATCTCAATAGCTGCCTGGAGTCTGGAACTGTGCCCGGTAGATGGCAATAGGCTCGCCCCCTATTACATGGGACCAATAACATACTGGCGAAATGTGGGTGTATCTACTATGGGACTGAGTCCTGGGTACACCTCTGCCTACCCCTTCGGGAAAAAGGCGTGAATGTATGTTATGTTGGATGTATATGTATGGATTGCCTGTCTGAATGTATGTTTGTTTCGTTTTCACGCTAAAACTACTGAACCGATTGAGCTGAAATTTGGTATGTAGATAGCTTACACCCTGGAATAACACATAGGGAATTTTTATCCTAATATTCCCACGGGAACGATGACTACGCGGTTGAAACCGCGGGGCACAATATACTGAATAATTACACCTAATAGGTGTAATTATTCAGTATACTGTAATATAGTATATTCAACAATACTATGAGGTTTCACAGTGCACCCGAACGCATAGAGCCGGTAAATCCATGATGAATGTAGTGAGAACTTCCTTACTTAGCACAGTACCTTACGTAAGTATTGTCGAGTACGGGTGTTAATGTATTAATGTTATATGAATGATGCAGACAGAAGCTCGGCCGGTCCGTCTCAGACTGTTTCGGGAAGGTTTCACGGTGGACTCGGGACCACTTCGCTCCTACACCGATCCAGAACATGCAGAGTTCCTCAACTTTATACGGAGGGGGTAAGGATATTATTTTAATTTTTTTTCCTCCGATGTTCTAGAGGACATCCGAGTTTTAAATGCTTCTCTACTTATATTACAATCTAGCCTAACTTTATTGAACTGACTTTATTAAACCAGGCCTGGGACACTCCGCAATAGAGGTATGAAGCTATAAGACCTCTTAGCAGTTTGATACAATTTCCTTTGGAAATTTTAACAATTCGATGTTTTGTATTCCCTCCCCTGTTTCCTCCGAATATAGTGAACATATCTGATATATTTATATTCTGATTTATTTTGGTTTTTTTTTTTTTTTTTTTTTCATCTACGATCAGTTTTACTTTTAGTAGATCTGTTCTGTGCGTTTCTTTTTGTAGAGTGAGTTCTCCATTGAGAACATCTCCTCTTTTATTTTTTAAGGCTTTTCCTAATCATAGGTAAGCACATGTTTCCTTTTTAGTCTTGGCGTGTAGCTCATATTCACGAGTTGCGTGGCTAGCTCGTTAGGATGGTTCTTCAGGCGTTGTTGATATTTTGAAGTTGAAGTAAAGTATGTCCCTATCATTTTATTTTTGTTTATAAACTCTAAATTTTTTAGTGAATGTCCAATTATGCGAGTAAAACTGGGTTTTTTTAAAGTTCCAGCCTAGGGCTGAATTTTTTTGATTCCTGGTTCCTGGTCTACTAATCTTATTAATATTATAAATGCGAAAGTTTGTGAGGATGGTTGGATGGATGGATGTTTGTTACTTTTACTCGCCAAAACTACTCAACCGATTGGGCTGATATTTGGTATGTAGATAGTTTAGACTTTTAGACCCTGGAATAACACAGTTATTCCAGGGTCGGGATAACTTTTATTCCCACGCGAACAAAGACTCTGTGGGTAAAAAAAAACATTGTACAGCTCGCCAGAAAAGAGTAGAATCTGGAAACGGAACTAATTTAATATAATAATAAAAAAAAAAAAATTAATATGCAATTTTTTTTTTTTATAAAATCAAATATTTTATTTTGCCAGAATACACATATACATTGTCATATAGGATGTTAAATAACTTTTTAATTTTTGATAGTGAGTGACAAGACGAGCAAATCAGGTGCCTGATGGTAAGCATCATGATTGCCCATATCAGACACAGTGCCACCCCAGTGTTTTAAAATTCTAAATTCTGAGCGGCACTGCACTGCGCCTGTCACCCTGAGATATTAGTTGTTGAAATCTCTTCATGCCCAGTAATTTCGACCAGAAAGACCGGAACACAGTAATGTTTGCACATTACTGCTTGGCGGATGAATAACTGGCAAAGGTGTGGTACTTCCCCAGGCGGGCCCCTGCAAGACAGGCCTACCACTACAATCGAAGTGATGATGGTTTAATTGTTGATAAATACAGTGGCGCCCCCATTATTATACTATTTTCAGTCAAATTATAACACCTCCTGTTTTGTTCCAGCGAGATCCCCCCAGAACTATCAAGCGGGGGAGAAGTCCGCGTGAGCTTAGAAGATCGCAGACACGAAGAATGTCCGCGGAACGTTGTCAAACCACAAGCTTTCACTGGCAAGGGACAGATGTTGGGCAGGTATGGTTACATTAGGGAAGTTTATCCTTTTTTTTCTTTTTTTGAGGGCGCATGCTCGACTGCCAATCAAGAGGTCCCGGGTTCGATTCCCAGGTCAGGCAAAGTGTTAAATATTGGATTTTTCCATTAGGAATTATCTCAATAACTGCCTGGAGTCTGGAACTGTGCCCGGTAGATGGCAATAGGCTCGCCCTCTATTACATGGGACCAATAACATACTGGCGAAATGTGGGTGTATCTACTGTGGGACTGAGTCCTGGGTACACCTCTGCCTACCCCTTCGGGAAAAAGGCGTGAATGTATGTTTTATGTTTATCCTTTGTCGTGGAGTTACCGGCTGTAGAATAGTGCTCCACCCTCTCTACCCGTGGTTGCCGTAAGAGCCGGCTAAGGGTTAACAGATCCAGAGGACGGGCAGCAGCGTGCTCTGGAAAAAATCATTCTACAACCCACCTGCTAAGCGTGTCGAGTATTGGTAAACCCCCCTTTATGGGGAGGCCTATATTCAGTAGCGGACTTCCAACGGCTGGATGATGATGATGATCCTTTGGTGAGCGTAGGAAGTATGAGATCTTCTGTAAGGGCGTGAAGATTGTTTGACTTTTGGAGAACCTTAGCTATTTTGTCAGTTACACCCTTTACATAAGGAATAGAATAGAATAGAAACGTTTTTATTCAGGTAAATAAGTAGAGGCATTTACAGTTTTTGAGCTGATAGCTAAATAATAAAACTTAGTATTAGATATTACTAAATGCCAACGAGTATAACCTGAATACGGTACATGCTGAATATGGTAAGGCAAGAAAGTTGGTTTATGCTCTACCGTGCCTCTGTGGTGTGGGTTTAAAGAACACGTTTTATTGACGTGCAAAAGTGTCAGATTATGACCTATTTGAATAAATCTTTTTGAGTTTGAGTTTGAGCACGTCAGGGCGATCAAGAATGTGGAAATACACAAATCTGCCATCGCAGAACATCTTATCGAATCAGGCTTGAATTACTGGATTGAGTTACATCACCCATAGGTAATCTCTACTGAGAGACATTATGTACCAGGATTGGTATAGGAGGCAATTGAGATTACCAATTTATTTTATTTAAAAAAAATTTTTTTTTATGATAGTGAGTGACAAGATGAGCAAATCAGGTGCCTGATGGTAAGCATCATGATTGCCCATATCAGACACAGTGCCACCCAGTGTTTTAACATTCAAAATCCTGCGCGGCACTGCACTGCGCCTGTCACCCTGAGATATAAGTTGTTGAACCTTGTCATGCCCAGTAATTTCTAGGCTGTGAAAATAATCTACTATCCAAATTTCATCATCATCGGTCCAGTAGTTTTGGCCCTGCGTTGATGAGTCAGTCAGTGAATCACTCTTTGTATATAATAGTATAGATTAGTGATGGATTAATTAGCATTCGCATTCATTGTTAGCATGCGTACGATCAATTAGCATATTATAGCAAATTAAATGAAGTTGCGAAATTCTGTGAAAGCGAATGAAGCGAATTCATCGCTTAAGTGAAATTATTAGCAATTTGGTAGGCACGGTTAAGCAATTATTATCTTTATTTGCTTGTAGTTAGGGTCGTTTATTGAATGAACGTGTATGATTATTTAATTCGTTGAAATTAATAGCAGCGCGGTGTGAAATGCAAAGTGCGAATTATCGTCTTAGCAAATAGCAATTAGTATGCTAAGACGAATTAATTCGCATGCTTATGAAATTGCAATAATTACCATCACTAGTATGTCTGTCTTAATATAATGGTTGTCTTCCAGTCCAACCCCCGCGGTAATAGGAGCGACGGTTCCGCTAGCCAGCGCCGGCGCCGCCGCGGACCGCGAGGCCAACCAGCGCGCCGCACAGGACTCTGTGCAGGTCGACGCCAACCAGCCTACTACGACTATACAGGTACTAAACATTTTTTATTTTTAGGGTTACGTCACAGAATACCACCGCTCAAAATCATTTGAATTAATAGCGACTCTAGCTCCGGCGCAATAAAGTGCAATACAGGTCGCACAGCGCCTTATTATCGTTAAAACTTCTACTCGTATAAATTAACTTCTGCATAGCCGCCTCGCGGCACCTTCAAAGAAAACGAATGTAACCAAACCAAATATTGTGAAACTATCTGTTGAAAAAATTAAGCCCTACAAGTTTCTTGTGCGTTCTTCTTGTAGAGGTATCTTTCCGAACGCACGGTAGACTCAGTACTGTTTATCTTCATTGACGTGCAAAAGTGTCAGATTATGACCTATTTGAATACATCTGTTTGAGTTTGAGTTTGAAAAAAAACCTTACGTTTCCTACGTATTTATGAAAATTGTAAAAAAGTAGTTTTTAGGTTATGTTAATATTTTTTTTTTAAATAGCAAAAAAAACATAAGGTTTTCTTTAACAAAACATGTTTTCGCGAAAATAAAGGCCAGATCCAGAGCTAACCATAAACAATTGAGTGTCAAATTATTCCCTATATCTTCATATCTGTGTATTTTCATTTTGTATGGATGACGTTTAACCCTAATTTATATAAATAATAATTAATATAATTTTTGTTTCCAGTTCCGCCTGGCAGACGGCAGCCGTATAACAGGCCGCTTCAACCACACCCATACAGTTTCCGACTTACATACATACATATCCAGGGTCGAACCTGCGTACCAACTCTCCCCGTTCACTTTACTCACAGCTTTTCCAAGCGCCGAGCTAACTGAGCTCAATGCTACGTTAGCGGATGCTAAACTGCTCAATACTACACTATTGCAACGGTTGAAGTAAAAATGGGAGAAGTTTGCAGTTTGTGAGATCGTGGCAGTTTTTGTTTCTGAGATTGAGGCAGTTTGGAAGTTGAACTGTTTTGATCTCACTCCAAAGTTGGCGAAGTAGAAGTTTGTGATACTGAGGCAGTTTTGAAATCGAATTGCTTCAATTTGCAAGTTTGGGGTGAAGACAGTTTATACATTTGGCAGTTTTTAGACTAAACTGCATCTATTATCACACAAAATTTTAAATAGTATTTCAATTGCTTCATTTTCGCTCTAAACCATAGACAATTTAGATATGAGACCTAGTAGTTTTATTATTGAAGCAGGTTTTAAACTAAATATTTCACATATAATATAATATCTAGGGCCGAATCTGCCTACCAACTCGCCCCGTTCATTTTACAGCATTCCCAAGCGCTGAGTTAAACTGCTTAATACCATGCAACGGTTGAAGTAAAAAATGCGTAAAGTTCGTAGGTTGTGAGATTGAAGCAATAAGGACGTCAAATTGCAAAAATTTCACTTCAAAGTTGGTGAAGTATACGTTTGTGATATTGAGGCAGTTTTTGAAATTAAACTGCTTCAATTTCCATCCTAAGTTGCAAGTTTCGGGTAAAGACAATTACATTTATTGGTTTGAGGAAGTTTTTAAACTAAATTACTGCATCTGTCTCGCACAAAACTTCTGCTGATTAAATTTCACTCCAAACTTGCAAGTTTGAGACAGTAATTTGTTTAAACCAGTTTTTAAGTTAAACTGCCTCAATCTCAACCAAACTGCAAGTTTCAAGTTTTGGGTGAGATAGAAGCAGTTGGGGTGAAAGGTGATCAGTATGAGTGAATTAATAAGGGATCTAATACGTATAGTATTTACATTCTACATACATTCTAAAACCCAATTAACCCCAATTCTAGGGTTACATTCTCAAGCTATATATATAGCATTATTTGATTTTTTTTATAAGTACGTAACAATAATGATTATTAAATTATTTAGCAAAACTTTTTATGTTTTTGAGAATTTCAATAAAACCACATCAAATAACTAGAATTTAACGTTATTTTGTAGTGGGACATTATTAAAAGTTTTGCTAGATCGTATAGTAACTATCGGCGAGGTCTCAAAACTCAAATGTACCTACTTAAATATTGTACATATTATAGCAAAAATAAAACTTGTACTGGAAAACGCTTCTTTTATTTCAATTCAATTCAATTCAATTCTTATTTTGTGGCTTGTGAAAGTGCTTAAAACACCACAACTTTGCTAATAACACGTAGGAAGATTGGACATCAAACGAAGGAAATCAACCAATAAGTGCTTTTGAATTTTGAACACAACAATCTTCTACAATAAAATAATAAGCAACACTACAATAAATATTAAAATAAAACTCATATCTCCTTTGATAAATCATAAACTATTTACTAAGAATATTGAATATACAACTAATTACAATCAATACACAAAGCTATGTAACATAATATGAATTCTTTTATTTCTATAAATCGACAAGTAGACAACCGTTTTTATTGTATTATTTTTCTGTGGGAGTTATTTTTGAAAATGATGTACTGTCAAATAGAGCTTGATCAAAGACAGCTTAAAAGAAAAACAATGTTTGCCTATATTTCTATCAAATATGTTTATGAGGGTAGGAATTTGACAAGCCACAAAATAAGAATTGAATTGGGTAGGTATTTGATTAATCAATTAATAAATTACTTACCCGAATGTACCTAATGACCAAAAAAAAAAAGGTTTTTGTTCAGCTTTCATTGATCAAGCTATATTTGATAATGTATAATGCTTTTTGCCGGTAACCGCAGAGTAGGACGTCCACCCACTATGTGGACAGACGATCTGGTAAGGACGGCAGGAAAACGCTGGAGGCGGGCCGCTTACATCCCGATTGGATATATATGGGGAAATCTATGGCGGAGGCCCATGTTTAGCAGTGGACGACCTATGGCTGAGATGATGATGATGATGATGAATGCTTTTTGCACATGTGAATAATTCGCAAGTACCACTAAGTACAGCATTATCTAGTACGCCCCCGTTCCCACCTAGACGGGTTCAGTACCATAAAATCTGGTAAATAAATTTGCCACAGTACCATTGATGGTACTGTCTAATGGTACCACGGTAAAGAAGGGGTAAGGACTACGGGGTAGATAAGCCTCAGGCATTCAAAAATTAATCGATTTAGTTCACACTAGCGTAGTATGGGTGGAGGGGTAATGCACGATTACCACTAGTGGGAAAGTCCTGTGGGTGGACGGGTCGTGACTCGTGACCCATTCAAGTATAAGTAGGCAGCATGTTAAAAAGTTTCAGTTTGATTCCGAGATTAAGGTACCTACACCTATGCTTAGCCTTAGGCACAACACATTATTATCGATACCTACAATCGCTACAACACTATTTTCACGCTCCGTGTTGCCAAATATAAACACTCCTTTAAAATTAAAAACATTTTTATAAATAAAAATCTTTTAATTTAAGCTATAAAATACAAATACAATTTAAACAATAACATGGACTACAATTAAATTATTATAGACAATAAAAAATAAACGAGCATGATCTCTGCGAATTTAAAACAATCAAAACCCTAGTTTGACAGTTGACAAGACGCCATCTTGTCGTCACTTGAATTTGGAAGCCAATACAAAATGGCGAATGAGGTTATCCGCAACACTCTGCTCTGGGGAAGTTGCAGGCGCAGGGGTCTGTTGCTATGCACTCGGCAGGGCACATACAATCGCATGCTGGAACAAACATTACTGTTTTATATACAACGTGTTACAAAAAGTTGTATAGTTATACTTAAGCGGGAGGATCTACCCGTCAACCTAAACAACATGAAAAAGAAGGAATTGCGAAATTCGCAAGACATAATGTCGACTTTCCACAAAAAATTGCCGATCAGCTGATCCATTTTGTATGGGAAGTTGAAAAATGTTTCGCGAATTTCGCAATTCTTTCTTTGGAAAGGTGTAGTTATACTTAAGGGGGAAGATCTACCCGTCAACCTAAACAACATGCAAAAGAAAGTATTTTGTAAATTTTAAGGTTTTGGGATGTTTTCCTTTACTTTGTAGTCTCTTTTGCAGGGGGCCGCCTGGGGAAGTACCACACCTTCGCCAGTTTTCATCCGCCAAGTAGTAATGTGCAAACATTAATGTGTTCCGGTCTGAAGGGCAACGTTACCGTGACGGGGGCAGTGCAGTGCCACGCAGAATTTTGAATATTAAAACACTGTGTGGCACTGTGTCTGATATGGGCAATCATGACGCTTACTATCATACAAAAAAAATAAGATTTTGTTTCTTGCCAAATTTCATGATGCTAAACCAACGGAAAGTACCCTAGAGGCTTTCAGGCCGTTGCGCAAAGTATGGAAATGGACAGTGAAATGGCCGTATCTTTTGATTGAATAGACTTAGAAGTATGATTTTTTTTTACGGCAGCAAGGGACCATAGACCTGAGTTGTAGAAGTTTCAACTTCACGCGCTTCCGAGAAAAAGGGTGAGCACAGAGGGACAGAAAGACAGACTGACAACGAAGTGATCCTATGATGGTTGCTTTTTTTAAGTTACGGAACTCTAAAAGCGAGGAAAACTACTTGGTTATCTCCGTGTTATTCTAGGCCTGCAGTAGACTATGGGCTATAGGAATTAGTACTTACGTTTACAATCTCCATATTTGCAAGGATCGATGTACTCTGTGCAGTCTTCTCCCGGTGGCAGGAACGACGATCGGTAGATGGTCGTGCCTTCGATCTAAACACCAGACGAAAATGTTAGAAAAGTTGTATAACGACCCTTACATTATAGTATTCGTAGTATTTTTTTAGGCAAAGGACGCTGCTGCCCGTTCTCTGGACCAGACAACCGATAGTCGGCTCTTACGGCAACCACGGGTAGAGAGGGTGGAGTACTATTCTATAGCCGGTATACCCGCGTATCGTCTAAAAAGTTGCATCAGCCGCGGTCACGAGTAGGTACACAGACCCTATAAGAATGTTACCTTCTGACAAGGCTTCTGGTACTGTCCCTTGCAGGCCCACGCGGGTTTCTGCGGCGGAGGCGGTGGACACACCGCCTGGTACGACATCTTCTGTGTTGTTGCACAGTCCATTTTGGCTGGAAATTATATTCATTAAGTATGTAGGCATTGTCATATCCGTGGGTATTTATCCTATTCTGGGTCAGATCTATCAGGAGGCGGAGGGTTTGCTGCCTCGCTTCTATGTTTGACGGGTTGGTCTAGTAGGCGTGACTATTTGGGCGAGAGGAATATAACCAGGGCTTCATCTCCGTTGCTTCTAATCATCCTTATTTAAAACTAAGTAATTATCTTTATTAAGGCAATTGTTGAATGGTCAAGTTGGTAGGGGTTGACAGAGGCGTACTACCTCATATCTGGAGGTGCCCATCATGGGTGAGTGAGTGTCGTGCCCTCGTCGCAGTTATGAGGGTCGAGCTCTCGCTAGCAGCCATGGTTCTAGCCAAGCTTGAGCAGCGTTCTAATTCTGCGGGATTGTTATCAGGCAGAATATTGTGGAGCGCGATGGGAGGCCACTACGGACCTTCCGATGCGCGCACGGAGAAGGGCGTCGGAGGAGAATCTCCCATTACCTCCCTACACCCCCATAACACGGGTCTAGGTGGTGAGTACGGGGGCATTCACCGAGGTAAGTACGTTTATCTTGGATGTTCGTCACAACCATTATAAGTTATTCTATCTCGCTTATATACCTTTACCTATATAATAGTATTTTGCAAAATGTGTGACATTAGTCATTACCAGATGGTTTCTCATAGCATTTGATAGGGGCATAAGACTCCACCATCTGAACTCGGCCAGGGTTCAAGAAAGACATGCGATTGATTGTGCGATCTGAAAAAAGAATTTAGTATTGGAAAAGGAGCAGAGGTAGTTGACCCAGAGGTTAAGGTTATTGACCCAGATGTCAAAAGTAGTTTTCCACCGAAACAACTTCGCAGCTAAGCCAGGTTAAAAGTAGGTACTCATAGCCGACGAGCATGTATGAAGAAAGAGATTGAAGTGGGAAAAGCTAAAGTCGTGTGTCAGGATCCGTAGCAAGTGAAAACAAATTCAGCCTCAATCATTTTTCATTCTGAAAATGAATTTTCGAGCTGAGCTGAAAAACTTTTTCTAACCGGAGGATCTAAAACACACACTTAGCTCAACAAATCTTACTAAAGACATCCTAAAAGTTGCTCAAACTTCGCCAATGCCACTTACTTTCAAAAGGTGTCTCAACAGCATGAAACTTGGCGGCAGGCTTGAAGTTCTCTCTGAGCACGCACGGCTTGGGAACGAAGTCATGTCGCTGCGTGGTGATGTTCTGCATGGGGCCCTGCCCCCACATGTCGTGGTGGCATGGACGGATCGCTTGCGTCACGCATACCGGGTTCGGGAGGTACGATAACTGGAGGGAAATCGAAACGACTTTTCATCCGCAAGCTTTGTTTTTCTTTTAGATGTAATGCACCGGGGAAGATTTGGTACAGTCATGCTCACTAAACTGCTGAAGCTCGCGGCGGCGACGCGTGGTGGACTGCCCTCCTCTCTCTAATGTGGTTGAGGAGGACGGCGCTAGTACGTGCGTCAATTCGATAACGGGTGCTGCGAGCGGGAGCTGGTCTGTGCCAGGTGTTCTCTGATGCTATGGATCTTGACTGTTATATGTATAAGTATTATAATGTTTATGATGTCCTTAGTTGTGCCCCGCGGTTCCGCCCGCGTAAACATGGGAATATCGTGATTAAAAGTACCCCATGTGTTATTCCAGGGTCTAATCTACCAAATTTCACATTCCGAATTTCAGGCCAATCGGTTCAGTTGTTATGGCGTGAAAGAGTAATAAACATCCATTCATCCATCCATCCATTCATCCATCCATCCTCACAAACTTTCACATTTATAATATTTTTGTAGGATTGAATAAAATAAAAAATAAAATGGACTCCCCCTAGAGAGTCCAATAAAAACGTCTACGTTATAATAATGTAAAAAAAAGGTCCAAACGGTCCCGTTTGGATATGTCTATTGTACAAATTAAAAAAAAACTTGAGAGGTGTCAAGGGACACCCGGATGGAACGAAGTTCCGAAGTTCCACACCACACTGTTCAATGCGAAATAGAAATGAAAATATCTGGCTTGCTTTCTATAAGAGAGAGAGAGAGACAGACAGACAGAGAAACATGCGACGCCGCACAGCTTACAATAGCTTACTATAGCAAAAAGTGTCGTGACAACTTTTCGTAAGAATTTTTTCCGTCTAGCCTCCATTCACAACGCGCGATAAGGAACTTCGTTCCAAAAGACTTCATCAAAAGTATACAGTGCGTGAGTGGCCTAGCAGGAATATTTCAAGACTACACTTTAGTTTACTCCCAATAGCCACATCAGCATACCTTTTGCACAGTTTCTCCCTCCATCTGCGCAGTGGATGGCATTAAGTTTGGAACTGGTTTCACCAGTGTTGGAATCGGAGCCGTCGCTGGTAGATAACTGCAAAATTAAACGTTATATTTAACAATTATTATTCTTGTTGTTGTTGAAGAGTGCCATCTTCCAAAGGATGTGTAAGTACTTGGTCTACTACGGGACTGCGGGTCTTGGGTACACATCTGCCTACCCCTTCGGAAAAAGACGTGATGTTATTTACGTAGGTAATATTCAGTCATAACGTGTTCCGGATGGCACGTTAAACTGTAGGACCCTATTGTTTCCTATAAGATATGTAGGGGGCAGTCGTTAGGTCATGTCCGAGGCTGCGTATAGGAATCTTGGCGACCTGGAACTGCCAATATGGGTTGCCACATAACCCATATGAATTGACTCGAGCAGTGTAATTGGGGTAACACGTTCTATTAGAGCATAAATTCAAATTTTCGCATAACCACGTCGAATTGAGAAATGTTTTACCTGTTCCTGTAAATGGTCTGAGTTTCGAATCTCTTGGAAGGAGTGACGGGGTTGCCTGCGCCGTCAGGAATGATCGCGCGCCGCCGACAGTCGCTCGATGCATCTAAGTAACTAGAGACAAAGTATGGGAATTATTACAGTACTTTTATGCTAGCTAGTTGGTACATAAGTGAAGCATTAGTAAACAGCAAATAGACGATCTCGAACATTGTACGGCGGTACTACGAACTTAATCCGCCACCATACTGGATACACAGAACAGATATAATACTACGTATAGAATGGACACTGTCATCCGCCCACCAATCAGGCCTTCCTCATCCCGCGAGTGAGATTGAGCTCCGATGAGAGCCGACGGAGCTCGGAACGCACCTCACGCACACTCTTGCGCATGTACAAAATTCCATGCGTACAGTGTCTGTATAGTTAGTAGTATCTAGTAAGTAGTTATATCGCTGCTTTTGTATGGAAATTGAGTCGAGTGTCCGGGGTGTGATAGTACGTTTACTTTTTTTTTAAGTAACATTTTTTTGTTTTACCTCATAGTGTAAGTAGTGTTAGCTTCTATTTTCTGATAAGGTTTTTGATACTGCCCTTTACAGGCCCACGGCGTTGGCTCTCGCGGCATGACCTGGGATGAGACTCTTATGTCAATGTTTGTGAGGAATCTCGTTCTTTCCGAAGATACAGACTTCCCGTCTAGTTTCGGAAATAGCAGTTTCAACTACCTGGTTATATATATATATATATAACTAAATAGATAATATGTATACATAGTTCATAAGTGCTAGCAATGAATTGTTTAAAAAATGCATCATAGGTTAATGTTAAGTGTTTTGGAAATAAATTTTATTTATTTATTTATTTAATGCGGGAGAGCACGCACTCCAATTTGTACAAAATTTGGAGCTAAAAAGACAGTAACTACAGAAATATAGCAGAAACTCGTAATTCTAACCCGCTTGCTACATACTCGTAATATGCGAAGTTTGAAAAAACATTGTCGACTTAACAAATTATTTGGTAAATAAACGTCGATTTGTCCAAGTTGGACGTAGTTACTCGTAAGCGAAAAGGAGCAACTAACAATATTACCAAAATTAACTCTCACCAATAACAAAATACTATTTTTTAGTTTTTATATGTTTTAGTAGTAAACGCTGTTTTAGTAAGGCCAGGCACGGCGCTCGATAATAAAACTGACGCCAAGCCCAGTAATAAAAATTACGCGAATGTTGCCTTTCTCAAATAAATTCTTCTCTAAAGAAACTCTATATGACTCAATAAGGTAAAAAAAACTGGCGGTAAACTTGTGATCAATACCCAGCAGTAAAACGTAACTCTAGGTATAATATTTAGTATAACTGTGATTGGCCCAGTGGAATGCAGTGACTGGCTTTTTTTAGAGGACTTTAAGAGTATAAAGATGTCTGGAAGCTTCTGCATAGCCACCATCTACAAATGTAACCCAACCAAATATTGTAAAACTAGCAGTTGAAAAAATTAATATAAGTTTGTTGTCTTTTAGAGATATTATATAGGTGTTTCCGAATGCACGGTAGGTTAATTAGTTACTATTCATATTATTCAAGTTTAAGAATGTCTTTTCTGAGACTAACTTAAATAAGGGTTTTTTGAGTTTGAGTTTCTTATAAGGTTAGCATCTTAGGCACAGAACAGATAATACTGCGTATAGAATGGACACTGTCATCCGCCCACCAATCGGGCCTTCCTCACACCGCCAGCGAAATTGAGCTCTCTACGAGCCCGGCTTCTATGGGAAATCACCTTACGCACACTCTTGCACGTGTACAAAGCTCTATGTGTGCAGTGTCTGTGTAGTAGGTAGTTATATTGCGGCTTTTGTATGGGATTGAGTATCCGGGGTCTTAGGTTAGTAACAAACATATTGTAGGTTGGATCATTTTCGCATGACAAGGCCATTTGACTCATCCTCGCTTCACTCGGTCAACTTACTTTATTAGGTAAATAGCTCATCTTCTGCGTGGTACAACCGTCCATCTTGGCGGCTGGCTTCTCGTAGCATCTCTCAGGCGCGTACGACTTGACCGGCTCCATCCTCTCGGGAGGGATGTATGAGAGCTTGTTTATTGTGCGATCTATAATATTAATTTATTTAAACATGAGACGGAAGTGACAGGTGCCGGAGTCCCGAGTCTCGAGCAATAGCCCGGTCACCATATATCGTGAAGTCACACCCATAGTCAATCTAGTAGTTTCCGTCCATTCTCAATAGTTCTCTCTAAAGACTCACTTTCAAAAGGTGTCTCAACAGCATGAAACTTGGCGGCAGGCTTGAAGTTCTCTCTGAGCACGCACGGCTTGGGAACGAAGTCATGTCGCTGCGTGGTGATGTTCTGCATGGGGCCCTGCCCCCACATGTCGTGGTGGCATGGACGGATCGCTTGCGTCACGCATACCGGGTTCGGGAGGTACGATAACTGTAAACAAGTATTTAAATTATTGTGATGGGTTTACCGGCTTTAAAATAGTACTCCACCTTCCAAGAGAAATCCTTTCCTCTAAGATCCTTTAAGAGCCGGATAAGGGTTATCAGATGTAGCGGACGGACAGCATCGACCTTTGCGAAAAACCATCGAACTAAACTCGCGAACCTGCGTGCCAAGCGTGGCGAGTATGACAGTCTCGTTGGCTCAGTCGGTAGTAACTCTGCTTTCTGTGCCGCAGGACCCGGGTTTGATCCCCGGCCAGGTCAAACATTTGTGTGTTTGATCTGTGTCTGGGTGTTTGTTATATCAGTCATCTGTTTACCATAGTACAGGCTTCTAGCCTAGTTTGAGACCAGATGCCCGTGTGTGGAAGTTGTCCCATATTATTATTATTATATATTATTTTTAGTATTGAAAAACTCTCCTTTATATCGAGGAGGTGAAATCCTCAGTGCTGCCATATTTTGCCATACCTTTTGTACAGTACACCCTTCCATAGGTTCACAACTAGGAACGAGGTTGGGCGCCGGCTTGCGAGCTTCTCCCCTCAAGTTCTTGCTGCAGCCGTCCGTGGGCAGGTACGACATGCGGTAGGTGCTGTTAGCTTCCATGCGAGACGTCGGCTTCATGTAGCATCGACGGGGCGCGTACGACTCGGGGATGCGGGGTTGTTTGTAGCACTACAAGAGAATGTAAGGATTACGACTAGAATCCCATTTCCTGGTAATATTATTATCAAGGCGAAAATTTGTCGGTGTGTATGTATGATCTTTCTTCACACCAAAAGTACTGAATAGTTTGGGATGAACCCAAGGACCACTAGACCACGCTATTGGATCATCATCATTATCCTCATGGCGGCATTTTATTACTCCAGTCTTGGATATAGGCCTCTTCCCTACTCTTCCACTCCTGGCAGTCTTTTTGCCCGTCTTAGCCGTGTCTTCAGAAGTCATCAACCCATCGTTATGGTAGTCAACCTCGCCCTCGGTTATCTGCTATGTGTCTCCATTCAAGAACTCGTTTCGTCCATCGGCACGTCACTATCCTAGCAATGTGACGCTATCGGATAGAATGTCATAAGTAAAGTATACTTAGGTGAGGAAACACATACCACAAATAACGACAACGGGAATATCAATCAGATATATTCGTAATATTCTACGACAAGAGTAAACCCATCGGCTTCGCTAGCTCGCAAATTTCATTTTTAATTAATTATTAAAATCTTTAACTAATAGTTAAAGCCCTGTATCCCGCCTTTGAAGCTTCTATTTTTAAAGGTGGGTTTGTGTATAGGGCGTGTATAGCTATAGGGGCGTAATGTAACACCATCTCTATGTTGTATCTGACAGCGAAGCTGGTGTGTTACATAACGCCCAACACCGGTCAGTCCCACCTCAAACTCCTCTGTGTTTTTAGTTTGTGATGACGTTTTATGAGCCGAGGTTAACGTACCGGTTTGACAAGAGGCGGTTTTCCACAGCAGCACGACCGGCAAGGGCAAGGGTGTTCTTGCTTGCCGTCGATCGGCTTCCCGTCCCGGAAGCCAGGCTTGATGCCGGCGGACGGAGCGCACGGATCCGCCGCAGGACATGGTACACAACACCTGTACCATAAGTAATTGTTACTATTACATAATAATATATTAAATACTTATAAATTTATTCGACACCTGCATAGAATAAGGCAGTATCTCAGGTTACGTTCAGTTTGAGTTACCACCATAGGCGTAAAGTCCGTGAAAAATGCTTCAAGAAAGTAACATCGACGTGTTTTTGTAGCCTGTCGAAAAAGGTAATTGTCATGTTGACTCCGGAAGAAACTGAAGCAATTTTGAAATGCTAAAAATAGCCTAAAATGGCCTAGTATGAGGTCCAACAGAATTATCAAAAAATGTAACTCTTTCTGGTGAATAAAGAAGGAATTTATTTATTAATTGAAAGGGTGTATCTATTATGGGACTGAGCCCTGGGTACACCTCTGCCTACCCCTTTGGGAAAAAGGCGTGTATGTATGTATTTTTACTATTCCTAGATACCTCCTTACTGCGTATACAATTGTAAAAAAAAATCGTAATACGTAATGTTATTGAGTAGAACATTCATTTATCACTTTACCCTTGACTTCGAAGACTATTACATTAACAGCTTTTAAGATTTGTTCACATTGACAAAATAGTAAAATGTTTTTTTTATCCATAATGCTGAATTGTAAATAGGTTTTTTTTTTATGATAGTGAGTGACAAGACGAGCAAATCAGGTGCCTGATGGTAAGCATCATGATTTCCCATATCAGACACAGTGCCACCTAGTGTTTTTAAAATTAAAAATTCTGCGCGGCACTGCACTGCGTCTGTCACCCTGAGATATGAGTTTTTGAATCTCGTCATGCCCAGTAATTTCGCTGGTAACATTGCCCTTCAGACCGGAACACAGTAATGTTTGCACATTACTGCTTGGCGGATGAATAACTGGCAAAGGTGTGGTACTTCCCCAGGCGGCCCCCTGCTAAAGAGGCCTACCACTAAAAAAAATTAAAAATACCTCTGGGGTTGTGTAACCAAGTTTCTTGTGCGTTCTTCTTGTAGAGGTATATTTCCAAACGCACGGTAGATTCATTACTTACTTGCAAGTGATATCGTGACCAGATTGAATAGAAGGATTTGACCTTGACTTCTGGAATAGCTATCTAAAACGCTTTTAATGTATAACTAGCTGTGCCCCGCGGTTTCACACGGCAGTATTGAGATACAAAGTACCTACCCTATGTGTTATTCCAGGGTCTAAACATACCAAATTTCAGTCTAAAAGGTTCAGTGGTTATGGCGTGAAAGAGTAACAAACATTCAGGGCCCGGGTTCGCTCCCCGGCCAGGTCAAACATTTGTGTGTATGAACATGTCTGTTTGATCTGTGTCTGGGTGTTATAAGCGTATATATGTATATCAGTCATCTGGTTACCATAGTACAGGCTTCTAGCCTAGTTTGGGACCAGATGACCGTGTGTGGAAGTTGTCCCATATTATTATTATTATTATTATTCATCCATGACAAACTTTCGCATTTATGATATTTGTTGGTTGTGTGACAACGCTCACTATATTCCTTATCTTCGTCATAATAATATTATGGGTTGATAAATTAATTGATAACATTATTATGTGTGGGTCAAAAGTCAAAACTGCTGTCATCCAGTCAGTTGATTCAGTCACTTGAAAGGACTGTACATCTCCATCATTTAAATATTGTTATAAACCTTCTAAAGGCAAGTTAATAGTGTTTCTTCAATAAAATAATCTGGCTCGAAGGACCATCTCAATAGTAAATATTTTGTTTTAATAAAAGTCCTCGTGGACATTAATTAGTATTCCGTCCCTAAATACCTAAATGTACAGTCGACTCTGTAATTGAAGGCCAAGTTTGTAATAATATCGCCAGGTGTCAGCACTTGTGATGTGTGATGTGAATTGTGCCAAAACAACGGGACTAGAAATATGTCAGTGTTTGTGTGAATGGGCAATCAATAATCTAAGGTCATGTTGTTTGGGCTGCGTACCTATTGAGCACAAAAACCATGAACCTAGAAAAAAAGGCGGAAGGAGTCTTATAACAAAAAGTGAAGCAGCATAGTAAGCCAGCACGCCAATACACGGCATGAAGATATTAGCGATATTCACCACGCATCGCCGATCGCCCGCCATTGCCTGCAAGCGTGGACCTAATGGGACCTAATTTGAGATTTCCATTTTCGTGAAGCCTCATCTCCCCTTTTTTTATATCAAAGGTCTGAAGAGCTAAAATAATAGAACAAATTGGAAGAAAATTAAACTCACTCAGGCATAATTTATGATAAATCCGTTAATAAACCTACAGATAAAATAACACTGTATATAAAAAAATATTAAAAACTAAAGCCTTATCTGAAAATAACTGATTGAAATTTATAAAAACATTTCATTCAAAAAATTATAGAAAAATGGCAGTTCGGGAAAATTATCACTTGTTTGTGACATATCTGTCTAGGAAAAATAAAATCTATGCGGCTTTTGTTACTTTAAATAATTTGAAAAGTTCTTATGTGCATGATAGATCAAAGTTTTACTTATAAAAATATATCTAAATAAGTTGGTAACATAAACATAAAACATACATTCACGCCTTTTTCCCGAAGGGGTAGGCAGAGGCAACGACATTAATAAATCTTATATTAATGTCGTTGGGCAGAGGTGTACCCAGGACTCAGTCTCATAGTAGATACACCCACATTTCGCCAGTATGTTATTGGTCCCATGTAATAGGGGGCGAGCCTATTGCCATCTACCGGGCACAGTTCCAGACTCCAGGCAGTTATTCAGATAATTCCTAATGGAAAAATCCAATATTTTAACATTGCCTGACCTGGGGATCGAACCCGGGACAACCCGGGACCTCTTGATTGGCAGTCGAGCATGCGCCCTCTACGCCACCGAGGCAGTTGGTAAGGCATACGTAGGTATATGCATAATGTAGGGTTCCATACCTAGATGACACCTAAACAAAACGCTTCCAATCCCAAAAACAATCCGCCTAGATACAGCGCCCTCTAGTTGCAAACTACAGCAACCATGGACCCTAGAGCTTTTAGTCCCTTGCACAAACCATGGAAATGTGCGTAAAACGGCCTTATCTTTTGATTGCGTTGACTTAGTAGTTAGTAGTTTGATTTTTTTACAGCAGCAAGGGACCGAAGACCTGATATGAGTTGCAACTTGATATCAATGATCTCACCTTGATATCAATGATCTCAACTTGATATCAATGATCTCACCTTGATATGAGTTGCAACTTGATATCTCAACGCGTTACCGAGAAAAAGGGTCTTAAGTCTTGACAGACGGACAACATTGATATATAGGTATAACGAAAAGGGGAGATGAGGTACTGGCTTCTCGAAAATGGCAAGCTCAAATTAGGTCCCATTAGGTCCACATACGTCAGTAAAGTAAGGTCGTACGAACGAATAATATTGTTGTCTCGGTCGCACTTCGGTCTTAGGTACGTCTTTCTATCTTTGTTGTTCATTATAATATGTCACCGTGCAAATTTCACACTGAGCAAATTGCACGTGCCATTTGTTGAGTAAGCGCTGGGAGTACGTACCCTATCTCCCCTTTTCTTTATATCAATGACGGACAACGAAGTTATCCTGTAAGGGTTTCTTTTTTCTTTTTCGAGATACGGAATCCTAAAAAATTGCTTTACAAGACCCGTTTCAATAAATTATATATAGCGCTTTATTAGTAAGTACCTATAGATGCATTCATATCTAATGAATCATGCAACAAGCAATTTGCGATCGTTTGCAATGCTAATTGAACTTAATATACAAACAACGCAATATGCGCTTGATTAGTGGGATTGTGCTATTGCAGTGTCTCTTTCATCTTGATGGAAACTCCTTGTGCGTTAAAAATGAGTGACTTTACTTACTTTAAATATTAAAATATATCTATCTATATATATAAAAATTTCGTGTCACAGTGTTTGTTATCATACTCCTCCGAAACGGCTGAACCGATTTTGATGAAATTTTATATTCACACTTGGTAGGTCTGAGAATAGGTTGTTATCTATTTTTCTTCCCCCTAAGTGATAAGGGTGGCCCACCCCAAAATTTTTTTTTTTTCGGACAGATTTTTTTTTATGATGTGGCATTAAAAATATATACAACCCTAAATTTTCTACTTTATTCCATCTTCCCCTTATATCCCCGTGTTATAAGCGTAAACAAGTACTAGCTGTGCCCCGAGGTTTGACCCGCGCACATCATCAGTCATCGTTCCCGTGAGAATATCGGGGAATAGTACCTTATGTGTTATTCCAGATTCTAAGCTACCTACATACCAAATTTCAGGCTAATCGGTTCAGTAGTTTTGGCGTGACTCTTTCACGCCAAAACATCCATCCATCCATCCTCACAAACTTTCACATTTATAATATTAGTAGGAAGTACGATGTATATCAGTCATCTAGTACAGGCTCTGCCTAGTTCGGGACCAGATGATCGTGTGGAAGCTGTCCCGTATTATAATCGTTATTATTATTTTCTAGGTTTGGTAGAAGCTGTTAAAATGAAGTGCGATTGTGATTACATCCTACCTGGACAAGATGACTTACCCGCCCACTACGACAACTGCAGCAGTACTTGGAATAAACTACATCCAGGGAAAACAGCTCCGAAGTAAGGGTTTCTCATTTTTTTTTGAACCTACATTTAAAACTCATTTGGACGTTATTTTTCCCTGTATTTCTAGTATCATTTGCATTCAATTCGCTATAAATCTAAATGCACTATAGATTAGGCATCAATCAAAAACCATTCATCATGATTGGAACTGAGTGACGGACTACTAATTTCTTCTTGAATGAACACATCAATCAAGGACAAAAGAGACGCTCTTTGTAGTGGTAGGCCTCTTTTGCAGGAGGCCGCCTGGGGAAGTACCACACCTTTGCCAGTTATTCATCCGCCAAGCAGTAATGTCCAAACATTACTGTGTTCCGGTATGAAGGGCAATGTTACCAGCGAAATTACTGGTCATGATGAGATTCAACAACTCATATCTCAGGGTGATAGGCGCAGTGCAGTGCCGCGCAGAATTTTGAATTTTAAAATACTGGGTGGCACTGTGTCTGATATGGGCAATCATGATGCTTACCATCAGGCATCTGATGAGTTCGTCTTGTCACTCACTATCATAAAAAAAAAATCATTTATATAAATAGCAATTACGACGCAATAAAGTGCAATTCATGCTACATGCTGCTAGCTTATCGATGTATTAACCTACAAGCTGCCTCTCTTTCTATCGCGTAACTCTTATTCCTGCTAACTACGTTAGGGATGTCATCTTTTAAATTTTTCTATGAAACTTTATAAAAATCTACATTGGAAGTGAGAGAAACGTTATGGAGTTCTAAAATTCGTTTCGTTCGGCGCATTCGATTCGGATAAATATGCATACCTTTATAGGTTCCATGTAAAAGGGGGCGAGCCTATAAACCCGGTACCAGTTTGACTCAAGCAGGGTAACTGAGCTGGTTCTGTTAAAGAGTTAGAGTATGATAAATGGTAATTTTATCTTCAACTATATATCAAATTTTTTGCTGTAGGAATAATGATGGATCTCTTTGTCTGCCGAACGTTCTCATTCGAAGTTTGGAGGTCGACGTCCTGTATCATCTAGGATTGGATACTCTCAATTATGATCTGCCTGCGCTCTTTGGGGATGTCAAGGTAAAATCATATTGACCTCTCAAGCGATGGCGGCTAGTACGGTGATAGAACCGTGACGGCGGTATCAAGTTGAAAAGTTCATCAGAACGCTCCCCGTTGTAAATGCGGTAAAAGCATTTACATAATATAATAAAGAGACCCGATGTCTCTACGCGTACTGAGTGATTCTACATGGTCTCATGCATTTCAATACAAAATTAATGAATCTCACCAGTCCAGTATGTATCACTATACATCATAGCTCCCAAACGGATGAACTAATTCCGATATAGTATATACTAAGTACATAAGTAACAGTTAAACAAACCGCTGGCGTGTCCCCACTCCTGGCACTCAATTCCCGGCGCCATCAAGCGCTGTTTTTTGTTGCGTGTATGTTTGTTCCATTTTCACGCCAAAACTACTGAACCGATTTGGTACTTTTTACCTCGATAATCCCACGGGTACGAAAACTATACAGGTGAAACCACGGGGCACAGCTAGTAGTATTAAAATTCTGGTCGGGTTCTGATATAGCAGAAAAAAAGTAAAAGGTTTTTAACTTACAAACGTAAAAAGACTTAGCTTTCTTTTCGCAGTTTGTGTGTATGGGCGGTACAAAATATAGGATGAGAGATTTCGCAGAGCACATGGTCACTGTCCTTGGCTTGGATAAGAAAGACTTGAAACTGGTCAACTTGACCAAACACTCGCAGCGGTATGCCATGTATAAAGTTGGACCTGTTCTTTCTGTCAGCGTAAGTATTGTATCTATACCACACCCCGGACACTCGACTCAATTCCCATACAAAAGTCACGATATAACTACCTACGATACAGACACTGCACACATGGAGTTTTGTACACGCGCATGATTGTGGGATGTGATTTCCCAGCGAAGCGGGGCTCATCGAGAGCTCAATCTCGCTGGCGGGGTGAGGAAGGCCCGATTGGTGGGCGGATGACAGTGTCCATTCTGTACGTAGTATTATCAATCATCTGTCGCGCTTGCATCCACCTCCCCGTGTTGCCATCGCGCCCTCGCACATCTTCCTTAAACCACACGTTGCCATTAATACTTTCCATAAAACCACCAAAACGTTCAGAATCCGTAGCATGCGCGTCCCAAAATAACATCAACCCTACAGTAGGCACCATCCTACAGAAAACAGCGGTTTTTTTTATATTCCATAGGCCGGAAACAAGCCGCCGCCTATGGATACCTTCAACATCAGGGGTATGGCCAGTATGTTGCCGACCCTTCAACACTCTATTCACTCTCCTTTTAATGAACCCAATGGTGTAGCTCAACGGGAAGACTCAGCAGGGATATCATTTCAGTTTGCACGTGAAAATAGCACAGTGTGCGACGTTTACTTGTCGATTATTGGATAGTACATAATAAGTAGTATTAACGTTATTTGCCAGCACGGTATCGGCATTCCATCGATGACGACCCTCCTGCAAGAGGTGATCAAGCTGATGTACTACGCCAAGGCGAAGGATCCTATATTCCTGAGGATCGGCACCAGCGGAGGCCTGAACATCCCGCCAGGGTCTGTGGTCGTTTCCACGTGGGGACTCAGTGGGAAACTTGAGAAGAACTATGAAGTTGTAAGTATTACACGCTGGCTACCGTAATCCTTACCTAGTATAACACAAAGTCTCTTCTCGTTGTCCGTAAGCTTTTAAATCCACATCATCATCATCATCATCATCAGCCGGACGACGTCCACTGCTGGTCCCCCATAGAAAGCCGTAAACTATTCATATTATCTTATACATTTATGAGAACATCATGTATGTGCGTAATAATTTACATAAATTAAAATTAAATAGCGAACTTCATAATTTTAATACTAGGAATAAAGACAAAATAGCTGCACCTAGCTTTAGATTATCTAAAACAAATAAAAAGACATTCTTAGGAAATAGTGTACGTTTCTATAATAAAATTCCAAAAGAGATAACTGGGCTCTCAGAGGTTAAATTCAAAACCTATATAAAATCTACTTTACTAAAGAAGGCTTATTATAAAGTCAACCAGTACATAGAGGACAAAGATGCCTGGAAACTTCTGCCGCCTCGCGGCACCTTCAAAGAAAACGAATGTAAGCAAACCAAATATTGTGAAACTATCTGTTGAAAAAATAAAGCCCTATAAGTTTCTTGTGCGTTCTTCTTGTTGACACCCTCGTTGGCACAGATGGTAGTAACTCTGCTTTCTGTGCCACAGGGCCCGGGTTCGATCCCCGGCCAGGTCAAACATTAGTGTGCATGAACATATCTGTTTGATCTGTGTCTGGGTGTTATAAGCTTATATAAGTATGTATATCAGTTATCTGGTTACCATAGTACAGGCTTCTAGCCTAGTTTGGGACCAGATGACCGTGTGTGGAAGTTGTCCCATATTATTATTATTATTATAGGTATCTTTCCGAACGCACGGTAGACTCAGTACTGTTAATCTTCATTGACGTGCAAAAGTGACAGATTATGACCTATTTGAATAAATCTGTTTGAGTTTGGGGGATATTTTTGGGGGCTTAGTGATCGCAGTACTTAGGGCTTGGTGGGCAGCAGATCGAATATGTCCCTTTGTCGGGTCTCACGGCTTCCGCGGGATGAGAAAGGGGTGGCCCTGTTTTGTTAACTGTCTCTTATTTCCAGCCAGTGCTAGGAACAGTGCGAAAGCTACCTTCACTTCTAGACAGTAGAGTGAGCGAGGAGCTACATTCCTTGGGCACAGCATCAGATGGATTCAACACCTATCTCGGAGGAACTATGGCAGCCGATGACTTTTATAGAGGTGGGCTTCGATCACACACAAATTTATTTCTTAACTTGAAGCTTCAAAAACTAACGCGGATAATAATAATATACGCTTTTTACTATGAAGACATCTAGTACCCTTCTTTGGATAATCACTTACGACGTTAGAATTATAGAAATAAAATATCTATACTACTATATAGATTTACGGTTAAAAAAGTCGCGCTGAGGCGTCAAAGGGATCACCTCTGACGCCTCAGCGCGACTTTTTAGAGAATGGACTTTGACTTTGTTATACATAATAAAACTTCTGTTTTAGTTCTTTATTATGTTCACATATGGTCACATAAAACCAACAACTACTTTGGGGGCTCCCCTTCGATCACGGGGCCCTGTGCACGTACCCAGAATACCGATTGAGAAAGAGGGGCCTGATCACAAATAACATTCTCATGTCAGGTCAAGCCCGTCTAGACGGTCCGTTCTGCGACTACACAGCGTCAGATAAGATGGCTTTCCTCAACAAGCTGAGCAATCTAGGGGTGAAGAACATCGAGATGGAGGCCACAGCGTTCTCAGCGTTCACTAGAGAAGCTGGCGTGAGGGCCGGCATCGTGTGTGTTACTTTGTTGAATAGGCTGCTTGGAGATCAGGTGAAAAACCTAGCTTAATTTAATTTTTAACCGATGTAAGCGATGAACAACCTACAACCGAGCATGTATGAAAAATGTCATGAAAGTGAACGAAACGAAAGTTGTATGTCAGGATCTATTTATTTATTTATTTATTTATAATTCAGCACAACGCTAGGACTAACTTAATGCTAAAATAGCATTTTCTACCAGTTATCCTGGAAACTGGAGAAAATGTTACATAAATCGGGTGGGGTGCAGACAAAAGGAAAAGATAGAAAACAATTTTGTATAAAACAAATAACCTACCGGGAAACTTAAAAATAACACAATTAACACACTTAGTTTAATAATAAATATAACTAGATACATAAATATATAAATAATTAATGTATACTATATTATAACATATATATATATATATATACACATAATATATATATACATATATACACATAATATAAATATATATATATACATAACTAATTATGGCCTGACAGTTTACAAGGTACCTACTTGTATCATTAGATACCAATTATTGATGGACTTTACTGAGAAGATATTTCCGCAACAGTTTCTTAAATGACTCCTTAGAAGTTGCACTTTTCAACTCGACCGGCAGAGCATTCCATAACCTGACAGCCTCCACAGTGAAGGAATTGTCAGTAAAAGAGGTAGTGTGGATAGGCATAGAGAGGAGAAGGTTATTATTAGATCTTAGTTGTCGATCATGACTGTCCTTCAAGTACTGAAAGCTGTCTTTCAAATAATTGGGAGTGTTAGGGTCAGTCAGAAGAGAAAAGAGGAGACATAGGATACGGAAATCTCTACGTTCACGAATCGGGAGCCATTTGAGTTTGGCCCGAAAATTGGATACGTGATCGAACTTTTTGAGACCATAGATAAACCTTATGCACGTATTTAACAGTTTGTCAAGCTTATTTAAGTGTTCTGAGTTAAGATCCAAGAAGCAAACGTCAGCGTAGTCGATAATGGGAAGAAGCAAGGAGTTTACAAGACAGAGTTTAGTTTTGGTGGGGAGAAAGTTTTTGAGTCGTACTATAGAGTGAAACGAGGCAAAGAATTTGCGCGAAATTTCTTTGACATGTTCAGTCCAACAAAGATTGGTGTCCATAATGACACCCAAATCATTCACAGTGGGAGAAAAGGGAATGGAGATATTGTCGTAATAAAGACAAGGAAGATTTGCAGAGTCGACTTTGACTAATTGGCGAGTGCTACCGATCAGAATCGCTTGACACTTGTCTGGATTAACTGATATGCCAAAGTTGCTTGACCATGAGAGAAGATGAGAAAGATCTTTATTAAGAGCAGCAATCGCACGACCGATGTCTTCAGCAGGGGCAGCATAATAAAGCTGTAAATCATCTGCATACATGTGATAACTACAAGATAGGTTGTAAGAGAGGAGATTGATGAAAAGGGAAAACAAGAGAGGAGATAAAATACCTCCTTGAGGGACACCGGCTTCGAGGTCGAGCCAGTTGGAAAAAAGATTACCATTGCGAATGGCTTGACAGCGTTTAGCAAGGTATGAAGAGAACCAGGAGATTGAAGATGGGGAGAAATTTAAGCGAGGAAGGACAGCAAGAAGGAGATCATGATCGACGGCATTGAAAGCATTGCTGAAATCAATGAGAACAAGGATAGTAATCATAGACTTCTCCATGTTTAAACGGACATCTTCTGTGACTCTTAAAAGGGCCGTCGTCGTGCTGTGACCAGCTCTGAAACCTGATTGAAGGGGATTGTACAGATTGCCCTTACAGAGATAATCCGTGACCTGTCTGTGGACTTCAGCTTCAAGAACCTTAGATAGGAAAGGTAGTATGGATATAGGACGGAAATGATTGGGAAGGACAGGATTTGCGGTTTTGGGAAGCGGGATGACATGGGCTTTCTTCCATTTATCTGGAAAATAGCCACTCGAAAGCGAAGTATTGATGATATGCGTAATGGCGGGAATTATATGATTGATTATGCGCATAATCATTAAACGTCCTATTTCATCGGATCCAATAGCCTTTGATTGAAGAGAATCAAATATTTTCCTGATACGATCCTGACTTACAGCAGAAAAGATGAAGGGGTCGCAGTCAGGTAAAGGGATAGCTGAAATGTGATGCAGTGTATTTAGTTTTACTGTAGGAGGAAGCTTGCAGGTGGCGGTGAAGTGATTGTTAAGTACATTTAGGTCAATAGAAATATTATTGTCACCCTGTCTAGACTTGCCGAGGCCGAGGGATCTGAGAAAAGTCCAGAGACTAGCTGGAGAGGCTAACTCAATTTGCTTAGCAATGTGGCGTCGTTTAGCGTTGCGGACAAGCTTATTACAGATATTGCGTAGTTTTTTATAATCGCACCAATTGTGTTCTGTCCTGTCACGTTTATATCGCCGGAATGCACGATCTCTCTTTCCCATGGCTCTGCGGATAACGTCACTAAACCAAGGAGCAGGAGGTCGCTTAATTTTGACTGGTCGAATAGGTGCATGCTTATCAAAAAGGCAGATAATATTTTTATTTAGGAAAACTAATTTGTCATCAAGGGAATCAATCAACTCAATATCGGACCACCTGATTGATGAAGCATCTGAATCCAGCCTATCGGCATTGAGTCGGGTAAAATTACGTAAGTTTAGGGTAATAGGTATAGGTTTTGGGAGTCTGATTTTAAAAGAAGTGAAGATAAGGTCATGGTGAGAGAAAGCGGGGGCAGATAGTTGGCCGTGCGAAGCTACCAGATCAGTATGCGATGTGAAGATAAGATCGAGAAGAGTGTCAGAGGAAGCAGTGTGGTGAGTAGGTCCAAGATCAAGTAGGCAGAGGTTAAAGGAGTCTGTTAGGTCACGCAGTTTTGTGCACGAGGACTGGAGCGAAAAAGACAGGTATTGAAGTCACCCATAATCAGGAAATGAGTGTAGTCAGCCATTAAGGACTGAAGTATGGACTCCAAGTCATCAAAGTAGTTCACATTAGGCGGACAGTACACAACCCCCAATATGAGCCTCACGCCAAAATCCACCTCCAGGAACAAATATTCGGCATTAGCCCTGTATGAAGAAGGTGATTGAGAGACGATTTTGAACTTGAGGTGGCTCCTGATGTAGACAGCTACTCCGCCGCCCTGCTTCCCCGTGCGGTCATTTCTGACCAGAAGAAAACCAGGGAGAGAGAATGATATAGAAGGAAGTGTGGGTTTAAGCCAGCTTTCAGAAATAAGTATTGCATGGACAAGGGAAGAGTCAAAAGTGTCATGGAAATCTAAGAAATGAGAAGGAATGCTTTGAGCATTTATGTGGCAAACGTTAAAGTTCTTTTTATGCCTACATAGGTTCTCATTAAGAATTTCACCCAGAGTAGAAGTTGCATCATCAACACTGTCATAGGACGAGCCTGATTCAGCCGTAACAAAAGAGTCATTATCACTAACATTATTAGAATCCATAAAATACACCAATAAAAATTCAACAGGCTAATAAATATTATAACTATAAATAAATGATAATATAAAATACTTACAATATATATAAAAAAAAAAATATATGGATATATATAGATATATACAATAAAATATTATTACTTATTAATTAACACTAAAACTTAATTATTAAAATACAAATATTTAATGAATTCTTATTATTCCTGACTCCTGCCGGTTCTGCCACAAAATTAAATAAATATCACTAAAATAAGCCTACAAACTATGTTTTTATAAATTATAATTATACACCGTAATTCTATGTCTATACTATCAAAATCGTACTATCAAGATCGTAGCAAGTGGAGGGAAAAAGTCTCTGCCTACCCCACCGGGAACAAGGCGTGACTGTATGTATGTATGTATTATGTATATAATATGTATGTATGTATGTATGTATGTATGTATGTAAGTAAGTAAGCGATGAGCCTGAGGTCCTGGGTTCAATTCCCAGGTCAGATAAAAAGTAAAATCAAGTTTTTTAATGAAAGCCTGGAGTCTGGATATGTGCCCGGTTGATAGGAGTAGGCTCGTCCGTTATTATGTGGCAATTAAAAAACGTACTTTGTATATCCATAATCTTATATCCCTCCATAATTTATTAAAATATTAATAATAATAATATGGGACAACTTCCACTCACGGTCACCTGGTCCCAAACTAGGCTAGAAGCCTGTATTATGGAAACCAGATGATATATGCTTATAACACCCAGACACATCAAACAGACATGTTCATGCACACAAATGTTTGACCTGGCCGGGGATCGAACCCGGGCCCTGCGCCACAGAAAGCAGAGTTACTAACCAACTAGCTAGTTACTAGTTACTAGCCAACGAGACTGTCAATTTCATATTATTACTGGTATATTTTTTTGGCTCTTCCGCTATTACATGGACATTTTTAAAGCATAACTGGCAAGGTGTGAGTCAAAGAAAAAAACGAATCAAAGATGGAGGACTGCCCAAAATGGTGGACTCGTAATTTTTAAGAATCTCCATAATAATGAAGAGGTTTGCTGATAAGCATATAAAAAAGCTTAAAAATGTTTTTAAATTAATATAATTTGTTTAACAGGTGACCACAAGTAAAGCGACGGCGAAAGAGTGGCAGCAACGACCCATGATCGTAGTTGGACGATATATAGCTAAATATTTACATAAACAATCAAACTACCCAATAATATTATAAACTAGCTATCGATTCGATTAAATGTTACCATCGCATAAATATTGACATTAATATTTATATATTAATGTTACGATACTAACGTCACTCAATTGTTTTGCCTTCCCGGAAGCTCTCTCCACTAACACTTAAACTTTATGGTATGGTATTTATTCCGTACGGGGATGGATGAATAATAATCTGACTCCAATTGAATAAAATAACTGTATATTGAGCTTTTACAGTGGATGCCGCGGCCGGTTATAATGAATGTGATGATGCGTGTGCGCTTGTCGGCGATCCGTGAGCAAGTGGCTGTGGCGGGCGTCCCTCCCCGTCCCGCGCCTCACGAGAGGCACTAGTGATGTGCCGCAACAGTATTAAAACTCAAATTGACTTTTAAGTAGAATCGAATCGATTGTATGGGAGTATAGAAAAGTGTTGTTTTAAGACATTTTCAGACATGTTTTTAAATTTTTCTCTCCGTAAGAACCATCTTCGGACTTCAAGGAATATTCTAAAAAAAGAACTAGCGAAATCGGTTCAGCTGCTCTCGAGATTTGCGCTGAGCAACACATTCAGCGATTCATTTTTATATTACAGATAATAGTGTCGCATAAAAATAAAAGTGTTTCTTTTTTTTATGTCTGTGAGTGACAAAGCAAATCAAGTGCCTGGTGGTATGCATCATGATTGCCCATATCAGACACAGTGCCACCCAGTGTTTTAAAATTCTAAATTCTGCGCGGCACTGCACTGCGCCTGTCACCCTGAGATATTATCTGTTGAAACTCGTCATGCCCAGTAATTTCGCTGGTAATCTGCTGGTAATATTTCAGTCCGGAAAACAGTAATGTGCAAACATTACTGTTTTACTTGTTTGGAGGATGAATAACTAGCAAAGGTGTTGTACTTCCCCAGGTGGCCCCCTGCAAAAGAGACCTACCACTACAAGTGTCTTGCATGTTCGTTGAACTGAACCGATTGACCTGAAATGGCTTCAACGCTGTGGGCTAGGCCATTTATTATTGCAATAATTATTTCCTGCTACGCCGCTACGCCGTAGCCGCGTAGCTGTCGTAGCTCGTAGACCAAGCTTGTAGCGGTCGTTTACACGGTTCCATTTTAGTTGATCAACTGCAAAATCGCAAATGATTCGAACCGTCTGAACAGACAATGGGTTCCTAACGAGTTACACTAAACGAGTCACAGTGTGACACGTTGGAAAAAAAAAATCCCATCGAGTAACACTTGTTGCACAGTGTGACTGGATGGGACATAGACGGTGACTCCCAATTTTTTTTTAACTCCACGAATAAAATCAAATTCGTTTTCAATTTTTAATTTGAGAAACAAAAGTCGATCTACTAAAATTGAACCGTGCGATATTCAAATCAAAATTATTTATTGCTAGAATATAGGTATACATACAGGTCTTATAAATAACAATAAAGTGCCAAGTATATTCTACTCCTTTCCGGAGTGTGCAACTTACATTTTACTTATTTTTTGGATATAGGACAGAGTGCCTTTATTGAAAAAAGACTAAACAATAGAGCTACCTACTTACTATCTACCCTAACTAAATACACTATACCATAGAACACTTCGAAAATCCACAGACCGACATGTCAGCCTATAGAAAAGTGCTCTTACTCAGTCTTTTACTTATTTGACAATGTCATGCATTAAATGTACATATTTAACATGTATTATGTAACATTTTCTCCAGTTTCCAGAATAACTGGTAGAAAATGCTATTTAAGCATTAAGTTAGTCCTAGCGTTGTGCTGAATTATAAATAAATAAATATTTTATGACCGTTATTTACGTTCTTATAAGATTCTATAATATTTTCTAAGTCTTCACTGTTGCTTTTTTTTTATAAAAAATGTCATTAATATAATTAAGAATTATTAAAAATAATAATTAAATTAAATTTTTGTAGTGGTAGGCCCCCCCGATGGGTTCCCGCCTTCTCGCGGCGGTGGGGGTCAGTAACCGTGGTAGGGGCCCACGGTGAAGCGAAGAGGAGCCCGAGGTGGTCGGCTGCTCCACTTAGTTCTCCAGGCTGAGTGTGAGTAGCCGAGTAGGTTGCGGTTCGTCCTATAGGACGCAACGCAACTGAGGCGGGCCGCGATGCGTCACGTAGCGCATCGCGGCTGAATGGTTGGGCCGCGGTGGGAGAGAAGTGCCGGTATTGCGGTGCGCCGCTCTTCCTGCCTTCCGCGGCCCAAACGGGGTCGCCACCGTGAGATGGCGAAGGCGGTGGGGTCGCAGGGGAAGAGGAGTGTCGGTATTACGATGCGCCGCTCTCCCTATCCTCTGCGACCGAATGGGGGCGGAAGGCCGACGGCTTGCCGCGGTGTGGGTTGCGCCTCCGCGTGTCCCTATGAAGTCAGCATAGGGCACAGTGGATGGCGCAGGCGGGGCTCACTTGAGCCCTGCGGTGGTGGTGGGCGGGAATGGGTCTTCCGTGTTCTCTAGCACGTTCGGTAGGCGTTCGAGAGGGCACGGAACACCCTTCCAAGCCCAAGATGTGGGGCCCGGGCAACGGATGCGGGGGTATCCGTTGCCCACCTAAAGGGCCCGCGAGGAGGCGCGCGCGTGTTTCCGCGCGCCCCTTGGGAGGGTTGGGGTGAGGGATTACCCTCACCCCACCGTGGCGGGGTCCTCCACGGAGGACCAAACGCCGTCGGGGCCGCGGATGAGTGCTTCGGCGTGCCCGCAGCCCTGACACATGGCGTCGCGAAGGAACACCCCGGGGTTTTTTAGTGGGTATACCCGCCGGCACAGCAACGTACCGACGTACGGTGCTGTGCCAGCGGGGAGTCCCACATAACCACCCTGCGCTCCCCCGGGTGCGGGTGGTATGCGTCACGCATTTTTCCCCGGGCACCAAAAAAAAAAAAAAAAAAAAAAAAAGGCCTCTTTAGCAGGGGGCCGCCTGGGGAAGTACCATACCTTTGCCAGTTATTATTCCGCCAAGCAGTAATGTGCAAACATCACTGTGTTGTGGTCTGAAGGGCAATGTTACAAGCGAAATTACTGGGCATGACGAGATTCAACAACTCATATCTCAGGGTGACAGGCGCAGTGCAGTGCCGCGCAGAATTTTGAACTTTAAAACACTGGGTGGCACTGTGTCTGATATGGGCAATCATGATGCTTAACATCAGGCACCTGATTTGCTCGTCTTGTCACTCACTATCATAAAAAAAACCTCATTCACAAAATAACAAGCGTACAGAAGTACTACGTAAAAGGCGCTCGAGCAACACACATAGATATCGCTCACGCACACGATATCTCGGGACAGTTGGAAACAGTGCGAGTGCCATCCTCTTGAGAGACGCGTCTGTTGTGTGTATGTTTTGCTGTTGTAATTTTTTTTTATGATAGTGAGTGACAAGACGAGCAAATCAGGTGCCTGATGTTAAGCATCATGATTGCCCATATCAGACACAGTGCCACCTAGTGTTTTAATATTCAAAATTCTGCGCGGTACTGCATTGCGCCTGTCAATTGAATTATTTTAGCTATTATATTTTTTTATTTCTGTTCTTCCTGTTTTATTCTCAATTATCAATCATACAACTAGATAAAATTGCCACTATCACTATAGTTTTTTTCGCATAAGCCAGAGTGGATAACCCTAGCTCGACCGCCGAGCGTAGGTTTGAAAATTTAGGTACATAGGTACTTGAACTTGGCTTCTGTACACTTGTTTTTTGTGCCTCGTCCCTCGCGTAAAGTCGGTATTATGTACAAACGCCAGTTAAAGTTAAATGTTTATACTATTTTTTTTTTCTAGTACGGTTGATATCTTCCTTACGAAATGCCCTAAGATTCTACTACCTACTAACCAAACTGTTAATTATAAAATCGATTAGTGACCAGAATAACTTAGGACACTTTGCCAACAGCTGTTTGGCTCATGAGTTTATTGATAATATTCTCTTAGAATGTTTAGCCCCAGACACAAAGTAGGCCAAGTAGGTATAGTAGGCAAAGTAGGTATAGCACCCCTTGCTATAAGTTTATAGGGTGCGTGCGTTGGTATGCTATTTTACCACTTAAAACGATTTTAATTTACTTTTGTTTGTAAAGTCTTTATCGAGAATGAAACTATCAGTTGAAAATATTAAGCGCTAGAAGTTTCTTGTGCGTTCTTCTTGTAGAGGTATCTTTCCCAACGCACAGTAGACTTAATACTCAGTTCATGGACGTGCAAAAGTGTCAGATTGACACCTAATTGAATATTTTTTTTTAGTTTGAGTTTGAGTTTGAATAGTCCCGATTCATAAAATCGACTCAGTCGTTTTATGATTATCTCTTTTATGGCTAATTTAAACATTTCAATGTCTTCCTCGGATCTGACTGAATTGGTGTCCTTTTCGTTAGGCACTTCATTTATTTTACACATAACAACATTTCGACATTTTCTCGAAGGTACCCAGAAATGTACCCAGGGTTCCCATAGTGTGTAAAACCACATTCGACAGTTAAGAATTTGGTTCCATGCAATCGGCGGGTAGCCTATTGCCATCTATCGAGCGCAGTTCCAGACTCCAGACTGTCATTCAGAAAATTCGTAATGGATAATTCCATTTACACTTTTTGTCGTGTTTTCTATGTTATATATTTTTTTTTAACTGGCATAGTGCCTTTATTGAAAAAAGACTAAACAATAGAGCTACCTACTTACTATCTACCCTAACTAAATACACTATATCATAGAACACTTTGAAAATCTTTTTGTCTGACTTGGATATCAAACCCGGGACCACATGAACGGCAGTAGCGATTGCAAACTACTACTTCATCGAGTCAGTCTTAATTAATTAATCACCTGAACTCTATAGGTTATCTAAGTTTTTATCCGCAATAAAACAGTAAATTCCAGCATTTAATAAATTAAGAACATAACCATAATGTTAATAACAACTATAATGTTCAAATAGATTACACGATCACAGCTACGACTTATTTTCTTACTGGCGATAATAATTGATGCTCAAACAAACCCTTGACCAAATTCCGTTGAGACCACATTCTTTTATGCCCGATAATTCAAACCAGAGGGGATGCGCAATGTTTCCCTCCAAACCTATGAAAATACTCTTTCTATTATTATAATGAATGGTAAAAGGCGCTAAAGTCTATGCGCAAGGACTTATTAACGGTTACTCAATAAGGGGACACTTTGGTTCGATTTTTCGTCACATTGAATAAGATGGTCGACAGAGTTTACAGGCTTACGTCAGTGCGAGCCCGAAGATCGAGGGTGAAGGTCCTATGTGCGTTTCTCTCCTCTCTTTTGTTGTAATCTATCCTATTTCCTTTATGAAAAACACTGTGTTCCTTTCCCGAAAACATTGAACTTACGTTAATTTAAGGTCTCACGTGAAAATCTGTGAAAATTTCAGTGAAATTTCGTTCCCGGTGTGATAAAGCTACAGATTTGTTCTCTGTTTTTTGGATTGTGTTTGTGTTGAGTGAATTTATAATGACCATATTGGAGTGCGTGTGATAATCAGTGAGTATAACTTAAATATATCTGTAATATTAGATGATAAAAATACTTATAATTTAGACTACTATGGTAATACTAATATGGTTGATAATGACTTAATATCTGCACCATGAAATAAAATTATAATTATCCAAATAAATCATCGTATTATAAGAAATACCTGCGCGTCCAATACAATAATGTTATCAGGATGATTCAGGAAACTTCCTCGATTCTGTAGTGCCTCAGGTTGTTCTCTCAGGCCTATTCCGACGGACAGCCACTGGTGAGGAGACTTCGAGGGAGTAGCAATAGCATCCTTAAAGTCGTGGCTGATGACTCGAAGGCTTCTGTACTGAGGCATCTCGTGCGCGTAATGATTCCACACGAAACGCCTCGGAAGTACATAAATAATCGTGGGAATTCGTGTATTTATAATTATTAGCCTAAAGCATATTAAATATATTACATACTGACCATAGTTTACAAGTTAAGCCCGTCACACACGTAGCTATAATATATATTAATATACCATCCTATAATATATATTATTGCAAGCTACCACACACGGAAACGATGCTATAACATATATTTTAGCCTTCATTTCATTGATACAGTGGTTTATATTCATATGCAATAATATATATTACGGTATATGTTGGTGGCGTCATAGAAATATATTTTATAGCTGCGTGTGCAGTCAGTCGAATATTTGTTAATTAAATATATCGTTATATGCCTTGCTATGATTTATATTAATATATATTATAGCTACGTGTGTGACGGGCTTATTCTCTATTTTTAAGTTCTAAAATAATGGATCCATGTTGTCCGAAATATAGATATGAATATGAATTTGATAGTAAGGTAAAAAGTAAGGCACGTTTTATAAAGTAACGAGGAACAGTCATGCTGTGTCCACAACGGCATTTATTACTGTATAGCCGTTAAGTTTATTGCAATAATTAACGCGCAGAAACGCAATTAGCAAAGTTTAGGTACTCGTATGTAATTGAATGTTAGGGTTTGCACATATATATTTTCAACTACCCTCTATTAAAGTTACAATTCCATGATTAAGGGGCGGTTTTTTGATCGCTAGTTATACTTAAACTCACCATTGGTTAAACTGAACTGTGTGCATATTCCATGGTTTTTTTGCTATCAAAAAAAAACATGAACACAACGTAAAAATTACTTGTTTAAAATTTTCATAAATACGAAGAAACTGTAAGGTTTTCTCTAACAAAATATGTTTTCGCGTAAATAAAGGCCAGATCCAGAGCCAAACACAAACAATTGAGTGGATAATTATTCCCTATTTCTTCATATCTTTGTATTTTCATTTTGTATGGATGACGTTTAACCTTAGCGAATTATTTGGATCGATATATAATTGGGATCGATGTTGTCGTCCTTTACCTTCACTGAAAAACTATTAAACCGGGCTTTGAAACGAAGCTCTGATCCTGCAGTAACATATGATGGGATTGCTTTCAGTCTGTAAAAGTGTGAGGCGTAACTTTAGACTTTCTTTCTTACTATAGACTGTCTTTCGTTATTAATAGGTACTTTTAAACTGAGGAACCGTAGTAGTTTCAACATTGTTTTTTTAGAATTTGTTTAACTTAGGTACTTTATTATTATTAACCTGCTAGCTGCTGTGCCCCGCGGTTTCACCCGCGTACTATTCGTTGCCGTTGGAATATCGGGATAGAAAGTGTGTAAAGTATTCCAGGGTCTAAACCAGCTACATACGCGGTTTTTTATTCCCTATTCAAACGTTAACCCCTTTTTATAACCCCCTTGATTCATGATTTCTGGGATAATAATTAGCCTATGTCCTTTCCAGGGACTCAAACAATATCTGTAACAAATGACATCTAAATCGGTTCAGCGGTTTAAGCGTGAAGAGGTAACAGACAGACACACTTTCGCATTTGTAATGTTATAAAGTCTGAAGTATTAAAATATGGATTCTGTGATTTAGTGTGTACATAGGAAAAATAGAGGAAATATAGGTTCAGAAAAACATTTTTTTTGCGCGACAAGTCTGGTAAATTAACCAAACGGACACTCGCGTGTCCAAGCCTTTAATGTTCTGAATAAACACCCCAAAATTCACATTGAAAGTTCAATAACCTAATGAGAGAAAAAAGCGGTCGTTGGCATCGATTTAAAGAAAAGGGGAGATAGGGTACCTTCTCCCAGCGCTTACTCTACAACTGGCGCGTGCAATATGAAACAACAAGGATAGAAAGACAGAGACAACAATTAACTTTACTGAGGTACGTGGACTTAATGGGACCTAATTTGAGCTTTCTATTTTCGAGAAGCCAGTACTACTTTTCTTTAAATCAGTGGTTGTTGGCATACAATTTGGCAGCAAAGTGAAGCCTGGATTAGTGTGAATCCAGGCTTCACTTTGAGCTGTGACCCAATTTTATATTCTGAGTTGATCCTTTCAAACGTTCGAACGAAATAACAAATGTACCTCTTTTTTTGCATGGGATTTTGCATTTGATTTATGGCATAAATACGATTAAAATAGTTGAGTTTAGCTCGAATATACTTACCTACCTACTTTACTAAATGGAGGTAAATCTCATTTAAGCACATAGGTATATAATATATATTGAAAAGAACAATTCTTGTGTATTTGTAACATAATGCTATTCAACGTGGCAATGCCGCCAGTCTTGGGTACGCTGCCATCTGACAGTGGTTTAGACCACTTGGATTTTCTATAGGCTGACATGTCGGCCTGTAGATTTTCGAAGTTTTCTATGGTATAGTGTATTTAGTTATAGTAGATAGTAAGTAGGTAGCTCTATTGGTTAGTCTTTTTTCAATAAAGGCACTCTGCCCTTTGTAACATAACATTACATCACGCCTTTTTCTCGAAGGGGTAGGCAGAGGTGTACTCATGACCTAGTCTCATAGTAGGTACACTCTCACTTCGACAGTTGGGTTTTGGTCCCATGCAATCGGCAGGTAGCCTATTACCATCTACCGGGCACAGTTCCAGACTGTCATTCAGAAAATTCCCAATCTAATAGAAAAATCCAATAACACTTTTTGCCTGACCTGGGGATCGAACCCGGGACCTCATGATCGGCAGTAGCGCTTGCGAACTGCTACTAATTAATTCTAAATCCTGCAGGGAAGGAGGGAAAGTGTGAGCACTGCAGTAATTTCGCTGATAACATTGCCCTTCAGACTGGAACACAGTAATATTTGCACATTACTGCTTGGCGGATGAATAACTGGCAAAGGTGTGGTACTTCCCCAGGCGTACGGCCCCCTGCAATAGAAGCCTACCACTACAAATAAAAATTTATAAGTATAACTATTTATATCCGAATAGGTAGATACTAGATACCGTATTTCGTAAGCGATAGTTCATTTTAATGAATCTTTGATTAGGTTTTGATTACTTATACTATGAATAGACGATCGGACATGGTTCGACCGTAACACCAAATCGTTCACCGCGAACGTCTTTGATATGAAAGCGACCGTACCACCATACCAAATAATAATTGTATGCGCGCGTGCAACTTGTTTACGTGGTTGTAAGAGTCTGTTGTCTGTTGCCGCGGAGTCTGTTGTCTGTTGTTGCGGTAGATGCTCCCGCGTCGCGGCTCTCCTCACAAAATAGGTTTGCTACGAGGAAGGTTGCCTCGGAGCGGCGCGTAGCGGCGTGAACAATAATTATATGGTATGGTAGCGAACCAAGTTCGTAGTAGTACGGCCGTACCATCTTCGATCCTCTATTCGTAGTATAAGTTTATCTTTAATCTTTCTAGGACCTAGGTGCTTATTTTATCCTTTTTTTTTCCACCGAGCATAGTTCGGACGCCCAAATATTATCAGTATTACGAAATAACACACAAAGTATAGTGACAAAAACACATGAGTTCCACCACAAAATACTATTCCTACAATAATTATAATTCCGGTCGCGCCCGCTACAGTAACGGCACAAACTGTCGCCCCCGGGGGAAATTCGATGAGCGGACAAACAGACAGCCTTTATATATGTGAGTTTGTTACTTTTGCTACTATGTAAAAGTTGGGGGGGTTTTTACTAAGGGGTTTTACAGAAGGATGCCTTGGCGTTATTTTACTCAAACATAACATAACATACATTCACGCCTTTTTCCCGAAGGGGTAGGCAGAGGTGTACCCAGGACTCAGTCTCATAGTAGTTACACCCACATTTCGCCAGTATGTAATTGGTCCTATGTAATAGGGGGCGAGCCTATTGCCATCTACCGGGCACAGTTCCAGACTCCAGGCAGTTATTGAGATAATTCCTAATAGAAAAATCAAATATTTAACACTTTGCCTGACCTGGGGATCGAACCCGGGACCTCTTGATTGGCAGTCGAGCATGCGCCCTCTACGCCACCGAGGCAGTCCCATATACATATATATCCCATATATATATTGTTTTATTTTTACTCTAGTTTGTAAATACCAGCAAGTGATTTTCAATACGTAAAAATGTGCAAAAACCTTATAAAGACGACCGCTAAGCCCTTACAATAAAGCCACTTTCAGACAAGAAACTAACGTCCTCCACTCTCCAGAGAACCATCTCAAAAGGCTAACAACGGGCTGAAATAGCCTATTTAGAAAGAGAAACAAGACAATATACTCTCAGGTGTGGACGGGACAGAGTAACATTAAAAGTTAAAGGTTTTGAGATGTATACCTATTTCTTTTTATGTTGATTGTAAGAAAAACGGTTCGGTTGTGCGCGTAAGCGTTACATGAGCGGTAAATGTCTATGGTTGTTAAGATAATGTAACATACATTATCTTAACTTAAGCTATATACAAAAAGATTCAGGATTATTTTGCATGTAGTAGGATTATACTGATAAATGACATAAGTATAGCAGCGAAATGTGAGGTAAAAGTGTCTATTTTAGGTATGAACTTATAGCCAATCAATGCTTGACCCCGCGGTTTCATTTTCGCTATATTTACTTACCAAGGGATAAGACAATTTAATACGAGTTAATACTCGTAGGTCTATACTATTGATATGATACCAAGTAATTTTGGTATCGAATGAATGAATTCTTTCAATTGGATATCGATATTGAAAGTAGCCAAAGATTTACTATTCATGGTTGTACACATTGTTGAGTCTAAATAACTATAAAATACAGCGCCAGTATCACGTTTTATTTCAATGACATTTTAATTTCTAGATTATTTACTTAGGAATCTACATTTTGGCTTAGATATAGTAGTAGGCTTTGGGCATTGAGTACTTATATCCCGATGTTCTCAGGGGAGCGATGCCTACACAGCTATAAAGAATATATTTTTACTGTCTAGCAAGTAGCCGAACGGGAATGGCCGGCTTCGAATACGAAGCCCTATACGACCTACGGGCCCTTCATAAAATTCGTCGCAAAAATAAATCTATCTGCCCACTTTATCGGATAGGACCGTATTCGACACGGGGACGGATATGAAACGGTGAACCCTGCCCATGATACGTACCGTTCTCACAGAAACCATTACCATTACGCATTGTACACGACACGTTACGGTCGCGAAACGATCTCGTGAGCATTTTCCATATACATTTGAATACAAATACTATATCTTACCGCTATAACGTTCCTGTTCCGTTACAATATAGTGGACAGACAGCTTTCGTAACCACATCCCAACATCAATGCCCAAACTACAAGGCTTATTATATTTATTTAGGCTTATTTTATAGCATATTAAATTTGTTGAAAACAGCTATACCGCTATACGCACTATAAAATACATGATCTATTATTTAATTCCTCGATGGCGTAGAGGGCCCAAGCTCGACTGCCGATCATGAGGTCCCGGGTTCGATCCCCAGGTCGGGCTAAATGTTAAATATTGGATTTTTCTATTAGGAAATATCTGAATTACTGCCTGGAGTCTGGAAGAACTATGCCCGGTAGATGGCAATAGGCTCGCCCCCTTTTACATGGAACCAATTAACATACTGGCCAAATGTAGGTGTGCCAAATGTAGGGACATTAAGTCCTGGGAATACCTCTACCTACCCCTTCGGGAAAAAGACGTGAATGTATGTTTTTATTAACTAATTATATAAATAAAGGCTTATCAATAAAAATAATGGTTTCCACTATAAATATGCTTACCTATTAAATTTATTTAATTTTTAATTTTAATTTATTTTTAATTTATTAAATTTATTAAGTTTCTTGTGCGTTCTTCTTGTAGAGGTATCTTTCCGAACGCACGGTAGACTGTATAACTTCATTGACGTACAAAAGTGTCAGATTATGACCTATTTGAATAAAGCTGTTTTTAGTTTGAGTTTGAGTTTATTGGATGAACTATAAAAATAACGGTTTGCAACTGTGTCGAGAACCACAAGTGTCACAAGACAAACCTAAACCTAACCTACAGAAGGCGGCTTGCTCTGAACTTCATATAACATGGCAGAACAATAGGTAGGTACTCAAAACACAAGCTCGATTTAATAAAGTTATCAAACTATAGTCAAACGCAGTCAAACTCGACCGTTTCCTCGAATAATGAAGAGTTAAATGACTGGAGTTTCACCATAGTACTATGCGTCCTCAAGGCCTCGATAAGTATGGCTTAGATTGGGAGTCTAGTGTTGGCGTGACATTTGTTTTCTATTCGTTTTACTGTATAATACGCGTGCGAGCTATGTATCACCCACCCGCCTTTAGGCGCTGTCGAAAGCTAATTCGTCCTCTCGCTCACACGTACCCACATTTTTGAAGATATAAAAAATAGGTACTACATCCTTAGAGTAAGTTGACAACATGTAATTACGTAAAAGACAACTAGGTTCTAGAAAATAACAATACATAACTAATTTTCATGTATATAAACCCGCACAAAGTCAAAGTCAAAGTCAAAGTCAAAAAGATTTATTCAAATAGGTCACAATCTGACACTTTTGTACGTCAATGAAAATAAACAGTAACGAGTCTACCGTGCGTTCGGAAAGATACCTTTACAAGAAGAACGCACAAGAAACTTGTAGGGCTTAATTTTTTCAACTGATTGTTTTACAATATTTGGTTTGGTTACACTCGTTTGTTTAGAAGGTGCCGCGTGGTGGCTATGCGGAAGTTCCCAAGCATCTTTGTCCTCTATGTACTGATTTACATTATAATAAGCATTCTTTAGTAAAGTAGATTTTATATAGGTTTTGAATTTACCCTCTGAGAGCCCCCTCTTTTGGGATTTTATTATAGAAACGTACACTATTTCCTAAGAATGATTTTTTATTTGTTTTAGATAATCTAAAGCTAGGTATAGCTATTTTGTCTTTATTCCTAGTATTAAAATTATGGAGGTCACTATTTAATTTGAATTTATGCAAATTTTTACGCACATACATGATGTTCTCATAGATGTATAAGGATGGTAGGGTCAGTATGTTTATTTCTTTAAATCTTACATCTCTAAAAGAAAAAATCTTAGAAAAATAAAAAGGCAATGAAAACTTTTTTACTGAATCTTTGTATTGTTATTTTCTAGTTCCTAATTGTCTTTATTTTACGTAATGACATCAATGACATTGAATCGCTTCCTTCTACAGACGAACAATCCCTGAACAAGCTGTACAAAAAGGTGTCCATCATTGACAATTACGCGCTTTGACATCTACTGACATCTACTGAATTTCTATTATTTGAATTTAAATTCTATTTACCTGATTGTTTTAAAGCCTAATTTGGATTGAACGATTTTTCACCCTATGAAGTTCAATGTTAAATTTGACACTAAGCGACGCGGGCGAACATAGGAGCATTGGAGTAGAGTTTAAATAAATTAATAACACTAATACATTTTAACTTTTATAAATAAATATTCTTTAATTAAAATTGAAATGAGTCAAAAAGTTTTAAAATTAAAACGTATTTATGTTTGTAAAGATAATTAAGTTACATGATAGAATCTCGGTTAAATAGTGAGTACAGGTTCGTGGGCCTGATTCTAGCACGTAGAAAGGCCCTTTGACGATATTATTCTAAATTGTTTCGTGATATGATTACTTTTATACTCTTATAAATAGTCGAAAGTCACAAAAATATTAAAATGTTATCATACATTGTAAAATTAACAAGGACTATGCAATGTAAACCACTTTAAGTTTAAACAAAACCAGTTTAAACAAAAAGTATAATATTATAATGCACAGTGCGTTATTGAGATAAAATAAACTAATATTTAATTCAATGTTTAAAATGTTTTCAATCCACTAGGTAATTAATGCCAAACCTTAATTTATGTAAAAAAAATATATTTATGCTCGGATAATATTTTCCAAAAATATTTAAAATGTAATCGACTTCATAGTTTTTCGATCGAACAAAGTGCTACCATAGAAATCTAAATAATGATTTTATACTAGAAACTTTAAAAGTTACTAATTGGGTACTCTTGTTAGATAAATACATACTAATAATAATCATCATTATCATCATCATCAGCCGGATGACGTCCACTGCTGAACAAAGGCCTCCTCCATAGAACGCCATAAACTATTTATTTATAATAATAATATCAATGAATAATCTGCTCTATCGGCAGTCTTAAATTTTAAGTAGTATATTTATTAACCATAAGATCAAAGCTGTGAACCAAAAAAGTGAGAGTATTCTTTTTCAACACTTGCCACCCTCGCCGTCATAAAATTTAATCTATTCTACATATTTTTGGCACTACTACATAAGCTTATATTTAAATATAGAGCTGAACACATATAATATTTAATAAACAGCGTCACACGAAGGATTTGGCATCATAATTACTTTTATTTATTTATTTATAATTCAGCACAACGCTAGGACTAACTTAATGCTAGTGTAGCATTTTCTACCAGTTATCCTAAAATAGAGAATGTGTTACAGAAATTTTACAAGCACATGAACTCTTGTCTGTCAACTTATCAGTGGCTGTATGAAAAAAAAATTAAATCTTATTTTACATTTATTTACCAAAATTAAGAAAGATAACAATAATTTTCTATAAAAGTTAATTAAAGTTACTATATATATAACTATATATATATATATATATATATATACTATAAAAGTCGGGAGATTTTGATAAGAATAAAACCTGCATAAATGAATTTTTGAAAAATATATTTTGAAAAACTAATCTAACCACTCCCGTCTGTCTTTCATCACACCTGCCGTAATTAATCTGTGTACATTATGATGCGGTCATTTAGGTTATCACAGTGATGATTGGTACTGGTATGCCAAATTACAAGTCCGAGTCCTCTAAAAATATATCATGTGTTCTTTTGGACGTAGGGATGCACGGAACTGTGAACGGGAATAGCCAATCAGGCTTGTTGAGGATTAACGACGATGTTAGTAATCAATTTTTTTATTATTAGATAAATTATTAATTAGCACTTTTGACATGAAAAAAATAACATATTATATATACATAATATAAATTAATAATTAATTATGTTTACAAAATTTAACAAATACAGATCCTCCCAATCGGAGTTGTGAGAAAAATTAAATTTTAATATTGGCAATACCAACAAAATGGACGAATTATTGTGTATGACGGTCACAAATTGGATAATTAGGTCAATAATTAATTATAACAAGTGTAATTTAAGAAAAAATCTCCTCATTTTCTCTTCTTTGTGCTCCATTTCCCGGTCACCATTTTTGAGTCATCATCTATGAGTCGAGCTGAAAATCTTCTAACTGCTGAACCGATATAAATTAAACATAGCTAAGAATCGCATCAGCTTTCAAACAAAAGAAACAGCACCAAAATAGGTCCATTCGTTAAGGAGATACCGCAGGTGGATGCACATACACGTCAAACATACAACTCCCTTTCCTTCTTTAGCTGAGAGTTAAAAATATGCACGTACTAATAATACGTGAAATGTGATCTTATCTTGTATCTTTATCATTCCAAAAACATTTTTAAAAGTGAGAAGAACGCAAGACGGCATATTTTAATAAAATTTGAAACATGAAAAACTGTCCCCTCGTAACAAACTAGCTACGTATAATTACGTATGCACTAAAAATTAGTACTCATATTATGAGTAGGCAAATTGTAATCGTATCATACGCGTTCTAGTGCTTAAAATATTTAGATTTCTATGGGCGCTGTTGTCCATTTTATTTTGTTAAAAAAATTAAAATAAAATAGAAAAACGCAATATAGATATATAAATTCCTAAAATTATTGTAAATACATGCCTAAATTATGAAAAGCTATCGCTTTCACGCACGTATCTGTTGTTATTCGGTTAGCTTTTTACCTAACACTGGCATCACGCGCACGGCCTACGGTTGCCATGCAACTAACCACATAGTACCCGACTATATTGTGGCGGTACCAGACTCGCAGCTTGGAACAGATTTTTGTACGACTGTTTCTCTTTGGTATCCTTACTCTGAGAATGACATGTAGTATTTTTTAGACCTTCCAAAATGTGGGTACGTGTGAGCGAGAGGGCGAATTTGCTTTGCACAGCGCGTCATTGACTCATAAAGAAACACTAAACATTTAAACTAAAACAGCTTACACAAGCACGGAGCCGAGAACTCATTTCTATTTAATTAAGCACAGGGAACTCATTAGATGCCGAACGACTGTGTCTTGTATCCCTTATCTTTGAAGCCGTTTGAGCAGCAACATACTGTAGCCGTGCCTTTTCCATTAAATAATACTCGACCACTTCAGTATATTTTAAATGATTTATTCCAAACCCACCATCTTCAATCTCGCTCTACAATCATAATCTGTCGCGCTGGCATCCACCTCCCTGTGTTGCCATCGCGCCCTCGCACATGCCATAGATCTTCGTGAAACCACACGTTGCCATTAATACTTTCCATAAAACCACCAAAACGTTCACAGAATCCGTAGCATGCGCGTCACAAAATAACATCAACCCTACACTACATTGCAAGATATGTTTCTACATCATATACGGAGTAAAAGATGTGAACAATAGTGTATTAAGTAATACACAATTACAGTTAATACACAAAAGTGTATTAAGGGCTCATTGTCATTGGTCGTTAACAGGAAAGAGGACCTCTTGGCAGTCTGACACAATGCTATAGAAAATTTACCAAATTGATGTTTTGTATTCCCCTGTTTCCTCTGAATACGTAATAATACACCTATTTGATATATTTATATCCTGATGTTCTGAAGATGAAGTATACTACTTATGTCCATATCATTTTATTTTTGTTTATAAATTCGTTATTTTAAGGTTCCGTACCGCAAAAGGAAACCTTATCACTTTGGTGTCTGTCTGTATATCTGTCTGTCTGTTCGTCTGTGTGTCTGTCCATTAGTCAAGACACTTTTTCACTGGAAAGTGTAGAGGTGTGAAGTTGAAATTGATATCAAATACTCAGGTCTTCGGTCCTTTGTTAATGTTATCGTGGCTCAGATGTGTGAGGCATTGGATCACGAGCTGTAGAGCAAGGTTATCTCAGTCTGTGAACACTTTTTTGAATTTAATTTTGTATTTGGATTTTATAAAACGATTTTATTTATAGATGAAATCTCTACTACTAACACTAAACTAAAATAAAAAAAATTAGATTACTAACATGTCAAAAAAAATTTTTTCGTTCAGCTGTCATTGATCAAATCAATTAGACATGTATAATCTACACTCACGCTTTGACCCCGATGGAGTAGGAACAGACATTTGCCTTTCACTTGCTATAGGATCCTGACACACGACCCTCGCTTCTTCCACTTTTATCGCGTTCTTCATATAATATCTGACTATTGGTGGTAGAGTAAAGTAATGCACTAGGGGTTTGTGGTACTTATCAATACCTACAAAACAGTATACATAGATTATATCCATCATTTTTGGTTTAGTCACAATAATCGAAAAAGTGATTATTTTTCATGCGGTATGAAAACTATTGGTGGTAGAGTAAAGTAATGTACTAGGGGTTTGTAGTACTTATCAATACCTACAAAACAGTATACATAGATTATATCCATCTTTTTTGGTTTAGTCACAATAATCGAAAAAGTGATTATTTTTCATGCGGTGTGAAAACTATTGGTGGTAGAGTAAAGTAATGTACTAGGGGTTTGTAGTACTTATCAATACCTACAAAACAGTATACATAGATTCTATCCATCTTTTTTGGTTTAGTCACAATAATCGAAAAAGTGATTATTTTTCATGCGGTGTGAAAACTATTGATGGTAGAGTAAAGTAATGTACTAGGGTTTGTAGTACTTATCAATACCTACAAAACAGTATACATAGATTATATCCATCTATTTTGGTTTAGTCACAATAATTGAAGCAGTGATTATTTTTCATGCGGTGTGAAAACTATCGGTGGTAGATTAAAGTAATGTACTAGGGGATTGTATTAATTATCAATACCTACAAAACAGTATACATAGATTATATCCATCTTTTCTGGTTTAGTCACAATAATCGAAGCAGTGATTATTTTTCATGTGGTGTGAAAAGTATTGGTGGTAGAATAAAGTAATGTACTAGGGGTTTGTAGTACTCATCAATATCTTCAAAATAGCCCACGATAAATTATAACATGTGTTAAGGTTTGGTCATTGTAACAGAAATAGTCATTAATTTGCGTGCGCTGCGTAAACCATTAGGGTTATATTTATTAAAATACAATGTATCACGAATTTACTCCTGATAAACGTCCACTATACCTACTTCTGCTACCCGTGCGAAGCCGGGGCGGGTCGCTAGTATCTGATAAAATAAACGATATGATTTCGTGACATTATTGCGTGTTGGCATCAATCAATAATAAAATGATTCTCAAACATTCAATGCTATGTGTTTTATATTTACTGATATCTCAATCTCGTTTTTAACTAACCACTTGCTTTTTGTGACAGTTTCATAGGAATATGTTCGTAAAAGAAGCATTAAAGAAAAATTCGCTGGGAAGCTCATTTCAGGCGAAATGCCTGGTGTTTGGTTATAAACCTTTTTTTATAGCTTGGTGGGGACTCAGTTTGAGGATAGATTTATTGTTTTCAAACTTCTTTGATAAAACCACGCGACTGTATTATTTACAAACTCGCTGTGCACCGTGGTTTTCCTGTCAAAAGTTTAGTTATTTTAAACTGCAGAGGCTACGTCAATCTTTTTTTTATGTAAGTGCACTCACTTACGAGACTTACTCACACAAGACGAGCAAATCAGGTGCCTGATGGTAAGCATCATGATTGCCCATATCAGACACAGTGCCACCCAGTGTTTTAAAATTCAAAATTATGCGCAGCACTGCACTGCGCGCGCCTGTCACCCTGAGATATGAGTTGTCGAATCTCATCATGCCCAGTAATTTCGCTGGTAACAATGCCCTTCAGACCGGAGCACAGTAATGTTTGCACATTACTGCTTGGCGGATGAATAACTGGCAAAGGTGTGGTACTTCCCCCGGTGGCCTCTAGGCCTCTAGGCCTCTGCCCCTCTACTTTGCCTGTAACAATTAGTCTTTCCAGGTTATCGCCGTTTCTGCGCGCAATATGGCCGAAATAGCGCAGCACTCGTTGCAGGTTGCAATTAGTATTTAATAAGAATATATTCATATAATAGTAAAAGTATAATAGTATAATATGACAATTTTACAAACACGTTGGTTGTATGGAGAGCACCTTTAATTATGAAATTTATTTTATTTTTATTATTTACTGTTATAGTGGCAATAGAAATACATATATTGTAAAATTCCTCCTCTGCTGCCTCGGTGGCGTAGAGGGCGCATGCTCGACTGCCAATCAAGAGGTCCCGGGTTCGATCTCTAGGTCAGGCAGTGTTAAATATTGGATTTTTCCATTAGGAATTATCTCAATAACTGCCTGGAGTCTGGAACTGTAGATGGCAATAGGCTCACCCCCTATTACATAGGACCAATAACAAACTGGCGAAATGTGGGTGTATCTACTATGGGACTGAGTCCTGGGTACACCTCTGCCTACCCCTTCGGGAAAAAGGCATGAATGTATGTTTTATATTGTGAAAATTACAAGTGTCTGTCTATTACGGTATATGAGATATGAGCTCTGTGACAGACGGAGGGACGGCGGAGGCTTGTAATAGGGTTTCTTCGGCACCCTTTGAGTACGTGAACTTCCAAAAACTGCAGTGTTTTACCCGCGTGATTGGACGTTCATTACAAAAAATGTAGTTTATAAACAAAAATAAAATGATAGGTACTTTACTTCAGGATATAAATATATCAAATAGGTTTACTGTATTCGGAGCAAACAGGGGAATACGAAATCGATTTAGTCAATTTTCCATAGGATTGTGACAAACTACTAAGTCCTCTTTCCTGTTAACCTAATGATACACTATAATACATCACAGTCGTTATTCCGAACAAGAGAATGAAAGAATGTCACCTAAAGTCTCTTAGAAGTCGGACTCTTACGTCTTATAGATTATCTAACCTTTCTCTTAATATATTTTTCTAATGAAATCTTTGTCTTCGTATCGGTCTCTGTTGTCTCAGCTAATAGTAGTGCGCTATTTCTCAAAACATAATTTATTTAGTATAAAACCAACATTGTGTCAGCATTCAATCTGGATCAGAATTTTTGATTAATAATATTACCTATTTATAAGTTATGTCTGTCCATTATTTAAACATAACATACATTCACGACTTTTTCCCGAAGGGGTAGGGAATCCCTGGGGATCGAACCCATTATTTAGATTATAAGATATCCCACGTGTATAAAGCAGAGTTTTACATTACCGTACCAGGGACTACTCGGTTCTCGTATAGTTTAACACGTCGTTAGTTGCAACGTCTGAGCGCGCTATAATATAAGTATAATTATATAAAAGTCTCGTTTTTTTTAATCCCGCATAAAGCGAGCTAAAGAAAAACTGCCGCTATGGCTTATGCAGCACCATTACACACAACCTATCATCACAGAACAGATAATAATACTACGTATAGAATGGACACCGCCCACCAATCGGGCCTTCCTTAGCCCGCGAGCGAGATTGAGCTCTCGACGAGCGCCGCTTCTATGGGAAATCACCTCACGCACACTCTTGCACGTGCACAAAACTCCATGTGTGCAGTGTCTGTGTGTACGAGGTAGTTATATCGCGACTTTTCTATGGGAATTGAGTCGAGTGTCCGGGCTGTTTTATATTATACCTACTACACTAACTATTATAAGTTATAGCTATTTTTTTCTTACACAATAAGTACATTTATATAAAATTATCTGTATCTTCTTTGGTCTTAGGTATCTGGTCTGTTTGGGTATGTAGTTATCGATGCCTCGAACAGCAGATTCAGATTCAGCAGATCTCCCGAGACAAGGCTATAAACATTTGCTAGAGCGAGATATACGATAGAGAGTAACGCTGCGGGCGAAGGTAACAACGGGATGAAGATGTCGATAAACTTGTAGATTTATGGCAAATGAGGTAGGATTGTACGCTTACGACCATTGATTTAAAGAAAAGGGGAGATAGGGTACGTTCTCAGCGCTTACTCAACAACTGGCATGTACAATTTGAAACAACAAAGATAGAAAGACGTGCAAATTGCACGTGCCAGTTGAGCACGTGTTGAGTAAGCGCTGGGAGAACGTACCCTATCTTGACGTACAAAAGTCAGATTGTGACCTATTTGAATAAGTATTTTTGACTTTGACTTTAAAATAATGGTGTAGACACGCTACCTCGTATTCTGAAAAAAAGTCGTCATTTACAATTTATCAATTCTTTGTATGTGCAAAATGAATGCCTTTCTGATTCGTTAGATTCTAGAAGTTCATTGTATGGGGTTCATTACCCTCCCCATAAATTAAGAAAGCCTAGAATCCTATATTTTGTTGGTATTACGGTTATTGCGTTAGTCTGGCTGTCGCCTCTCTAATATTATTGTTTATTTCATTAGGCCTGTAAGAATGATATAGAATTTGACTCTGTTTGCAGTCAAAACATGTTCTACGCGATCTTTCTTGGAAGCTTCTTGGTGACTTAAAGACTGCTAGCACAGTATAATTAGCTCGCACAGTATTTTTATGTTTATGTTTGCGCGTGACAAGACGAACAAATCAGGTGCCTGATGGTAAGCATCATGATTGCCCATAACAGACACTGTGCCACCCAGTCAGTGCTTAAAATTCAAAATTCTGCCCGGCACTGCACTGCGCCTGTCACCCTGAGATATGAATTGTTGAATCTCATCATGCCCAGTAATTTCGCTGGTAACATTGCCTTTCAGTCCGGAACACAGTAATGTTGGTAAGTGATGATGCGGCCTAAGTTGGAGCACGCTTGTTCAGTAAATACCTATTCACCACTCTTGATTAGATCATACCCATGTTTAGGACACTTTCTGGCGAAATAAAATAAACTGGGCAAAGGCGAATGGGACTCTCATATGAAGGGTTCCTAAACACCATCATATACTTATTAATTAGGTATATGTGTAGGTGTGTAGGTACCTATCTCTAGGTGTTCCCTTTTCTCACCTACCAAATAAAGTTACTACCAATTCTTATTACTATTATCCTAATTAGTATTTCTATCTCTCTCTTCAATCGGTCCCTCAGTGTTAAGGATCGTTTTTTTTTTTTTTTATTTGTACATCAAAACATCTCCAAACAAGAGCGTTTGGACCTTTTTATACATAATTAATTGCATTATTAGGCGCTTTTATTGGACTAACTTAGACTATCTTGAGGGAGTCCATAGCGTAATATTTTTATTTTATTTACCTATTATTATACATACAGATATAAATACATTATTTAACATAAATATATAAATACATACATATATAATTATAATACTTATACATATATACATATATATAGATCTATGCCTGTAACAATTAGTCTTTCCAGGTTATCGCCGTTTCTGCGCGCAATATGGCCGAAATAGCGCAGCACTCGTTGCAGGTTGCAATTAGTATTTAATAAGAATATATTCATATAATAGCAGGCCTGTGACACCACGTTTTTGCTTTGAAGCTACAGGTACCCGGAGAGCGTAGTCTAGAAGTACAAATTTAAGGGGTTGTGACGCGCAGGCGCGCGCCGGCACAGTCGCACGTCAATTGTTTTGTGTTCTGTGGTGCATTCATCTGTGTTCCATTCCATCACCCGTATTCAAGAACGATCTCTACTATGTGGTCTAATAGTACGCCCGAATGCATAGGGCCGGTAAATCTAATGCTTAAACAATAGGAACTTGAGTGAGATCTAACGCTATGCGTTCATTCTGGGCGGCCCTTACGAAAAGAGCCCTATTTTAAACGCACGCATAGTGGGAGCCTACAAAATAAATGTTCCTACATTTTGTGGTAATGTTGAGATTTTGTCTCGGTACATATTTTTCGGTGTTTTAATTTCTTATTTAATATATTAGAATATTATTTATTTTAATGGATCTGCTAGTTCGTGAAAACTGACGTTTTTATTTCATCCGCAAATCAGGCAAAAACGGACCAATCATAATATTGTATTAGGTACGAGTACTCGTATATCTGTAATCGACGCTGTGCGTTCGCATTTCGCATAGATTGCTATGCGAACGGTGAATGAGATGGCCTGCCGTGACGAAAGCAGTAAGAAGGGATTTCTTTAATTTGCACAGTATTGCTTGCTACCTTACATAAGTTTTATTCTTGAATACGGGTGTAAATGTACCTATATATAACCTGTATCCATCGTTCTATCCTACGAATATTATAGATGCGAATAAGTTTGTGAGGAAGGATGGATGAATGGATGGATGTTTATTACTACCCTATAGCTCAGTAATACGTAGCTACCCAGGTACAGATCAAACAAATATGTTTATGCACAAAAAATTTTGATCTGGCCGGGGATCGAACCCGGGACGTGCGGCACAGAAACTAGAGCTACTACCATCAGAGCCAACGAGGCTTCATCGCATTCGGATGGTTAAATTATTACACGAATCTTCTTACTTCCAATGGCCATCGAAAGGTAATAATGCATGTCTATTAGTAAATAAGTAGATACCTACAACTCCCAAATGTTAAACTATTCTTAATTCTTACAAACATGTCACCTGGCACTCGTATTACTTTACACTGCTTACACCTAAAACCTAAGATAATTATATACTTAGTTTCATAGACAAATAAAAAGATAACATCCCTAACGTCGTAAGCAGGAATAAGAGATACGTGATAGAAAGAGAGGCAGCTTGAACGATAATTAGTTGGGCGCCGTGCGACCTGAATTGCGCTTGAGCTAGAGTCGCTATTTATTTGAATGATTTTGAGGAGTGTCCCTTCTGTCCCTTATTAGTATTCTGTGATAATAGTAAAAGTCTTATAATATGAAAATTTTACAAACACGTTGGTTGTATGGAGAGCACCTTTAATTATGAAATTTATTTTATTTTTATTATTTACTGTTATAGTGGCAATAGAAATACATATATTGTGAAAATTCCTCCTCTGCTGCCTCGGTGGCGTAGAGGGCGCATGCTCGACTGCCAATCAAGAGGTCATGGGTTCGATCCCCATCAGTCAGGCAGTGTTAAATATTGGATTTTTCCGTTAGGAATTATCTCAATTACTGCCTGGAGTCTGGAACTGTGCCCGGCGGTAGATGGCAATAGGCTCGCCCCCTATTACATTGGACCAATAACATAATGGCGAAATGTGGGTGTATCTACTATGGGACTGAGTCCTGGGTACACCTCTGCCTACCCCTTCGGGAAAAAGGCATGAATGAATGTTTTATATTGTGAAAATTACAAGTGTCTGTCTATTACGGTATATGAGATATGAGCTCTGTGACAGACGGAGGGACGGCGGAGGCTTGTAATAGGGTTCCTTCGGCACCCTTTGAGTAAGGAACCCTAAAAGCACGAACTATACTATCTCATCCTGCTCCTACTATCCTACTAATAAAATTAAATGCGAAAGTTTATGAGATGGATTTATGGACGGATGTTTGTTGCTCTTTCACGCCAAAACTACTGAACCAATTAAGCTGAAATTTGGTATATATAGGTAGATAGTTAAAACCCTGTAATAACACATGAAGTACTTTTTCTTATTCGTTATTCCCACGGGAACGAGCCCTAAACGGGTGAAACCGCAGTGCACAGCTAGTAAAATTAAAACGTCTGTTCAGTACGTCTAGTGAATTCTGCTAAAAAAATCGAATGTGAAACAAGAAAATCCTAAACGACACATTACCCAGACTACGTGACTTCAGTCCTAACTTTTATTGCAATCCCGTGTTCTTTCTTTTATGATAGGTATAGACAGAACCCTGGGCGATCTAGTCGTGACTAATGGGCCGAGCTTATCCTAAAATCCTAGGGATTTTTGTTAAATCCAGCCTTAATTATAAAGTAAGATTACAGCTGTAAGCCAACGCGAAGTAAGTTTACGCAAATGAATGAAAAATTGAAAACGTGTTGTTTTATCAACGACGTTGATTTGGATGGGTGGTCATTTGTGATTGTGTTACTGGAGTTTTTAATTAACTTGACTGCGCGGTCGAGTCACCACATTAAATACAACTTTTTTTATGTTATAGTGACAAAAAAAAAAAACATAACATACATTCACGCCTTTTTCCCGAAGCGGTAGGCAGAGGTGTACCCAGGACTCAGTCCTATAGTAGATACATCCACATTTCGCCAGTATGTTAATGGTCCCATGTAATAGGGGGCGAGCCTATTGCCTATTGCCCGGTGGGCACAGTTCCAGACTCCAGGCAGTTATTGAGATAATTCCTAATGGAAAAATCCAATATTTAACACTGCCTGACCTGAGGATCGAATTCGGGACTTCTTGATTGGCAGTCGAGCATGCGCCCTCTACGCCACCGAGGCAGTCACAGTGACAAGACGTATTATATTATATTTCATTATCGTATTTCAGTATCGTATTATATGATAATTCATTAATTTATTTCGCACGCCTTTAGGACGTAGATTGTACTGGCATTATTATTATTTGGACTATTTTTAATTAAGAACCTCTCTGCCTACATTCCTGCGAATAAATTGATTTTGTTTTTTTTTTTTTATTTTGACGAGAAAATTAGGTGCCTGATGGTAAGCATCACGATTGTCTATATCTGACACAGTGTTTTAAAAATAAACTTTAGCTGCTCCGCATACAAGGCAACTTTAAGTTTCTTATTGCGGCAACAGGCAACTCGAAACTATTATATACAATCACGCCTTTTTCCCGAAGGGATAGGCTGAGGTGTACCCAAGACTCAGTGTCATAGTAGGTAAACCCACATTTCGCCAGAAGGTTATTGATATTGAACAGGATGAACCGGAGTAACGTAATGAACAGGAGGTGAGCCTTTTGTCATCTACTGGGCTCAGTTCCAGACTCCAGGTTATTGAGTTATTGAGAAAATTTTAAATGGAAAAATACAATATTTAACACATTGCCTGACCTGGGGATCGAACCCGGGACCTCATGATGGGCAGTCGAGCTTGTGCCCACTACGCCACTAAGGCAGTCGGTAGCTGTTTACATAATAACATAAACTGCACAGACATTGTTACTCAGAAGTAGCTATGTTGCGTAGTTTCTATACCCACATACTAAAAGTAAGGGTTAATACAAATTTGTCAGTTGCTAGTTTCGGCAATTTGAAACTTGTCGATCACCAAACTAATTATGTAACTAAACCAGTTACTATAGCTGTGTCAAAGTTTCTAAAGCTGGTTTTCCCAATCGGGAATCGCAACGAGTCGAACAATTTCACACTTAGCCAATTGTTTGTTGCTTGTAGCCGCAACACGAAACTCAAAGTGGCCTTGTATGCGGAGCGCCTTAAGCTTATTTTATAGATAATAATATAGTTTAATATCTAAATTATGCCTTGAATTTATTGATTGTTAATCTTATGTAAAATATCGTATAAAATAAACATATAAATTTGTGTTTTCACTTAATAATTATTAATTATATACTTATAATTAAGCAATTACTAAAATGGAGGCATGATCCTAAACACGGGGCCTTTCTCTACACTTGTGTACTTATTATGCTTTTATAATATAAAAGGGTTCATAGAATAAAATAGCTTTTCCGGCTCACTGGCCATTTACACGACCATTTTTACAAAACCTTGGATTGTTGCAAAGTTTTATAAGTTGGTTTGGAATTGGGGCTCTCAGTTGGCTGGTTTTCCGGCAAGCTGCTATTTGTGGTTTAATTAATCCCTTTGAGTTTTGAGGAGGGTTTCACAGAAATGTTTTAAAGTTAATTAGATACCTATTACTTATAACAGGTTAATTGTGTAATATTAAACTTGATGCGCTGCGCGGTTTCGCCCGCGTAGACATTGTTCTCCTGGGAATATCGAAAAAAAATAACCCATGTTCTTCCACAAGATCTCGTTTATCTCTTCACTCTACACACCATCAAAATCGATCCTACGGTTAAGGCGTAAAGTCGTATAATAAACATACCTAGATTTATGAAGGGACAGACAGGCAGAGTTACTTTCGCATTTATAATATACCAATATAATATACCAAGAATCCCGGCTATATAATAGGCCGCCTTCTCATCCCGTGAGAGCCGTGAGACCCGTCAGAGGGACATATTCGTAGATTGGGCCGCAGCGCTCTCCGTTTCCAAGTATTCTAACTACTGTGAACATCAAGCCGCCTGCCAAGCATATTCATCATCATCTCAGCCTTTGGTAATCCACTACTGAACATAGGCCTCCTCCATAAAGGGGGGTTTTGCCAATACTCGACACGCTTGGCAGGCGGGTTGTCGAGCGCAGTTTGATGGTTTGCTCCAGAGGACGCTGCTGCCCGTCCTCTGGATCTGTTAACCCTTAGCCGACTCTTACGGCAACCACGGGTAGAGAGGGTGAAGCACTATTCTAAAGCCGGCAACTCCACGGCCAAGCATATTGATTACGGCAAAATCTGCCCATATAAATAGATTATGGCGTTCTATGGGGGAAGCCTTTGTATGCTCAGCAGTGGACGTCTTCTGGCTGATGGTGATGATGATGAACTTGGAGTGCAGACAATTTTTTAAGATAGATTTCTGAATCATAAACAAATTATCATCTTTCTACAACATTTCTTAACTTATAATCGCTTATTGAACCGTCACAAAAAAAAGTGGATACAGAAAGCCGGCTCTGTCAGATTTTGTTTATGAATAATATACCAACTACCTTGAAGCCAACTAGCTTGAACTTGCAAGGACTACCTTCTAGCCAACACAAAGTTCGAAACACCGAGACACATGAAAAATTGTAGGAATTTAAATAACATATACTCTCAGGCATACTTTTTTTTCTTGGTCATGTTAAAATGAGGCGATTTGATTTTGACCATTTTGGCACTGTATCAACGATTTATACAGATACTAGTGTCCACGGGACTAAAAACGTTCAAATGTATGAAAATAGTTCTCAGAACACTCGGTGGGGGCGCTTTACTCGTAATTATGACACAAGGGGCTAAAGAGACCCTTTTGTGTACGAGGAAGTTTTACTCCCGAGCTTTAGCGAGGGAGTTAATAGAAACCGAGTTATAATGGGTTTTAGCGCCGTGTGTTACAACACTACTTTTCACTACGATTGTGAGAAAATGAAATTATTAATCACCAAAGCATGGCCAAAGAATAATAACTATTACTACGGCATGGCTACATGTGTACACGTGCAACATCAAAAAATATAAACTCGTTGGTAATAGGCTAGCCTCGGTGACGTAGAGGGCGCATGCTCCACTGCCAATCAAGAGGTCCCGGGTTCGATCCCCAGGTCAGGCAAGTGTTAAATATTGGATTTTTCCATTAGGAATTATCTCAATAACTGCCTGGAGTCTGCATGGGACCAATAACATTCTGGCGAAATGTGGGTGTATCTACTATGGGACTAAGTCCTGGGTACACCTCTGCCTACCCCTTCGGGAAAAAGGCATGTATATATGTAATAGACTAGAATTAAAAATTAAAAAGATCCCCAAGAGTTTGAAATGTTATTTTAGCCCCGCTCTGGTACTCAACAATGATGGACTTTATGAGCAAGAGGAGTGAAAAGGCATTTCCATTCGTTGTATTCTGTAAAGTTGGTATTCTGTAGCTATCTACTTTGAGGTAGGTACTTGAAACTTTTACGCTCCAACTTTGATTACGTAATTTCAAGAAACGACGCACGACGCAGAAAACTGGAGGTAATCTTTCCGGTTTTTCAGGAAAAAATTCAAAGGAGGATTTATCTATGTTAATTTTAATGAAATCTCTCAGGATTTTTTCTATTAGATTACTGAATGAACGCTCTTATTTTTTGAGCGTGCCTTCTTAACTTATTAAGGGGTTTTAAACAGTTCAACTTAGCCGAAGGCGCCGACATTTTGCACGTTTTTGTTTTTAAATGACACTATTTACGATTTGTGCGTCAAGTTTCACAAAAGCATTTTTTCATAGTAGCAAATTTTCACATCGCGTTCTTTCATGATCGCAAATTTAATTAATCGTTTTTTTATTTACAGACTAGTACTTAATGCTTACTATGCAAAACTAAGTAGCTGATTTATTTTGTATGGCAATTTTTATTACGATAAATCATCGGAACTTCTAAACGAATGGACTGCCGGGGCCGGATGTACCTATTTTATGTATAAATTACATGTAACGTAAATATAACGCTCACGACAATTTAAAGCCTAAAATTAGCTTGGTATTCGTTTTATCGTTTTATAGCTTGGTATCGGTACTCGTTAGGAATATAAACAAATACCGCTGGAAACCATTACCATTAGTATTATAATTGTAGTACTGGACCGGAACAAATAAACCTATTTCGGAATCTTTTCGTTTGAAAACGGACATAAACAAAAATATACAACAATTATTTATTGGAAAAAACAGTTTACACATATGTTGGGTTCTCTACCTTTTGCTTTAGGTTACTAAGCTGTGTTGCAAAAGGTAGTTCATCCCCTATGTCTAAGAGTACATTATATTTTGTAGACTTATAAAACTAAACTTATAAGTTTTATTTTAACATAAATAGTTAAATTCTTAGGTACCTACGAGTAGGCTAGGCCTTTACCCTAAGGGGGTCCATATAAAATAAAAAATTAATGCATGTTAAATATATAAATCATATTAATAATTTTGTTTAAGAATTTATATGGAATAATTAAAGCTATATTCATTCATATTCACCTACGAGTAAAAATCTTAAATATATTGTATAGTTAATAAAAAATATTTACCTATGTAGTATTATGTGAACGTGAATTCGTACCTACACAGATATTCATGGTATTAATAATAATAATAATAATAAATACGCAGGGCGGCTTATGGCGAGCTGTTGGGGAGTAGCGACCCCACGTACCTGAGTGCTCCCGGGGGAGGGTTATGTTCTTCATCTCCGGCTTGCCTTCACCGGCCGGCCGGAGTGAACACTGACATGGGACAACCTCCACACACAGTCATCTGGTCCCAAAGTCTGTACAGAGTCCATAGAGACACACAGAGACTCATATCAGAGTCTGTACAGAGTCTGTACTATGGTAACCAGAGGACTGAATCAGATTGTTTATTTTAGTGTTGTTTGTATTTTTTTGTGTCTATTTTTTTTATATTTATTATTTATTTTCTTATTAAAGTATATTATTAAATAAAAAAGAGTATCCTAGCATTTTTTGTTCGGAACACGTTGAAGAAGTAAGCAAACGTTAACGACTAGCCTCGAGCTACGGATGAATGATGGAAGTTTCTAAGATTATGTCATAATATATGGGTTTTGTTATGAGGGTGAATGCCTTCGCTTATAATACTTTTAGGGATGCTGGGACGCAAAGTTATTTATACTGGCTAGTGTAGGATAGTGCGTTCTTTTCTGAGTATAGTACAGTCATTTGGTCGAAAAAATTGAGTTTACCTGGAAAGTTTTCCGGGAGTTTTGAAAATTGGCAATTTTATAGATTTTGATATGCTCTTTCTAAATTTCAACTTTGCCACCTCGTATGTTTGCCGCTCGCACCGCCATATTGAAAAAATGGCGCCCAAAAGCAGTTTTTTGATAATAACTCCTTTCCGGCGCATTTTACAGGAAAAACATATCTATACAAAATAAAAGTAGAAAAAATTTCCTACAATTTATGTCATTATCTTTTCTTTCCTAAAATCAATAGTTTCTGCGTACGAGCGCCGTAAACCATTATAAAATAAATTAAATATTGTTCCATAGAATGAAAACCCAGCTAACTATCATGTCTGTCTGTCATGTCTTCGCAGGTATAAAGAAATGCGTCCCTTCTGTGTCAAGCCCCTTCTTTCCCTTCTAAGAAACATCTGGACCCAGCTGAGCTTAATAGAAATATTTAGTCTGAGTCATCAGTATACGTTTATCATTTCACAGTGTCGTTTGCATTTAAAGAGCCATGGCTTCTAATGAAGTAAACTGCTTTATTTGTGGTGATATACTGCAAGAAAGTGAAGTTATTGAAGTGAAAGAAAAAGGATTGGAAACTTTTCGTCAGTCAAGTATAACAAGAAAAGACAATAAATACAAACTTTTGGTGGGATTGAAATCCATAGTAGTTCACAATGCGTGTCTAAAACGATATAATAATGAGAAGTTAATCGCTGCAGCTTTGCGTAGAGGAAGTGATGGTACAACTTCTCAAGTACAACTGCGATCTACACGTTCAACGTTCTCATTAAAAAATCATTGCTTTTTATATGCTGCTGAGATAACAGCAGAGTTCATATCTAAACAAAAACAGACGCGTTTATGTGAACGTAATATTGTGTATAGTGTGCATAAATTGTCGATGAAAAATAGTATATCAGAACTTGCTCGGGCTCGTAACGATGATTGAGGACAAGCAATAGTTGAACGCCTGGAGCAGGTTACTGACTTAGTCGCAGCCGATGCACAATATCACAATTCGTGTATGAAGAAATTGTATCAAACGCCCTCGACCGAAGAAAGAAAAAAAGAGGTCCGTATGCAAGCGAGATTGATACCGCGATGCAATACATTTATTCATATCTCGAAGAAAATTCCGAAGAATGTCAGTTTTCTCTGGACGAACTAATGACAAAAATTGAAGGTGATTACCTATAAAAACAGTGAAAGCACAACTGCTTAAAAAATATGGTGATGATATTTTAATTGCTGTCACTGCCAATAAGGCGTGGTGTGGAAATGAGTATTTCTGCCGAAACGTGTATTGAATTACACTTTACGGCGCTCCTACGCCGAAACTATTAATTTTAGGGAAAAAAGATTATGACATAAATTGTAGGAAATTTCCTCTACTTTAATTTATGTAGATATGTTTTTCCTGTAAAATGTGTCGGAAAGGAGTTATTGTCAAAAAACTGCTTTTGGGCGCCATTTTTTCAATATGGCGGCGCGAGCGGCAAACATACGAGGTGGCAAAGTTAAAATTTGGAAAGAGCATATCAAAATCTATAAAATTACCAATTTTCAAAACTCCCGGAAAACTTTCCAAGTAAAAATACTAAATGACTGTAGTAGTAATACTGAATACCAACAAGATTTGGGTGCGCATCATTTGGTATAAAAATAATTGATATACTATAGATAATATAGTTATATATAGACAGTTCTTTTTTACTGCCTCGGTGGCGTAGTGGGCGCATGCTCGACTGCCAATCAAGAGGTCCCGGGTTCGATCCCCAGGTCATGGATTTTTCCATTAGGAATTATCTCAATAACTGCCTGGAGTCTGGAACTGTGCCCGGTAGATGGCAATAGGCTCGCCCCCTATTACATGGACCAATAACATACTGGCGAAATGTGGATGTACCTACTATGGGACTGAATCCTGGGTACACCTCTGCCTACCCCTTCGGGAAAAAGGCGTGAATGTATGTTATGTTATGATATACTATAGATAGATAGTTATATATAGATAGTTTTTTTTATGTTAGTGAGTGACAAGACGAGCAAATCAGGTGCCTGATGGTAAGCATTATGATTTCCCATATGAGACAGTGCCACACTGTTTTTTAAAATTAAAAATTCTACGCGGCACTGCACTGCGCCTGTCACCCCGAGATATTAGTTGTTGAATCTCGTCATGCTCAGTAATTTCGCTGGTAACATTGCCCTTCAGACCGGAACACAGTAATGTTTGCATATTACTGCTTGGCGGATGAATAACTGGCAAAGGTGTGGTACTTCCCCAGGCGGCCTCCTGCAAAAGAGGCCTACCACTACTAAAAAACCCCTTCCAGGGTTTAAACTTCCAGGGTGTAAACTATCAACTAAAACATATTTATAATATATTTAGGTACATATATTTAGTGAGGATTTACCTCAAAATCCTTGTGTGCAGAAGCAATGGGACGAGCCCATAAATAATAAAATATTTTCAAATCTACTAAGTAATTGTAACGATGTAGACAGGGCTCGTCTCCTTGCTTCTAACACACATGAGTCTGGCTATTGGCTTAACGCTTTGCCTTCGGCCAATTTAGGTACATTTTTAGATAATTTAAGTTTTTACTATTGCCATAGGTTTGCGCCTGGGTTGCTCCTTGAATGAGCCCCACCACTGCCCTTGTGGAGTTGAAGTGGACAAGTTAGGTCACCATGGGCTTTCTTGTCGTCGTAGTGCGGGCCGCTTGTCGCGACACGCTGCCCTGAATGATATCATCCGTCGAGCGCTCTCCACCGTCAACGTGCCGGCCCTACTGGAGCCGAACGGTATCGCACGTGATGATGGTAGGCGTCCTGATGGAATGTCATTAATTCCGTGGAGTCGTGGAAGGTCGCTGGTATGGGATGCTACTTGCGTCGACACCTTAGCGTCCTCTCACTTGCAGAGATTCTCCAGGGCCGCTGGCGCAGCAGCAGATGACGCGGAATCCATCAAGCGTAAGAAATATGCGTCTCTCAGCGAGGGATGCATATTTGTTCCGTTTGCGGTGGAGACAATGGGGCCATGGGGTTCAGAAACTAAAACCTTTTTCAGGGAGTTATCGAGGCGCCTAGTTGAAACCTATGGTGACCAAAAGGCTGGTTACTACCTTGGCCAACGTATAAGTTTGGCCATACAGAGAGGTAATGTAGCTAGTTTTTTGGGCACCTTACCTGCAGGAGGCGACCTAAATGATATTTTTTATTTATAATTTATGTTAAGTTATTAGTTGAATTGTTTTATTTAATTATGTTTTTTTATTACCTACACATAAATGCTAATTTAGTTTTCTTATATAATAAATGATTCACATGTTTTTAGGTACATAAACAATTAACACATAGATTTTCCCATGGGAGCGTTAAAACCGAGGGGCACAGCTAAAATTAAAAAGAAATTTACTTTCATCCCCTAGAGGTTAAAAAGTTATTTCGGCCCCGCTCTGGTATGGAACAATGACGGACTTTTTTTTTTTTTTTTTTTTTTTTTAAATGACCTATGCTGTTGGCCTCAGATGGCCTCGGACTTTTTGAGCAAGAGGTGTGAAAAGATATTTATTTAAGGCGAGTGTGAATATTCACACAAGTCAGTATAGGGACCGTTGATGTTGTTCTTTATAAAGAAAGGCCAAGTTATGTACCAACAATCCACAAGTATGTAAAAGAATGCCATGAGAGTGAAGAAGCGAAAACCGTATGTCAGGATCGTAGCAAGTGGAGATAAATAGTCTCTGCCTACCCCAACGGGAACAAGGCGTGAATGTAAATATTAAACCTATATCTATCAATCAAGGCAATCGTCGAAGTAATAAAAGCCAGAACAATGATCATTTATCGAGCAATGGTTCCGAACTCCTATTGAACGACAATCTGACTTATTTATTTACGCTAATGGATTGATATTGATATTTCATGTTTGACGAGAATGTAGCTACCATATTTGGTTTAATTTGACGCGGTAGGTATGAAAATTCTTGATACATGATCCTAATTATTTTCTGTAGTGGTAGGCCTTTTTTGCAGGGGGCCGCCTGGGGAAGTACCACACCTTTGCCAGTTATTCATCCGCCTAGCAGTAATGTGCAAACATTACTGTGTTCCGGTATCTTCATACCGGAACACAGTAATGTTTGCACATTACCAGCGAACCAGCGAAATTACTGGGCAAGATGAGATTCAACAACTCATATCTCAGGGTGACAGGCGCAGTGCAGTGCCGCGCGGAATTTTGAATTTTAAAACACTGGATGGCACTGTGTCTGATATGGAAAATCATGCTTACCATCAGGCACCTGATTAGCTCGTCTTGTCACTCAATATCATAAATAAATAATAATAATATTAATAAGTAAATGTACTTCAGATATTTTTTTATTAAAAAATAAATTGATAAGGCATACCTTATTAAGTATGCTTAATGTAGGGTTCCATACCTAGATATCGCATTTACGGTTTTGAGATGTTTCCTTTTTGGGATTTAAAATCTGGCTCTTTGATTGTGTTGACTTAGAAGTTTGTTTTTTTACAGCAGCAAGGGAGCTGAGTTGTTGATATGAGTTTTAACTTGACTCAACGTGTTCCCGAAAAACAGGGTCTTATGACTGACGGACAGACACAGTCACACAGACAGACAAACGGACAACAATGTGATCATGACACAATCTCTCGAAAACACACTTTAAAAATCCACAGGCCGAAATGCCATTCTATAAAAAAACCAAGTGTTCTAAAAGGTATCAGATCGCAGCGCACCTAAGAAGCTGGCGGGATTGCCTCGTTAGTTTGCAAGGCTTTACGTTAAACGACAAATCGAACGACGATCGACGAAGTTCGATAAACGACAGCATTTTGATCACAAGTCACGGGTCGCCTCGACCACGTTTAGTAAAATGAAACCCCCTAATTCTATGGTATCTTGGTAAATACAATTATCGGTTGCCGTGTGTGTCGACAGATGTGAACACGCCTACAGTATTCTACGTATGGTTATTTCCAAGAAATTTCCTCGAACGGCAGCGTAGATGGTACATAATTCCAACCTGGTTTATTATTCAACATTCATTTATTAAAAAGCTTTGTGTTATTTTCATCCTCTACCTTATAATTATACCAATCGTTTTCTTGTGCTTTATTTGGTGTTTAAATTAGTATGTCGAGCTTGTCTACAATTTAAAATAATGCTCAAATAGGATCCTTTTTTGACGAATCACTAGTGGTTATTAAGCTTTCGTGATTTTAACACATTACAATTATATGAATGCCTCGGTGGCGTAGAGGGCGCATGCTCGACTGTCAATCAAGAGGGCCCGGGTTCGATCTCCAGGTCAGGCAGTGTTAAATATTGGATTTTTCCATTAGGAATGATCTCAATAACTGCCTGGAGTCTGGAACTGTGCCCGGTAGATGGCAATAGGCTCGCCCCCTATTACATGGGACCAATAACATACTGGCGAAATGTGGGTGTATCTACTGTGGGACTGAGTCCTGGGTACACCTCTGCCTACCCCTTCGGGAAAAAGGCGTGAATATATGTTTACGTATGTACAATTATATGGAAAAACGGAACTTAATATATATTTTTAGATTTTAATTTTAATTCAGTGATTTATTTTATTAAGATTATAATGTAGCTATGATCCCGCTTTACGCGATAAGACCGCAGGTTGTTTACTGTATCTTTTATATCGTGTCTTTTGTAATATTGTTCCCTTTTTGGTATGCAATAAAGTATTCTATTCTATTCTATTTCTATTGGTCAAAAAATAAAAATAAATAAACGATTTTTTATTATTGAATTAATAGTAAATTTGATTTCGACTGATGCAACTCAGTCAAAACGTCGAAGTTAATAATTTTTTTTTTGCGAGATTAAGGCGTGGTGCTAAGCTAATTCGCCCTCTCCCTCACACGTACTAAATTTTTGAAGATATTAAAGTACTACATGTAATTACGTGAAATAAAGACAACAAAATAACAATACAAAGATTCAGTAAAAAAATCCACGAGTTTTCATGTAAAAAAACTGCGCAAAGAAAAAAAATCTTAGAAAAATAAAAAGGCACTGAGAACTTGTTACTGAATCTTGATATTGTTATTTGCTAGTTCGTAGTTGTCTTTATTTTACATAATTACACTAATTACATGTAGTATTTTTTATATATTCAAATATATTATGGGTACGTGTGAGCGAGAGGGCGAATTAGCACCGCGCCTTAAGTCCCGTTTTTGCTATACGAGGGGAGGTCAAAAAGTTCGCGGAATGAAAGGGAAGGGGGGTGAATTTAAACATCAAATTATTATTCCTTTTCAATATATTCTCCATTAACCCTAATACACTTTTCAGACCTTTCAAATAATTTGTTTATACCTTCGAAAAAAAAATGATTCGTCAAGGCCTTCAAAATAAGCAGATATTGCCGACTTCACTTCATCGTCATCCGTAAATTTCTTTCCACGAAGCTCTTTTTTCATGTTTGGGAACAAATAATAATCACAAGGGGCCAAATCTGGACTATAGGGAGGGTGGTTTAAAGTTTCGAAGCCGCACTTGTGTAAGGCAGCCATCGCAACATGTCTCTTGTGAACGGGTGCGTTGTCGTGCAAAAGGAGCACACCTCGAGACAATTTTCCCCTTCTCTTTTCTTTAATTGCTACTTTTAATTTTTCCAGTAGTGTAGCGTAGTACTTCCCCGTGATATTGACACCTTTATCTTAATAATCGATCAATAAAATCCCCTTGGAATCCCAAAAAACTGTAGCCATAATCTTTCCGGCCGATTGTGACACCTTAAACTTCTTGGGCGGTGCTGCGCCTTTTTTGTGCCACTGCATTGACTCCTGCTTCGACTCACGTTCATAGTGATGAAACCAAGTTTCATCTCCAGTCACAATTCGGTTCAGAAATTCATCCCTGTTTTCACTACACAGCTCCAAAAACTCGCGCGAACACTCGACGCGCTGCTGTTTTTGAAGCGCTGAGAGCATTCTGGGTACCCATCTTGCACTGACCTTAGACATGCCAAGATGGTCATGGAGAATATTCAAAATGGTCGTAGATGATACTCCAGTCATCTCTGCGGTTTGTTTCTTCTTTAGGCGTGCATCTTCTAGAACAAGTTTTTCAACAATGTCTGAGGACGTTGCTTCAATTGGCCGACCTGAGCGCTGATCGTCTTCAATTGAGTCTCTGCCTGATTTGAAAAGACTATGCCACTTGTAAATCATTGTTTTTCCAGGGCAGGAGTCCCCGTAAACTGATGACATTTCTTCCATAATGTTCTGAGACGTTTTTCCTTGCTAATTGAGAAACTTAATCACGGCACGATACTCAATTTTCTCCATAGTTGATATTTTCTACCCGATTGACTTGTTTATCCAGCGATATCTCAAAGGTTTATGAACCGATTAGCTGAAACTTAGTATTTATAATTGTATTGAGTCAACGAGTAGCGACAGGTAAAAATAACTACCCCCTTCCCTCTTTAAACCCTCCATTCCGCGAACTTTTTGACCTTCCCTACCTTTTTGTAAAACCTTGGTGAGAGTTCATTCAACTATTATTTTATAAGTCTATGTATCTATTATATTTTGGCCTTGGCATCTTTGGCAGACGACTTAAGCATTAAGTAAGGCCTGTCTGTATAATAAGTGTCTATGTTTTAATTTGTGAAATGTCTGTGTTTTGTAATTTTTATGTAAGTACTTCATTATTTTTCATCTTTGTGTTTAACTCCATTAGTGTTTTGGTATTTCACTGCTAGCTCATATTCTTTTTGAATAAATAAAATGACTGTATTAGAGCATTTTTGTAATGATTAAGGAGACCTCTTGACTGCCTCGGTGGCGTAGTGGGCGCATGCTCGACTGCCAATCAAGAGGTCCCGGGTTCGATCCCCAGGTCAGGCAAAGTGTTGAATATTGTATTTTCCCATTAGGAATTATCTCAATAGCTGCCTGGAGTCTGGAACTGTGCCCGGTAGATGGTAATAGGTTCGCCCCCTATTACATGGGACCAATAACATACTGGCGAAATGTGGGTGTATCTACTATAGGACTGAGTCCTGGGTACACCTCTGCCTACCCCTTCGGGAAAAAGGCGTGAATGTATGTATTAAGGAGACCGTTTCAGGAACGGCATGCACGTCCACATCTGAAGTACATAATATGTCATGTGACAAGTGAATTTTGAACCAAACCTTAGCTCATGGCATTTCTGCCCATATTTTAGAGAATTCCTTCACTTTACTCTGTCCTCAGGTCCTCAGCTAGTTCTTCCTAACTCTTAGGATTCATGTTAAAGGTAGTCATATCGCGCTTGACGCAATCTTTAAAAATCCATAGGTACCCATACTATCCATACATACTAATATACTTATAAATAAATATTTAATTATATAATAAATATTAACCTTACGTGGAGTTGCCAGCTTTAGAATAGTGCTCCACGCTCTCTACCCGTGGTTGCCGTAAGAACCGGCTAAGGGTTAACAGATCTAGAGGACGGGCGGCAAAAAACCATCGAAATGCGCTTCACAACCCGCCTGCCAAGCGTGTCGAGTATTGGCAAAACCCCCCCTTTATGGGGGAGGCCTATGTTCAGTAGTGGATTACCAACGGCTGAGATGATGATGATGATGATGATGATGATTATAAATGTAAAAGCGTGTCAGTCTGTCTTTCTGTTACCTCTTCGTGCTTAAACCGATGAATCGATTTAGATGAAATTTGGTATAGATATAGTTTGTATCCCGGGAAAGGACATAGGATAGTTTTTATCCCAGAAATCATCCGTTAAGGGGGTGAAAAGGAAGGTGGATCATTGTATGGGGAATCGCTGAACCGATTCAAAGTCAAAGTCAAAAAGATTTATTCAAATAGGTCACAATCTGACACTTTTGTACGTCAATGAAAATAAACAGTAACGAATCTACCGTGCGTTCGGAAAGATACCTTTACAAGAAGAACGCACAAGAAACTTGTAGGGCTTAATTTTTTCAACTGATTGTTTTACAATATTTAGTTTGGTTACACTCGTTTGTTTAGAAGGTGCCGCGTGGTGGCTATGCGGAAGTTCCCAAGCATCTTTGTCCTCTATGTACTGATTTACATTATAATAAGCATTCTTTAGTAAAGTAGATTTTATATAGGTTTTGAATTTACCCTCTGAGAGCCCCGTTATCTCTTTTGGGATTTTATTATAGAAACGTACACTATTTCCTAAGAATGATTTTTTATTTGTTTTAGATAATCTAAAGCTAGGTATAGCTATTTTGTCTTTATTCCTAGTATTAAAATTATGGAGGTCACTATTTAATTTGAATTTATGCAAATTTTTACGCACATACATGATGTTCTCATAGATGTATAAGGATGGTAGGGTCAGTATGTTTATTTCTTTAAATAATTCCCTAAGGGATTCGCGTGGACGCATCTCATAGATGGCACGAATCGCACGTTTTTGTAGTATAAAGATGGTTTCTATATCTGCAGCTGACCCCCACAACAAAATCCCATATGACATTAAGCTGTGGAAATATGCAAAGTAGACTAATCTCGCCGTGGCTATGTCCGTTAGTTGCCTAATTTTGTAAACCGCGTAAGCTGCAGAGCTTAGTTTCCCTGAGAGCTCGGTGATATGAGTGCTCCATTGCAGTTTAGAGTCTATATGTATGCCAAGGAACAAAGTTGCATTGTCGATATTGAGTCTTTCACCGTCAAGAACTATGTTCGGTTCTATACTTCTGACGTTAGGCAAAGAAAATTTCAAACATTTAGTCTTTTTCGCATTCAATAACAGATTGTTTGCTGTGAACCATCTGGATATACTTGCTAAAGTATTATTAACATGTGTGAGTGAGGTATCCTTCCTATCAACTTTAAAAATCAATGACGTATCATCGGCAAATAGAACTATATCTGCTAGACCTTGGACCATGTAAGGCAAATCGTTAATATATGCCAGAAACAGGAAAGGACCCAAAATTGATCCCTGTGGGACCCCCATTTTGACAGGAGAACTAGCAGATGTGATACCATTGACGCTTACCTTCTGCTGCCTACTAGATAAGTATGATTCCACCAAGTTCAGGGCATTCCCATAAATTCCATATACTTCTAACTTGCGCAGTAACGTGCAGTGTTCTACACAGTCGAAAGCTTTGGAGAGATCACAAAACACTCCAATGGCATCCTGTGAACGCTCCCAAGCCTCCAAGACAAGAGTCATGAGATGACAGCCCGCATCGGTTGTTGATCTACATTTGGTGAAACCATACTGGTTAAAATGTAATATGCTATTTTTATTGAAATGTGACAGCAGTTGGTTCAGCATCAATTTCTCAAAGATTTTACTTAATACTGGCAAAACAGAGATTGGCCTATAGTTGGAGGGATCAGTCTTAATTCCCGATTTAAAGATGGGAGTGATTTTACTTATTTTCATTAGTTCCGGAAACGTGCCTTTATCTATGCATAGGTTGAACAAGTCTGCTAAGTAAGGAGCAATTGTGTTTATTATAGAATCTAACATTTTTACAGATAGACCCCAGAGATCCTCAGTAGCTTTAACATTTAAACTCTTGTACGTCTTTTTGATATCAGTTAATGAGATGTGTTCAAACGAAAATTTAGCTATGGTGCGTTGGAAGTTTTCTTTAAGAAAAGCATCCGCCAAGTCTGGGGATGAATCAAGTGACTTCGTCACATTAGGGGCTATGTTAGAGAAGAAATCAACAAAAATATTAGCGACCTCCTCAACATTTGTAATGTATTCATTATGTATTAATAATTTATATTCAGTATCTCTTCGTTTATCTTTACCTGTCTCTACATTTATTGTTTTCCAAACTGCCTTAATTTTATTGCTTGATCTGCGGATTTTGTCTCTAATATGTATGGCTTTTGCTTGGATGCAAACCGCTTTAAAAATTTTTGAATAACTTCTAACATACTCATGAAATGATTCTGAATTAGAATGGGCTTTATCACTATACAACTCATACATATTATCCCTACTTTTCCTGATTCCCTTGGTAGCCCAATCACTAAATTCTAATTTCCTATTTATGTGTAATTTCTTTTTGGGACATATCTCATTGAACTCCTTACTTATTACGGAAAATATAGTTTCATAATTGAAATTAGGGTTTTCCTCAGAGACAGCGACATTTACCAGTTTTGATTCTATACTATTTCTAAGCTTTTCTAGTTTAAATGTTGTTAGAGGCCTATGTTCAATTGTTAGTTGTTCTTTAGATTTTTGACATAAAAATTCTAGTGAGAGACCCTTGTGGTCAGACCTAACGCCACTCGTTATTGACAACTTCCTACTTTCGCAATCAGTATAGATATTATCAATACAGGTTAATGAGGTGACTGTAACTCTAGTGGGCTCACAGAATAGGTAACTCAAACCGAATGACTTAAATAAACTAGTCAATTTAATTTTATCTGGAGATTTTATTCTGGGAATTTTATCTGGGATTGAGCTGAAATTTGGTTTGTAGATAGCTTAGCATAACATAACATACATTCACGCCTTTTTCCCGAAGGGGTAGGCAGAGGTGTACCCAGGACTCAGTCCCATAGTAGATACACCCACATTTCGCGAGTATGTTATTGGTCCCATGTAATAGGGGGCGAGCCTATTGCCATCTACCGGGCACAGTTCCAGACTCCAGGCAGTTATTGAGATAATTCCTAATGGAAAAATCCAATATTTAACACTTTGCCTGACCTGGGGATCGAACCCGGGACCTCTTGATTGGCAGGCGAGCATGCGCCCACTACGCCACAGAGGCAGTCTTAGATAGCGTAGACCCTGGAATAACGCGATACTTTTTATCCCGATATTCTGACGGAAACGAAGACTACGCGGGTGAAACCGCGGCGCACAACTAGTAATAAATAAATCTAAGCTCCAATAAATTACTAAACTTACTAGAAAAGAGCATCTAAAGATTAGTTAGGCCAAAATCGTAATTCTTTTAAGCTAGGATAAAACTAACTTAGCCCTTATTCCTTATCACTTAAGATTTATAGGGACTGGTGCTTAGTGCTTATATATCTTAGGTAACTTATAATGGAAGTACGGAAGACGTTAATACTCAAGAAAGTTCCAGAACTTTCCGAAAGTTCTACGATCTCTTGCTACTTGCTTAAGTATTAGGAAATAGAATTAAATATTGGTATTAATAGTTAAGAAGGGATTATCGATTATGTCTGGAAACTGATAATCAGCTAGCACCCTCTTAGATGTGTTACCAGTGACGACTTATGGCTCTGAAACGTGGTCTCCTTCTGCGGGCTTTATCAGTAAATTCAAAATAGCGCAACGAGCTTTGGTGAGGGTTATACTCAATATTCGGTAATCGAGATCGGATCAGAAGTAAATAGAACCGTAGACGAACGAAAGTTACCGATATAGCCCAGTTGATTCGGTGGCGTAGATGTGGGTGTATCTACTATGGGACTGAGTCCTGGGTACACCTCTGCCTACCCCTTCGTAAAAAAAAGGCGTGAATATATATGCTTAGCAAGTTGAAGTGGCAATAGGCAGGGTACATAGCACGTAGAAACTTTCCCTCGGTGCCTCGGATTCGGACTGCCTCGGTCACATAGTGGCCGATTGTGGAATCCGGGTTCGATTTCCAAATCAGTTTACCAGTAACCTTGTAGGTATGAGGTATTATTTATTATCAAGAGTTTGAGCAGATGTATTTTGTGAATATTAAAAAAATACCTACTATACATTACAATAAAAATTCTAATAAATGAAAGAGCATTTGTGTCGTACCCCTCTCGATTACGTTTTTGCGTAAAAATAGAATTGAAAACCTTTCATAATTGGGTACAAGAACCCTAGACTGTTTCATGTCCTTTCGTTATTTCTCTAATTGGATACAAGAACCTTTACTTTTTACATGATATCCTGTTCTGCCCTTTGACTATATAACAAGAACGGTTCGATACGAATCCGTTGTAGATTATAATAATTTACCTTATAGCATGAAGGTTACTTATTGTGGGTACATTTAAAAAAAATCAATCATGTATGGCTGAGCAGGTGTATGTCATTATATGTCTCGTTACATAAAATATACTTTAATGTGGCGCAGTCGGTAGGATATTCGGAAGACTGACCGAATTCGGATATTGCTTTTTGCATAATCTTTGATCTATATCCGTGGTCTCAGACATAGATCGGACTCGGACTAGGCACAGTGCGGGAGTGTTCATACAAATAAAACTATGGCGACTTCCATCCGTCAATATCGTTTCTGAAATGGAAATTCACGGATGACGGAAACGTATCTAGAGTGCTTTTACTATTATATAAATAGTTCTACGACCACTTCGGACCGTTTTTCACGGATTCGGATCGAATTCGTTTCGGACGTAGTGCGTGGGTAACCGCTCTAAGGGAGGGCCCTACAATACTTCTAGTACATTTTTTTGCTGTAAATTTTTGTGGGGTAAACAGGTACAACACACATTTACATAATCACGCAAACAAATACAGGAAACCTTGTATACAACGTGTTGGAAAAGGTAAAGTTATACTAAAGGAGGTACACGTACCCGTTAAACTGAACTTTGTAAAGAAAGAATTTTGAAATTCACGAACAAACAATTTTGGACTTTCTATACAAATTCGCCGATTAGCTAATAGATTTTGTGTGGGAAGTGTATATATTGATTTTAAGTAGAAGGTAGAGGTGAAATCCTTGCGATGACATTTACATAAACATACAGTCAAAAGTCACAACTCATTCCCGTTGGAGTATGAGACTATTTCTCTCCACTTGCTACGATCCTGACATACGGCTTTGCTTCTTCCACTTTCATGACATTATTCCTTATATCTCAAATCTTATCGCAATATAAAAAAGTTGCCTTTGTAACGGGTAAACAAAACGCTAGAGTGATCTAACTCGACCCCAGCGCCATCTAGCGCTGTGTTTTTTATGTGTATGTTTGGCCAGTTTCGCTAAAACAACCTACTGAACCAATTGAGCTGTTTGGTATGTTATGTAGATAGCTTAGACCCTGGAATAGAAGGAGAAGAAGAAGAACATTGAAAGGTTCCGCCAATAAAGTGGCAGAGACAATTGGACCCAGTCGGATGTCCCGGATGTTCTACAGTCCCAGTTGCACCGGACGGACTTACAACTGGGACACGGATAAGTAATCTTGATCTTTGATCTTATACCCATTGTTTTGCAGTTTCTATAGGAAATCTGTTGACATAATCTTATAGCGTACAAAAAACAATATAAAATAGGAAGAAAAATTCATCGTTTTGAACCCTTATATAATATAATATTCCACATCTCGTTTAGGATAATCTCGTTCCGCGCTTCGAGCAACGCTTTGCGAACAAAGGTATTCTTACAAATCGTTGCCTTTTCAACCCCAGACTGAGAAATCGGTGTTATGAATATGTGACGAAAGTATGAAATACATAGTTTATTTTCGCATTTTCTGAGTAGAATCCAAAAGGAAATTGTTCCAAAAGAAAATTCAAAACATTTAAAATCGAATTTGTTAGGAAAGGCCTGTAAACTTCTGCATAGCCACCACCCGGCACCTTACAAGCAAACAAATGTAACCAAACCAAATATTGTAAAATTCGCAGTAGAAAAATTAAACCTTACATGTTTCTTGTGCGTTCTTCTTGAAGATGTATATTTCCGAACGCACAGTAGATTCTTTACAAGTTTGATATTACTGATATTATTGATTGACGTTTAAAAGCGTCTTTTAAAGACTTATATTTAAATTAATTTTAAGTGATAATCCTTGAATTTGAGTTTGACACGTAACACTGTGAACTGAACCGCCGCGAAAACAGGCATAATTTTTGTGTATTCGTACTACAGCACATTTTTGAGACTTCCGTTGCTGTTATATTCTAAAGGAATATCCAATACGCGACGTGTTGCCATTTATAATATCGACATGAAGCAAATGAGGAAATATCGATGCTTTGATCGATGATCGATGATTTGATGCGTTGTCACAGGGTCTCAGTGGTTGGAAACAGGTTTTTCGTTAGCTATAGCTATAATCCCACTGGTATTAGCCATGAACCTAGAAAAAAAAAGGTGGACGGAGTCTTCTAAAACAAAAAGTGAAGCACCATAGTAAGCCAGCTCTCACACTTGTTTGGGGAGGTCTATCTTTAGTGAACGGAAAGGATTGTTGTACTAAAAGCTCGATCAGTAACCACTTAAGCTGACTCCTAACTGCTTGTGTGCACGTACCTACACACCTCTTTTTCTAGGTTCATGTTCGTGTGAATGTGTGCGTGCCATCATGTTTGTATTTACGAGCAGTTTACTATGCTACACTTCTTGTTTTAGAGGACACCGTCTGCCTTTTTTCTAGGTTTATGGTTAAAACCATAAACCTGTCTGGTTAAAACCATGTCTGTGTAATAATATGTTGGCGCAGTCGTTAGGATCATATCACATTAAGGCGTCCGTAACATGATAGGATAGACGTCAATCAGTGCCATCAATCATGGGTGATATTGAATGACGTCATCACATTACACGATACGTTAAACATCCATCATAGACATGACTGTGGCAAAACTGGCCGCAAATCCTATGCCTTTAAACTTTAGGACGTAGCACACTTATAACTCGGAAAGGGATCGTTACCGTATCAACTCGAGCCGTTCAGTATTATTTGTATGAAACTCCCAACTGCAACGCACACTAATCGGATTCGTAACGTAATTGATTGGATTCGCAACCTCGCGAAAAGCTCACGAACCGTATGCGGTGCGCGGTCAACTCGCAGTTCACGTGCTTACGGCTCATCATCCCCGCGCTAACGTCTCTCCGTACCTGAACTTACATCTCCTCGTCCTCTTCTGTGCAACTGGTGGCGTCTAGCCGTAAAAAAGCGGTCGGCAAGCCGTAAGCGAGGCGTCGCCTAGCCATAGCCAAGTCGACTGTCGGAAGTTGCTGATCCGCTTTGGTTACGAGCTTGCGTAAGGTTGACGCCTCGTTAACGACCAGGCGAAAGGCGATACTTTGACGATCCCTTTTCGAATTTATAAGTCTGCTATCTTTTAAGGGGCAAGCCTAATACCATAAAAACTGTATTACCTTGTTTATCACTGTCTCATTTGCAGGTTCAATGTACCGCTGAGTGGTGTGAAGTTAGCAGAAGCGCAGGTGGCTTGCTCAATGATAGCGTGCGTGCGCTGCGACAGCTGACATGACCTGAGCGACGTCATGTCGACCAAGAAACGCTCGCCACTTCCGAAACCGAGTAAGTAGTTCACATTGAATATTATTGTTACCGCATAGCTAGTTAGCTAGTTAGTGATTAGTTAGTTGGAAGTTAGGGTTATCACAATAGTTGCAGTGCGTCGGGCATGTTTGCCGAGGCGGGTGTGGATGGCTTCCATGCAATAAGACGAAAGAAGGTAGCCTCCATTTTCAGACCTCTACGCGATAGCGCCGACAGTGTTCTGGAAATGATTGATCCCGTCCAGATTGTCCCATCCAGAAATTCTGGGTGGGTATTGTGACAGGGGCTACCAAGTAGGTAGGTATACATAGTATGTAAGTTAACCTAACACTAGTATTAAGATTTATTGTCTACTAACATAGATTTTAAGAATTGAATCAATCACTATAGATCTGAAGGATTTAAAATAAAAGATTTTTATTTTATTACATTGGACCAATAACATACTGGTGAAATGTGGGTGTATCTACTGTGGGACTGAGTCCTGGGTACACCTCTGCCTACCACTTCGGGAAAAAGGCGTGAATGTATGTTTTTTTTATGTTTTTAATTTAAGTAATTATTTGTTGTCTGGGACAATATGCGTATATAAGTATTATGCTTATATACGCATATTATGTAAGCTCCTACCCTAGTTTGGGACCAGAAGTCTGTGTAAGAGGTCTATTAATTTTGTATTTTCTTGATGAAATTCCGTTCTTCAGCTAAAATATTCGGGATGGCGAAATGGCGTCCGCATTTTCTCAAGTGACTTTATTAAGAAAACTTTGTTACAGTGGTAAGCGTTTTACAGGGACTTTGTGTCATTATTTGAATTAAAGATACTGTTATTTTCACACGCTGCCGAGTAACAAGTGTGTTTTCTCTAGCTCATTTTAGTAGGTGTACTAAATATGAGCTTTCATACAAATAGAGATGTTATACTCATTAAAAACAGCCCTTAAACGTGGCGAAATTCTGTTCTACCTACTTATGTAGAATATATTCAGTTTTGTTTCCATTAGCAGCCTAGTTGGCTCAGCCGGTAGTAACTCTGCTTTCTGTTCCGCAGGCCCCGGGGTCGATCCCCGGCCAGTTCAAACATTTGTGTGCATGAGCATGTTTAATCTGTGTCTGGGTGTAATAGGCGTAGGTATATAAGTATTGTATATATCAGTCATCTGGTTTCCATAGTATACAGGCTTCTAGCCTATTATGGGACCAGATGATCTTGCGTGGAAGTTGTCCCATATTATTATAGCAGGTGTGTCTGCGCTGTTTAGAAAGAAAGAAAGAAACACCTTTCACCTGCGTATTCATGGTTTCCGTGGAAATATCGGGATAAAAAGTATCCTATGTATTATTCCAGGGTCTAAACTATCTACATATCAAATTTCAGTTCAATCGGTTCAGTAGTTTTTGCGTGGAAGAGTAACAAACATACATCCATCCATCTAACCAAAACAGCGCCAAAACAGTCGAGTTAGAACTCGCTAGCGTTTTGTTTACCTGTTAAAAACTTAACTGAGATTTATAATATAAGTAAGAAGATGTAAACGGCTAGTTGCCTGTTGCCACAAGACGAAACTCAAAGTTGCCTTGTAGCCCAGTCATTTTAGGGGTTTCACCTCGGAATGAAAGATATTAAGCTGTAAATTGGTATAAACCTTTGTTTTGTCGTTCTAAATGTTGTCTCAAGCGTCACAAGTGCATTCGTGTCCGCGTCTTAAGATATTGAAGGTCACAGGTAGTAAAAATCGGGTTTTCGTGAATATCTCGCTTTCTATTGCTTAAATGAGATTTGTACCTATTATAAAGTTGTAAAGTATAAAATTCTCTACAACTTTTGTTTCAACTATATACGATCAACCGTTTTTGCGGTAGACCGCGAAGAGTGCGCCGCGTACAGTCATAAAAATTACAGGCCTAATGCAAGGTCAAGCGTGTGTTACGGTTGTCAGTACGTTGCCCATTATTTATATACTTATTATTAATTATTTATATTTCATTAAAATAAGTGACTATCTTTAATTCCGAGGTTGACCCCTTTTTTACCTAAAATGACTGGGCTATTGTATGAGCGCCTAAAAGAAGGCAGTCGCAGAAATCATAAGATATTAATAGGCACGACTATAATTCCATATAAAATATCATTTTTACACACAAAACACTATTTACAAAAGTCACTACCTACGCTTTTTACATTTTATATACAAAAATATATATATGTTAAATAATTCCTAATTTCTTTTTTAGCTTATTGGTTCCATTACGAGGTACTAGCTACTACGATATTAAAATTATCATTGCATGAAACAGTAAATAGAAAATTCAATTATTCTGGTTGACTGAGCCGAGCTTTATGCTCTTTTCAATCAAAAGTGTATAGAGATATGAATGTATTCAGTTGTGTTGTTTCTTTATACATACTTCACATTCATAATTAAATAATTTGCGTTTTAATTGAAGGTCGATTGAGTTTCGGTAGAATGTTATATATATGTTTGGTGTGTTATTCGTAATTTGATGTAACAATATTAACACTCGAAGCCTTAGTTTTACTATATTGTTTGATTAACACGGTAAAATTGCTCTAAAAGCTTAAATATTTATAACGTTTCGGCTAATTCTCATTAGCCGTGTTCACGAGAAGATTGGACAATTTATTAGTTTTATTGTGTTATATTTAGAGATATTCTGTGGATAAATTTGATTTTATTTCATTTCATTCCATTTCAGATAAACTCGAACTTAATCTATATTTAAAAAATCTCAAGAAGACACTTTTAAATGTAATGAATCTGGCGTGCGCATTGATAGAAATAAGAGGGCAGATAGGGTACGTTCTCCCAGCGCTTACTCAATTCAATAACTGGCACGTGCAATTTGCACAGTGACATAATTTATAATGAACAACAAAGATAGAAAGACGTACCTAAGACCGAAGTACGACCGAGACAACAATATTATTCGCTCGTACGACCCCACTTTACTGACGTACGTGGACCTAATGGGACCTAATTTGAGCTTGCCATTTTCGAGAAGCCAGCATCTCCCCTTTTCTTTATATCAATGACCGTGCGTTCAGAAATATACATATACAAGAAGAACGCACAAGAATCCTTCAGGGTTTAATGTTTTCAACTGCGAGTTATACAATATTTGGTTTGGTTACATTTATTTGCTTATAACGTGCCGGCCTGACACCAGATAGACATCCTCTAAAAGCCACACGTCTCATACATCACGTTTTGCTAGAGTGGAACGACAGCACTGGAATATTCACTCGTATGATTACACTGTCATCTTAGCTATAATACTCCGTGATAAGAATCTGTAGAGGAGCGTATACTAGCTAAGAGAAATTTGACACTAAAAACAATCTCTTTGCATGTAACCCATTTGTTCTTATATTTTTAACAGTAATTAAACAACATTTAATAACATACAGTCACGCCTTTTTCCCGAAGTTACGCAGTTTGTTACGCTTTCACGCAAAAACGACTGATCCGATTAAGCTGAAATTTGGTATGTAGGTAACTAAGGCTGGAATAACATAGGGTACTTATTATTCTGATATTTGTACGAAAGAAGGCGCAGCTAGTAAAATATGTATAAAGTCGTTTACCCATGTGTAAATTAAAGTTAGTATAGCCGCATAAAGCATTATGAAACGCAAAAAAATAATTATAAAGCTCTTATACCGAGCACGCAACTTCGCGTGACAAAAACTGAAAAAGTCCTGTAAAATGGTAGAAAGCCTCTACAGGCCTCGTAAATCTAGATTTCAGGTTCTTGCTTCTTATTTATTACATAGGAAATAACTAGGCATCTTTTAATTCCTATTCAAGGTACTGGCTCTTACTTAATATATGATACAATAAGTCACAAAGCGATGTTGTGATAGTTAAGGCCCATACAAGCCCTAACACACGAGTTTTTTAGCCCTGAAAAAAATGTATTTTATTTTTCAGGATATATTTTTTTGTTTGTAAATGGTCTTAAAACACAATTCCATTATTTTCACTCGGAAGAAATATACCTTCAAAAATGTTTAAGCGACGGAATTTTTTATGAGATTGGTCAATCATTCTGATATTTTTGTCAAATATTTCTAGGAACAATATACTATTTGGTGGATGTGCATTTTTTTTTCAAATCGGATGATTTTGCATAAACTCTATTTCTGTGTTTTGTCCAATAATTTTGAGTGCATTTTCGCGTAAGCAATTTGTAAGTAGCTCTTCGCAGCCCCTTAAAAGAATGTGTCGAACTGAACAACTTGCAAAAAAAAGTCTACTTCCAATACTTAATAGATCAGCTGCTGATCAGAAAAGTATATGGAAAGAAGACATTTTTGACGAAAAAGACGAACATCCACCGGTCGCCAATGACATACAAATTGTGTAGCCGTGACTTCTGCGGCGAGTTCCTGCAAAATTACAAAATCTTGAGAGCTTATTGTCGCAGGTTACCAGTAGCTGTTGGATACTACACCATTTTTTAAACACGTTGCATAAGTATAGCGATAAGTGTAGTGGTAGGCCTCTTTGCAGGAGGCCGTCTGGGGAAGTACCACACCTTTGCCAGTTATTCATCCGCCAAGCAGTAATGTGCAAACATTACTGTGTTCCGGTATGAAGGGCAATGTTACCAGCGAAATTACTGGGCATGATGAGATTCAACAACTCATATCTCAGGGTGACAGGCACAGTGCAGTGCCGCGTAGAATTTTGAATTATAAAACACTGGGTGGCACTGTGTCTGATATGGGCAATCATGATGATTACCATCAGGCACCTGATTTGCTCGTCTTGTCACTCACTATCATAAAAATAAAAAAAAACTCACGCCGGCTAGCACTTAAGAAAATAAAAAGTAAAAAAGAACTTTAGATTTCAAAACAAGTTGTTACGCACGTACCTAACTACTACCGAAGTAGTTTTCTTTACGCCCTACGGCTATTCAAATAGAGTCTACCTCAGTTAATTTTAATTTGCGGGTATAAAATTAAAGTTTTACGCCTCGCTTAGACTTGTGCATTCGTGTTTATTACACACGAGCACGACAGTTCGCGTGTGTGCGGTAATTATCTAACTACTTATTGCTACTATGAGTACAATGTTACTATGAGAGGGTAGTAGAAACGCACACAGACCTATAGAATTATCTATTTTGACCCGTGTACATTGTCAATAATATTATTAATGGATGTGATACAGGAAATTTGTGATAGGGTGTTTTCAACCTTGATGGCTCCGCTGTTTTGAAATATTTCCATAAAATGAATTGACGAATTTAGCTTACAATTAAGAGAAAAAAGTTTCCAAGGGTCTACCTGTGGATTCAAGTAGAAATTAAGTATATTTTATATGGCTCCTCTTAGGCTTCAGGTAGAGAAAATGGTGTCCATGGATATGTGGAGCCGAGCTGTGGATCTTAGTGGAAGGAACTAATTTTTTTACTGGAATCGTTTTATTTATGTAAACTTAAATTAATAAATTAAAAACATGGCAGCATATCAAGACAATTAAATAAGCATTAATAATAATAAAAACTCTCTACCCGTGGTTGTCGTAAGAGCCGGCTAATGGTTGATAGATCCAGAGGACGGGCAGCGGTGTGCTCTGCAAAAAACCATCGAATTGCGCTCGACAACCCGCCTAACGTGTCGAATATTAGCAACCCCCCCTCCTTTATGGGGGATGCCTATGTTCAGTAGTGGATTACCAACGGCTGAGATGATGATGATGATGATGATCACGATGTATAATAATAATTTGATTACATCAGACCAAGTACCATGGCCACTTTTACAAATTACAGCTACAAAATTCTAATAAGATTTGAGTAAAGAAAGTAAAATTATCGAAAACATTGCAAAGTGGCACGTTGATTCTATAGCCAAAGTTAAGGCAAGAGCTTTTACAAAATGTGTTACAAACGACTGAGACGAGTGCTACATAATTTGATACACAGTTCACAGAAATCCGTTTTGTTTGTCCTCTTTCTTGCGCCCGAATCTAATATAAATATGCTGACTCTCTCTCATTTATTTCTCACTACTGGAAAATGATTATTTTATTTTATTTATTCAGTAAAAGAAAGCAGCTACATTATGTATGTTAACGAAATCCTACTTCTTACTAATCGGGATCGAACCAGATCATACAATTATATTACATTAAAATAACATTATTAGAACACTAGGTAGGGATTAATAACGGTATTTGCTCTCTGAAGTGATGAAATTAACTTAACTACAATTCTACTTCTTCTTACTAATATTATAAATCTCAAATTTCAGTACAATGTAAAAATCTTACGTTTTTAACAGGTGAACAAAACTATTGCGAGTTCTAACTCACCTCCAGCGCCATCTAGCGCGATTTTGGTTAGATTGATGGATGAATGGATGTTTGTTACTCTTTCACGCCAAAACTACAGAACAAATTGGGCTGAAATTTGGTATGTAGGTAGTTTAGACCCTGTAATAAAACATAGGGTACTTTTTTTCGATATTCCCATGTTAATGATGTCTGAACGGGTGAAACCGCGGGGAACAGCTAGTAGCTAATAAAGTAGCCCGCAACACTTCACAGACTACATAACATGGTTCATGGGTTCATTGAAATTACCGCTAGGAGCGGTTTGTACATAAATAATAAATAATTTAAAATAAATAAGAATTTCAATAAGTTGTTGAGTGTATGTGGACATTCAATTGTAACTTTATTAATTACTTTGTAATGAGAATCCTGACATTAACATTAAATACAGAGAGAGTGAATTTGCTTTTGACAACGCCTTAAGACCTCTGCTAATATGTATAAGATAATGCTCAGATACCTGTACGAAACTGGGGTGGGTTACTAGTAAAGTTTGCGTTGTCATTTTTATTATAAAAACTACAGGATTCAGTTTTCATACTAAAATAAACTTTTGTTAACAGAGCGTCAAGACGCGTTGAGCGGGCGTTTATCAAAGTCTGCTTCAGAGCTGTCCTGTACCGCCCCGACCTCTCCTCCGCCACGAGCTCGATCCGCTCATCACCACACTCCGCTCTCTGTGGTTCATAGGACGCAGCACTTCTTTACTAATCTTAAGGTAAATTTGGAACACAAAGTTGGAGTCGCCGTGGAGTTACCAGCTTTAGAATAGTGCTCCACCCTCTCTACCCAATGTTGCCGTAAGAGCCGGCTAAGGGTTAACAGATTCAGAGAACGGGCAGCAGCGTCCTCTGTGTACAACCATCGAACTGAGCTCGATAACCCGCCTGCCAAGCAAAACCTTCTATATGGGGGAAGCCTATGTTCAGTAGTGGATTACCAACGGCTGAGATGATGATAATGAAAGCTGGAACCATAACTTTACCGGATGTGGCTGAGCAGTACGCTCAGTTGGGACTCAGCTTTTGGCTGATAAAGACAGTTTTGCTAAATATCTATTCAGATGGACGACCGAATATTTAATGTCACTCAAGGTCACATCCGCGACTTAAGTTCATCTAATGGCTTCCATATGTATATATTCTAAACAGCCATTATCCAGATCACCTATCAGTTGTATTCTAACCCGTCAGCCGTGTTTGATAATAATATTATGATTTATGTTATGTTCGAAGCTCACAAAGCCAGTATCTTCAAGCATAAGCTTGAAATAAGCTTGACACAGACCGTGCTTGACACACCTATTGATATCCTACCTTTTTATATTTATTATAGTCCGCGTGGTTTAACATGTGTTTTTCATTCTCCTACGAAAACAAGTTTTATCTTCACTATGAAAGTCACTGTTCCAGTCTATTAAACATGGGTTTTGTTGCCAGGACAAAACTTTTCAATCTTTCAGAATGCTTCATCTTTCATTCTATAATGTTTAAACCATCTCGCAGAGTCGTTGGCAACGCAGTAGAAGTCGAGAGAGATGCCATCACGCCACCTTCACTCTAGCAGCTGCCCCAGCTGACAGTAGTGGCACGGAGTACGGTGCCGACCAGAGTTCCGAACAGAGTACACCTGCTAATTCACCCAGGCATCGCATCAAGAGTAAGTCATTAATATGTAAATTGCCGGTCCAAGTATAGTGCCCTGAGGGACGCCTTAATATAAATTCGAAAGAAAAGAATATGAAATTATTCTTTTTGTCTTTGATCGTTTAAGAAATACTTCAATTATATTAAAAAAATATAGCAGGATTCAAAAGAAAATTCTGTTAATATGTATGTTAATACAACTCCGTGTTCTATTTCATCATGAAACCCTAAACGCCTACGTGAAATCGCTTTCTGCTTTGAAATAATATTTGCTTGAAATTACGTATTCGAATATTATTTCATCAAATTGAAAGCAGAAAAAACATTACGACTTATCTAATTTGAATTCAACGAAGCAGATAACATTGTTTGATAGTAAATTAAATATACAAAGTAAATACAAAGAGAGGTTCCTTTGTACAACCCAAAAACTGGTAAATGGAGTTTCCAAGTAGGTGGATCACAAGTGAAATGCTATTATCGTTTTACCTAGTTTTCCATACTAACGATTCTTACAACTATCCGGTGACAGCATTGATTTAAAGAAAAGGGGAGATGAGGTACTGGCTTCACGAAAATGGAAAGCTCATATTAGGTCCCATTAGGTCCACGTACGTCAGTAAAGTTGGGACGTACGAGCGACTAATATTGTTGTCTCTGCAGACCTTAGGTACGTTTTTCTATCTTTGTTGTTCATTATATTGCACTGTCCAAACTTCACACTGAGCAAATTGCAAGTGCCATTTTATTAGTAAGCGCTGCGAGAACGTACCTTATCTCCCCTTTTCTTTAAATCAATGGGTGACAGATATACAACTGTCTTGGAAAACATATTAGTAAAACAAATCAACGTGATTGCATATATTATGACGTAAATGGTGGTAGTATATACAGGTTAAATAAATATATAAATATCTGTTTATATAAGACTATATACTCTATTGTCCTTTGCAAACAACCTTTGAGCGAAGTAAATTAAAGCTGACTGTGTGGGCGGTTCAAACGGATAGATGACGCAGTACCTAGGACTTAGCTTTTGAGCTATTTTTGGGATGTTTCGAAGCTAAGTTTCTAACTTTGTGTTTTACTGTGAATGCACGATGAGGAAAGATATATTTTTGATAATAACCTACTGTGTCCCACTACTTTTCATAGGCATCATTTTTCTTCTTTCCTTTTCTCCCACCTTTTCCTTCATTTCCCATTCTTACCTGTGTTGTGCTAGGTATTCACAGTTCAGCACGATGCTAGGGGAACATGCTATTCTAGGATTTAATTAATTCTAGAATAGAATTTTCTACCAGTCATCCTGGGACTGGAGAAAATTGTTTGTTTATTTTTATTTAATCAACTTCAATCAGCGCTTTGTACTCCCTACAAAGCACTGATTGAAGTTGATCGAAGGTGACCTCGCACAGCACGAAGCTGAGAATAAACGAAATCGTTAAAATGTATTTTTATTTTTGTGTTTTAAAATGTATCCGATTTTGTATTATTTTCTATAGTGTATCAGCATATTTTACATGATTTATTCCAAGACCACCATCTTCAATCTCGCTCTACAATCATCTGTCGCGCTGGCATCCACCTCCCTGTGTTGCCATCGCGCCCTCGCACATGCCATAGATCTCCGTGAAATCACACGTTGCCATTAATACTTTCCATAAAACCACCAAAACGTTCACAGAATCCGTAGCATGCGCGTCACATCAACCCTACAATAGCAATAAAAATTTTCTTTATTCTCATTGTCAATAAAATGATATTCGATTATTTTTGACGTCGTTATTAAAAAATTGTAATAAACGGTTTAATTTGAAGATGAAATATCTGAAAGTTTTATTAACCTCATTTCCACAAAATAATAGTAAAGTTGACAAAGCAAATATTTTATGTAAGGCTGTTAAAATGGCGTGTTACAAAAGTGCGATGACCGTTTCGATAACAGCTCATGTAAAATTGTTGCACGCATTTACACTTACTTATATAGTCATCAAAAAAAAAAAGGTAGATACGTACATACATACATATGTATTTATATTGTAACAGTATTCCGTTCAATAAGCTTTTAGACGTTGACACTTATTTCTACTTAGCATAACGAGACACAAGACACCAATACCTATTCTTTCAACTTTTAATATTATGCAACTAGTCATCCGCCCCGGCTTTGCGCGGGGGAGCAAAGTGTGTTATATATATTTATGAGGAATAATTGTGTATAGGTCGATCACAAATTGTGTAAAAAAATATTAAACTCATTGCAAAAGCTAGGGGGCTAGTAGGGAGCTAGTGGGTACTCTAGGTAACTATACATAATTTTGATACTTTGTTTATTCAACCCTATCGTGGCAAACTAAAAAGGGTAGTTTTTATAAAATTATAACAATTATTTTTTAAAGCGGTTACTAAATGATTGATATAGGTACCTATAATACTTTTATTTTCATATTATTATCATTCTATTGTCCTATGGTTTTAAGCACCGCATTTCAATAAAATTATGAAGAAAAGTCACTAGTTTTCTAGGTTCATACACTGTTTATTGTTATTCGGAATGAGAATTGTCTTATTCCGAATAACAATAAACAGTCCAATCATTGTGTGTTAGAAATATTCTATGATTGTAAATAATTTAGGTATAACATTTTTACGGCAGATTCGCCTGTCGCAGGCCTCTTAAATGTCGTGTCAATGAATCTATCCACCGTTTTCCGCCAAGCCACCCCATAGGTGGAGAAAAGTGGGTGCCATAAATTTTGTAGTGGTCCCATTACTTGACACAGTGAGGTGGATTCTACTGCTCTAAAAGCCGGGTGGATTTTTAGGTTATCATCTTAGTGGCAGTGTAGAATTTCATACGACTTGTTAAGGTTGTCTGGACGAAGAAAAGCCAGTAAACAGACCCCTGCAGTCGGGAAAATTGCTAGGGAAAAAAAAGTTTCCATCTAAAACAACACCAAAAGCGTATCTTATACCATGTCGTCATTGGATTTGTGTGTTACGTTTATTTTTTCTACAAACCTTTTGCGGGTCTAAACAATTCCTGAAGAAAAATAAAATAACCGCCATCTATATCGTATTTCGGAAGAGTGTTTACAAATAAGCCACCTAGTGGAAGGATTTGAAACTAGGTTTCCTTTAGAGGTTCCTGCATTGCTTCTGAAACGCCCAGTGACCTGAATTTTGCAATGAGGTTTTTCTCGCTTTGTTGAACGTCTGTAGTTTTTCTACTTTTACAAGTTTTACAAGTTTTGGAAAAGGCCGGTAGAGGTCTCTTAGAGCGATATATAATATTGTTTACATTAGATATTTAAAATTACATAAAGACCAAACAGCTCCAAATTTAGAACAACGATTTCAGAGTTGGCTCCGTAGTAAAAATTGTTTTTTTTTTTTTTTATGATACTGAGAGTGCCAAGACGAGCTAATCAGGTGCCTGATGGTAAGCATCATGATTGCCCATATCAGGCACAGTGCCACCCAGTGTTTTTAAATTCAAAATTCTGCGCGGCTCTGCACTGCGCCTGTCACCCTGAGATATGAGTTAAACAATGAGTTAAATGTTATAGTTAAACAATGAAAATGACCCTTTAGGGTGGTTCGGTTTCCATTCAACATGAAATTACACATAATATTATAATATAATGAAGAAAGAGATAACACTTTTCCACTCAATTGTTTCGGTTGGCACTTGATCTGGCCTTTATTTGCGATAAAACATATTTGGCTAAAGAAAACCGTATGGTTTTTTTCATATTCATGAAAAACATTTAAGTAACCTAAAAGCAATTTATTAACAATTTTCATGAAAAAAATAATCCGTGAGGTTTTAATAATTGAGTGAAAAATTATTCTCTTTTTCTTCATATTTGTGTATTTCCAAGCATCCGCCAAGCAGTAATGTGCAAACATTACTGTGTACTTAACTTACCAACAACTAATATCTCAGGGTGACAGGCGCAGTACAGTGCCGCGCAGAATTTAGAATTTTAAAACACTGGGTGGCACTGTGTCTGATATGGGCAATCATGATGCTTACCATCAGGCACCTGATTTGCTCGTCCTGTCACTCACTATCATAAAAAAAAATCATTTAGCTTTTTAAATAGAACGCTCTTAGGAGGATGATTTTTGATTGACATAAATCCTCTGTATTATCATATCATCAGCCGGAAGACGTCCACTGCTAAACATAGGCCTCCCCCATAGAATGCCCTAAACTATTTAAGTAAATGAGTGGATTTTACCGCAATCACTAGGCTTGGCAGGCGCCTTGGCTATCGCAGTATATAAAATACTTGGAGACGGGGAGCGCTGCTGCCCACTCTCCGAATATGTCAATCTGCCTGGTCTCACTGCTCGCACGGGATGAGAAAGGAGTGGCTCTAGACTCTAGACTATAGCCGGGAACCACACTGCCTCTGTATTATAAACATAAATAATGTAATGATCTGCATCTATGGACCATATGTATGGACCATGGATACCTTCTTACTAGATGTAAACAAGTCTCATATGGAGAACATGTTGATAAGGGTTCAGCTTTACGCAATAAATAACAGTTCAAACCCCACCACAATGGCGGCTATACAAAACACACAAAAATGCACATAACAAAAATATTTAATCTCAAAAACACATTTGTTTCCAACAGTATTTGCTAAAGTATCTTGGTTCATAGTGGGAGCGTATCGGAATAACACATTTTTCAATGTGGGTGCGTCCCGGCCGGGGGCGAACCGGAATGGGACCATAACGGCCGGACCTGATAATTATTGGTAATAGGATTATTGAAATGAAATGTGATTTTTGTATTTGTAATTTTTTCTTTAGGAATTATCTCAATAACTGCCTGGAGTCTGGAACGGTGCCCGGTAGATGGCAATAGGCTCGCCCCCTATTACATGGGACCAATAACATACTGGCGAAATGTGGGTGTATCTACTATGGGACTGAGTCCTGGGTACACCTCTGCCTACCCCTTCGGGAAAAAGGCGTGAATGTATGTGTATTATGTAGTTGTTTAAACATGCGGATGACTACTGATAGCTGTGGATAATATATTATGATCATTTGAATGTAGCCATACATATAACATACATAAACATACATTCACGCCTTTTTCCCGAAGGAGTAGGCAGAGGTGTACCCAGGACTCAGTCCCATAATAGATACACCTACATTTCGTCAGTATGTTATTGGTCTCATGTAATAGGGGGCGAGCCTATTGCCATCTACCGGGCACAGTTCCACACTCCAGGCAGTTATTGAGATAATTCATAATGGAAAAATCCAATATTTAACACTGCCTGACCGGGGGATCGAACCCGGGACCTCTTGATTGGCAGTCGAGCATACGCCCTCTACGCCACCGAGGCAGTCATGTAACCATGTTTATACAAATAAATAAATTTTGATTTTTAGGAAATGCTCAAGTCTATCACCACCTTAATTTAACACATTTTGCAAACACTTGTTAATTTATTATACAGGATAATCTCCATAAATTTAGTCTCCATGCTATGTACTGAAAATACTAAACTATAAGCTAGCCAAAAGATATAAGGTAAAGTATAATATTACAATGGCCTACGCTAGTCAGCTCTGGTATACTTAGTGCATGACCTAATTGAGCTAGTTGAAGCTAAATAGGCACTAGACATCACTCAGCATGACCTAACCAGGGTAATATTATTTGTGACTACATGTGATGTCGTGATTACACGCAGACGTTGTTTTTTGAGGTTTTTCGTTTAACAGTTGAAAATTGTATGTATTTTTATTAAGTGCTGAACTAGGTTCGCGTTTTTTATGCTAAAAATTATATAATACTATTTATAAAATACTTAACACATATTATAAAACTAAGGGTATTTTCAAAAGTTGTGCGATAGCTTTTTAAATTAATCATTTATTGTGTTATTTATATTATCGCATATGTATCATGAAGCGATCGAGTTTCTTAAAGTTTTGGATAAAATGGCAGACATCAATAAAGGTAAATAATATTTTATTAAAATGTTATAATAAGGTTTTGTATGGGAAAAAGGGTGGTGTTATTTCATGTGAGTCAATTAGTTTAATCTTTATATGTACAAAAAAGAGCATTCTTTTCCATAGCGTTGGTTTAGTTTTCTGAATATTCGACAAAGAGGTAAAATTAATATAAAAAATTTCAACATGAGATGTTGCGGAATACGAGTAAAATTCTGCAAAGCCTTATAATAATTCCATGCATGTGTTGTGTATTCGTAGCAACGCGTAGGCGGTCTACGAGCAATGACGCGAGCTACGAGCGTAGCACGTAGCCTTACTGGTATTAGTTTGAATTTTGGATTATTAAGGTTGAAATCCACCCCTGCGCATTCAGTACGCGGCGCATTTTAGCTGCGTGGTTTCATTTGTTGACAACGTGGGAATACGTTTCTACTGCAGGACATTTACCGTACCGCGTGCACAGCGTGCATGGCGTAGACAGTGTTGAGCTACGTGAATGCCATATCCGAGCAAGCCACGCGTGTACCAACGTGTATACCGCGTGCAGTACCAAAGTGTACCGCGTGCACAGCGTGCATGGCGTAGACAGTGTTGAGCTACGTGAATGCCATATCCGAGCAAGCCACGCGTGTACCAACGTGTATACCGCGTGCAGTACCAAAGTGTACCGCGTGCACAGCGTGCATGGCGTTGACAGTGTTGAGGAACGCGAGCACCATAGTCGAGCAAGCCACGCGTTTACTGAGTTGCAGTAGACACAATTACAAACATATTCTTGCAAAGCGAAGGTTGAGGCACGTGCGTAGTCTCACCGTGCGCCGCGGTGGGTTTCAGCCTTTATTATTCAAACATGAAATATTGTTTTGTTACTCTTTACTTTCATTCTATACAAGGACACGAACACGCACAAACACACCCCGACACGCACACAATGAGGTACATAAAGGGTCAAAAGATTGGAATAAAATATAGTACATAATATAAATAATAGATTACGTACATTATAAAAAGTTTTAATTTCACGTAAATAGTATAAATTACTATTACCGAAGTTATTGTTACGAGAAGTTTAGACCACTTTTTGAATTTCTGATTTCGCGCTCTCTCTGTGTAACTTGTATTCTGTGGTGTGACGTACGTTGTACATGCTCCTTCGGGAAAAAGGCGTGATGGTATGTTGTGTCTGTGGTAAATAAGTAAATACCTTCACCGACCAACCTACGCTTTTTACGTAGCATTAAAAAAGATCGTACAATTTTGTGTTCGCGGTTTACGTGCAAATTGAATAAACATCGTGTGGGCGTATAGGGAGTACATTTCAAATGCGGTAATATCATTAATTTAACGAAAAGGTGAGATGAGGTACTGGTTTCTCGAAAATGGAAAGCTCAAATTAGGTTCCATTAGGTCCACGTACGTCGGTAAAGTTAATTGTCTCGGTCGCACTTCGGTCTTAGTTACGTATTTCTATCTTTGTTGTTTCAAATTGCACATGCCAGTTGTAGAGTTAGCGCTGGGAGAACGTGGCCTATCTCCCCTTTTCTTTAAATCAATGGGTAATATTTACATTTTTGATCAGACGGGAACGTATTAAACTGTAGATTTGGTAGATTAATGCCCGTATTTAAGCCCAATACTTATGTAAGGTACTTTATATATTATTTAATGTTTTTATTATCCTACCTCCGTTTTTGTGGGCGGAGGCCTGTTCTACACTATGCCCTTTCATACCAGTTCTGGCTTTTGCTACCTCTTGTACTTACATCCTCGCCCTCGTACTGCCTCGGTGGCGTAGAGGGCGTATGCTCGACTGCCAATCAAAAGGTCCCGGGTTCGGTTCCCAAGTCAGGCAGTGTTAAATATTGGATTTTTCTATTAGGAATTATCTCATTAACTGCCTGGAGTCTGGAACTGTGCCCGGTAGATGGCAATAGGCTCGCCCCCTATTACATGGGACCAATAACATACTGGCGAAATGTGGGTGTAACTAGTATGTGACTGAGTCCTGGGTACACCTCTGCCTACACCTTTGGGAAAAAGGCGTGAATGTATGTTATGTTATGTTGTACTTTCATACCGCATACTTGTTCTTTCTGTTGTTCCTCATCTTTCGTACTTGAATTACCTATTCCTATGCTATTCTTCTTATTTCTTTATTTATGTACTAGCGACCCGCCCCGGCTTCGCACGGGTAGCAGAAGTAGATATAGTGAACGTTTAACAGGAGTAAATTCGTGATACATTGTATTTTAATAGATAAAACCCTAATGGTTTACGCAGCGCACGCAAATTAATGACTATTTCTGTTACAGTGACCAAACCTTAACCCATGTATAAATTTATCGTGGGCTATTTTGAAGTTATTGATAAGTACTACAAACCCCTAGTACATTCCTTTATTCTACCACCAATACTTTTCACATCGCATGCATATAATGACTTTCGATTATTGTGACTAAACCAAAATAAATGGATATAATTTATGTATACTGTTTTGTAGGTATTGATAAGTACTACAAACCCTTAGTACATTATTTTACTCTACCACCAATAGTTTTCACACCGCATGAAAAATAATCACTGCTTCGATTATTGTGACTAAACAAAAAATGATGGATATAATCTATGTATACTGTTTTGTAGGTATTGATAATTACTACAAACCCCTAGTACATTACTTTACTCTACTACCAATAGTTTTCACACCGCATGAAAAATAGTCACTTTTTCGATTATTGTGACTAAACCAAAAAAGATGGATATAATCTATGTATAATGTTTTGTAGGTATTAATAATTACTACAAACCCCTAGTACATTACTTTACTCTACCACCAATAGTTTTCACACCGCATGAAAAATAGTCACTTTTTCGATTATTGTGACTATACCAAAAAAGATGGATATAATCTATGTATACTGTTTTGTAGGTATTGATAAGTACTACAAACCCCTAGTACATTACTTCCCCACCAATAGTTTTCACACCGCATGAAAATAATCACTGCTTCAATTATTGTGACTAAACCAAAAAAGATGGATTTAATCTATGTATACTGTTTTGTAGGTATTGATAAGTTCTATAATCCCCTAGTACATTACTTTAATCTACCACCAATAGTTTTCACACCGCATGAAAAATAATCACTGCTTCGATTATTGTGACTAAACCAAAAAAGATGGATATAATCTATGTATACTGTTTTGTAGGTATTGATAAGTACTACAAACCCCTAGTACATTACTTTACTCTACCACCAATAGTTTTCATACCGCATGAAAAATAATCACTGTTTCGATTATTGTGACTAAACCAAAAAAGATGGATATAATCTATGTATACTGTTTTGTAGGTATTGATAAGTACTACAAACCCCTAGTACATTACTTTACTCTACCACCAATAGTTTTCACACCGCATGAAAAATAGTCACTTTTTCGATTATTGTGACTAAACCAAAAAAGATGGATATAATCTATGTATACTGTTTTGTAGGTATTAATAATTACTACAAACCCCTAGTACATTACTTTACCCTACCACCAATAGTTTTCACACCGCATGAAAAATAGTCACTTTTTCGATTTTTGTGACTAAAAGAAAAAAGATGGATATAATCTATGTATATTGTTTTGTAGGTATTGATAAGTACTACAAACCCCTCGTACATTACTTTACTCTACCACCAATAGTTTTCACACCGCATGAAAAATAGTCACTTTTTCGATTATTGTGACTAAACCAAAAAAGATGAATATAATCTATGTATACCGTTTTGTAGGTATTGATAAGTACTACAAACCCCTAGTACATTATTTTATTCTACATCCAATACTTATTACAGCGCATTCATATTATGTCTTTTTCGATTATTGTGACTAAACCAAAATAGATGGATGAAATTTCCGTGGACTGTTTTGTAGATATTGATAAGTACTACAAACCCCTAGTACATTATATTATCCTACCATCAATGGATTTCACAGCGCACGCAAATTTATGAATATGGTAATTATATTATGTGACACCTTGGTTCACAATATTGCAGTTTTCTTACGGATCCCTAATATTTTTCAAAATCTCATATAGCCTATGTCACTCACACTGAATTAAGCTATCCATAAGTGAAAGAATTTTTAAAATCGGTCCAGTAGTTTCGGAGCCTATTCGTTACAAACAAAAAAACAAAAAAACAAAAAAACAAAAAAACAAAGATTCTCTCTTTATAATATTATTAGTATTAGTATATTGTGACTAAACCAAAAAAGATGAATATAATCTATGTATACCGTTTTGTAGGTATTGATAAGTACTACAAACCCCTAGTACATTATTTTATTCTACCTCCAATACTTATTACAGCGCATTCATATTATGTCTTTTTCGATTATTGTGACTAAACCAAAATAGATGGATGAAATTTCCGTGGACTGTTTTGTAGATATTGATAAGTACTACAAACCCCTAGTACATTATATTATCCTACCATCAATGGATTTCACAGCGCACGCAAATTTATGAATATGGTAATTATATTATGTGACACCTTGGTTCACAATATTGCAGTTTTCTTACGGATCCCTAATATTTTTCAAAATCTCATATAGCCTATGTCACTCACACTGAATTAAGCTATCCATAAGTGAAAGAATTTTTAAAATCGGTCCAGTAGTTTCGGAGCCTATTCGTTACAAACAAAAAAACAAAAGAACAAAAAAACAAAAAAACAAAGATTCTCTCTTTATAATATTAGTATAGAAGTATAGATTTACAGACACTACAACACCAGGGGAGGTAAGGGACATGGTTTTTTTTTTATGATAGTGAGTGACAAGACGAGCTAATCAGGTGCCTGATGGTAAGCATCGTGATTGCCCATATCAGACACAGTGCCACCCAGTGTTTTAAAATTAAAAATTCTGGGCGGCACTGCACTGCACCTGTCACCCTGAGATATTAGTTGTTGAAACTCATCATGCCCAGTAATTTCGCTGGTAACATTGCCCTTCAGACCGGATATTCAACGTATTGATGTGTGCATTCATCTTAAATAATATGTACTAAATAACCGTTCAATATTTCATATAAAAGTTGTCCCAAATGTCAGTGGTGACCAATGAGACAACGTTTTAAAAAATCTCAGTTGTCCCCAGGACGAATGAGTGGGGACCAGCGGGAATGATCCAATATTAGATAGGGGGGAATAGAAGTAGTAGTTCAAAAATAAGAAAACAACATAAGAAACAATTTACTAACACAATTTAACAAAGGATATTTACATAGGATATCTATGTAAATGACCACAGCAATAAGGACCAACTAACCAACCAACTTAGTCACTGGCAAATGGCCCTCAGTAATGAAGCCACATTACGAAACACAAGACAACATAATTTAGTTTTATGAAGGCTACCGACAAACAGCAAAATACATGCTTATGTCGCAGGATACTTGGAAAAATCGAGTCATTGCGAAAAGCCTAAGATTTGCAATCGCAAAAGACCGGATAATTATTGCGGATTTTATTATATATTTATGCCGCATACGTGTAAACTGTGGAATTATCTCCGTGCTGCGGTCTTCCCGTTGAGCTACAACATGGGGCTCTTCAAAAGGTTACCAGCGAAATTACTGGGCATGACGAGTTTCATAACATACATTCACGCCTTTTTCCCAAAGGGGTAGGCAGAGGTGTACCCAGGACTCAGTCCCATAGTAGATACACCCACATTTCGCCATTATGTTATTGGTCCAATGTAATAGGGGGCGAGCCTATTGCCATCTACCGCCGGGCACAGTTCCAGACTCCAGGCAGTTATTGAGATAATTCCTAACGGAAAAATCCAATATTTAACACTGCCTGACTGATGGGGATCGAACCCATGACCTCTTGATTGGCAGTCGAGCATGCGCCCTCTACGCCACCGAGGCAGTCATGACGAGTTTCAAAAACTAATAACTCAGGGTGACAGGCACAGTGTAGTGCCGCGCAGAATTTTGAATTTTAAAACACTCGGTGGCACTGCGTCTGATATAAATCATGATACTTACTATCAGGCACCTGATTTGCTCGTCTTGTCACTCAATATCATAAAAAAAATTGAGTGTTGGTCGGGTCGGCAACATACTGACAATACCCCTGGTGTGGCTGGTATCCATAGGCGGCGGTAACCGCGAGTCGACACCGTATTGTGCATTATATTATTGTTTGTGCGGCCAACTATAGCATAAAAAATTAAGAGATTTTCTCGATTTTCCCAGCTATATCGTCCTAGGTTATTCGCAATGATACAGTTTGTCCAATTGTCCCGCGACATATATTTGTATAATATTATGTCGTTACGTAGAAGGTCACAAGATAAGAGTAGATACTGATATGATAAACATGCTAATGTAGTTGACGATCGATATTCTCTACCATAGAGCATAAAGTACTAGAAGTTTCTTCCTGTTAGATGATCTTTTGAGACACAAGACCGAGCGAAGTGGAGGGAAAATAAAACATACCCTGGCCATAGCCGGGAAAATTGTTAGGGGCCAAGGGCGTTGCCAGCCGATGATCAGTGGGGGGGGGCTAGTCAAGGAATTTCTCCCAAATTCCTCATTTGGGTAGAAATTCTTTGGGGCTAGTAGAAGTACAGAGGATGGGAAAAGTACTTATGTAGGTACAGTCGAGAGCATTATGAAGCAAGTGAAAAAATCAACGTGCTTTAAAGTACAATTGCATGATAAACCATTGTTGGGTAAAAATTCCTTCAAATTGTAATTGCAATTGTCCAAAATGTATGATAACAATGACAATTTTTACATTTGTAAATTTTCCAATTGTAGCCACAGAAACATAATTGTAGAAATACAATTCTACAGGTATTTGCCTGTGTACAATTTACAATTACAAATTTCTATGAAACAGAAAAGCCCTGCTATCCTACAATTTTGTAGATTTTTTACAGTTTAGTAGATTTTTTTTTTTTTTATGAAATAGAGCCCAGATGGTACTGTATTTAAAAATACGTGTCTATCGTATGGCGGCACTTGAATGTCAACATTGACAAAAATATAGGCTACATTTTTTCGATTCTCTAGGGGGGGGCAGCAGCAGGCGACGCCCTGGTTAGGGGCTAAAATTACTTATTTTCTCCCGATATAAAACATCAAACATCATAATATTTATAAAATTTGATTATTATTCATAGCCTTTTGAGAGACTGGATGTTTAACTGTGCGCCAGCCCTAAGATGATGGAGTGACGGGGCGGGAGTGCACTGAATGCGCGGAGTGGCGCAGAGGAACTAAGTGTATGGAATTGTACGGCGCGGCGCTGTGGGAGTATCATGAATGCGAGGAGCGGTGCAGCGGGAGAGCATTAAGAGCGTAACCGATGCAGGGATAATCGACGCAAAGGGAATTAACCGAAGAAAAGACTCAAAATATTGCAGAAATGATGTGTCAGTTCAACAAATGAAAGCTGCACATAAATACAAAATAAAGACACAAATTAAAGACTAAAAGCCAACAGTTGGACACAGTAGCTTATCCCTCACTCAGTGCGACTAACGCCGTCGAAGGGGTAGGCAGAGGTGTACTCAGGACTCAGTCCCATAGTAGATACACCCACATTTCCCATATAATAGGGGGCAAGCCTATTGCCATCTACCGGGCACAGTTCCAGACTCCAGGCAGTTATTGAGATAATTTCTAATGGAAAAATCCAATATATAACACTGCCTGACCTAGGGATCGAACCCGGAAACACTGGAAACACATCAGGTAAAATGCCGTGTTACACACTAAAATAAAAAAAAACAAAGTAGCACGCCATTCAAGTAAGGTTAAAGCTGGGCCACAGAACAGATAATAATACTACGTATAGAATGGACACTGTCATCCGCCCACAAATCGGGCCTTCCTCACCCCGCGAGTGAGATTGAGCTCCGATGAGAGCCGACGGAGCTCGGAACGCAACTCACGCACACTTGCGCGTGCACAAAACTCCATATGTGCAGTGTCAGTGGTAGTTATATCGCGGCTTTTGTATGGGAATTGAGTCGAGTGTACTGGATGTGGCTGTACTTAAAAACCTTAATATCTACTAACTAACTTCATATTACTTATACCTATACATTCCTTTCCTATTATAAATATAAAAGTTTGTGAGGTTGGATGGATGTTTGTTACTCCTTCAAGCCAAAACTACTGAAGCGACTGGGCTGAAATTTGGTATGTAGATAGTTCAGATCCTGGAATAACATGTTAAGTATTTTTTATCGTGATATTTCCATGGAAACGATGACTACGCGAGTGAAACCGCGGGGCACAGCTAGTCATCCAGATAAAAAATTGTAGAATTATTTTTTAGATATATCGTTGTCAATATTTGTATAATATGTTCTTCTATATAAAATTTATGTTAAAACGTATAACAAGTATATCACAAGTACGTATTTCTCATGCATTATTTAAATCGCTTTCCGACGAAGAAAATTGGCTTGGCTATTTTGGTCCTTACTGCATTAGGTAATATACATGATAACTTACCCATATGGACCTGACAACACATTGGGCTTTATATAATGTGATTTACATATACTTAGATAGTTAGATAAACACTTTATTGATACACCACAAACAATGAAACTTAAAATGTAACAAATAGTGTAATAATTGGCGGTCTTATCGCTTAGAGCGATCTCTTCTGGCAAGCGATGTCTGCGAGAGTACTAAAAACCATATTTGGTCAGCGGTGTGACAAATATAACAAAAATGTCTAAAATTTAATAAATGTTAATAAACCAGATTAATAAATAACAAACCTGCATAAACTACAATACCTATATAATATAAAAATTAAAAAAAATAAAATTCCAAAGACATAAAGAAATATAAATTATTGTTATTATTCATTATTAATATTGCTATAATTAGACACATAATATACTATTATGTGTCTTTGAAGCAGCAGACACGTAGAAAAAGACGCAACGTGGACTATGGTCGCACAGTGACAGGCACGAAGACAATAATTGCAAAAGAAATATACGCCTAAACACTCTGCCCACTATGTGATGTATTGAGAGCAGCGATATTCAGTTAGCTTTAAAGAGTCTGACTAGCTATAGACTTTAGGTGACTTAAACTAACTACTCCCTGTGAATAAATCATCCACGGCCCGTAGGTAATTGATGGGCGTATATTGACTGTGTAACCAATCGTTCAGTCATTTTCTTGAATTACGTAGGTAGCTGTTTTAAAAATTAAACCGTTTTTAAAATAGTGTGGGGAAAACATATCATACTTATGGGAACGAACCATATATAAAACATAACATAAAATACATTCACGCCTTTTTCCCGAAGGGGTAGGCAGAGGTGTACCCAGGACTCAGTCCCACAGTAGATACACCCACATTTCGCCAGTATGTTATTGGTCCTATGTAATAGGGGGCGAGCCTATTGCCATCTACCGGGCACAGTTTCAGACTCCACAGTTATTGAGATAATTCCTAATGGAAAAATCACTTTGCTTAACACTTTGCCTGACCTGGGGATCGAACCCGGGACCTCTTGATTGGCAGTCGAGCATGCGCCCTCTACACCACCGAGGCAGTCAACCATATATAGATGGGTGGAAAATCATCATCATCATCATCATCATCAGCCTGAAGACGTCCACTGCTGAACATAAAACGCTAATTATATGGGGGGATTTTGCAGTAACCACCGCGCTTGTTGTGCGGCTTGGTGATCACAGGAGTTGGAATACTTGGTGCCGGAGAGCGCTGCTGTCCACTCTCCGCATATGTCTCTCTGCAGGATCTCACGATTCACACGGGATGAGAAAGGCGAGGCCTGTTCTATAGACGGGAACTACACGGCCATTGAAAATACAAGGATGGAAAATAATTTTTTTTTTTTTTTTAAATATAAAATAGGCTTACGTTTGACCTCAATCTCGCTTGATGGAAGGCGAAGATGAGGCCTTAGATGGTACACGTTTGCCTAGAAGGTGTCTGTTCACTTTGGCCTTAAAGATGTCCAGATTATAGCGTTCCGGAAATACCGACCTCGGCAGAGAGTTCCACTCCTTAGCCGTCCGCATAATGAAGGATGAAGCAAATCGCTTCGTGCGTAATGGAGGAATGTCTACAACATAAGGGTGAAACTGCTCGCCGCGCCTAGTCGTTCGGTGATGGAAAGGGGAAGGGGGTATCAGGTTATGCAAAACCTCCGCACACTCACCGAAATGTAGCCGATAAAAAACCGAGAGGCAGGCCACTCGTCTACGGTGTTCGAGGCTCAGAAGATTTGCCTCCACGAGTGAGTCACTGCCTATGATCCTCTTCGCTCGGCGCTCCAACGAGTCCAATAATAGAGTAACAGAGGCATAACAACTAGCTAAGAGTTCACACTCTTAGCTAGTGGTTAGATTGCAATGGCTTCACAGCCATTGCAATCTAACCGATACTGGCTAAACTTAGGTCCTCACCACAATTTGTGTATGTATGGATAGTATTAAATAAGTATATACTCGCACACACCTGGATCTCTACAAGATCGGCGTGCTTATAACGAACAGCTAACAGCAGTACATATTATGTCAAAAGCGTTTCAATTGCTTAATGTCTGCTCTCAAACGGCATACAAAAAATGACGTTTGACAGCCAATTTTGTTGTTGTTGTTACGCGATTGCATGTTCGTAATAGCACCTCGGATCAGTACGAGGAGATCCCTAGACGAATGAAAGTTACCGATATAGCCCAGCGGATAAGCAAGTTGAAGTGGCAATGGGCAGGGCACATAGCACGTAGAACTGTTAGTCGATGGGGATGTTAGGTTCTCGAATGGAGATTACGGACCGTCAAGCACAGAGTTCACCCACACAGTGGACAGACGATCTAATAAAGACAGCAGGAACAGACTGGATTCAAGCCGCTTACAACCCGACTAGATGGAAATCTACGAGGGAGGTGCTAATTTCTATGAAACAGAGAAATTATTTGGGAAAATGTATCAAAATATTATTTTTAGGGTACAAATTGTAATAGGAATATTTTGAAGGCATCACAAACTCATAACAGCTTTCAAATGCATATTAAAATTAATACATAATACATATTTCGTTCAATGGGTGAAGTTAATACTCAAAGTGTTTCATTCCAAAGTTCTAGTTTATGTTCTTTATGTCTCATCCCAAGCAACCCGGACAGTGCTCGCTTAGATCCCACGAAAGGAGGTCGCGTACAAAAAAATAAATTTACTGCGAGTTTGCCGCGCTTTTTTATTTAGTTATTTTTAGTGGTGTGCTTTTGATTTGAAATAGTGTTGCTGTAAAAAGGTTTTAATCAGAATCGTGATCATTTTAAAATCAAAATTATACGTTATTTATAAAGGAAACGTGGTTAAGTGATCGAAAGTTTATGAGTGGGTGCTTGATATGAGCTGAGACCGGCCTCAGATGAAGTAGCTGGTTAGGGTCTAGCAAAGGGGATGCAATTTTAAATTGTTGCGGTCGACAATTTTACTGTGGGTGAAAAATTGTGTCGGAAATGCTCGGGTACGCTGATTTCGGCATAGTTTTAGTTACCGCACACCACAAATCTTACGACAGCAGTATCTAGTCGGAGCGCGTCTAGGAGCGCGTTCGGACACCTGTCAATTATCTACGCCTATGAGTTTTTTCTAATTTTGACTTAGGATTTTTAATAGGGAATTTCCTTGTGTGATTATTTGCAAAATTGTGTCCTAAAATTAACTTTTTTTCTTATGAATCCAAAAGATAGAAAGCTTTTCTTATGGATGGATCATATTATGTTATGCCTTTTCGATAGGAGCTAGTGTTGAGTTTGAGTTTGACTTATTTTTTTTATCAAGTCAGAAAATATAACCTTCTTGTCGTACCCATATCGATGGTTGATCTGAAAGACGAGCTTTATCGATTCTTACTAAACAGTAATTCGATAAATTTTTATCCATAGATGATTTTATCAAGATTTTGTGATTCATCTTGTTCATATTTTATTGACAAACAAGAATGAATAATTATTTAAATATTATAGGCAGACATTTATATTAGTTACTAGCTGTCCTATGTTATAGGGGGCGAGCCTAATGCAATCTAGTTACCGGGCACAGTTCTAGACTCCAGCCTGTCATTGAGTTCATTCTTATTGGAAAAATCCAATTACACTTTTAGCCTGACCTGGGGATGAAATTACAAAAGTTCTACTCTACCTACAAAAATTGGACATAAAACTTAAAGCTCTAGAGTAATTAGCAGAAGAAATTACCGCCATCTCAATTAAAATTTAAGACCTAGAAAAACAGAGTAAAGTCATAATGGCTTTTTAGGGTTCCGTACCTCAAAAGGAAAAAAAGGAACCCTTATAGGATACCTTCATTTATTATTGTAGCGTCCGTGGTCCAGCGGGAATATGCCCGGCTTTAAATCCGGAGTCACTGGATCGAATCTCACCATGTGGACTTTTCGCCTGGGCGCTACCGTGTTTTGGATGTCACGTTAAACTGTAGGTCCCGGCTGTTTCCTATAAGATATGTAGGGGGCAGTCGTTAGGTCATGTCGAAATTGTCATTCGGCTGCGTAGGAATCTTGGCGACCTGAAACTCTGACAATATGGGTTGTCCACATAACCCATATGAATTGACTCGAGCAGTGTAATTGGGGTAACCCGTTCTGTTAGAGTATAAATTCAAATTATTATTCATTGTTCGTCTGTTTGTCTGTCTGTCTATAACTCAATTCTACGGTCCCTTGCTGCTGTAAAAAAATCAAACTTATAAGTCAACGCAATCAAAAGATACTGCCATTTTACCACACATTTACTATGTTATTTTACTATTATATTTTATTGGTGAAGTATGTGAAGGTGATTTTGTAATCTTCAAGTGTTACTAAACATTTATGTAACTCGTTGTATTGCAAAACCAAATCGAGTTGAGGAAATTCAAATCTTTGACTAGACCGAAACCTTTTTCAATTTGAATACTCACGTACAAACCTAAATATCTAGATTCTAGATAGGTGTATGAAGAATACGTTGTCTGTGACCTATTTTACCACCTTCGATTCAGATGTTGTTCGATTGAACTCCGTGGATTGAACTATAAGGTCACGGTATTTGCGTCTCAGAGTTTAGGGTAAAGTTTATTTCACCTCCTTACTAGGTACCTATAAAAATCAGGCACTACGGAAGCATAAAATAGAATACAAATACATATTAAATGCATCATCAGACCCTGATCATACTTGACCAACATGGGGCTTCAAAAGGATTGTGAATAGAGTGTTGAGGGGTTGGCAACATACTGGCAATACCAGGGGTATTGGGGTGCTGCAGGGATCCATAGGCGGCGGTAACCGCGAGCCATCAGGCACACCGTCTGCTTGTGCGACCACTGCAGGCATAAAAAAAAACTGAATCCTATTTGTATATATGACTATTAGCTCATTTGAACCTGATTAAAAAAAGAAGATAAACAAAGAAAAAAACAATGTAAAGGAAGACAAAATAACCTAATGTAAATCTGATCAACCGATTAGGAGAATGCCACAGACACACCGACAAATCAATCTTTTTTATACTTTGTGGTAGGGATTTAAAAATCTACCCTTCCGTAGTCGAGTTTAAGGTTAAACGTCACCCATACAAAATGATAACACACAGCTATGAAGAAATAGGGAATAATGTTTGTGGTTGGCTCTGGATCTGGCCTTTATTTGCGCGAAAACATATTTTGTTATAGAAAACCGTAGGTGTTTTTGGTATAAAAAAAACATTAACATAATTTAATAACTACTTTTTTACAATTTTCATAAATACGGAGAAACTGTAAAGTTTTCTGTGACAATATATGTTTTTGCGCAAATAAAGGCCAGATCCAGAGCCAACCAAAAACAATTTCGTGGAAAATTATTCCCTTTATCATCATATCTGTGTATTTTCTTTTAAACCAATTTAATAAAGACCTCTACAATCTCAATCCGACTATAATATACTAATAACTGTTATTCACTAAAGTATATAGATAGTCTGAGTATAAGAATGTGGGGTGGGGGCACTTGTGCCTATACATACGGGCGTTTTATATTATCTCTACCCTATATAGTTTAGGCATACGATACGACATACATACACACGCCTTACTCCCGTTGTGTTAGACAGACTCTTCACGTGCATCATCCTTATACACGACAATTGCTTCTTTTTTTTTATGATAGTGACTGACAAGACAAGCAAATCAGGTGCCTGATGGTAAGCATCATGATTGCCCATATCAGACACAGTGCCATCCAGTGTTTTAAAATTCTAAATTTTGCGCGGCACTGCTCTGCGCCTGTCACCCTGAAATATGAGTTGTTGAATCTCGTCATGCCCAGTAATTTCGCTGGTAACATTGCCCTTCATACCGGAACACAGTAATGTTTGCACATTACTTCATTTGCTTCTTGCACTCTTATCACATTCTTTATACGTGCAACGCTTGGGGCGTTTTGACAACTACTGAATATTAATTAATTCTATTCTATTATTGGCCCCTTTAATAATATGATCGTAGACAGTAAAGAGAGTGTAGGTTAAAAGTCAACGCAGACAGAAAGCGGTCGCGGGACGCAACTTGTCGGATTAGGGCTGGAAAAAGCGTCCAACTCGCGCATGTATGTCCCATATAAAAATACTAGTAGCGTAAACCGTTACGATACGCGCGTGGCCGTGTTCCGTCTGTATTGAACTTTATTACTAGCCTCCCGAAGCCCTTGGTTATTTACTCGGAACTTGCCTAGCAATTATTTGGGACAACTTTCTCTTTGTGTAACCTTCCTGACAATGTGATCCTTTATCCTTTATTAAGTCAACTCTGTACAAGATAATATTTTGGGCTGTGAATTAGCTTCTCTCTTGATATATTTTATCATAACTATTTATGGGGCTACTCATAAAGTAGTACGGGCTACTTTATGAACATAAAAAACATAACATAACATACGTTCACGCCTTTTGCCCGAAGGGTAGGCAGAGATGTACCCAGGACTTAGTCCCATGTAGATACACCCACATTTCGCCAGTATGTTATTGGTCCCATGTAATAGGGGGCGAGCCTATTGACATCTACCGGGCACAGTTTCAGACTCCAGGCAGTTATTGAGATAATTCCTAATGGAAAAATCCAATATTTAACACTGCCTGACCTGGGGATCGAACCCGGGACCTCTTGATTGGCAGTCGAGCATGCGCCCTCTACGCCACGGAGGCAGTATGAACATACATATATACATATATGTATGTTCATAAAGTAGCCCGTACCTACCTGTGACGATTTATCAGGAAGGGTGACCTCTTAGCAGTTTGACACAATCCTATATGGTAAATTTACCAAATCGATGTTTTGATTGATGACTCCCCTGTTTCCTGCTGATATATTTAAATACTGATATTTTGAAGATGAAGCAAACTATGTCCCTATGATTTCATTTTCTCTTATAAACTCTTCATTTTTTGCAGTGAACGTGTAATGACGCGGGTAGAACTGAGATTTTTAGAAGTTGTGATGAAAAAAATCTGATGTTTATGAGAGAAACTAAAATGACAGGGACATAGTCTATTTCACTTTAAAAATATTAGAAGTGTTAGAACAGAGGAAACAGGGGAATACAAGATATCGATTTGATCAAAAATGGTGCGAGATGACTTTCTGACTCAAAAAACGTATAAAAACGTTAAAATAATATTTAAATAGTATGTAACTACCTATACTATGTGCTATAAAAAGGTGAAGTAATAAATTAATACATACATACATACACTCACGCCTTGTTCCCGGTGGGGTAGGCAGAGACTATTTCCCTCCACTTGCTACGATCCTGACTTGCAACTTACGCTTAATTAAGGTGGTCTGCATTATCCTATCAAACTTGTTTTCCTGCGAAAATTCATTTACGCAGCGTCTATAAAGTTTGAACTGCGTGTGGTGTCAACCAATAAAACTTTTACCATCACCTATAGAACAGTGAACGTCAATATTTACTCTATCCATGTTAACAGACGCAGACTGGTCCAAGGTAAAGGGTGAGGTCATCACGCTATGTTCTATTAGACACGTATATAGAGGCATCAAAGAGCTCACCACAACACCTGATATCGTGTTAGTTTTTTGCAAAATCGATTAGGGTTTGCGATTGTTACTGAAACAGGAATCAAATGAATCGATAAGCGTATGGTTGTGTATATTCGATTGTCGATTTATCCGCCTTTACCGATTATACCTACCGTTCTATTTTGTCGCGTACATGATAACTGTAGAATGATCTCCCTGCTGCGGTCTTCCCGTTGAGCTACAATATGGGGCTCTTCAAAGGGAGAGTGATCTATTCACGTGTTGAAGGGTCGGCAATGTTCTGGTAATACCCCTGATCTTGCAGATGTTCAAAGGCGGCGCGGCGGTAATCGCTCACCGTCAGGCACACCGTCTACTTGAGCAGGCTACCTATGGCATAAAAAAATGGGCGATCGTTACTGAAACAAGAAGCAAATTAATCGAGCATCGTATAATTGTATTCGATTTATTCGCCCATGCCGATTATACCTGAATTTCCCGCGTCAGCTCAGTGTGCTCTGGGGAAAGACACACTCGGATATAGACTTCAATAAATGAAACAGCCGATCGATCGTCATCCCTTTACATACAAACTTTGCAAGGTCACTGAAACACAGTCGTAAAAACGTAGAATCCATTGTAATAGCTTTTGCAAAAACAAATCCAATGTGTTTCTATTACATCAACGTCTGTCCTAGGCAAAAATAAAATAAAGTTACATTAATTTAAGAGTTTAATTAGGTTAGAGGTCTCCTTATTAGGAAATTAGGGGTATATTTTAGACTTATAAAACGTTTTATGAATGAAGGAACAAAAATAACATAGTCTACATACCCAACCTTTCCGAGATGATACTCTCACAAGACTGTTCTAACATTTTCCAAATAACCGTAACACATACCTAGAGCTTAAGAACGCAACATATTGTGAGAGAAAAAATAAAACTAAAAATAAAACTATATTTTATTATTATTATAATATAATTGTTTATGTAGGATTAGATGTAAGTGGAAAGCGTGGACAGCATAATACACAGAAATTTACAGCTTATTTAAACCAGAGACATAGAGAACCATCTCTTTGGGTTCCGTACTACAAAGAGAAAAAGGAACCCTTACAGTTACATTCCGTTTTTCGTCTGTCAAGATCTTTTTGTTCAGAAAAGCGTGGAGATATCAAGTTGAAATGTATTTCAAATGTTATCACTATCACTATATATTATAGAATCCTAAACGACTTACTGACTGACACGGAACGTAAAGCCCAAACCACTCATCCTAGAGCTTTGAAACTTGGAATGTAGGTTTTTTTTTCATATCTGGACGTGTACTTAGAAATGATTTTTGAAAATTGCTGAAAACCTCAAGCGGCACAAGTATGTAAACTTAGACAAGGTTTACATGTTTGTGCCGTTTGGGGTAGAGACTATGGGTCCGTGGGGGCCTTCCGCTATGGAACTATACAAGGAGCTAGCTAAACGCTTGGTGGAGGCATCAGGTGACCAGAATGCTGGCCTGTATTTTGCCCAGAGGATAAGCATCTGCATCCAACGGGGCAATGCCGCCAGCATTCTGGCCACCTACCCTTCCTCCAAGGGTTTAATAGATTTAAATTAATGAGTAAGGTTTTGTATATAAAATGTAAATAGCGTAGGTAGTGAGTTTTGTAAATAGTGTTTTGTGTGATACTCTTTAATGTTTCTTCTATAAATATTATATAGGTAAATTCACATATTTCGTAATTGCGAGCGTGAAAAGCAAATCGGCCTATACCTACTAGTGGTCTATAGTCTTGCTTGTGAAAAAACCTAACTTTTAAGTCATTTTACTGCATATTTTCTTCTCTCGTTTATCAAGTTGTACGACTGTATCTTTTCAACTAACCAAGATAATCATCTCATAGTCATTTATGTTGTAGTTTATTCATTCATCACAGACTACAGTCTCAGACACACAAAATGATAAAATCTATCAAATTCACCACTTCCCGTGGTGACATTGACACCACGGGAAGTGGTATTAATCAATCGCTGTAAATTAACCTTCGACCTGATGCCGTCAGGTCTATTTGTGGGTGTCATTATGTATTGTTGGAAGACACTCGTATGTCAGACTGTGAACTTTACATTTTAGGCTGACGAGGAACTTGACAAAGTGCGATGGTTTTTTTATTATGATTTTCTGTATTCATTCTGTGACGTCTTAAGCATCCCATTCTTTCTTTGTGTTTCTATTCTTTGCTCATCCTACAGCAAAATTTTAGATAAACATTGGAATGAGAGCATTCTCATTCAAATATATGGCACTTGTTCCATCGCCAACGATGAGCAAGAAGCGAGTAGATTCAATTCCCATAGAAAAGTCACGAAATACCTACCTACTACGTAGACACTGCACACATGGAGTTTTTTACGCGCGAAGTGTGCGTGAGGTGATTTCCCAGCGAAGCGGGGCTCGTCAAGAGTTCAAGCTCGTTCGCGGGGTGAGGAAGGCCCGATCGGTGGGCGGATGACAGTGTACATTCTAAGTATACGTCGTATTATTTTATCTGTTCTGCACTAAGGGTTTAATTATAAATAAGGGGTAGGCAAAAGTGTAACACCCACATTTCGCCAGTATGTTATTGGTACCGTAGGGGGCTTCTCTTGTCTCTCTGTGGCATATTATGTAATATGTATACACAGACACGACAAATTTAGGTATTACTCTTTCAAAAAATGTGGATTAAAGCGCGATACAGTAATATAACTTTTTTTTATGATAGTGAGTGAGTGACAAGACGAGCAAATCAGGTGCCTGATGGTAAGCATCATGATTACCCATATCAGATACAGTGCCACCCAGTGTTTTAAAATTCAAAATTCTGCGCGGCACTGCACTGCGCCTGTCACCCTGAGATATGAGTTGTTGAATCCCATCATGCCCAGTAATTTCGCTGGTAACATCGCCCTTCATACCGGAACACAGTAATGTTTGCACATTACTGCTTGGCGGATGAATAACTGGCAAAGGTGTGGTACTTCCCCAGGCGGCCCCCTGCAAATGAGGCCTACTAAAAGGTACAAGTTGTAGTAGATCGCAAATTGAATTAATATTCAAATAAGACGTCTAAAGCCGAGAGGCAGGCCTTTTGAATTACGTACGAAGTAGAAACCTATTGCACTGACTGCCACTTTATTACTTTACTATATAGAGTTGTACAATGCTAAATGTTTCACTGACTGACATGCAACGCCGAGCCCAAACTGCTGTGCCTAGAGCCTTCAAACTTAGGAGGTTCGTTTCGTTATCCAGATAGAGAAGATTTCTGAAAAATCAAATTTTAAGGGGTCCGACAAGAGTGTCTATGTTTTATTATAAAAAAATCTTCCACATACTGAAACACGTGTTTGAGAGCATTTGGGGAGAGCACCCACATTTCGCCAGTATGTTATTGGTCCCATGTAATAGGGGGCGAGCCTATTGCCATCTACCGGGCACAGTTCCAGACTCCAGGCAGTTATTGAGATGATTCCTAATGGAAAAATTCTATATTTAACAGTTTGCCTGACCTGGGGATCGAACCCGGGACCTCATGATCGGCAGTCGAGCTTGCGCTCACTACGCCATCGAGGCAATCATAAAAAGAATATTTAAGTAAAAGCCTAACAGGAAAGAGGACCTCTTAGCAGTTTGACACAATACTATGGAAAATTGACTAAATTTATGTTTTGTATTCCCCTGTATCCTCGGAATATAATAGTAAATGTTTTTGATATATTTATATCCTGATATTTTAAAGTTGAAGTAAAGTTTCCCCCTATCATTTGATTTTTGTTTATAAACTCAAAATTTTTTTGTAGTGAACCTCCAATCACGCGAGTAAAACCGAGATGTTTGGAAGTTCACTATGTAGAAACAAAGGGTTTATAAGCAAAATTAAAATGACAATGACATAGGTTACTTCACTATAAAAATATCAGGATATAAATTTATAGAATGGGTTTATTATATTCGGAGGAAACAGGTGAATATAAAAACATCGATTTGGTAATTTTTTCATAGGATTGTGTCAAATTCCTAGAAGGCCATGTATGATCTTAGAGTTTTCTTACCATTATATCTATAAATGTGTTATGAAAGTTTTGGATGATTTATTTAAAAAAAATTACATTCTTTAAGATGTAGTTTTTTTTTTTATGATAGTGAGTGACAAGACGAGCAAATCAGGTGCCTGATGGTAAGCATCATGATTGCCCATATCAGACACAGTGCCACCCAGTGTTTTAACATTCAAAATTCTGCGCGGCACTGCACTGCTCCTGTCACCCTGAGATATGAGTTGTTGAATCTCATCATGCCCAGTAATTTCGCTGGTAACATTGCCCTTCATACCGGAACACAGTAATGTTTGCACATTACTGCTTGGCGGATGAATCACTGGCAAAGGTGTGGTACTTCCCCAGGCGGCCCCCTGCTAAAGAGGCCTACCACTACAAAACTTTAGTAAAACTGTAGTTACTTTTATAGGTAGTTACAGAAACGAAATTGCGAGCGAGTGAAGCCACTGGATTTTACAATAGTATACCTACGTAATAGGTAGGTATAAAAGTACAAGTAATCACGTAACAGCATAGGCAATAGCCGCCTTTATTTCCGGTGTCTCACAAATGAAAATGGACGGTTTATTTGCTGGAAATGCTACTCTTTTTTCACGGATGTCAAAGGATTTATTTCTATTACCGCTAAATAATAGGGTAAATATAGGAGCTTTCCACTTAATATCTTGGCAACTTGTATCATTTCGATCAAAATTGGAAAAATAAAACTGATACTATATAATCTTCCTAAAGTCATAAACTATACGAGCTTCTGCACATGAAACGTTATTTATAATCGTAGTCAACGCGCGTTCAATAAATAGTACTGGATTGTGTTACCTATCAGTATTATTTTCTCATTGTAAGAAATCACAGAACAGACCTTTTTTCCTGTGCTGTGTAAGAAATAGTATTTTCTAGATATGTTTTTTAATTTTCTTTGGTAAGTTTTAAAATATTGCATGTTGCCAACAGGGCTCTTAGTATCTATTATTTATGACCTGATTGATGACCTGATGATTAAGAATGCAAATAAATGGCCTTTAGTATTTATTGTATATTTTTGAATGACATGACTGTTTCTTTGTCTTAAACAATTTATGATATTAAACCCCAAATTTGTATGCCTATTTGGCTGATCACAGCTTGCTCGATTGAAATTAATTCTAACTACCATATAGGTAGTGCATCACAAATAAATTATTTTGATTTTGATTGATTTCCATGATATAATTTCCAGTAATTTCCATTATACTTAATTTAATTAGCAAGAGCATGATTTTATTATTTGCTGTTTCCCTTTTCTTTGATATCCAAAGTTCCAAGAGACGCAGCCAACAAACTCAAACTCAAACTCAAACAGATTTATTCAAATAGGTCATAATCTGACACTTTTGCACGTCAATAAAGATAAACAGTACTGAGTCTACCGTGCGTTCGGAAAGATACTTCTACAAGAAGAACGCACAAGAAACTTGTAGGGCTTAATTTTTTCAACAGATAGTTTTACAATATTTGGTTTGGTTACATTCGTTTTCTTTAAAGGTGCCGCGAGGCGGCTATGCAGAAGTTTCCAGGCATCTTTGTCCTCTATGTACTGGTTGACTTTATAATAAGCCTTCTTTAGTAAAGTAGATTTTATATAGGTTTTGAATTTACCCTCTGAGAGCCCAGTTATCTCTTTTGGGATTTTATTATAGAAACGTACACTATTTCCTAAGAATGTCTTTTTATTTGTTTTAGATAATCTAAAGCTAGGTGCAGCTATTTTGTATTTATTTCTAGTATTAAAATTATGAAGGTCACTATTTAATTTGAAATTATGTAAATTTTTACGCACATACATGATGTTCTCATAAATGTATAAGGATGGTAGGGTCAGTATGTTTATATCTTTAAATAATTCCCTCAGGGATTCGCGTGGACGCATCTCATAGATGGCACGAATCGCACGTTTTTGTAGTATAAAGATAGTTTCTATATCTGCGGCTGACCCCCACAACAGAATCCCATAAGACATCAAGCTATGGAAATATGCAAAGTACACTAATCTCGCCGTGGCTATATCTGTTAGTTGCCTAATTTTATAAACCGCGTAAGCTGCAGAGCTTAGTTTCCCTGAGAGCTCGGTGATATGAGTGCTCCATTGCAGTTTAGAGTCTATATTTATGCCAAGGAACAAAGTTGCATTGTCAATATTGAGTCTTTCACCGTCAAGAACTATGATTGGTTCTATACTTCTGACGTTAGGCAACGAAAATTTCAAACATTTAGTCTTTTTCGCATTCAATAACAGATTGTTTGCTGTGAACCATCTGGATATACTTGCTAAAGTATTATTAACATGTACTAGTGAAGTATCCTTCCTATCAACTTTAAAAATCAATGACGTATCATCGGCAAATAGAACTATATCTGCTAGACCGTGGACCATGTAAGGCAAATCGTTAATATATGCCAAAAACAGGAAAGGACCCAAAATTGATCCCTGTGGGACTCCCATCTTGACAGGAGAACTAGCAGATGTGATACCATTGACGCTAACCTTCTGCTGCCTACTAGACAAGTATGATTCCACCAGGTTGAGGGCATTCCCATGAATTCCATATAATTCTTGCGCAGTAACGTGCAGTGTTCTACACAGTCGAATGCTTTGGAAAGATCACAAAACACTCCAATGGCATCCTGTGAACTCTCCCAAGCCTCCAAGACAAGAGTCATGAGATGACAGCCCGCATCGGTTGTTGATCTGCATTTGGTGAAACTATACTGGTTTGAATGCAGTATTCTATTTCTATTGAAATGTGACAGCAGTTGGTTTAGCATCAATTTCTCAAAGATTTTACTTAATACTGGCAAAACAGAGATTGGCCTATAGTTTGAGGGATCTGTCTTACTTCCCGATTTAAAGATAGGAGTGATTTTACTTATTTTCATTAGTTCTGGAAACGTGCCTTTATCTATGCATAGGTTAAATAATTCTGCTAAGTAAGGAGCAATTGTGTTTATTATAGAATCTAGCATTTTTACAGATAGACCCCATAGATCTTCAGTAGCTTTAACATTTAAACTCTTGTACGTCAAGGATATGTTTACTCTAGAGATCAAAAAGATTAGGGTTCATGCCTTTAGCCTTTAAGGGACATGACCCAACATGACCTTTGATCTGTATCAAATGTACTACTAGTTTGCGGCCGGCTGAGACCTTTATTCTACCCGAATATTTGTGAAATATTTTGACAGTTGGCGGGCACACAATAAATGATTTTAATTTTATACTTTAAGGCGCGGTGCAAAGCAAATTCGTCCTCTCGTTCACACGTACCCACATTTAAAAGATATAAAAAATACTACATGTAGGTAATTACGTAAAATAAAGACAACTAGGAACTAGAAAATAACAATACAAAGATTCAGTAAAAAATCTTATTTAATCCAAACGAGTGCATTTACGTGAGCATTTATTATCCAGTTTTATTAAAAAAAAATATAAATTGGGATCCAGCACACGCGTGATGCAGGATACCGGAATTGTCCGAAACCTAGGTCGAGCGTTTTCGACTTCAAACGTGAGTTGAGTCGCTGTATTACATTATAAATATGAGTAATACCTACTAACAATAGTTTTCAAAATCGAATAGATACGTTTTTAAACTGCAAATTGGTATTCATCGGAATTATGCAATTTTCAAGGAAAGATTTTAATATCTATTTTCAGTTATAAATCGTATTTTTGTATTACCTATAACTGGATAAAAGCTATTTTATAATTAGTTGATACTTGAAATAAAACACTAATGACGAAATTATATCTGTTCTATCATCGGCATTAGTTCCACAAAGTTTTTATGGGAAATGATGTCTGCGCAATCACCTTTAAGTGATATCTTTTATTATTATTATTATATTTGAGCTACAACAAGTAGTTTTGTAGTACTCGTAGTAGGCCTCTTTTGCAGGGGGCCGCCTGGGGAAGTACCACACCTTTGCCAGTTATTCATCCGCCAAGCAGAAATAAGCATACATTACTGTGTTCCAGTCTGAAGGGCAATGTTACCAGCGAAATTACTGCGGGCATGATGAGATTTAACAACTCATATCTCAGAGTGACAGGCGCAGTGCAGTGCCGCGCAGAATTTTGAATTTTAATACACAGTTTTTAACTAGTTCGGGGACCTATGGATTCATACAATAAAGCTGTAACATTTATGACAATAAATACAATACGCATACGCAATACACAACAAGTCACTGTGTCTGATATGGGCAATCATGATGCTTACCATCAGGCACCTGATTTGCTCGTCTTGTCTCACTATCATAAAAAAAAATCACAGTTACAATAGACATTTTCCAATTTCTCCCGGCAGCTTATTGTCAAAATGCTAGATGAACTGTACTTACCGAAGCCATAAAAGGAACTCAGCTTCACGCCCTTGACACGTGACATTTGGCACAGCCTCAAGCTTCGTCTCTGATACGTAGTTCCAATTTATTTATGTCGACTTTGCCTTGATGTTCCATAAAAGGAAGAAAAAGTAGAATTTTTTAATCAATATAATACCTTTATATTCATTTTATCAGTTTTAATAACGCCTTACCGCATACAAGGCCATAACATTAATAATTTCTTATTATGGTTATACCTATACTTTGTTTTTTCGGTATGTTTGGTAGAGATTTGATAGTAATTTTTATTTGTTCTAGGTAGACCTACATCCCTATTTCTGTGCCTATGTTTAGTTTATGGTTTATTTGAGCTTAGAAATTTATATTAAGGTTATCGATGTGTGTAAATGTATTTTCTACTTGAGTTCCTTACAAACGAACAATATATGAAACAATAATTTTTAATATATTATATAACATTTACAACTTATCACAAATTATAAAGGAAGTTATATTGTGAAACAATAATAAAAATAATAAAAAAAAACAATATAAGAAACTAAACAAAATATTGTAGAACCGGCGCGGCTGTAGAATAGTTGCAACCCTAAAAGCTTCTTGTGCGTTCTTCTTTTAAAGGACCTATCTTATCGAACGCGCGGTTGACTCAGTATTTAGCTTTATTAAAGTTCAAAATGACTTTTTGAGATAAAATTATGTACCTACTTCCTATATTATTTAACATAACATAACATACATTCACGCCTTTTTCCCGAAGGGGTAGGCAGAGGTGTACCCAGGACTCAGTCCCACAGTAGATACACCCACATTTGGCCAGTATGTTATTGGTCCCATGTAATAGGGGGCGAGCCTATTGCCATCTACCGGGCACAGTTCCAGACTCCAGGTAGTTATTTAACACTGCCTGACCTGGGGATCGAACCCGGGACCTCTTGATTGGCAGTCGAGCATGCGCCCTCTATATTATTTAATTTAAAACAGTTGGAGTTGACGGTCAAATCCCAAATACCTACTCGTTTCATGGTATCAGCATGTGGAAGTTGTAATCCCGGATCCCGGATGTTCGATAACATATTCCGATATGCAGTCTGGTAGACTGACCTTGGTACACTTAGCTACTTTAACCACAAGTTCCAGAGTTCAAATAATCGATCATCCGCGGCTTTGGATCGGTTTATTTTAGGCTCTAGTCCTACTTCTATGCGACTTTGCACTTAGTCGGGGATAGTTGTGCATGTGCAAGTTCGATGATGTTTTTTTAATGATATTTTAATTTGTGTTTGTTTGTGCTGCGATATATTTGACCTCACTTAAAAAAAACATATTTATTGTACTATTAGAGTGCATATATAAGTGCCAGAGAAGGCTGGACTCTCTCTGGCAATTTACGTAAGAAAAGTAGAATGGTTTAGTAGTTTTTTCGTGAAGAAGTAAGAAACAGGCTCTTCTAACAACGTAGGGATTTGCATTATAGGTAATAAATATGTAGATGGATTATAAATTAAAAAAATATATGAAAGGATTTGATAGGGATCCTTTAGCTTCGATATGGAGGAAGTACCTATATTAATTAATAATTCAGTGATAGATATATTAAGAAATGTAGTTATAATGTTATAATAATGAATGTTTGTATGACTTGCCTATTGTAACAACCATTGTTATGTGGCCAATAAATATTTGACTTTGACTTTATTAGATTTTCCGGGAGAAGACAATAGGCTATCTCTGTAATAAATAGCACAGATAGATAGATAGATAATACTTTATTGTACACCACACTTATAGAACTAACTAACTAACAAAGGATACAGAGAAACTATACTTAAATGTACAAGCGGCGGTCTTATCGCTAATAAGCGATTTCTTCCAGAGAACCGATAGCATATGGGGCCAATAACATACTGTCGAAATATGGGTGTAGTAACTGCTATGGGACTGAGTCCTGGGTACGCCTACCCCATCAAAAAATATGCGTGAACATGGTATACGAGTATAACATAGGTTTCTACAAATTTACAGTATTTATAAATATTAAAATATTCGGTTTCCCTCACCTCATTACAACAAAGAAAATTAGATTTTCCTCAGTTGTGTTGTAGTAATTATAGAAACCGCCTCTTTGGTAGGAGTCTAGTTCTCTCTTGGGATGCCTAGTATACTAATCAACTTTCTCAGAGCTTTAATGAGATTTTCTTTTGAAGTCCCAATCTATGTTCATTTTTAATTTTTACACACAAAAGAAGATAATTTTAAGTAAAGTGATAGTCGTTTTATTCAAGTTTCATTACAAGCAATAAATAAAATTTTTCATTTTTAAAACCTAAAAAAAGAATAGGCACAAGTCGGTATTTATATTTATTTTATAATATACTCGTAATGCTAGAGACAGAAGAAAGACGCTTAGAGAGAATATACATAGAAAAACATCGTAACATCTTTATAAAAAAGTCGTCAGATCACATCTTTATACAAAAGAGAGAGAGAGAGAGAGAGAGAGCCAGAGCTTGACTGCGTACTTCACTATTTCCAATGACAGATATTTAAAAAAAACTTTAGTGCCTTCAAATGTATTAATTAACAAATGTAACCCAATGATACCGTTTTGGAAATAACGACCTATATACAATGTTCAATTGACTAATGAACCGCGTGACAATGAGACATAGTGACCAAACAAGAACCACAGAGTAAATAAGTGATGACAGAGATGCGTACGGTATTGTGTCAGAAAGTGAAACCATGTGATAAACAAAGTGGACCACAGAGTAAATAAGTGATGAGAAAGGTAGATGCGTACGGTATGGCTACAGAAAGTGAACTCGTGTGCTGAAACAAAGTGGACCACAAAGTTATTAAGTAATGAGAGAGATAGATGCGTACGGTATGGCGTCAGAAAGTGAACTCGTGTGCTGAAACAAAGTGATCCACAGAGTTAATAAGTGATGAGAAAGGTAGATGTGTACGGTATGGCGTCAGAAAGTGCAGGCGTTTATGAATTGTGCGCTCATGAAGAGGCTCAAGGCTGCTGTTAAAAAGTGGAAGAGGATGGGCCTCTTCCGCAAGAAAGATGGTAAGATGGGATTAATAAAATATACACACTACTAGTGTGCGTAACCCAATGTTATAAACATTGGGTTACGCACACTAAAATTTGAAAATGGCCGCATTTTATTTAAGTAGTGCGGTATCTGGTCAGAGCGCTAGCAAAGACTTACCAATTATCTAAGTCTGATTCATATAATATTCGTAATATCGAGTATGTAGACGTCTTTATTGTATTTGGTATTCCTACAGTCTAAGCCTATTCTATTATGTATGCACACTAAGCTTTAGGAGTTCCTTTCCAATTCCTTTTATCTAGATTCTAGATCACTTATTTATGCTAGTGGGAATTTGTTTGGCTAGCGTGCTTTTGGTTTAACAATATTTGCCAGTAGACACTAACGAAATTGATTTTAACGGTCAATATAATAATATCTATCGGTATAATAAACAATTGATGACCAGTGTGTGCTACCAGTGATGACTTACGGATCTGAAACGTGGTCTCTGACTGTGGGCCTTATCAGAAGGCTCAAAATAGCGCAACGAGCTATGGAGAGGGCTATGCTCGGAATTTCTCTACGATATCAAATCAGAAATGAGGAGATCCGTAGACGAACGAAAGTTATCGACATAGCCCAGCGGATTAGTAAGTTGAAGTGACAATGGGCAGGGCACATAGCACGTAGAACTGATGGCCGATGGGGCTGCAAAGTTCTCGAATGGAGACCACGGACCGGAAAGTGCAGCGTAGGACGTCCACCCACAAGGTGGACAGACGATCTGGTAAAGACGGCAGGAACACGATGGCCGCTTACAACCGGACTGAATGGAAATCTATGGGGGAGGCTTATGTTCAGCAGTGGACGTGCTGTGGCTGAGATAATGATGATGATGATAATCAAAACAAATTGTATTAGATATTGGTAGGAATCAACGTCGATATTCTATATCGGTGCCATTCACCACCTGGGTGGTAAACGCCACCTATCTAGTGCCAGCCGCCAACACGATGACGGGCTCGCAGAGGGTCGTTTAGAAATATTTATTTGTCCCACGTGTAAATTAAAAATAAAATATTTGTAAAAATCTTTAAAATTATATCAGGTAAGTTGTAATGTCTTTTTTATAAACATGAAAAAAAGAGAGTGAAAAATTTTACACTAACAATTAAGTGAAAAATTAATGTCTCTTTTTCCACAAAACAGTACAGTCAGTCCCGTAGTAGGTATGAATGGGTAATGGAAAATTTAATAACACTGCCTGACTTGGGGATCGAACCCGAGACCTCACTCGACAGTCTAGCTTGCAACGACTACGCCACCGAGGAAGTCTATTTCTATATTTAAGAAATTTCATTTTGTATGGAAGAGCACTCCCCTTAATACACAGCGACCTCGTGATCGTGGAACACACACTCATATTATAATGTATATTAATTTGTTGTCCTTAGATCAACAAATGACTCGTCAGTCTTCCAACGAGCCGGTCCCTTCTACATCAGGCACTCCTGCGCACTATCCACGACCGCCCGCTGAATTACTTCAACTGGTATAACTGTGTTAATTAGCTTAGACAGATTGAAGTCTCGAAGTACATTATGCTATCTACATGAAAAAAGGTGGACAATTACTTAAGAGAATTGATTGAATTTGGCGTTACTTTTCGGAACTCCATTGTAGACTTCTGGAACAAGAATCTCTGGTTTTTAGTTCCGATTTTTAGTGTCAAAAACAACATGCACAGTGCACCGCCCTCCCGCCCGCAAAATTGCATGCAAAGAGGAAATGCTATTAGGTATTATTTTTGTTAGTGACACCATTCATATATCGACACGTGTTTCGCGTCTACACGACGCATCATCAGGAAACAGACTGATAAGGGCGCTGTAAGGGCGACAAATGTTAGTACGACGCCACTCCTAGAGATGTTACCTCGCTGAACGCTGGAACAAGATCATCTTGAGAAAAAGAACTAAAAACTAGAAGATTCTTGTTCCAGAAGTCTACTAAGTACTTTGTTAATATTTCTACTAAGTATAAGGTACTTCACTATTTTGGTTAGATAGATAGATACATAAACACTTTCATCATCATCATCCAACCGTAAGAAGTCCACTGCTGAACATAAGCCTCCCCCATAAGGGGGGTTGTTGCCAATACTCGCCACGCTTGGCAGGCGGGTTGGCGAGCGCAGTTTGATGGATTTACGCAGAGGACGCTGCTGCCCGTCCTCTGGATCCTATAGCCCTTAGCCGGCTCTTACGGCAACCACGGGGAGAGAGGGTGAGGTACTATTCTAAAGCCGGTAACCCCACGGCGGCATAAACACTTTATTGTATACCAAAACATGGACGTATCAATACAGTAATAGCAAATAAAAGAATCTTAGGCTAGTACAAGTGGCGGACTTATCGCTTAAATTACAAATAAATAAGAATACGGCTTGCCCGTATTACCCTATTTGTTCCGGATGACTCCTCAACCTATATGTGAGTCGTCACCCGGAAGGGAAATGTATGGCCGGAAGGTGGTGTGAAATGAAAGTCCGGGTTACCTGGTGTAACTGGGCCAAAACAGGAGTAGCGGGAGGCAGTGTCACACTATCACTACTACTCACTATCAGATTAATTAACACTACTACTTCACACTAATTTATACTAACTATTTTCACTGTCACTTAATACTTTGTTTAATTTTCACTATTTCTTTTCACTATTCTTCTTTGAACTGTTTCACTAATTTAAATGAACTGACTAAAGACCGACCTATCAGCCTTTTTATATGTCGTCAACCCTGCCTCCCACTTCGCCCGTGTCACCCCTTATATTTCTAGATTAATTCCGAACATACTAGAAATATGACAAATAGGCATCCCTATTACCGTACAATAGAACCTTCTAGTTATACATTTGTCGAGTATCAACATTACAATATTTCACATTCTTTCTATAGTTCTACTGCTAGATAACAGATGGCGCAAATATTTTTTACAAAACGGTGTCGCTACCGGTTTGGAATTATTAATTATCTGTTTTCTATTTGCTCTCTGAGTTACTCGACACTAGATGGCACCACAGGTTTTTGAAAGGCAATAATATTGAAAATCGATAACATATACCTATATTATAATATGTTGCTACTAACAGTCTAGGGTTGTCTAATTTCTATTTCTATGACTATGATGTTAACATAATATTCTTAACTATAACATTATTTTTAACTATTCTAATTACTATCTATATTTCTTTATTATGATTAATGCTACTAATGACTATGTACATATTTCAGTTCTCTAGTATTTTCTATGAAATCTAATCGTACCTATATGTACCTAATTTTAAAATACTATTTATAACTATACCGTGTTCGAATATCGTCGTGCACATTCTCCCGCCGTCGCAGTTTTGCGATGTTTCTGGTAGCACGACGATCAATGCTGGCTGCAGCTGGATGTGGCCACGGACTGCCGTCATTGTGACGTATGGAATTTCGCCGCCATTTTCCTGGGAGTCCTTCGCGATCTGGCCGCTGGATGACCCGACGCTCTTGTGCAACTTGATGATTTTCTTTGGTAGCCAGCTGCCCATGTCGCCTATGATGGACAGGGCGCCCTGCGCACTCTCGCTGGTATTGGGGTGCTGGGACTATATTCTCTAACTTTTGTGTGTCAGCGCGTTGTCTACGTTGCCGATGTCGCTGATTGTGTTTTCTTCTATATGACGCTACTCTCTTCTGGTCGGCGTTGCTCCCGCCGGTGACGACGGTACATTTTCTATTTTCTGTTGAAACTTGTTTCTTCTGTCTTGATGTACGTTGACGTCTATGTCGCTGTCTTCTATTACTTTTCTTATTTTTGTCGAAGTCTTTCATCTCTTTGTCGCTGTTCACGCCGATAGCAGCTGTCAATCTTCTATGTTTATTCTTGATTTTCTTGTCTTCAATGACACGAAGGTAGCCGCAGATCTTCTTTTCTTTACTATTTACTGTACGGCAGCCATGAAGAACCCATCCTAATTGTGTGCGTGACGCCACTGGCTGGTCATGCTGTCCCGCTCGCACCTCCCTCGACACAACAAGGTCCCAATTATCCTGGCCGATGAGGATCTTCGGCGTGACTTTCTCGTAGGTGAGGCACGAAGCGATGTCCCGTAGGTGGTCACAATCCTTTATGTCCTTTTGGCTCACAGTCTGGGTGGCGAAGTTAAGCTTCTTCACTGTTCGAGCTTGCCGTATGGTATGTACTTCGTCACTAAACTTTCCTTGGATTTCCAGATTTACTGTGCGGCTTTTCTCGTGCGTTCTGGTGGCGCCCCCTATGCCCTGGACTCGCATAGTTGTAGCAGGGCCTTTGACTCCCAGCGTGTTGACTATTGATTCGTCGACCAATGTGACTGTGCTCCCTTCGTCGAGCAATGCGTAAGCCTCTACTGTTACGCTGCCGGGGCCGGTGAGCTTTACTGGTACTATTTTCAGGTAGGCGCACATCACTTCAGACTTTATGTTAGCTGAGGCGGTGATTTCTTGGGTTGACGCGACGACGTTTTCTTTCTCTTTTTCTATCTTCTTATTATGGAGCAGCCGATGATGTGGAGAATTGCAGTCATCAATTCCACATGACTTGCTCTTACATTCCTCTCTTCTGTGTTTGCCCGCCCGTAGACACTTGAAGCAAACATTTTTCTTCTTAGCTATGACCCATCGCTCATCTGTATCAGCATTCAGGAAAGTCTTGCATTCTACGAGGCTATGATCTCTACAACATAATGGACACGACTTGTTCGGAGAGCCGGTACATTTTCTTTCTGTAGTTGTAAATGTTCTTTCAGGTCTTCTTGTACTGAATCTTGTGTTTTCATCGTGGATGTTTTCTAATGGAGCGTAGGGGCCACATTTCTCTGCTTCCTCATTTAGGAACATGGAGATCTTCTTTAATTCAGGAATGTCTTCTTTCTTTCTAGCGTCGTAATCGTACCATTTACTTTTCAATATTGATGTTAGTTTCTCTACTATAGTGTGCAGCATTTCCGGATTATATAGATAATGTACCTTTTTCAGTGCTTCTATTGCAGCTACTATGTTGGCGATTTTACTGGCAAATATAATTAGGTCTCTAGGATTGTCTGTAATTTTGTGCAAGTTCTTCAATTTTTCCATTTCGTTACGAATGAGTCCCTCTGGTCGTCCGAATCTTCTTTCTAATGCATCTATAACTTCACGTGGCTCAGGCATTCCGATGAGGAGATTACTCACTGTTTCAGCTGCTGATCCTCGAAGACTTTTACGTAGTCTACTAATGTTTTCTGTTCTTGTGAAGAGTCCCTCTGTATCTCTAAAAGCTGCCTTGAAACTAAGCCAATGGTCACTTCTTCCATTGAATATAGGAAGTTCTTGTATGTGTCGACCAGGGTCCCTAGTACACTTTTTAAAGGCTTCAGTGAATGCTGCGGTCAAAGATGTAATTTCTTCTTTACTAGTGGTTACTTGATTTGCTAGTTGTTTTTCTTCTCGGTGTTTCCAATTTTCTTCTTCAAAGGCTTGTACTTTTATTTTATTTTCCTGAGTGTTGACTGTATCTTCTAATTTCTTTGTTTCTACTTTACGGGGTGGAGACATATCTTTTGGCTGATTCTCTAGCCACTCTTGAATCCTTTCTGACATTCCTTCATCTGGTTCTTCCTCTTCTGAAGAGTCTTCTTCGTTTTCAATACTTACAGATTCTAATTCTATTCGGGCTATCTCACATTCCTTCTCTATAAGTCGTTTTTCCATTTCAGCTAATTTTCGTTTCGCTTCCAAAACATTCTTTTTTTGCTGTACTGTGGATGCCCGTGATGCAGTTTTCTTCTTTATAAATGTTTTGTCCATTGATGCTTTTATAGTGGGCTCTGTAGACACAGTTTTACTAGTAGCTCCTGTTTCTGTATCTGTAGTAGTAGTGAATGACCCTTTCTGGTGTGGATCGGCGCGTCCTATTTCCGTACTAGTGGATTGTGACCCTATTTGAGTCTTCAACAGTTCTGCTTCTGTTGTAGCAGAATGTGGCCCCATCTGGGCCGTCCCGGCGAGTTCAGTATCCGCCATGGCGGCTTTTGCCTCAATCTGGGCTGTCCGGGATTTTTCTGTCCTCTTCCCGCTCTGGCTTCGCGTTACCGGCATGGTGAATTTCCTGTCTTCAGAGGTGCTTGAACTTTCCTTCTAGCCCCTTCCAGCCGCGCCGTCAGGGATCCGGCTCGAAGGACCAATGTTCCGGATGACTCCTCAACCTATATGTGAGTCGTCACCCGGAAGGGAAATGTATGGCCGGAAGGTGGTGTGAAATGAAAGTCCGGGTTACCTGGTGTAACTGGGCCAAAACAGGAGTAGCGGGAGGCAGTGTCACACTATCACTACTACTCACTATCAGATTAATTAACACTACACTAATTTATACTAACTATTTTCACTGTCACTTAATACTTTGTTTAATTTTCACTATTTCTTTTCACTATTCTTCTTTGAACTGTTTCACTAATTTAAATGAACTGAACTAAAGACCGACCTATCAGCCTTTTTATATGTCGTCAACCCTGCCTCCCACTTCGCCCGTGTCACCCCTTATATTTCTAGATTAATTCCGAACATACCAGAAATATGACAAATAGGCATCCCTATTACCGTACAATAGAACCTTCTAGTTATACATTTGTCGAGTATCAACATTACAATATTTCACATTCTTTCTATAGTTCTACTGCTAGATAACAGATGGCGCAAATATTTTTTACAAAACGGTGTCGCTACCGGTTTGGAATTATTAATTATCTGTTTTCTATTTGCTCTCTGAGTTACTCGACACTAGATGGCACCACAGGTTTTTGAAAGGCAATAATATTGAAAATCGATAACATATACCTATATTATAATATGTTGCTACTAACAGTCTAGGGTTGTCTAATTTCTATTTCTATGACTATGATGTTAACATAATATTCTTAACTATAACATTATTTTTAACTATTCTAATTACTATCTATATTTCTTTATTATGATTAATGCTACTAATGACTATGTACATATTTCAGTTCTCTAGTATTTTCTATGAAATCTAATCGTACCTATATGTACCTAATTTTAAAATACTATTTATAACTATACCGTGTTCGAATATCGTCGTGCACACTATTGATTTCCAATCGAATTTAACTTCCCAATTAAAGTTGAAACGACTTGAGCTTTCGGCTTTCACGCATTGATTAACAAACTTTAGAATGCCATTAATTTTGCCTTTAAGAGCGTACATGGCCTTCTAGGAATTTGACACAATCCTATGAAAATTTTACCAAATCAATGTATTGGATTCCCGTGTTTCCTCCGAATATATTGTAATTAACCCATTCTATAAATTTATATCCTGATATTTTATAGTGAAGTACCTATTATTTAAATTTTTTTTACACTTGGTTTTTTCATAGTGAACTGCCAAAACAGTTTTACTCGCGTGATTGGACATTCACTACAAAAAATGTAGAGTTTATAAATAAAAATAAAATGATAGGAACATACTTTACTTCAACTTTAAAATATCAGGATATAAATACATATATCAAATAGGTTCACTGTATTCGGAGGAAACAGGGGAATACCCAACATCGATTTAGTCAATTTTCCATAGGATTGTGTCAAACTGCTAAGAGGTCCTCTTTCCTGTTAACAGGAACCAGATGAAGGTCAGAAACTAAGGGAGCAGCATTTGAGGCAGCATACCTTCTTTCAACTAAGAATACACTTGAAGAGAGGACAAAATTTAGTAGCTATGGATAAAAATGGTACGTTTAGTCTTAAGTATATTTTAATAACTATCACAGACAACAATATATTATTATTATAAAGGTCAGTGTAGATTAAAAACGGGCGCGGGATGGGCGAGTCAGGTCGGGACTACGGCAGGTCTAATTCCTTTTATACACATCCATATAAATGAATTACAAAGACAGTATGCAGGTTTGGAAGCGTTCCCATGTCGTACTCTCCACTCGACACGCGCGCGCCTCGCGCTCTCCTCTGCGTTGACCTTAAAATTCACAAAATTGGATATTGCAGAATATACTATACTGTATTCTAATTTGCTATACTCTATTCGCTGCAGGATGGTGCGTTTGACAGTTGTGTACTGCTAATATTATTCCAGAAGATTCATTACTTTTTCTCTCGGTGCCTCTCCAATCTTCAATCAATGAAGGTTAGCAATCAGCGTTCCGTACTCCGCTCTGTCCTTGGCGAGGCGAAATAGTTCAGCAGTACACGCAATCCCTGACCACTCCCTGATGTAGCCATGATATCTTCGTGCGACAAGCCCGTCTTTTTCCAATAATTCCTGTCACACCCATTTTTTTTTTTTTTTATTTATTTATTTAATCAAAACGGTTTAGTTACACCAATTACAATGATTAAAATAAAATTAAGAAAGAAAAAAAAAAAAAAAGAAGAAAAGTAATCATAAAAGAAATTACACAGCAAATTATTATAAAAATATAAGGATAAAAAAAAAAATATATATTTATATATATAAATACCAGTCATACATCACGCTCGCAGTACCTCAGACACTCAATTAATATCTTCGACCATTCATCCGCAAACAAGTCAAAGTCGGGATTGTGGTCCAAGAGAGCGTTGAATGCTGCTAGAGTGCGTGGTATGGGCGCATTGGTACGTGCTGTAGTGCGACACCAAGGAACGTCAAGCAGCTTATGCTTTCTGTTCCTACTGTAGCTATTTGGGGCATACAATCGAAACAGCTCATCATGCAACTTTGGTGCGTTAATTCTTCCACGAAGGATTTTGGACATCACGATCATTTGTTGTGTGTCCCTTCTGACTTCTAGTGAGTTATAAGATAGACAACCTAAAAGAAATTTTGTTGGATACATAAAGGGATAGTATTTATATATCCGTTTGTACAGGTATCGCAGGAATGCCTTTTGAACTTTTTCAAGGAGTAGGGTATATGTGCTTTCATGCGGACTCCATACGCTAGAACTGCTCTCAAGTTTACTCCGGACTAATGTACTATAAATGGTTCTTATCACGTGTTGGTTGTGCAGGTCTTACAACGTCACCATTATGTTCGGTTGGAAAATCATCGCGCAACACGGTAATTGTTTTTGATACGAACAATTATTTGTTGTGAGAAAGAACAGTTGGTAAAAAGTCAAATTAATGTCACAGGCACCGTCTTAAAGTGAACAGAGTATAATTAATAGATCATTTTATCGATATAAAATCTGTCTGCGATAGTCTTTGTACACATGCACTAAACACTTACACCAAACACTTTATATTTTGATCACGTGCAAAGAATTTAGGGTCCCTTTTGAGGCAAGTTTCTTGAAAAAGTAAAATTGCAATATTTATTACGGTACCTACACTCAATTCAGTAAAAATATAAACTCAAAGGAATTGTGATAAAAAAGAGGAAAGGCCCGTCCTTTTTCTTATTCCTTTAGATCAAGAATTTTTAGACTAAGAAGCTGATATTTTGTGGGCACGGTTTCTTCTAAATTTAATTACACTTTAGAATAATGACATCATACTATTATATTTTTCGTGTCATAAAACTGCTTACAATCACGCAAATAATTAATAAATTGACTCTTTCTCACAGTATTTTGTATACCTATATTTATTTTCGTTATGCTAACAACAAAAGTAAAAACTTTTTAATTGTTACAAAAATGCTTGGAAGAAAAATTTCACCCACGGGCGGCATTTGAACCACGCACCCTCCTCACCAATTCGCACGGTGGGCACTCTTCCATTTGAGTGGAGGTATCAGTTATCGGTAAATTTATTCTATTCGATCTACCTAAAGCCTATAGGGGCTTGTGTGTATAAACAACTATAGGTGATGCATTTCGCATTCTGTCCCCTGATGTATTTCAAGCTAATTAGACCGCTCAGTACAAAATATAATTATATATTATAATAGGTTCACATTACCTACCTACACTTATATACTACACATATTTTAATTTTATAGTTAATAGTTATTTTTCACCTTTTTTGCATGTTCTATTTTATTTACCATTATTTCATGCTATAGCTTATAAAGTACCTTTAAACCTTACCTTTCAATATTACACAATAATATAAAATATAGCACACCCTCTTTTAAAATAAATATTCTAATAATAGGTTCTTTAAGGCACTCAACAATTAGAATTCTGGATGGAAATCTATAGGGAAGCCTATGGTCAGCAGTGGACGTCTTATGGCTGAGGCAAATTTTTTGTACAAATAGTTTTTACTCATTTGGCCAGTGCAAGGATTCTTGCAAGAGGGTCCTTGTAATGACATTTCCATACTGTTAGAGATATTTTTGTAGTGGTAGGCCTCTTTTGCAGGGGGCCGCCTGGGGAAGTACCACACCTTTGCCAGTGATTCATCCGCCAAGCAGTATTGTGCAACCATTACTGTGTTCCGGTCTAAAGGGAAATGCTACCAGCGAAATTACTGGGCATGAAGTTTCAACAACGAATATCATAGGGTGACAGGCGCAGTGCAGTGCCGCACAGAATTTTGAAATTTAAAACACTGGGTGGCACTGTGTCTGATATGGGCAATCATGATGCTTACCATCAGGCATCTGATTTGCTCGTCTTTTCACTCAATATCATAAAAAAGAGATATATTCAAAGAATTTGGGGTAGGTAAATTTTATACGACGTTTGGCCTGAAGAGTTTGTCTGGAGCACAACAGTTCTTGAAATATTTACACCTAAGGGCCCTGAGAGTTCTTTCAAGTGCTACAGATATAAAGTTATTCTTACCATGACGCCTGCGAAATATTTCGCGAAAGCCTCTGAAGGGGAACGATAAAGGTTATGTTAAGGAATTCAGAACACGTTGCTACTTTTCCAAGGAAAGGAGCTGTCTGATTCTGTAGACATAATATTAGGTACCAGATCTAGTATTATATATTATGCAAAAGTTTGTGTCCCGAGTTCGACCCTCTAAGTCAGGTAGTGTTAAGTAATTGAATTTTATATTAGGCATCTCAATGACAGCTTGGAGTTTGGAACTGTGCCCAGTAGATGGCAATAGGCTCGCCCCCATTACAGGGGACCAAAAACATACTAGCGAAATGTGAGTGAATGTACCTACTTTTTGACTCTGTCCTGGGTACACCTCTGCCTATCCCTTCGGGAAATAGGCATTATTGTATGTAGGTACTTATGTAAAAGTTTGAGTGCGCGCGTGCGTGGTGTCTGTGTGTTCAGTGTATGTTTGATACATGTTTGATACCTACAACGTCAAAACTATTGAAAAGATTGACTTGTTTTGGTACTAGATCTCTATGGGGTGATTCTTTGGCAAATCCAATCCAAACGACGACTTAAAAAAAGTCCATCAGAATGTAATTAAAGTATTATACTTAAGCGTAGAAAACTCATGATCTTCTGTTTCCTGTATTTTAGACCCCAAACCCTATAGCTCTAAATGACCCCACTCTAATTAGTTCCCAAAGACCTCAATCTTAATTATTTCCATATGATCCCAAGTAGTGAAACCCTTGTCATGGTCTCCATCTATTAGTCCATCGCTTGTATTTTGTTTATTTTCGCTTCTTCTAACGCTGCGTGGTATGGGGCCGAACGCCAGGTCTTTTGTCAGGCACCAGCGACCCGTACGTGAAGTTTAAGTGTGGTGGGCGTCTGCTTCACAAGTCCAGGATAGTGTACAGAGACCTCAATCCGGTGTGGGATGAATGCTTCACTGTGCCGATTGAAGATCCTTTTTTGCCTGTGCAGTTAAAGGTAAGCTATAAATATTTAATTTGTTTCTATACTATTTAATACAAACCTTACTTTGCTTCGAGTATGATTTCGAGCTTTTCTTAAAAAATCATGGTCTTTTGAGCCGGCTAAGGCCTCATAACCCATGGCCTCCCCCCCATAAAGGGGGGTTTGCCAATACTCGACACGCTTAGCAGGCGGTTTGTCGAGCGCAGTTCGATGATTTGTTGCAGAGGACGCTGCTGTCCGTCCTCTGGATCTGTTAACCCTTAGCCGGCTCTTACGGCAACCACAGGTAGAGAGGGTGGAGCACTATTCTAAAGCCGGTAACTCCACGTCGACACATACATTAATTACATAGATATAACCGCAAACAATCCTATCCAATTATACGGAAGACTATCTACTACTATCTTCCTGTAGGTAACAATATAATCCACTCACATGATCTCTTGATAATAACGTTACTCTGGCCCCCGGGAACAATCGAAACAAGCTAGCTACACATAGCAGGTAACTAAAGCAGGTTCACACGGTTCCATTTTAGTTGACCCACTGCTAAATCGCATACGATTCGAACCGTTTGAACATACTATCATTATTTTAGGATCCGTACCTCAAAAAGAAAAAAAGAATCTTTGTAGGATTCCTTGTCTGTCTGTCTGTCCGTCTGTTCGTCTGTCAAGACCTTTTTTCTCGGGAACGCGTTGGAGATCAAGTTGAAACTCATATCAACAACTCAAGTCTACTGTCCCTTGCTGCTGTAAAAAACCAAACTTCTAAGTCTATACGTATGACCCAGGTGTTCGACTACGACTGGGGTCTGCAAGACGACTTCATGGGCGCGTGCCAAGTGGACCTCACAGCGTTGGAGCTGGGCCGGACTCAGGACCTCGTTCTGTGTCTCAAGGACCCCAACAAGCCTTGCCAGGACATGGGGGAGATCGTCCTTAATGTCACCCTGTGGCCTAAATCGCAGGAAGATAAGGAACAGGTTCGTTTCACACCACATTCTTTTATTTTTAATTTTAATAATAATTAAATTATTTATGGTATTAGTACTCGTACTAATAACCCTTATTAATCCTTACTACATAGTAATAATCTTTAGTATATAGTATAGGTACATGTACTTAGGTATTATACGTTTAGTCGTGTAAAAGTGCGAGATGTCTAGTTTAAATTCATTTTCTCTCCGTATTTCGTATATTTACTACGCTTTACTGTTTCAACCATTACATTGCAACATTGCCTAACAGTCCAATCACTTCAGTAGAATTACTATAGACATACAATATGACGTCACAATATAATGAGTTTCTCTAATTCATGTCTGGGAGACCGCATGATGTATCCAAAGAAGCTTAAAACACGTTCCTGGCATATGGCAAGGAGTCTCTTTTGGATCTTTAACTCCATTATAATGGCCTTATTAGTTTTCATGGCAGTCCATGGTATTTGGAGCATCATCCCACATGTCAAAGGCATCTGGTTGATATCGCGCCTTTTCATGTACCATGTCTCTGCTCCATAGAAGAATATGTAATACAGAGTTACCGTACAATTTATGTTAAGCCACACCTTACATGGTCAGTCTTACTAGCATTCTAGGTTCTATTTAACATAACATAACATACATTCACGCCTTTTTCCCGAAGGGGTAGGCAGAGGTGTACTCAGGACTCAGTCCCATAGTAGATACACTCACATTTCGCCAGTATGTTATTGGTCCCATGTAATAGGGGGCGAACCTATTGCCGTATACCGGGAACAGTTCCAGACTCTAGGCAGCTATTGAGATAATTCCTAATGGAAAAATCCAATATTTAACACTATGCCTGACCTGGGGATCGAACCCGGGACCTCTTGATTGGCAGTCGAGCATGCGCCCACTACGCCACCGAGGCAGTCAGGCAGTTGAGGCAGGCAGGTTCTATTTATAGGTGTATACTTTACTTACCTAATGTTTAGACTTTAGACCCATGCCACGCCTCTCTACATGAATCATGTAAACGAAACGACATTGAAGGTAAATAACATAATAATATGACCTTGTAGTAAAACGAATACATCTGACCCCATATCAAATAATAAGTCGTAGATATACATTATGTAAAAAATGTTAATATAATTATTTTACTTTACATTCGTTTCGTACGTATAACGTATGTGTACCTTTCCTTATATCTTTTATATTCACTGGGCTGGGCATGATTAGATTCAACAACTCATATCTCAGGGTGACAGGCGCAGTGCAGTGCCACGCAGAATTTTGAATTATAAAACACTGGGTTGCACTGTGTCTGATATGGGCAATCATGATGCTTACCATCAGGCACCTGATTTGCTCGACTTGTCACTCACTATCATAAAAAAAAAGGTGGGGCATTGCTCTGTCATGCTCTTCCCTGGCTACAGCCCTGATCATACTGTTAATTGTTTGGTGTGACACCACCCGGTGGGTACCCTCTAATTTGAGCGGGGTGAATCCGCGGGGCACAGCATGTCTATGATATAACAGAAATGGAAGTGGCCTGGAAGAATCAGGCAAAACTTGGCTGCCACACTGCGCTGGCCCAAGTTGTCCATAATAATATTAACTCCTAATGAATAAACTACGAAACGTGATATGATTTTAAAAGATAAAGTCAAGAGCAGTTCTTTATTAAGTTAGTCTCATTAAGAACCCAATACAAAAGAGCTGAAGAGAGTTGAGAAAAGTTCTCAAGTTTTCGCCTAGAAAGTTCATAAATTCGGTGGGAGATAACATAAAAAAAACTAGCCTATTGCCCGCGACTTAGTTCCCGTGAGATTTTTTTTTATGATAGTGATTGACAGGACGAGCAAATCAGATGTCTAATGGTAAGCATCATGATTGCCCATATCAGACACAGTGTCACCCAGTGATTTAAAGTTCAAAATTCTGTGCGGTACTGGACGGCGCCTGTCACCCTGAGATATGAGTTGTGGAATCTCGTGATGCCCAGTAATTTTGCTGGTAAAATTGCCCTTCAGACCGGAACACAGTAATGTTTGCACATTACTTCTTGGCGGATGAATAACTGGCAAATAATCCCGTAACAATATCGGGATTCTTTCTTATTCCTCATCAAAAAAAAAAATACGTGCAAAAGGAGTTGCTGGTTTTAGGGCCTCGACGACCTTACATTATAATTTTGGTCTTATTATTCTTCTATTTGTATGTCCGAATTAAGATTTTCGAATGTGCATAAATAATAATTTTTAGCATCGCCATTTTAGATCGCCAACCCAATGTTTTTAAACATTTTCTTTACCCTACCCGATTAATGTACTCGTAACATTCCAGAATAGGTAACTGGTAGAAAATGCTATTTTACATTAAGTTAGTCATAGCGTTGCGCTGATACAAATGAGGGCCTTATCATCGCTTTAAGCGATACCTTTTGGAAAAATATTATGTCACTGTTACTTGGGTCATTCCCGCAGGTACCCCACTCCTTTGTTGGGAACAAAGGAGTGGGGACTATTGGGAAGGGACAAGGCTGCTGCGGCGATAAATAGAGGTACACGTATATTCTAGCTAACTTTGTCTCTCAAGGTATGATGGTTTCTTGTGTAGGCTATATTATTATATTATATAGTTACATATAGGTACATATTTATTAATGTATGTATGTATGATAATATAAGTATATTATAGTTATTACAATTTATATACTCCTTTAACACCTCGGACCAGAAATTCTCACCAAGTACCTACTCCTTCCGGATGTCTGGAAGAATTCGCTTTAAGCGATTTACCTCCATTTGTACTAGCCTAAGATTAATTGAAATATTATTTTTTTGTGTCTGGTGTATGGTATTCAAATAAAGTGTTTATCTATCTATCTTTGAAATCCCTAGAGCTATGCATTCAATAGATATATATTTAATAGCATTTAATAGACAATTTGTTTTGCAGCCGGCAGCCTGCCAGAACTTGGTCCAATGTAGATCATTATCTGTGGTCCAATGTTAGTTAACAGACAATCGGGACACTTATGCAATACCAATTACCAATACCGGCGAGTTCCTTTTTGTTCTGCGCGGTAACCTCAATTCTTAATTCAGTTTGCGCTTAACCACCTGCGCGCGCGCTCGTATTTCGCTTATGTGTGTAACAATTAACACACGCGTTCTGTGTTAACTTTACATTTAACATATTTATACAATGTTGTGCAGTGTTTATTTATCGTTTGTGGTGCGGAACCCCGGTAGTGGTTTAGTGGCAATTACTTGGTGCCTTTGATGATTTATTATTAAGTACTTACCGTTCTACTCTGCAAATCTTTTATAGCTAGTACTTACCTACTGTGCCTATTTAAATTGTCTTTAGATTTGTTAAAAATAGAAATAACAATAAAAACAGAATACTATTATTACTATTTATTGAGTCTATTTTATCATATATTTTTTTAAATATAATATTTTATTTACGTACTTAATTTTGGAGATATTGGAAACTTCTTTCTAACTTCTAAACTTTGTTTTCATCATAATTATCAGGGAAGAAGACCTCTTAGCAGTTTTACACAATCCTATGGAAAAATTACTAAATCGATGTTTTGTATTCCCCTGTTTCCTCCGAATATAATAAACCTGTTTGATATATTTGCATCCTGATGTAATTAAGATGACATAAAATATTATGTCTCTATCATCTTATTTTTGTTTACAAACTCTTTCATTTATTTTTTGTGAACGTCTAATCATGCGAGTAAAACTGGGGTTTTTAGAAGTTCACTATGAAAAAACTGACAGTCTATAAAAGAAACTACAATGACAGGGACTTAGTTTACTTCACTATAAAAATATCAGGATACAATTTATAGAATGGGTTAATCATATTCGGAGGAAACACGGGAATACAAAACCTCGATTTGGTAATTTATTCTTCGGATGGTGTAAAATTTCTCGTTGCTAGGGATGCACAGGCTCGTTGACTAAATTTGAAAAATTGGTTAATACATTACCTTACTATCTATTTTACCTTAAAAACTTATTATTTTTGAAAAATTCGTACATATATATTGTGTAGTTTTATTTTAAAAAATCAATTTGAATTTACCGCAAAAACGCTCCAGACTGTCATGGCGTTTTGAATGACGTCACGCCGTGGCAAACACAACAAAGGAATCGTGTGTTTTTATGGGAGTTGTTAGTTTTCTCTAATTGAAAATGAATTCCTCTTATTACAAGAACTGTGTAGTGCCCCAGTGTAAAATTACGACTATAAAAACGCCAAAAAAATTATTCATTTACGAGTATGTTCCAAACAATAAACATGAAATTAACAATAAACGAAAAAAGTGGCTAAACCTTGCGAGGAGAGATGATGATAATAGTTTATCTGCAGTTTCGAGAATGTATTTTTGTGAAGATCATTTTGATGTAAGTCACACAATCAACATATTTACAAATTTAAAACAAAAATAATGAATCATTATTTTTCAAGTTTTAATTTACGAGTAAAGGTTATGTTATTGTTGTTATCACGTAGAATTTTAATTTAATGTTATATTTATTATAATTAACCAACATTATTTTCTTATTCTAGTTGCCAAATGACATGGTTAATTATATGGAGTATCATGTTACGGGAACAGTAGCACAAGTGCGCATGAAACCAGGCTGTACTCCAAGTAAATTTGAATGTCAAAAAGACCGAAAAAAACGGACATGTAGCACTATAGAAAGGCCATATTATTATATGTTAAAGAAACAGAGAATGATGACAATCGCAGTGTCTGAATGATTCACAGGAAATTTGTACACCACCTAAAAACCAATGTCCGGCAACTTACATTAAGTATGACAAACTCTACGAAACAAATAATACTGTTTATGTTTATAATAAGTCAATGAACATGTATTATATTATAATTTACACATATTCATACTTACTCTTACACAGAGGTTTTAACATTGCGGAATTCCGATGAGCAAAAGTCAGTATTTAATGCGAAAAAATTGCCGAGCATGACGGCGTCAATTCTGGGTAAATTCGTACTATTTGCTTTAATAAATCCTGATTCCATAGCGAAATATATTTGTCTTTCAAGAAATAACTGAAAACCACTATGTTAACATAACATACATTCACGCCTTTTTCCCGAAAGGGTAGGCAGAGGTGTACCCAGGACTCAGTTAAACCACTATGTTAACTTGTCAAAAATAGCTAAAAAAAGAAAAACTAATTATCTAACTTGCTCTGTTTTATGGAAACGTCAACAACAACAATAATGTTTGCCACGGCGTGACGTCACGCTTTCTGATTGGTGTTTAATATCACGTGATCGTATGCCTAGTTTTACGGTATTTATTTTTTGAAAATATTATTAATCTTTATTTCGTTTTATAAATCATTTAGTTTTTGAGTATTTCTACATCTTAGTTAATAATCAGAAACAACCGTGCATCTGATTTATTTATAGTGGACACAACCCTTGTACTGTAAAAAAGTGTAAAAACTGTCTTTTTCCTTTTGAGGTACGGAACCCTAAAAAGTGACTTTTGACCACAATCCGTCCTCATCATCATCATCATTATCATCTCAGCCACAGGACGTCCACTGCTGAACATAGGCCTCCCCCATAGATTTCCATTCAGTCCGGTTGTAAGCGGCCCGCCTCCATCGTGTTCCTGCCAACTTTATCAGATGGTCTGTCCACCCTGTAAGTGGACGTGCTACGCTGCGCTTGCCGGTCCGTGGTCCGTCCTCAGCCAGCTAATATATTATAATAAATTCATTATTAAATAAAAATAAATGAATTCAATCGTAAAGTAGTAACATTAATGACGTCAACAAGACTTTTTTCGAAAAAATAAAGTGCGCATTCGTGTTCAAATAAAGTTAGCTATTTGCTTTAGCGGGAAGTATTACTATAAATTATAGTACATTTATTATAACATATATTCTTCGTGAAAACGGGATCGGGTGAGAATGGTGCGGAGCCTTTCCAATGTGATGATAATAGATAAACTGCCTACCTATTACTAAGTGGCGGGTTCCTGCCGTCACACCCGATACATTTTTGTGGTTGGATGGGAATAGTATTTACGGCGAATTTTTCCAACCAGACATATATACATAGAATATACATAATATTATGTAACATGTACTATCATCAACATTGAAAATTTTCAATAAAATATATATTTAATTTGGTTTTCAATACACGCAATATCAATAATAATGTACCTATTAATAATAAGTAGGTATAGTTATAATAATAAGACCTAATTAATGTATTATTTTTCCTCTTATATAAGTTCACATAATCATAAATAATAATTTATAGGCGTTGCTGTAATATATTATTAAATTGATAAGAAGAGCATAATATTCCAATCTTTGTTTGGGTGTTTTATAAAACCTTTGTGTATTAATGCTGATGTGTTTAAAACACAGATGAAGAGAGTACCTATTACTATTTATTATAAGTTCCTCGAGATTGTTTAGCTGACTGTACTTAAGAACCTTTGGAGGAACAAGGAATGAAATAATTGTATTATAATATGTCGTGGAGGACACGGGAATCAATGTATAAAAAGGTATTTTTCGAAAACAATGGGTTTGAGGAAACGGAATAACCCTTGTTATCATAGTACAGGCACAATCCAACTTGGGACCAGAAAACCGCGTGTAAATGGTCCCATATGAAAAAAACCCAAACATAAACTAGTTATGTTTACAAACAAAACATATTAAAAAAAAGAAATAGTTCTCTTGTATCTATCGTTAATTGTATTGTACCAAATATAACATTTGCTTAAATATTTATTATAATTAACTAAAACATACTATTAATGCATATATGAAAATATTATCTTGATTTTTTTTTATATTAGGTACTATCAAAAAAAGAAAGTTATATTATAATTGTAAGGTCGACGTGACCCTGAAACCAACAACTCCTTTGACCCAAACATGTCAAGTTAAATGAAATCGTTTAAATAAATTGTTAAGGCATACTTATGTATGCATAGTGTAGGGTTCCATACCTAGATACCAAGAACATGCAGAGCCATCTATTAGTTCCTTGCACAAAGTTTGAAAATATGCAGTAAAATGGCCATAACTTTGGATTGCGTTAACTTAGAAGTATGATTTTTTTACAGCCACAAGGGACCGCAGATCTGAGTAGTTGATATCAATTTCAACTTGATACCTCCACGCGTTCTAGTTAAAAAGTGTCTTGACAGACGGACAGACAGACAATAAAGTGATCCATACATAACATACATACATACATTCACGCCTTTTTCCCGAAGGGGTAGGCAGAGGTGTACCCAGGACTCAGTCCCATAGTAGATACAACCACATTTCGCCAGTATGATATTGGTCCCATATAATAGGGGGCGAGCCTATTGCCATCTACCGGGCACAGTTCCAGACTCCAGGCAGTTATTGAGATAATTCCTAATGGAAAAATCCATTATTAACACTATGCCTGACGTGGGGAGCGAACCCGGGACCTCTTGATTGGCAGTCGAGCATGCGCCCACTATGCCACCGAGGCAGTCTCCAAACGAAGTGATCCATAAGGGTTCCTTTTTTACTTTTGTGGTACGGAACCATAAAAACAGTATTTTTCGTAATTCGCTGTACAATAATGAGTTTCCTTTGCACTTAACGTTGTTCTAATGATACAATCATGACTATTATCTACATTCAAGGTCTGAAGAATTAGCAAACAGCGGAATACCGCGTATGGTTTATCTTTACCTGTGTGGTTAAAGTTAAGAAATAAGTTGGTAACTGTGGTATTAGTGCGTGAAAAATAAGATTAGACTTACATACATACAGTCACGCCTTGTTCCCGGTGGGGTAGGCAGAAACTATTTCCCTCCACTTGCTACGATCCTGACATACAACTTTCGCTTCGTTCACTTTCATGACATTTTTCATAAATGCTCGTCAATTGTAGGTACTTTTAACTTGGCCTTACATTAATTTGTAAGATAAAAGTAAGACTTGATTTCCTAATTATCCTACTAATAGGTATTATAAATGCGAAAGTGTGTGAGGATGGATGGATGGATGTTTCTTACTCTTTCACGCCAAAACTACTGAACCAACTGCGTCTTGTTCGGTTTGTAAATAGTTAAGACCCTGGAATAATGGGTTATACTTTCCATTCCAAGATAATTGGATCTTTCCATTAGGAATATTCTCATGAGAGACAGAGTCTGTAACTGAGTCCTGTAAAAGCCAATAGGCTCGACCCCTATTACATAGCAAAAAGACGAAGCAGTTCGTCTGTGGAACGATCTTCCCATGGAAGTTAAATGTGCACCGTCACTGGCCTCCTTTAAACTACGTCTCAAAGACCACCACTACCTTTCTTTATAAGTTTTTTTTTTTTTTTCAAAATCCACAGCACTTTATTAACAAAGTTCCACATGATTCCTTAAACCTACGGCCAAGAACGGATTTTCAAGTTGAAGTGGCATTAGGCACATAGCACGTAGAACTGATAGTTGATGGGCTATAAAGTTCTCGAAAGGAGACCACGGACCGGCAAAGACAGCGTAAGAAGTTCACTAACAAGGTGGACAGACAATCTAATAAGAACGGCAGGAACACGTTAGATGCAGGCCTCTTACAACCGCACTCGATGGAAATCTATGAGGGAAGCCTATGTTTAGCTGTGGACGTCCTATGGCTGAGATGATGATGATGCGCTGTAAACTAAACTGATAAGACGGTGAGCTGTAGGTACCTAAGGTTTGGTATCTCGTAGACACAGATTATAGGCTAAACCTAAGTTTGTTTATGTATTATACGAGTATTTCCATTAACGGATCATATCTAATAGCTTGGCAGTAAAGGTCAGACAATATGGCATACATTTTAATTAATGTAGGTCTCTGGGCTTGGTTTATGATATTTAATTCAATTTTAGTCATTTATTAAATTGACCTCCATAAGGTACCATGAGTTTACTTTAACAGAACGGGTTACCCCAATAAAATTACACTGCTCGAGTCCGTTCATATGGGTTATGTCGACAACCCATATTGTCAGAGTTAGAGATAGCCAAGATTCTTACATGGCCTCCGACATAACCAAACGACTAGAAATCGGCCGGGACCTACAGTTTTACGTGCCATCCGAAACACAGTAGCGCCCAGGTGAAAAGTCAAGACAAGGAATAACAAAGCAATTTCCGTAATCCCGCAGTAACTAAGTCGCGGAATTACGCTATATATAATATATATATATTATATATAGTATTTTTTTTTTTTTTTTATGATAGTGAGTGACAAGACGAGCTCATCAGGTGCCTGATGGTAAGCATCATGATTGCCCATATCAGACACAGTGACACCCAGTGTTTTAAAATTCAAAATTCTGCGCGGCACTGCACTGCGCCTATCACCCTGAGATATGAGTTGTTGAATCTCATCATGCCCAGTAATTTCGCTGGTAACATTGCCCTTCATACCGGAACACAGTAATGTTTGGACATTACTGCTTGGCGGATGAATAACTGGCAAAGGTGTGGTACTTCCCCAGGCGGCCCCCTGCTAAAGAGGCCTACCACTACAAAAAAAAATTATATTATGTATGTGTGTGTGTATAGTATTATACTATATTATATACGTTATCACAACTTTAATACCGAGCGTGAAGCCAAAACTCATTAGGTATAAAAGTGGCACCTTATTTACCTTTATTTAAAATACTATTTAAAACAAGTACCATCATCAAATACATAACATAACATAAACATACATTCACGCCTTTTTCCCGAAGGGGTAGGCAGAGGTGTACCCAGGACTCAGTCCCATAGTAGATACACCCACATTTCGCCAGTATGTTATTTGGTACCATGTAATAGGGGGCGAGCCTATTGTCATCTACCGGGCACAGTTCCAGACTCCAGGCAGTTATTGATATAATTCCTAATGGAAAAATCCAATATTAACACTATGCCTGACCTGGGGATCGAACCCGGGACCTCTTGATTGGCAGTCGAGCATGCGCCCAATATGCCACCGAGGCAGTCCAAATCATCAAAATCATCAAAATGAAAAATGAAAATGAATCATCAAATACAATGGTGGTAAACATTTGGAATAAATCAAATGTATGTGTACTCATACTTTTTACTTTTATATTAAAAGAGTACTCATATTATTATACAGAAACAAGATGTTATATATTCATTTGTCCATAGTTCTATAATGTAAACAATCTCTTTGTACTACACGTGAACATTTTAACGATAAACACCCGGACTCCAAAAATACACCCAATCTATACTAAAATATGAACAATTTTACGAAAATCTTCTGCAAACACAAACTTCGGACGAAAGGCATAAAAACTGCTCAGCTTTAGCTAGAAGGCTAAAGATTAAGCCATACATAAAGGTAGATAAAATTAGATTCAATTTTACAGGAATTTTAAGAATAACAACTTTGAGAATTGAGAGGAACGGTTTTGTACACTATCAATAGGTTAGTACCTACTTGTTTCATGAATTAGATCATTACCAATATGGGTGTCGATGAAGAAGGACGTGTGAGAAAATTAAATTAAAGCGAACATTGAGCTATTTATAGTGAATATAAAGTGATCAAAGAAAATTAAAATTGTGAAGTGATTCAATTCAAAATGACAGATAAAGAAAATAAAATGGAGCGTCTCAAAAAAGGACTGATAAAAATACAAGGCAAAATACAAGATCGAATGGAAGACATACAGGATCAAATGCAAAACAAAATCGAGAAATCGAAAAGATTCATTACACATCTATCTGAAGAAAAAAGTTCGGAAAGTAACAACAATTCGATTGATTTGGAAAGTGATAAAAATTCTGTAGAATCGATGCCTACTCCGGAAAATGTTATACCGTCGTTTGTGATAGATCCACCAGATTTAACGAATAGTAAAGATATGTGCAAAGATTTTATACATATCGAAAAGAACAATGTTTTGTATAGAAGATGTTTGTCGGCTACAAACCTGTCGTCGTACAATGAAGATGAGAACTCTGACACACGGAGTTCCAGCGAATCGTGTTTTTCCTGTATGTCTTCTAGCGATGAAAGGTAATATTTTAGACCTATTAGATACGATTACATTCTTAAAGTAACAAGTGGATACTAAGGGCCGGTTTTTTGTTTGTTGGTTCAGTTAACTTAACCATTTGTTAAAATAACTATAGTTAAATTCCTGACCAATTAAATTGTGTGGAAAATAAAAGTTACCTAGGGATGAAAAAAAAATGTTAACGAACTTTAACTATTTGTCAAAAAAATTAACCATTAAGTAGTCAACTTAACCAGTGATCAAAAATCCTAGCCTTAGATACGGTTTTAAGATGAGTCTATGGTTTTATTTAGCTAACTTAACCTTAACCAATGCTTTACTGAACGTTAAATATCTGGTTAAAACAATATTGTGCGTTGCACGCTCTTCCATACAAAATGATATTTCCAAAAGATGGAAAAAGAGAGAATAATTTTCCACTAGGTTTGCTCTTGACCTGAACTTTATTTGCGCGAAAACATATTTGTTTAAAGAAAACAGTATGTTTTTCACCATATATAAAAAAACATTAACCTAAAAACGAATACTTTATATTTTTCATTAATATAAAAACGGTTTTAAAAGAATAAAGGCCAGATTAAGAGCCAAACAATTGAGTGGATAAAAATATTCTCTCATTCTTTATAATTGGGAAATTTTGCTTTAACGTTATTTTTGACATAATTTTTAACAGTTATTAAAATGGTAGGTACACACGCGTAATATTGATCTAACCAGATAATATATGTCGGTTGTTTAACCATTCGTTAATGTAGTTTGTAAGGGTAGTTGGTGAAACTCAGCTTTACACCCGTATTCAAGAAAAATACTATGATGGGCCGAAAGCATAGGGCTGGTAAATCCAATAGAAAACAATTGCCCCGTGAACTTAGGACAGTACCTTACATAATTATTGTTCTTGAATAATTCATTTTCATTCATTCAATAATAAAATTCATCTCAGATTAGACGCATAGGTATACACATCATCATCATCATCATCATGCAGCCGTTGGAAGTCCACTGCTGAACATAGGCCTCCCATAAAGGGGGTTATTGCCAATACTCGCCACGCTTTGCAGGCGGGTTGGCGAGCGCAGTTTGATGGTTTACACAGAGGACGCTGCTATACACCTACCTAATTATAACAGGCAACTTTGCACATTACCGTCGCAGTATATAAAATCACTTTTTATGAATCAAAAGTAACAAAGATATATGAAATTAAAGCGTGCCCTATGTACCTGTATAAATTAAATAAGTAATAAATAATTAAATAAGAACTAGAACAGCCAACCACGCTTGTTGTTAAGATTAACGACGATGTTACTGGATGTAACTTAAACTTAATTATGTAGTTTTACTGCCATTATATTATTATTAATGTAACAATTAAGAGGTAAAAGTAAGTTATTGTTATCCAAATTTAATGTTTTAACTATTTTTTACTTTTTTTATACCTGCGGTGGGGGCACAAGCGGACGGTGTGCCTGATGGCTCGCGGTTATCGCCGCCTATGGATACCTGCAACACCAGGGGTATTGCCAGTATGTTGCCGACCCGACCAACACTATATACACTCTCCTTTAAAAAAATAAGTACTATAATATGGACTTTGGCATCTTTGGAAGACGATTTAAACAAGTCTGTATAGAGCATTTAGAACACCCTCCACAGACAATGTGTCGCTTGGGACAACTTAAGCACCGTAATCACTTAATAAATATAAATAAGCAGAAGCATCTTTATTTACGAGTGTTTCCAATTCCTGGAATAGATGTAGGCATAGATACCTATACTTATACGAAGTCTGAAACCTGTTCAAAGGGCAATGAACCACATCTCAAACATGCATTGCTACCTTGAAATCATTAAACTACTAGAATATATACCTAGTTACAATGTCGTCAGGACATTGACATGATACCCAGTTACCTTCATATTGATAAAAGTAGAAAGACCTTAATTATAATTTGACCTCGAATCGTTTTGATAAGGAATTTTAGCATACGCGTAATGTAATCGTTACTGAATTGGGCTATTATTAAAAATAGATTGGGTTTCTTGTTGTGTAATTGTGTAGCTAACCGAAGAGTGATTAGGTTGCCCTCTGCCATTGACTTATCGTCTATGAGGAAGGCGGGACCAGCGACTTTTCGTGCCTTCTGAAGCACAGTCGCGTAGCTAGATATTAAGATTGAATTCAATGTTCCGGATTCGGAGCCGAATTCATTTCGACTGGGCCAGGGCTGATTCAGTTCACGATAGCAAATTTATGGTACCAATAAATGATAGGCAAGTGTACTTACCAAGCAATGTTTAAGGTCTTCACTCACTTAAGTCACTCGGTATCCGACAAGCACCGTCGCGACGCGGTTTATATGAAATTGTACAGACAAACGCTTAGTACATTAACGCTGTTACGGCGTATGTCCATACAATTTCATATAAGAAGTACTATTCACACGAGGCGAAGCATTGCTTGTCGGGTGCCGGATGGGTAACGTGAATTAACACCTTAAGTTGTAATTGTACATCCTTGTTATCTGCCATTGAAAGGAACATTACATTACACATCTACATATCTACAAATTGTATATTATTTCAATGTAGTATTCCCTTTCAGTCATCATCTACGAACAGAATTCCGTCCTCGGGCTGGTAGTCTGCCTCCAGGACCCGCACTAGACATACCTGCAGCCCTCAACACCTGCACCGACATCATTGAGAGGATCGGCAACCATTTCCCTAAACTTAAAAGTCAGGGGGACAGGTTTCACAGGGTACTAAGGCTATGAACAGCTTCAGCTTTTTGTGGGCAGTAGTTTTCTGCTTTAAAAATGTATATAATTAATAATAATAATAATAATCCATTTATTTCGGTTGTTCACCACTAACTACTAACAATAAATTTATTGCGAAGTTTTTTTGTGTATTAACTTACAGTATTGTGGTAGTGTGAAACTTACTAATGATTTTAATAAAACCAAAAACTATAGCGTTTTTGAAAAATATATTTTATTGAGTTGTTACGTTGTTGTACCAAAAGTCATATAACATATTATATGTGTGATATATGGCCGTGACTGAAACAAAATTTTATTTACTCCTAATAAATTAAAATTGCTACTTCCTAGACTAATAAATACCTCTCTCTTTGCCTGGCTATGCGTCCCACATGGTGGTGGGGTCAGCCTTTCTAATCTTACGTCTCCACTTCGCTCTATCCTTGACTTTCCTTGGTTTTCTGAAACTTCGCACTCTCTCACTCTCTCATGTCCTTTTGCACAACATCTTTCCACCGTGCTTTGGGTCTGCCCCTGGATCTTCGACCGGGGATGGAAATGGAAATAGTGTCAAGTTCCCTAAATAGTCAGGTGGCCTTCTCTTCACGTGTCCATACCATCGCAGCCTACTCTCCTGCATTAATATATTATATGCGGTAATAAATACCTAATAAGCCTAAATACCTGATGATTTATTGGTCATAGAGAATTTAAAACTACTATACAGTTAAATGAAGGACCTATACCTAGTTTTCAAGAACACACAGAAAATAGAAAATTTAAAACATTACTTAGTTTTAAAATGAGCAAGAAAAAATAGTTAAGGCATACCTATAAGTACAAATATAAGTGTAGGGTTCCATACCTAGTGACCTGAACTTAGCAGTTTGATTTTTTAAAGTAGAAAGGGACCCTACACCGGAGTTATTGATATCAATTTCAACTTGATACCTTCTCGCGTTCCTGAGAAGAAGGGTCTTGACAGACGGACAACAAAGTGATCCTATAAGGGTTCCTTTTTTCCTTTCGAGGTACGGAACTCTAAAAATGCCAATACGATATTACATGATTCTCTATTCCAGGTAGATAAAATATTGAAGAACCATATAAAGGCTGTATTCAAATTTGAAGTACCTACGTATAATGAAAGGTTAACTCATGATATCTAGCAAAGATCATGCATAAACATAAAGTCTCCCTTCTTAAGGCGCGGTGCTAAGCAAATTCGCCCTCTCGCTCACACGTAGCCACATTTTTGAAGATATGAAATATACTACATATAATTACATGAAATAAAAACAACTAGAATCTAGAAAATAACAATACAAAGATTCGGTAAAAAATCCAATTTAATCCAAATGAGTTTTCATGTATATAAACCTGCACCAAGTAAAAAAATCTTAGGAAAATAAAAAGGCACTGAAAAGTTGTTAGGATTAAATTGGATTTTTTACTGAATCTTTGCATTGCTATTTTCCAGAACTTAGTTGTCTTTACTTTACGTAATTACATGTAGTATTTTTTACATCTTCAAAAATGTGGGTACGTGTGAGCGAGAGAGTGAATTTGCTTAGCACCGCGCCTTAAAAGAAAACATTTCTATACCTACTCGTATAGCGACTAGAGGTCAGGTGATCCCAGTTTGGTCCCTGAAGGATTGAATTAGCATTTTTACGCGCTACTAACTCAAAAAGGTTAAGGTTTTAAGTGAATTACCCTTTTCAAGCTCTGAGAGAGCTTTAGAGCGGTTACGTACTCCGTCCGAAACGAATCCGATCCAAGTCCGTTATTCGGAAGACTGAACGAATACATTATTGGAAAAAAAATGTCGTATTTTTAAATTTAAATAATATAATAAATTTAAATTATATATATATTTTTAATAAATTTTATGCAATTCAAAATTGATAAAATTCCAATAAGAGTCATTTGATCACGCACGTGCTACGTCATTAAGTATGTTTTAATTATGTATGGGAATTTATAACATTGTGACGTCACTACAGGTCGCACGAACTCGTTCGGGTTCGGGACTCAAACTATAAACCAATTTTCATTTAAATTGGATCGTCCGTTTAGGCGTGATTAGGTAACAAACAGAAAGAGTAACAAATGTTTTTATATTATTAGTCTGGATGGTCTGGATTCTTCAATCTGACACTTTTTCCAATTGGAATTTCATCTCCCAAAGCTTTCTACAATGTTTTTACTGTGACCATTTATGTGTGACATTTTCGATCGGTGGCTCTTACTCGTACCATGCTGAAGTTATTATAAAAACGAATCCTAGTATCAGAGTTTGTAATATATATTGTTTCGAGATCCGTGGCCTTCAGTCTGATCATCAATTCGTGTACAAAACTTCATATTATTTTTCTGTCTCCAGTATTTGCTCAAGAACACACGACTGAGCGACGTGAACAAGCGTCTGAAGGCACAGATATGGAGCTCGGTGGTGACCATAGTATTAGTGGAGGCGAAGAACCTGCCGGCCATGGACTTGGATACCAGATCCAGCGACCCTTATTGTAAGTTTAGGTGAGTGGGCCAGAGAAATTTAACGCTAGTGGGACACTTAAATTTTGTGCGCTTTACGGAAGTCTATGTCTACTACATGATTAGTTTTGCTGTCAGTTTTGTCACTGTCACGGCGATGATTGATGGTTAAACTATCGTATAATGTGATGATTGATGTCGATCAAGGAAGAAATTAGCGGTTATCACTCAGTAAGTGATACCTAACTTGGCTTGTAGTTTGGAGGAAGGAATACATGGCGACGGCTAACGGCACATACAATTCAATGTAGTGACAGTTGTAAATAGGTATGCCTATGATCAGCCATCTTGAGTGACAAGTTTCGTAGTAGTTGAACCACAGAATAAATAATATTACTTGGTTGCGAGTCATGTTGCGAGATAAAATCCATGCGATGCGGCGTAAGTGGGTCGCTTGACGCTTAACTCTTCAGCCACGATCACAAATGCCGCGCTGCGCTTATGTGTTGGAGTTACAGGGCGCCATTATTCTATAGGTATAATATGGGATTCAAAACAGGTCTTAAGAAATTTTTCTTACTATGAGGAATTTAACACAATCCTATGAAAAAATTACGAAATCGATGTTTCGTATTCTCCTGTTTCCTCCGAATATAATATGAAACCCATTCTATGAAAATATCCTCATATTAAAATTCACAAAAATCAGACTAAAATTCATCAAAATATAAAACACACTAAGTAGGGATAATTTTCTGTCTCGCCTCCCTAAAGCGCGGGAACACAATTCCTTCAGGACATATTCAGGTGCCAGGAACATCTCCTTGTATTTCACCGGAAGCCGTAAGTAGTATTATTATCTGTTCTGTGGCCGGAGAATGTAGGACTTGAAGTTCTACGTCCTCGTTGACTCCAACCTCGTCAGTGAAAAAAAATCAAATGTCCGATCATTCCAGGTTAGGCAACGAAAAGTACAAGAGCAAAGTAGTGTGGAAATCTCTCCATCCCTCCTGGCTGGAACAGTTCGACTTGCACCTATATGATGACCAGGAACAAGTTCTGGAGGTCACCGTTTGGGATAAGGATAAACAGACGAAGGACGACTTTTTGGGGCGGTGAGTGGTTTTAGGGCTGGTTTTGTGGTCATCAGTTACGGTTAAGTTAACCATTTGTTAAACTAACTATTGTTAAATTTATAACCAATGGTTAAATCGTGTGGAAATATAATTAACTAGGGATGAAAAAACTAATTTTGCTGAATTTTAACTATTTGTCAAATAAGAACCATTGGTCGACTTAACCAGTGATCAAAAAACCCAGCGTTTAGACTAATTATCATATTCCTGTTCTTGTGCCAAAAGTATGTTATTGTGTTATGGTCCCTTGTGTTATTGTGTTATTATCCCGTTGTGGGCGCAAGCTGGACTGCAGAACATGAGATACCGGTTTCGATCCCCAGGTCAGACAGGTTTATTTGGATTTTTCCATTAGGAATATAATGACAATAGGCTCGCCCACTATTACATTTTGAAATGTAGGTGTACCTACTATGGGACTGACTCCTGGGTACACTTCTGCCTACCCCTTCGGGAAAAAGGCGTGATTGTATGTTATGTTATATATTATTTTTGATACAGTTTATTTAGGTACTGAAAACAGTACCAGATCCCATTGAGAAAACTCCTAACGGAAAAATCCAATTTTTGCTTGACCCGGAGATTGGACCCAGGACCTCATGATCAGCAGAAACGCTTATAACCACTACGCCATCGAGGCAGTATATTAAGGCCTACTAATCCTTCCTACTAATATTCCATCTATTGTCTGGAAGAAATCGTTTATTAACGATAAGACCGCCGCTTGTACATTTAAGTTTAGTTTCTGTGTCCTGTAATTTTATTTCATTGTGTATTTTTTTATTTATTTTTGTGATAGTGAGTGACAAGACGAGCAAATCAGGTGCCTGATGGTAAGCATCATGATTGCCCATATCAGACACAGTGCCACCTAGTGTTTTAAAACTCAAAATTCTGCGCGGCACTGCACTGCGCCTGTCACCCTGAGATATGAGTTGTTGAATCTCATCATGCCCAGTAATTTCGCTGGTAACATTACCCTTCATACCGGAACACAGTAATGTTTGCACATTACTGCTTGGCGGATGAATAACTGGCTAAGGTGTGGTACTTCCCCAGGCGGCCCCCTGCTAAAGAGGCCTACCACTACAAAAACACATGTGGCATAAAGGATTATCTATATATATATATCTATCTATAAATGCGAAATTTGTGATGATGGATGAATGGATGTTTGTTACTCTTTCACGCCAAAACTACTGAATTGACTGAGCTGAAATTCGGTACGTATATAGTTTAGACCCTGAAATAACACATAGGATACGTTTTATTCCGATATTCCCACGGGAACGAAGACTGCAGGTGGAACCGCGGGGCACAGCTAGTATGGCATAATTATAAAGACCTTGATCAGGTAGTATAGTCATAAAGTCCTTCCATAAATTAATCAAACGTATAATCGTTTGTTAAACCTCTCTTAATTTATAATGAAAGATTTGGGTCGATGCCAGAACTCTGTACGCTGTATAACACAAAACATTCACAGATGTAACCCACAATTTTACGATCTGACCTTCGATTAAGAAAAATATATCGGGGAAGTACGATATTGATGGTGGCCGATGGTTATTTTCGGTACAAATTATTCGGTTGTTGTAAAGGTCATAATGAATGCGAGGTACGAGTATTATTGAGGGTTTTTCGTCCATACAAAAACTTTGCTTCTTCCAGATGTGCCATAGATCTGTCTCAACTGGAGCGGGAAAAGACCCACAGCATATGGAAGGAGCTGGAAGAGGGCAACGGTCAGATCTTCCTCCTGCTCACCATCAGCGGCACCACGCAGTCGGAGACCATCACCGATCTCACCAGCTATAAGGAAAACCCGAGAGATCGGGAGAATATTGAGAGGAGATATGTAAGTTACTTACACAATGTGTTAAAAATTTTTTAGGAATACCTATAAGGATACAGGACCTCTTAGCAGTTTGACACAATCCTATGGCAAATTTACAAAATCGATGTTTTGTATTCCCCTGTTTCCTCCGAATACGGTAAACCTATTTGATATAGGTATTTATATCCTGATATTTTTAAGATGAAATAAAGTATGTCCCTATCATTTTATTTTTGTTTATAAACTCTACTTTTTTTTGTAGTGAACGTCCAACCACGCTATTAAAACTGAGATTTTTGGAAGTTCACTATGAAGAAACGAAGGGTTTATAAGAAAAATTTAAATGACAGGGACATAGTTTACTTCACTATAAAAATATCAGGATATAAATTTATAGAATGGGTTAATTATACTCGGAGGAAACAGGGAAATACAAAACATCGATTTGGTGTATTTTTCATTGGGTTGTGTCAAATTCCTAGAAGGCCATGTACGCTCTGCATTTACTCGTCGAACTAGAACCCCTTTCAAAAGAAATAATTTGCAAAGTTTGCAATATTTTTTTTATTTACCTACAAAATGGAATCATCTCCTGCTGCAGTCTTCCCGTTGAGCTACAAAAGTAGTGAATAATCTTGAAAGGTCGGCTTCATACTGGTATTACCCGTGGTGTTTTAGGTATCCATAGGTGGCGATAACAGCGAGCCATCAGGCGGTCTGCTTGCTTGCTACCTATGATATAAAAAAAATGTTATATAAAGTAATAGATTCTGGCTCAACGTATAAGCATTGCTATTCAACGTGGCAATGCCGCCAGTATCTTGGGTACGCTGCCATCTGACAGTGGTTTAGAGCACTTGGATTTTCTATACGCAGACATGTTGGCCTGTGGATTTTCGAAGTATGCTGTGGTATATAGTGTATTTAGTTAGGGTAGATAATAAGTAGGTTGCTCTATTGTTTAGTCTATTTTCAATAAAGGCACTATGCTCTTAAAAAAAATAGCTGAGTTATTGACCTAAGACTTTCATTCCAGAACTGGTACAGCCTGAATGAAACCTCAAGCGGGGTAGGGTGGCTATGTGTGAAGGTGTACGGCGCCAAGGGTCTAGCGGCCGCAGACCTGGGAGGGAAGTCTGACCCCTTCTGTGTGTTAGAGCTGGGCAATGCGAGATTACAGACACACACTGAATATAAGACCTTGACACCTAATTGGATGAAGATATTTACATTGTAAGTGTTCTCGGGGTAAGGCTGACCATACACGAGCTTTAAGCAGGGCACGAAAGATAGATAGATAGATAAACACTTTATTGGTACACTAAAAACAATAAAACTTAAAAGCAATATCACAAATTTCTTAAAATAAACCCATGATCAAGTAAGTGCTTTAAGCCGGTTTTGATCGAGCTTTTGATACCTTAAACGAAAGATGCCCATGAAGGCGTTATGCCTCAACAAAAGATTTGTCTAAAAAGCTGTTTGCCCTAAAAATTAAAGATGGCGATACAGCCTGAAGCAGTATGTCTGAAGTGCGAAATTGACTATGAAGCAGTTCGCCTAAAGTGGATGCTATATGATCGGCGGTGAAATTTTCGGGTTTAGTACCTCAAAAGGAAACAAGGAACCCTCCTTATAGGATGACTTCGTTGTCTGTCTGTCTGTCAAGACCCTGATTGTGTATACCTGCGGTACAAAACGAAATAACCGAAGAATTATTTTAGTTACATCATCAAATAATACAATAAACTTATTTGCTGTTATAGTTTTTTAAGGACATATTTGTCCCCCAAGTTACGGAACCCTCATCATCATCACCATCAGCCGGAAGACGTCCGCTGCTGAACATAGACATTTTGCCGTAATCACCACGCTTGTTGTGCGGCTTGGTGATCGCAGTAGTTGGAATACTTGGTGCCGGAGAGCTCTGCTTTTTTTTTTTTTTATGATAATGAGTGACAAGACGAGCTAATCAGGTGCCTGATGGTAAGCATCATGATTGCCCATATCAGACGCAGTGCCACCCAGTGTATTAAAATTCAAAATTCTGCACGGCACTGCACTGCGCCTGTCACCCTGAGATATGAGTTGTTGAATCTCATCATGCCCAGTAATTTCGCTGGTAACATTGCCCTTCATACCGGAACACAGTAATGTTTGCACATTACTGCTTGGCGGATGAATAACTGGCAAAGGTGTGGTACTTCCCCAGGCGGCCTCCTGCAAAAGTGGCCTACCACTACAAAAAGCTGCACACTCTCCGAATAGGTCTCACGGCTCCCACCAGATGAGAAAGGGGTGACTCTATTATATAGCCGGGAACAAAACGGCCAACGGAACCCTACATAAAGCATAATAATAATAATAGCATTTGGTTTTTATTTTTTATAATTTAAACTCCTAGAACAAGAATATTTAGTTTTTAGTTACGATTATTTTTTTTTCCGATTTTTAGTAATACGTAATAATAACATAATAATAATAACATAGTAATAATAATACGTAATAGCATTTCCTCTTTGCATGCAATTTTGCGGGCGGGAGGGCGATGCACTGTGCATGTTGTTTTTGACACTAAAAATCGGAAAAAAAAAAAAAAAAATCGGAACTAAAAACTAAATATTCTTGTTCTAGGAGTTTACAATGGAGTTCCGAAAAGTAACGCCAAATTCAATCAATTATTTTTATAATTTGACAACTTTGGATTTTTTTTATAAATTGTTTGTACTTATGTAAATTTTTATCGTCACATATGGGCTAAGAGCCTGAAATTAACTATTTTTATTTTATTAAATTTTTTATTATTATTTATTTAAAACCAGTTCGCATTTGTTCACATTCAGTTTTTATTCAATTTGTTGGTGTCCTTATTAAAATAAACGTTTAATATACAATTCAATAAATCATAGTCGTAAGTAGGGTTTAGGAAGTCTTGACCTTTTTCAAGTCCCAGGACTCGAGCCATCTTACGACCATAGTCCCGGAAATTCCCGGTACTTCGAGACTTATTGAAGTCTGACAAAAAAGGCTTGTTATTAGTTTGACGTGTGTATTTACAGTCGCCTTACTTAGGTAAGGCAGACATATTACTAGACTCTTATAATTTCTTTCAACTCTTCCAGCACAGTTAAAGACATAAGCTCAATATTAGAAATAACAGTATACGACGAAGACCACGACCATAAAGTAGAGTTCCTAGGGAAACTGGCCATTCCACTGTTGACCATAAGGAACGGAGAGAAACGGTGGTTCGCCTTGAAGGACAAGAAGATGAGGGCCAGAGCTAAGGGGAACTACCCGCAGATACTGCTTGAAATGACTGTTATATGGAACCCGGTAACTTCTCACATATATATTTACATCTTACAAGTCAAAATCATATTATATTATACTATAGGTGCGCCCCGCGGTTTCATCCGTGTAGTCTTCGTTCCCGTTGGAATATCGGGATTAAAAGTACCCTATGTGTTAATCCAGGGCCCATGAGCTACTTCGTACCAAATTTCAACCCATTCGGTAATATTTGCCTGTAAGAGTTTCAAACATCTATCCATCCATCCTAACAAAACTTTCGCATTTATAATTTTACTAGCTGTTCCCCTCGGTTGAACCCGCGCTCTCACAGTTCCGTAGGGAAAAAAGTACCCTATGTGTTAATCCAGGGTCTAAGCTATCTAAATATTAAATTTCAGCCTAATCGGTTCAATAGTTTTGGAGTGAAAGAGTAACAAACATCCATCCATCCTCACAAAATTTCGCATTCCCTCGACCTCGAAATTTCGGCTTGTATCAGCCATGGTCACGATTCAATTTAAAAATAAATCTTTGAGCGCGTTAAGTCTCGTTTATAACATGCGTTTCCATAAAAAAAACACCATTTTTTAATTCCATAGTTGAAAGGAGCAATAAGGGTTGTAAATCCGAAAGAGCCGAAGTACATGCACCAGGAGGCGAAGTTTAAACGACAAGTATTCATAAGGAATGTGATGCGGCTGAAGGCTATCATCATGTGGTTCATAGAAGTTGGGAAAATATTGCAGTAAGTAACCTATTAGTCCGTTGGCTTTGTTTATATCTTAACCTGTTGGCACCAATAGTTAAAAAAAAAACAATCAAATCAGTCCTTTGGCGCAATGAACAGATAATATCAAAAGAGTAGCAGGAAGTAGGTGGATGAGAATGGCAAGAGATAGGGGAATGTGGCAGAAACAAAGGGAGGCACTATTCTCAGCTGTCGGCTATAGAAGGCTGATTAGTGTTATACAAATGTTAAAACTAAAGCATTATGTAAGATATATACATAGATAATACTGTATTGTACATCACACTTAAAGAACCAACACAAAGAATACAGAAAAACTATACTTAAATGTACAAGCGGCGGTCTTATCGCTAATAAGCGATTTCTTCCATATATAGTTACTAATATAGTAGGAAAACTAATCTCGATAAACCTTTCAAACAAACGAATCTTATTTTTATGATAGAGAGTGACAAGACGAGCAAATCAGGTGCCTGATGGTAAGCATCATGATTGCCCATATCAGACATAGTGCCAACCAATGTTTTAAAATTCTAAATTCTGCGCGGCACTGCACTGCGCCTGTCACCCTGAGATATGAGGTGTTGAATCTCATCATGCCCAGTAATTTCGCTGGTAATATTGCCCTTCAGACCGGAACACAGTAATGTTTGCACATTACTGCCAATTACTGTAACCAAACCAAATATTATAAAACTATCAGTTGAAAAATTAAGCGCTACAAGTTTCTTGTGCGTTCTTCTTGTAGAGGCATCTTTCTGAACGCACGGTAGATTATGCATTTCTGTTCATTTTCATTGACGAGCAAAAGTGTCAGATTGTGGCCTAATTAAATAATTATTTTTGAGTTTGAGTTTGATGTTGAAAAAAATAGTAAGCTCTACATTCTTATCTTTTAACAATAGGATTAATCCCGTGATTTAATTTTTTCCACATTTCCTTATTAAGTTTGGGTACATCTTGCTGTTGCAAAATGGGCCTGAAACGTGCTGCGAGACTTTATAAAAAATTATTCATTAATAAAAATAAAAATTAAATAATAGAATAGAATAGAATACTCTTTTATTTCTCTTCCACAAAATTGTTACATTGCGATCTTAGGGCTAGATTTATTGAATATGTTTTGTGGAAGACTGGTGTTTGTGATAGGTTTAATGAAAAACCTGTGATACAAATCACCAGTACCCCACTCCAATTAATACAATTTAGTTTAAGTACACATTTGTAGATGAAATTGAGTTTGGATAGAAATAGTATGACAATTTAATAAAGAGATTAAGATAAATGCACAAAAGTTGTTTTGTATGTCTGATGTATAAGTGAGTATGTTGCGAGTTGGATTGGTGTTGGTGAGCGTGTTCCTGAGAAGTGTGAAATGCATGTAAGTGTGGTGTTCAGCCTGTATACCTATGTTGTGTGTGTGTGTGTGTGGGTATATGTTAGGTAATACCTCATTATTATACTTAAAAATAAAAATGATAGTAAGTAATTAACTATTGCTCAATGTATAAAAATACAGTCACACCCTATATTCTATGAATTCATTAAAACTATAGAAAGTTCGTTCGAGCAACCATTACTACTGAGCAAGATATACTGGGGGCACTGAATAGGGAATTTTATATTCCCTATTCAGTGACTGGGGGCGTTAGTGATGGCGTCGGGCAACCTATTATATACCGCTGGGCCCATATGAGTCAGTTTGCTGGTCTAATAATATTAGTGAGGGATCGTGGTATTATGTCAAGCTTGCTCGCATTGCGGGTATTATATGAGTGTCTGTCGCTGTTTTTCTTGTACAGTTCTAGGTTGGTTCTTACTTTCTTACGTACACCGCCACCTGGAGAATTACAATGGCAGGCAGTGTTAGGATCTAATATCTTGTAGTTTACGGAAACAAGTCAGTGAGTTAGAGGTTTTATTTTTACCATATTAAAATAATATAGGTAGGTAACCTACGATTTTGTTAAATAATGAAGTCAAAAAACTGTATTTACACATTTTAAATATGTATTTTTTTATAAACTTTTATATTTTAGAGACTGTTTCGAATGGGAATCAAGGATACGATCGTTCTTAGGGCTCCTGGTTTGGCTCGCGTTTTGTTACTACTATGAGATGTGGATGTTGCCATTTCTACTACTGATGTTCTTTGGCAGAAACTGGCTTATCTATAGACTTACTGGTAAGTTAATAATTATTGTCTACTATAATATGAAGAATGGTTTGATTATTTTACATTTTTATTACGATCTCAGTCTTTTTCATTCAGATTCCTGTAAGCAGTTGGGTAATTTTTTTATTTTAAATCCTGTCCCATTTCAGTTAAAATTTTTAAAACAACTTTTGTGTCACAAGAATAAATATTAACCATAACTATTAAATTTCTTTTAAATTAATCATCATCATCATCATCATCATCAGCCTATGATCGTCCACAGCTCTCTCCATACCTGGACATAGGTCTCTCCTATGGCACGCCACCCAACTCGATCCTATGTTCTCCTTCTCCAACCACTCCCACTCCCACTCCAATCGCTCCATCTAGCCCAGGGACGTCCCACACTACGATTGCCAAGACGCGGTCTCCACTCTAGAACACGCTAACTCCACCGGTTGACGGTTCTGCGGCAAATATGACCAGCCCATTGCCACTTCAGCTTGCTAATCCTCTCAGCTATGTCAGTGACTCTAGTTCTCTGTTGGATCACCTCATTTCTGATACGATCCTTCAGAGAAACTCCGAGCATAGCCCGCTCCATAGCTCTCTGAGCGACTTTGAATTTGTGTCTTACCGTCAGTGTCCACGTCTCGTTAAAAATTAATCTAAGTATAGTTTAAATTAATCTTTATTATGTTTAATTTAAATTAAACAGAATTGGAAATTTGGGACTGAACTTATTATTTTACGATTTATTTAAATATTATGTAGATATTGTTTTTTTGCTTTCAATAAGTAGATTAGTGTTTTCTGATTTCTTTCCGTTTATTTTATTTTGTAGTTCGTTTGAAAGCTAAGAAAAGTAAATTTGAAAACGATCCTCGTCCGTTTTTCTCGAAATTCTTTTCAAGTAAGTTTATAGAATCAAAAATAATTGTGAACGTTGTGATTTGCTAAGGGACCTATCAGACAGAGAGCGGTCACGCGGTCAAGCGTTCAAGCGGTCAGTTTTGCGTTTTTTGTATTCTATTACGTTACATAGATCATACAGGAGGCATTCTGAACGCGGCGGTCAAGTAGAACGCACGTGTTTGCGCGTTCACTGCTGTTTCATAGTGACACTAGTGGTACCGCGTCGACCGTTCAACAGCGGGGTTTGTGAGCAATTGCACGCTCGATCGCAGAACGCTTGACCGCGTGACCGCTGTCTGATAGGTCCCTAAGGCTTGCTGGAAATCTGTTAGCATCCTACTTTACCTACCTACTCTTCATTTTCAACACCTTTCACATAGAACTCTGAGGTAACGAACTACTATGAAAGGGCTGTTTTGATTTTGCGATTTCGAAGTTGGTTTCCTCAGTTTTCTGAACAATCAAACAAATGGTGATGTTATACTCATTAAAAAAGCTCTAAAACGAGGCGAAATTATGTTGTATCTACTTATTATGTACCTATTGAATATACGCAGTGTTGTTTCAATTAGGCGCTGTCCAAAGCAAATTCGCCATCTCGCTCACACACGTACCTACATTTTTGAAGGAAGATAAAAAAATACTACATGTAATTACGAAAAATAAAGACAAATAGGTTGTAGAAAATAACAAGACAAAGATTCAGTAAAAAATCTAATTTAATCCAAACGAGTTTTCATGTATATAAAAAACCTGCACAACGAAAAAAAATCTTAGAAAATTAAAATGGCCCTGAAAACTTGTTCGGGTAAATTGGATTTTTTGACTGAAACTTTGTGTTGTTATTTTCTAGAACCTAGTTGTCTTTATTTTACGTAATTACATGTAGTATTTTTTATATCTTCAAAAATGTGGGTATGTTTGAGCGAGAGGGCGAATTTGATTTGGACAGCGCCTTATGTAAAATATAGTAGAGATATATAAAACCCGGTTGTCAGAAAAGGTCATTTTCGCTAGTCCCCAATACTTTGTCCCCGCTGGGGACAATTTGATTTTTTTTGAGAAAAGTTGTACTACTTGTCACCATTGCGGACATGTGGGGAAGATGCTAAGGGATTACCAGTAACCGTGTTTTTATGCTCGCAGAGAATGATGCATGATTATGAGGCTTTGTAAATAGCAAACTAACTGAAAGTGGGGTGCTCTGCATGAATTAAAAAATCTGTATCAAATGAAAATACACAGATATGAAGAAATAGCGAATAATTTTTCACTCTATTGTTTGTGGTTGGCTCTGGATCTGGCCTTTATTGCGCGAAAACATATTTTGTTAAAGAAAACCGTATGATTTTTTTGCTATTTAAAATAACATTAACGATGACATAAAAACAACTTTTTTACAATTTTCATAAATACGAAGAAATAGAATAACAATAATTATATAATAATAATAATATGGTACTTCCACACACGGTCATCTGGTCCCAAACTAGGCTAGAAGCCTGTATTATTGTAGCTGGATGACTGATATACATACTTAAGTATATAAGCTTATAACACCCAGACATAGATCAAACAGATATGTTCGTGCACACAAATGTTTGGCCTGGCCGGGGATCGAACCCGGGGCCTGCGGCACAGAAAGCAGAGTTACTACCATTTGAGCCAACGAGGCTGTCAATAAATAGAATCCGCGTGGTGAACACTCCACCAATTTTTTTTTTTTTTTTTGTGATAGTCAGTAACAAGACGAGCAAATCAGGTGCCTGATGGTAAGCATCAAGATTGCCCATATCAGACACAGTGCGACCCAGTGTTTTAAAATTCAAAATTCTGCGCGGCACTGCACTGCGCCTGTCACCCTGAGATATGAGTTGTTGAATCTCATCATGCCCAGTAATTTCGCTGGTAACATTGCCCTTCATACCGGAACACAGTAATGTTTGCACATTACTGCTTGGCGGATGAATAACTGACAAAGGTGTGGTACTTCCCCAGGCGGCCCCTTGCAAAAGAGGCCTACCACTACAAATTGAGCTACTGTGGAGGTATTAGTCATTGGAAAATTTGTCAGTCCTGCCTACCTAACGCCAATAGCGTATTTCAAGCGAATGGATCGCTTGGTCTATAAAAATATAAAGTATTGTATAAACATATATTATTATGTTTTAGGAGGCAATCCACTTCTCATACCAGTTGATGATGAGGACTTATTGGCGGAAGAAGACGATGAAGAAGAGGGCGGAGACAAGGTACATATTACTTCTTAACTGATTAGAGCGGTGACAGAAATATGGTTCATAATTTTGTATATTATTTTTGTCCGATGATAAATTAATTGATGAAATTGTTAAGGTAGAAAGGAGGCCCGTATCGACTTTTGATGGGCCTAATTATAGGATTTTTAAATGTGCATATAAACACTGATTTAAAGAAAAGGGGAGATAGGTTACGTTCTCCCAACGCTTACGTACTCAACAATTGGGATGTGCAATTTGCTCAGTGTGAAGTTTGCACAGTGCAAATAATGAACAACAAAGATAGAAAGACGTACCTAAGACCGAAGTGCGAACGAGACAATTAACTTTACTGACGTACGAGGGGAGGTCAAAAAGTTCGCGGAATGAAAGGGAAGGGGGGTGAATTTAAACATGAAATTATTATTCCTTTTAAATATATTCTCCATTAACCCTAATACACTTTTCAGACCTTTCAAATAATTTGTTTATACCTTCGAAAAAAAATGATTTGTCAAGGCCTTCAAAATAAGCAGTTATTGCCGACTTCACTTCATCGTCATCCGTAAATTTCTTTCCACGAAGCTCTTTTTTCATGTTTGGGAACAAATAATAATCACAAGGGGCCAAATCTGGACTATAGGGAGGGTGGTTTAAAGTTTCGAAGCCGCACTTGTGTAAGGCAGCCATCGCAACATGACTCTTGTGAACGGGTGCGTTGTCGTGCAAAAGGAGCACACCTCGAGACCATTTTCCCCTTCTCTTTTCTTTAATTGCTACTTTTAATTTTTCCAGTAGTGTAGCGTAGTACATCCCCGTGATATTGACACCTTTATCTTTATAATCAATCAATAAAATCCCCTTGGTATCCCAAAAAACTGTAGCCATAATCTTTCCGGCCGATTGTGACACCTTAAGCTTCTTGGGCGGTGCTGCGCCTTTTTTGTGCCACTGCATTGACTCCTGCTTCGACTCAGGTTCATAGTGATGAGCCCAAGTTTCATCTCCAGTCATAATTCGGTTCAGAAATTCATCCCTGTTTTCACTACACAGCTCCAAAAACTCGCGCGAACACTCGACGCGCTGCTGTTTTTGAAGCGCTGTGAGCATTCTCGGTACCCATCTTGCACTGATCTTAGACATGCCAAGATGGTCATAGAGAATATTCAAAATGATCGTAGATGATACTCCAGTCATCTCTGCGATTTTTTTCTTCTTTAGGCGTGCATCTTCTAGAACAAGTTTTTCAACTTTTTCAACAATGTCTGAGGACGTTGCTTCAATTGGCCGACCTGAGCGCTGATCGACTTCAATTGAGTCTCTGCCTTGCTTGAAAAGACTATGCCACTTGTAAATCATTGTTTTTCCAGGGCAGGAGTCCCCGTAAACTGATGACATTTCTTCCATAATGTTCTGAGGTGTTTTTCCTTGCTTAGTGAGAAACTTTATCACGGCACGATACTCAATTTTCTCCATAGTTGATATTTTCTACCCGATTGACTTGTTTATCCAGCGATATCTCAAAGGTTTATGAACCGATTGTGCTGAAACTTAGTATTTATAATTGTATTGAGTCAACAAGTAGCGACAGGTAAAAATAACTACCCCCTTCCCTCTCTAAACCCTCCATTCCGCGAACTTTTTGACCTCCCCTCGTACGTGGACCTAATGGGATCTAATTTGAGCTTACCATTTTCGAGAAGCCAGTACCTCATCCCCTTTTCTTTATATTAATGCATATAACATATTTTTGACAGCCTGGTTGGCACAGATGGTAGTGACTCTGCTTTCTGTGCCGTAGGCCCGGGTTCGATCCCCGGCCAGGTCAAACATTTGTGTGCATGAACATGTCTGTTTGATCAGTGTCTGGGTGTTATAAGCGTATATAAGTATGTATATCAGTCATCTGGTTACCATAGTACAGGCGTCTAGCCTAGTTTGGGACCAGATGACCGTGTGTGGAAGTTGTCCCATATTATTATTATTATTATTTATTATTATATAGATAATATTTTTAGTCGGTATCATTCAAATTTTAATTGGGGTCAAAAAAGCTTTGACATCGATATGCTCTAAAGTTACAGCGGTATAAAACAAAAAAAAAACATATTAAATAGGATACTGTTTTAATTACAATTTAATTAATAATTAACTTTGCAGGAAGAGAAGAAATCTCTGAAGGAAAGACTGCAAGCGATTCAAGAAGTCACGCAGACCGTACAAAACGCTATCGGATACGTGGCCTCTTTAGGAGAAGCTGTTAAAAAGTAGGTATTATAAAAAAATTGTCTTTTTAGTCTAGTGATATCAAGTGCTACTGTGGTGTGTGTAGACCTGGGTTCAATTCCTAGGTCGGGGTAAGTGTTATTGAGGTTTTTCCATGAGAGATTTTCTGCATGACAGCATGGAGTCTAGAACTGTGCCCAGTAGATGGCAATAAGTTCGCGCCTTATTGCATGGGACTTAACATAACTGGCAGATTGTGGATGAACCTACTATGGGACTGGCTCCTGGATACACCTCAACCTACCTCTTTGTGAAAACAGCGTGGACCTTATCATCAGTAGAACTTGCGAACCACTACGCCACCAAGTCAGTGGAAACAATTTTTTTTTATGATAGTGAGTTACAAAACGAGCTAATCAGGTGCCTGATGGTAAGCATCATGATTGCCCATATCAGACACAGTGCCATACAGTGTTTTAAAATTCAAAATTCTGCGCGGCACTGCACTGCGCCCGTCACCCTGGGATAAAGAGTTGTTAAATCTCATGATGCCCAGTAATTTCGCTGGTAACATTGCCCATTGCCCTTCATACCGAATACCGGAACACAGTAATGTTTGCACATTACTGCGATGAATAACTGGCAAAGGTGTGGTACTTCCCCAGGCGGCCTCCTGCAAAAGAGGCCTACCACTACAAATTATGATAATAGTTACGGTATGTCGTTTTAATAAATTGTTTATAGCACTTTTGACCTAAATCCGCATTTTACCCACACTTTTTTATTAGTAAAGCTGTCCATTATTACACACTTGAAAAGTTCACACTGTTCAAGAATATATTACTTTACGCCCATGTAACGTAATGTACTGTTTCTTTGTTCCAGCCTAATGAACTTTACAGTGCCATACTTGAGTTACTTAGCCATATTGATGCTGTTTGGAGCGATGCTAGTGTTGTATGTGATACCGCTTAGATATTTGTTGATGGCTTGGGGTAAGATCTACATTTTCAATATATTTAGCTTTAGTAAACAAAACTAACACGTGTTAAAACTAACATTGAACGATTATTGAACCAGATAATATTATAATACCAGATTTAATTGACTACCTACCTTGTTTTTGGTGGTTATGCCACTCCACTCCACCAAATCGTGGAAATCACTCCACGAGCTTTTAAATATTATCATTACAAGGTCCTCACCTACTTTAGCTATGCTATAAGTAGGTATAGGTCGACCATTAATTGTGTAAAAAAAATATGTTTTGAAACTTATTATTTTAAGCCTAACATAGCATTCCAAATAGGATTGTTTGTTTAAAATAATAACATTAAAAAACTTATTTACTTATTTTTTTAAGTGGTTACATAATTATTGGTATACTTACCTATAATCTCTCTGTATAAGCTATTATTAGCGAGCTATTCCAATAAATGATGAGTTCAATGACCCTTTAAGAAAACCAATATAAAATAATTAATAAGATCGTATACCTACAAAATTAAAAGCTTTATTATTATGTGCAACGCCATTTAAAAATAAATAAAGATGGCTGACTTAGTTTAACGCAAAGTTCTCAGTTTACCTATTAAGTACCTATATTATTAATATTAATTATTATCGTTGGTTACAACAGGTATAAATAAATTCACAAGGAAAATCCTTCGGCCACATACGATACCTAACAATGAAGTACTTGATTTATTATCAAGGGTACCGGATGATGAAACTTTGGTGAGTAGAAAAATATTAAGATTGAAAGAATATATTTTATTGCAATGGCAACACACTGTACATTTTTAATAACGCCACGAGATTTGAACATAATGCCGTGTCAGTTTCAAATTCTCTTGAGGGTAGATTTTCAAAATGTCACTTTTTAACCTACTTCAAATAATGAGGAGGTTTTAATTGGGGATCGAACCTAACTACTTCTACTACTATGCCACCGAGAACGACAATTTCGGTCAAAAACAGTAATAGAAAATTTTATAATAAACTGTTTTGAGTTATTGATTGAAATTTTCAAATGTTAGTTTTTTTGTTATAAAAGTAATTGAGTGTTTTTTTTTTATTTCAATAATATGAATGTATTTTGCTACTTACTTTAAATTCAAAACATCAGTCGCTGCTGATTGCAAAATTAACTAATGCTGATTAGAAAAATATTTATTTTATTATCAGAATTAAGTCGTTTTATGTCAATTGGAACTAAAATTTGAGTTATACCGCGGTAGTGATTTGAAAGATAATTAATTCTATTTCCCACCATTCTGCATACAGGTGACTATAGGCTGATATCATTTCCCATTCAAACTTTGAGGAACCAATGACGATGATAGAAGAAATGATTAGTGTTTTATTTTAAGTAACAACTAATTATAAAGAGGTGTTGATCTAGTTATACAACCAAAAATATATATTTATCATATTATGGAATTCCTGAGGAATGACTATATATAACCTATTTGCAGTTTTAAAACGTATTTTCTGTAGTATAAATAGATTAACGCCACTCTATAATTACTTGTTACTTAAAATAAAAAACTAATGAATAAATCTCTTCTATCATTGGTTTCTCGAAGTTTGTATGGGAAATGATGTAGGCCCAACCACCTTAAGACAAGAGTTTAGAGATGTTCTGGTAACGAATCAGACTGACGGTTTGTATTTATAAATGTCTTTAAAAAATCTTTCAGCTGGACTGTAGAGAGTTGAAGCCACATGCACCGAGCGAGCGACGCGACGCGCGGAAGAAACACAAAGCCTCGTAACATCCCATTAGGATCCGAGAACGGATCAAGCTCTACATAACAAGACTAAGCAATAACAAATTGTAACATTTTTTAGTTAGGCAATTTGTAATCTCGTCTAATTTTGCTAACTCTTGAATTTGTAGATGTCATTGATCCATAGGTACCAATAGATTAATAGAGTTCGCGCACGATAAGTTTGCGCGTTGATGAAAACTTAAAACATATTTTTGGCCATATTTCCGTAAATTAAGTTCTAAGAGGGTTCTTAATTTATCAATTGAATAATGTATTACCCGATAAGATACCATTTATCAATAATACATGGAAATATGACCAAAAAAATTGATTATTTTTCACCTGTCAATAATCAAGCAAATTAGACAAGGTGTAATGTTATAATAGAAATGAGGCGTTTTCTTTAAAAAAAACTAGCCTATTTCTCATAGAACTAATTTTAAAAGTTCGACCGCGCGCACAGCTATCGTGCGTGCACTGTATTGTGATAAATTCTTTTTACAATCCTAATGAATGTGTAGGTACTAAAGTTCAGCCCTATTTGAAACAATGAAAACGCCTTATTGCAAAGAAATAAGCACCCTCATACCTACACATACATTAAGATCGAAGACAGGCTTTACAATCGTTTTAATTTAGAACATAATTTATTGCATTTATTAGGTTAACTTACAAAATGTAGGTTTAAGGTATTTTTTATATACCTAAATTAAAATACCATAACTTGCTGTTATAATTTTTTATATTATTAGACTGTTATAATAAGTCAATTTATTATCTGATTTCATTGTAGATCTGTCAAACAAAATAATATTTAAGTGTGATAAAGTCGGAAGTCCCAATCAATTTAAGTATTATAATATATAGGTACATACAATTTTATTTACTAATTTACTTATAGGTATATATACCAACCTAATAAAATTATAATCACCAATGAATTTTATAAAATAAAAATTTTAAGAGTTAGGTCAAACGGACTATAATAGTTTAAGGCAAGAACTACTTCCAATGTTTTCCAAAATAATAAGATTTTATATTTCTTATTTTTTATATTTAATGTTTTAGTTAGTCAAGTAACTTTCAAATTGGTAGTTTTTATTGCGATGGCAACATTAAAAATATTTATGAAAAAAAACACGTTCCAATTTCAAAGTACTTATGTAATTTATTAATATATTGTATGCAATGACGTTGAATTGCTTCTTACTACAGAGGCACAATCCCTGAACAAGCTTCACAAAAAAGTGTCCATCACTGACAATTACGCGCTATGACATCTACTGAATTTCTATTATTTGAATTTATACTCTATTTACCTGATTGTTATAAAGCCTTATTTGGATTGAACGATTTTTCACCCTATGAAGTTCAATGTTAAATTTGACACTAAGCGACGCGGGCGAACATAGAAGCATTGGAGTAGACTTATATGCACTAAAATATTTAGTGATTTAAATATTTAAACTTTTTTTATAAATTAATCACACTTATACTTTTTAACTTTAATAAATATATATTACAAGAATTAAAATTTAAAAGGATCAAAAAGTTTTAAAATTAAAATGTATTTATTTTTGTATTATGTTACATGATAGATTCACGGTTTAATAGTGAGTACAGGTTCGTGGGCCTGATTCTAGCACGTAGAAAGAGCCTATGACGATATTATTCTAAATTTTTACGTGATATAATTACTTTTATACTCTTAATAAATAGTCGAAAGTCACAAAAATATTAAAATGTTATCATAAATGTAAAATTAACGACGACTATGCAATGTAAACCATTAGAAACAAAAAGTATAATATTATAATGCACAGTGCGTTATTGAGATAAAATAAACTAATATTTAATTCAATGTTTAAAATGTTTTCAATCCACTAGGTAATTAATGCCAAACCTTAATTTATGTAAAGAAAATATGTTTATGTTCGGATAATATTATCCAAAAATATTTAATATGTAATCGACTTCATAGTTTTTCATTCAAACAAAGCGCTGCTGTTCATTTTATCGTGTTAAAAAAATTAAAATAAAATAGAAAAACGCAATGATGATACATAAATTCCTAAAATTATTGTAAATACATGCCTAAATTATGAAAAGCTATCGCTTTCACGCACGTATCTGTTGTTACTATATGGTTAGCTTTTTACCTAACACTGCCATCACGCGCACGGCCTACGGTTGCCATGCAACTAACCACATAGTCTGGTAATTTATTGATTTAGTACCAGACTCGCGGCTTGGAACAGATTTTCGCACGACTGGTTCTCTTTGGTATCCTTACTCTGAGATTGTATGAGATAAAAAGAGTAACATCCTAAAACCAAATTCTAATGAGTAGTAGTTAGGGATTTAAAATGCCATTTTGTAAAAAAAATATTAGCAATATGAATGTAATATTGTTATATATGTGTACAATTTTAGATAAAGTTTAAAATTATTGTAAATTGTTATTAAATAGCATCGATTTCTAAAACATAGCATAAGACTGAGACCAATCTCATCGTTCATGAAACATTAATATTATTATGTATAAGTAGGTAAGTACAATAAATAATAAAATTATGTACACTTACCTATGGCTATACTTTTCTTCTAAGTTAATTTACCTATAATAACATTTCTAGCTATTTTCTAATTCCACTTGTAGAATAAATTATGGTGTTTAGATGTTTTATATAATAGCACAATTCCTTACGTGTAAAAATTTTACTTACCAACTCGCTTTTAAAGCTAAAAAATGTCTTTGGCACTTCAAAAATATTTATTAAGTGTATTCATGGAATATCTTAGTTCCTCACCTTATACTTTAAGTAGTACCTAATTCTGATTTGAAGAGTATTGTTACGCAAAATAAAACTATTGATTTGTTTATTTAAGCTTTGGTGAAGCTAGGTAACGGATACGGTTTTATTTGAAAAAAAAAAAACAACACTAAAACTTAATTTATAAAAAAAATATTATCTATAACACCTAACCAATAATAATCTGTTTAATATTACTATAACTACCATTCCAAAATCTATCAAAAATATTGTACGTCGATTTTTTTCTTGAAAATGTTATGTCCCTAGCACAGAGGAGATGAAAGACGTTAGAGGGGCCTTGTGGGCGGGGCCGGCGTTGCTGCCCTTATGAGCAGACGCTCGTATGTCCGCCGAAACTAGCTTTACCGGCTAACAGTCGCGCTCATGCGGTGACAACGTACGTAGCTCCGCGAAAATAGTGTATAATGCGGTCCTGCGCTATTATAACTTGTCGAAAAAGAAGCCAGGTGTCTAGTGTAGCCCGAGAAGGGATTTCTTTTTACCGGTAAGTCCTAAAACCTTTAAATTCAAGTGATATTTGTAATTATTACAAAAGTATTATGTAATTGTTAGACAAAAACGACACTCTCGCGAAACATATTTGAAATTATACATTGCTTACAATACATAGGTTCCTGGACCTTGTACTCGTAGGCGATCGCGCAATGAACTGCGTCCTTTGCGAGAGTCACGTCAAGGCGAAGCTTGAATTCCGGAAAATCCCCGCGCATCGATAGTGTTGTACCATGTTGTAAACATTGTCGATATTAAGTGTCGTATGCAAATGATTATTATGAGTAATATTTTGTAATTAAAATACCTCTTTGTAGGCGTACTTTTTAGGAACAAGTTGATGTTGTCCTAAGAAATGATCAATAAATCAAAAGTACCTACAACCGACGTGCATGTAGTATGAAGGATTTCATGATAGTGGAAGAAGCGAAAGGCGTGTGTCAGGATAGTATCAAATGTGTGTGTGTGTGTGTCTCTTTCTGTTTGTCTGTCTGTGAAACAGCGTCAAAAGAAAAAAGTTGTTGTCCTCTTTGTTACGCGAAATAAATACGAAGCATCTACTGTGGTCTGTCACCATGTTATTTGTGATTATCAATTAAGTTGTCGAGTGTGGGTTTTCGTCTTTCTTCTAAAATTTTGTTTGATTGTTCCGTTTATAATGAAATTAAAATTTTAATTTTACATAAACATACATTCACGCCTTTTTTCCCGAAGGGGTAGGCAGAGGTGTACCCAGGACTCAGTCCCATAGTAGAGACACCCACATTCCGCCAGTATGTTATTGGTCCCATGTAATAGGGTTTATTATGGTGTAATAGGTTTATTTTTAGGTTTCAAAAAATACGTTGTCTTGTCCAAAAGTTGCTATTCAACGTGGCAATGTTTCCACCATCCTGGGTACGCTGCTAATAGCAGCGTACTAGTGATCTGACGTTGTAATCAATGTGTTGTGTTCAATATTAAATAAGTATAAATGAGGATATGCGAGAAAAAGGAGTGAGTGCAGAGATGACGGATGATAGACTGTATTAACGGAAGAAGATGCTGTGCTGTGCGTCCCCACCTAGCAGACTAACCCACAGGTTAAGGGAAATGATAACTTAATAAATACGCTTGTATTTTTAGCTTGTGTCATTTATTTACTTACTATAGTTTTAACCCATGTCTTTCTATGCATGAACGACGTATTTCGCGGTAACTCACAGACCAAAAAAACATAGAATTAATTAAATTATAATATGTCACAAAATAATAATAATAATATGGGACAACTTCCACGCACGGTCATCTGGTTCCAAACTAGGCTATAAGTATGTACTATGGTAACCAGATGACTAATATTCATACCTACTTATATATGCTTATAACACCCAGACACAGAAATTATATATGTAGTAACAACATTACATTGTAAGACATGATAAGGACATTGTATATTAGTTAATTAATTAATAAGTTTAATTGGCTATGAAGCCGTATTAGTTAATAACAAATAAGTAAATATAGCTAAAAGTTAAAGTAATAATATTACAGTAATTTTATCGATATCGATAATCCACCTTTAGGTGACCGTAATGTACCCACCAAAAACATACATGTAAAAAAGGAGAGCCAAGTTCAATACAAAAATTATGCTTGGCTATGGGCTTCCCCGCAAAAAGAATGGAGATCTAAATGAGTGCCAAGTTCTATGCAATATCCAAATATGTATTTATAAGAACAAAATAACATTATGAACAAGTATTAAACTCTATTTCTTTGCTTTATTGGATACCTATAACAACTGCTGTTATTTAAAAAAAATATGAGAATTTAAAGTAGGTGAGATTTGACTTGGCCAGTTTTTATCAGAATTAAAAATATATATCTATGTTGAATAACTTTATAAAATGACTGATGTAATGAAAACTGGCCAACCTACATCGAACCTACTTTAAGATCTCACATTTTTTAAAAATAACAGCAATTGTTATAGGTATCCAATAAAGCAAAGAATTAGAGTTTGATACTTTTTCATAATGTTATTTATGTTCCTATAAATACATATTTGGATTTTGCATAGAACTTGGCACTCATTTAGATCTCCATTCTTTTTGCGGCGAAGCCGATTATATGGGGACACCACTTATTTTTGGACTTTACTTTATTTTTATATTTCTGTTATATAGCAAATATAATAATGTAATACTTATATTGGAATAGTTTCAAATATCTGCTTGTAACGTTATAACGGTTCCAACGCTACAATTAAAAAAAAAATTGTATTGGGTCCCCCCAAAATCACTCCAAATTTCACCCTTCTAGGTCATCTGGAAATAGGTTAGATTTAGGTACTATATGTCAGTCAGTGCTAAAATTTTCGACTTTTTGACCTTTATATCTCTATAACTGTTTGAGCTAGCTTCATGAAAATTGAGCTTCTAGATGTCCTTATGAATATAATTAGACACATGTAGTTTTATGTGTTTACGTTAAAGAAGTTTTCAGTTATAGAAGGGTCAAAAGTGGCACCAAGTGGTTCGTGTTAATATTACACTCGGCGCTGGCTAGCCAGTTGGTTGAACTTGGCTTGACACGCTGCCGTGTGTCTAGATGAGCTTTTGCGCGTGTGTGAGTGCATGTCAAACGCAGTGTTTGCGCTAGATGATAATCAATAGCAAACTCGCGATCGATGTGTGTATGGTTAATTTGTGTGCGTAATGCGTGCGCGTATTGGTCTCTTGCTTGTAGTGGAGTTGAGGAGTGGGAGACAAGCGGTGACAAGCGTTCTGATACAAATCAGGAACTATTTCCAATCTAACCTCTTTCATCCTCATCTGTGGTCCCTAGTCCCTAAGTCAAATCTCAGAAATTTTGTACGCCCTATTCAGACCTAAGCGTTATTCGCTACTGTCGCTACCGCTTTGGGTAGCGGGAAATACCGCGCGGGTTTCGCGGGGTTTCAAATGGTATAATTTTTTTTTCCTATGCGGTTGGCCTCAGATGGTCTCTACAGCTTTACCGGGCAGTGGTGGTATAATAGGTCGCGTCACGGTTTAATAGCGCTCGGCAAAAGTGGAGGGGTGCTTAGCGCAAGTATACAGTCGCGCATATAATTATTAAGTGAGTTTCTTTAGTAAATGCCTAATTTGTCAAGTAGTATTAAAAAAGGTGCATAAGCTGTTCGGGCATGCGCAAATTAAATAAATTGAACTTATGTTTTAAATTTTAATCAAAAAGACACGTCATATAAGTGGTTCTTTATTCCGAGAGAGTAATAGACTCAGAATAACACGTCATTTCGTGAGATGTGAAATTACAATAAAATTTGGGAGTCTTCATCTTCATGTAATCTGTCTTCATTATTCGAGAATCCGAGCTGTCATCGCTCACACACCAATACGAAATATGCGCGCGACTGTACGCAGGGGACTTGAGACGCGTGAACGGGGTAAGACCGTAAGTCGGGATGAAGACAACTGGTCGACATTCTTGTTACCAAACAGATATAAAAATCGATTTCTGCGCATTCAAGGTGACGCGACCTGATGCAGTTCCGCGGCTAGAGCGAAATTGGAGTACCGCTACCCAGAGCGGTAGCGAATAACACTTAGGGCTGAATAGACCTTTATTATGTATGTAGAATGTATACACATTAGTTTTTATTATTATAATATTCTATATACGGTCTTCTAGTATATTAATACCTGTTACTGCAAAAAAATACTTACCTATTGCAGAACGTAAATTCTTTTTTCAAACACAAAATAAAAAGTCCCTATATTATTGAAATTTTGTATATTTAAGTTTGAATATTTAGTATATTTAGGTACCTATATCAAATCTAGTCGATATGATTCTCTCAGGCTCTTTCTTTTAGGAAAATTAAATGCACAGCTGACATGAAATTATAATAATAATAATGGAACTTCTTATAATATGTAATTAGATAGGTTTTTATTAAATTAACACAAATGCGTCCATTTTACGATAGGTTAGGTTTCAGTGCCGTCATTCATGAGTGATACCACAGTACGGTAAGAATAGTAAATCATCTTCATAGAAATTTGACGCTACCCGTTTGAACGCCGTGTATGCACGGACTGCCGCGCACACATTAGCATAATCTGTGGGGGACTCGGGTGGCGGCAGTGAGGGTCGTGCCGTGAGTATGATCGCGCATAGTAATGGACGACTAATTTCATTGTTGAGTGACATCAACCACCAGATTAGACGATAGGTTAACCAGCAAAACTGACAGCATACCCTATCGTAAAATGAATGCCTCAGAGATAGCACAACGTATGGTCATATTTAATTTTTGACTGACACATTATGAATGGTGCGTGCAGTAGTAGTTGTAGGTACTTACTTACTTTTAAAAATAATTATTTATCTTTAAATTGATACCTATTTACTTTATATATTATTACGTAATTATTATATCCGATCCAAGAACAAAAATAATATTATTTTTGTGATGCACAAAATAATTATTTAAAAATGTTAACGCTTTCATATTTTAAAAGAATAAAATATTAAATATTTAAAATGTAAAACGCTTTTTAATCATTGCTTTGTGTATTTTAGAGGTTTAACTAATTATTACTTACACAATACCACACCCCGGACACTCGATTCAATTCCCATACAAAAGCTACTGACTTCACTACCTACTACAGACCTCCGACACAGGGACTGCACACATGGAGTTTTGTACACGCGCAAGAGTTTGCGTGAGGTGCGTTCCGAGCTCCTTCGGCTCTCATCGGATCTCAATCTCGCTTGCGGAGTAAGGAAGGCCCGGTTGGTGGGCGGATGACAGTGTCTATTTTATAGATACGTAATTATCTGTTCTGTGACAATACTAAATCAGGGTCCCTAAGCTTTAATAAGTGTGGTGTAGTAAGAGTAAGGAAGTAAAAATTACAACGCCGTTATTAGGAGCCCTGCTTCAGTGTAGTGTAATATCCGTTTAAAAGAAGGTTAGGGTATTATACCCTTCGATAATACAAAATATAATTAGATAACAGTAATAGACCTCGATAGCCCTAAATCCATGCAATAACCGACACTTACTAGCTACCTACATTAGAATTAGAACTGGTAGACGATGGAGCTGTAATTTTCTCGAATGTAGACCACGGACCGGCAAGCGTAGCGTAGGACGTTCACCCAACACAAGGTGGACAATCTGATAAAAACAGCATGACCACGCGGGATGCAGGCCGCTTACTGGACTGGACTGGATGGAAATCTATAGGGAAGGCCTACGTTCAGCAGTGGACGTCCTATGGCTGAGATGATGGTGATGATGATGATGATGATGAACCAACACTTTCCCCATTCCACTATGGCTTAGCACGGTCATTTCAGATTTGTCGAAAGAATGACAAAAAAGTGATTTTTCAATTGCCTTGTATAATTTTATTTATTTAAAATTTATTTTATTCATTTAAATAAAAGCTTCTTAAAATATTTCTTCATTTTTTTTGTTCCAAAAACCCCAAAATGTCCCCAAAACATCGAAGCAAACGGGCCCAAACTCGACTATCTTAGCACTTTTCGTAAGTTAGTTCCGATGGCAATCTTTCGACTTCATCATCACACCCTCGTCAGCATGAATTATTAATCCCCAAAACAACAATGAATCAAACGAGCTCAAACTTGATTATTTTAGCACTCTTCGGATGGGGCATTTAAATAACGCTACAGCAGACTTACCCCCTTTTCTCCTGTAATATCTGCCCAATAAAAAATCGCCATCTACAAAAAATTCCACCTCCTCTCCCCTCTTTTGGATTTTTTTCGTAACATCTTGTGTAGAACGAAGTCAGTGTACCTCTCAAATGATATGCTTAAATAATATAAAGAATAATGCATAAAAGTATGGCAATTACAAATTACGTGTGGTGTCATATCAATTAAATAAAAATTAGCAAAATGTCACTGTTGTGTCACTCACAAGGAATTTTGTGTAGAAATTCCTTGGTCACTCAATAAACCCATGACGTAATTTATAATGCTGCCAGAATATTAGTGGATTCTGCTAATTTAGCAGAATAATTGACTTGCATGTTGAATATTGAAGATAATGCAATATTAAGTTGATTTATTTAATCATTTAGAAATTTTAAAAAATAATAATTCACAAACTACACTGTTGAATGAACAAACAAATATTAATATTTAGATCTTAATCTTTAGATAGATATATATCTAAGCAATGGAGGAGTAATTACTCCTCCATTGCTTAGATCTATGGTGGGTAGGCGTGACGTCACCAACAACAACGTATAAAAGAAGGGCGTATGGCGTGATTTACTCACTTGACTGCCCGGTAAAGCTGTAGAGGCCATCTGAGGTCAACAGCAAAGGTCATTTAAAAAAAAAAAAAAAGTGATTTACTCACTCTGGGTTCAGCGTTCAGCGAGGTAAAATCTCGAGGAGCGGCGTCGTACTAACATTTGTCGCCCTTACAGCGGAGTCAGAGTCTATTTCCTGATGATGCGTCGTGTAGACGCGAAACATGTGTCGATATATAAATGGTGTCACTAACAACAATAATACTTAATAGCATTTCCTCTTTGCATGCAATTTTGCGGGCGGGAGGGCGGTGCACTGTGCATGTTGTTTTTGACACTAAAAATCGGAACTGAAAACTAAATATTCTTGTTCTAGGAGTTTGCAATGGAGTTCCGAAAAGTAACGCCAAATTCAATCAATTATTTTCAGTTATATTTTAAAATATTTAGTTCTCTAATAATAGCAGAATTGTTAATAAATAAACAGTGAACAGCAGGGCTATTGGCGTTCTTCATATTCACCAGTCGCTATCAGGCTTGAGTTAGTAACCGAGCTTAGGTTACTAACCGAATTTTGAAAGATTCGGTATTGTGGATCTTATTCGGTGTCCAATAATTTAAAGTGATTATCTGCGCTGCTAAGTGCTTATCGTAGCGGCTTTTCACATCACTAATTTGCACGGAATATTATACGTCCATGTTTAGGTACACTTTTTTCGTTGCAATATAGTGAAATCAAGTGACCGATTTTTTTGTCGGGTTATTTTACATATTTGACATTTGTATGTTTACATCAACAAAGTTTTTTCAATTAATTTTATATATTCTTCAAAATTAGAATATTTAGTGAACAAAAAAGTAGTAGAAGTACTTAGTGTCCAGTGCCAGATCCTATTCTTGCTTTATCGCCACCTAAAATGGCTGTGGAATAGTTGGAAGACAGTGTGTTATGAATGTCTTCAACGATAGGGTCGGTGGCCTCCATGGCAGAAGACGATGAGAAAGAGGCAACCTTAACTCATATGGGTTATGTGAACAAGCCATATTGTCATAGTTTCGGGTCACCAAGGCCTCCATATTGTTATTATTGTAACTCATGTTTTCGGTTTTTAGTATCATTTTGTTAATTTTATGTATTGTGGTATCAATAAAAGTGTTATCTATCTATTAAATTCACCTACAAATTTCCAATGTTTGCATTGCAGTCATTATCATCATCACAGCCATAGGACGTCCACTGCTGAAAATAAGCCTCTCCCATAGATTTCCATCTAGTCCGGTTGTAAGCGGCCTTATTATCATAATAATGATAATAAGTTCATGTACTTAGCTCTTTACTATCTACTACCTATTCGTGAATAAATACTTAATAAGTACTTACCTAAATATTTTCTACTTCTACTAACGTAAGTCATGTCTTCCAAATAGCACAATAAATAAGTTATCAAGCGGTCAACATCTTCAAAAATCCTCTCCTTTAATATAGCACACCAAAATTGGCGAGTTTAACAATTTCCTTCGCGAGTGACTTTTAATAATCCATAATAAACACTGGTCTCGAGCAGTGTCTATCCTAAACCTTCAGTGATAATCACAAGTGACGTCACGGTGAACAATTAAGACTTCCCCAATGCCAGTTTTAAAAGTATCGATACGTAAACAGCTGGAAAATTATGTTTAAGTGACTATTAAACACGCCTAGTGATTTTGACGTCATCTCAATTGCTAACTGGAGAGCTCCAATACGAAACCAGCTGTTTGACATTTGTAGTTAGTAACTAGAACTGTCAAATCGAGTTAATAGTCAATAAAGTGATCGTCACCGAGTTCCACAATAGCCCCGCTGTTCTAATGACAGTTAATATAGGTAATTATTACCATTGTGTGTTAGAGCAGTGTACGTACTACTCAGTGATAAAATAATATAATAAATAAAGAAGTGATAGTGTACGTATTATTAAGTTGCTATATATAGTAAATCTGAGAATCAAGGACTTTCATTCGGAGTAGTGACCAATGGTAACAGTTTCTTTACTGTCCCTTGCCAATCCAGTCAGTTCAAGTATACCTACTGGCTGCTGCTGCCGTGCGTATGTACCCTCATATTTATTATGCTTATAATAGTTTGACAAATTACAAACACATTAATAGTAATAAGTTTGCTGTTTTAGTTTTGACACAGTCAGAGCTATGATTGAAAGTTAACCATCGTGTAATTTTTAATGAAATGATTAACGTCAATCAAGGAAAAAAACTAGCGCCCATCACTGAGCTTCACTCATGATTGATGGCTTTTGATTAACGCTTGACACCTATTTATCGTGTAATTGACGCCTAAGAATGTCGTTTAACAGTAAACAGTAAACTTTAGTAGAAATTATAATTATAGACTGGTCACATTATTCCATCATGAATGATGGCGGTCGACAGTCGTCAATCGGCCATATTGAATTTCATTTGTCATTGTGTTGTCAGCGCGCCGTGCGTATAGATTTGCTGCCGAAGTGCCAATTTACATCAAAACTTCTCAAAAAACAATTACCATTATGTCTTCCAAATTTAACGAGTACAAGGACACCTTAGAGCGGAACTTAGCGGATAAAGGCAAACCATGGACGAGATTCTTTGAGATAGCAGAACAGAAAACCGGCGTGAACAGAGTGTACATTTTCGTCGGTAAGATATGCTTTTTTTGTGCAGTTTATTTATAACCATAGCGAGATTTGACGTTCGTTTTGGTTGTGCAGGTCTCGTGGCGTTCACCGGTTTATATTTAGTGTTCGGCTTCGGAGCTGAACTTATATGCAATGTGATCGGGTTCGTGTATCCTGCATATATGTCAATGAAGGCTCTGGAGTCGCCTCAGAGGGAAGATGACACTAAATGGCTGACATACTGGGTGGTGTTCGCCTGCTTCTCAATCGTGGAGTACTTTTCCGACTTTATTGTTGGATGGTTCCCGCTTTATTGGCTGATGAAGGTTAGTCACCTTTTGATAGTTTTTCCCATTGATTTAAAGAAAAGGGGAGATAGGGTACGTTCTCCCAGCGTTTACTCAACAACTGGCATGTGCAATTGCTCAGTGTAAAGTTTGCACAGTCAATATAATGAACAACAAAGATAGAAAGATGTACCTAAGACAGAAGTGCATCTGAGACAACAATATTATTTGCTAGTACGACCCCACTTTACTGACGTATGTGGACCTAATGGGACCTAGTTTGAGTTTGCCATTTTCGAGAAGACAGTACCTCATCTCCCTTTTTCTTTAAATCAATGGTTTTTCCATCTTCAGCAATGGGATGAGTTTCAGTTTGAGAAAAAGAGATAGATAGTTTTATGAACAGACAAAAGATCTTCGCTTGTTGAGGTTTAAAATTTCCCATTGTCTCTCTGACAGTGGAACAACTGCTTTGAGCAAGGTCATTTCAAATGAATAATGAGAAACACTTATTACTGCTTAAGTATGACTAATAATGCTTGTTTAGCATGAATATGTCATATTATGCAGTGATAATTTCATTAGTCTACACTAACTGTGCCCTGATTTAATCTATTGCATCACTTACAATAAAAGTTTCAGCTCTATTATTTCAGTAGTTAAGGGGTTTAGAAGTAGCAAACATCTGTACATGCAATCTTTTGTACTTTGAGTACAATCACAGAATACTAAAGGGACAGAAGGGACACTCCTCAAAAACATTTAAATAAATAGCGACTGTAGCTCCGACGCAATAAAGTGCAATTCAGGTCACACAGCGCCTAACAAATTATCGTTATATTAACATAAAAACTGCCTCTCTTTCTATCGCGTATCTTCTCTATCTGTTCTCTCTGTCTAGCCCGTAGAAATTGTACCGTCAAGACGGATGTCCCGGCTACTTGTAGCTTCAGCGGAGTGTCCCAGGCTTGGTACAATACTATACTAAGCTCTGTAACTTTGTTCCCACGGTACAATGTTTTTTTGTTCCTAATAACAGACACTAGCCCAAATTCAACTATCATAATATCATTTGCCATCATGGAGTTCCAGTCGCTACATCATGACTCCATCATCAGATCAGCTCATGGTACCTTAATATTGCTTTGTCACCGGACTTATATAAGTATGCAAAATGTCAGCAAAATCAGTTGAGGCTAACTGCTTTAAAATTCATACATATATACATAAAAACATTGCAAGTTCAATAAAAGCTTGTAATTAAGCTGTATTTGTTGTGTACCTAGTGTCTCTGTTAGTCAGTCACTATCAGTGATCAGTTAGTTATTAAGGGGTTGAAGCAGCTTAAGGCGCCTAATATAACATACATTCACGCCTTTTTCCCGAAGGGGTAGGCAGAGGTGTACCCAGGACTCAGTCCCATAGTAGATACACCCACATTTCGCCAGTATGTTATTGGTCCCATGTAATAGGAGGCGTGCCTATTGCACACAGTTCCAGACTCCTGGCAGTTATTGAGATAATTCCTAATGGAAAAATCCAATATTTAACACTTTGCCTGACCTAGGGATCGAACCTCTTGATTGGCAGTTGAGCATGCGCCCTCTTCGCCACCGAGGCTTAAGGCGCCTATGGGTACATAATATCACAAGGGGTAGGCGGAGGTGTCTCATAGTAGGCCGTATGGATGGAAAAGTAATACTCAGCCATGACATGACACAAAGCTACACAAAGTTTATATAGTTCAGTGAATTGGTTAGGGTAAAACACTCAATAGTCAGCGAAGCACCAGAACGCAGGCTTTGCAGAGATTATCATCACCATATATTTTATAAAATCCTAAATGAATCACTGACTGACATGCAACACAGAGCCCAAACCACTGATTCTAGAAACTTGAAACTTGGAATGTAGGATGTTTTCCTTGTCAGGACGTGTGCTAAGAAAAGATTTTTGAAAACTCACATTCTAAGGGGTCCAAAAAGGGTGTCAAAGTTTTGGCATAAAACTCCTATATTTCGTAATTGCGAGCGGGCAAAGCCACTGTTCATACATTATTTTCAATAGAAAATAATATTGAAATTCATTAACATTATACATATAATGTTTTACTACTAAAAGGTAATAAGATATCACTTTCAAAAGAAAGAATTGCGAAATTTGAGAAAAAAATATTGACTCCCCATATGAAATGAATTAGCTGATCGGAAAGTTTGTATGGGAAGTCAAAATATTTTTTTCGCGGATTTCGCAATACTTTCTTTGAAAGTTATTCAGTTTAACGGGCAGACACACCCCCTTAAGTATTACAACACATTTTTGCAACATGTGTATACACTAATGCAGCTCAACAAAGTTTTTTATTCTCCTCAAAAGGCTGACTACCGAGTGCTTTACCCTATTCTACATATTATCAGCATTTAATAACAACAATGTCACTGGCAGAGTGCCCAGACTGATATCAATAGTAAATACTACATTATGCATTCCTAAACCTTGACCACAATAATTACTAAAATGTTGTATGATTAGGCACTTTGGTAATTACTTAGTCAAATAATAAGCAGCAAATTCAGTGGTTCTTAACCTTTGGTCCATGGACCACTGGAAGCACCCAAAGTGGTCCACAAAGCCCTCAAGTTTTTTTTTTTTTTCAGAAGTCTATTTGGTTTATTAAATTAATTAATTAATTTGAATTACATAGTACTTGGAATAAACAAATAGTAGCATTGTAATACAATCGTCATATTATGTAACATTTACCTCTGATTAACTATATCTACACCGCTTCTCTTTCCTGTTCATTTTGCGTCTTGCCTAAGCACTAATGGGTCAACATCTTTGGAGCAGTGCTAGACGCAAGAAGAACTAAGAGTTTTGACAGATATCAGGATATTTGACTGCCTGGGTGGCGTAGTGGTTCGCAGGCTCTACTGCCAATCATGATGTCCCGGGATCGACCAGGTCAGGCAAAGTGTTATTGGATTTTTCCACTACGCTACAGCAAACATTCTCTCATGCCTCTTTTCTCCCCTAATATCCCCCCAATCAAAAATCGCGAACGATAAGAAAAATTAAATTAATCAAGGAACCTGTGTCACAATTTTCGTCAAAATCGGTTGGAAAATGCGACTTAATAGGCGAGAACTGACAGAAGGACCAGAGCATTTTTGGCCAATCTCGAAACAGACGCTTTTCTCGCTCGGTTAATTATTTGAAAAACCTCATCTTCCGCTTCGACTGTCTCGGTGACGTAGTAGGTGAAAGTCGACTGCCGATCATGAGATCCCGGGTTCGATCGAGTTATTGGATTTTTCCTTAAAGAATTATCTCTATGACAGTCTGGAGTCTGGAACTGGTAGATAGCAATATGCTCAATGCTCGCCCTCTATTAAATGTGGGACCAATAACATACTGGCGAAATGTGGGTGTACCTACTATGGGACTGAGTCCTGGGTACACCTCTGCCTAACCCTGCGGGAAAAGGCGTGATTGTATGTGTTATTTTGTAGTTTCAAAAGTAACAGTTCAATGTCACTGCAGGACCAATATGAATCCACTTAAATAAATTGATAATAATTTTTTCTATTGCTTGCTTTAACTGTGTGTGTAGGCAATCTTTATTATCTTCAACTTCAAGTGGGTTGGGTTAAGGATAGTCTGGTATCTGGTTTTTACTATTAGCCGGAAGACGTCCACTGCTGAACATAGGCCTCCCCCGTAGAACCAGAAACTATTCATATAGGGGGATTTTGCCGTAATCACCACGCTTGGCAGGCAGCTTGGTCATTGCAGTAGTTGGAATACTTGGTACTGGAGAATGCTGCTGCCCACTCTCCGAATATGTCCCTCAGTCGGGTTTCACGGCTATAAATTTATAGAATGGGTTAATTATATTCGGAGGAGACACGGGAATACAAAACATCGATTTGGTAAATTTTCCATAGGATTGTGTCAAACTGCTAAGAGGTCCAGTATCCTGATAAGTAGTTTGTTTAATTATCTCGTCAATATAGAAATTATAAGCTCATTCCATTTTGTTTATTCTATAGAAGGTCCAGTTTGATTAAAATGTTGAGCACCAAAAGGCCCAGTTTACTTTTGGGCTGACGTCACTCAATACAATTTGAATGCTGTTTACCTCTTATCATGCTTATCATGACATTGTTATCTGAGTGACTATATATAATGGCTTTAGCGTAATGTGCATTCTGCTATTTTTGATAACATTTTTCCTCTATAGTTGAGGATTACCTAGAATATGTTTATAGCTGCAAAATTTAATCACAATTTCTAGTATACAAGTGTTTTCTTGTTAAAATTGATATTGAATCATGAATATGAACTTTCAATCCCTGATATTGTAAAATGATGGCGGTAGTCTGTGGATTAAATAAAACAGATTAGTAAAGTTTAGGTATTGTAAAACATACATTCACGCCTTTTTCCCGAAGGGGTAGGCAGAGGTGTACCCAGGAATCAGTCCCATAGTAGATACACCCACATTTCGCCAGTATGTTATTGGTCCCATGTAATAGGGGGCGAGCCTATTGCCATCTACTGGGCACAGTTCCAGACTCCAGGCAGTTATTGAGATAATTCCTAATGGAAAAATCCAATATTTAACACTGCCCGACCTGGGGATCGCCTCTTGAATGGCAGTCTAGCATGCGCCCTCTACGCCACCGAGGCAGTTAGGTATTGTAAAATATATTAATTACTAGCTGTGGCCCGCAGTTTCACTCGCGTAGTCATCGTTCCCGTGGAAATATCGGGATATAATACCATATGTATTATTCCCGGGTTCGATCCCCAGGTCAGGCATAGTGTTAAATATTGGATTTTTCCATTAGGAATTATCTCAATAACTGCCTGGAGTCTGGAACTGTGCCCGGTAGATGGCAATAGGCTCGCCCCCTATTACATGGGACCAATAACATACTGGCGAAATGTAGGTGTATCTACTATGGGACTGAGTCCTGGGTACACCTCTGCCTACCCCTTCGGGAAAAAGGCGTGAATGTATGTTATGTTATGTTATGTATTATTCCAGTAAACTATCTACATACCGAGTTTTAGCCACAATAATTATAGTTATTATTACTGTGTTTTTGGCGTGAAAGTGTAACATACATACACATCGATAGAAGCTTTCAACTTTATAATTATTAGGTACATTATGTATTATTTTTGACAGCCTGGTTGGCACAGATGGTAGTGACTCTGCTTTCTGTGCCGTAGGCCCTGGGGTCGATCCCCGGCCAGGTCAAACATTTGTGTGCATGAACATGTCTGTTTGATCTGTGTCTGGGTGTTATAAGCTTATATGAACATGTCTGTTTGATCTGTGTCTGGGTGTTATAAGCATATATAAGTATGTATATCAGTCATCTGGTTACCATAGTACAGGCTTCTAGCCTAGTTTGGGACCAGATGACCGTATGTGGAAGTTGTCCCATATTACTATTATGTCCAACGTGCAGAGGCCCCTTTGAGCTTTTAATCTAAAGGTAATGTATAGCACCTATCGGGGTCCATCTCTGAAACCATCTACATATATTATTATTATGGCATTGAAATTGAATATTATTATTATTATAATTATTATTTAACTACTATGACATAAATTGAGGTTGTGTTCTTATTTTTTTTTTTTTTTATGATAGTATGTAACAAGACGAGCAAATCAGGTGCCTAATGGTAAGCATCATGATTGCCCATAACAGACACAGTGCCACCCAGTGTTTTAAAATTCAAAATTCTGCGTGGCACTGCACTGCGCCTGTCACCCTGAGATATTAGTTGTTGAATCTCATCATGCCCAGTAATTTCGCTAGTAACATTGCCCTTCATACCAGAACACAGTAATGTTAGCACATTACTGTTTGGCGGATGAATAACTGGCAAAGGTGTGGTACTTCCCCAGGCGGCCCCCTGCAAAAGAGGCCTACCACTACAAAAGTGGTTGTGTGACTACTTAGTTACTTGACTACTAGTTATGTGTATTGGAAGTTGTTTTGAATGTTTTAATTAATTATGACATATTATTGTTTTTTTTTTGTTTTGTATTGCAGACTACACTTATGAGTTAGAATGTCTTCTTTTTTGTCCTCGCCTTGTCCCGTTCAAACGGGGTCGGCTTTCCTTATCTTGAGACGCCAGGCTGTTCTTTCTTGTGTGTCTTCTTGTTGTACGTTTAAGGCTTTCATATCTTTTTGGATACTCGTCAACCACGTGGTTACGGGTCTTCCTCGTCCTCTTTTTATTGTTGCTATGGAAAGGCTTTTTTTCACAACGTGATCGTCGGGTCTGCGCATAACGTGACCGTACCATCTCAGTCTGGATTCTGTTAGTTTATCGGTGATGGGTGCGACCTTGAAGCTGCCTCTGATGTAACTGTTGCGAACCTTATCCTTAAGTGTGACACCACCAGCCCACCGCAACATACGCATTTCGGCGGTGTGTAGCCTCTGTTCATTACACTTTTTGGACGCCCATGTTTCGCTGCCATACAACAAAGCGGGTCTTACTGCTGCTTTATATACCTTGCCTTTGGTCTTTATGGGCAGTTTAGCATCACATAGAACTCCTGTAAGCTATCGCCACTTGCACCAGCCGGCTTGTACCCGGTGCGTTATATCCGCATCGATACTCCCGTTTTCCGAAAGCATAGATACAAGATATTTAAAAGACTTTACCCTCGGGAGGTTTATATTGTCAATGGTAAGACTCCTGTTATCTGTGACATTAGTAGTGGAGTCGAAATCGCAGATCATATACTCCGTCTTGGTTCTACTTATACGCAGCCCATTATCTTCAAGCGCATCCTTCCACCTATCCAAACTCTTCTGCAATTCCTGTCTACTGTTAGATATCAAAACCACATCGTCGGCATATAATATATTCCACGGGGTGGGGGCTTGAATTTTAGCTGTAAGGTGGTTTATTACGATATTGAACAACAAAGGGCTCAGAGCACTACCTTGGCGAACACCCACGTCGATGTTAAAACATTTAGATGTTCCCGCCGGACATTTTACTTGTGTGGTTACGCCAGCATACATGTCCGCTACAAGTTGTATGTAATACTCCGGTACGTTGTGTGCCCTCATGGCTTGCCATATAATGGACCTAGGTAGTCGGTCAAACGCCTTTTCTAGGTCAATGAAAACCAGCCATAATTTGTGTTTGTTCTCACGTGCTTTTTCTATTACTGTTCTGACAGCATGAATAGCATCTGTTGTACTTTTTCCGGGTGTAAATCCATATTGATTTTCCGTGAGTGTCACAAGTTGTTGAAGACGTCTATTCATAACTCTCTCCCAGATCTTAAGCGTGTGCGATGTAAGCTTGATGCCTCTATAATTCCCACACTCTCGAACATCCCCTTTATTTTTGTAAAAAGGTACCAGGGTACTGTTCCTCCACGAATGTGGCATTGTTTTACTCTTTAGGATGTTATTAAATAATTTTGTGAGCCACACTAAACCTTCAGCTTTCAAATGCTTCCATAATTCAGCGGGTATTTCGTCAGGACCAGTCGCTTTGTTCCTCTTCATTTTAGACAAAGCTAAACTGACTTCTTCCACAGTTATTTCGTTTACAGGGCCGTAAACTTTATTTTCCTCTACTTCGGTCTTACGTGGGAATTCTTCATTCAACAGTTTGCTGTAATATTCGTGCCAACGCCTGCATATATCGACATCTGAAGTTAGTAGGTTCCCTTCGGTATCTCGGACAAATTTGGTGGTTTTGAAATCTTTTGTGTTATTATTTCTGGTCTTTGCAATTTTATATATTTCAACGTCGTTTGCTTTTTCAAGCCTTTCGTAGAGGGCTAGTTCTGCGTGATCTTTTTCTATAGCAACCATCTGTTTTGCTAACTTTTTGGCTTTTCGATATGTCTCTTTAGTTTTCTCCGAGCCTATAGCCTGCCAGGCCTTGAATGCTTGAATTATGAGTTAGAATGTATTAGACATATTTAATATTTTATATCACCATTTTGTACGACATTCTTGCAATTAATTATTCTGATTCTGATATAGGTAGGTGTTTTTTTGATTTTAAGGTACAATTTCCGTACAAAAAGGAGTCACAAATATGTGGAAAGAGACAATAATTTTCCACTGAATTGCTTGTGGTTGGCTTATAATTATAATCTGACATTTATTTGCGGCAAAACCTATTTGGTTGAAGAATACAGTATAGAATCTTTCATATTAAAAAAAAACCTGCAAACAATTTTATTACAATTTATATAAATAAGAAAAACCTTACGCTATTTTAACCAATTAAGTTTGGTCGCAAAGATCAAGAGCCAGCCACAAACAATCGAATGGAAAATTATAATCTCCTACACATTTGTGTAATTCCACTTGGTATAGAAAAGCAACCCCTTTCAATTAAATAAATTAAAATACGTAATTATTAATATAATGTATTGAAATCCTTGAACGCCACGCGGGTCACCTTGTACTTGAATTTCAGAACTTTATGTGCCCTACGGCAGTAAAAGGGTCAAAACGCTATGACGGCGCTTTTGGTTTAATGAAAACCAAACCAGCTAGCTATAATTATGGATAATATAAAATTTTGGTAACTTTTCTTAAAACTTCAGCTTCATGAGTAATTGGTCTTAAATAATAATAATAATTATCAATTAATATTATAAAAAGGTACCTGATATTTGAAATGATAATGGATTTGAGAATTTCTATGTACCTAATTGGATTTTTTTTATGGTAGTGACGAGACGAGCAATACAGGTGCCTGATAGTAAGCATCATGATTGCCCATATATGACACAGTGCCACCACCCAGTGTTCTAAAATTCAAAATTCTGCGCGGCACTGCACTGCGTCTCAACAACTAATATCTCAAGGTGACCCTGAGATATTAGTTGTTGAAACTCGTCATGCCCAGTAATTACGCTGGAAACATTACCCTTCAGTCCGGAACACAGTAATGTTTGCACATTACTGCTTGGCGAATGAATAACTGGCAAAGGTGTGGTACTTCCCCAGGCGGCCCCCTGCAAAAGAGGCCTACCACTACAAGTCCGTCACATCACACAACACTCGCCTTTCATCCTTGCAAAAGCACTAGCTATCGCAACACAGGGAATCCTGCCGGTATAACTAATAACACAAAATGTTTCACAATTCGTGCTTTCACTTATAATATTATGCTACAATAACTGATTATTAAAAATTTATTATTATTTAACCTTATTGTTAAAAATAAAAACAACTTATTAATAACAACTCACGTTAAACATAGCTCAAGGATAATTGTATATAATTAACGAAACAATTAATCTCCATTGTTAACAATACAATACACTTTGTTAACGATCAAAATATTATAATTATTGTTAAACATTGTGATACATTTTTCAAATAGTTGTAATTTATACTATTTTATACCCTGAATGGACATAATGGCTTTCCCCAATTACACTGACTCGTTTCAAACAATTATGGGACGTGTCATCAACCTCATAGCCCAAATGCCGGAGTTTCAGTTCCCCAAGATTCCTACAAGGCCTCCTACATGACCTATCGAGGGCCTCCGACATTATATCCTACTCATACTATAAATCTCCATTATGTAAAAGGAAAAGAGGAAGACCCAAAGAGAAATGGATAGACGGGATAAAGAAAATTGCAGGCGAGAACTGGATAAATAAAGCCAAAGATAGAGATGTTTGGAGAAATTTGGAGGAGGCCTTTACTCAATGGAGAGTTCCATAATATAACATAACATACATTCACGCCTTTTTCCCGAAGGGGTAGGCAGAGGTGTACCCAGGACTCAGTCCCATAGTAGATACACCCACATTTCGCCAGTATGTTATTGGTCCCATGTAATAGGGGGCGAGCCTATTGCCATATACCGGGCACAGTTCCAGACTCCAGGCAGCTATTGAGATAATTCCTAATGGAAAAATCCAATATTTAGCACTATGCCTGACCTGGGGATCGAACCCGGGACCTCTTGATTGGCAGTCGAGCATGCGCCCACTACGCCACCGAGGCAGTCCATAAAGAATTAAATTAAATTAATAAAAAATAATTAAAAATTATATTCACAATTAGAAATGATATGTTATTTATAATTTATTATGGAATAAATGGCTATAATAATAATAATAATAATTATAAATATCAAATATTCGTATAATATAAAAAAGTTAGGTAAACAAAATGCTAGCGTATCCTACCTCGACCCCAGCGCCATCAAGCGCTGTTTTTAGGGTACCTTAAAAAGAAAAAGTAACCCCTATATGATCACTTTATTGTTTCTGTCCGTCAGTCAAGAGACTTTTTAACAGGAACACGTAGAGGTATCAAGTTGAAATTGATATCGACTACTCAGGTCTGCGGTCCCTTGTGGCTGTATAAAAATCATTCGTCTAAGTTAATGCAATCAAAAGTTATGGCCATTTTAATGCATATTTCCATACTCTGCACACGGGAATATAAACCTGTTGTTTGCTGTAGTTTGCAACTAGATGGCGCTCTGTGTTCTTAGCGAATAAAGGGGTAGCGTTTTGTTTAGGTATCTAGGTATGGAACCCTGTATACATATGCCTTAACTATTTATGTTTTGTGTAGGTTTGTTCTGTTTTCCCGCTAAAAATACTGAACCGATTGAGCTGAAATTTGGTATGTAGATAGTTTAGACCCTGAAAATAACACATAGGCTACTTTTTATCCCGATATCCCCACGGGAGCGAAAACTACGCGGGTAAAACCGCGTGACACAGCTAGTCATACATATCCTTAAAAAAGTATCTTGCCAAGGAATTCAACCACCATTTCAGAAGAACTACGTGACGTGTATGAGAAATCTGCTCGATTTTCCACGCCTGTACATACAAAACCGAGCAGATTTCTGACATATCCGTCATGCATAATCTAGCGTGTATAAGTAGTAATATTTTTATTGTCCAAATCCTCAGTGCATCTTCGTGATATGGTGCTTCCTGCCGACGGACTTCAACGGATCCCTTATGATCTACCATCGCGTCGTCCGTCCGCTTTACCTGAAGTACCATGGACAAATCGATAATATGGCCCAATCAGGTATTATGAACATTCGATAAATTATATTATTATAAGACCACATCCATACACGGTTTTCTAATCCCAAAGAAGGCAAAGCTTGTACTACGGTAACCACAGAGCAAATACGGATAGGAGGCGGCCTAAGCAACTGTGCACTGTGATTTGAACTAGGCCCTGACGTCATCACAGTGGGCGTGGCCTGTGTCAGTGTACTGTCGGCGTCTGTAAAAGTTATTCTACTCGACAATAGATGGCAATCTTGTGTCACGGGAACTAAAATATACAGGTACGTAAAGGTCGGTATTAATATATTTTAATAATCATTCGTATGTACTAAAATCTACAATCGTTCCTTAAGACTTAAGACTTTTTAGTCGCCGAAATGTTAAGATAAGATAAGATAAAGATAAAGATAAATTTATTGCTAGCATAGAAAAAAAAAATAATACAAATTTAAACATTTCACAAAAATTAAATAAAGTTAAAGTACTACTAACAATGTTCTATTTTTGTAGTTTTTTATAATCATTTTGTAGAGTGCCATCTAGTGTGAGATAGTTATACTACTAAGCGAGGTCGACAAGGAAAGAAGCTAGTAGTTTTGCTATTGACCGGTAGATGGAAAATACAGAAGTGGGCGGGATCTGACACCCTCTCACCCCGCAAAATGTCACGCGTTGTTTCATAGGGCAATCTTTTTACACCTCTCCGTATTTTTGCTCTGTGATGGTAACCATACTACTAATACATAACCTATTCCATGGTTACGAGCTGATTAGTTCTATTATAGAGACAGACAATTCAAACTAAAGACGACGTTTTGGATGAAGTATGTATGGCAGTGACACTGCATAACCGCCGCGCCCCATATCGCTTCTCATTCCATTCAATATTTGCGCATGTCCGAACGACAATATGAATATGAAGAGAAGAATTTCATCCGCGAACGGGATTTGAATCTGCACCTTCCGCACCAATTCGCGTGGTGGCAGTCTACCAATTGAGCTACCGTGGACTAGCGTGGACATCGGCGAAATTTTTCTATCCCACCTACCAAACTCCTATAGGGGCATGTTTTAGTTGCTGTTTATATATATTCATATTGTATTTCAAGTATATGATTGAGTCATTCAGCCTTCTTATATTGTGCAAATCTAGGGTAAGGTTTTTGACCAAGTCACGCTAGTTGATGTCTTAACACTAGTCATATTTTGGGTCAGATGTTTTAGTATGCATTGGGAATAATAACATAACATACATTCACGCTTTTTTACCGAAGGGGTAGGCAGAGGTACCCAGGACTCAGTCGCATAGTAGATACACCCACATTTCGCCAGTATGTTATTGGTCCCATGTAATAGGGGGCGAGCCTATTGCCATCTACCGGACACAGTTCCAGACTCCAGGCAGTTATTGACATAATTCCTAATGGAAAAATCCAATATTTAACACTTTGCCTGACCTGGGAATCGAACCCGGGACCACTTGATTGGCAGTCGAGCATGCGCCCTCTACGCCAGCGAGGCAGCAAAAATAATAAAAAATAAATAAGCGAAATAGTGGCAACAGCTATAAATCATATTATAAAAAATTAAAGAATTCCGGTTCGATCTTACACTAGATAGGTAATTTGTATGGAACCCTATACTAGACATGTTTAGGAATAATAGCGAAATTTAATAGAATAAATAAGTATTTTTTTTAGAACTAGTTTTTTTTTTCCACTCTTGAATACCTACACATTTTATTATTAAATTTATAAGATAATAATATTATCTTATTGACATAAATAATAAATATACAGGGTTATAGATTGACGAAATCTTAAAAGGTCACTAAAATCGTGAAAAACCCTCAAAGCCTCTAATAAAGCGAAATAACTAAAAAATTGTTTTTTTTATCCTTTCCAATAAAACGGTTTAAATTTGGTTATAATTTATAAAATAGCCTTTTTTTCACAATAGCTGTGAATATTTTGCGATTTCCATTGGTTCCTTAGCGAAAGATGTACCAATTGACGATGAATCACCTTTTATGAGGACTGTAGTAGCCCTGTATTATTTAACTGACATAAACTATGTACTTAACTATGTAACTGTGTACTTAGAAATTGCTATACGCGATAAGACCGCCTGTTGTTTACCATATCTTTTGTATTGTCTTTTTGTAAAACTATTTTTTTTTTTTGGTATGCAATAAAGTATTATTCTATTCTACTTAATATTTTAGAGCTCGACAAAATTTTGGGGAAATTGGAAAAGAAAGTGGACAAAACCGTAAAAGCCTTCAGCAACACAATTAAGGAACTGCACAAAGATTAATATATACCTCGAATCAGGTACATTTTGTACATATCGCTGGGCAAAAGCTTTGCACGGGCTGCTATATATTATAGTATATATATTATATATTATTTATATTGTCATCGTTTTATTATGTGTTAAAAAAGGTGTAGTGATACTTAAGGGAGTGCATCTACACGTCAAAAAAAACTATTTTTAAAAGAGAAATATGCGTAATTAACAAAAAAAATTCGATTTCCCATACTAAATAGATCAGCTGATCAGCAACTTTGTATGTGAGTGTCAAAAATTATTGCTATTTGGAAATAATGTCAGATTTAGATTTATTTATTTACCATAGTTGTAACAATGGCATGTCATTTGATTTTAAACAATTTCAAAATAATTATTATTACAAAAAGAAATGATTGCTTACAAATTTTCACATAAATTGCAAAATAAATAAAATATTAATAGCTTATGTCAATGTAAATTATTTAAAAACGGATCACAAAAATTATAACAATAATACATACATAATCCAAATTTAATAATGTCAAAAAGTAAATAAATTAATCTTTTTTCAAGTTGTTGAGTTTGATGGTTAGGTGCACCCCCCTCGCCTCGTAAGGCCCAAGATATATTTAGTATTCTGAACTAATTGTCCAACTGCCTTTATTTCCGAACTATTTGCCTCAATTTGCGACAATTTTAATCCACTAAGAGTTCATCATCATCATAATCTCAGCCGTTGGTAATCCACTATTGAACATAGGCCTCCCCATAAAGGTGGATTTTGCCAATACTCTACACGCTTGGCAGGCGAGTCGTCGAGCGCAGTTCGATGGTTTTTTAAAGAGCACGCTGCTGCCCGTCCTCTGGATCCTCTTAGCCGGCTCTTACGGCAACTACGGGTAGAGAGGGTGGAGCACTATTCTAAAGCCGGTAACTCCACGGCGAGACATCAAACATATTTAATTGCAATAAAAGGAATGGGTGTTTATGCAAAAAGTGGATTTTATAAATTTGGGTCCGAAAGCTTTCCTCATTAATTATTAATACTAAAATGAGGATTCTGGCCCTTACGAGGTTAAGTATTACCAGGCCTGGGACACTCCGCAATAAAGGAATGAAGCTACAAGTAGCGGGGCGTCCGTCTGGACTTGTTGGTTAATATAACGATAATTAGTTAAGCGCTGTGCGACCTAAATTGCACTTTATTGCGTCGGAGCTAGAGTCGCTATTTGTTTAAATGATTTTGAGGAGTGTCCCTTCTGTCTATTTAGTATTAGTATTCTGTGGTATTACTACACCGTTTTGTAACACTTTGTATACAGAGTTTGGTACTGGTTTATAATTAGTTAGTATTTCCCCTTAAATGGTCATTGTATTCAACGTTTACAATAACTTTCAGTACGCCAAGTCTGAAATGGCTAAATCTGCTGTTTCACAAAAACTCAATCTCAAAAATATTTATTCAATTAGGTCACAATCTGACACTTTTGCACGTCAAATTTGGTACTTTGACCATTAAGAATGTTATTTTTAATTTTTCTGTTACCAACTAGATTATATTTTTTCGGTGTGACACGTAAAGGATTAAGCCAATGTTTTGATGAAACTTGGTTGCAAATATTACGCTCTACAAATTTATAATAGAGGTCAATATCATTGGAACAATAGAAACCGAGATAATTGCGAATAACTGCTTTTTTTAACCTTTGACCTTGAATAACTTACGATGAGATTTTATGAGACTTGAGACAACATTTAGAATGCCAAATAGAAGGTACACTTATTTACGAAAATCCAGCTTATTATCTCTGATTCCGAGGTTGATCGCTATAATTTCACTGGATCAATAATAAACTACCTCGTATACAATAGGTATCTTTAACCCCTTGTATAACAATCGACTATTTCTGCTATGCAAACTACAAAACAAACTCCGAAGAATTATTGTAGTGACAGTTTTGAACTATAAATAACAATGAAGTGTTTAAGGGAATGCTAACTAATTACTTAAGAGTCACTCTATATATATTGCTGGCTGATATAGTAAAACGCATCTTTTTTTTGCGCGCTGCATTTGGTTATTCCCTTTTTTTTTACCCTTTTAGTGTTATAAGGCGCTGTCCAAAGCAAATTCGCCCTCTCGCTCACATGTAATTACGTAAAATAAAGACAACTAGAACTAACTACGTGTGAGCGAGAGGGCGAATTAGCTTAGCACCGCGCCTTAAAAGCTTATAGAATGGTTCTGTTTAAGGCGTATATTACACGACAGGTTGGTCAATCAAAAACCATCAATCACGTATTAGTAGTACCTACATTAGTACTGAGTGATGGCAGCTGATTTCTTCCTTGATTGACGTCAATCATCACATTATACGATTGGTTAAGGGTGCGCATAATGCTTGCAAATTTGGGCTTAAGCTACACAGCACTGCCATTTCTATCAAAGCTGCTCTGTTTAAAGTCACAGTGGCACACTGTGAGCTCCGATCTTAATTTTGCAAGGTTTTTATTTATTTACTTTAAACAATAAATAAAAAAGTAGACGATTGCTCCAGTATAACATTAGCTAGCTATTTAATTTATAAAAATTAATGAAATGTTTTCGCTAATAATTCCGAGCATTTCAATAAAAACGGTAATTTTTGTGGGTGATTTGTTTATTTTTTTAATATAACGAATAATTATTAAAATTCTAAATTTATTATTACTACAGTACTACAGGATGTTCCTCTACTTATATTATTTTAAACAGAACATTTACGTTCTTTCTTATTGAAGTATGTACTTAAAACACAAAGTATACACTTTTAGCTTACAGCGCGCTCTTAACCATCAATCATAGCTGTGACTGAGGTCAAAATGATAGCAACAAGCGTGTAACGGACGCCTAACGGTACATCAATGGTGTATGGTATTCAAGAGTGGATATTAATTGTGTATATGTCTTGTCTTAAACGTGGCTAAGGAAAACAAACATATCTGATATATATTAAGTATAATGATTAATTACACGTAAGGGGGCGTCCATAAATTACGTGAGGTGTTTTTTTAAATTTTCTGTCCCTCCCTGCCCCCTCGTGTGATGTCGTGAGATTTTATTCAACCCCCTCCCCGCGCCTGGGGGATAGCCCCCAATCTCACGTGAGATTTTTCAAAATGTGGGTTTCTTACGTAAACGCGTTGGATTGTTAATTTGATTGTTGGTTTGATCTTAATCGTATTACGATTACGCTTAAGATTAAATCTTAAGCATGTACAATCTGGGTTAAATGGACCAAAATAGTATAATATTTTTTTGATTCAATCACAAAAAAAAATTGCGTGATTTTTGCCGAGACCCCCCCTCTCTCCAACGTAAGATTAGATGAGATTTGACTCGACCCCCTCCCCCCCTTAAACACCTCACGTAATTTATGTACGCCCCCTAAAGGAGAACGGGCGGAAGTGGTCCAAGTTATGTCGGCTGATGAAACTTAGCCTATGTAGTAGTTTATGTACGTAGGATATTATTTTATTATTAGACCATTCATTTAAAGAAAAAGGGGAGATGAGGTACTAGCTTCTCGAAAATGGAAAGCTCAAATCAATTCCCATTAGGTCCACGTACGTTAGTAAAGTGGGGTCGTACGAGCGAATAATATTGCTAACTCGGTCGCACTCGGTCTTAGCTACGTCTTTCTATCTTTGTTGTTAATTATAATGCACGGTGCAACCTTCACCCTGAGCAAATTGCACGTGCCAATTGTTGAGTAAGGGCTGGGAGTACGTACCCTATCTCCATTTTTCTTTAAATCAATGTTATAGACACTAAAATCTGCCCATGAAGAAAAAAGTTATAAGCCAAAAAATGGGTATTCCAACAATTTAAACAGTTAATGAAATAATATTATTTTAACTGCTTATTTTTATTTTTGGGCTTTGCGGCATAGTGATGTTATAAAATTAAATGATCATATAAATAAAGCAGGTCTCATAATCCGAAGTCACTTGGACCAAAGTCCACACAAAAAGGTCCGATCTTTATAAATTAAAACACATAATATAAAAAAAAAATTTTTTATTAAAACTACCTTTTTCCGTATTTTTTCAGAACACCCTCTAATCTGATACCTATAATACTATGATCACGCTCATGTACTAATCCGCCATTTTGAATCTACAATGTCATTTAGCTAAACGTGCCTTTTCATACAAACTAAACGTGTAGGTATGCAAATTTTCATCTGAATCGGTTGAGGATAACTGTAAAATTCAGTTGCTAGATTTTATCCGAATAAACAAACATTGCAAGTTAATAAAAAGCTTGTAAAATACCTGTTTGCTTCTTTTAACGAAATTCAATGCGATCCCAAAAAGGCAATCTGTAGTTGAAAGAATTTTTAAAATCATTTATGTACCTAGTTAGTTTAATTATTACTAGCGTAATTCCCGCGACTTCGTTCCCATGGGAATTTCGTTAATTTCATATTCCTGGGCTACATCATAATGGTTACCATGTGCAACATTCCAGCTCTCTATGTCCAAGGGTTGGGGCTGGACGTTGATGAGTGGGTGTGTCAGTCTGGACTTTGACTTTTATAAATTACTAACTGTGCCCCGCGGTTTCACCCGCATAGTCAACGTTCCCGTGAGAATATCGGGATAGAAAGTACCTGATGTGTTATTTTTAACCGAATTTCAGCCCAATCGGTTCAGTAGTTTTGGCGTGAAAGGGTAACAAACATCCACCCATCCTCACAAACTCGCATTTATGATACATATAGGATTTGTAGGAAGTAGTCGGATAGAGATTAACAAAAAAAAATCTTTTAGAATAGGTGTTAGAGTGCTCGTACGATATCATTGAATGGTGCTTCCGAATTAGAAAGTTAGGTCACAAGTAAAAGGGTTCCTATCCAGACTACAGGCAGTTCAATTGCGACTATTCCTAATAAAAAAATCCAATAACACTGTTTTCCTGACCTGGGATTCGAATCTGGGACCTCATGTTTAGCAGTAGCGCTTGCCAAGTCTTTACCAACGAAGCAGTCGAGTTGGGGGTTAACTCGACCGCAAACAACTCGACCGGGCGGTCGAGTCGCCACCTTTAATATTTTTACCTTATTGTGGGGAGGCGAATCGACACCGGCCCCAAATTAGTACAGTCAGGAGAAAAAATGTCATGAAGGTCTAAATAAATCATACAGAATAAATATTGAACTATCATCATCATCATCATTCAACCGTTAGAAGTCCACTGCTGAACATAAGCCTCCCCCATAAGGGGGGTTGTTGCCAATACTCGCCACGCTTGGCAGGCGGGTTGGCGAGCGCAGTTTGATGGATTTACGCAGAGGACGCTGCTGCCCGTCCTCTGGATCCTATAGCCCTTAGCCGGCTCTTACGGCAACCACGGGGAGAGAGGGTGAGGTACTATTCTAAAGCCGGTAACCCCACGGCAATTGAACTATGAAGATTAATAATTATATTCTTCATTGTTATTTTTGCACCAACATAGATATTGGACTTAAACAACGAGTTATTTTAGCTTTATTAAAATAAGATAACACAAATTAAGATTTTTGTTTTTTTAACTTTTCCTAGGCCAGATACCAGTAACCAACTCCAGATTCCATGCGTTAGTACCTTTTATTTATTCTGTGGCCATACAGCTCACTTACTCTTGATAATCTGTAGATTTTTATTATTCCTAATATAATATCATAACAACTCTGAATTATATTATTATTACCTCTACGCGAAAGCAACAAGCTAAACTTATTTTGTTTTTCGTAAAATTTGTGACATTTTCAACGTTTTGTGTTATAATTTAAAATTTCGTGGCTGGTATGACCACAGCATAAAATGATATTATAATAGGTGCATTTGTTTATTAAACGTGTTACAAAAAAGGTGTAGTAATACTTAGGAGGTGAATCTGCCCATCAAACTGAAAAGCTTTCCAATGAAAGAATTGTGAAATTAGCAATAAAAGTTTCGACTTCCCATTAAAGTCATCTGGTTACCATAGTACAGGCTTCTAGCGTAGTTTGGGACCAGATGACCGTGTGTGGAAGTAAATAAAAAAAAAAGGTTAACTGATAAACTGATCCATTTTGTAAGGCAACTCGAGATATTTATTAAAAAATTTGCAATTCTTTCTTTTGAAAGTTTCTCAGTTTGACGCGTATATACCCCCTTAGCACACCTTTATGTAACACGTTGTATAGTATCATAATGATGATATATATGTTGGGTCACTTCATGATGTGATCTCATTCACTCACTCACACTCTTTTCTCCCGTCCCCCTCCCCCCCGATCCCTCTTACCCTGTTACCTCCTATTCCTATATAAATCCGCATAGAATGATCTTATTTTAATTTACACCACTTTTTCAACCGACTGTACTGTGTTTGTATCAGCAGTCGAGTCGGTCCCCCACTAAATAATTAAAAATATTAAAATGGCCGCGCGGTCGATTTAATTGCAGTCAAGATGACCCCCAACTCAAGCAGTCGAGGCAAAATAAAGATATAATTAGAACCAATATTAAATATACCGATAAAGAACATTTCAAACGCGCGGAGTTATCTTGCGCGCACTCTAGACTAGATATAGTTATCTTGCGCGCACTCTAGACTAGATATCATTTTTAGGGCTCCGAACCCTAAAAGGCTGCCGAAGGAGCCCTATTACTAAGCCTCCGCTGTCCGTCCGTCCGTCCGTCCGTCCGTCCGTCCGTCCGTCTGTCACAGGGCTCTATCTCATAAACCGTTATAGCTAGGTACTTGTAATTTTCACAAAACATGTATTCTTAATGCCGCTACAACTACAAATAATAAAATTAAAAAAAAGTTTATAATTAAAGGTACTCTCCATAAAAGCAACGTGTTTTTGCTTAAAATTTATTTCTCGATTTCGTTCGTGTATCGTGAAAACGGCATCAGCTAGGTATTTGATTTTTTCACGGAACGTTAATGATTATGATTGCTTTATTATGAAATAATTATGACTAAATAAAATTAATAAATAACTAGAGCGTTCATACAAATCACGATTTTTTTTCAACGTTTCACGCTGTAACACCATAATGGCAATAGTTATCAACTTGAAAATCTTACACAATATGGGTAACTATAATAGCTATAACAACAAATACTAAAACATCAATAAATTCAAAAATTCAAGGACTTTCCCATACAAGACACTTTTCCGACTTATTAAAATCAAATAAGACTAATTCTGACTAGAGTTTTCGAAGATTTCAATCAATATTTGGCAATACACATATAACATTATCATGATTTACCTTATATTATACGAGTAAGATACCGTATCCTGTGTAATATTTATAATCTAGATACCTATCTATTGCATACCATCATCAGGTTATCTGTATAAAAACTCCTTAATTTGATGAGACTGCCAGTTACTTACAGTCTTCCTTATTATTTCCAGTTTGAACAAAAATCATTGCCACCTACGTTCCCTTAACTAACAACCCTTAAAATACCATATCTCTATATATTTTCAATACGTAAAAATCATAGATAAACAAAGTACCTATTGAACAGCAGCAGTGAGGTTAACCTATTTAGGAACTGTTAAATAAATAGATAAAGAATACATAACATAATATTACATCTAAGCCACATATTGGTATTTTTGTAAAACGACCTCTTAAAAACAAAGTAAAATACTACAACATCTGTTCTTTGTTTTTTTGGAAGCTGGTCATTAAGATTGAGTCTGGGACAAATAGTTCATCGTCAAGTGGCACTTCAATGGACAGAAAAAAATGGACAAACAATGTGTGAAGATTGGTTTCAAGAAGAACAATAGAGTCCGAATAGTACAAGGAACGTGTTTTTCAATAAAAGTGGTAGACTCGCAGATTTTTTATGATACTTGCTTTAGAAATTGACGTTTGAAAAGAATTTATTATGTGACTTACTTAACCGACAGTTGTTTTTTTATTAATTTGCTGTGTAAGGTACATTTATTTGATGAGGAGATGCGTGATTTCTATAGCTATATCAGTACATACGGTGGAGAGTGAGGAGCCCTTCACATGCGCGTCCCAACACGCATTTGACAAGTTTATTCTATTTCCGACAGATTGCATACAAAGTTGTCGATCCCAAAACTCCCATTGAAAATCCCCTCTGTAGACCACAAAAATGAAGGGCCCGCCATCTGTTGTTTATGTATATTTATGTGTATTTTTAAACAGCCAATGTGCAGAGACTGGTCCAAGGCGCTAACGATAAGATAGCGCAGTCCATTAAAAAATTGAGCCAGTGATACCTTGGGAGAACGCTTTGCAAGCCTTCGTATGTCACGTTTTGTTTTTCTTTTTATTGGGTAGTTTTGCTTTTTTTTTCTTCGTTTTTTATCGTAGTTGCCAGCCAGTATTTTCCATTTTTTATTTAATTATAATATAATCAATTCCGTAGATCGAGATTGCCAATCATTAAATTTCCTAAAAAGTTTATGGCAAGTAATTTTTCGTCGAAGTTTTCGTGATAGTTCAAAAATAAATGTCAATATTATTAATTATTATGTTCACAATGAATTTTATACTCGATTATGGGTTTATTGTCATTATTTTTCTTTTATTTAGTTTTTTATTTGCCAGTATAAAAAGTACTACTCAAAAATATTATAATGTACTCTAAAAAGTGTAAAAAAATTATCATTATCCAATAACTGTAATTTCATTCAAGTGGTAATGATTCTTGAAGACTTCTCCGTGAAAAAGGTCGCAAGAGAAATCGAACGTGAGTTTTACACCCAAATAGTAGTACAAGACGTACGTAGTAGTAAACTTTTGTATAGAAAGTATTTTTAGAAACGGCAGACGTAATTAGACCGGTAGAATGTGATTAACCTAGATTTTGTAATAGATTTTAGTGTTTTTCTCACTTTACGGTGTTTTATGATAATTGAGCGGAGTAATACAGGGTTACTGGTGGAAATCAGATGTCATCTTATTTGGTCCATTGTAAGTTGTAATTTTAAACTACTTTTACTATGTATATGTGTATTCTGGCAAAATAAAATATTTGATTTGATTTGATTTGATATGAAGTCAACACTCAAATTGCAAATAATAGTATTTTTAGGGTTCTGTACCTTAAATGGAAAAAGGAACCCTTATAGGTTATTACTTATTTATTCAATAAAAAGAAAGTATTTACAGTAACACCAAAACGCTTACTATTCTAGTTTTAATTTATGTATTATGACTAAAGTATAGCCTAAAAGTCGTAAAAATAGTACCTATAGAGTCAGTAAGTAGGTCGACATGCTGGAACTCCTGCTGTTATGATATCGCCTCACCACATTATCTAAGTACCTAGCTATATAAATAACATTTAAACCATTAGTTAAGTAACCATATTGTTAAGTTGTTTATTTACATATTAATCATTTTCTCTGTAGCTCATTTTGATAAGTAACTTATATTTATTATTCTCATACAAATTGTCTTTCACACTAAACCATTACTTATTATGTTTACCATTCTCACAAATATTGTAAATAACATTAGTTAATTACCTATTAGTAATACTATATAATCTCAGTCTCATAGATTTTTGTGACACTTCTATTTCATTTCTAATTCAGTTCACTGCTAAGTCACAATACTGCTAAATCTGTATTTCTAGTTCGTTAATATTGTAATTTTAAATAAATATTTTTCTATTTCTTTTTAAAAAGTGAGTTTCGTTTCTGGCCATATAACAATTTGGCGCAGTCGGTAGGATAGGCCAATTGCCGTTGACGACGACTATAACGTGTAGTACGGACAACATCGCCGAGACACGGTTCCTGCAAGGATTAGAACAGTTGTCGCCGACCCGATGCTTCCGGTCTTCCTGTTTTTGTGGTAAGTGGCTTGAAACTTGCTCATTAATTCTATTCCATAATTCCAAATCCTTATTATAAATTTATTATTCTTTGCAAAGTCCTCCTTCAATCAGACATGACTCAGGTAGAAGCCGTCTCATCCACTAGGCTCAGTCTAGAGACTCTTTTAAAACTTATTCCCGAGTTCGATACCAACCAGAATTCACAAGTATATCGATTCATACGATCTTGTAATGCAGCTTTCCAGTTAGCTCAACCTGCAGACCATAATATACTACTTGTATACGCCCTTAACAAAATCGTCGGGCCATATTCCGTCGATGTTCACGCAAAACTTTACCCCAACTGGGAAAATTTGCAAACATATTTAATCGAAAAATTTTCCCATGTTAAGACTGTAGCACATTTGACATTAGAACTCCAGTCTTTATTCCAGAAAAATCAGGAGAATGTCACTGAATACTATCACCGAGTAGACTTACTGCGCGGCAAAATAATTGAAAAACTAACCGCGGAAATTAAAGATGAATCGCTCGTAGGAAGGAAAATTAGTATTGAGGAATGTGCGTTGAACGTATTCGTCAACGGGCTTAATTCTGAAATAGGTACTATGTTGCGAACCAAAGAGTTCAAAAGCCTTTCGGATGCTGGTCGTTTTGCGATGCAAGAAGATAAAATTCGTGCGATGAATGATGCTCGTCAAAAGCTACTCAAAGCAAGCATCTCATCTAATAGAACTTTTACTAGCAATCCTAGACCTAATTTGCAACCAAATACACCGCGACCTCAATACTCACCACAACAGCAAAAACCAAATACTCCCAACTATTCCCAAAAATTTTGCAATTATTGTAAAAACATTGGTCACACAATTAACGAATGTAGGAAGCGAGCCTACAACCAAAATAAAAATAATTCTATTCCTGTCAAAGCTCTCCCCAATTCTATGCCAGTAAAACATTTAAACTCTCAGGCGGCCATCGAACAACAGAGCGAGTCGATGGACACCGCTTTAGCCCAGTTCAAATCCAGCTTAAGCCTAGACCTAGACCAACGACTTCAGTTGGAATAGATCATGGCCCCTCTCATAAGAAAGAGTTACGAGAAGCATCAACACAAGTAAATTCAGCCAATCGGAGGCATACTTGTGATGCTTCAACTCAAACTCTATCATCAGCCTACGGACAGGGTAACCAGCCCCAAACACTTGGCTGTCCAACTCCGCTTCCAACGTCAACAACCCACGAACAGGGTAACCAGTCCCAAACTCTCGGTTGTCAGACCTCTAAATCACTAAATTCAGACTCATTTGTAACAACAACCCACGAACAGGGTAACCAGCCCCAAACTCTCGGTTGTCAACCTTCCAATTCCACAACAGCAGCCCACGAACAGGGTAACCAGCCCCAAAATCTCGGTTGCAAATCTCATGCCAAATCAAAGTCTCAATCTAAATCTAAATCCAAAATCCAATCCAAGCCCAAGCGAAATAAATCTAAACGAAATTCTAAATCAAGATCAGAAACCAAATCAGAGCCTGAACAAATTCCTATTTCTTCACTGAACATTCCTCCAGAGGATCTGCTCTATTGCAAATTTCACGTCGATGGCCAACCAGTCACATTGCTTATAGACACAGGAGCCGCAATCTCAGTGTTAAGACGAGATAAAATCGGAAACAATCAACTTGATACCTCAAATATCGTGTCGATAGTAGGTGTCTCCGGTAAAGCTAGTCCCGTAAAAAGCTTCGGAACAGCAAATATCTCTTTAGATAACCTGAGAAAGCACAAGTTCCATGTCGCAAATCTCAATATTGAAGCTGACGGTATATTAGGCCTAGACTTCATGTCCAAATCGGGTGTTAATATTTACGTAGCATCCAAAACAATGCGTATCAACAAACGTCATTATAAATTATTCAAATTCGGAGAAACAGATAAAATCGATGAGGAAGGCAAACAATTCATTGGTCAAAGGACCGAAACAGTAATCACATGCACAAACAAAGACATAAAATCAGGAATAGCAATTGTTGATAAACAAGAAATAGATAACGGTGTCTCAATTCCTAATGCGCTTGTTAATATTGTTGACCACAAATTTATTATTACATGTGTAAACAAAACAAATAGTGACAAGATAATTTCCATTCCAAATATCCATGCCACGTTATATGACGAATCATCAAATAATAGCATCCCTATCAACACTACAACAAAGACGAACGTGACAAACCGACATGACGAAGTAAACCAACTAATACGAAGAGAACATTTGAATAAGGAAGAAAATAATTCGCTTAACAAAATCATAGATGAATTCACAGATATCTTTTACTTAGAAGGTGATCCGCTAACTTTTACCAGTCATACTAAACATAAAATTCCTACTACTTCCGAAGTACCTATTCATTCCAAAACTTACAGATTTCCACAGGTTCACGAACAAGAAGTAAAAACTCAAGTCAACAAACTTCTTGATCAAAACATTATCAGACCAAGCACATCACCATGGACAAGTCCCATCTGGATTGTTCCTAAAAAGATTGATGCATCTGGTAAACGCAAATGGCGTATGGTAGTCGATTACAGAAAACTTAACGAAGTAACTGTAGGAGATAGCTATCCCTTGCCAAATATTAGTGATATACTTGATAAACTGGGACACTCTCAATATTTCACTACTCTTGATCTTGCCTCAGGCTTTCATCAAATTGAGCTAGACCCAAAGGACATTCCTAAGACAGCCTTCAATACACCATTCGGTCATTATGAATTTTTGCGTATGCCGTTTGGTCTAAAAAATGCACCAGCTACATTTCAAAGAGCTATGGACAGCATACTTTATGGCCTGCAAGGTGAACGTTGCTTCGTCTATCTCGATGATATTGTAGTTTTTGCATCTAGCATTGAAGAACACGAACAAAAACTTATAGAAGTTTTCAATCGCTTAAAAGAACATGGTTTGAAGATACAACCAGACAAGTGCGAATTCATGAGAAAAGAAGTTGCATATTTAGGTCACATCATATCTGCTGATGGTGTCAAGCCAAATCCTGAAAAGACAAAAGCAGTTCAAGATTTTCCTGTTCCAAAATCGTGTAAAGACATCAAATCATTCTTAGGACTCGCAGGATATTATCGGAGATTTATTCCCAATTTCAGTAAACTTACAAAACCTTTAACTAGCCTTCTAAAGAAAGATGTACCTTTTGTTTGGGGTAACGAACAACAACAAGCATTTGAATCGTGTAAAAGTATCTTAACTAAAACTCCGCTGTTGCAATACCCAGATTTCAGTAAAGAATTTGTTTTAACTACAGATGCTTCTTTGCATGCTGTTGGTGCAATCCTTTCTCAAGGAGAAATTGGTTCAGATTTACCTATAGCTTACGCATCCCGTACGCTAAACAAAGCAGAATCAAACTACTCTACTATTGAACGCGAACTCTTAGCCATCGTATGGGCAACAAAACATTTCCGCCCATATCTCTTTGGACGAAAATTCAAAATCGTAACTGATCACAAGCCTTTAACATGGCTTTTCTCAGTAAAAGATCCAGGCAGTCGTTTAGTTAGATGGAGACTAAAACTCGAAGAATACGACTACGAGATAGTTTACAAATCCGGTAAAAACAATACTAACGCAGACGCTCTTTCTCGACCTCCTGTAATGAATACAACCACGACAAACGCATTTCACAATAATGATCCTGAATATTTACAACTAAATTATGAACATTTTCTACAAACGCCAACTGATAGTCTCAACACCCCTAATCTCAAAATATCACCTGACAATCTTTTAGATGAGCGACATAAGAATATACTAATTCCCATATCAGCACAGCTATCTGACAAAAATGACCTTTTCAACGAAGCTATAAGTCTTTGTTCTCAGGTAAATCCTTACTTGGAAAAGCATAAAGAACTCTATCAAACGGATTTATTAGTCTCTGACAAAAAACAAAATATTATTTTTGGAGTAACGAGACCGACTCACTTTGACCCATGGAATTCCGAAAGCTATTTCAAAATTCTTTTGTCTTGCCTACAACAAAATGACCTGAAAACTCTTTATGTTCCCGATCTTAAAAACGATACAACTTGCAAACTCATGGGGAACCAACAAATTCATATCACTGCATATCTAGCTGATTGTTATGAATGTGAAATAACTATTTGCCAAAACAAAGTCAAATATCCTAATAAAAATAATATCCCTGAAATCTTAAAGACTTTTCATGACGAACCGCTTGCTGGACATAGGGGTATTACTGAAACCACGCGTAAAATACGCGAAGAATATTTTTGGAACGGTATGACTGAGGATATAAAAAACTACATAGAAAATTGTCAGATATGTCAACGAAACAAGATACAAAGAAAAACTTATAAGGCACCTATGGTAATTACCTCTGCATCTACAGAGCCTTTCGAAAGAGTTACTATAGACTTAGTCTCTTATTCTGATATTACAGGTGATTCTAATAAATACATTCTCACCTTACAAGATGATCTTACTAGATTTGTTCAAGCGTATCCTATTCCTGACAAACAAGCAATCACGGTTGCTAAATCCTTACTAACCTTTTGCCAACATTACGGTGTGCCAAAACGTTTCCACTCTGATCAAGGTGGAGAATTTGTTAACAATATCCTAAAATCACTAGTCAAATTACTAGGAACTAAACACACCTTTAGTACAGCCTATCATCCCCAGACGAATGGTTCTTTGGAAAGATTCCATGCTACTCTTCGTGATCATATTAGGATGTACCATAGAAGAAACCAAAGTAATTGGGATCAGGTCGTCCCTCTTGCCATAATGTGCCATAATTCGTCACTAAATCAAAGTACGGGTTTTACTCCACACGAACTTTTATTTGGCTATAAACCTCGCCTGCTTTACACTTTAAAAAATACAGAAGATGACTATACAACTCACGACTACTTACAAGACCTAAATGAAAGGCTGAAAATGGCTCGCGAACTTGCTCTTCGTAACGTTCAGTCAATGAAAGAAAAGGCTAAACAACGTTATGATGAACACATCAAAAACATCGCTGATTTTCAAGTAGGAGAAAAAGTCATGTTGAAAGTTCCAAATCCGAACAACCTTCAAACCAAATGGGAAGGTCCTTACGAAATTATAAGAAAGGGTTTCAATGAAAATTATGTCATCAGAAAATCAGGGAAAAATCAATTAGTGCATGCCAACCGTATACGACCTCTTAACCATATACCTAAAGATAAGTTAGATTAATTTATACATTCACAATTAATTTTATTTTATTTTTTATTTACAACTTTTCATTTTATTTTATTTATACTCGTATTATGCAATTTTCAGGGCAACGATGGAGGTAATCCTAGCCCATCCTACCCCTTATACACCATCTCCAGAAGATTTTAATTCAAGTTTACCACTTTTACAATCACTCTCTATGTATATGCAAAATCCTTATGTCAGTTTTATAGTTTGTTCCCTCGCAAAACTTTTTATATTCTACATATTATACAAACTTTACAAATTCCTCAAAACACGATATTTTAATTCTACTTCTGACTAGTTCCTATATTTTTGCAGGTACTCCGCAACTTTTGTTGCAGGAGATGCCATTAACCAACCCCTACCTACGAAATCGGGGCTCTACTTCCAAGAAGAAGGAGAAATTTTAATCTCTGAGTCCTCATGGAAACTTATTATATACCGAAACCTTGAACCTCTCTTTCTGTCCAGAGACTCAATCCAACGCCTAAGTAATAACTATTTTACCCTTATCTCTAAATATCCCAAAAATCTAGTTCAACATACAACCAGTTCCTTCGTTAAAGTCAACTTAAATAAAATAAATTCGCGACTTCTCGAGCTCAGTTCATATAGTACCAAATCCAGGAATAAGCGTGAATTACTTGATGGATTAAGCTCAGTATTGAAATGGCTCATTGGTACCCCTGATGCGAAAGACGCCCAGCATTACGAAAAATGCATCGAACTCTTAGAAAAACGCGAAATTGAGCAAAGTGATATCCTTAAACAACAAATACAAATTGTCTCCTCTACAATCACCAATTTTAACGATACCATATTCAGAATCTCGTACGACGAATACGCTATCAACGAAAATCTCGAAAGAATCGATAAATACCTAAATGCTACGAATAAAATGTTATTTGATCTTAAAACAAGCGAAGAACTCTCTACTATATCAATTCAAATTCTAGAAGCAGTAATGTCCTTGGAGATGGAACTCGATGACATTCTCACGTCCATTCTATTTGCTAAATCCGGAGCAGTCCATCCTTCTATCATCACTGTAGAAAGGCTCTACCAAGAACTCCTTTCTTCCAGTCATATGAGACCCGAAAAATTAATCCTTCCAATATCTATGCAAAATATCCACCGAATCTTAGACTCCGCTACGCTTACCTCTTATATCTACGTAAATAAACTAACTTACATATTAGAATTTCCTCTTGTAAAGAATGATAAATTTACTTTATACCATATCTACTCCATTCCTATACTCCATCCAAGTACTTTCCTTTATTCCACCATCCTTCCTGAGCAACAATTTCTTGCCACGAATCCCACTAGACAGCAATACGTCACCACCGACTCTACAAAGAAATGCAAGACATTCGCACCAGAAAAATGGGTCTGCAACCTGCCCGTTTACAACTATCAGACGAGACCAACCTGCGAAATGGATATCCTTATTCAGACTTCAAGCAATCTACCTGCAACTTGCGAGCCGACAACTTTTTCTGCTCACATTAACATGTTCCAGCCCATAGACACCAACAAATGGATATACATTCTTCAAAATGAAACAGCATCAGTACTACGTTGCGAAGAAGCTACAAAACATCTGAATCTTCAAGGTGCAGGCATCCTCACTCTTCCCAGAGGATGCAAACTTTACTCATCATTTATAACTCTAACTGCAACTGAAGAAACCTCAAAGAATATCAGTCATCCTATCATAACTGTTGACATCGAAGACTACTGCACAAGCTCTGAAGAACTTCCTAAAATCCCAGATTTGGTCCCTATCCGTATTAACAATGTACCGATGGATGCTTTGAAAACCATACAAGAAGAATTAAAGAAGCAATCCGAGAAGATTAAAACATTTAAGGAAAGCTCCATTCTAGAAAAGCATTCGACAAAATTATCATTTGTAACATATTTCATTGGAATAAGTATGTTAGTATACTTAATATACAAATTGTGTCGACGCTGCACACCATCAGCGCTGTTCCGGAGAGGAAACAGTCACGACCATGAATCAGGGTGCATCCAAATTTTCAACAACTGCTTCGATAGAAGACGTCAACGCACTCATGTCGCTATCCCGCTATCAACATTGAATACTTCTGCTTCGAGCAACATTTCCGATGACGAAGATGAAAAAGACGTCGCCATCGCCACATCACACCATCAAAAATTGGGCACCGCCCAATCTTTGTTTTAAGGGGGGAGGTGTTATGATATCGCCTCACCACATTATCTAAGTACCTAGCTATATAAATAACATTTAAACCATTAGTTAAGTAACCATATTGTTAAGTTGTTTATTTACATATTAATCATTTTCTCTGTAGCTCATTTTGATAAGTAACTTATATTTATTATTCTCATACAAATTGTCTTTCACACTAAACCATTACTTATTATGTTTACCATTCTCACAAATATTGTAAATAACATTAGTTAATTACCTATTAGTAATACTATATAATCTCAGTCTCATAGATTTTTGTGACACTTCTATTTCATTTCTAATTCAGTTCACTGCTAAGTCACAATACTGCTAAATCTGTATTTCTAGTTCGTTAATATTGTAATTTTAAATAAATATTTTTCTATTTCTTTTTAAAAAGTGAGTTTCGTTTCTGGCCATATAACACTGCGCGAACAAATTATGAAAAGCAGCGCGCGATGCGTGGCTGTGTTTCTAGCGTGGTGGGTCCGCGTCATAGGACGGTGAAACAACTAGTAGGTATGTCAGTCTGTCCGTCGGTCAAGACCTTATTTCTCGAGAACGCGTTGAAATATCTAGTTGAATCTCATAACAACAACCAACCCAAGCGGTTCCTTGCTGCTGCTGTATAAAAATCAAACTTTTAGGTCAACCTAATCAAAAGATACAGCCATTTTACCGCGTATTTCTTATTATTATACTGCGCGACGGCCTAAAAACCTCTAGGGTATAGCTCGACATAAAAGAGTAGAAAATAATGGGGCCGCCACTGTATTTAACAATTAGAAAAACTTGTAAGTCAACACGTACACTTTAAATTAGTTCCGTTTCTACTCTTTTCTGTCGAGCTATACTTCCCGTTGGCCTATGTTGGCCATGATGTTATTCTGAATGAGACACTAGTTATCTAGTTTCCTAATTATAGATTAGTCCATAATACTTATAATTTTGAGTTATATTTGAAAATACGTATATTATTTGGACTTTTATCATAGTCCAAAGTATATATTTATATTTTGGATAGAAATATAATTAGAAACCTAGATAATAAGTGTCTCATTCTGAATAACATAATTGATTGTTAGAAATATGCTCTAATTTTAAATAATTTAGGCATAACTTTTGTATGGGGAATTCGTGGCTCGCCGCTTCGTTAAGAGGATGCTAACTGATTGCTAGTAACCCTGTATATAGATTAGTTCAAATAATGTGAAGAACCGAAAATTCTCTTTCATATAAACTTGGCAACTAGACGGCCTTAGCAAACGTCGCGACACTTCGTAAGGTCAACGCAGAAAGAATGCGGGCGCGGTACGGGTGCGTTTTGGGATCAGAATGCTAAAGTTCAGCAGTTTTGGCGTGAAAAAGTAACAAACATCCATCCATCCTCAGAAACTTTCGCATTTATAATATTAGTAGGATGTTTCTAATTTTTTTTTATTTATTTTGTAATTTGTTGGAAGATTTGTAAGCAATATGTAGTTTTTGTTTTAATAATTATTATTTAAATGGTTTCATTGTATCATGCCATTGTATCACTAATATATATTGTTATAATTATGGTAAATAAATGAATCTGAAATCTAAATAATCAAAATAAAGCACTGGATTCACCGTTGTCTGGGTGTTGTCTGTCGTCCATATAAAGTAAGACGCGCTGTACTCGTGACCCGACACGCGCCCGTGTTCTGTTTGAGTTGACCTTTTGACGAAAGGATACATTTTCACAATATGTCACAATTATATAAAAAAATTACCAAATCGATTTGTCGTATTCCCCCGTTTCCTCAATATTATTAACTCATTCGATAAATTTATATTTCCGGATATTTTAAAGATGAAGTAAAATCTATGTCGTATCATTTTATTTTCTTTTACAAACTTCATTTGTGAACGGCTAATTGTGAACGCGAAAAACTGGGATTTTTTATTAGACGTTCACTATAAAATTATGAAGAGTTTATAAATTGATAAAGACATAGTTAACTTTATCCTAAAAATAACAGAATATCAATTTATCAAATGAGTCAATTATGTTCGGAGGAAACCGAAACATCAATTTGGTAAATTTTTCATAGAACTGTGTCAAATTGTTAAAAGATGTCGTTACTTACCTCTCAAGAATTATGAAAGTTCTAATTTTAATTAAAAAGGGTAGAGATAATTAAGAGGGTGCACCTACCTCAAACTGAAAAAATTTCAATAGAAATAATTGTAAAATTAGCAAATAAAAATTGGCGACCCATACAAAATGGATCGAGTTTTTGGTTTTTTCGAATCTCGCATTTCTTTTTTTTTTTTTTTTTTTTTTTTTTATGTTAGTGAGTGACAAGACGAGCTCATCAGATGCCTGATGGTAAGCATCATGATTGCCCATATCAGACACAGTGCCACCCAGTATTTTAAAATTCAAAATTCTGCGCGACACTGCACTGCGCCTATCACCCTGAGATATGAGTTGTTGAATCTCATCATGCCCAGTAATTTCGCTGGTAACATTGCCCTTCATACCGGAACACAGTAATGTTTGGACATTACTGCTTGGCGGATGAATAACTGGCAAAGGTGTGGTACTTCCCCAGGTGGCCTCCTGCAAAAGAGGCCTACCACTACAAAACAATTCTTTCTTGAAATTTGTATTAGTTGACGCGTGGGTGCACCTCCTAAACTATTACTACACCTTTTTTGTATCACATTAGGTGTTATGTGATGGGTTCTAGGTAAACAATTAATTTAACATTACTAACGGAGAGCGTGCGCGGCCTTCTAGGAATTTGACACAATCCCATGACAAATTTACCAAATCGATGTTTTGTATTCCCGTGTTTCCTCCGAATATAATAAACCCATTCTATGAATTTATATCCTGATATTGATATAGTGAAGTAACCTATGTCCCTGTCATTTTAATTTGTCTTATAAACCATTCGTTTTTTCATAGTGAACTTTCAAAAAACCCAGTTTTACTCGCGTGATTGGACGTACACTACAAAAAAATGTAAGTTTATAAACAAAAATAAAATGATAGGGACATACTTTACTTCATCTTTAAAATATCAGGATATAAATGTATAAAATAGGTTTACTGTATTCAGAGGAAACAGGGGAATACAAAACATCGATTTAGTAAATTTTCCATAGGATTGTGTCAAACTGCTAAGAGGTCCTTTCCTGTTAATTGATACACACCTTAATAATAAGATCAATGCAAAATATTTATTTTTAAATCAAATTTTGTAACTGTAATAATTATTTCATTAACCTTACACAAAATTGATAGATCAAAGTGTATAAATTCACTTTATAATATAATATATTATTTAACATTTCTGTTATTCGTCTTAGGTATTTGTATCTTCCTTGTTTCTATTATTTCCTTGAATTTATATATAATTGGCGCATATCTTTGAAAAATTATAATATTGTATTTATAAGCAAGAAGTATATCATAACTATTCATGTACCTATATATATATTGATTTGTTATATTTATACACATATTTTAAGAACTAACAGCGCAACAAATCTAAGAAAAGATGAGGTATCATCTTTTCAAGCAATTTTCAAGTCGAAATAACTTTGCATAGGCGTAAATTTCAATAACGGTCGCCGTTAAACCATGGAATTATGAATTTTATCACAAGATTCAAAATCATTGATCACTAAATTTAAATCCGAATCTCTCAAACAAGGCAAAATAAATAACAATTGTCAAACGGTAGTTCTTAGATTTTATGGTTTGTAGATTATAGATCAATGTCTATAATCTTTATAATATACCTATATCTGCCTTAAAAAGAAAATACCTCTATTTTGGCAAACGCAACAACTTGCAAAAGAAACATTAGCATGGTTTGCAAAAAAAAAAACTTTCTAAACAAAATTAGATCATTTGCAAAAAAAGACTACAAAAAGGATCAGCTGATCGGGAAAGGGATCGAAAAATGGGGACTTCGAATTTTTTGCGAATTCTTTTGCAGTCTAGTTTGATGGGTGGATAAATTCTTTAGGTATTACACATAACATAACATACAATCACGCCTTTTTCCCGAAGGTGTAGGCAGAGGTGTACCCAGAACATGGGTTCTGGGTACACCTCTGCCTACACCGCGACTGTGCCTACTATGGAGTAGGCACAGTCGCATTTCGCCAATATGTTATTGGTCCAATGTGGGCGATACTATTGCCATCTACAGGACACAGTTCCAGACTAGAAAATTCCAAATGGAAAAATCAAATATTATCAAAGTGTTGCCTGATGTGGGGATCGAACCTGGGACCTCATGATTCGGGTCGGCCTTTAGGTATTACGTTACCTTTTTGTAACATTTTATATAATATTTATAGGTAAACAAGATTAACGCAGACACACACATGTAAAACACTGGTAAGTATGTAAACAGTTGTGGAAAACTGCTTTGATGTTAACTGTGTTAATTAAACTTCAACCGCGCTTGTTCATAATAAGCATGCTGCGTTTCGATGTGCAATAAATACGTGTTTAATCTATTCGTAATAACGGTGTTATAAGTTACAGTTAAAAAAAAATATGGGTTTATATATTAAAGATTTGATTTTAAATAAAAGTTATTTTACCAACAATAAAAAAATCAAATTCAAAAATTTTCTAAGAATTCTCATACAAACATATTATTAACGAAAAATTGGGAATCCTGAATATTTTTTCGCATATTTTTTGCAGCTGCAACATCACATTTGTTGTTACTTTTCAAGTAACACAGACTTTTAAAACATATCTGTCAGACTTTCCGACGTAGGTACTAATGAAAAAAAAAAAAAGCTTTTGCGACTAACAGAATGTTTACATACTTACATACTTACCATAAATACTCAGTAACAAACAACTTATGTACACACAATAACTACTTTGGCGGACCAGCTGAAGACAGTTAATTACTGTCCTTAGTTTAAAACTCATTCACACGTGAAATGGAATTTTTAACACTTTTTGTAACGCCTTTGCATTTAAACCAAAATGCAACAAAAAGCTGTAGTACATAATACTTAAGGGGGTGGACCTATCAAGCTGAACAACTTTCAAAAGATAGTATTGTGAAATTCGAAAAAAAAAAAAAACATATTGATCCTTTTTGTATCGGAGGTAGATTTTTTTACGGATTTCTCAATTCTTTCTTTTTTTGTTTTAGTTGACGGATAGATCTATCCCCTTAAGTATTTACTACAATTTTTTGTAACACGTTTCTGTTACAAAAATTGTTGTAACGTTTTCTGGATTAATAGAAATACCCATCGTTCAGTAAATTATAAGGGAAACTTTTTTACAAGCATATGAAAAGCAACATTCATTGATCTAAACAACTTTTAATTTGGATTCGGAAAATATTTTAAAATTGTATAGTTCAATGAGTAAGAATCGCGAAAACCCAAGAATTCGCCATTTATTGATTTACTTCTGTATAATTCCAGCATCCCGCATCGTTTCCGACGTAATTGGGAAGAACCAGTAACGCCATCTGTTCTCTAAAGTGAGGAAGTACAAAACAGCACCGGCTTCAATCCACAAGCTTTGCGGCACGCACTATCTTGTAAATTGACTTTATTATTATAGTAAAGGACAAATTTTTTGATCAAACTTGTGTTTCGGTGTGTAATCGATTAATTTTACGAAGTATTCTAAAAAAAGTGTACAAAACTGCATTGAGGACTTGGATTAAAACATAGTAAACTAGCTAAAATTGTAAATCAACAATTTCAAATTATTATTACACATAATTTTGTAAATAATAAAACAAAAAAACAATACTGCATAAGTTTTGTTTTTGATTATAGCAACCCTAAACTCGGTCTTGGTTGCATTTGATTAAAAATGTATTTTCTGTTTGAGTCTAGTATTAGACTAGTACATCGTTTTTTTTTACAATATATTTTAGACAAGCCAATTAAGTTATAAGGTTTTTTTTGTATATCCTGACTATATAGATGAAATTATAAGTTAATAATCTTCATAGAACTCGCTATTCTTTAAGCGTAAGTATAGGTTTTGGTGTTTTTTAATTCCCCTTATCATAAGATCTCCTGAAGAACAATGAATTTCTTCTTTCTGTAGTATTTTATTCTATTAGATTTGCTCAAGGATTGTTACGTGTAGTATTTTGTTTATGTTTTTAGGAATATAATATTGTTACTTTTTGCAAGTGTTGCCCATGCAAAAAAAATTACCCGCAAATGAGTTGAAAAAATCAAGTGTGTCCAATTTTATTCCCTTTTTAAATGTCATTCAAGCATTTATCGATGCATATTATTATATAAGAACATTTGAGGTATGAAACACCATTTAGCAAGTTTTTATAAAATCATGTTTTAAAAGTTAGCTTGTTTGGTAAATCTGTAAGTAGGTATTGTGCCTTTGCATTTTGCTACCAGCGTTATACTCACAGGTATTGTTGAAGTTGTATTTTTTTTCACTTTCATTAAAAGGAATTCATTGTGTAATTTTGTGGTTTATATTTTTACCCCATTTGAAATGCTATAATAATAAAAAATACAAAAATGTAAACCAAGAAATTAAAATATGTCTTATCTGGAACGAATTGTATAGCTCCAATAAAGTTATGAAATTTTAAAAAAAATAGGCGAAATGTGGGTGTACCTACTATGGGACAGTCCTGGGTACACCTGCCTATCCCTTCGAGAAAGGCGTGATGGTAGGTATGTTAATGAATTTTCTAAATTACAGTCTGGAATTGTGCCTAAGAGATGGCAATGGGCCATCAGATAGACCTAAACCTAATAGACCTTTTAGATAGGACCTAAAACTGGCGAAGTACAGTGTACAGCACCAAAAGTCTAAGAACACATTCAGATTTTCTTAATAGCTGAACACGACATTATATTACTTAAATGCAGTTTTCAGTTAATTTTGAACTTTATGATGATCATTCAACTTAGCACTATTAAACATTAATACATTATGGTGTTCAGCTATTTAAAGAAAACAATGTGGTCATTGACTTGATACTGACCATGTAATTGGGGGGACGATCTAAAGGACGGCAGGAACACGCTGGATGCTGGCCGCTTACAACCGAACTGGATGGAAATCCAGAATAGGCCTATGTTCAGCAGTGGGTGTCCTATGGCTGAGATGATTATGTACCTAATAGGGTGAGCCTGCCTGGGTAGGCAGAGGTTTGGGAAAAAGGGGTTACATTACATCATTTAAAAAATACGAAATAAAACCTAATAATTTATTATTATACAACTAAAACTAACAATTATACATTTATAAATAACATTATGATATAGTCGACTCCGCCTGTGTTTTCTCTGCCTCTTGTTTAGCTAAGGCTTCTTTTTCAACGGCTCTATTCCTCCATGCAGTCATGTATGAACGGGGGTGGATAGGGAAGAACCCTGATAGACCTGTGAAATTAATTACATTAAGGCGCTGTCCAAAGCAAATGTGCCCTCTCGCTCACACGTTGGGTACGTCAATTATTGAAGATATTAAAAATACTAAATGTAATTCCGTAAAATAAAGACAACTTATATATATTAAACGTATTTTTTAGATCTTCCAAAATGTGCCTGCGAGCGAGAGGGCGAATTTGCTTTGGACAGCGCCTTAAGAGCGTATCCTAGCTACGAGAAATTTGACACAATCCCATCGAATTTTTACCAAATCGATTTTTTGTATTCCCCTGTTTCCTCCGAATATAATTAAGTCATTCTTTAAATTTGTATCCTGATATTATTATAGTGAAGTAACCTATGTCCCTGTCATTTTGTTAATCTTATAAACTATCGGTTTCTTCATAGTGAACTTCTTAAAAAACGGTATTTTCTACTGCATTTGTTCACTAAAAAAAAAATTATGTTATAACAAAAATAAAATGATAGGGACATAGTTTACTTCATCAGAAAGCAATTCAACGCCATTGCTTCATCACCAAAATATAAGAATATAAAATATATCAAACAGGTTAACTATATTCAGAGAAAATCCGGCTCGAAGGACCATAATGAACAGGCATGTAATGTACAGGTCATTTGACCTCAGGGGGCCCCCTGACGTCAAATGACACCCCATATAGTGAGAGTGACGGTCTGTAGACTCCCATAACCACTGCGGCCAGGATCTACCGCGAGAGCGGGTAATGATGGCTCAGCCACATTGGGGTGAAGAGACAAATCAAACCTGCCCCGGTAGCACAGTGACCAGGGAAAACGAAGTCCCTGGGGGTTAGAACGAGACAGCAGATATGAATTGTTCGGGCGCGAAAGAGAAAAAACGGGGAAAACTAGTTATCCCCGTGCCATGCTAGGTGGGTTGGAGGATTGTTCAATGTCTAATACTCTGTCTTACTAGTATAATCTCTTTCTTACTAGTATAATCTTATATACTACTTCATCTATACATCTTGATTACGGCGCCTCTCTGAAGGTGTGGCTCGACGTAAGATCCGTGCGCATGAGTTTACTCTATCGCGCCTTGCTGAGTCTTACTGGTGCGCTTATCACTATTAGATATTTATCTTTTATAGCAGTTTACGTGACGATAAGCTTGGGCTGTTTCAAGTCATCGTGATAAAATCTGCCACCACTGTTAATATGTGCAATGTTCAAACATAGGGGAATATAAAATATCTATTTCGTAAATTTTTCATACGATTATGTCAAATACACACGCCCCTATAGACGGTAGGTAGGTGGGATAGAAAAATTTCGCCGATGATTAGTAACTCCACAGTAGCTCAAATGGTAGTGCCCATGTGGAATGGTGCGGGTGTCACATTCTGCTCGCAGGTGAAATTTTTCTTCTCAATATTATATTTACTCACATAGTCATTTTAAGGTTAATAATTTTATTCTGTAAGGTATATTGATATAAAAAAAAAGGTTTTCTAAAACATCACATACCAAGTAATTCAGCAACGGGATCAGTAACATGAGCTCCGTTTCCAAGCCAATATTTCAACCGTTCCAAGTTGAGGGCGACCAGCTTCTCATTGTTTGCATTCGGCATTGGATCATAGGAGCCTAGTTGTTCTATTACTGGCAAATGGTTGGGCCTTTTGCGCTAAAGAAAAAAATAACCTTATTTTTATTGGGAATGACTTAAAATTACTTCTTGATCCCTCAAAAGTTAGGCAGACCATACCCATAGTACCATAGTAGCTAGTAGAGCTACACCTTTCCCCAGATGTTTAAATAACATCACACTTTTTTCCCAAAGGGTAGGCAGAGATGTACCCAGGACCCAGTTTCACACTTCACCAGTTATGTTTTTAGGTTAATTTTTTTTATGATAGTGAGTGACAAGACAAGCAAATCAAGTGCCTGATGGAAAGCATCATGATTGCCCATATCAGACACAGTGCCACCCAGTGTTTTAAAATTCTGCAGTTCGTGGAGTTACCACCTATATAATAGTGCTCCACCATCTCTACCCATGGTTGCCGTAAGCCTGGGCCTGGAGCCGGCTAAGGGTTAACAGATTCAGAGGAGATCAGCAGCGTCCTTTGCAAAAACACATTGAACTGCGCTCGACAACCCACCTGCCAAGGGTGTCGAGTATTGCCAAACTCCCCCGAGATGATGATAATGATGAGATATTGGATAGATGTGCATTCATCTTAAGTAACATGTTATAGAGGTGAGCTTATTGCCATTAACTACAAATCCAAATTCCAGGCTGCTATGGTTCTCCATAGATTCCTAATAGAAAAATCCCATAACAATACCCAACCTAGGAATCAAACCCTCTTGCTCAACACTAGCCAACACTAAACCACAAATGTAAATAATATGTAGGAATGAGACAAGTAGGGTATTTGCCGTTTGCTTCAACTTAAAAAAAGACCCATTTACAATACAATATTGAGACCACAATAAATAAAACATACAGGTTTTATTTTAAAAATAATGTAGGTACTTATTTTATTTTATGGCAGCGGAAGACTTCGCATCGAAAGAAAATCTAGAATAAGTCTAATACCCTCAGCATCACAGAACAAAGGAACCTCAGCATGGGCGAATTGATCCTGTCAGTCCAGTAATGATGGCATGAGTTGAAGAACGCATAACAATATCTTAATTTCATTCATAGAATTAATTTTGAAAATTAGCTGCATGCCTACATAGTGGATTATTGGGTAAATTAGCTACTACGTAATGTAAATACCTATAAAGAGAGAATCAAGAACTTACATGAGTAACAGAGATGTGGTAAAACGGTCTATTCGTGCATCCCTGTCGCACTAGTCTAATAGATTTTGCAGCTTGTGCGAAGTATTTTCCTGTTCCACTCGCTGGTGGCAGCGACATTACTAATTTATTTAAATTTTTCATTTTAAAATTAACAAACAAATAACCTAACCTCTTAACTCTTGCGCTTGCCTTTATATTTATATTTTTTTTAATGTCAAAATCAAATGACATAATTTCAATGTTGACACCTGACACAGACAATCCATAGAAATGTCAAAACGTTCATAAACATTGTATTTAAAAAAAAGTCTCAAATGTTCCGAATGGGGAGACACACGCGAAGCTGTTTGCAGATGGCGCTCTAATCGACTGTACTTTGTTTACATCACAGAACAGAGAGGAAAGTTTACATTTGGGTGTTAGTAGAGCGTTTGAGATTTTCTGCGATATTCTATGATAATATAAATTATGGATTCACTTATGACTGTAACTCAACTTAAGAACGAACGCTTCGAGGAAGGAATGCATCAGTTGCTGGGAAAAAGGCCGATTTGATAGAAAGGTGACGATATCAATAAATATTCAAGGTTATTTTTATTTTTATATATAATTTCCTCTGACTTCTTTTCTCAAAACGATGTTGTCGTTCTAGAGCAGCCGGAGTTTCAGGTTTTACCTTAGTAAAAGAGAATATCGATGGTACAGCTGTCTTTCTGAGAAAATTTGCAAGTGGTTCATTACCTGAAATAAATAATAGATAAGGATGTTATGAGCGCCAAGAATAACTAAGAAAGTGGAGAATAGGCATACTAGCTGTACTGATTTACCTGTATATATTATCTAAATAACTCAATTATAAAAATTAGCAATTGTAACATCAATTCACCAAATTCATCACAAATTTTCTAAAATCTACAATCATTCTACATTACATCATTAAATCTTTAAATAGAATGTTTATCAACAATTTTATAGTCAATTAATTTATTTCTCTATCAAAATAAAAGCACTTTTATCAAATAATCTTCTTTGAAATGCACTGACAATCGTGCAGAAGCACTTGATTTGAAGTTTTGAATCCGTAAAGCAGACTCCCATTGTTTTTGCGCTTGGGATCCTTAGGGAACAAATGTACGCCATTATTATTACAATTAATAGCAGAACACTGCGGCATTTAGATCTATAAAACTCAAAACAACATTATCTTTTTAAAAATTCTATATGATTTGACAGTTGTAATGTCAAGGCAAGGTACAGTCGATCATACGCCATCTATCGTGATAAAAAGTTAGTTTTCCTCCCCATTAAATCCGTATTCCGGAATGACGGGCGCCACATAGGCACACATAATATAATTCAATAAATAAGTCAGAAATATATATAGAATAATATAGAATATATAATATAGAAATAAATAAGTCAATAAACGATTTCTATTCTATTCTATTCTATTCGAAACATTTAAGCGAATAGTGTAAACTGCAAACCCTTTTCATATAATAAACAATAATTCTAAAAAAATCCTCATCGAATAATCCAGCCAGCGCTTTCGTTATAAAATAAGTCGTAATATCGGGCCGGACATAATAGGTATAGATCAAAATACAGAAACAGCGACTAATATGCGACGTACTTATAGAATGTATAGGCACTTTATCTAATGCGACGTATGTAGCTGTAGCAGCGGCAGATCTCTGCTAGTGTAAGGAGTTAGGACCACAGAACACATATACAAGGTTAGGACTGCTTGGCAAACTTATTAATCTCAGCCATCAGTCATCGTGTCGTACCGAAGTATACAGTGTCACCAACTTAGTTTTTTAGGTGGGCAAAATTGGAACTACATGTCAGGCCCATGTATTACTTATTCAACAGAATTTCACTGTCAAGTCTCTAGTCTCCACCAGCGACGCTGTTAACTGAACAGATAAGATGGTGGGAGTATAATAAGAGTACGGTGGCGCCGGTAACGATCGTTGTACGCCTGTACATTGTATAATTTTTATTGTGCAATACTCGGTTTTCATTCATCGTGCGAACTGTAAATAGGGATGAGGTTCAATGAGGGTGGGATATGGGCTATCATTATGGGCCCTTTTGTTTTCTATCGCGATACAAAAAAAGTGAAAAGTGCTTGTTATAAGTTATAAGTATTATTTTGTTATTATTTACTAATATTTAATTTAATTATAAATAATAATAGAAGTATATTATTAGGTACACATGATTTAAATGGTTGTAAGCATTAGGAGCTCTTATTATGGTACCTATCATGGTAAGTATCCCGTAATAAGTGATCCTAATATTCATGGGTGTACCCAGGGTGGAGCACCCGGCAATCTGATCCGAAGCTAAGACTTTTTAGACAAAATAAAAATTACTGCGCGAAACAATGTAGTAGGTATCGATGAATCGAGCGCACATGCATAGAGATCGAGTCAGTCATTTCCGAACGAAGTCCGCCCGCGCTTCCATCCCCCGAGGGATGCGGGGACCACAGATCAGTGATATTAATACCACAGAATACAAATACTACGTAGCGGGGACTCCCCGCAAATGTACACGCGCCAGTGCTGCCGTTCTAGCGACTTTTCTGCAAGTTCTAGCGGATTTCACAAGTGGTTACCGACAAAAATATATGAGAAAGAGGGTTCTGGAAGCACAAAATAAATTTGAAGAGGAAATTTTAGCTAGATTCTGCCATAACCCTGGTCGAAATAAGTTATATGTAGTAAATAGAAAGCATTTTTATTTCCTACTGCTGGGACCAATATTGGCGAAATGTGGGTGTACCTACTATGGGATGTCCTGGGTATACCTCTGCCTACCCTTCGGGCAAAAGGCATGATTGTATGTTATGTGTTAGATTCCAAAGAAGCTTAGGTGTCTACCAATCCAAAAAATATTTACCTTGGATGCCATTTCCGAAATAGTTTAGTAGCGACTACGGGCTATGTACCTACTTATTTCAATAATTTTGTACCTACCAAATAGCGCGCCCAGATTTTTTTAACTAACAATACATTAATACCACACAAATTGTCACCCATCGTAAATTAAGAACCGTTAGTGCTGCTACGGGCGCTAGTTTTTTAATTTATATTTTGTATCGACACAAAAAATTATATTAATCCCAAGAAAAGACAACACTTCTTTCGATCAGTACCACGTCTGACCGACTTAAGGCGACCTTACCCTAAGACAGAGATAGCAATACAATCCTCCATATAGTGCGAGAGGGACACATGACCTGTGTGGGTCACGGGATTAAATCTCCAAGCGCTGGCAACGCTTGAAATAAAACGGGAAGGACTTTATAAATAACTGAGAGATTAAACTTATAATTTAATGGCTATAATAGGCGAGTTTCCTGATTTCTTGGAGATAATTTTGGACGGTTTTCGTAGAATGTCTTAAATAGTTCGTTATGAATGAATGAATAAATAAATAAATGAATAATAAATAAGTAGAAGCTTTCTGTGATGAAATAAAACTGAGCTACAAGAAATCTCTTTTAATAAGTCCATCACCCAATGCAAAAACGGAGCGTACCCTTATTCTGGGAACCACAATAAATATACGCTGATTTTATATCAGCAGTTCAATACTCCTAGTGACTGACACCAATAATCCTATTCTCTTCTTTCTACTAATATTATAAATGTGAAAGTTTGTGATGGATGGATGGATAGATGGATGTTTGTTACTCTTTCAGACCAAAACTACTGAACCGATTGGGCTGAAATTCGGTATGTGTAGATAGGTAGGTTAGATCCTGGAATAACACGTAGAATACCTATATTATTACTTGTCTACGCTAATTTGAATAACAATATATTTAAATACTTAAACTATACAGGGAGACTACAGAGAGGAACTACAAGGGAGTAAAGAGATCCATTGTAGGTTTACGAGAGTATATAGAAAGAGTTACAATGAGTTTTAGCGCTGTGTTACGCTGTACTTTCCACTGCGATTGTGAGAAAAAAAAATTATCAATTTGGTCGACAATGGACGGCCTTATCTCTTTAAGCGATCTCTTCCAGGCAACCGGTCTTTGCACTATATTATATGCTACGTGTTACAATAAAGCTGTGGTAATATTGAAGGGGGGTCTATATAGTATACTATTTACCTGTCAACTTGGCAAAGGAAAGAGTTATTGCGAAATATGCAAAAATCAGGATCAGCAAAAATTTTTAATGGAAAGTTAAAATTTTCCTTTTGCTGATTTTGCCATTCTTTCACTTGAATTTTTTTCAGGTCATCCATTTGGCGGGAATCATTTTTCAGTTTTTTTTCTTTTATGGACCCACACGAATGTATTGACAGTGTCATAATATATATTATGAATAAGTTTTAAATCTTGAATATTCTCAAGTTCTACTCAAGTCAAAGTCAGGACTAGTTAAAAACTCAACATAACATACATTCACGCCTTTTTCCCGAAGGAGTAGGCAGAGGTGTACCCAAGACTCAGTCCCATAGTAGATACACCCACATTTCGCCAGTATGTTATTGGTCCCTTGTAATAGGGGGCGAGCCTACTGCCATCTACCGGGCACAGTTCCAGACTCCAGGCAGTTATTGAGATAATTCCTAATGAAAAAATCCAATATTTAACACTTGCCTGACCTGGGGATCGAACCCGGGACCTCTTGAGTGGCAGTCGAGCATACGCCCTCTACGCCACGGAGGCTTAGTCTAAAGGTCACACCTCTAATTAATTGATGGAAATTTACGAGCGACTTGTTCGATTTCCCACCAAAAAGATATAAATGGTTCACGTTGCTGCGCATCAACAGGAAGCATCCCCAGACAACGCGGCCGCCCCCACTCACAGCCACGCACGCTGAGACCCTAGCTTAAGTCGAGGCTTCGACATGAGCCATGGTCTCGAGCCCCAAGCAGTCCTAGAATCGAAATAGTCGCCCGCTCCGAGAATGATCCAAGTGGATACGCGTATCACTCTCAATCACTTGCAAATAACACTTGTACATGATCATTAACTTGCAATACTCCACCAATTAAGTTAAAAGTTAAAACGTTAACACGTTAAAAGTTGAAATGAACTAAGGAATTGCATGAAATTCACAGGACTAAATAATCGTTCCCCGAACGCCATTATTTTTTCAGTTCCCCCCAATATGACAGGCGCAGGCGCCACAGAGTATATTTTGGCCCCTAATCATGGACTTCACTCGACAAATCATTTGCCAAATCTGTGAAAGATGAAAAGACTAACAATACTATTCGCAACGGCACAAATGATGAGAAGGTTCAATGACCCTTTAAAATAAACTGTCTATACCAGTAAACCCAATTCATCAGTAAATACCTAGGCCCTAATGGTTTCATAGAAACTAAAGCCCTTATTCGTGCTTTCGAAGCATTTCAACCAAATTTATTATTCAGTAGAGCTCTTGAGTCAAGCTCTGAATAACTAAGTTTTAAGTTATTATCGTATTAAGTTGTTCAAATACACGTTGTCTTAACTTGGAGTTATTAACTTTGTAAGTTTTAAAGTATAATTAAATTGGCACTGAATGAATTTTTTAAAATAGGTTCCTACCCGTCGTTATTAATATTAGTTATTAATTTCTAGAAAAGTTTAAAGTTTTTCATTTCTTCTCAATTTTGTTTCATTTATTTTCATTCTTATCCTCATATGTGTCCATCATCCTCAGAGTAAAGCGATTCAACATCATTGCCACAATCCCAAAAAAATACTAATTAGTATTTAGATCATACTACTCGTAACGTATGCCTCGGTGGCGTAGAGGGCGCATGCTCGACTGCCAATCAAGAGGTCCCGGGTTCGATCCCCAGGTCAGGCAAAGTGTTAAATATTGGATTTTTCCATTAGGAATTATCTATCTATAACTGCCTGGAGTCTGGAACTGTTCCCGGTAGATGGCAATAGGCTCGCCCCCTATTACATGGTACCAATAACATACTGGCGAAATGTGGGTGTATCTACTATGGGACTGAGTCCTGGGTACACCTCTGCCTACCCCTTCGGGAAAAAAGGCGTGAATGTATGTTATGTTGTTATGTTACTCGAAACGTAAGGAGAAAAACAATGGAAGGACGGCCACATATAAAATGAAAGATTTCTGCTTAGATTCGGTCTTAAAATTTTCCATACGTTTTATGAGGACACAGAAAAGGTGACCTCTTAGCATTTTGACATAATCCTATAGAAAATTTACCTAATCGATGTTTTTCATTCTTAGAGTAAAGTAATTCAACGTCATTGTTTTTATTCCCCTGTTTCCTCGGAATATAGAAAACCCAAGGAGTAAACCTACCTACCTCTTTTCTCAGAGAGTTTGTCGAACCAGGCTCTATCGTTGTGTTCTATAATGTCCTTAATGAGTTTTCGCCATTGGATCCTGTCTAACACGTACAGATAATATAAATCATATTTAGTCGAAATAGAGGGTAGATTGTGATCGACTGCCTCGGTGGCGTAGTGAGCGCAAGCTCGGCTGCCTATTATGAGGCCCGGTTCGATCCCCAGGTCAGGTAAAGTGTTAGATATAGGATTTTTCCATTAAGAATTATCTCTATGACAGGCTGGAGTCTGGAACTGTGCCCGGTATATGGCAATAGGCTCGCCCCAAATAGGCGAAATGTGGGTGTACCTACTATGGGACTGAGTCCTGGGCCTCTCTGCCTACCTCTTTGGGAATAAGGCGTGATTGTATGTTATGTAATGTAGATGGTGTATAGATCTCTCCCATCTATTATAATAAAAGCCAAAGTTCTGGATGTACACTCATCAACGCCCAGCCTCAATTCTTAGACCAAGAGAACTGATATCCCTTCACAGATAGGTTTTCACTATCATGTAGAAAAGGAATAAGAATAAGAATAGGTACAATTCCTGAAATTGCCATGGGTATGAAGTCGCGGGGTTACGCTAGATTTCATCAAGATTGTGGTCGAAGAGTAACGTCACAATGTAAGAAGGTAGAGAGGGCTCTATCAGATTTTGGTTACACATTTTAGCTTAATTTGTGCGTTAGGACGCGGCTCAAGAAGCACGATGAAAACTTTCAAAAGATCATCTCTATGTAGTGTAAAGTGTAACCCACACATTAGCACCCGTATTCTAGTGGTCTTCCATGAGATTCCCTCTATATTCCATCATCTATGTGTGCGCACGTGTCTTCTCTTGTTGTATGGAGCCTGTGGTCTGTTCTGTACCCATCTATTTGCGGTAGCGTAGTGGTCGCCCCCGTTTCCGCGTTTTCGTCCCGGCGCCGGCGGAATCAATCGCTGGAGCGCTGCGTGGCGAGTACTCTCCGTCTACGATCAAAATGATTGCGGGCAAATATTAAACTAACTTTGCATTGGCCTTGATTGGCGCTGATATCACTATTGTACAGGGAGATCAGCGCCGTTCCCGACATTCTAAAAGGTCGTAGTGTAGTTATGTAGTCACGCATGCGCCGGTCTCGCACGGATCGATGCGACGGGCGTTCCGTTCAGTGGTCGCGTGCCCGTCGCGCAGTCCGGTGCACGATGCGCTCGCAGTGAGGCGGGAAACTCGGCAAGCTGTATCTCCGCGAGTATCCGGCGGAGGACGAGCGGCCGGAGTGGCGCCGGGGGGAGTGGGCGGGTGGAGGGACGCGGCCACGTGGGGAGCGAAGCCCCTCGCGGCGGAGCCCCTACCTCGCGCGCGATGAGGAGCCCTCACCGGCGCCCGAGGAGCGCGGCCGCTCCGCCTCGGCCGGCGCGCACCACCGCGCAAGGGCCCCCAGACCTCTACGCTACCAGTCCCTCGAGCGCGACTACGACCGCTCCTACGCCCCGCCACACCACCACCCCGACGATGAGTACTACCGACGAGAACCCCCTCCTCTCTTCCTCGGCGAGCTCCAATCGCAAAACACCGACCTACAAAGGGAGCTGGGCAACCTTAAGAAGGAATTGGAACTGACCAACCAGAAGCTGGGCTCCAGTATGCACAGCATCAAAACCTTCTGGAGCCCAGAGCTGAAGAAGGAGCGAGCGCTCAGGAAAGAGGAGAGCGCTAAGTACAGCCTTATCAACGACCAACTTAAGCTGCTCAATCAGGAGAACCAGGTTAGTACCTACACACAATTAGACATTAGACATCAATATTGGTTAGAGATTTAGCATGACGAGACAAAACACGCCGATTACACATCAGGAATAATTGGAAGATAAGGATAACCATACAAAATAAACTAAAGTGGGAAAGAGAGCCATAATTAGGTACCATTATGCTAAAACGTTTACTATAGACATGCCTCTGACTCTGACCTATATTGCATGGCTGAAACCCTTCCATATTATTATCTGATAATCAAGGCCAAGTAAAAACACAAAAACGCTTCAAAACGTAAGAAAAAGGATCGATAAATTGACAACTACCCGCAATTTAGTCAATTTTTAACAAAACATCGAAATTAATGTCATTATTTTGAGACAGAGATTACGATGATCGTTCAGTGTAGATTGTTTAGAATCAACAAGAGTATAGTGCTGATGAGTCATAGGAGAAAATGCCAGGAATAAGAACCCCGCGGTCCCCGCCCGCTGACGTCACACGCATGCCCTGAAGCCCCAAAGGAAATTTCATTGATGTGCTGGGTCAATGGTAGTAGCCATTTTCTTATTCCTTTGCTCTGCTCTACTTAGAATTGCTGGTATACTTATATACTACTTTTAACAGATTAATAACCTTGCGTAGTAAATTATTATACATTTCATCCTATACATTTTATGTGTGTAAAATTCACGCCTTCGCGCAAAGAACTATTATATACTGAACCGATTAGGCTGAAAGGAGTTATTGGTTTTTGTGCCATCGACCTTACATTACAATTTTGATTTTATATAATAAGATTTTCAAATTTGCATAAATATAATTTTTAGTATCGCCATTCAAATAAAATAAGCAAATGTTCTACTGAAATTAGTACTTCCTTGAGCTTCCTTAGAGCTTCCTTGGATTTCAAGCCCATTTCCTTTGAAATTTATAATATAGATTAGATATAGACCCAGGAATTATCTATAGAGTACTTTTAATCGGGTAAAACTGCAGGGCACAGCCAGTAATTAATAAACCTACTATGTTTTTCAAGATGAAAATCTATAAAAGTATATTTATTTCATAGATTGTCTTCTATTCTGAAGGGTCAATATGCTTTTCTTATGACTTATGGGGAGAGCCCATAAGTCATAATATGTAATCACATTGATTTATATAGGACACAAAAACTATAACGAATGAACAAAAACAATCGAATTCCGGATTTTTATATTGTGTTTGGCTTATCCAAACTTTTATATAAGCAATTTCAGGACTCTGGGACCAAATTAATATTATATTGGATAATGCCGTGTACCTCCTTTGCTTTATTACGAGTATAGGTTAAACAATCTCAACTAATTCCAGCAATAAAGGCAGTTCGCCTATGCGAACTGCCTTCTATCTATATAAACACTGAACGAACTAAATGAAGGTCTACGAAGGCGCTAATGTCTATGTTTGAGAGCGACTTACCATAGCAGTAAGTGTAGTTCCATTTTTCGCCACATTCATTGCAATCATGGCCTGTAGGTATAATATTAAATTTTCAAAAGCCCTAAATCCACTTCTGAATTATTCTGAATAGTAACTTTGGATCAACAGTCGTGTTAATTTAGCTGAGAATGTGAGAAACTTTGGGAATAGTTTAATATTGTATGAACTTTGCCGAATTGCGTTAAGAAACTTTAAATGAGCCTTTTACATGAAAAAAGGGGCTGACGTAATAAGAAACTAAACATTCTGTAGATACATGGTCATTGTGATCTTATTTATAATAGGGCATTAACACAAATTAACTTAAAAAAAACACAACATAATAAACTGGCCAAATGCGAATGGGACTCGCAAATGGAGGGTTCCTATCCACCACGTATATATTACCTACTTATTTATAGGTGTCACCTCTCCTCACTTACCAAATAAGTCTTACAACTATTATTCTAATTAGTGTACTCACATAATGAATTTATTCTTAAGGCCGTCTTATATGACAATTTATAAAATACGTTGGTTGTATGGAGAGCACCTTTAATTATGAACTTTGTTTAATTTTTATCTGTTTTTGTTATTATGATCATAGAAATACATTTATTATAAAAATTGCAAGTGTCTAGCTATAACGGTTTATGAGATTGAGCACTGTGACAGACGGACGAACGGCGGAAGCTTAATAATAGGGATCTTTCGGCACAAAATATTATCAAAATACGAGTCCCTCGTCACATCGTCCACTGAGTAGAAAAGTAACAAATAAGTAGAAGATAACAAATAAATAGAATATATTGTGAGAATAAATAATTAAATTAAACATAACAAAACACTTTCTATTCTTTGTATCATTATCTATGTCGACAAAAATGCGGATACGACATCACTGTCGTAACAATTATCATAATGATAATAAATTTTTATTCCCACCAAAAAATAACTGATATACTTGACATAATATTCTGGAGATAAATCTGCTAATAACAGCAAATATCACGATTATTTCGTTTCACTAAATTATTGTATACTTACTTAGGTAAGTAGTAAGTAATCAGAATATCACTTTACAGTTAAAACAAGTGATCAATCCTTAATCCTTCTTTTCATCCTTAAATATGTATAAGTAGGTTAGTATATAAAACAAAGTAGCTCAAAGTAGTAAAGAGGTTCAGGGTTCGATCCCCATGTCAGGTAGTGTTAAATATTGGATTTTTCCATTAGGAAATATCTCAATAACTGCCTGAAGTCTGGAACTATGCCCGGTAGATGGCAATAGTCTCGCCCCCTATTACATGGGACCGATAACATACTGGCGAAATGTGGAAGTATCTACTTTGGGACTGAGTCCTGGGTACACCTCAGCCTACCCCTTCGGGAAAAAGGCGTGAATGTATGTATGTAAGTAGCTTTATGTGTCGGTCTGTCTGTCCACTATCTCCTCCCAAACCACTCGAAGAATTTTGATGCGGTTTTGGATGGTTTGTTCCTTTACTTATATCACATATAAGATCTCTTGCTTCTTGCCAAATTTCATGATTCTAGTCCAACGGCAAGTACCCTAGAGGTTTTCAATCCGTTGCGCAAAGTATGGAAATGTGCGGTAAAATGGCCGTATCTTTTGATTGCATAGACGTTTGATTTTTTTTACAGCAGCAAGGAACCGTAGAACACTTAAGTAGACCTGGGTTGTAGAAATCAGGTTTAATTTGATGCCTCAACGCGTTCCCAAGAAAAAGTGTCTTGACAGACGGACAGATAGACAGACGGACAACAAAATGATCCTATAAGGGTTCCTTTTTCCTTTTGACGTACGGAACCCTAAAATAGACTCAATTTTACTACGTGTTTCAGGGAGTCTTCAGGGATTTTTGATATTTTATTTATCTAGTAATTAATTAAGATTTTGTATAAAATAATGATGAATGTCGAAGAGGTCGAAAAAATGTTTAGCGACAAATTTATTGGCGTTCGCCGCGTAAATCAGAGTTATATAAAATCAATGTTTAAGACTTTAGTAAAAAATGCAAATACACCAATATGAAGAGAGAAAGAATATTTTTCCACTCAATTGCTTGCGGTTGGCTCTGGATCTGGCCTTTATTTACGGCAAACCATATTTGGATAAAGAAAACTTGAGGGATTTTTCGTATTTATGAGAATTGTAAAAAAAAGTTTGAAGTTAATGTTTTTTATAAATACAATAACCTAAACTCTCATACCGTGGGAGCCGTCTCACGGCCGTCTCACGGCCCGGCAGAGGGACATATTCGGCTACTGGGCCGCAGCGCTCTTCGGCACCAAGTATTCCAACTACTGCGATCACCAAGCCGCCTGCCAACGTGGTGATTACGCCAAAATCTCCCCATATAAATAGTTTATGGCTTTCTATCCAGGGTCTAAGCTATCTACGTACCAAATTTCAGTTCAATCGGTTTACTACCTATAGCGTTAGAACCGCCGCCTTATTACGAACAGCAGTAGAAGTGTGGAAAGCGTTTAATTGCTTAATGTCTGCTGTCAAACGGCATACAAAAAATGACGTTGTCGGCAAAATTTACTGCTGTTGTTACGCGATTGCATGTTCGTAATACCACCCGGATCAAACATACACACAAAAAACAGCGTTACATGGCGCAGGGATCGAATAAGAACACGCTAGCGTTTTATTTACCTGTTACAAATGTAACTTTTTTACACTGTACTGAGATTGGAGATTATTAATGTTAGTAGGATACATATAACATACATTATGCAAATGAATAAGATACATATTAATTATTATAACAATATTCTCAATCTCACTCTAACTTAACATTTTGTGGTATTTGTCGATAAAACCCTCAACAATTTTAATAAGTCGGCGGGTAATATTTTCGGTCACGACTGCTACGTAAGTAAGTACCTATTTATCTAAATTCTGTTGATGAAAATGCTGAAGGGGCTGAGAATCTCTGCGAGGTCTGTAAGTAATTACTTACATTACAACATCGTTTTGTACAATTGGCTGAAGAGGAATGAGAAGGGATTTTGATGTGATTTTAAAAAGCAGAGTTGTTTCATTTTTAAAGGTTTTTCTTGGCACTTTTTCCCGAGTTAAGTTTTGATCAATAAAATGTATTTACTTACAATTTAGTTGGTAAATTCATAATCGGTATTTAAGTGTAATAGGTAGGTAAGTAAGTAATATAAGGGTTTTAATTTTTACCGGAATGCAAAGATGGTTATGTTCTTCGAGATGTTATGAGGTTCTTTTGAGCACATAATACATAATTGTGGCTTATTATGTAGAGTTACTCGTATAGTAATACCGAGACTGCGTTCCCATGAAAAGTTGAAGAATTCCGCAATTAAAATCTATTTACAGGAAAGGAGACCTCTTAGCAGTTTGACACAATCCTATGGAAAATTTACCAAATCGATGTTTTGTATTCCCCTGTTTCCTCCGAATACCTATAGTAAACATTTTTGATATATTTATATCCTGATATTTAGAAGATAAAGTAAACCATGTTCATCTCATTTTCCATTTTTTGTACTGAATCGCGCTAGTAAAACTATGGGATATTTAGAAGTTTATGAAATAAATAATAATATGGGCAAATGAGCTCAATAACAATAAATAATTTACGTTCTCAATATAAAAATAATTTATTTAGACATCCAACAAGATTGACATTGACTTCAAATAATAGTTTTATAATGTGCATTAAAATCTATAATAAAATTCCAAATAGTTTTAGAGATTCCGATTTGACATTAAACCTATTTAAAATGAAATTGACGAAGTGGTTAGCTGAAAAATGTTTTTATAGTATTAATGAATTTTTTGAATATAAAATATAATTTAACATCTATATGACAATATTCTTCAATAATTATTTTCAAATTTTTTTTTTTTACTTTTCTTTTTACTTTGATTATTTAATTTTAGTTTTAATCTATTTTGATCATGACATTAAAATAAGTTTATTGTTCAAATTATATTTAATATTCAGACGCCTGAGAAGGCAGATTTTGGCTGGGCTTAATGACTTATATTATCTATTGTACCTGAAATCTCTGAATAAAGAAATTGAAATTGAAATATGTATGCATAGTGTAGGATTCTATACCTAGATACCGAGAACATACAGTGCCATCTATTATTTCCTTGCGCAAAGTATGGAAATATGCAGTAAAATGGCCATAACTTTGGATTGCGTTATCTTAGAAGTATTTATTTATTTCTCATTTACAACTATTCTTACAGTTCATCCCAATACAATAGCGTAAGTATACAATGTTAAAAAATAAAAATAAAATGTTAATTACTAATATATGACATGCAATATATAAGTAATGATTTTTTTACAGCCACAAGGGACCGCAGATCTGAGTAGTTGATATAAATTTCAACGAGATACCTCCACGCGTTCCCGTTAAAAAGTGTCTTGACAGACGAACAGACACAGACGGACAATGAAGTGATCCGGTAAAGGTTTCTTTTTTCCTAGGGCTTTGATGATTATATTGAAATGTTTTAAAATCACTTATTTCATAGATTTAGTTTCAAAATCTATATACACACCTATATTTACTGCAACTCGACTGCCTCGAGTCTGATTGAGACTGCCTCGGTGGCGTAGAGGGCGCACGCTCGACTGCCAATCAAGAGGTCCCGGGTTCGATCTCCAGGTCAGGATATGTTAAATATTGGATTTTTCCATTAGGAATTATCTCAATAACTGCCTGGAGTCTGGAACTGTGCCTGGTAGATGGCAATAGGCTCGCCCCCTATTACATGGGACCTATAACATACTGGCGAAATGTGGGTGTATCTACTATGGGACTGAGTCCTGCGGGTACACCTCTGCCTACCCCTTCGGGAAAAAGGCGTGAATGTATGTTATGTTATTTACTGCAACTGAAGTAAATTAATGTGAATATTGCTATGGTAACAACATTTAGTAGGGCCGACTAATCAGAGCAAGGCACACGTCTTTTGTTACGTCAATTACGATGAGTATAAGTCCCCCGATTTCCGACTATCATTAATATTTTGTTATCATCTCTATATCCTTCAATATATAAATTATTAGCTAATTTTATTATAATGAATGATATTAAAATTTAAATATTATGTATGTATAGTTATATAATTATATTTAATGACTATGATATGCTTATTCTCCTGATCCTTAATCCTTTCCAAATTTATTCGACTTAGATTTATTTATTTTTTCGCGATAAATGTTTCCTCCTTTTTTCTACATACTAGTGGCAAAATACACAAGCCGTGTGTTGCTAACAGCCAATAGAAAAAAAAAAGTCCCCCGATATTTTAAGATTCCAGACACGTTTCAGGCAGCAGAATAGCCGAAATTGGAAGCAAAGTAGCAAACATGTTTTGCCAAAAGAAATAGGCCACCATAACATATTTGGCCAACGTACCAATGTAAATGGGACTTTATTTAATACTTAGCATGATTTGGGTTACCTACTCCAGCTTGTCAAGTTGCCAGGATTTTATTTGGCAGCAATTGTAGGTCAGGAGTCAGGACCAGAAATTGGGACTTGATTTACGTAATATTCATAGAGGCGCTATAAAGATTGTAAAACAAATGTTACAAAATGGTGTACCTACTTAGTAATCATATACTCGTCATCATACATCCTGAACAACTTGCAAAGTAAAGAAAAATTAAAATTATTTCAGCACACAAGAATCATGATGCTTACCATCAGGCACAATCATACAAAAAATATCCCATATTTAAAACTTTGCCTGACCTGGGGATCGAACCCGGGACCTCAAAATTGGCAGACCAGCTTGCGCACATTACGCCTCCTAGGCAGTTCCCGAGTCCTCGAGGCGAAGCCTGAGTATATACATAATAATAATAGGTAATACAAGAATTTAAAACATTGTGCATACATTTTAACTTATATACATTAACAGGAAAATAACGTATATATATTTCTAAGTACTCATATTTATCTCAATACCTACTAAAGGTGAACGCACATCTATTCGAGCCGAACGCACCTGCCCTTCAGAACGAAACGAATTATAGAATTCTTTATATAAATCCCATGAAATTTAAACTTTTAAACCAAAAGAGGGTAGGTAGGTAAATGTCCTTTACAACTGTATATGAGGGATATTTAAAAAAGAAAAATAAACAAATCCAGCAACTTGCACACCACAGTTTGATAATAATAAGTAATTTATAATTTAATGTTTGAGTTTCATTATTAACTTAGTATATAGTAGCAGCGTAGGACGTCCTCCCACAAGGTGAGACACAGACGATCTGATAATTACGGCTGGATGCAGGCCGCTTACAACCGGACTGGATGGAAATGTAAGGAGGAGGCCTATGTTCAGCAGTGGACGTCCTATGGCTGAGATGGTGATAATGATGACGATATAGTTGTATCTCATTGCAAATTACAAAAGTTCCTACATTTTTTTTTACAAAAAGGTGAGAACCTACCCTCATGAACAACAGCAGTCTTAGGATTAATATTTTTTTAATTTTTAGACAAAGCGGTCTACTCGCATGAAATACAATACGAATAAGGAAAGAAAAACTTCACCCACGGGCGGGATTTGAACCACGCACCCTCCGCACCAATCTGTGGTGGGCGCTCTACCTCTTGAGCTACCGTGGAGGTACTAGTCGTCGGCGAAATTTTTCTATCCGTTCTACCTAACGCTCTAGGGGCGTGTGTTTATCTATAAGTGATGCATTTCGCAATCTACCCACCGACAAGTCTAATGATACAATTAGAATTCATATCGAAATAGATAAACACTACCTTTTTGCTTAATATTTTTTAAATTTTTAGACAAAGAGGTCTACTGGCATGAAATACAATACGAATAAGGAAAGAAATTTTTCTTTCCTTATTCGTATTGTAGTCTTAGGATTGTCTTTCCTTTACCGATCAACTGATTTTTTTATCCATTTTGTATGGGAAGACTTTTTTGCTAATTCCGCAATTCTTTCTTTTGAAAGTTTTTCAGTTCGACGGAGAGAAACACCCTAGTAGTACTCCTAAGTATTACTACACCTTTTTGCAACACGTTGTATATAATATTTATCACCAAAAACCAACAAAATCACCCTTTTTATAGGAGTAGTACCTATTAGTAGATTCCTGGCAGCGATTCAAGACCAGTAATTGTATAGAATAGAGCAGGAAGCAGGTCGTTATTGCGACACCTGCAGCCTGCAATGCAACACAAGTATACCTACCCTTATTCCTACAGCCACAGTTTTTCACTGGTTTTTTTAATCGGCTACTGGCAGTAGTGGGACTACTTATTTACTTTATGATAAAAACGGGACTTAATCGCGCTAAAAACATTTCTCATATACCTCAACGTTTCGACGGAGTTGCATCAGCCGTGGTCACGAGAGGACTGGAGAATGCGGGTGTTATCGTCGGGTCGGGCGAGTATTGTCTCCAACTACCCGCAATTGGTAAAAATATTTGCTACTTACAGTCTCAAACACTAACAATTTTGAAAACAAACGTAATTGTTACACATTGTCCACAAATAGACAACATAACAAATCCTACTTATATTATAAATCTCAAATCTCAAGTACAATGTACAAAAGCTACCTTTTTAAAAGGCAACCAAAACGCTAGCGTGTTCTAAGTCGACCCCAGCGCCATCTAGCGCTGTTGTTTTGTGTATGTTTGCCCCATTTTCACGCCAAAAACTACAGAACAGTCTTCAAATAAAAATGTGAAATTCAAAAATTCTAATGTGAAATTGTGATTTTCTCATAAAATCACTAAGTATATTATATATTATAAAATCCCAAATGACTCACTGACTGACATGCAACGCAGAGCCTAAACCACTGATCCTAGAGACTTGAAACTTAAAATGTAGGTTATTTTCGTTGTCTAAACGTGTGCTAAGAAAGGATTTTTGAAAAGTCACATTCTAAGGGTCCTATTAAGACCCAAAATGGGCGTCAATGTTTTGGTATAAAACGCCCATATTTCATAATTGCGAAAAAGCCGTTGAGCTTTTTTTTATGATAGTGAGTAACAAGACGAGCAAATCAGGTGCCTGATGATAAGCATCATGATTGCCCATATCAGACACAGTGCCACCCAGTGTTTTAAAATTCATAATTCTGCGGGGCACTGCACTGCGCCTGTCACCCTGAGATATGAGTTGTTGAATCTCATCATGCTCAGTAATTACGCTGGCTAGCTTACACTAGCATTATTATATTCTAGAGTAAAAACGTTTTCACACTATATAATAAGTACAAAGCAATTCATTGTCAAGGGTGGGTTCCCAACGAGTCACACTAAACGAGTCACAATGTAACACGTTGGAAAAAAACACAAGTGTTACATGATGGGTCGTGTAACACTTGCGTCACAGGTGACTGGATCTATCTCTACAATTCAATTCACAAGTCCGTATCTCAATTGAATCGTTGCAATTGTTTGCACTGGATCTCATTAACACAGGCTGTTTGGACTCTTAATTAAAATGCTAGTAAAATATTAACGAGGCGAATCCATTGTTAAAATTTGTGGAAATATTTTTTGTTGCCTTGAAAAGTAAGGATAATAAAATAAGAAGAGTATGTACACAGAATTGAAATGCAATTTCAAATTACTTTGTGTCATTTATTTCATATTATATTCACTACTGGTTGAAAAATACATTAAAAAAAAAAAACACGCCTTTTTTCCTAGCACTCAGTCCCATAGTAGGCACATTTCGCTAGTAGGAATGTTATTGGTCCTGTGTAAAAAAAAAACGAATACAATTGAAAATATACCTACATCACAATAATTTAAAATATCATTAGCTTTTAATTTTTTTTTTACTAGGACAGAGTGCCTTCATTGTAAAAATACTAATTAATATGTGTACGTAATACGTCCAGTTTGTTATATAAAAAAAATTGATATCCATTTCGTGATAACGAACATACCCAACATGAAATATAGCTAGTCCGCCATCTTGGGCGGTCACCATATTGGATTAATGACGTCACTTAGTTTTTCATCTTAATCGGATAAAGAAAATTGCTTTAAATGTGATTCCCATGATATAACACACATACAACATTCATTCATACATACAAACATTGCAAGTTTAAAAAAGCATGTAAAATAGTCCCGTTCATTGATTTTGTCTAAAAAATGTTGTTAGTTGAATTTTAATCAACTTAATATCAGGCCTTTCAATTAAAATACAACACATAAGCTTTTTCAAAAGTAGCACACTTGCTAATCTTCCCAGTGTGCTATCAACTACTTAGTGCTATCATTTGTATAAGATAACTCAAGCATCCTACTGCACTTCACTAGTGTGAATAGAAAATATGAAAGTGCTACAAATCAAACGTGGGCAGTCAGTATTGGCGCGAGGCCAGACCGTCCCATCTGAGACCTGTTGGACGAAAACAACATTTTTCATCAATAAAATATGGTTACACTACTGATAACTTATGTTCAGCTTTTTATACAACTTCGCATATGGCTCATTTTTCCTAACTAGGCAAGTAGTGTGGTAATCAGAAGACTGATACATATCCTACTAATTATTATTAATGCGAACTATTGTTACTCTTTCACGAGAATGTGAACATATATGAGAATAAGAGTTAACATGGGTTTAGCATGAAGAAGTAGCTAGCTACTCTTTTAAGCTACTGTACCGAATAAGCTGAAATGACTAAACGTCAAAGTCAGTATTCTTGTCGGTAATAGCTTCGCTACGTACACATATGACTAGAGCAATTTTTTATATTTTATATATAACAAAAAACATACATTCACGCCTTTAGTCCCGAAGGGGTAGGCAGAGGTGTACCCAGGACTCAGTCCCATAGTAGATACACCCACATTTCGCCAGTATGTTATTGGTCCCATGTAATAGGGGGCGAGCCTATTGCCATCTATCGGGCACAGTTCCAGACTCCAGGCAGTTATTGAGATAATTCCTAATAGAAAAATCCAATATTTATCACTTTGCCTGACCTGGGGTTCGAACCCGAGACCTCTTGATTGGCAGTCGAGCCTGCGCCTTCTACGCCACCGAGGCAGTCTAGTCTATCCGCCTAGTCTATATTTTATATAGACTAGGCGGTATATTCGCTTAAAATACAGTATGAAAATAGAAATGTAAAAAAAAAAACTTTTTCAATTGGTAGAATGACCACCTCGCGGGTTGGTGCGGAAGGAGCGGGTTCATGTCCGGCGCGTGGGTGAAGCTTTTCTTTTTTTATATGGGACAACTTCCACACACGGTCATCTGGCCCCAAACTAGGCTAGAAGCCTGTACTATGGTAACCAGATGACTGATATACATACTTATATAATATTATAACACAGATCAAACAGACATGTTCATGCACACAAATGTTTGATCTGGCCGGGGATCGAACCCGGGGCCTGCAGCTCAGAAAGCAGAGTTACTACCATCTGAGCTAACGAGGCTTTCAAATCTTCCCAGTTTCATATTGTTAATACCCTTGATCTGTGGTTAATAAAATATATCTAACACCTATATAAGCAATATAGCTATAGCTAATATAGGTATAATATTAATATCAATATGTTCCGATCTATTAAACTCGTAACATATTATTGATTGTATCCATCTATTGGTTTTCAATGCCATTACCTTTCACGGTTCACTAGAAGGGTCAAATTACTTGGGACCTTCACTTTGAGCCTTTGCCGTAGTAAAAATCCGAATATTCAATAACATTATAAGAGGCAATTTGAAATCCTTTACTTTAACAAGGTTTTAAAACTGCCTTGTACACCAGTAAGCAGTTTTGTATGAGAGAGCTTCCTAAAATGCTTAGTTTAGTATGCAGCGGTCCCTGTCGCAATAAAACTAGTGCAAACTATGTTCAAGACGTGGTGGAGAGGTTAGAATTTATATTACGACAAGGGTTCAACTTTGAACATAAGAAGTCTTGCATGTTCGAAGATGTTCATAGAAGGATGCCGTTTTAACTAGATATTAGATATGATTTATTAGTATGGATTGAATCAGTTTCTCTATAATATACTAGCTATGCCTCGCGGGTTCACCCGCGTAGATACCGTTCCCGTGGTAGTATTGGGAAAAAAGTAGGTACCTTATGTGTTATTACAGGGTCTAAACTACCTTATATTATATACCAAATTTCAGCCCAATTGGTTAAGTGGTTTTGGCGTGATAGAGTAACAAATAGACATCCATCCATCCTTCCTTTTTTTTTATGATAGTGGTAACAAGACGAGCAAATCACGTGCCTGATGGTAAGCATCATGATTGCCCATATCAGACACAGTGCCACACAGTGTTTCAAAATTCCAAATTCTGCGCGGCACTGAACTGCGCCTGTCACCCTGAGATATTAGTTGTTGAATCTCATCATGCCCAGCAATCTCGCTGGTAACACTGCCCTTCATACCGGAACACAGTAATGTTTGCACATTACTGCTTGGCGGATGAATAACTGGCAAAGGTGTGGTACTTCCCCAGGCGGCCCCCTGCTAAAGAGGCCTACCACTACAAAAAACAAACTTTCACTCACAAATTTTCGCATTTATAATATTATAGGACTAGCTGTTCCTCGCGGTTTCATCCCCGTAGTCCTCGTTCCCGCGGGAATATCGGGATAAAAAGTACCCTATGTGTTATTCCAGGGTCTGAACTATCTATATACCGAATTTCAGTCCATTCGGTTCAGTAGTTTTGACGTGAGAGTAACAAACATCCATCCATCCATCCTCACAAACTTTCACATTTATATATTATTAGTAGGAAGGATATGCACTACAACTTTCCATCCCCGGTCGAAGATCCAGGCCAAGACCCAAAATACGGTGGAAAGAGCAGTGCTAAGAGACATAAGAGAGTGCGAGGTCTCCGACAACGATGTCAACGATAGAGCGAAGTAGAGAAGAATAGTAAGGAAGGCTGACTCCACCACCATGAGGGATTGACTGCCAGGAAAAGAGAGAGAGATAGTTGGAAAGATAGGATAGGTTGATAAATTTTAAAGCATCAACATGCGATTCGTCTAGTGGCCGTCTTCCAGTCAAAGCTCTACCAAGGCCGCAAAGAGACTCAGTCAGCGGCACTGACCGGTATAAGCTTGTGAAAGAACGTTTAATCATTATGACTTACGAAACCATCATAGGTGGGCCCTGCTGCTCCCACTCTACTGCATTTAGTTAAGCTAAATTTCGCCGTTTGGATGAAATCGGCCGCGAGAACGATATTAAACTCTAACCAAACCAAAGCGTAACCTGGATGAAAATTACTGGGCACGACGTCAGCCCGTATCACCATCAAAGTCCTGACTGCAGCCCCAGCTCTTGGACCTAGAAAGCTGAAATTTTGCATATAGGTTTCAAAATCAAATAGATCACGCTTGGAAGCAGTTAGATCGCAGTAGTTGGAATACTTGGTGCCGAAGAGCGCTGCTGCTCACTCTGAGGATATGTTGAAAATGGCTTTTATCGTCCATGAAACCTTATTCGGGCATTTTTACGAACAATAAAGTTTATTGGGCCAATAAAATATTTATGTCGCGCATTGGATATTTACACTGTTTCGGGTTTTCTAAGAATCGACGCTTCTGAGATGTTGTTTTGTGAACATTCTAAAGGTCAATTCAATAAGTGGCTATTTTATAGTACAAAAGAGACTCCATTCCACTGCTGAACATAGGCCTTCCCCATAGATTGCAACCTAGTGCGGTTGTATGCGGCCTGCATCTCTCGTTATCAGATCGTCAGTCCACCTTGTAAGTGGACGTCCGTGGTCTCTATTCGAAAACTTTACAGCACCATCGGCCATCAGTTCTACGTGCTATGTGCCCTGCCCATTGCCTCTTCAACTTGCTAATCCGCTGCGCTATGTCGGTAACTTTCGTTCGTCTACGGATCTCCTCATTTCTGATTCGATCTCGCAGATAAATACCGAGCATAGCCCACTCCATACTTAGCTCGTTGCTCTATTTTGAGCTTACTGATAAGGCCCTCAGTAAAAGACCACGACTCGGAGCACTGCTACAGGTCGCGTCACGGTTTAATAGCGCTGACCTTGAATGCGCAGAAATTGATTTTTAGATCTGTTAGGACTTTTAGACCCCTAGAATAATAATCCCCCTCCACTTTTACCAAGCGCTATTAAACCGTGACGCGACCTGTATATCGATGCGGACGTTACGACGTGGATAGGTGTGCAAGGTTCCATAGATTTCATAATAATATAGAGAATAGAATGGAATAGAATACTTCGTAGCATAGGAAAAAAAGAAACAATAAACTTAGTAAAAATACTGTCAGCGGTCTTGTAGAGGCTTGTGGTGACCGCAGAGCAGGCAGCTTCCTAAGAAAACGATTGAGTCTTGCTATTCAGCGTGGGAACGCTGCCTGTCTATTGGGTACCATGGAACCTCGAGGAGACGCTTTGGACTCCATATTTTATTTATAAACTAGCGGCCCGCCCCGGCTTCGCACGGTAGCAGAAGTAGGTATAGTGAACGTTTAACAGGAGTAAATTCGTGATACATTGTATTTTAATAGATATAACCCTAATGGTTTACGCAGCGCACGCAAATTAAGGACTATTTCTGTTACAATGATCAAACCTTAACACATGTATAAATTAATCGTGGGCTATTTTGAAGATATTGATAAGTACTACAAACCCCTAGTACATTACTTTATTCTACCACCAATAGTTTTCACACCGCATGAAAAATAATCACTGCTTCGATTATTGTGACTAAACCAGAAAAGATGGATATAATCTATGTATACTGTTTTGTAGGTATTGATAAGTACTACAATCTCCTAGTACATTACTTTACTCTACCACCAAAAGTTTTCACACCGCATGAAAAATAATCACTGCTTCGATTATTGTGACCAAACCAAAAAAGATGGATATTATCTATGTATACTGTTTTGTAGGTATTGATAAGTACTACAAACCCCTAGTATATTACTTTACTCTACCACCAATAGTTTTCACACCGCATGAAAAATAATTATTGCTTCGATTATTGTGACTAAACCAAAAAAGATGGATATAATCTATGTATACTGTTTTGTAGGTATTGATAAGTACTACAAACCCCTAGTACATTACTTTACTCTACCACCAATAGTTTTCACACCGCATGAAAAATAATCACTGCTTCGATTATTGTGACTAAACCAAAAAAGATGGATATAATCTATGTATAGGTACTGTTTTGTAGGTATTGATAATTACTACAAACCCCTAGTACATTACTTTACTCTACCACCAATAGTTTTCACACCGCATGAAAAATAATCATTGCTTCGATTATTGTGACTAAACCAAAAAAGATGGATATAATCTATGTATACTGTTTTGTAGGTATTGATAAGTACTACAAACCCCTAGTACATTACTTTACTCTACCACCAATAGTTTTCACACCGCATGAAAAATAATCACTGCTTCGATTATTTTGACTAAACCAAAAAAGATGGATATAATGTATGTATACCGTTTTGTAGGCATTGATAATTACTACAAACCCCTAGTACATTACTTTATTCTACCAAATACTTTTCACAGCGCATGCATATAATGTCTGTTTCGATTATTGTGACTAAACCAAAATAGATGGATAAAATTTCCGTGGACCATTTTGTAGATATTGATAAGTACTACAAACCCCTAGTACATTATATTATTCTAACATCAATGGATTTCACAGCGCACGCAAATTTATGAATATGGTAATTATATTATGTGACACCTTGGTTCACAATATTGCAGTTTTCTTACGGATCCCTATTTTTTTTCAAAATCTCATATAGCCTATGTCACTCACACTGAATTAAGCTATCCATAAGTGAAAGAATTTTTAAAATCGGTCCAGTAGTTTCGGAGCCTATTCGTTACAAACAAAAAAACAAAAAAACAAAAAAACAAAGTTTCTCTCTTTATAATATTAGTATAGATATATATTTGAATTAATTAGTATAATTATGTTCAATTAAGCTTGAAATATTGTGTTAATAAAATCATGAATTTTACAAAAGACACAATACAAAGGACACGGTAAAAAATCGGCATTCTTATCGCGTAAAGCAATTTCTTACAGACAACCCGGAATTTGGGGATGGAAAGAAACGTAAACATTTAACGACGGTGGCGTGCAATAGATAGGTTAAATTAAATAGTAGATAATTCTTACATTCGTTTCGTTCGACTCGGATAAATTAATGTGCAATTCACCTTGAAACTGGCACAAGTTTTTATATACGTGTTTTCTGCTTCAAGTTATATTATGATATTATAATGTATGATTATTAAGTAAAGTAACTTATAAAATGCCAAAGAAAAAGAATACTCTTTGCCGAAAGGGGTACCAGGAGACCATAAATTAAAAGTAATGTCATAGGTACGGTTCTCAAATTATCGTCGTCCTCTACGCTCAGGAATCGTCTTATTTACCACGATAAGTATCACCTACGCTTGGAAACACAATGGAGAGATGTTATAATGCATATTCTACACATTCCCTAACAGATAAGCTGAGTTACAATGATATTTGCTATCGACGTGATAATTGAATCCACGTGTAACTTATAGGGCTGTCAGGAGTTGCTTTATCGGCTAGGTTTGACTTTATAGAGCGCTGTCACAAAGATATTTTAATGTAATACTTACACCAAATATAACATTATTATAGTAATAAAAAATATTTATGTCAAGCCAGAAATTACAGGTACATGAAAATGAATGAATAAACATTTTGTTAATTTTTAGAATACAAAATATTATACCTTACTCTCATTCACGTCAGCTTACAAAAAATAAAATCCGCATCAAAATCGGCCTATACGTTTAGGAACTACGATGCCACAAACAGACATACACAGATACGACATAGACACGTCAATATTTATAACACCCCTCCCTTTTTCGGTTGGGTGTTGAAAACGTACACTTTTTAAGGGAAACTCAACAGTAGCAGCCCTTGGCGCCGCGTGGGCGTTATTAATTATTAAAGAAGCGGTGCACATCGTAACAGAATACTGAAAGCTCTCGCCAAAGGCAATCGTTCTCAACGGGTTTGTTACAGTAATTACTTCATTTGTGAACAGAGATTGGATAACAAGGGACGGTAATTTGAGTTCTGAAAAGTTTTCAAAAGGAAGACTGTCTCTGAGAGTTTCGGTTTACAAGAAATGTCTAAAAATTACAGTAATTCTAACCTCGTAAGTTAGTATTCTGAACTAATGCCCAACTACCTTTATTTGAAATTAATTTGCATATATTTGCGACAAGTTAAATCCACTAAGAGTTTATATTATACAGGTTAAATATGCAGTAAATGTTATGCAGAAAGTGCATTTTAATGTTTGGGTCCGAAAGCTTTCTTCAATGGGGCTGGCAAATGAAAGCTGATTTGGACCCTTGTCATTAAGGAAGATTTAAAGATTACTTATATAAATTTCTAATAATATTAATTTGAATTTATACTCTAACAGAACGGGTTACACTGCTCGAGTCAATTCATATTATGAGTTATGTGGAGAACCCATATTGTCAGTTTCAAGTCGCCAAGAGTTCTACAAGGCCTCCGATTTGACTTAACGACTGCCCCCTACATAAAATCTTATAGGAAACAGCCGGGACCTACAGTTTAACGTGCCGTCCGAAACAGTAGCGCCCAGGCGAAAAGTCTACATGGTGAGATTCGATCCACGGACTCCGAATATAAAGCCGGGCATATTCCCAAGAAAAAGTAAACATATTTTAAATTACAGGACAATGTAAAAACGATACCTTTCTTACACGTAAACAAAACGCTAGCGTGTCTCGACTCCAGCGCCGTCTAGCGCTGTTTTTTTGGTGTGTATGTTTGTTCCGCTTTCGCGCTAGAACTACTGAAGCTGTTGAGCTGAAATTTGGTATTTTGATTGTTTAGACCCTAGAATACCACATAGGGTACTTTTATCCCGATATTCCGATAGGAACAAAGACTACGCAGATGAAAGCGGGGCAAAGCTAGCATTCTATATACATTAAAATACTTCCGGATGAAAGTAATTCCGTGAGACTTTTTTTCCTATAAGGGTTATTGAAACACTTTTGAAATATACAAGTAGGTCTGATGATTTTAGAGCAGAAAACAAATCACGCGAATATGCACTCACGACATATAATAATATTTTCTGGCGCGATTCTGAAGTCAAATGTGGATGTTGTCAGGGCGGCAACAATCTTAGCGAGTCACAAGTCTCTTGAGATAAGTCGATTGTTTTGCTACTAATTGTTGATTGCCAAATATAAATTAACTCTGTTAAAAACAAAAAACAATGTAAGCATATGAGAGAATTATTCCTTTTGCAAAAAAATCTATGTTTTGCTGCCCGGGGAAAACCAGGACTCGACTTGTCTTTTATGAAGCGTTTCTATAATAAAACTAAATTTAAAATATTGATTGATTGATTGATTGATTTATTAGTTCTGTGAACATAGGTACATAATATTACAGGTGTTTTATAAGCAGTATTTTCCCATATATGTCCCACCTTACCGGCATACAGAAATATTTGAGAAAATGCAAGAAAATATAAAAAAAGAGAACATTAAAATAATACAAATTAAATAAAAAGAGTTAAATATGTCAGAGTATATATATATGTAATTTCAAATTATAATTTGTCACATAAAAACTCATTGATATTATAATAAAATTTTTTGTATTAAAAACTTATTTAACTCTTTTTTAAAAATATTAATGTTTTGTGATAGTATGATTAACATTTTATACTAAAAGTACACATGTCCATTTTTATCTTCAAACACTGTCGTTCTACTGCTAACACAGGACACAGCTAAACCAATTGTATTTAGAGATATTAAGTATTAAGGTTCAAAATGGTATAGCAAACTTTCATTGGTTTCAATTAGTAGGTGGCGAGTGGCGAGTGACACTTGGGTTTAAAATTACAGTTAGGTCTCGTAACAGCTAATCTGTAAAAAAAATATTTTTTTTTGCTGCTGGAACATACTCAACCTAAAAAACATGAAAGCGGGCGTGGTATTACAAACATACAATCGCGTAACAGCAGTAAATTTTGCTGTCAAACGTCATTTTTTGTATGCCGTTTGACAGAAGACATTACGCAATTAAACGCTTTCCCGCCCCTTTTCGTTTTGCCGGTGGTTATGTAGTGTCACTGCATAACCCTTTGCATAGTCTCCTGAAGTGTTAGTCTTTTATGTTAAGTTGTTTGTGCCGCCGGGTAAGTGTTACCGAAGCAAGATCGACAATAACTTGGAAAAAACTTTTTTATTACCTAGTTAATGAAGCAGCCGTCAAAAAGCAACCGCCATCTTGTTTCATTTTGTAACCGAAATAGTTCACCTGAATGGAGGTTGCGTAACGGCTGCCACCTCGTACCTAATCTGTGGCTCGATCAATGAGCGTGCGGAGTGCTGCCATCTGGCGGGTGGTTGACCTCTGTACGTTTCTGAACTCCTGGTAGATTGTAGCCATTAAAATGTTGAATTGACCTACATTTAGCACCTATTATTTTTATTGAGCGAGCATTAATGTGAATAATTATGAGGTTTTAAAGTTAAGTCAGGCAGCCATCGTATTTATATGAATAATTGTAAAAAAGATACCGATTGCCCGACCTATACCGATTAGAGGCTATTCTAGCTATAAAGACACAATTCTATGAAAATATTATACCAAATCGATGTTTTGTGTTCCCCTGTTTCCTCCGAATATAAAACATAACCTATTCCATAAATGTATATTCTAATATGAACCATATTTCTCTTATTTATTTTCTTATTATCTGTGCCCAGCGGTTTCACCCTTGTCTCATCGTTCCCGTCGGAATATCGGAAAAAAAAATACCGCATGTGTTATTCCAGGGTCTAAGCTACCTACATACCAAATTTCAGCCTAATCGTTTTAGTAGTTTTTGCGTGAAAGGACATCCATCCATTCATCTATTCTCACAAACTTTCGCATTTATAATATTAGTACGATAACTTGATGTTTTTGTAGTGAATGTCTGTCTAATCACGTGAGTAAAAATTATTTTAGATGTTTACGAAGGGTTTTTAAAAGAAAAAAGGTAATATGAACATAGTTTACTTCATCTTTAAAATATCAGGATGTAAATATATCGAATGGATTAAATATAATTTCAGAGGATACAGTGAAATACAAACATTGATTTGGTAATTTTTTTACAGAATTGCGTCAAATTCCTAAGAGGTGACAATACCCGTTAATTATATTTAGTACTTTTACTATTAATTTTTGTGTGGTTAAAATATAGATCCGATCTTGTTTGAGGGTAAGAAATAATTTGTAAAGTTTAATTCGATTTTAAGGTCTCACTCAGTTCGAACTACTGAAATTTATCCGAAAAAAAAGCAAACCAAACCACAAAAATCAAAGCCTTCGGGGACGATGAAACGGTTTAGTACCAGGGGCGCATAAATCACAAACAGTTCTAAGTGTTCCAAGTTTATTTCTCGGTGTCGCGAGTTACGGCGCTCGGGACACGTAATCGAGCGGGCTGATTTGTGTGTGACGTAAAAGGAGGTAAGGTGGCGTGTGAACCTCCTTGAACTTTGATATAGGTTCATAGAGAAATAGGTGTAATACCTAGTTTTTTTTCTTTTGATGGACCCACACATTAGTGTATTGCCAATGTCAAGTTATTATACTTTTTTCTTCGCTATTCAAACTTTAGTGGTAATAGCATACGTAGTAGTCTAGTTTCTCTTTCAAGCGGTCAATAAACATAACATCACGCCTTTTCCCCAAAGGGGTAGGCAGAGATGTGGGACAACCACGCTTAGCCAGTTATGTTCTAAGATCCCATGGGAGCTACCCTATTGCCATCTACCGGGCACAATCCGTTCTGGATTGTGCCCAGGCTATCTCTGAGAAAATTCTAATAGCAAAATTCAATAACACTTTTGCCTGACCTGGGGATCGACCCCGGGTCCTCATAGGCAGTAACGCTTGCGCTTGCGAACTTTTTTTTAGGTTCATGATGTGGTGTGCGAAAAGGCGGATGAAGTCTAATAAAAAAAAATTAACCAGCTCGCTAATACAAACATGACGGCACGCACACATCCCTTAGCTTTTTTACTTGAATTAATATTGTTTCTATCGTGCCTTGCTACTTACTGGCTTACTATAGTGCTTAAATTTTTGTATTATGCAGAACATTATAAAAAGTAAGTCAAACGTTGTCATAAATTAGAAGGCCAGCTCAATTCCTGCTGAAAATGTTAAATATTTTTACGTTGCTTAGTAGTGTGACCATCATTTTGAAAATTGATCCATCTGAATATTATGCAGGAAGAATTATAATTTAAATTTATAACATTACATATAATCACGCCTTTTTTCCGAAGGGGTAGAGATAAAGGCAGAGGTACCCAGGACTCAGACTCATAGTAGGTGCACCCACAAAAATCCACCTGGGGATCGAATCCGGGATCTCCGGATTGGCAGTCGAGCTTGCGTCCACTACGCGACTGAGGCAGTCAAATTTAACAATTTTAATTTTATACTATAACAGAAAGGGCTACCCCAATTACATTGCCCAAATCAATTCATACGCGTTATGTGGATAACCCATATTGTCAGAGTTTCAGGTCGCCAAAATTCCTACAAGGCCTCCGACATGACCTAACGACTGCATATATACATTTTTTTTTTATGATAGTGAGTGACAAGACGAGCAAATCAGGTGCCTGATGGTAAGCATCACGATTGCCCATGTCAGACACAGTGCCATCCAGTGTTTCAAAACTCAAAATTCTGCGCGGCTCAGCACTGCGCCTGTAACCCTGAGATATGAGTTATAGGATATTATAGATATTACATATCTTATAGGAAACAGCCGGGAACTACAGTATAACCAAATAATACTAACTTGTAACGAGCAGAAATTATTTAATCTTATAATAAGCCTCGTACACCTCCTTTTACTATATTTTTCTCATAATTCACACTCCATATTCGATTATCACTACTTTGCCGCCATTTGTTTCTGCTTATATCCCTATCCCATAGAGTATATTACATCTCAGTACTTCTAATATCAAACCAGTAACCTTGTCACTGTCAATATTTTTATTGACAGCGACAAAGCCACAGACTAAATCCACAAATCCTTACATTTGCCAAATACTTATTACAAACTATTACTATTTGACAGCCGCTTAGGTATTTTGACATTTATCAAAGGATGACATACTGTATAGAGTTATTATTGTGCTATTACTACGTAAAGAAGCGATGCACACCTCCGCCGGCCATTAGCCCCCCGCCTGCGACCAGGCAGTACCGCCCGTACTTACGCACACATTACACACGTTATATTCTACGTACTAGTAGCATGCAGGGTATTGCGCACAGCCGATTGAATGGAGTGACCATCCGAAACATGGTAGGTCCCATTGAAAGTCCACATGTGAGATTCGATCCAGGGACTCCCGATGTAAAGCCGGGCATATTTCCGCTGGGAATCGAATCCAGAACCTCGTGTTTAGCAATACGGCTTGTGACCACTACACGCAACGTTGCAGTAGTGGGATACTGTGACAATATAATATGAGAGCTTTCATACAAATAGTGAAGTTATACTCATAAAAACAGCAACAGAAGAGCTGATGATAATCTTCATTCGGCTGAACCGATTTTCATGAGACATAGCACACTTCCACACATGTCTTCAAAAAAAAAAAACACAACGAATTTTTTCATTTAAAAGCTACGCCACAGACAGACACTAACACCCCTTCTTTTTCCGGTTAGAGGTTAATAAAACAGGAATTCATGGTAACCCTGCACGGTATTATAACCTCTTTAGCAAGCAGGCTATTCACGTCCAGCCTTTAATGCCACACTTATTAAAATACCTGAGAAAGGACGAGGAAAATGTACCGTAGGACGTCAAGTAGAGAAGTTTATGCTCTGACGAATTGTGTAGATGTTTTCTTAGAAAACTTCTAAAATCTCGTAAAGACCAGCAAGCGCAGCGTAGCACGTCCATCCACAAGGTGGAGAGACGATCTGATAAGGGCGGCTGGAACATGCTGGATGCAGGCCGCTTACAACCGGACTGGATGGAAATCTATGGAGGAGGCTTATGTTCAGTAGTGGACGTTCTATGGCTGAGATGATTATTATTATTTTTTAATTTATTGACGAAAAGAAAGGAAAGGGCTTTGTCGCTGTGCGACCACATCGCCCAGTACAAAAATGTTATAAAAAAAAACATATTATTCTACTTAAGTCTAAATAATCTATACATATACAAACGATGCAATTCTTTACATTTCTTTACATTTATCGGATACAGGGTAGGAGCATGAGATGATAATGATGATGATGCTTTTTTTTCTTTTATGGACCCACACGAATGTGTTGCCAGTATCAAGTTATATAAATTTTCAAGTTAATATGGTCAATTAGTCAAATCAGAGTAGTAAAGTGGTGTTCATTACAAGAAGCTGCCGGAATTTTGGCGGGAGCACGAAAAATCACATTTCAACTCTCGCATCACTTGCCAAGAGACTTGTGTATCTGCGAAAACACTCAAAACGTAATATTCCACCAATAATACACGTTAAACACTCGAAAATGCACCGATAATTGATAAAGATACGGAAGCCTTAATCAAAACCATGATGCTTTAATCGATGGAGTAAAAGAAAAAAAATTGCTCTAGGGGTGATATGTTTCGGTCTCGTCTCCGTAAAGCGCTGGAACACTATGCCTTTGGCCAAAATTCTGGCGCCAAGAGTCTCCTTATATAACACCGGAAACCGGAACACATAAAAATCTTCGTAACAATCTTACATCATCCCACAGACCCATATAGTTTTGATTCCAGCTACAACGTACAGATTAAAATCAATACTACAATCTTACGTTATGTGACGCGAGCGCCCCCTAGCGACTAGTGACACTAACTCTCGATGCTGCCTCCCTGGTAGGGGTGGGTACAAACAGCTGTCATTTTAGGTGATTAACATATTGAGATTAAACATTCTTAAGTGCTTCTACATTCTTAGTTGTTAGGATTTAAGTTAGGTTAAACGTCACCCATACAAAATGAATAATACACAAATATGAAGAAATAGGGAATTACTTTTTCACTCTTTTTTTTTTGGATTTTTCCATTAGGAATTATCTCAATAACTGCCTGGAGTCTGGAAATGTGCCCGGTAGATGGCAATAGGCTCGCCCCCTATTACATGGGACCAATAACATACTGGCGAAATGTGGGTGTATCTACTATGGGACTGAGTCCTGGGTACACCTCTGCCTACCCCTTTGGGAAAAAGGCGTGAATGTATGTTATGTTATGTTACTTTTTCACTCAACTGTTTGTGGTTGGCTCTAGATCTGGCCTTTATTTGCGCGAAAACATATGTTTGTTAAAGAAGAAAACCTTACAGTTTCTTCGTATTTATAAAAACTACTATAAAAGTAGTATTTAGATTAAGTATTTTATAGTTTTTCTTTTAATAGCAAAAAATACATTTAACAAAATATACAGAGCCAACCACTTACAACTGACTGAAAATGATTTACTATTTCTTCATATCTGTTATTTTTGTGTGAGTTACGTTTAACCTTAACGCATGATTTTTGCCAAGAGTTCTGTTATTGTATTTTGATTTTCTTTTATGGACCCACACGAATGTATTGCCAGTGTCAAGTATAATGAATAAGTTTTAAATCTTGAATATTAAAGTTATTCCAGCCAAGTCAAAGTCAGGACAAAAGTCAAGTTAATAGTTGAAATAATTGGCATTGCATGAAATTTTGCATTTACAGGACTGTAATCGTTCGCCATTATCAATTTGGTGGGAAAATTATTGTATTAAAAAAATACATTTTTATCAAAATCAGATTAGTATCTTCCTATAGTTTATAAATATAGCTTGCTGAATATAAATTAAATTTTTGATCATATATTTCCTATCACAATGAAAGAGTAAAAGTTATCTTATTAGGCAATCAAGTACTCAATTTATTAGTCAAATATCCACTAAGTAAGAACTTTTTTCGGAAAAATAAAAAAATAAATATATCAGTCAGCTGTACGGTATCAAGTTATATTCAACAAACTATACCCGGTAAGTAGATAGGTATACGTACATTAAAGTAGGTAGACAACATATAAATTCATACAAACGTGGTCAGTTAAAACACCGCTACATTAAAAAAAACAGCTATTGTAAACTCGGCTAGAAAAAGTCAGTATAACCAGTATAACGAACAAAAACACGTTTTATCATTAACTTTTCAGTACAAGAGCAATCGTACTCGTCCCAAAAACCTCTTCAATTAACGAGAAGAATTCATAAAATACTAGTTAGTCCCCGCGGTTTCCACTCAAAAGTACCCTGTGTTATTATTCTAGGGTCTACGTAACAAACAGCTCTATCGTTTCAGTAGTAGTAGACGTTAAGTGTAGGTAACAAACATACACAAGTTAGTGGGTCAATAAGATGGGATAGGCTATCTGTGCTCCATGATTACGCCTGCTTATCATTATCATCATCTCAGACGTAGGACGTCCATTGATGGACCTAATATAGACCTACCCTATAGATTTCCATATAGTTCCCTTTTTTTTCCTCGGGGGAAAATGTTTGATGCATACCACCCGCGCCCGGGGGAGCGACGGGTGGTTATGTGGGACTCCGGGAGTCTCCTCGAGTCACCTCACCACAGAGGCACGGACAGACACCAGTGACACGGAGTCACCTCACAACAAGCGCAGGGATTCTCTAGTTGCCCCCATGCAGGGGTGGATCTACACAGGGGAAAGTAGAGAATCCATCTCTCGCCCCCTATTACATGGTAATGAAAAACATAACTAGCTAATGACAATGTACCTACTATGGGTACACCCTTGCCTACCTTTTCGGGAAAAAGGCGTGTTTTACAAATTGAAGGAGGAAACAGACAGACAGAGATTCATTTCTTTGGTATGCATAAAAGGATTAATCTTCCCGAGTTCAAGTTTTAATCTGATTCTAATTAATTAACACTGTCTGTCGTGAAGTAATTTATTTGTTAAACTTTTTGCTGGATTAAATAAATCCACACTGAACGAGCGAAAATTTACTCAACGAGGCAGCCAGAAAAGTTGACAAATATATTTAGGCTTTCGCCGTTTGCCGAATTCGGTGTGGACACGGCCATTTTTATTTTATTTTCGACTATTCTGCTCCGATTATTTTTGAACTTTCTGCTTTCAGTGCATATGTGACTTTGAATGTGTGAGGCAGCAAAGTAGAAATACGTGCAGATTAGGTGTAGGTAAAACTTCGTAATACATGCTCTCCCCAGCAGATGCGTCTACGGAGAGCTACGTAGCTCTCCGTAGCAGATACGTCTACGCTACGTAGCTCTCCGTAGCAGATACGTCTAAGCTACGTAGCTCTCCGTAGCAGATACGTCTACGCTACGTAGCCATCCGTAGCAGATGCGTTTACGCTACGTAGCTCACCGTAGCAGATGCGTCTACGATACGTACTATCTGTAGCAGATGCGTCTACGACACGTACTATCTGTAGCAGATGCGTCTACGCCACGTAGCTCTCCGTGGCAGATGCATCTACGCTACGTAGCTCTCCATAGGGGATGCGTCTACGCCACGTAGTAAATACATAGCTCGCACTTTACGTATTATAAGCGTAGAAGTTCAGTAGCGCTGCAAATAGGTGTGTGTCTAGTGTGTATATTAGCACGTGCGTGTGAGTATTACCTCAAACGCGAAAACTACTGAACCAATTGGGCTTCAATTTAGTAGGTATAAAGGTAGTTTAGATCCTGGAACAATTTAATGAACTACTTCATTAACTATTACACCCCAATGTAAAGACGTGCTGTGAGAATATTGGGTTGGTCGCAGTTCCGTTTGAAGCATTCAGAACTGGAATTTTCATGCAAGTATCTCCCTGCCATGGTAATATAATTGTTCATGTACAAATTGTTACCGATAGAAACTTATAATACTAAAATTCCGATTTCCTATGCTCTTTATTCTAAGATCGCGTGACTTGCGTTGAAATAATCACTCGTAATCCGATCACATGACCCACTGATGGGAGTTAAATTGTTTTCATTTGTTTGACTTTTTAATGCTTACGGCTCGTGTACACGGTAACTTTATGTTATTATAACACTAGTGGCCCGCCCCGGCTTCGCACGGGTAGCAGAAGTAGGTATAGTGAACGTTTTAACAGGGGTAAACTCGTGATACATTTTATTTCATCATATTAGAAACCTCTAAAATTATCAGTTTTTCTTTACTATATTATGTATGTATTATACATATAAACCTTCCTCTTGAATCAGTCTATCTATTTAAAAAAATCGCATCAAAATCCGTTGCGTAGTTTTAAAGATCTAAGCATACATCAGCAGACAGCGGGAAGCGACTTTGTTTTATACTATGTAGTGATAACACACAATCTCGCATTTTTCCCGAATTGGTAGGCAGAGGTGTACCCAGGACTCTCATGGTAGTCCCATTGTAGGTACACCCACATTTCGCCAGTATGTTATTGGCCCCATGTTATAATAGAGGTCAAGCCTATTGCCATCTTCCGAGCACAGTTACTGTTCCCGACAGTTATTGAAATAAATTACCTATAATGGCAAAATCGATCGAACCCGGGACCTCATGATCGACAGTCGAGCTGACGCTAACTTTACTAAGGTAACTTCATATTTTTAGGGTTCCGTGCCTCAAAAGGAAAGAAGGAACCCTTATGGATCACTTTATTGTCCGTCTGTCTGTCTGTCTATCTGTCCGTCTGTCAAGATACTTTTTAACAAGATCGCGTGAAGGTATCAAGATTAAATTGATATCAACTACTCAGATCTGCGGTCCCTTGAGGCTGTAAAAAAATCATACTTCTATGTTAACGCAATCAAAAGTTATGACCATTTTACTGCATATTTCCATACTTTGCGGTAGGAACTAATAGCTCGCGCCTTATGTTCTGTATGCGGATAATTTTTTGGGATCTTTTTCAGGTATGGAACCCTACACTATGCATACATACGTATGCCTTAACAATTTATTGATATATATAATAACGTTTACACACTCCCCCTTTGACTCCCACTTTGACTGCCTCGGTGGCGTAGTGGGCGCATGCTCGACTGCCAATCAAGAGGTCCCGGGTTCGATCCCCAGGTCAGGCATAGTGTTAAATATTGGATTTTTCCATTAGGAATTATCTCAATAGCTGCCTGGAGTCTGGAACTGTGCCCGGTATATGGCAATAGGCTCGCCCCCTATTACATGGGACCAATAACATACTGGCGAAATGTGGGTGTATCTACTATGGGACTGTGTCCTGGGTACACCTCTGCCTACCCCTTCGGGAAAAAGGCGTGAATGTATGTTATGTTATGTTTACACACTCACACTAAGATACCTTGTGTTGTAAGTTCTTCCCATGGTACAGGTTATTGTTGGTCAACATGGTCCCAAATAATTTCGGACCTAATTCTGCACCCATCAATCATTTTATGCCCATTTACCGTCTCATACATTTTTATCACTATAATTTACCTTCCGTCGCTTCATTCAAGTCCGAGTAGAAGCGACCCTTTTTTCCGTTCACCCAATTTTCTCCCTTAATACCACCCAAATCGATAGCCTCAAGGCCCACAATTGTTTGGTAACATTTGTGTTCGGTGCGTACACTAATAAAAAAGGTACAGGAGGCCAGCTTTTTCAGATTTTCCCACTGGTTATAAATGCGAAAGTTGGTATGGATGTGTGTGTTAATTGGTTGAGGCAAGAATACTAAAGGGACAGAACGAAAGTCCTCAAAAGCATTTAAATAAATAGCGACTGTAGCTCCGACGCAACAAAGTACAATTCAGGTCGCACAGCGCCCAACTAATTTTCGTTATATTAACATTTTAACATGCAAGCTGCCGCTCTTTCTATCGCGTATCTCTCTATCTATTCTCTCTGTCTAGCCCTTAAAAATTTTCCATCAAGCCGGGCGCCCCGACTACTTGTAGCTTCATACCTATAATGTGGAGTCCTAGGCCTGGTTGGGGTAAAAAAAATCGCCAAAATCACGTAACTAAATCACAAAACTTTAAGGCGGTTCGATTTTAATACAGAATAGAATTTCGCGGTTATGGAGAAAGAAAGAATAATTTTCCAATCAATTGTTAGTGGCTAGCCACTAGTCTTGATCTGACAATTATTTACGCCAAAAAATATTTGATTAAAGAAAACCTTGGCTTTTTTTTACTCAATGTGTTCACAACATAGATCAAGGGTTCACACCAATCGAGTACTTGGCTGAGTACACTGTCTCGCCCATTTATTCGGTACGTGTGATCAAGGCTAAAGTGATTTCACTTGTAACTTGTATGGAAGCTCTTCTGTACCTATCTACTTTTTGTGCTCCCTTATAAGTGTAGGGCCTTTGTGTGTTTGCTTTCAGTTATTGTTGACGAGTCATTTGAAATAGTGGATATAATATTATACCGCTAATAGAAGGACAGGGTTTTGGGTCCACGTGACGTAGGCATATTGAAACAGAGAAAGGCAGCATAAATATACAAGTTTCCTTCTACGATTTTGTTGAACCGAGGTAGAAACTTGATAGTGGCCTGTTTGAGATAAATTACTTAAAAATCATGTAGTATGGGCCTTTGTGACGCCTTCATAGGGTTCCATACCTCAAAAGGAATAAGGAACCCTTATAGGATAACTTTGTTGTCTGTCTGTGTCTGTCAAGACATTTTTTAACGGGAACGCGTGGAGGTATCAAGTTGAAATTGATATCAACTACTCAGATCTGCGGTCCCTTGTGGCTGTAAAAAAATCATTACTTCTATAACGTAATCAAAAGTTATAGTCATTTTACTGCATATATTCATACTTTGCGCAAAGAAATAATAGATAGCGCTGTATGTTCTTGGTATGCCTAAAAATTTATTTTACAAGTCAACGGTAAGCCTTCGTAAATTGGATTTTTACTGAAAGTTTGTATTGTTATTTTCTAGAACCTAGTTGTCTTTATTTTACGTAATTACATGTAGTATTTTTTATATCTTCAAAAATGTGGGTACGTGTGAGCGAGAGGGCGAATTAGCTTAGCACCGCGCCATTGGTCAATTTATAATTTAACTATGGGTCAAAAAACCCAGCCATAGTTATTTTAGGCTCTAGAAAAACATCATATTCGCTCCATTAAAAATAAAGTATGTCAGACAAGGTCACGCGACATCCATTTGTAGATTCATAAATATTTGTCTGTCTGCCCTTTATAATATTATAACAGCTAATATATTTTACATATTATATTAGGGCCTAGGATTATTCTGTTTATTTATTTATTTATTTAGATCATCCACATCATGTACATCAGTTATTACTGTTTGGCTACATTATAATATATCTTAATTCTTAATGTCATAATATTTATGGATGAAGACAGCATGCATAAAACAATAATGATTGAACAACATAAATAATTAGTAGTTATAAAAATATCAGAAATGTTAAGGTAATTTTCATAATTTTAGATTTAGAACAATACAGATAATTAATATTAAAATAATATATATATATATATACCTATATATATATATATATATATATATATATGTTTTCGGCTTTTGTTATGTTTTTGTTTTTGTGTATGTTTGTTACGACGGCGGTCAAGTTATTTCATCGATCCTCACAATCTTAATACTAGCTGTGCCCCGCGGTTTCACCCGCGTAGTCTTCGTTCCCGTAGGAATATCAGGATAAAAAGTACCCTATGTGTTATTCCAGGGACTAAATTGTTTTCGATAAGATCTTTGGTCTGAAATATCTACATACCGAATTTCAGCCCAATCGGTTCAGTAGTTTTATCGTGAAAGAGTAACAAACATATATCCATCCATCCATCAATAGATCCTCAGAATCTTTCGCATGCATATTATGATTATTAGTAGGATACTAAATAGGACTTATATTCTTATATAGGACTGCCTCGGTGGCGTAGTGGGGCATGCTCGACTGCCAATCAAGAGGTCCCGGGTTCGATCCCCGGGTCAGGCAAAGTGTTAAATATTGGATTTTTCCATTAGGAATTATCTCAATAACTGCCTGGAGTCTGGTACTGTGCCCGGTAGATGGCAATAGGCTCGCCCCCTATTACATGGGACCAATAACATACTGGTGAAATGTGGGTATATCTACTATGGGACTGAGTCCAGGGTACACCTCTGCCTACCCCTTCGGGAAAAAAGGCGTGAATGTATGTATGTATGTAAATAGGACTTATAATAGTAGGAGAGTGGGATTAGCAGATCAAATAATTATTTATTTCGAAACAGTTAATCACAACAATTAGTATGTACATAGTCACCATATATTATAAAATCCTAAATGACTCACTAAGTGACATGCAACGCAGAGCCCAAACCACTGATCCTAGAGACTTGAAACTTGGAATGTATAGGTTATCGTTGTCTGGACTTGTGCTAAGAAAGGATTTTTAAAAAAATCACATTTAAAGGGGTCTTAAAAGGGCGTCAAAGTTTTTTTTTTTTAATTTATTTAATGCACAATACACATTACAACCACATACATAATATAATAGTACTTAAAATCTAAAAATTTGACTCTTGATTGTGTAGGGTGAATGTTATTTTGTGAAGTGGATGTTTCGGATTCTGTGAGTGTTTTGGTGGTTTTATGGAAAGTATTAATGGCAACGAGTGGTTTAAGCAGAATCTAGGGGGATATGCGAGGGCACGTTGGCAACACTGGGGTTGGTTGCCAGGGGAGACAGTCGGTGTTGGGGCCGGATGGAAGATGGTGGGCGTGGAATAAATGTTTGAAATATGTTGAAGTGTTCGAGTATTATTTAATGGATAAGGCACGTCTACAATTGTAACATAAAACTATGTGCAAACAGCTAATCTAAAAAAGATAATAAAAGGTACACTAGCGTACTATGTCGCAGAAAACGTGAATAAAAGATACTAACAATTAACGAACTGGACTAAACTGGAGAATGAGTTATGGTATAAAACTTCCATATTTCATAGTTTAGAGCGGGCAAAGCCGCTATTCTTGCGCTAGTTAAGTATAAAGACATTTTAGCAAAGATGACTTGATGACTACGAGATGTGTTTGGTCCGTGTGGTTCCCGGCTATATAATAGGTTTTTGTAGTGGTAGGCCTCTTTTGCAGGAGGCCGCCTGGGGAAGTACCACACCTTTGCCAGTTATTCATCCGCCAAGCCATGTGCAAACATTACTGTGTTCCGGTATGAAGGGCAATGTTACCAGCGAAATTACTGGGCATGATGAGATTCAACAACTCATATCTCAGGGTGACAGGCGCAGTGCAGTGCCGCGCAGAATGTTGAAATACTGGGTGGCACTGTGTCTGATATGGGCAATCATGATGCTTACCATCGGGCATCTGATGAGCTCGTCTTGTCACACACTATATAAAATATATAAAAAAAAAAAAACCCTTTCTCATCCCGTGGGAGCCATGAGACCCGGCAAAGGGACATATTCGGAGAGTGAGCAGCAGCGCTCTGCGGTACCAAGTATTCCAACTACTGCGATCACCAAGCCGTACAACAAGCGTGCTGATTCCAACTCAAAACTCAAACTTAAGAGATTTATTCAAAAAGGTCATAATCTGACACTTGCACGTCAATGAAGATAAACAGTACTGAGTCTACCGTGCGTTCGGAACGATACCTCTACAAGAAGAACGCACAAGAAATTTGTAGGGCTTAATTTTTTCAACAGATAGTTTCACAATATTTGGTTTGGTTACATTCGTTTTCTTTGAAGGTGCTGCGAGGCGGCTATGCAGAAGTTTCCAAGCATCTTTGTCCTCTATGTACTGGTTGACTTTATAATAAGCCTTCTTTAGTAAAGTAGATTTTATATAGGTTGTGAATTTACCCTCTGAGAGTCCAGTTATCTCTTTTGGAATTTTATTATAGAAACGTACACCATTTCCTAACCTTTATGGGAAAATCCCCCCATAATAATAGTTTATGGCTTTTCTATCGACATCTTCCGGCTGATGATGTGTGTGCGAGAAAGAGATAGAAAGTGTTACATTCAATATTAATAATACTGCAGTCAGTGTTAAGCAATCCAAGACAGCATTAAAATGTAATATCCAATACAATTTCTTCAACTATAACCAAATTCCATCGGAAACCGATCAAGTGTCTGGTAACACCCCCGACCTCACAAAATCACCCGTTTGCATTCGCCCCACGTACGAAGCGACGGGTTTTATTAGTTCCATTCAATAATGTATTATTTATAGTGCCATTTTATGTCTTGTAAGAATTTGTGAAGTGATTTTGACTTTTTATTTATATTAATAAACAATTATTAGGTTTAAATGGGGCCGGACGGTGCAGGAGAAGCCAAAAACTCTTTTATGTACTAGGATTATATTTTAATTCCATTACAAGAATGGGCTGATTCTAAATTAATTCTAAGTTAATCCTAAATGCGCCGACAACGGTCCGATGCTAGAGCCGAAGTGATGGGTCTTCAGGGAAAAGCATCGGGGCAGGGGGCACTGGGCCAAAATAGCAGCGTCGCGTTGTTGCTAAGAGTGAGCCGGCCCCCTTATTACGAACAGCAATAGAAGTGTGGAAAGCGTTTAATTGCTTAATGTCTGCTATCAAACGGCATACAAAAAATGACGTTTGACAGCAAAATTTACTGCTGTTGTTACGCGATTGCATGTACCAACTGTAGACGTGCCTTATCCATTAAATAATACTCGAACACTTCAACATATTTCAAACATTTATTCCAAGCCCACCATCTTCCATCCGGCCCCAACACCGACTGTCTCCCCTGGCAACCAACCCCAGTGTTGCCAACGCGCCCTCGCATATCCCCCTAGATTCTGCTTAAACCACTCGTTGCCATTAATATTTTCCATAAAACCACCAAAACACTCACAGAATCCGAAACATCCACTTCACAAAATAACATTCACCCTACACAACATAATAATACCAACCCCGGTTTGACGTCATCGGTGATGGTCTAGTCGTACGATATAATACATTATTATAGCTGAAATTATAACATAAATATATATAAAAGTCAATATTTTAAAAAACAAGCTTTTAATTAATTGCTCTAAAATGAAGAAAATAAGTTAAACACAAAGCCTTTCATTTATAATTATTACCCAATTTTATATCATCAAAGCTTGTCGCAAGATTTGACTGCATTGAATACAACAGGTAAATTTTTGTATTCTGTTGTGTCTATCAGTAAGGCACAATTTTATCTATGTGTTTGCTGCTTCAGTATAATTTTTTTTTATGATAGTGAGTGACAAGACGAGCAAATCAGATACCTGATGGTAAGCAACATGATTGCCCATATCAGACACAGTGCCACCCAGTGTTTTAAAATTCTAAATTCTGCGCGGCACTGAACTACGCCTGTCACCCTGAGTTATTAGTTGTTGAAACTCGTCATGCCCAGTAATTTCGCTGGTAACATTGCCCTTCAGACCTCCCCGGCGACAGACTTCCCCAGGCGGGGCACCCTGCAAAAAAGGCCTACCACTACAACTTATTACCCACATTTCGCCAGTACATTATTGGTCCCATGTCCCAGGTTGTCATTCCTAAAATCCAATAACACTTTTCGCCTGACGTGCGCATCGAACCTGGGACATCATGCACAGGCAGTAGCGTTTGCGAACCCCTGTGCAATAAATATACAAGATAATTCAAATAATAAAAAAGTCAAGTAACTTTATTAAATTAATCGAGGTAGGTCCTGAGTACACTTGGGTTCACCAGCCCCTTTATACCTACACTTATAATAAAAAAATAATCGATAATAATAAAATACTGAGCTTTACCGTACCTAGAATAAGTAGGATAAGCCTTAGAGCTTTCAGAACTGGAGTTTCCATGCGTCCCCCTCTGCCGAGGAAGATGAATAACTTGTTCATGTATCTGTATTGGTGTTATGATTATTTTGTACATTTTTCATTTACTCTTATATTGACGCCAATGACTTTACACAATTTTATATTGCACATGACTTTTATTTTGACGACATATATATGTAGCAGGCAGTTTGTATGATTCCGCTTTTTACAAATGGCGCCGTCTGTATAAATACGCTCGCAGTTATGGAATATGCCGAAGGCAAATTGACAACTCCTTCAATTGCTTTAACTTCGACATTGATTGTCATTTTGCTTAGTCAAAAAGGTTAAGAGAGACGTGTCGACAAAACAGAGAGAACGCTTTATATTTGCCTATGTTTTTGGTGGAAGGCTCCTATTTCTGAGTGGTTAAAAAAACACCACAAAAGCCAAAGCTAAAGGGTTGGTGGGGTCTTTCAGACCCCCGCCTCCCTTTCGTCACCTATCCGGTCCAAGTGGGACTGTCCAAACATTTGGTAATGAGCGTAGTATTTCTGTAAAAATTTTGTAAATGTTTGGCTAAACCCCCCGTATGGGGGAGGCCTATGACCAGCAGTGATCTTTGAAACAGCTGAGATGATTATGATATAAAGGTGTGCTGTCTACTTTGGGAGTTGAGTCTTGGGTACACCTCTGCCTACCCCTTCGGGAAAAAGGCGTGAATGTATGGTGTTTTATGTGTGCTGTTTACCTCAACCGCCGCTAAAACGGGCAGAAAGTTTGGCAATTTTAAAACTTTTTTCGATGTATCAGACGTTGATCTTCAACAAAGCACAATGCCAACAATTGACTTGCAAGATGTTTATCCAGTTGTTAGTGTTGAAGAAAGTCTTGCTAATCCGTGATCCGAGGACTATGTCCAATAACCAACAATGTAGACCTTTCTGTCTAGACATTTTTATCATGGTCCTTCATTTTCTAGAATAAAATTAGATTATACTTTATATCTGTATTTAAAGATAATATTCTAAAAATTTTAAGATTCTGTGTAGGTACTAAAAATTACACATGATTTAATTTAATATACCTATGTGTGTAGTATGTAGGCACCTATATCAAGCAGCCTAATGCAAAATAAACGACATTAATAACGTTCTTGCGACACGAACTAATGTGAGCGAAACTTTTATATTAATTTTCTTATGAGCGAAGAGAATGATGCAAGCAGGAGTACATATATCTTGATCATTTGCAGCCTATGAATTATCAGATTTTTACGTCTTAAAGTATATAATTTAAATAATGAATGGTTCTCTTTTCCACTACACGTAGTTTCAAGATACCAGAATGCAATTAATTTTAATGATTTGAAAAAAATTCGTTATTTTAGATTTATCATTACAAATTACAAATTATTTTTATTGTGATAAAAACGATAATCAATTACAATTATCACACAGATCTTAATACACACTTATATTACATGAATTAAAAAAAAAATTAAAATTTAGTCACAAAATAGGAATTATAGGAAATTACAATTATAGCTATTATTATACAGTAAATTGAATAAAATTATAAAAATTAAATTAATCAGCTAAGTGTCATTATCATCAGGTTTACCTGCATAGCTCCATTGATCTTTTAAATTCTCACAATATTTTATTACTGCAGGTATAATGGTAGACCATTTGTCAAAAGAAATGTCGAAATCAGTGTTGGTATCGCGGAGTGCATTGAGGTGGCGCAGAGGTAGAACTAGAGGTGACATCTCACGCGCTACTGTCCGTCCTCTGTCTATATGAAAGAGATTATGTTGCCTATTATCATTTTACTACTAGATGTGCCGTGGTCTTAGTTCCAATAGGAATTATCGGGATAAAAAGTACCCTATGTGTTATTCCAGAGTCTGTTATCATATACCAAATTTTAGCTAAATCAGTTCAGCGGTTATTGATTCCCCATACAAACTTCCACCCAGCCTTTCACCGTCTTAAAGGATGATTTCTGGGATAAAAACTTTTCTGTGTCCATTCCCGGAACTCAAACTATCTCTATACCAAATTTCATCCAAATCGGATCAGCGGTTCGTGAAGAGTTAAAGCAGTTAAAGTAGATAATTGATGTTTCACCTTGGTCAAAATTCAAATTGAAATTTCTTATCCCAATGGTTTTCCCTTGCAAAAGTGTCTTATTGTGACTTGTGACTAATTGTAAGGATTTAACTCTTAACTTACTATAGAAGGCATATAACAATTTTAAAATATATTTCCATCTTCCACAGAAACAAGCAATGCTAGTAAGGCAGTTAGAAGAAGAGCTAAGACTGCGCCTACGTCAGCCCGCACCAGAGTTGCAACAACAGTTAGAGGCACTATTTGCCGAAAATGAGCATTTACAACGAGAGATTGCTATATTGAGGGATACTATTAAGGTATTTCTTTTGATTTTCTTTCAACCACTGCTTATTATAGAGTAAAATCCCCAATGGGAACCCACTGTCAACGCGTTGGCGCACATGAAATCCTCGCGCGTAGAATCTGCCAATCTGCGCGGGAGCGTGGCGCGTGCCGCAGGGTATAAGAGATAAGCAGGTCAAACCCAAACCACTAGATGACGCAGATATCTGCGCCGCTGACGCCACGCGCTTGATCTGTCGCTCCGCGCATCATGGCGGAGTTGCTAGTGGGATAATCATCTCACTCGTCTGTCTGCTCGCTCGCAGTAAACTCAAAAACCACCGATTCGATGATCGCACGGTTCACATTGGTAAAACGAAAGAGTGATCGAAGAGGAAGATTTAGGTGTATCGTTTAATAATATGGTTTTCTGAAATTTGGCTGAAATTAATCATATTATGATTATTGAAAATGTTGAAAAAGAAGATGGTTGTAGGCTTTATTGAACAGCACTGCGTAAACCAATACAACAACAACCAATAAACCATAAAACAACTATGAAAACATATTACGGAGTTATTTCTAGAATGTTCTGCCCATGCTAAGCCGGTGCTGGTTGCTTATTTATTGATTGCTTCCTTAAGATGAACGCACATCTATCCGAACCGAACGCGCCGATTCTGTTGAATCAGACGGGGGCAGGTGTGCGAGGTTTCATAGGTTGTCATGTAAAGAATTCTAAAATGCGTTTCTTTCTGCGCGTTCGGATTGGATAGATGTGCGTCCACTTTTAGTTGCTTTATAGGTACTTTAAGTTCTTAAAACTAGGGATTTTATCTAAAATCCAATCAGAAGGAATGGGACTCAGAGTTTTATCGCTCTGTCGTCAAAAGAAATCAAACGAGCACAGACTCGACGTGTTTTGTTGTTGATAAGGAGTTCCTATGGCCACCTTTCTGCTTCATTATGTTATATCTGTAGGTCAAAAGTAAAATATAAGCCTGTTTCAAATCTTTATTATTATTCAAAGTTTATTACTATTGCCGAATGACATAACATGAAAAAGGTCTCGAGCGTTTACTCACATACGGGATGCAATAGGTTGTGAATGATGATAATGATAATCTAGATGCGGCAATGAATACTTTAGGTAAAATTATTATAGCAATCAATTTCATGTTAATTTTACAATTACCAGGAGCTAGAACTGAGGATCGAAACGCAAAAACAAACGTTACAAGCCAGAGATGAGAGCATCAAAAAACTACTTGAAATGTTACAAAATAAGGGAATGGGTACGTAAAACAACATATTAAGCAGAATTAAGACTTCGATTCCAGAATTCCAAATAAAAATGGACCAACTTTCAGGTAAAGAGGAAGAACGCCAAATGTTCCAACAAATGCAAGCCATGGCACAGAAACAGGTGATTATCGTAATGTGTCGTGTGCATGCTCGTATTATAGCAAAACTTCCGATTCTATTGGAAATTTTGTTATCTCGTCCTACACTTTGTCTTAGCCGTGAGTGTGCACGTCACTGCTTTCTAACTGGCATCTTGAACCACATCGGGCGTTTTATTTTGTGATACCTTTATCATGACTGTTTCTCTTAGTGCTCTTGATATAGTATCATTTCATTCATTTCTTGTCTTCAGCCGAATGTGTCTGTCGTGAGCCTTTTTAGTTGAGATCGATCGCTCGATAGCTTCATGAATTCGTCCGACTCTCGCTTCCTCACCCTCCCACGTTCTTTCGAACTTTTCTGTGACACCGTCAGCTTGCTCCCCGGCACCAGAATTTCGTCTTCCCGATCCCGCCACTCACACGTAATCGAATCGAATCTCAAATTTTATTAAACCCTTTCAAAATTCAATTTAAACAAATTCGGATTAAACACCACCCGATTGAAATTAAAAAGACACGACACAACATTGCATGTTTAGCAGCTCATACCCTCGATCACCGAATCGTAGACGAGACCGTCTCGTGTCCGAGTATAGTTGATCGATATCGAGCCGGGCGATCATTGTAACTAGAAGGCAGAGATATGATTGTTGTGTGCGGCGGCGGCGGGGCTCGGCGGCTGACGGTCTCGCGGTGTGCAGGAGCTCAAGGCGACGGCCGACACGCTGCGGGCGCTGCAGCTGCAGCTGGAGCGCGCGCTGGCCGCGGCCGGGCTCCCCGGGGGCAGCGCGGGCGCGACGCTCACGGCCGTGCTCGAGACGAAGGAGGCTCGCATCGCCACCTTGGAGCGGCAACTCGCGCTGCTCGAGAGCGAGCTGGCCGCGCTCGCCTCGCCGCCGCCGCCCTCGCTCGCGCCCTCGCACGCCTCCATATACGATAAGGTCGACCCGCCGTTCAAGAGACAAGTAAGTTTTCTGCTGAACGACGTGCGCGTCATGAAGGACGGCCGACTGAGCGCGCCGCCCCGGCCCGCGCCGGCGCAGCGTGCCGCCGCGCCGGCTCAGCGCCTCGCCTACTACACCACGCTGTGATGCCGCGCCGCGCCGATCGACACCCGCTCCCGTGTCAATTTTATTCGCTTTAAGTACCGTACTCGGCCAATAACGCCGAATGTGTTGAATCGTTATATTTTTGTGTAAACTTGTTCGTTGTTAGAGCTATTTTTAAAATAAGAGAAAATTATATTCTTGAAAGATGTCGAACGAAATATTTTTGTTAAATAGGGCCTTAGAGAAGCGAATATATGAATTTAGATAATGTAATTGTACGGTTAGATGAGATGATAAGTGAGATATTACGTTGACGCCGAAACTGTCGATTATATTATAGAGATAGACTTATAATAAAGACTGTCGAGGTGGAACGCATCGAACGTAGAATGACTCGAAATATGTTTGTTTGAATCGTTGCGTTGATTAGATCATGTTGTGCTTTCGATGTTGGTCGCCGGTGATCGTCCAGTACAGCTTGGTCCCGCGCCACCTCTCTCTCACCTACATCAGTAGCTCATCACAGACCCGACCTACATCATTAGCGGTCATGCCATCAGTCTGTCTCACATAGGTAGATAAATGTATCACAACATACGGCGCCCGTGCATCTTACGATTACTTCTCTCTGACTATTGTTGATAGACATCGAATTCTGGAAAGCTTTCTACGTAATCATCAACTTTTCTAACTTCCATACTAATCGTAGTAATTAGATAAGAAAGTTTTCCAGTGTAAATGTTGCGTGGTCCTTCGGTAAGATTAATGTCTAATTGAGATGCGTCGTGTTTGAATATTGCATGATAACTGAACGTGTGAGAATGATAATATGTCGATATGTCTTCCACGGCACCGATTATATTAAATGTCATGTGTTCAAACTAAGTGCTGTAACATTCGTTCCGTAATAATTAAGGATAACATAAGCTTGCGTCGCTTATCATTTGATATTACTTACTTTGGTGATCATTGAATCAGTATTATTGAGTAGATTGAGATAAACATCGATATCATTTCTGCCATCACTTTTGCCTAAAGTAGATAGTTTTGATATTTGTCTTCCATTATGTTCTAACCATTAATCGTGTGTTTGGGTTTTTTATCTAATTTTACATTGGATGCTGGAATGATCAGCTGGATGAGTTTCGGTTGGAAATCCAGAGGAGAGACCAGGAAATATTGGCTATGGCTGCGAAGATGAAAGCTTTGGAGGAACAACACCAGGACTACCAGCGTCATATAGCCGTGTTGAAGGAATCACTTTGTGCTAAAGAAGAACATTATAGTATGCTGCAGACAGATGTGAGTCTATTATACAAATTAATAGAAACTTTTCGATTATGATGGCAAGTGAAATGAACATCTTAATGATTTTAAAAGCATCTAACATAGGCCTATCTCAAAAATCCAAAATGTTGTGAAATGAACCACAATTTTGCAAAGATAGAGATATTCATGAAGATGCGGCCTTCAATTCAACTGAAAGACTGAGTTGACGAGAGGATTGCACTTTGTGGATAGCACTATCTATTAATCTGATTCAATTCTTATTTGTTGTCGTTATCATCAACTTCATTAATTAACCTGTGATCCAAATGTGCTAAGTCTGCTAAACTATGCTTTTGCTACTAATTTGTAAATACTAGTTTAGGATACATTAGGTAGTTATATAAAATCTAAGGTTTCTGATATTTTTCTCAAAGCAAATATAATTCTTAGAATCCTTCATAATATTTTCAATACCATTTGCTTCTTACGATTTACCTTATCTTCAAAGAATTCACACAAATTTTTCGAATTTAACCTATAAATTTGTATTTTGCGGTAATTTCTCCTGAGACTCTCTCTTATATATTAAACAAGGTCTCCCATTTTCCTATATATATATATATATATATATATATAGTTATTTAATACAAGTATAATAGTAGGTACCTAATATCTTTTCTTTGCTTCTTTTATTCTATTTTTTTTTGTATCATCTATCTAGGGTTAAACATGGATATTTCAAAGAAGTTGAAGTTGATGACTGAAATCGGTCGGATCGAATCTACATCATCACCGTTAAAGTAGATGTCATATTCCCAGGTCGAAGAACTAAAGGCCCGCTTAGACGAGAAGAGTAGGCAGCTTGAGAAGAAGACTGCCACAGCAATGTCGGCAGCTCATGAGCTTGCTGAACTCAGAGACCATTCAGAAATTAAGGATCGGAAAATCAATGTGCTTCAAAGAAAGGTAGGACGAAAATGTATTAAGTCGTGTTGTTGGTAAGCTAAAGATTTAGAGTAGCTGTTATTATAGTTTTATGTTTGTTCGTATGATATATTCATTTTCAATATTAAATTTCTACTTTGACATTCCTTCGTTCTATTATAATTTTCATGGATATTTTAAAGATATTATAAATAAAAACGTTCTGAAAAGGTCTGAAGCTTTTGTTTATAAATTTTTGTCATGATAATAAATATGCTATGATAAATATGCTTCTCTAGTGTCTAAGTAAGTGTCTAGTGTGCTTCTTTGATTTTATTGAAAAAATATGAATGTGCACTACTTCTTTGGTTTTTTATTCATTATAATATGCCTAGTTAGGTCTTTGATATTATGGTTCCATATACGCCTGCTAACTGGGTTAAACTCTTACGAATGAATGAGCAAATCGTCCTCGATATGAATCAGATAAAATAAAATTTCATATACTAGGATGGTAATATTTTCATTTAACATTTCTACATAATAATTCTAGATACAATGTACAAAATAATACTATGTAAAAAATCAAATTCTGTTAGGTGTTTGATTCCCGGCCTCAAATATCATGGATTGTTTACAAATGCACTTTATGTTCTCGTATCTTGTTATTGTATTATTTTATGGCCTTCATATTAAGCTGTTCGATCGGTGCCAGTGGTATTTATATTCAGTTTCCTTATTTTATGGTTCACGTTTTGTTGTAAGTATATTTTATCCTTATGTTCGCTTTATTATTTTATGCTTTTTATTTCAGTGCTGTTTTTTTACTATCATTTATTTTGCTAGCTTTTTGATTTTTTTTTATATATTAGAAATTGTCGCTTGTTTTTTCAAGAGTATATTTTTTCAGATTGAAAATCTGGAAGACTTATTGAAAGAAAAAGATAACCAAGTCGATATGGCTCGAGCCAGGCTTAACGCAATGCAAGCACACCATTGCTCGTCTGAAGGAGCGCTATCATCCCTAGAAGAAGTAATAGGGGATAAAGAAAAACAGATCCAACAGCTAAGAGAGCAAAGGGACAGAGCTGAACACGAAAAGAACGAAGAACGAGAACTACATGAGCGTGAAATAGCCGAGTACAAAATGAAACTGCACGCTTTGGAAAGCGAAGTTGAAAAACTTGGGGCGAGGCTTGAAAGAGCTCAAGCGGAAAAAGACCGTCTTGAAGCCAAGCTCGAGAGCTCTCAATCGGAACTCGGCAAATCCAAAGCAGAGTTAGACAAAGCCGCGAGTGAGGTGGGACGATCTGGTGCTGATTGGGAAGCAGCGAAACAACGTCTGGCTAGACTTGAACTTGAGAATGAGAGACTTAAACACGAGCTGGAAAGATCACAGACAACTTTCGGTAGGAGTACTCTATCCACTTCTCAGGAGTTAGACAGGATGCAAGAGAAGGCTGACAAGAGTGCCACAGAACTGAGAAGGACTCAAGCTGAGTTGAGAGTGACTCAGGCTGATGCCGAAAGGGCTCACGCTGAAGCCGGAGCACTGCAGGAAAAGTTGGAGAAGTCTCAAGGTGAAGTCTACCGTTTAAAAGCAAAACTTGAAAATGCACAAACTGAACAAGACAGCTTGAAAGAAGAATATGATCGGTGAGTAGAAATTCGATAAGAAAATATCGAAAAACCAATATCTGTTCAGCAGTTAAATCTCAGGCTTAAATCTCAAATTAGGACACTTGGATGTTATCTCGAAAAAAAAAACGCTAATTTTTTTGCCTTTTTTCAGCCTTCAATCGTCCATAAGCCGCCTACATTCTGAACGTGACAAAGCAATAGCTGAGCTGGACAAAGCCAGAGAAGAACTGGAAAGAACACAAGCTACTCTAGGCAAGGCACAGCTGCAACAAGACAAGCTGCAAGCTGCGCTAGATGCAGCTCATTCCGAGATCGACAAGTTGCAAGAAAAGCTTGATAAGGCTGCTGCTGAAAATAGAAAGGTAACCTTAAAGTGGTATGATATTTGTGTTATAACATTTAATTTAAAAAAAAACAGAGATAACAAAGGGAGAGATCGAAAGGATTTCCTCTCTAAATACTTTTTTAATTTATTTTAGATAGAATTCAAAGGCTAGCTAGATAAGGAGGGACCAGCGGAAATGCCTCGTTATATCGAGTCGTAGACCTATAATATAATCAATTTTTGTAGTAGAGCAACATAGGGATATCAGATGAAGATATTCAGAATTAAATTTTCTTCCAGCTCCAAGTGGACCGTGAAAAGCAATCGTACGACTTCGAATCCCTCCAGTCCCAACTAGACAAGGCCTTGGGACAGGCTGGACGGTTACAAAAGGAACGAGACACGGCGCAGCTGGATGCTGATAGATTCAGGGACAAGCATGATAAGGCTCAGGTGAGTGATATTTTCAGCATTCGTGGCGCAAGGAGAATGTGACTGGCTACAATTCTGCAGCACTGAGTTAGAAATTCATCAAATATCAGCGATCATAAAGTTTTTGGTCATCACTGTTTATTTAATTAATAACTATCTACATGAAAAATATTATAACAACAAACATTTTACTAAAGAGTTACTGACCAAAGAAGGCAGCGATTCAACGTCATTGTGACCAAATTACAAAGTTACTACAAACATCTTAAAATCAATAGCCAAAGTCCAGTCGAAACATGAAACGATAATTATAAATTAAAATAATTGTTAAACCCCTAGATACGCTCACCGAGTCACGCGACTTTCGAGGCTTTCATAAATCAACACAAATAAAAATGTAACAAGAATTTAATAAAATGAAAACAAAGGAACGGAGAATTTATGAGGATATTGAATTTCGTTTTTAATAAGGTTTTTTATAAGTGAAATAAAATTAATAGCAGCCACAACAATACTTGTAATGTTCAACAAATTAAACGAAATGAATAACATAAAGATCAAAAGGTCACATCAAACTTGCTCGCGTTTATTGTCGGTCCCATTTGTCACATAGAGAATACAAGAAGAGGATCATTCTTTGCCGACCGTGTTCCGACTCAGACATAATATGGGTTTCCCATACAACCCATGATGGATTGACGGGCTGTGTTGTGATGGAAATCCCCGTTTTGTTTCAGTCTAAACACCAATTTCTTTTGTTATGATTCAAAATGTCTACCAACTTAATATAAAATTCAGTTAACGATTAGTGGCTTTCTACCTTGTCTTCTTTAATTGAATCATCTTGATGTCTTTTGATCGCAGCTTGTACATGCTCAGGGCTTTGTTCCTTCAGATCATACGCCAGGCCTAATTTAGCGCAGAGGTTTATAAACGCTGTGGATATGCCGAAGTCGGAGAATTCAGCCGCTTTGTAGTCGTATGTAGTAAATATGTGATGGTAGTTGTGCCAGCCTTCGCCGAGTGTGATCAAGGAAACGAAGAAATTCTCAGCTGGACGGATGTTTCTGAAAAGAGTTCTGGCTTATATAATATCTGCCAGTCTGAAATAATAGGATAAGTCTGCCACATATCAGATGAGCCCACACTACGTTAGACAAGAAAAAGAGGGCTGGAGGAGTTGCTTCGGAGAGGATTGGCAAAATCCACTCTTCACGATCCAGTATCCTAATACTGGATCGTGAAGAGTGGATAGAAAATAAAGCGGTCTTTGTCTAAAAGTAAGATTAATGGGATAAATGGGGAACATTAGTAATAATGAGGTCAGAAAAAATAAAACAGTTGCTGGGTAAATAGGAAAGAGAAACCAAAATAAGGAACTTGACAAAAGTAGCTGACCCAAAAGCTAGAAATGTTATTAGAAAATGCATTTTACTCACTCATTATAAGGTTTATATCCAAACGTATGTGCTATGCTGTTAACAGAAAATTCCCCATGAAGAACACACATTGTCCTGACGAAACTCTGCCAAGCCACGACACATTTCCAGTTTTCTCCCAACCAGTATACTCCTATTAATGTCGGTAGAACGTGGCAGAATATGATTCCGAGATATAATGAGTATCTAATACAAATATAAAATATTAAAAAACATAACGTACATTACGGCTTATTTCCCCGAAGAGCTCTTTAAAGATGTCTACGTAAAGAGCCCATTTCAGCATTAACCCCTAATCTTTACGTCTACGCAACTTCATTAACTTCGTAGAGAAATCCCAAGCATAGCCCTCCCCATAGCTCGTTGTGCGACTTTGAGCCTACTAACTTTGAGTCACTGGTAACACACACTGGTCGAAGACCTTCGACTTGAGGCAATGAGGTATTTTTGTCGAAATGTTGTTGTACAAGATCCGAGTTCAACGATTTACTTCTTTCTCGAAATCGGGAAAACCGAGTTGAACTGCCTGGGTAGCCGAAAATAATTATTACTCAGATGAATGATAAGTCTTCATCTGAGAATTAAAATTAATTACTAAACTCTACTCGTACCTGCGCTCAAACATTAGAACAGGATCCTTATCAATATCGCTCATGTCAATCTGCTTTCCTTTCTCAACGACTGCCCTTTTAGATCTCATCATAAACCAACCAATGTGAGAGAAGAATATTCCTCTGTTAATGTTGTGAGGGTCAGCATCTGTGTCGCTGTACTTGTGATGGATGCGGTGGTCACGCACCCAAATGTATATTGGATTCTGTTGAATGGTTAGAAGAGCACATTGTTATGATTAATCCACACGACATCCAGGAATCCGGCTGGCAAACTGGATGCTCGTGTGGACGCCTTTATGCCACTATACCGGATCCAGAAAAAATCTGGATGTCATGTGAACTAACTGTTATTTTTGCAGTTCTTTTGGCAATTTCTTGGAGTATCTTGCCCACGGCGTATTTTATCGAGGCGGAGCGCCGATGTATCACGTGTATATGCGATTCAAGACCTCGGATATTGCAATAATTGCAAGTTCGCATGCTTTTCTCGTGCGAGTCCGCGATCATACTTACTAGGTGTCCTCATTAGCATTCGCGCGACATAACGATGGAAAATAAGGCCTATCGAGTCCAGAAGAACATATTAATTCATACATACCTGGCCAACGCAAGCGTAGCATAACATAAGGAAAATACTCGTAGGCAGTTTAGCTTTGAAAGTCCTGTGGGTCCACAACCGAAAAATGCTGTAAAAACAACAACAAATAGCAAGATAAAAATAAATAAATAAATAAACTGTACTTCTTACAATAGCCCAGCCCATAAAAGTACCGTTCGAACTTTCATCTTTTCAAGCTTTGAGAGAGAAGAAATAACTTTGTATAGGCGTAACTCCGTTGGCCGTGTGGTGCCCGGCTTTATAATAGGGCCACCCATTTCTCATCCTGTGGGAGCCGTGAGAACCGACAGAGGGACATATTCGGAGAGTGGGCAGTAGCGATTTCCGGTTCCAAGTATTCCAACTACTGCGATCACCAAGGCGCACAACAAGCGTGGTGATTACGGCACAATCCCCAATATTAATAGTTTATGGCATTCTATGGGGGTGGCCTATGTTCAGAAGTCAACGTCTTCCGGCTGATGATGATGGCGTAACTCACACAATTTCAATAACCTTCTCTGTAAAACAAAGGAATTACGATTTTTGTCACAAAATTTACAATTCTTAGGGCCTTCGAGTTTTTGCCATCTATTGGGTAAAACTTCAGTCTGCTATTGAGATATTCCTGATGGAAAAATCCACTAACGCTACCTGACCTGGGAATCGAACCCATGCCGCATGCTCAACAGTTAGATATGTCGCGGAGAAATTGTAAAAATCGTTAGTTTATAATTAATCTAGTGATTCAAAGATTCAAAGTTTTTATTTCAATAAACATGTGTAAGTACATTATTCAAATGTTTTGTTAAGTTATAAATTAGTGTCAACATGCTTATGCCTATTGGCGTTTGAAAATTTATAATAATTATTAAATATTTTATGTCAAAATATAATAATAGGATTAAAAACAAAAAAATTAAAAAAATGCATGTTAAACAAAGTGTATGTCAAAAATATATACTAAAATACAACTTTATGTCAAAATAATTATTAAAAAGAAATGAAAATATCAATTAAATAAGTAAAAAGTCAAAATTTAGCATTTAGAAATTCATTAGTTGTATATTAGGCTTTATTTGTCAATATTGTTTTCAATTTCTTTTTAAATAATAATATACGGATGTCAATTCTTGTATGTTCGTTGGTATTTTATTGTATATCTTTGGGGCCATACATAATAAACTTTTGTGCATTAATGCTGTCTTCGACGGTTGCAGACACCTATAGTCAACGCGCCTATTTCGGTCCTTAAATTCTGACATTAGTGGGAATAAGTGAGAATTATTGCGCACAAAAATTGACACCTCAAAAATATATAAGGACGGAAGTGTTAAAATGATATATTTTGTGAAGTATGGCTTACAGCTATCCGTAGTCTGCAGCCCAAACATGGCTCTAATACATCGTTTTTGCGCTTTAAAAGCTGACGGAAAGTCAGTCGAATTCCCCCAGAATATAATTCCGTATCTCAGAGTAGAGGCGGCCAGACCATGATAGGCAGTTAGAAGAGCATCTTTGTTTATTATAGGAGCAAGTTTGTAGAGTGCATAGGATGTGCTACCAACTCTCTTACATAGCTCAGCCACATGCGCCTTCCAATTAATTTGCCTATCCACTAACAAACCTAAAATGATATTTTAAACTAACTCCTGGAACAAGAATATTTAGTTTTTAGTTCCGATTTTTAGTGTCTAAAACAAGGTGCTCAGTGCACCGCCCTCCCGGCCGCAAAATTGCATGCAAAGAGGAAATGCTATTAGATATTATTTTTGTTAGTAACACCATTCATATAACGACACGTGTTTCGCGTCTACACGACGCATCATCAGGAAATAGACTGACCCCGCTGTAAGGGCGAAAAATGTTAGTACGACGCCGCTCCCCGAGATGTTACCTCTCTGAACGCTGGCACCAGAACTAAAAACTAAATATTCTTGTTCTAGGAGTTAACAATGGAGTTCCGAAAAGTAACGCCAAATTCAATCAATTATTTTAAACTAACGTTAAGGTTAGGTTCTAACTAAGCGAAATTATAAACAAACTAAACGAATTTTAAACTGACGAATCTTACAATTTCGGCGACATATAGATTGCATAACATACATACAATCACGCCTTTTTCCCGAAGGGGTAGGCAGACCTCTGTCCTGGGTACACCTGTACCCAGGACTCAGTCCCATAGTAGGTAAGTACACCCACGCGAGCCTTTTGCGGTCTACTCGTACTGGGCACAGTTTCAAACTCCAGGCTGTCATAGAGATAGTATTGGATTTTTTTCATTAAGTATTTAATGAAAAAAAAAAAAAAAAAAGAATGTGCTTAAAAAACAGTTTGTATGGAGTGCTAGTGTGCCTGAAAAATTGATATGTTCCCTGGTCGATGATTCCCCGAGGAGCGAGTCTTTTATTAGTGAGCGGCGAAACGTCCACGCCCACGACGTTTCGCCACGAAGTCGAACCGCACAACGGTGAATCTCCTAGTGATCAGCTGTTTCAAAATTTTGTTGCAAAGGCACGGGTACGCCTTAGGCACAGCGCAAGACTAGTATTTTTTTGTGATGGTGAGTGACAAGACGAGCAAATCAGGTGCCCGATGGTAAGCATCATGATTGCCTGTATCAGACACAGTGACACCCAGAGTTTTAAAATTCAAAATTCTGCGCGGCACTGCACTGCGCATGTCACGCCCAGTAATTTCGCTGGTAACATTGCCCTTCATACCAGAACACAGTAATGTTTGCACATTACTGCTTGGCGGATGAATAACTGGCAAAGGTGTGGTACTTCCCCAGGCGGCCCCCTGCAAAAGAGGCCTACTAGTTTCCGCATTTGACAATAACGACGGCGCTATCTTGACGGAACGCGGGCGGAGACCTATTATTAATCTAAGCCTAATTCGTACAACTAAATAATTCAAGTGTTTCCGGCCTCCCTGAATCTGGCCTGAGTCCTGACTGACCTGACGTTATTAATTTATGCTGAACCTCGCGCAGCTCTCACAGATATATATAGTCCTGGATAAAGCCAGTTTAGGTTGCTTATAGGTAGGCATTAAATAATCGTATATTTATTATAAAACAAGTACAGTAAAAAACACTACAACTTTATCCACCTCTTTTCAATAAAATTAAGAAAACATGAATGTATGTTATTTTAATAACATACATTCATGCCTTTTTCCCGAAGGGGTAGGCAGTGGTGTATCCAGGACTCAGTCCCATAGTAGATACACCCACATTTCGCCAGTATGTTATTGGTCCCATGTAATAGGGGGCGAGCCTATTACCATCTACCGGGCACAGTTCCAGACTCCAAGCAGTAATTGAGATAATTCCTAATGGAAAAATCCAATATTTATACGGCCTGACCTGGGGATCGAACCCGGGACCTCTTGATTGGCAGTCGAGCATGCGCCCTCTACTCCACCGAGGCAGTCTTTAATAGGTATGGTGGTAAAAAAATATAAATTTTGTAGGTGCATTATGGTTATCCACATCCGATGATAAATACAATATATGCAAAATAATATATTCTCTTGAAAACAATTACTATTCTCAGTTTTAGCAATTCTTTCTTTTAAAAGTAGTTCAGTTTGACCACAGATTAACAGAAACCGCGGGGCACAGCTAGTATCAGTATAAAAGAACATCGAGCGAAATATTTTAGTTCGTAAAAAAGCAAGTTTCCGAAAATTGTATTGCTATTCACGGCTCCGCGACAAAAATAAACGGAATCGATGTCTTGTACCGGAATACTGTGCTATCGACTGCTTAAACTTTTATAGAGACCGACGAGTGACGCGACACTGGATTCATGAAGTTTTCATTGATGACTAATATACCTAAAAAGTCACTTTTAACTGAATCCCACTATAGGTACTAATCTTGTTTGTTTATTATGCAAAAATGTGTAGTAATACTGCGGGTAGATGAACGTAAGTATTACTAATACTTACGTTCATCTACCCGTCAGTCTAAACTTGCAAAAGAAAATAAATTGTTGTTAAGGCATACGTCTATATGTGTATGCATAGTGTAGGGTTCCATACCTAGATACTAAGAACATACAGCGCCATATATTAGTTCCTTGCGCAAAATATGGAAATATGCAATAAAATGGCCATAACTTTTGATTGCGTTAACTTAGAAGTATGATTTTTTTACAGCCACAAGGGACCGCAGGTCTGAAGTAGTTGATACCAATTTCAACTTGATACTTCCACGTGTTCCCGTTAAAAAGTGTTTTGACAGACGGACGGACAGACAGACAGATAAAGATAACGAAACGAAGATATAGCCGTCCCGGTCTCGCTGTGTCGTCGCGTCGACGTCGAAGCAGCCCTATCACGTATACGTGAGGCTCTAGCACAGAACAGATAATAATAACTACGTATAGAATAGACACTCATCCGCCCACCAATCGAGCCTTTGTTCGAGTTGAGCTCCCACGAGCCCCACTTCTATGAGAAATCACCTCACGCACACTCTTGCACGTGTACAAAACTCCATGTGTGCAGTGTCTGTGTAGTAGGTAGTTATAGAGCGGCTTTTGTATGAGATTGAGTCAAGTGTCCGGGTTGTGGCCATAGGTATCTATTTCAAGGACACAGCCGAGTCACAATACTGTAGATATTATTACCATAATAATATTTTCCCGGGTGTAAACATAATAATTTTGAAAAATTATTTATTTTACACAATTAGATGGATTTTATGGTTTTTACAGATTGGATATTAGTGGTAGATTTACCTCATTATTCATCATTCATCATCATCTATGTGTTTACCTCTACGAATGTTTCGGTATTTCACTGTCAGCTCATATTATTTTTTAATACCTAAATAAATTAAATAATAAATAAACAACATAAATTATATACAAGAAGAACGCAATAGAAACTTGGTTTTAATTTTTTCAACTGCGAATTTGTAGAAATTTCGTTTTGGTTACATTAATTCGTTTGTTTGTGAGGTGCCCGGTGGTGGCTATTCAGAAGTTATGAAGTAATCTCCTAGTACTAAGCAGAATACAATTGTAATCAGATGAAGAAAACCAATACGCAAAAAAGGACATTATCCAGATACAATATCGATGTTTATTGTCCCTTCTGCCTTGACACGCTATCTTTGGCTACCAGCCAAACGGGATCAAGGACGTAAACCTTAGTTATGATCTTTATGTCTTTAGCACTAAGGTCTTTATTGCTATGAATATATTTTTTTAGGATGTCAGACACATAAAACTTCTTTGTCACTATGTAGGAATATTTAGATAGTTTAGTATATTCGGAAGGTTTGCAAACATTTAAGTGCCTATGAAAATGGGTATTTTATGTTACAGCCCTATACCAAATGATAACCGTATTCAATAGTATTTTCGGAAATTACCTAAACCTAGTCTTTGCCGTTTACAATAAGTATTTTTGACCAGATTTTGGTCGGCATTACAAGTTTCCGAAGTCGTCTTCAGATATCATATAATCACTTTCAAAAAATCCTTTTTTACACGAGTGCGAAGAAGGGAAGGGTTATTTTTCGAGAGTATGTGTGTATGTGGGTATGTATGAGGTTTCATTGGCGGCCGCTGGATGCAGGCCGCTTACAACCGGACTAGATGGAAATCTACGGGGGAGGCCTATGTTGAGCAGTGGACGTCCTATGGAGGTGATGATGATGATGATGAACCACCACCATAAATGAGATCCAAAAACACTATAAATATGTATCCTTCCCCCCAGGCTCTAATAGCTCGCATCCAGAAGGAACGCGATACATCCCTAGCGGAAGCAGCAAGCTGCCGCGAGCGAGCTGAAGCAGCCGCTGCAGCAGCTAACCGGGCAGCTCGAGAGAGAGACAGCGCGGCTACTGAGCTGGACGTGCTAAGGGAGCGGTGGGAGAAGGCGCATCAACAGCACCAGAAGTTGACTGTGAGTATATCTAGCGAAAGCAGCCGCTGCAGCAGATATCAGGGCCGCTCAAGAGAGTGACATCGCGGCTACTGAGCTGGACGTGCTGAGGGAGCGGTGGGAGAAGGCGTATCAACAGCAACAGAAGTTGACTGTGAGTATATCTAGCGGAAGCAGCCGCTGCAGCAGATAACAGGGCAGCTCGAGAGAGAGACAGCGCGGCTACTGAGCTGGACGTGCTAAGGGAGCGGTGGGAGAAGGCGCATCAACAGCACCAGAAGTTGACTGTGAGTATATCTAGCGAAAGCAGCCGCTGCAGCAGATATCAGGGCCGCTCAAGAGAGTGACATCGCGGCTACTGAGCTGGACGTGCTGAGGGAGCGGTGGGAGAAGGCGTATCAACAGCAACAGAAGTTGACTGTGAGTATATCTAGCGGAAGCAGCCGCTGCAGCAGATAACAGGGCCGCTCGAGAGAGACAGCGTGGTTACTGAGTTGGACGTGCTGAGGGAGCGGTGGGAGAAGGCGCATCAACAGCACCAGAAGTTGACTGTGAGTATATCTAGCGAAAGCAGCCGCTGCAGCAGATATCAGGGCCGCTCGAGAGAGTGACATCGCGGCTACTGAGCTGGACGTGCTGAGGGAGCGGTGGGAGAAGGCACATCAAAAGCACCAGAAATGGACTGTGAGTATATCTAGCGGAAGCAGCCGCTGCAGTAGATAACAGGGCCGCTCGTGAGAGAGACAGCGTGGTTACTGAGCTGGAAGTGCTGAGGGAGCGGTGTGAGAACACCCAAACACAGAGCCAGTTAAATCGTTGGTAATTATAGTAATTAACTTTACCATTGGTTTAACTGAAAGAAATAGATAACCAGGAATGAAATACCTTCAAATTAAATACCGTATTTAACGAATTACCGGGTTAAAAAAACCCAGCCTTAGTCATAGTTAGGTTAATTATTTGTTAAACAAACTATAGCTAAATTCCTAAGCAACGACTATGTTGAAAAAGATCTATTGATCGACTTAACCAAATCCTAAAAACCCTGCCAAGGCAGCCAATGCTAGAAAATTACGTGTGAAAAAAAGTATAAAATTTGACACTCAAGAAAGTAAACTTTTATTAAATTATGTTATAAAATGTTTTAACATTCTGTTTCAGATGGAGCGAGACGATGCCCTCACAGAACTAGAAATCGTCAAAGAAAAACTCGACAAAGCTCTCTATTCCACGCAAAAGACTATCGAAGAAAAGGAAACAGCGCACAAAGAGTACGAGAAAATGCTTGAGAAGTTTGATAGGTACATACCATTCCTGATTTCATGTTGGTGAATTCATACTGGGTGTTACAAAAAGGTAGTGACTCTTAGTATGTTAATGTACCCATTAAATTGTAATCCCCATAGAAAAAAATATTTCAAGAAGAATATTCTAGTTTCCATACCAACTGACTGATTAGCTGATAATTTTTTTATGAGAAGTAAATTTTTGTCGCGAATCTTCAAATTTTAATATAATCTAAATACACAACAATAGAAGTCGATTATAAAAGTTGAACGCGAAAAGGGCACATAGCACTTAGAACTGATGGCCGATGAGGCTGTAAAGTTCTCGAATGGAGACCACGGACCGGTAAGCGTAGCGTAGGATGTCACCAAGGTGGACAGTAGATCTGATAAAGACAGCAGGATCACATAGGATCCAGGCCGCTTACGACCGGTCAAGATGGAAATCTTATGGTGGAGGCCTATGTTCAGCAGTGGACGTCCTATGGCTGAGATGATGATGATAATGATGATAAAAGTCGACAGGTAGACCCCCTTGAGTATAACCACACCTTTTAGTAACTAACACCTAGTATACCTGTATGATGAAAGTCAGTGCTTATGAAATTTCTTCTTTACAGATCCCAGAACGAAATATACAGACTGCAAAACAAGATTGATATCCTGGAAGCAGATAAAGACCGCCTTGAGTTGGAATTAGAAAAGCATGTGCACGTGTCCACAAAGTCTAGGGAAGACCAAAGAAAAATGCAGGACGAGCTGGCAAGGGTCCAAGAAATGTACGACAGGGCTTCCTTGCAACTAGGCAGGACGAAGGAACAAGAGGAAAAAGCAAAGGAAGATATGGACAGACTTTGTGTAGACATCGAAATGGTCCGCGAAAGATACGAAAAGAGTCAAATAGAACTGCGAAGGTACCAGGCAGAGAAGGAAAAGCTATTAGCAGACAGCGAACGACTTCAGTTCGAATACGATCGAGCTATGACACAGTGCGGTAAAGCCCAAGCTTCCAACGAAAAGACCCAAGAAGAAATGGCCAGAGTCCAGATTGAACTCGAAAAGATGTACGATAAGCACGACAAGGTTTCTGCAGAGCTTCGAAGGGTCCAAGGGGAACTTGACAAGGTGAAACAGGATGCCTCAGGAGCGAGAGAAGAAGCTGAAAGATACGCGGCCAGATACGGAAAATATCATGATACGAAAGAAGAACACGAAAGGACAAAGTTGGAGGTGGAAAGACTTCGCGCGCGGTTGGAGAAGACTACGCTCGAGTTGGAGCGAGCACGTAAGGCCGAGGAGGAGGTCACCCGTCTACGCTCCGAACTAGAACGAGTCGAGAGTCAACGAGGTAAATACCAATTCGAACAGGATAAATGGACCGCGGAAATTACTCGTTTGCAAGCAGAGATCGACAAACACCGCGAGCGGTTCGAAGCGACACAAATCGAAATGCAGCGGCTGCAAGCGGAAAAAGAACAGGCGGAGACTAAATTCCACGAGCATAACATTCAATTGGAACTGTCTAAGGGTGAGGTGACAAAACTTAGTGCAGCGCTTGAAAAGCAGAGGACGGAATTGGAACGCGCTCATATCGAGTGCGAGAAGTTCAGAGATAGATGCGAAAAACTGAAGCTACGCTCCGACCAGTTGGACAAAGATAACGAGAGACTCAAAGGAGAATTGCAACAGATTGAGAGGATGAAGTTGCAGGCTGTCGCCGGCGACAAAGCACGCACTGAAGATCGACTAGAAATCGAACGCCTTCGAGACAAACTCGAAAAAGCAATTCAAGCTCGAGACTCCACTGAGATGGAAGCAGGTCGGCTAGCGAAGGAGCTTGAAAAGTCTCAAATGCATTTGGCTAAATATCAGGAGACCAATGAAACTACTCGAGTTGAGTACGATAGGATGACGAATGAGCTCGGACGTATGCACGAGCGTCTTGAAAGGACGATATTAGAAAGCAGACAGATAGAACAAGAAAGAGACGCGTTGAGAGCTGAGATACAAAATACTAGACGTAACGTTGAGCAGCAACAGAGAACGTTAGACCATAGAACGCAAGAGACCCTAGTCAAACTACAACAAGAGCTCGCGCAATCTGTAAGAGACCGCGAGAAGATGGCCTCAATTTTAGAACAACGAGACAAACAAGCAGATGCGATAGAAAAGCAGATAGTCAAATTAGAGGCAGATACGAAGCAGTTGACGATAGAACGCGATCAGCTGGTGGCCCAGTTGGAAAAATCTCAAGATATGTTAGTGAATTTCCAACGGGAACTGAACGCTTCAGAGGCTGAACTGCAAAAACAGCGAGACGAAGTGCGTAGACTTAAAGAGGAGCAACGGAAAATGTCACAGGATTCCGAACGCGGCGCTAAAGCCGTCATTGAGAACAGAGAACGCGAGATTGCTAAACTGCAACAGCAAATGCAGTCTATGTCGAAAGAAAGAGACGCTTTTCGACAGAGGGCTGAGAAATCTGAACGCGAAGCACAAAAACCGGGTGAAGTTGAAAAGTGGCGCGCGGCTGTTGAAGCGGAGAAAACAAAAGCGATCGCAGCAGAAAAAGCGCTTTCAGAATGTCAGCAAAGACTGCAGAGTTTGGAGAAACAGTTGCAAACGCAAAACCAGCAGCTGCAGCAGCTTCATGCTCGAGGAGGGTCTGATGTGAGGGAAGTGCAAAAGCAGCTTGAAGCGGCTCAAGCGGAGGCGCGGTCGGTCGCGGTGGAGAGGGAGCGGTGCCAAGCTCAGCTTGAGATGCTGGTTCAAGAGCTGGAGAAGAGCCAGGTCAGTTGGAGGATCGCCCCGGCGTCGCGCGGCCGTCGGTATTATCAGTGGGTTTATCTAGTTGCAATATCATCAAAGTCACTATATTAACTTGCTATGAGCCGTGGTTTTAAATACTATTCGTCTTACAATATACAATATACAGCTACATAGGTTAAAAAATTGCAGCCATACCAACTTTCGTATATTACGGCTGTAATTCCCAAGATTTTGCCCTCGAAGGGATTTCGCAGATTTTTTCTTATTCCTTGTCTACATCATAATTATGAAAAACAGTGGGCAAAATTTCAGCTCTCCTCTCTGGGAGGGCTGGACGTTTACGTGTGTGTCAACAAATCACGACATTAAATCTTGTAGGTATCCTAAGTAAGCCCTCCGGCCTCTTTGGAAGCTAATGATTCGAAACCAGTTTCCAAAACAGATGGATTCTTCTTTTATAGAAACCTGGTTTCCAATCAAGAATGTTGTATGCAGTTGCATATTTGTTACCTTTTTCACGCTAAAACTAGATACTGGCTGATTGGAATGTAATTTGGTATGTGGGTATCATGGAGTAGCTGTAAGGTGTAGGTTACCTTTCCGCCTATAAAACCGGGGAAAACCACTAGTTTAAGAGCAAATCTTAAAATCGATAGTATATATCGATAAAGCAACTGGATAAACCCGCATTTATCTCGCGACTGCTTTTCATTGCACCGGTGTCGAGTAAATGTAGATGTATTTTCGATGTTCATGATTTTTTGTTATCATCGCCGGTCATAGTTGTTGTGTCTTCTAGTGATTACGCTTTTGATCAGAGGGTTATTGAGAAATAAAGTAACTCTTTAAAAGAAACTAGTGTAAAACGCAGCGGCTTAGCACGCTCGCAATTTACCCCCTTAAAATGTGAATTTTCAAAAATCCTTCTTAGTACACGTTCAGATAACGAAACGAACCTAGCACGAACGAAGCACGCACCAGTGACTGAGAAATCAAAATGTGTAAACCTATAGCCTGATATGTGCCCCCTTATTACGAACAGCAGTAGAAGTGTGGAAAGCGTATAATTGCTTAATGTCTGCTGTCAAAAGGCATACAAATATGACGTTTGACAGCAAAATATACTGCTTTTGTTACGCGATTGCATGTTCGTAATACCACGCATGGACATGTTATGCGAAGGGATGAAAGTCATATGACCAAAAGGACTATGAATATGAATGTCATGTAGAGAGAGGGCGTCTTAAAAAAAGATGGATGAAGTGTGTAAGAGGTTATGTGTGAAAGAGAAGCGAGTGCAGACATGACGGATGATAGAGGCGGAAGAAGAGCTGTGCAGGAAGGTGGTGATGATAAAATGAGAGAGACAGGAAGAAGCATATCTCTCGATATCAGTTCATAGCGAAACAACCTGCACCAATATGGAAATATTTAATAAAACATTTTTAAAATTATGTTACTCTGATCATAGTGAACAAAATAATATAAAATTACGCCTTCTTACCGAAGAGGTGAGCAGAGGTACACCCAGGACTCAGTCCCATAGTAAGAACACAACCTACAAGAAAATTGATACAATCCTATGAAACGGGGGAATAAAAACATCGATTTGGTAAATTTTCCAAAGGATTGTGTCAAACTGCTAAGGGGTCCTGTTTCCTGTTAAGCACCGGGCACAGTACCAGACTCCATATTTGTGTAAACCACAATCGATAGCGATTATGTATGTCTACGCCTTCCCAGCAAAAAACCAGTCCAGGTTAAAAACTGAGTCTTGTGGGAGGCTATAAGATTTAGACCTAGGTCAAAAGTGCAATCACTAGCTTCTAGTAGCATGTCACCTACGGCCCGCTAGGCATCCTCCAACCCATCATCTTATGTTATTTTATATTTATTATTGTTTTATCATTGTCAACTGAAACTTCTGACCGATATACAATACGTATGCGTATTGTTGCGTCTGATTTATGAATCAGAAACACTCTTATCACACTTAGGCGAACTTGCTCGTAAATTTTGTAGTCTAAATGATTTTGATTGGGTCATTACATCTCATTTTTGCAAATTATCATGGTTTAGAGTGGCATTAATGCCACTCTAAACCACTACTTACTTTTACTTAAGTAAAAAGAATCCAATAATGTGCGTATTGCTATCGTTTGAAGTTTCCCACAAGGAATGTTTGTCGTGTTATATTATGCAAATGTCGTTGCACCTTACATATCTCTGCACTACCGAGTTCGAAACCTTTTACATGTGAATGCTAAGGCCGGGTTTTACCAACTAACTATAACATTAAGTAACTAAAGCTTAACCGACTTTTATATCTCTAGATAGACGACAGATATGGGATCCGAAATACCTACAAAAAACGGGTGCATCATGTCGCATAAAATGGCTGATCAGGCACTTCTCTATAACTGTTACTACGATGACAGTTGCTACGGTGACTGCTTCGGTAGCGTAGTGGCAAGCTTGAATGCCGATCATAAGGTCCCGGGTTCGATCCCCAGGTCAGGCTAAATGGTTCCATTGGAAGTTATCTCAATAACTGCCTAGAGTCTGGAACTGCGCCGGTAGATGGCAATAGACTCGTCTCCCGGGCTGATTTGGGACCAATAACATACTAGCGAAATGTGGGTGTGCCTACTATGCAGACACAGTGCCACCTAGTGTTTTAACATTCAAAATTATGCGCGGTACTGCACTGCAATTGGGCGGCAGCTCGATCGCAATAAACTCTACCGCGTGGTCGACTCGCCACCTTTATATTAGTTGTTGAAACTCGTCATGCCCAGTAAATTCGCTTGCCCTTCAGACCGGAACACAGTAATGTTTGCACATTACTGCTAGGCGGATCAATAACTGGCAAAGGGGTTGGGGCATTGCCCGGCTATTGACCATCTGTTCTGAATGTTTAATGATTATTAAATATTAACCTACATCTTGAAAGTAGATTAAAAAGGATTACGACCGTTACTTCTACAGCTGCATAGTCACTGACAGCCTGATTTATACTTTTATCTAATTTCGAAATGATATTACTTAACAGGATACAGGACCTCTTAGTAGTTTGACACAATCCTATGGAAAATTTACTAAATCGATGTTTTGTATTCCCCTGTTTCCTCCGAATATTTGATATATTTATATCCTGATAATGAAAAGTTGTAGTAAAGTATGTCCCTATCATTTTATTTTTGTTTATAAACTCTACATTTTTTATAGTGAACGTCCAATCACGAGAGAAAATCTGCGATTTTTGGAAGTTAACTATGAAAAAACCAAGGGTATAAGAAAAATTAAAATGACAGGGGCATAGGTTACTTCACTGTAAAAATATCAGGATATAAATTTATAGAAAGGGTTAAATATATTCGGAGGAGACACGGGAATACAAAACATCGATTTGATAAATTTTTCATAGGATTGTGTCAAATTCCTAGAAGGCCATGTACGCTCTTAAAGGAAAAATTTATAACATTTGAATTAAAAACAGAAATTAAAAAGTTGTTGTCTCTTTTGGTTATTTTACTTCTGTTAAATCGTTCATAATATTCAAACCTAATAACTGTCTTAATTTTTGTTCAAGTCTGTTACTCATTTGAAGTAGGTATGAATAACCCATTAAATTGAGAGTTTTCAATGGGAAACTCACGAAAATTATTAATAAAAGTCATTACTACAGTTTCCTTACTATGGAGGCATAGTAAGAAGGCTGTTGTATTGTAAAGTTAGATAAAGGTACCTTATAAAGGCCTATAAATAACCTATAAAGACACCTTAAGGTATTTTATATAAATACACTATCACACAAACTTCGAAGATCCACAGGCCAGCCAAAAATTCTACTTCGTTTGTTTTTCTTGTCAAAAATATGCTTTTGCCTTAGCACATGTTCAAAGATTCAACCCAGATGTGAAAGAATCCACTTATTACAGTCTGTGTTAATAATTGTACGGTGCAACAAACAATTGGCTTTGTGTTACATATTTAATTAATTTTAATTCTTTTTCAGCCGCGGTCATGTTTGCAACCATATGTGAAATAAAGCATAATTTGTTTGCTATGTTAAGAATTTATTTTATGTGTTCTTGTAAATAAAGTTATTTAGTTGTATTGAAATTGTCATGTGATTTTTTGATTCATTTTTATTGTTACTTACTTTAAGTAGCTGGTTTGGAAGCTTTTTGGATTTGTGTATTTAGTGTTGTTTTTATGATGTGCAGATAATTTCTCAATGCCTGATACTCATCTGATTAAGGTAACTTTACTTTAAAGAACCTTCACACCTAAGCTACTGAAAATCAGCGACAAAAGTGTTGACGTCTTTTCACAAGAAGCATGCATACAAATCCGCGGCACCGACAAAAACCTCTGGGTTGTAATGGCGCGGCGGTGTGTAGTGTTCTTAACACGGTAGGGTTTATGTGATACGAGTAATTTGCACAGTTGCCATTAAAGGTAGAACGGAGTATGTGTGTGGATAATGCGCAGGATTCCTTTTTCACACATACAAGCTCCGTCCAGTCAGGTAGGATCCCTAGCGTGTATTGTTTGCCTTAAAATCATCGGCCGAACGTCAGGTCGTATTGTTAAAAATGTCTGCAAAAGTTTCCAAACCAGCCAGACTACAAATTATACGTCCAAGTTGCTAAAGTCGCTTTTCCAACAGCTCGATCTTCACGAGGCGAACAAGAAACTACAACAAGCTGGAACTCAGAACGCAAAAGCTGGCGAGGATTCAGCCCAAGCTAAACGGCAGATACAAGAAGAATTCAAGAAGTTAGAAGACGCGAGAAGACAGTTTGACGAACAGAGAAGAACATTCGAGAGCAAGAGGAAAGACGTGGAGGAGAAGGAGAAGTCGCTAGCGGAGTTAGACCGACAGTTGAAGAAGAGAAAAGAGCAGATGGACCAAATGGAAGCATCTTTGAGGAAGGTACGTTATTATCAAACTAGAGTAGGTTCACTACTAGTGACACTAGATTTTGTATTTTTATTGATATTTTTAGAAATCTTGTAAAACAATTAGCTTTGAAAATATACTCGAATGCTCAAGAGTGTTATTGCTTTTGAAGATATTTAAAGAGTCTTTTGTGTGTTACTCCACTGATAACTTGTTAGAGTAGCAACACTCAGGTTTTTATAGAAAATAAATAGTCTTTGGATCAACAAACATGGTGACAGCGGTTTACATCTTTCATCTAAAATTTAGGTTCCTACTCGTATTAGCTATGTATAATTATTTAACGTTGCAGGGTTTTGGAGAAAATATTACCTTTACTATCAAAACTTTAATAACATTTTATTAAGTACATACGATAAAATCTCTTATCTTGTATCACTTCTCCAACAAAAATTAGACATCTTCATTTCATTTCATTTATTCATAAACAATAAAACAATTGTATTTGAAATAGTATAAATAGGTGGTAGGCTTAAAATTTGCACACAAAAATTATCAATAAAAACTAACGACAAATGAAATCAAATTAACAGTAACTACAAATACTAAAACCAGCCACTAAAATATCATATCTTTGCAATGTAAAATAACAATGCCATCCTACTTTATTTTAAAGAAAGAAATAATAATCTTTAATTGAAACACACACTATTCTTCATACACTATTGGAATATAATATATTAAACTCGTATTATACAAAATAAGTTTGCAAATACATAATGAAGTAACAGAAACAAAGCGTGTCCTAACACGGCTCCAAATCAGCTCGGTGCTGGCTGTGAACAGTCAGTAACTTACTAGTCTTCCGTGGGAACCGCATGATGACATAACGTACATACTCAAACGTATCACAGGCCGGCGGAAGTGCAGCGGCAGTATCAGACCTGAACCGGAAGCTGACAGACACGCAGAAAGACGCGGAACAATTGAAACAGCAGTTGGATGCAAGCAAGGAGGAAGCCGCAAGACTGACGACTGAAACGGAACGCTTGCTGCAACTCGTGCAGATGTCACAGGAAGAACAGGCCAGCAAGGAGAAACAGATCATGGATTTGACACAGTAAGTGTTACTTTCATTTGTGGGATGAGGAGCTATAGGTTTTTTAAATTATTTTCTATGATTAATATAACACTATGATTATATGACACAATGTCTATATGATTTTTTGCGAAGGGTAAGTCAAACAGTTTTCTATAGAGAATTACTGATATGACTATGACGACTCTTCTGTATTCAAATACAGAATAATGTCTTGAAATTGGCTGCCTCGTTGTCGCAGTGGGCGCAAGCTCGACTGCCCGGGTTCGATCCCCAGGTTAGGCAAAGTGTTATTGGATTTTTTCATTAGGAATTTTCTCAATATCTGCCTGAAGTCTGGAACTGTGCCCGGTAGATGGCAATAGACTCGCGTCCCGGGCTGGGTTGGGACCAATAACGTACTGGCGAAATGTGGGCATGCCTACTCAGCCTAAAACTTCGGAAAAAGGTGTGATTGTGTGTAAAGTTAAGTTGTTATGTAGAGGACATCAAAAGTCTGGTTCAGCTAAATTTAAAATATCTTCCTTATATAACATAATATCTTTTTAATATAGATTTTTAACATCATTTCAGATCTGTGAGAAACCTCCAAGCCAAACTGAAAAGTCAGCAACAAGCACAAGCACAAAAAGAAGAGGTATTTATAATTCTTAAATCATCTATGATTCCTTAACAATATTAACAATTTTTAATCTAATTTTAATTCACCTTTTCCACATTTTAATGACCTCATTTAAGTTTTCCTACTTTTATCATAATGATTAACCCGCCCCCTTATTACGAACAGCAGTAGAAGTGTGGAAAGCGTTTAATTGCTTAATGTCTGCTGTCAAACGGCATACAAAAAATGACGTTTGACAGCAAAATTTACTGCTGTTATTACGCGATTGCATGTTCGTAATACCACCCCCGTTCTTACTTACATGTCGGATGCTTTCTTTTTCTGGACATTACGGGACAATAAAACGTTTAGTCACTAGACTATCCAACTTTTGTCGTGTCCGACATCTGAAGTGAGAACATGGGTTCAAACATTAATTCTGCTGTTTATTGATATAAAATGTTAACATTACTAATCAGACTAATATTTTCTGTTCCATGCTAACCAGGCCGGGCCCGCTGGCTTCCTCAAAAGCTTTTTCTAACTTAGTCCTTCGCACCAAGACTGTCATTAATTTATTTGCTCTTTTCATTTACAATTTTATTTATTTAATCGTCGTTACGATTCCGCGAGCGACTTCTCTCCACGTCTTTCAATAACACTTAAGCTTTACGCAATATCGTAATAAAATATAAGCATTTTTATAAAATGTGTTCAGATAATAATCTCGTGTTGATTGGACAGATCTTGAGCTCTCTGTAAGCACACAAGTAAGATAATTATTAGTTTAGCTATATTTTAAGTGTTTAACAATCGTGTTCAGTGGGGGTTATGAATAAGTGAACCATGTAAACTGTTAAGTAATCATGTAACCTATATAGATAGAACGAGTAAGTCCACTATTCGATGTTACCAAGCTTGCGACTTGTTATGCTTCAATAAATATTATATGTTATTGAATTATTTTCCGTTGATTGTTGAGTAAACTTTCATTTTTATAATTTCTCTTTATTTTATTTCTTTTATCCCCGTAAGGAGATATCTAGAGCGAGGATAAGTGAGTTGGCTACGATTGACGATTTGACTCGGACGTTGGCAGAGAAAGATAAACTTAAAACTAAACTAGAAGAAACCAAAATGAAAGTGATAGACTTAGAGATAGAATTGAATGAATCGTCACTAATTCTGTCGGAGCTACTGAAAATTTCTGAAGGAAAAGAGCTATCACAACTAAAAAAAAGCAGAAGCTTCTTTGAATTGCAAAAGAGTGGTAAGGTAGCGGATAGACTCGGATGCAAGCTAAGCAGGAGTGACAATGAATTAGACGTGATGCATAGAAAAGATCCGCCAAATATAAACAAGCTAAGTCGAAAAATATCAGAGCTTACGAATGAAATAGGAGTGAAAAATTCCAAAATAATGGAACAACAGAGATGTATATCGATTTTAGAAGAAGCTTTGCGAGAGAATAATAACATAGCGGAATTCGAGCAACTTCTAGCAGTAGTTAGAAGTAAAGACGAAAGGATAAATGAATTAGAAGACATAGTTAACAGAAAAACTGGGTTGCCAGCGGATAAAAAAGATAAAAGAATCTTGGAACTGGAGGAGGCGCTTAAGGAGTCTTTTATGGTTGCAGCGGAAAGGGAAAAAGTCTTTTATTATGAGGAACAGGGGAGGATTGAAACTTTGAATAAGGTAATACTTTTTTTCATAACTTTAATAATATTACTAGAGGCTCGATTCGACAAACATTAGAACCAAAAATTTTTTTAAACAGTTTCGACGCTTGTATAATATAACTAGCCTGCCATCTAATTACCTTTACAAGGTAAGTGTAATCAATTCAATGTCATTGGGTAACTGATAATCATTTCATCATAATGATGATGAAATGATTATCAGCTGAAATACGTCCACTGCTGAACATAGGCCTCCCCCATAGAACGCCATAAACTATTCATATGGGGGGATTTTGTCGTAATCACCACGCTTGTTGTGCGGCTCGATGATCGCAGTAGTTGGAATACTTGGTGCCGGAGAGCGCTGCTGCCCACTCTCCGATTATATAAATTCAATATCTTTTAATAATGTTCCAGTTAAAGAAGTTGGAACAGCGTATACGTTCGCTGCAGAACGCTTCAGCTTTGCGCTGCAAGACTTGCTCATCAGTGCTGAAGCGGCTGAGACGGCTGGAACAGCTGCTGAGAGACGCCGAGGGGAAACGGGACATTGTGCTGCGTCAATTATCTGGTGTTATGTAAGTAATACTTTAAGGGCCACCCCTTTTTAATCCCGTGGGGCCGAGACCCGAGACCCGGCAAAGGGACATATTCGGACAGCGGGCAGCAGATCTCTGCGGCACCAAGTATTCCAACTACTGCGCTCACCAAGCCGCACAACAAGCGTGCTGTAAAATCCCCCCATATGAATAGTTTATGGCGTTCTATAGGGGAGGCTTATGTTCAGCAGTGGACGTCTTCCATCTGATGATGTGATGTGAAGGCTTTAGAGAAAAGTATCTAAACATATTTTAAAGACTCAAGGGTAATAAGGGTAAGGGGAAAGGTTAAAAGGTAATCCTACGTTTTCATTTCCTCCTTGAGTCGTGGTCCTCATGTCTGAGGGTCGTTTGTCGTGACCTCGTCCTATCTCCGGCCACTCGCAGAGCATCGTAGACGGTAGAGTCGAAGAATACTAATTATTACTACGTAAAGAAGCGACACTCACCGCCCCCCCGACATTTTCTAGTCAACAGGCAGTACTTACGCACACATTTGACGCGTGTACACACGTTATGTTTTGACGTGGTAGTAGTAATAGTTACAGAATCCACGACACTAAACTTAGTTCGATAAGACTCCCAGATGAAATATATACACTTCGTTACGCCTTTAATGGGGGAACACGATGTGGCTATGCTGCAATGCGGAAAACGTGGCAGAGCTATTTAATAAGGAAAAAAAAAGTGTGTTTCTCGAAACAGGGAAGGGGTAGGACTATACGATAGTGCAGTGCTGCAAGCCCCCATGATTGGCCTTTTCAGTGGCAGCAGCGCGATAAGCGGCGCCTCGTACCTAGGTATCTAGTATGATCGACCTCCTCAAAAAACCAATACTCATCTGAAAGAACATCAATTTCTGTGTAAGATAAACCACTGCTGCATTTTCCAAACAATGAGAGAGAGTGAAAGTGGTTGCTACAGCGCTTGAATGTCGCGTTCCACGTAACTGGATTCGGCGTTTCAATTCGGCTTTGTCTGCTATTACCCGGTTCCTTTCGATTTGTACTGACTGAATACGCAGGTCACGTACGAATAACTTGCTCAAATCATGATGCTTACCATCAGGGACCCGCCCCCATATTACGAATAGCAGTAGAAGTGTGGAAAGCGTTTAATTGCTTAATGTCTGCTGTCAAATGGCATACAAAAATTGACGTTTGACAGCAAAATTTACTGCTGTTGTTACGCGATTGCATGGTCGTAATAGCACCCCGGATTTGCTCGTCTTGTCACTCACTATAATAAAAAAAAAACAGATGTTATTGCTTCGGGAACGGCGTTTACCTGTAAACAGGTTGCTGGAACTAGGTAATTATTGCAAACAATATCCGTAGAAAATTATCTTAGAAAACTTTAAATGTTTTGAAACTTCTATATCCTATATCAACAACTGTTACTCTTCCAGCCAAGAGATCTTGGAAGGCGCGATCAGCGACAAAGACTCGCAGATTGCTGAGCTCGAGATGAAGGGAGTCCTCGACGAGAGCGAGACAGAAAGATGCGACTCTCTCAAGAGTGAGAGGGACAGACTGCTCAATAGGCTTAAGATTGAAGTGAGTAGCTTATACATTAGCCCGAAACAACATCACTATTTTGCATATAGGTACAATGGCGGTAACCGCGAGCCATCAGGCACACCGTCTGTTTGTGCCCCACCTATGGCATAAAATATAAATTGTTAAGGCATATGTATGCATAGTGTATGGTTCCAGCAGTAGTCTAGTACCTAGATACCAAGAACATAAATATAGATATATAGATGTAAACTCTTTATTGCGACATCACAAACAGGAATTAACTTTAAAAATAAAAATATACATTATGCATAACAAAAAAATTATAATAGTGTAACAATTGGCGGTCTTATCGCTAAAAGCGCCACAACATACAGAGCCATCTATTAGTTCCTTGAGCAAAGTATGAATATATGCAGTAAAATGGCCATAACTTTTGATTGCGTTAACTTAGAAGTATAATTTTTTTACAGCCACAAGGGACCGCAGATCTGAGAACTTGATATTTTCAACTTGATAAGACAGACAGACAGACAGACAGGCAGACAGACGGACAAAGTGATTCAATAAAGGCTCCTTGTTTCTTTTTGAGGTACGGGAAGGGTCCCGTTAGTAGTAGAGGTAGGGGGTTGTTAGGGAACAACGATCCTAACTCACGACTATGCTTCTCCTGTTTCATCACATTCTTTCCAAATAGCAGCACAAATATAAGGAGTAAAATAACTATTTCAGAATGAGCGTATAGTGGAGCTACAACGGCCGTCTCCACCGGTGGAAACAGATCCCGACACTACTCCCCGGGGAGAGACGCTGCCAGTGGATATAACGCTCGCCGACGATCACATAGCGTTGGACGACAATGTAATATATTGGGTATTGTATGAAATGATCTATTGAGAATGATTCATACATTAGAAGTCATAGATCGTTCATTTCTCATCGCCGGCATTAGCAAATGGTCTAGTGCGATTATTATTATCTTTAAGACTTAAGAGGTTACATGAGGGGTGATTTTTCCATACAAACGTATTCCCGTGTTTCATCCCTAGATAACTGTGTCAGAGCAATGGTTTTTTTTATAAAATCTAGGTCGTCAGTGAGCATGTCCCTGTCATTTTCATTTTTCTACAAACTCATTGTTAAATGAAGTATGACCCTTTAAAACATGAAAAACGGTCCCAGTTTTACTCGCGTAATTAGACGTTCACTAGAAATAAATGAAGAGTTAAGGAACAAAAATAAAATAACAGGGACATAGCCTAATTCATCTTGTAATTTTCAAGATATAAATTTATGGATAAAATCAATTATTCTCGGAGGAAACACGGGAATACAAAACATAGATTTCGTAAATTTTCTATAGGAATGTTTGATACATTCCGACTGCTAAGAGGTCCTGTATCCTGTTAAGGTCGTGCTGTGTCTGTTAAGCTGAATAACTTTTAATATAAAGAATTGCAAGTTTCACGAAAAACTCAACTTTCCAATACCAATCAGTAATAATAATAATAATAATATGGGACAACTTCCACACACGGTCATCTGGTCCCAAACTAGGCTAGAAGCCTGTACTATGGTAACCAGATGACTGATATACATACTTATATAAGCTTATAACACCCAGACACAGATCAAACAGACATGTTCACGCACACAAATGTTTGACCTGACCGGGGATCGAACCCGGGCCCTGCAGCACAGAAAGCAGAGTTACTACTATCTGAGCCATCGAGGCTGTCATAGTAGATCTATTTTGTGGGAAGTAAAAGTTATTACGAATTCTGCAACTCTTTTGGAAGTTATTCAGTTTGACGGGTTGATACACCTCCTTCAGTTATAATTTTTTCAATGTTTTGGAACATCTGGTAATCTTTCTAATATTATAAATGCGAAAGTTTGGGAAGATGGATTAATGTTAGTTACTCTTTCAAGCTAAACTATTGAACTGATTCGGGGCTGAAATTCGTTATGTAGGTAGATAGTTTAAACCCTGGAATAACACATATGGTACTTTTTTCCTAATATTACTATGGGAACGATTTCTACTCGGGTGAAACCGCGGGGCACTGCTAGTAATAATATAATGGCATCGTACTAACGCGACCATCGCAAGTTCTCGTCTTAAACGATAGGTTAGGCGTCAATCGAGTGCCACAATCATGATTCATACTGAGTGACAGACGAGTATTTTTTTTTCCTTAATGTCGTAAATCATCACATCACACGATAGGTTAACCATCAATCATCGCCGCGACTGTGACAAAACTGACAGCAAAACCTATGGACCGCGACCGTATCACATGAATGCTAATAGTTTATAACACAGGAAATAATCGACATTAAACATACATACATACAGTATGCCTTGTTCCCGGTGGGGTAGGCAGAGACTATTTCCCTCCACTTGCTACGATCCTGACATACAACTTTCGCTTCGTTCACTTTCATGACATTCTTCATACATGCTCGTCGGTTGTAGGTACTTTTCACTTGGCCTTTCCTAAGAACAACGTCAACTTATTGATGAAAAGTACGCCTAGGTCGCTACCGACTTGACCATTCACACTAGCCTTATAAATCTCTTTTGTTAATCTCCTAATCGACATTATATCCCAGCAAATCTTAGAAGTACCGTTTGACGTTTCATCTTATCAAACTTTGAGAAGGAATAAATAACTTTGTTTAGGCGTAACTCACACAATATTAATAACTTCGCCGTAGAACCAAGGAATTATGATTTTTATCAAAAGATCTACAATTCTTAATCACTTCATATAAATTTAAAATCCTTCAACCAAGGCCTAAAAATAAGAACGGTCTAACTGTACCTAATTCTTAGATTTGCTTGGCGTTAGTATGTTTGATATAAGATTCGTACAAGCGAAGTTCGTGCGAACTATCGAAGATGTTATTATGTTAGGTCGACTCCTTGCGATCAGATTGTCGGAATTAAGATAATATGCAAATTTCCAGCGGGAACCCTTTGCCTTTAAAAACTGATCTTTGAATGGTTTCAGTCTCTTTGAAATGGTCTCATAATTAAGGTAAATGGGTAAATGTAAAGAACTTTATAAGAAAAAAATGAACGGACCAACGAGTAAGAACATCTTTGCTCAATAATAAAAATATGTAGATAGATATCGTATAGTTATTTATATAAAATACTAGTGACCCGTCCTTGCTTCGCTTCGGTATTTAAATTTATATAATAACATGTAAACTTTCCTCTAGAAACACTGTCTGTTGATGAAAACCGCATTATAAATCCGTTGCGAAGTTAATAAGATCTATTTAAGTACAGACGGCGGGAAGCTACTTTGTTTTAAACTTTGAAAAAAATTATTTAAAAATTAATTACTCCTATTACATACTTGTACGTAGTTGTAATACACCTCTACATATTATATTCACTTAATATTCATAAAAAAAATTGTTTGTGCACTATTATTAACACACAAATATTATTTATTGCTCACTGCTTCACTCACTAGATTCATTCAGTAATTCATTCAGTCACTTTAACAATAATTTCAAACTTTTTAACATTTTCTGGAACAACACTATAATACCTGTGGATAATTTAAAAGTTAAGAATAGAACTACAATTTTTGAAATTGTAACCCAAAATTTGTTTGATTATGTAGGTAATCGGTTATTGAAAAAAATTTATATCGAGGAATAAATTTATTGAAGTTTCAACGAAACTGTGATACTTTTTTATTTGTTTGGATTATTGGAGTGGCACAGCGCATGTGTCAGTCAATACAAGGTAAAAACATTATTTTATTTGACAGGAGGAGGACATCCCAGGGACAGTGCTATGACGTCATCAAAGCTAAGTCGAAAAAATGTTGATTTTGTGGCATTAGCGATTTCACCGCACTTTGTCACTCATTCGCTACCTTACCAACTACCAACCTTCATGCTTACTCTGTCACACCAGCATTACTGCCAACCGAACAAATCTAATCGCCCGCTTAAACTCGCCAAATCTCTATCTATCGTGCCATATGACCAAAGAGTTTTTATTCGATTAATTTTTATTTGTAAATAAATGTTTCTTTTTTAATCCTTTGTTTTATTTATTTTTTATTTTAATTTCGAAAGCAATGGTAAACGGAACCAAATTATATTTATTGTCATTTAAAGAAAGTAGTCTGTTAATCTATGTATACCTTGTTTAGAGCAATAATCGATTTTATAGAACACTCAATGTCTATTTTTATCTTGTAACTAGTCAAATATACTAAAGTTTTTACTGCTTAAATTATTTAAAATATATTTATACATAGGAGCACATTTTGTAACAAAATATCCGTTCCTAAAAATAAAAGTAAACTCCGAAAATGTAATATTTTAATGACAAAATATATATAAATATTACACTTCCGGTTTTTATTACCAACCGTATAAAAATATAGGCATATTTGGATATTTTGTCACCAACTGTTATGCAGTGTATCAGTAGATAAACCTATACCATTAGAGTTTCCACTGTAGGTAATTGATAAGGCCTACTTACGCCCTACATAAGGGCTAAGACCTAAGGACCTAGTGTACCTAATTTACATCATTATTTTTAGGAAAACGTTAGACACTGATATTAGGACTTTAAGTTGTATCGTTGTGATTAGATAATTTGCAACAGTTTCTTGGATTTCACAAACAAAATTAACATATCATTCACTATTCACGGAAAGCTGACTTTCGGCATATCATTAAAGTAAACCTAGCTTCTTATTCATTTGAAATTAATAGTTATTCGTATTGAAGTTTTGTGAGAACGCTTGTACAATATCGAAAAGCACTGCCTTACATTCTAAGTAATTTCTGTTAAGCGACTGAAAAGTGTTGCGACGAATTGTCAAGACGTCCGCTCTCTTCGACTGCCGACGTTCAAAAACACGGGAGGCGCCGCGCTACTTCCGGTCAAAGCAGCCCCCGTATCATTACCTACATCGTCGTTTTATATTATGAGCTTTTTATAATATATACAAAACAGTATTTTGGTGTGATAAAGACAGTCACGTGTCTAAAACCCAGTGTTTTATTTTCACGTTGTTGATAACCTACATAAACAATACATAGATAAGTAAATTATTGTAAGACATTTAAAGTGAAAGCTTGTTGCTGTTTTAAGCAATTGTTTTTTATAAAGTTATCTCACTCACATTGGGATTCGCCCCTGAACATCGAAACATTATTTCCGTAACATTCTAAGATATCTATTTTCTATCGCCGAAAAATATAATATAAATTATTTTTAACAGAAATTATTTTTAGTAGAAAAAAAGTTATATTGAATCTCCTGCGGTGTGAAAAAGTTATTGGTTTGATCACGAGTCGAGATAAATAGTTGGCAAATGGCTTTTGGACGCGTTAGTGTTTGTACTAGGAATGATAATAAAATTAGATGCATGTGTGGTCAAAGGTTAAAACTTGAATCCTTCCAGTTTTTGTAAAATATCTAATTTTATTTTCACGTTGCGGCAATATGTTTAATCGTGTGTAGTAATGAATCACAATAATAAAATAGTTACTTGTTATTGTAATAATAATATGTAATAAATAATAATTATTATAAACAGTGATCGATATTGTTTGATTGTATGACCGAAGTTATGCTGAAAAAAAATACATGTTCTTTGAAAATATAATATCTTCATATACGGAACGACTATGTTTGTTTTTTTTACCCTTACACAAAATTATTATTGAATAATTTTTGGTACACCTCTGCCTACCCCTTTTTGTTATGATAGTGAGTAACAAGACAAGCAAATCAGGTGCCTGATGGTAAGCATCATGTTGCCCATATCAGACACAGTGCCACCTCATCATCATCATCATCTCAGCCATAGGACGTCCACTGCTGAACATAGGCCTCCCCCTTAGATTTCCATCCAGTCCGGTTGTAAGCGGCCTGCATCCAGCGTGCTCCTGCCGTACTTATCAGATCGTCTGTCCACCTTGTGGGAGGACGTCCTACGCTGCGCTTACCAATCCGTGGTCTCCATTCAAGAACTTTACGGCCCCATCGGCCATCAGTTCTACGTGCTATGTGCCCTGCCTATTGCCACTTCAACTTGCTAATCCGCTGGGCTATGTCGGTAACTTTCGTTCGTCTACGGATCTCCTCATTTCTGACTCGATCTCGCAGAGAAATCCCGAGCATAGCCCTCTCCATAGCTCGTTGTGCTATTTTGAGCTTACTTATAAGGCCCACAGTCAGGGACCACGTTTCAGATCCGTAAGTCATCACTGGTAACACACACTGGTCAAAAACCTTCGACTTGAGGCACTGAGGTATTTTGGACGAGAAGACATAGCGCAGATTTCCGAACGCTGCCCAGCCTAGTTGGATTCGACGATTGACCTCTTTCTCGAAGCTGGATCTACCGAGTTGGACTACTTGTCCTAGGTAGACGTACGAGTCAACAGCTTCAAGAATCGCGTTTCCAACCGGTACTGGGGTCGGCGCAACATGGGCATTAGACATCACCTTCGTCTTGTCCATGTTCATTTTAAGGCCGACCCGTTGAGAAACTCGATTGAGGTCTTCGAGCATTATGCTGAGATCTTCCATCGATTCTGCCATGACTACAATGTCGTCGGCAAACCGAAGGTGAGTGATGTATTCGCCATTAATATTGATGCCGTGTTTTTGCCATTCCAGAAGCTTGAAGGCGTCCTCCATTGCGGCAGTAAACAGTTTCGGAGATATAACGTCTCCCTGTCTTACGCCTCTGTCCAACGGGATCGCCTTCGAACTTTGGTCCTGTACTCGAACCGACATAGTGGCGTTACTATACAAGCACTTCAACACTTCGATATACCGATAGTCAATATGGCATCGCTGGAGAGACTCGAGCACCGCCCATGTCTCGATCGAATCAAAGGCCTTTTCATAGTCCACAAACGCTAAACATAATGGCAAATTATACTCCTCGGTCTTCTGTATAATTTGGCGAAGCGTGTGGATGTGGTCTATGGTGCTGTAGCCTTTTCGGAAACCTGCTTGCTCAGATGGCTGGAAGTCATCGAACCTGCGACTGAGACGATTCGTAATGACCCTCGAAAACAACTTATAAACATGGCTCAGAAGCGAGATGGGTCTGTAATTCTTCAACAAGGTGTTATCACCTTTTTTGAAGAATAGCACCACCACGCTTCTGTTCCATGCTTCTGGCGTCACACCTTCGAATATGACTGAGTTAAAGAGCCTCTGGAGGACTTTAAGTACCGGTGTTCCACCCGCTCTCAGAAGCTCTGATGTAATTCCGTCATCACCCGGCGCCTTGTTGTTTTTGAGTTGTTTCAGGGCCATTCTAATCTCGTACAGGCTGATGTCCGGGATATCTTCGGTATAGTGTCGGGTCAGCTTGGCTCTTGGGTCTTTGGCCGCGCTGCTAACAGGCTTTGCGACCGAGGCGTATAGCTGTCCATAGAACCTCTCGATCTCCTCTAACACCTCCGCTTTTGTCGACGCTATACTGCCATCTTCTCTCTTCAGCTTTGTCAACCGGCTTTGCCCAATAGACATATCTCTTGCAAACACTTTGGAGCCTTTCTTCCGCTCTATCGTCTCTTTAATATTATTAGTATTAAAGATCCGGATGTCATGCCGCAAGGACTTGGAAATTCGTCTATTGAGCTGCCTATAGGACTTAGCATCACTGGAAGACTGCAGTCGTAGCGAGCGTCGCTCAGCCATGAGGTTTAGGGTGTGGTCGGACAATTTCTGAGGTCTATTTGTACGGCGGGGCTTATAGAACTTAGAGCCCACAGTTTGGACAGTTTCTACGAGCCTGTTATTAATCTCGTCCACCGATGCATCAATATTCTCCAGGCAGGCGAAGCTATTAGATAGTTCGAGTTGAAAGCTTTCGGGGTTTTGTATATGGGCGCGAGTAGGTCGGAGCGTGGACTTCATCAGGCGTGACCTTTCAAGTTTGACGTCAATATTCAATGTGCCTCTTACAAGTCTGTGATCACTCCCGGTTTTCACCATGTGGATCACGGAAACATCATTGAATATATGTCTCTTGTTGGTCAAGATGAAGTCTATCTCGTTTCTCGTGGAACCATCGGGGCTCAACCAGGTCCATTTCCTATGAGGCGGCTTCTGAAAGAAAGAGTTCATCATAAAGAGTCCCTCCTTCTCCAGGAAATCGGCCAGCCTCTGTCCCCTAGGGTTCCGTTGCCCATATCCATATTGCCCCACTCTCAGCTCGCCATCGCTTTTCTTGCCTAGCTTTGCATTAAAGTCCCCCATAACAACAGTGAAGTGGGTCTCGGACATATGTATGGCCCTACTGACGTCCTCATACATAGTCTCCACTTCATCATCTGGGTGAGACGAGGTAGGTGCATACACCTGAATGACCTTCAGCGAATATCGTTTGGATACTCTGAGTATTAGGTATACGACCCTGCTCGAGACACTTTCGATGGTAATAATGTTGTTAGTGAGGGACTTGTGGACGAGAAAGCCGACACCACCTTGGGACTGTTGGTCGCCCTCCCGGTAGTAGAGTAGGTTACCTGATCTTAGGGTTATCGTGTCCTCGCCCTCTCTACGGACTTCAGACAACCCCACGATATCCCAATGTAACCTACCTAATTCCTCTTCCAGCTCAATGATCTTCTCGTCGGTCCTCAAAGTGCGTATGTTGTGTGTTACCAGGGCCAGTCGTCGTTGTTGGGGTGGGTAGCCGGAAAACTTCCGGGGATTCTTAGCACCCCCTGCTCCGCCGTTACCGTGACCGCTACCGTAGTCAGGAATAACGGAGCTGCCGGGTACTGGGGGCCTGGTCTGTATTTATCATTGGGGGGGTTTTGCCAATACTCGCCACGCTTGGCAGGCGGGTTGGCGAGAGCAGTTTGGTGGTTTTTACGCAGAGGACGCCGCTACTCGTCCTCTGGATATTTACCTATCAGCCGGTTCCTACGGCAACCCAGGTAGAGAGGGTGAGGTACTATTCTAATGCCGGTACCCCGCGGCGCAGTGCCACCTAGTGTTTTAAAATTCAAAATTCTGTCACCCTGAAATATTGCCTTGCCTTGCCTGGCAAAGGTATGTATTTTCCCAGGCGGCCCCCTGCAAAGCGGCCTAACACTACAAAAAAAAGGAAAGGACTTCGAGGAAAGGCGTTATATATGAGTTAGTTATGCACCTAAAAAAGAAGAGACCTTAAGATACAGACCTAAATGAAGTCCCCTTTTGATTTTGTGTGTTTGGTGACTGTACGAACTATGAACATTCTACAACGCTAAAAGCTGCTTTTGGTAATACCATTTAGGACAGGAGGTTTGCCGGTGGTTCTGGTTCCCGATGTAAGTTTTTTTTATGATAGTGAGTAACAAGACAAGCAATCAGGTGCCTGATGGTAAGCATCATGATTGCCCATATCAGACACAGTGCCACCCTGTTTTTTTAAATTAAAAATTCTGCGCTGCACTGCACTGCGCCTGTCACCTTAATTTCGCTGGTAACATTGCATTTCAGACCGGAACACAGTAATGTTTGCATATAACTGTTTGGTGGAAGTAGGTTTTTGGTATAGTTTTGTTCTATAAGGTGCTCCAAGCACCTTAGGATAGAACAAGACCTAGAAAACCTAGTACCTAGAAAAAAAGCGGACGAAGTCTTATAAAACAACAGTAGCAGTAGTGAAGCACCATAGTAAGCCAGCAGCCACACACATGACGGTGCTTAATTTTTTATTTTATTGGACTCCGTCCGCTCTTTTTCTAGGTTCATGTGTTGAATGTTGAATGGATTTTATTGAATGGAGAAATGCAAGAGGCGCCAATAATTTTCATCGAAAATGTCTCAAATGTAAATATAAGTTTTTAGTTGTTTTATTATTAGGCTAACATTACCTACTTATTAAGTATAATAATAATAATAATAATCCGTTTATTTAGGTTGTTCACCCATAATAATATTATGAATAAACTTATATATAATAGCTTGGGTAAACCAATAATAAATTTTAATAATAAAGTCAGAACTGCTTCTTAGTCAGTTTAATACTGCTTTATCGCCGTCATTCGTTTAGAAGGGCAAACAGCTTTTTAGACAAATCTTTAGTTCAGGTATAATTAACTCCTTCATCATGGCCATCCTAAGGCGTTTAAGGGAAGTCGATCATAAGCGAATAAATCATTGAAAGAATAATTTCTCTAGTTCAACCTCTAGCTACTAAAACATATTATTACATATAAAAAATAATAAGCGCCATCTATCGTCGAATAGCTAAACCATAATCATTATCTCCTTATTAGTTTGCTGCTACTCGCTTCTAGATGGCAGGAGCTGCTTCAAATCAAACAATTTAATACCCAAGTTTATTTATTAAATTAATAATTATATATGAAGTATGTACTTATAAGCACATGCTATATATAAGTTAAATTCAAAGTCCTGACTGACTGACATACTGTATTTTTTTATAATTATTTATTTATTAATCTGTTACTGTCAACTGTCAACATTGTGGGTGGACGTGCTGCGTTACGCTTGTCGATCCGTTTTACACGAATAAAGTTTACAAAATCTTACATCCTAATCTTTTTCTTCTCAGTAGGAATTGAAAAGCCTTTATTAAATAAATCTAGGTATCTACCTACCTAGTTAGGTGGATGTAGCGTTTGCCTATTCCAGATTTCTGACTCCCTAATTTAATAATTGTTTTTGCACCCACGATAACCGATATTTATAGTCTCATATATCGAAGCATCTCGGAATGCATGCCGAGCCCGTGTTTATCCTAATTGTTGAATGATTACCGATCCCTGCCGGGGGCAGTGTAGCCTTCCATAATATTGGAAGGTATTTGTGTGAATGTTGCGGCATTCGATGCTTTTGAAATCATCATTGTCGAAAAAACAAACACTTCGGACTTTTGCTTACGTCACTATAAAATTGCCATTGCTTTGCAACTTTTGAACATTAATAATTGATAATATTCAGGAGCGGCGATGACGTAAGCAAGAGTCGCAGTTATGTGACGTCTCAGAGCCCTTGCGAATTAATAATTTTTGATTGAGTTTTTATATATACACAAAAATACCCATTAGTTTTAGACATAAAAGACACACTCGTTGCGGATATTAAAAATAATATAAAAAGGTAGGTATACTAGCGCGGTAATGTTAAGTAAAAATCACTAAAGATAGTTCATCAAATCTATGAAGTACACACACAAGTTTTTTTATTACGTTTGACAGTTTTTATTTTGCCTTGTTTGAAAGATTTGTACAGGCCCAACTTTACCTTATAGTGCAGGGTGTGCGGCGCACACGGGCGCTGAGTATCAGGGGCGCTCAGCACCGCGAGCGACCGGACTCTGCGCCCCATGAAAACCTGCGCCCGTGTTATGGTCGACCAACATTCCTAAATTTTTATTGTTATAGTCATAAAATATTTCCAGTGCTCGCAACAAGCTGCTCTAGCATTTATTGTTATTCACATATTTTCAGCCGGGCCTGGCTTTGAATTGAAATTTAGTGATTAAGAATCTTATGATATAAAATTCACCATTCTATGGTTTTATAGCGAAGGTTATGGAAATTGTATAGGTTACGCACGCTTATGCAGTTATCGTGAAACGTCAATCGGTACTTTTTAGATTTGATGGCCTACAGTGCAAAATAAGCTGCATTATGAACCTAAATATAAAAATATTTTTTGCGAAGTAAGCTGCAATTTTTTATCGTACTTCCTTCATATATATCGCATGGATTACAATTTGTAGTGCTCGCATAGCCTAATGCAGTTACCTTAACAAGAATACGCGTGTATTTTGGATTAGCCATAGCCGATATTATGGTGTTTTTTGTTTAGTTCTCGATCGGTTGTTAATTGGAGCAAATTGTTTAACGATCACATAAGCGTTAGGATTTCTGTCCGTGAAAAGGCGGTCGCCTGATCGTAAGTTGATTAAGAACCTACTCTGTAGAGTTCCTAACACCTACCTAACTTTCCTATCGCCCTAGCCCTAACCATATACAATAAGATATATACTTATATAGATAGTGCGGGATGTCCGTTGCCGAGAGACCTATGACAACAGACGGAGGCGGGTAGGAAAGAGGGATACGCACGTCGTGCAATGTGCGCAGGTACGGTTTTCCGACTGCCGATCACGCAGGATCACGTGACCGATCACCGATCACGGGGGACCAGCGACGGCTAAAGGAGTCTTGGCCGCAGTCGGAGGAAGGAGAGGTAAATCGCCCGCCCAGCGGAGAGGTACTGGACAGGGCGCGGTGGCCGGACCCCGGCAGGCGGTCCGGTGGAGCCTCCCTGGGGACGGGAGCGCTCGGACAGGTGGGCGGCGGCAGCCGACCTCGTCAGTACGGGGCAATGGACCGGTACTCTTGCTGCCGGTCCAGGCCAAGGCCGCTTGTAGCCTTCCGTACGGCTGCTGATGGGCGGCTGTCAGGCCGCGGTACTATTGATGGGCGGCTGTTAGGCCGCAGTGGTGCCGAGGGGTGGCTGTCAGGCCGAGGTCCTATTGATGGGCGGCTGTTAGGCCGCAGTGGTGCCGAGGGGTGGCTGTCAGGCCGAGGTCCTATTGATGGGCGGCTGTTAGGCCGCAGTGGTGCCGAGGGGTGGCTGTCAGGCCGAGGTCCTATTGATGGGCGGCTGTTAGGCCGCAGTGGTGCCGAGGGGTGGCTGTCAGGCCGAGGTCCTATTGATGGGCGGCTGTTAGGCCGCAGTGGTGCCGAGGGGTGGCTGTCAGGCCGAGGTCCTATTGATGGGCGGCTGTTAGGCCGCAGTGGTGCCGAGGGGTGGCTGTCAGGCCGAGGTCCTATTGATGGGCGGCTGTTAGGCCGCAGTGGTGCCGAGGGGTGGCTGTCAGGCCGAGGTCCTATTGATGGGCGGCTGTTAGGCCGCAGTGGTGCCGAGGGGTGGCTGTCAGGCCGAGGTCCTATTGATGGGCGGCTGTTAGGCCGCAGGAGGAGTGAATCAAAACCCAGGTTAGGTAGTGATTGATTTATTTACAAAAAATTTAACTTATATACTAAATTATTGGCTACACACAAATATAATTATTTCCATGTGCGTAACAACTATTATGTTGGCTCGGTCAGCATCTCGCGATTGGCCTTGCTCTGTGGAAGTGCTGACGCGCCGTGACGGTGCCCTCGTTTCGTACGGTTTAGTCGGTCGTTATGGAATTAGGTCTTGTTCATGTTTGAACATCCTGCCGACTTCAGAGGATGAGATTGGTGCTTTCTGTAGTTTTCCTTGTTGGCAGGCTGTAAATGGCTTCCACTGGAGGGACCCTTTGCTCGTCACGGTTTTCGAACCCATGGTTGTATTGGACCACCGGTTCTGGTGCGTCAGGCTTCCTCTGGGTGCTTTGGCGGCATCGCAAGGCTGACCTCGCCCATTGGAACACTGTGGGAAAAACATATTTTAATAATATATTAAAAATTGGTAACGTAAGGATGTTGACTAGTGTTGTTGATGAATATAAAGGCTACTTTTCGTCACAAAAAAACCAGGTATTTGGCATACGTAATTGTTTTCATAGAATTTCACTTGTAGAATTAAACGATTTTGTGGAAATTTAGTTTGGGTGTGGTTAGTATTTGTTCAACAATGCAATTTTAATTGCATGTTCTTCACCACACCCGGAAAACAAATACAATGAGTGTATTTCTAAAGACGGTTCCTGAATTATTCATTATTTAATTCAACATACAGTTATTTATTGTACTCTTTTTTTTTTTTTTTTTTTTTTTTTTTTTTTACTCGTCTGTGTATTTTTACTTTTGTATAGATGCCACATTGGCTTGGATAGTTTAATGACCCCTTTTTTAAATCGAATCCATCCGCTTTTTGCATTTTAATCATTTGTGACTTTTTTGCAGCATCGATGGTTTCTTTTCTTGGTAGTATGTCATCTATGTACATGTTTTTTAATGTAATTTTTGTAGCAATTGGATAACTTTCATCTTCATTTATTGCCAGTTGTTGTAACCTTTTTCCTGCTATGTGTGGTGCAGGTGCTGCACCATACGTAACTGTGGTTAGCTCGTGTTTATCAATATTATGTTTTGGTGATTCTCTCCATAGTATCCGTTGATAGTTGTAATCTTCTCCGTGTGTGTTTATAAAGCCATCCATTTGTTTTAATTCACAAAGTTTATGTAGGTCTTGGACTTCTGTAGTTGCAGTTGTCATGCTGGTTATCTTTACTGGCGGTGAACACGAGATTCCGTCATATGTTCCGGATAATATCCACCCGAATTTTGTGTGCTGTGCTATAATTTTATCATGGATATTTTGGAATCCGTTTATCATAAATTTACCATATTCATGTGCTCCCAACAATATGTCGATGTCTGCTTTCTTGTAGTACTCATTATCTGCTAACAATAAGTCGTCTAAGCATTTCGCTTTTAATTTTGGTACGTCTTTCTTGGGTAGTGGTTCAGTTATTTTTGGTAATACTATTAGTTTTACTGGTAGTTGGAACCCGTTAAGTAATCTTGGTTCTAAACTGACATTTATTGAATAGCTCGATGTCTTAGGTTCTTCATCCCCAATACCACTAACTTCTGTTCTTGTCTTGATACGAGGATAACCTAGTAGTCGAGCTACTCGCTCAGTACAAAAGGAAGCTTCGGATCCTTGATCACATAATACCCTGAAGTGATAAGGTGTTCCATTAATAGATTGTGTTTTTACTACAGCGGTTGCTAGTAATGTTACGTGTGTGGCAGCGCCTGTAGCTATGTTTGCAACGGTTCTTGATATAAACTTGCTAGTGGATTGTGTAGGCGCTGGTTTCATTTCTTTATTAGGCTGTTTGTAGTTAATATTTGACTCTTGTGATACTGTTCGCTCCTCTTGGTGTAATAGGGTATGATGTCCAGTCTTTCCACATTGGAAACATGATTTTGTGCTATGACATTGTATATTCCTGTCGTGTGTTATACAATTTCTACATATATTGTTGTTGTTTACTGCTTGGTTACGTTCTGAAACTGTCAATGTTTTAAATTTAAAGCACTGGTATATTTGGTGGTCATTTGATTTGCAATGCCAACAACTTATTCTTGTTCCTGACTGTGTTTCGGAAGTTCTTTGTCGTGATGCTTGGGCGGTAAATGTTTTATTTGAGTCTGTGGCTTCTAAACACATAAATCTTCTTTCTAAAAATTGCATCATGTCCGACAATTTTTGCAATTTATTTGGTTGCATGATGTGCTGCTCATAACGCTCGTTAGTCTCGTTATCCCATTTGAGGCTGATCATCCGGGTGAGCCAAGGATCCCAGGATGACACGTCGATTTTTAGGCTTTTCAGTGCCTCTAAACTCTCATTGATGGTGTCATGCAAGTGTCTCAAGTTGTGTGCAGTACCTTTTTCAATTTTTTGTATGTTGATTATGTTGTCTATGTAGTTAGTAACTTGGATTCGTTCATTTTTATAACGGTTTTTAAGTAACTTCCACGCCGTCTCATAGTGCGCATCGCACACTGTTAAGTGGCTTATTAGTTTTGCTGCGTCCCCTTTGACGTGACTTTTCAGGTACTGCATTTTTTCAGTTGATGTGAGTGTCCTGTGCTCATGTATGATTTTTTGGAACAGGTCATAAAATGAACTCCAGGACTCATATTGGCCATTAAAAACTGGAATCGTAATTTTTGGTAAGTTTACTGTTTGATGAACGTTGGTTACCGCTACTTGACTATTTGTATTTTGCTCTATGTCATTAATTGTGATTATAAGTTGTTTAGAAATTTGTTTCATTTCAGTTTCAACCATTACATATAAGTTGTTGGTAAAGTACTCATGTAATGCATCTTGCCCATGCGCGAATTTTGACATCAATAATCCTTGGTGTGACTTTTCTATGTCCCTCCATTTCGATCGGATGTCATTAAGCAGGTTTTGGTAAAACATCTTAGGTTCCGCATTAGATAGAGCTTCTCCGGCTTCTTCTAAATTAGTCTGTAAGCTCGCTATAAGGTGCATTTGTACTTGGAGTTCAGGTGATGGCTCTTCTGTTTGTACTTGCGTGGTCTTTGACGTTGATGGTTGGTATTTATTAAGGTGTTCTATAATTTCATCTAACAAGTTCTTAACTTTTCCATAATAATTCTGTGTGATGTATTTGTTATTTATAAGTTCTGGTTGATCCGCTAACAGTGCATGATTTGTGCTGATGTTAGCAAATATGTTGTTTGCGATGTTCGTTTTCTCAGTAATATATTGTGTAGTTTTTCTTGACGGTGAGTCTTTCTTTATATTCGTAAATAGTTGTCTGAGTTTTTCAATGTCTTCATGTTGGCTGATCAATAGCTCATTTAGTTCTTCCATCTTGTAATAATATTCTTCTTTCTTCTCTCTTCTTTCTTGCTGATCCTCCCTACTCCCTACACCCTACTCCTAGTATCTAAGGCTATGCTTAACTGCTGATCTTTATCGTCGTCACGGTATTATGCGACTTCTCAAGACGCCGGTGATTCCCGCTTGTGGGAGGCCGGGCCCCGAACCGCTACCGTGCGAAGAGCAGTTAAGCGTTATGTCTGTACATCAACGTACCCCAAAACTAGTGCTTGTTGGTTACACTAGCCCGAAGCACGCCGAATTGTCGGTTAGTCAAAAAAATGTCACCTAAGGGGGGTCAGAGGATCGCGAGTCTACCTACTGATTCAAAATTACTCGAAGGACCAATGAGAAGGCGATCGCCTGATCGTAAGTTGATTAAGAACCTACTCTGTAGAGTTCCTAACACCTACCTAACTTTCCTATCGCCCTAGCCCTAACCATATACAATAAGATATATACTTATATAGATAGTGCGGGATGTCCGTTGCCGAGAGACCTATGACAACAGACGGAGGCGGGTAGGAAAGAGGGATACGCACGTCGTGCAATGTGCGCAGGTACGGTTTTCCGACTGCCGATCACGCAGGATCACGTGACCGATCACCGATCACGGGGGACCAGCGACGGCTAAAGGAGTCTTGGCCGCAGTCGGAGGAAGGAGAGGTAAATCGCCCGCCCAGCGGAGAGGTACTGGACAGGGCGCGGTGGCCGGACCCCGGCAGGCGGTCCGGTGGAGCCTCCCTGGGGACGGGAGCGCTCGGACAGGTGGGCGGCGGCAGCCGACCTCGTCAGTACGGGGCAATGGACCGGTACTCTTGCTGCCGGTCCAGGCCAAGGCCGCTTGTAGCCTTCCGTACGGCTGCTGATGGGCGGCTGTCAGGCCGCGGTACTATTGATGGGCGGCTGTTAGGCCGCAGTGGTGCCGAGGGGTGGCTGTCAGGCCGAGGTCCTATTGATGGGCGGCTGTTAGGCCGCAGTGGTGCCGAGGGGTGGCTGTCAGGCCGAGGTCCTATTGATGGGCGGCTGTTAGGCCGCAGTGGTGCCGAGGGGTGGCTGTCAGGCCGAGGTCCTATTGATGGGCGGCTGTTAGGCCGCAGTGGTGCCGAGGGGTGGCTGTCAGGCCGAGGTCCTATTGATGGGCGGCTGTTAGGCCGCAGTGGTGCCGAGGGGTGGCTGTCAGGCCGAGGTCCTATTGATGGGCGGCTGTTAGGCCGCAGTGGTGCCGAGGGGTGGCTGTCAGGCCGAGGTCCTATTGATGGGCGGCTGTTAGGCCGCAGTGGTGCCGAGGGGTGGCTGTCAGGCCGAGGTCCTATTGATGGGCGGCTGTTAGGCCGCAGGAGGAGTGAATCAAAACCCAGGTTAGGTAGTGATTGATTTATTTACAAAAAATTTAACTTATATACTAAATTATTGGCTACACACAAATATAATTATTTCCATGTGCGTAACAACTATTATGTTGGCTCGGTCAGCATCTCGCGATTGGCCTTGCTCTGTGGAAGTGCTGACGCGCCGTGACGGTGCCCTCGTTTCGTGCGGTTTAGTCGGTCGTTATGGAATTAGGTCTTGTTCATGTTTGAACAGTCCGATATTGCATACCTGCCTATTATCTAATTATTTTAGTATATAATCGGAATCTGGATTTCATTCTTACCTACTTATTTTTATATTTTGTGGGTAGTTTAAGATGGTTCGTTTCTTAGAGCTACGTATCGGAGAGTCACGATTTCGAAATATCGACTGAAAGATACCGACAAACCTATGTAGGTAGCCCAACGGATTAGCAAGTTGAAGTGGCAATGGCGGGGCACACAGCCACAGTGAATGATTAGAGTGACATAGCACCTAGAACTAATAGGCCGAAGGAGCTGTAAGGTTCTTGAATAAAGAGCAGCTAGCATAATGTAGATAAACTTTGTAGCTGAATAATACCACAGACAATAAAAAACATGCGTTTCTTCTAAAATATTAATCTAAGACTTAAACATAAAAAAACAATAAAAGAAAAAACAAAATAGGTGAGTGCCCTTCTGAGTCGTAGGTCCCGGGTTCGATCCCCGACCAGGTTAAACATTTGTACGCACGAGCATGTCTCTTTGATCTGTATCTGTGTGTTATAAGCGTATATAATAAGTATGTATATAATTTTATATACTGGGCCGGCAGCTCACCGCATTTTCAAAAATCTACTGAGCGCTTCGAGGCGACGCTTGATTAAAATGATGGCGTTTATCTGGACCAACGTAAAAGCATTCATAGTCAACGTGGCAATGCCTTGGGTACGCTGCCATCTAACAGTGGTTTAGAGATTGGATTGTCTACAGGCTGACATGTCGGCCTGTGGATTTTCGAAGTGTTCTATGCCAGTTATTCATCCGCCAAGCAGTAATGTGCAAACATTACTGTGTTCCTGTCTGAAGGGCAATGTTACCAGCGAAATTACTGGGCATGACGAGTTTCAACAACTTATATTACAGGGTAACAGGCACAGTGCAGTGCCGCACAGAATTTTGAATTTTAAAACACTGGGTGGCACTGTGTTTGATATGGGCAATCATGATGCTTACCATCAGGCACCTGATTTGCTCGACTTGTCACTCACTATCATAAAAAAAAATGTGCATAGTGTATCTTAGTTAGGGTAGATAGTAAGTAGGTAGCTCTAGTAAAGGACCTCTGTCCTAGAAAAAAAAGTATTTATTACATATCAGTCTTCTAATTACTATGGCACAAGCTTTACTTAGGGCCAGTTTTTTTATCGTTAATTACGGTTAAGTTAACCTTTTAACTAACTATAGTTAAATTTCTAACCAATGGTTAAATCGTGTGGAAGAAATAGTTAACCAGCCCCGGTAGCACAGTGACCAGGGAAAACGAAGTCCCTGGCGGTTAGAACAAGATAGCAGATATGAATTGTTTGTACGTGAAAGAGAGAAAAAACGGGGAAAACTAGTTATCCCCGTGCCATGCTAGGCGGGCAGGGATGAAAAAACGAATTTTGTCGAATTTTAACTGCTACTTGTCAAAAAATTTAAAAGTCGACATAACCAGTGATCAAAAAACCCAGCCTTATTAGTTTGGGACTAGATGACCATGTGTGGAAGTTGTCCCATATTATTATTAAAAGTACCTATCTATAAGTTAAAAGGCGGTGGTCTTATCGCCACCTTACACCTCAATATTGTGCAAATAGGTCGGTCTTATTACATAACTTCCTATAAATATTTACAGAAAATGAAATGGACAAACTGGGAATTCGCAATTATTGAAGAGCCCATTAATTTCCCATAGTTCCCCATAATCCAATAGTTTTTCAAAGGGCGTGCCGGCTCGGTGGCTTCACACGACACTTGCATGTGCGAGTGACGAGTACCCGACCCACCTGCTTCCGGCGAACTTCCGCCAGCCACGCCACCTGGCTGGTTAAAAAATATATTTTTATTTACTGTACTGCCTCGGCGACGTAGTGGGCTCGACTGCCGATCACCAGGTCCCGGATTTGATCCCCAGGTCAGGCAAAGTGTTAAATACTGGATTTTTCTATTAGGAATTATTTCAATAACTGCCTGGAGTCTGGAACTGTGCCCGGTAGATGGCAATAGGCTCGCCCCCTATTACATGGGACCAATAACATACTGGTGAAAAGTGGGTGTATCTACTCCCCTTTAAGCAAGCAATACTATACGTTTTTGAACATGTTGTATAATAAATAACATAACATTCAATCACGCCTTTTTCCCGAAGGGGTAGGCAGAGGTGTACCCAGGACTCAGTCCCATAGTAGATACACCCACATTTCGCCAGTATGTTATTGCATATTGCGACCCTATTGCGGGCACAGTTCCAGACTCCAGTCAGATATTGAGATAATTCCTAGTAAAATGCAATATAACATTTTTCCTGATCTGGGGATCAAACTCGGGACCTAATGATCAGTAGTCTAGCTCGCGTCCACTACGCCACCGAGGCAGCCCCAGATTCATTTTGTAAAATAATAGGTACAACTTAAAAAAATTATTTTGCGCTTTGAAGTTTCCTTTGGTAACCGATCTTAGTAAACGCATTTTAATGGTCAATTTTCTTACCTATATCATAGAATAGATAACAATACTTCGTATAGAATGGACACTGTCATCCACCCACCATTCGGGCCTTCCTCACCCCACGAGCGAGATAGAGCTCTCCACGAGCCTCGCTTGTATGGGAAATCACCTCACGCACAATCTTGCACGTGTACAAAACTCCATGTGTGTGTCTGTGTAGTTGGTAGTTATAGCGCGGCTTTTGTATGGGATTGAGTCGAGTGTTCGGGGTTACCTATATAAAGAAATTGCTCCTCTACTTTAGCTCCACGATAAATAAGTGAGTATTTATTAAATATTATGGGACAACTTCTACACACGATCATCAGGTCCCAAACTAGGCTAGAAACCTGTACCTACTATGGTAACCAGATGAATGATATATATACTTATATAAGCTTATAACACCCAGACACAGATCAAACAGACATGTTCATGCACACAAATGTTTGACCTGGCCGGGGATCGAACCCGGGGCCTGCGGCACAGAAAGCAGAGTTACTACCATCTGAGCCAACGAGGCTGTCAAATGATACAAATCATTGTATATCAAAGAAATGGTGTGTATTATAGATACATACATAGTTATTTCAGACGGTAGGTCTGTGACTAGAATCTAGATTCAACATTAAAACTAGATCAACATTCCAATGTTTATTGTAAGTGGTGACATCATGCGCCTGCGCTCGTCCTGCTGATCAAATTCACTTGGTTAGACTAGCCTCTTGCTCCTTACTCCCCTTGCATATTATTTGGTAGGCTTTTGAGTTACTTATTAAATTCCCAGTTGACACCAGTGCAGTGGTGACGAAGGAGGTAGTGACGAACAGGAAGCACCCATAAAAGATCATTAAAAGTCACTAACAAAAATAATACCTAATAGCATTTCCTCTTTGCATGCAATTTTGCGGGCGGGAGGGCGGTGCACTGTGCATGTTGTTTTTGACACTAAAAAAATCGGAACTAAAAACTAAATATTCTTGTTCTAGGAGTTTACAATGGAGTTCCGAAAAGTAGCGCCAAATTCAAAAATATATTTAGATCTTTTGATAGCGTTGATTTTTTTTATAGCAGCATGGGAGCATAGACCTGAGTTGTTGATATCAGTTATCATATACTTACCTCAACGCGTTCCCGAAAAAGCGTCATGACAGACATACAGACGGACAAAGAAGTAATTTTATAAGGGTTCCTTTTTTTCCTTATAAAGTACGGAACTTTAAATATACATAAAACATACATTCACGCCTTTTTCCCGAAGGGGTAGGCAGAGGTGTACCCAGTACCCAGGACTCAGTCTCATAGTAGATACACCCACATTTCGCCAGTATGTTATTGGTCCCATGTAATAGGGGGCGAGCCTATTGCCATATACCGGGCACAGTTCCAGACTCCAGGCAGTTATTGAGATAATTCCTAATGGAAAAATCCAATATTTAACACTATGCCTGACCTGGGGATCGAACCCGGGACCTCTTGATTGGTAGTCGAGCATGCGCCCACTACGCCACCGAGGCAGTCAAATAAAAACTTAATAACTATTATTATCTGTTCTGTTCTATAGTGCTTGATAATGTTATGCAAGTCGATCTGTCGTGAAAAGTATAGATGCATAGAATATATTATGCGTATGTAGGTGGACTGTGGAGAGTGGACACGAATGGTGATTACACTACTAGGTTTTATCAATCTTGGTACTTTATTTTAGTATTACACTTATCTTTTTCAAAGTAAAAAAAAGTTAAATATATTTAATTTATGTTTGACTTTTTGCGGCATCGTATTCTTAAAAAGCAAGCGCTTTGGCAAGAGATTTTTTTCTCTTTGCTTTGCTTTTGCTGTTTCGTATGTATACCTTTGTTTGTAGTGAAAAAGTTCAGATATAAAATCCCTAATGACTTGTATTGTAACTACCTATATATAAAAGACACGGACTTCGTTTCCAAGGAATAACGGCCCAGGTAACCTTACACTGTCTATGCTATGTTGCCGGGTAGAGAATATTATTCTCTACCCTAACGGTGGTTAGGGTAGAGAATAATATTATACGTTTGATGAAACGTAGTTGCTATCTTATTATCGCCGTTTAATTAACAAATTAATTCGAAAAAAGTAAGGTTTAAATTCTAAGTTTTCTTTTTAATGCGTCGCGCTTTCTAATTTAAGAAGAACATTTGCTTATTTTAATTATTATTAATAAATAATTATTAAATTATTAATAAAGATACTATAAAAAATTATTTATTTATGTAGGTACATTTGAAAATTTTGTTATTAGACCTATCAAACAAAATTCAAAATTATACTGTGAGGTTGACAGGGGCGAAAACATGAAATCAACTTTATATCCTTACTATATATTTATAGTTAAATAAAAGTATTAAAAAAAATAAAAATGAGGCAACGTTGACTTGAAGGATGAACGTTGGCTATTTTATTTTATATCGTATAACTGCCTCGGTGGCGTAGTGGGCGCATGCTCGACTGCCAATCAAGAGGTCCCGGGTTCGATCTCCAGGTCAGGCATAGTGTTAAATATTGGATTTTTCCATTAGGAATTATCTCAATAACTGCCTGGAGTCTGGAACTGTGCCCGGTAGATGGCAATAGGCTCGCCCCCTATTACATGGGACCAATAACATACTGGCGAAATGTGGGTGTATCTACTATGGGACTGAGTCCTGGCAGAGGCCTACCCCTTCGGGAAAAAAGCGTGAATGTATGTATGTTGTTTATGTATAAAATAAAATAGCCAACATTTAATTTTATTCATTAAGTAATAAGTTATGCAAATTACAAAGTATCAAAACCTTTCGATCAGTATAACGGTCCAACGCGACACGCACGCGTGCACTCATACATACATAATATATTTGTGTACCTACTTATATACACATATAGCAATAGCATGACTTTACCGATAGATAGTAAAATACATGTGTGACCGTTTTTTATCTCGTTCAAGTTTTTTATAACTAAAATGGGATGATTTAAAATCTTGTCATAAATCGTGTCCTAGTCATAAAATTGTATAATACCATCAATGATTAATAATTAACATTTTTCTTGGTTATTTTAAAATTTAGAATTCAAGTCCAAGACGGACGTCTGAAGCGTAAAAAAACATACCTACCTACTGTATAACGCATAGAGGGCTACGAAAGTTACTGTTATCTTGGCATATCCTCTCTAGGCGAAGCGCACATAAAGTACCGCGTTTATTATCTCTAGCTCTACAACCAACGGTACTCGGTACTTGATGCGCGCGCCGCTCCCCCCTCTCTGCTATTGTTACGAAGCACACATCAAGTATCCTATTCGAGACCGAACATTATTCCACCTCTGGTATAAATTTCCTTCACAAATTACTCCAAAACCACACATAACTACAAGCTGCAGCTTATACTGAAAGATAGAGAAAAAAACAAGCGATTTTTTCATATAAAATTTAACTAATAAATAGTTGGATTTGCAGTGAAAAAAGGGCAACAGAAATAAATTCCTTATCTCTCTGGCGCGGAATTTAAATGCGGTACTTTATGGGCGTGATCGTCCATGTTGGATCGAGTTTCCGTGGAGGTGGGATGGTTGAATAAACTCGGTTCTTGGCTGGTCTCAGAGCAACCCTTCGTCTTATTCTCCGTCCTTGTCTTGCGACGGTCGTCTGCACTGCTCTACGGGATAAGGTGGTATTCCAACTTTGAAGATATTTGGAGATATAAAATATCGCTAACGAAGCTTGTCCTCGGGTAGATTTTAACGAGATTTTTATTAAAATGGGAACGGAAAATGAACGCAAATGAATTTGGAGAGAAGCATTTATTGTGTTAAAATACGTGTAGTTTATGCTCAAAGGGGTCCATCTGCCCTTCAAACTGAACAAATATCAACTTCCCGTATGTAAGTATATTCCCAAAATAGATCAGCTGATCGGCAAACTTGTATGGAAAGTAGTTTTTTTTTTTTTTTCAAACTTTACAATATTTTCTTTCGGTCAGTTTAATGGGTAAGTGCACCCTCTTTAAGTTCTACATCTTTTTGAAAACACGTATAACTAACCTCGTAATCACTATATACTATTATATATTATAAAATCCTAAGTGACTCACTGACTGACATGCCACGCCGAGCCGAAACCACTGATCCTAGAGACTTGAAACTTGGAATGTAAGTTGTTTTCGTTACCTTGACGTGTGCTAAGCAAGGAATTTTTGAAAATTCACATTCTAAGGGTCCAAAAAGGGTGTCAAAGTTTTGGTATAAAACTACCATATTTCATAATTGCGAGCGGGCAAAGCTGCTATTCTTACATTAGTTTATAATAAATCGTTTACATACCTGTCATAGCAAGTCTACCGTGGAGTTACCAGCTTTAGAATAGTGCTCCACCCTCTCTACTCGTGGTTGCCGTAAGAGTTAACAGATCCAGAGGATGGGCAGCAGCGTCCTCTGCAGAAAATCCTCGAACTGCGCTCGACAGCCCGCTTGCCAAGCGTGTCGAGTATTGGCAAAACGCCCCCATTATGGGGAGGCTTATGTTCAGTAGTGGACTACCAATGGCTGTCCTTCTGTCATTCTGTTATTCAACTCTATTAGTACTAACCTTGAACGAATCGTCCTAGGTACTAACATTTAGCTAAGAGCGAATTCAGATTTTTCCTATTATTAATGGCCACATCTGAATAGACACAAGACATAAGAGTTTATTTTGTAAAAGTGTAATAGTGCGTGTATGTAAAAGTAAAAACTCTCTGGTTGACCGAGCGAAACGAATCAAATTGCAAACAGCAGATTTCGACTACATACATTTTACTAAATATATTTAATTACATATTTATAAAGCTTAGTTTACTTGAGAATTGAGAATTAAATATTGATAACCTGTGCGATATGACCATCACTTGCCTAAGATTAAGTATTCTCTGACATCCTGCTGTAAGTAAAGTGTACATCGATCATCATCATCAGCCGGAAGACGTCCACTGCTGACCATAGGCCTCACCCATAGAATGTCATAAACCATTCATATGAGGGGATTGTGCCGTAATCAGCACGCTTGACAGACGGCAGATGATCGCAGTACTTGGCGCCGGAGAGCGCTGCTCCGAATATGTCCCTCTGCCGGGTCTCACGGCTCCCACGGTTAAGAAAGGGGTGGCCCTATATAGTCGAGAACCACACGCCCAGTAAAGTGTAGAATAAAGTCTTATCTATGTATCTAAGGCTAAGGTTTAACGCAGTCTCAATATCAATATCAATCAATATCAATATATCTTTATTGACATAATGAATATGGTACAGGTTCTACGTGAATCGTAATAGTTTTACGAGAACGTGTGCGTGTGTGTGTTGTGTACATCTATTCAAACTTTCGCATTAATACTATAAGTGGAAAATTGGGATGGGATATTTCCTTGTGTAATATTATAGTTTAGCTTCTATGTTCCAGTGGGTGCAAGTATAAAACGTCCCGCTCCGCGCCTACGTAGTTATGGCGCGAACGTACTTTTGCCCACTTTGAAATATAGCGCCCGCGGCGAACAAGGACGTAACTTGCGTAACTGCCCGTTACTATGGAAAAATAAAGATTTATAAATATTATTATGGCTTTTGTTAGTTTAGTGTTATCAATAAAAGTGCAAAATCCATTTTAAAATTTTAATATCCCATGTGTTACTCCAGGGTCTAAGCTGTCTGCATACCAAATTTCAGTCCAATCTGTTCATAAAAGTTTTCGCGTAAATGAGTAACAAACATCCATCCATCAATCAATTTAACCAAAAACGCGCTAGATGGCGCTGGAGGTGAGTTAGAACTCGCAAGCGTTCACCTGTTCACGTGTTAAAAACGTGACTTTTTTACATTGTCTTAAATTTGAGTTATAATGTTAGTAGGCTTTATTAAGTATGAGCTTAAAAAAATAAATACGTATTTAATTATATATTTTCCTTATTAATATCCTTTTTGCGTAACTTTTTCATCATTTGTTTTGTAATATAAGAATCAAAATAACTAATTAGGAAATAAACATTTTGACCTTAAATAGCATACAACATAATAATTCAGCCCAGAAGATAACTATATAAATAGGTATTACTGCTAACATTGTGTTAGATATAATAATATGTTTAAATATATTTAAAATCGTTCTACTTATATTTCGCTTACCACTTTAAATCAACCTTCGTAAAAATATGATTACTGTTACCATTTTAACATTGATTGTTAATTCTAATATTTCAACAAAATTAAAATGAAACTTCTTTAATACAAAAAATAGAGTTTTATTATTATCTGTTTTTTTATAGCACATATAAAAGTATCAAAATACCAGCTACCACTTTATACGTGTAAGCCGTCGGCTGTCTTGAAGCGGGCGCTTTTTTCCATCGAGAGCCCATCCGAGAACGGAAAACAAAAAGGCTGGATTTATAAATTTTTTTGTTATTTTATTTATTCCCTTTTATTCTGGATTTTATTTTCGCGAAATTTTTGCATATCGCTCAGACTGAGTTATTGTTAATAGTGGTGGGAAAATCATTTATTTATTAAGAATGTACGTAGCGTTTTAGGATTTTGACACAATCCTATGAAAAAATTACCAAATCGATGTTTTGTATTCCCGTGTTTCCTCCAAATATAATAAACACATTCTATAAATTTATATCCTGATATTTTATAGTGAAGTAACCTATGTTCCTGTCATTTTAATTTTTCTTATAAACCCTTGGTTTTTTCATAGTGAACTTCTAAATTCCCAGTTTTACTCGCGTGATTGGACGTTCACTATAAAAAATGTAGAGTTAAACAAAAATAAAATGATACGGACATACTTACTTTACTTCATCTTTAAAATATCGGGATGTAAATATATCAAATAGATTTACTGTATTTGGAGGAAACAGGGGAATACAAAACATCGATTTAGTAAATTTTCCATAGGATTGTGTCAAAGTGCTAAGAGGTCCTCTTTCCTGATAATGGCGTTATGTTAATATTGTTTATACCCACGTTGCATAGTGAGAGTTGGAGAGGTGCGGTTTGAGACTTTGGGACCATTAATATAGAAAAAAGAGGCAGACTCAGTCTTATGAAACAAAAATTTAAGTTTTATATTTGATTTAGTTAGTTTAGACTCTGGAATAACACTTTGGGTACTTTTTATCCCAATATTCCCACGGGAACGAAAACTACACCAATATATATATCTGCAACTCTACAGCCGGGACAAACGCAAAGGCACCATTGATTTAAAGAAAAAGGGAGATGAGGTAGGTACTGCTTCTCGAAAATGGAAAGCTCCAATTAGGTCCCATTAGGTCCACGTACGTCAATAAAGTGGGGTCGTACTAGCGACTAATATTGTTGTCTCTGTCGCACTTCAGTATTAGGTACGTCTTTCTATCTTTGTTGTTCATTATATTGCACTATGCAAACTGCACGTGCCTGTTGTTGAGTAAGAGCTGGGAGAACGTACCCTATCTACCTTTTAAATCAGTGCTCTTCACGTCTACGACCAAAAAACAAAATCAACTATTTAAAACAAATCAACCAGCATCTAATTTCTTGTTTCTCCAACCCTCAGGCTCCCTTTGTCTAAAGGGACCCGCTCCCAAAGGGACCGCAAACATTCTGCATTGCATGAAACCTGTTGGTAATCTCATGTGAAAACTTGCTGGGTTGATGGTGAATATTTGGAAACGTTTAGCCCTTGGCCTTTGGTCTTGGTCGGCCAAGTAAAATCATAACCCTTCTTTTTACGGCAAATCCGAAAAAGAAGGGTTATTATTTTACTTTTAAGGCGCGGTGCAAAACAAATTCGCCCTCTCGCTCACACGTACCCACATTTTTGAAGGTATTCAAATACTACATCTATGGGCGAGGCCTATGTTCAGCAGTGGACGTCTTGTGGCTGAGATGATGATGATGATGATGATGACGAAAATACTACATGTAATTACGTAAAAAAAAAATAGGAAATAACAATACAAAGATTCAGTAAAAAGTAAAATTTAATTCAAACAAGTTTACAGTGTCTTTTTATTGTTCTGAGGTTTTATTTCTATGTTTTGTACATGAAAACCCGTTTGGATTAAATGAATTCATGAAATAAATCCCAAAACCGTATAATTTTACAAATATGATTGTGATTACTAACATGATTGCTGTAGTTTTATTTTATTACATAACTTTGCAACTATTTTAATAAAATAAGTTTGCAACTAGTCGCCACATAGAAGGCGGTAGGGTTTGTTCAAGTATCCTTAACAATTTATTTTTTACGTTAATAGTTTTCCCATCACTACAGTACAGTTCCGAGCGGCCATTTTGTTTGGAATGTCACTTGTCACTGTCACAGATTGTCAGACATTCGCGGAATGGCGGGAAAATGCCGGTGTGTGGTCCGCAAAAAACAATTTCAAATTATACAGGCATTATTATTTTACATTATAAACGTTTTCGGCTTTCGAGAATGTCAAGGTGAGACGCATTTTTATTTGTAAAAGTGTGTTAATTTTTATTTAGTTCAGTTTGAGTAAAAAGCCACAAGCCGGTACGCGAAAAGGTAGGCATACTAGGTACCTACAACTAATTAATTTCCCAAATTATGCTTCGCAAATATCCATACTTACCAAATGTTGTGAAGGGCCGATTGAAGCGTCACTGAAATAGAATTCGTGCCATTCACCTGATTCACCCTTTCACTGATTTTCAAAGAGACGTGTGGTAAGTATCAAATTGTTTAGTTATCCTTCAATAATCTATGGAATTCGAAAAACTTATTATTATCATTTATATCCTGCCGCGGTCCACAACCTATCTAGAGAAGGAAAACTGGAACAAACCCGGAAGGGGGACTACGTAGAGTCTGAAATAAGTGGCAGTCTCCTACAACTAAACTGGCTCCGCATGTATCGATATGTCATCCCTGCGGATTCAGCCAGTTAGATCGCGAGGGTGGTGTAGGTTCTGAGGTTTGGCACAGAATACTAATGGTACAGAAGGGACACTCCTCAAAATTATTTAAATAAATAGTGACTCTAGCTCAGACGCATAATAAAGTGCAATTCAGATCGCACAGCATCACTTACCATCAGGCACCTGGTTTGCTCGTCTTGTCACTCACTACCATAAAAAAATTTACTGTATTAATTAATTAATATTAATAGTAAGTACCTAGGCTTCACAATGTTGGTGTTTACTACTATATTTATGGTGTTCCCATACAGATGTTATAGTCAGCGACTTTACCATCTCCGCTGTCGTCACGCTCTTGGGGTCTGACTCGTTGGGATCCTTTTAAAAAAAAATGATGCAACGGGTAACAGTGGGACGACGGGACAAAAAAATGTTGCAACGAGTAACACTGTTACTCGAACTCGATGGGAACTTATTTTTAAAAAAGGTTGCAACGGGTAACTGTGTCTCTTTTTTTTATATATATTAAATAGGTCTGCGTTTGACCCCAATCTCACACACAGTGATCTTCACTTTTCATCAGGATAAGATGGAGCACGCTTTCCTAGAAGATAATTATTCACTCTTCTCTTGAAGACCCCAAGATCGTATTCAAGTGGGAAGACGTGCGCCGGTAGAGAATTTCACTCCTTAGCGGTCCTCGTGATGAAAGTAACCGCGAGGCGTTTGGTACGGTTAAACTCGATGGAAAAAGTGATGAAAATGGTGGGTGACAGGAAAATCTCCTTATATTTCACCGCAAGCCGGAGCACGTAGGATTTGAAGTTCTGCGTCCTCGTTGACTCCAGCCTCGACAGTGAGATCTGGGATCTGTTCCTGACCTGGGACTCGTCCTTGGTTCCTCTCGAACGAGCGAACTATCTCCCCATCGGATGTGACAACTTCCACACATGGTCATCTGCTCCCAAACTAGGCTAGAAGCCTGTACTAGGTATGGTAACCAGATGACTGATATACATACTTTGACCTGGCCAGGGATCGAACCCGGGGCCTGCGGCACAGAAAGCAGAGTTACTACCATCTGAGCCAACGAGGCTGTCAAGACATTATTATCGAAATGTGAATTTAATTGAATACTTAAATATTACTTATAGGGTTTTTGGATTCTTCTGTACTCTTCGACCCCAGTATATATAATTCAGGGGTAAACAAAAGTCCCTGGCCCCCTCTAGGTATCTTTGAATTATGTATGTTGTAGGTTTGCAACAAACAAACCTCGGGCTACTGTTGAAAATCTGTGTTGTATTAAGAATTACATATTGATGTACTTAGCCATTGGAATTGGTCCGAAATTTCTAAATGATGACTTCCCGGTTTCTATAAACATGAAACGGTTCGTTTTACCTACGGACAGATAAATATGCTACCAGGCGTAAGTGCAAACCGTTTCTATAACAAACGTCTCGTAGGTTGAACTACCAACAGTTTGTTACTAACGGATGGAAGGTTACCTTTAACGCTCCGTATCAGCTATGTATGGAAATGACACTCTGTGGTGTTTCTATAACTTTTTTCAATCTGTCACACTTACCATCCGTACCAAACTTGTCTAATGAAATCACTAATAGGTAAATTAAATATATAATGGTAAATATCTATATGTTATTTACCTAAATCTAAATGTACCATCTTATGTAATAATTTTATTTTATATTGACATTTTATTTATGGACGTAGCTATTATGATTTATTTGATCTAATATATGGAAATATGACCAAAAAATGTTTGTTCAGCTTTCAGGGATCAAGTGACAAACCATTATACTAGGCTGGCTGGGTTTTTTGACCACTGGTTAAGTAAACTAATGTTTAATTTTTGACAAGTAGTTAAAATTCAGCAAAATACGTTTTTCATCCCTTCCGGTTAGGAATTTAACTATAGTTAGTTTAACTAATGGTTAACTTAACTGTAACCAAAGAACAAAAAACCAGCACTTATAGTCGCATTTAGCGACGGTATAATGGTACGATTCCGTAGCCACCTTTTATTGGAGACAATAATTAGACAATTACCAGTTACGTGTCAAGACTTGGACAAATAAACAAATGGAGGTGTTGAGTGTTGCCAGTTGCCAGGTTGTTGCTTGCCATGCTATCAGACGAGGAATCAAACTCAAATTCAAACTCGAACTCAAACTCAAACAGATTTATTCAAATAGGTCATAATCTGAAACTTTTGCACGTCAATGAAGATAAACAGTACTGAGTCTACCGTGCGTTCGGAAAGATACCTCTACAAGAAGAACGCACGAGAAACTTGTATCGTACATCGTCGTAACATCGACCAGGGAACATATCATATAGTTATTATCCTGTCCTATCCCACTTCCTACTGTTCCTACTATCCTACTAATAATAAAAATGCGAAAGTTTGTGAGTGTGGATGGATGTTTGTTACTATTTCACGCCAAAACTACTGAACAAATTGGGCTGAAATTTGGTATTTACGTATAGCTATTAGGCCCTGGAATAACACGGGGGTACTTTTTTGTAACCGCGGGGCACAGCTAGTAAGTAGTATTATTAATTATTATGAGTATTCACTATCATGTCAGCCTTAGGACTTCCACTGCTGGACATTTTTTCCAGGTAGTTTGAACAGAGAAATGAATGGAGTAAGATTAATTTCTCTGTATAATACAATGAAATTCCTCTGAAATGCATGCTCGAAGTTGCTGCACAAAAGAAGGGTTGGTACTAGGTACTTAATTTTGTGCAGCAATTTCTCATTACCTACTCCTTTCTAATTTCTGGCTTTCTGGTGCTTACTTCATTCATTTTCTCCTTGACCTATTTCTCTGCAGTAAATCTCCCACTTACTATGGTGTCCTTTAATTTCTCCTTGTCGGCAACTCTGGCCTGCTTCGTCATAAAATATAATAAATTATAGGCAGCAAGCAGCACGGTTTGCATCGATGGTGGAGTGGAGAGAAATTAGTGAGAATGAAACAGTAAGTTTATTTTTCGCGAAGGTTAAAAATTAAAAATCAGAAACAAAATATTTTTTTCGAAGCCATATGTTAGTAGGAGACGGAGATATGTATAATATTATTTCTTTCCTCATTTATTTCTCTTACGCGCTCAAATAGAAAGCATCTTCTGTCTCTCTCAAAAATATCATTCTGCTTTTTTTTTAATTGACCTATGCTGTTAGCCTCAGATGGCCTCTACAGCTTTACCGGACAGTGGTGAGCGCAGGAGGCGCTCGATATCATTCTCCACCAATGCAAGCCCTATTTAGCAAGAGTAAAAACGGAGAATAAACACATTTAAATAATATTAATCTAAAGCCATAATATTATCTTTGTAAAGAAATGCCTTATCCAAAAGCTCACATGGTTTCCCACATCATACGTATCACATACTTTTTTGCATCGCGTGCGTTGTGACAGACAGACAGGCCAATTTATAATTTGTCCTTATCAGATGTTAACACGCTACTAAAACAAATTTAACTTGAGCCCTAGCTTACAATAACATTCTTTTGAAAAACTACGGCACGGATAGGTCATAGAAAACTGGATGTAACATTTGTTTTAACGTTTTGATAATCACTATGTGTAATAACGGAAAGGGTTTGGAAATTACTGGTGATAACGATCGCTGATTCAACGGGTAACCCTGGTATTTTTGAAATTAATATACATAAAAGAACTAAACTAAAACACACATAAGTACAGGAACCTCGTAAGCCTTTCCATCGGAATTATGTTAAGCGATGTAGTTTGACGTGCAGAATTCACCAATCGAAATATTTTATTTTCAACATTTTTCGCTATTTCAAACTTTCGATTTGATATTTTCGCTAATTCACACTTTCGATGCGACATTTTTCGCTAGTTAAATCTTTCGATGCGACATGTTTTCACTATTTTCATATTTCGATGCGCCATTTTTCAATACATAATTCAAAGTTTCGATTTGACATTTTCGCAAATACAATCTTTCGTCGCGACGTGTTTCACATCTCAATCTTTCGATGCGACATGTTTCACTATTTCAAACTTTCAATATGACATTTTTAGCTATACAATGAACTATAAAGTAACAGAATTTGAGCAAATATTTTTTAAGAACCTTCCTGTCTATCGTAAAATAAAAGTGCTTTTCAGTGAGTGGAAATGTGAGCCACAGATAAGTTGTTGTCATGTCATAAGTACACCCCATCAAATCTAAGAAGTACAGTTAGACGTTTCTTCTTTTCAAGCCGAACTAACCACAGAAACCATTATATCAATAACCTTCGCCGTAAAACCATGTAATTATTAATTTTATCACAAGATGAGATTCTTAATCAATTAAAAGATAACGGGCAGAAGTTAGGTCGGCTGATGTAGGTAACTTAGTCTATCTAGTAGTTTATGAACAGGATATTTTTTTTATTATAGACACCACAAAATCCGCTCTTACCATATTATTTATTTTATACCTATACCTACCATGGCATAACAACAACACAAATGTATTTCGATAATGCAAGTACAACAAAGCAATGTTGGTTTGCCAAAGTCCATATAAAAATGTCCGCGGACCTAAGTAATCAAATTCGTCCTCTCGCTCACATCTACATTTGAAGATAGAAAATATACATTAAATTACGTAAAATAAAGACAAGTTCTAGAAACATACAAATACAAAGATTCAGTAAAAAATCCAATTTAATCCAAACGAGTTTTCATGTATAAAAACCTGCATAAAGAAAAAAATCTTAGAAAAATAAAAAGGCACTGAAATTTTCTAGTTCCTAGTTGTCTTTATTTCACGTAATTACATGTAGTATTTCTTATATCTTCAAAAATGTGGGACGTGTGAGCGAGAGGGCGAATTCAGATCTCTCAAACAAGACAAAATGATAACATTATTGTTACTGTCAAACGGTATACACTATCTAATGCTATAGTCTATACTATAATATAGAAAGCCGTGTATAGGTAGGGTAGGAAAGCAGGAATTTCATAGTTTTTAATAAATTCCCCGCTATCCATTGCGGGTAGGGGCCATTTTTCATTCTTCTCATTACTGCAACCCTTTGCAATTCCGCCCCTGTACCGTTAGCAGATACCTAATCCTACGGAATTATTTTAAACTTTTTTTTGTTATAGTGGTAGGCCTCTTTTGGAGGAGGCCGCCTGGGGAAGTACCACACCTTCGCCAGTTATTCATCCGCCAAACAGTAATGTGCAAACATTACTGTGTTCCAAGTTTTGTTTGAAGGGCAATGTTACCAGCGTAATTACTGGGCGTGACGAGATTTAACAACTTATATCTCGGGGTGACAGGCGCTGTGCAGTGCCACGCAGAATTTTGAATATTAAAACACTGGGTGGCACTGTGTCTGATATGGGCAATCATATGGGCGCTTCTTGTCACACTCACTCACTGTCTTGTCATAAAAAAAAAACAAAAATTATTCTATACCCGTGTAGCTGTTTAACTTTTTTAAAGATTATTTTCGTCATTTTAACGCATTTATAATTTATATTTTATTTGCTATCAGTATGTTCCATATAGTTCCGTAGCATGGCGGTCTCGCGGGCATTTTTCATCTCAGCTTGATTAAATCCTGTGTTAATATAGGTATAGTGTTTGTCGTTATATTGCGCTGTATTGCTACCTACTTGCTGCCATTATAACTAGGTAGATAATTACTTTATCTCTCTTCTTAGCAGAAGTTTGGCGGCTTGCAACTTAGGCCTAGCGCGCACTACCTTGCGTTGCGTTGCATTAACCGCAAGCATATTCTGTGAAGTATGGAGCGTCACAGAAGTGCGCGCATTGTGGAAAAATAAAGTCTCAAAGGCCGTACGGTAGAATAAACGCACGTACGGATAACGCAAGGCAGTGCGCGCTAGGCCTTAGTATTGTTTTATAACCTGGCTGTTTCCTATAAGATAATATGTAGGGTGCAGTCGTTATGTCATGTCGGAGGCCTTGCAGGAATCTTGTTGACCTGAAACTCTGACAATATGGGTTGTGTCCACATAACCCGTATGAATTGACTCGTAACCCGTTCTGTAAGAGTATAAATTCAAATTATTTAATTATATAAATAAACTTTATATATAAATAATGACTGCTTCGGTGGCGTAGTGGGCGCAAGCTCGACTGCCGATCATGAGGTCCCGGGTTCGATCCCCAAACCAGGCAAAGTGTTATTGGATTTTTCCATTTGCAATTATCTCAATGTCCTTCTGGAGTCTGGAGCTGTGCCCGGTAGATGGCAATAGGCTCGCCCCCTATTACTTGGGACCAGTAACTTACTGGCGAAACGTGGGTGTGCTAACAATGGGACTGAGTCTTGGGGAAGTAGTAAGTACCTCCGCCTATCCCTTCGGGAAAAGGCGTGCTTGTACCTATGTTTAAATAAAAAAATGAAATTGCTATTATATATTATACTGATAAAGTTAGAACTATTATTTTTTATTTATTCTGGTCTTAAAAGGATTATCAAATTTTTCCGGGGCAACTTCTACTGTGCAGTCAACTCGGAAATCGCGAAAAACCAACATATACCTACACTCTACACCTACCTACCTAAGTATGTTTCATTATAAAAGTGGCTTATTCCAAAACTACTAGGTACCTACTCGTACCTTATACTTAGTTTGTTCCCATCACCTCCAAAACTCTCTCTATTTGCCTGGACTTTCTGTTCTGAGTATAAATAGATAGGTATCTAGATAAGTGGGTACTTAGTACTTGTGTATCCCCAGTGTACTTAAACAAGCCATTTATTTCGACAAAACTATTAGGAAATAAATTCGATCGCAACGAAATTGTTTCCTAATACTTGTTTATTAATATTGCAATACTTGTTTAATCACTGAAAATTGCAGCCATTGTTTTCATTAGGTATACCTACCTATGCAGCAAGTAAGAAAAAAACGAATAAGTACCTACCTTCAAAATTTTTCTTTCTGTCGCTCCGGGTCCGGCCGTTATGGTCCCATTCCGGTACGCTCCCGGCCGGGACGGTCCCACTTTGAAAAAATTGTTATTCCGATACGCTCCCACTATGAACCAACCGTTTTGCTCCAACGTCGGTGGTATTATAGGTACCTACACACCTATTATATTTATCATGATTTAAATTATTTTCTAAAACAACTTTGACAGAATTACACCTGTTTTCATGTCCAAGCACATATTAAAACTATCGTGAGCCCATCAACGTGGCTTATAAATTTAATATAATATCTACAGAAATAACCTTTTACTAGGGAGATACGTTAGATCTCATAGATAAATAGGTAATATATTATGTTTGCCTGAATTTATAGCAGATGGTCTATATTTATTATGTCATCGTATATCTTTTGCTGCGTCGGTGGTCTTGAATTTAGAAAAGGCCTAGGTCACAGAACAGATAATGATACTACGTATAGAATGGACACTGTCATCCGCCCAGCAATCAGGCCCCGCTTCACTGGGAAATCACCTCACGCACACTCTTGCGCGTGTACAAAACTCCATGTGTAGTGTCTGTGTAGTAGGTAGCTATATCGCGATTTTTGTATGGAATTGAGTCGAGTGCCCGGGGTGTGTCTAGGTATTTATTTTTGTTGTATATCTCTATACTTATCTACTTACTGGACGTCCACTGCTGATCATAGGCCTCCCCCCATAGATTTCCATCTAGTCCGGTTGTAAGCGGTCTGCATCCAGCGTGTTTCTGCTGTCTTTATCAGATCGTCAGTCCACCTTGTTGGTGGACGTCCTACGCTGCGCTTGCCGGTCCGTGATTTCCATTCGAGAACTTTACAGCCCCATTCGGCCATCGGCGTCAATTCTACGTGCTATGCACAGATCAGGATGAAACCTCTTTCATCTCATCTGTGGTGCGCCCTGCCCATTGCCACTTAACTTGCTAATCCGCTGGGCTATGTCGGTAACTTTCGTTCGTCTAAGGATCTTCGCATTTCTGATGCAATCTCGCCGATAAATCCCGAGCATAGCCCTCTCCACATTACATATATCCATATTAAATACCTACTTATAAGTATGTAGGTACATAATTATAACAATTTTGTCACGTGAAACTATTCGACGACGAAAGCAAGAATCAGTCACGTGATCGTTGTCATACCTATCGCGGAGTGCCATACCTGGCGAATAATATTTTTGTATAGGTAGGTATAATACAATACAATACTCTTTATTGAGACCAAACTTTATATACTTAGATTAAACTTAAAAATAAAATAGCAGAACTTAATTCTAATTGGTCGACAATGGGCGGCCTTATCGCTTTAAGCGATATCTCTTCCAGGCAACCAGGCTTTGGATGGATAGGGGAATGATAGGATGAGTAGGGGGTGGGAATGGGTACAAATCAGGTACCTACTTACCATGCCTAGAAACAAGGTTACTACAGTTTTCCCAAAATAAAACGGTCACCAGTCACCACCCGCCACCCGCATAAAGCGGTAACTGCAAACGACTTCATAAAATTATTTACGGAGTTACCTGGCTTTAACCGCGGTTTAACGAGTGCCTCTAAAGTGGAAAGTATTTTTACTTCGACTTTATACGATTTGCTTTCAACGGTTGGTGGAGCTCGACTATTCGGTTCGGAAAATTTTCGCAATTTTCGACTTTTTATTCGGCATTTAATTTTTTATTAGTTTTGTCCATTGGTATAAAGATAACGGGAGATAGGGTACGTTCTTCCAGCGTAACTCAACAACTGGCACGTGCAATTTGCTCAGTGTGAAGTTTGCAAAGTGACATATATATTGAACAACAAAGATAGAAAGACGTACCTAAGACCGAAGTGCGACGGAGACAATATTATTAGCTCGTACGAGCTTACTTTACTGACGTTCGTGCACCTAATTTTTTGTTTTTAAATATGGGACAACTTCCACACACGGTCATCTAGTCCCAAACTAGGCTAGAAGCCTGTACTATGGTTACCAGATGACTGATATAGGTAAATACTTATATAAGCTTATAACACCCAGACACAGATCAAACAGACATGTTCATGCACAAAAATGTTTGACCTGGCCGGGGATGTAGTCCGGGGCCTGCGGCACAGAAAGCAGAGTTACTACCGTCTGAGCCATGGAGGCTGTCAATTTGAGCTTGCCATTCGAGAAGTCAGTACCTCATCTCCCCTTTTCTTTATATCAATGGTTTAGTCTGATGAAAAATGTTATGTGATGATAAAAAATCGGTCAAGTGCTCATCTGTTTCATACACTGGCTTTAATAAATGTATCACGGTACATAATAATATTATATACACCTCTAATAGTAGATTAGTAGCCAAGGGCTGTAAGGCATCAATTGCAGCCCGAGATATTTAGGCGCACGAGCGCAGCGAGGGCGCCTATACTTCGAGGGTGCAATTGATGCTTACACCCGAGCTAACTACTCTGCTTTACATCTCGATTGTGAGGTAAGTAGAAAAACACCGGCATTACAAGAATAAAACATTTTAAAGTAAAAGTTTTCTATTCCCGCCTTTTTTCATCTCTTTTTTAAATTATTTTTTTCAAGAACGAAATTGAGCTTCGTAGTTCGATATTTAAAATTGATGACTATTATACTCATACGAAGACAAGGAATAGCGAAGCGACCTCTTTTGTCATTGGCCTGAATGCATGATGTCTATTGCCAGTATGATGGTTAGATGTACGCAAACTTTTTGAAAGAGTGAAGTTTTTTTTTAAATTACTTACCGCCCTAGGGCTTTTCTAGCTACATTATTACCCTAGAGCGCTAATTGGTCACTTACAAGCCCCATTTGGGGGTAATAAGGACCTACTTACCGAATATGAGAGATGTAAAGGTAATATATATCTATAGGCATAGAATAACCTATATGTATAAAAACTCTTTTTCATACGATTGTGTCAAATTGATAATAAATGTTGGCATTGACTGAAACTTCATACAAGGGAAGTTACAAGAAAATAACATTTTGTCTTTCACGTCCTTTATATACAGTAGGTACAATAATAGATAAATGGCTTAAAAATAATTAACATTTAGCAAAACATTTACACAACAAGATAACACACATAGTGAGGGGAAAGCCCGCACTTTTCATTATATAGAAATATCGATATTTTACTTCTTATTAGGCTATGCGCGCACAACGAATTTAAATTTCAGCTATTTGCGAAATACGATAAAATTATCACAATAATATTCTTAAGATTTCTTTTCACATTGCGCGTTCTCTAGTTTATTTAGCGATTAAACATTGTAGTGCGCGCTAAGCATTATATCCTTTTATATACGATTTTTATTAACGATTTTGAGCAGGTTATTCATTCAATAAATACAAAATTTATACAATGGTTGCAGTCATTGTTTATTTAAAACTTAAGCATAATAAAATTAAGCAATGTCGTATAGTTATAAAAATCGTATATATAATAATATAGAAAGTATGAATTTACACGCCACTTCTAGAAATTAACAAGATTACAGAGTTATTCCTATAATTACATATCTACTATTTTCTATTATGTACCTATTGTTAAAAATTAAAATTTAACCAGTCATGGTATAGTTTAAAAGTTTATATAATTACTATATGTGTATCAGTCATACCTAGATACTTGTTATACGGTAGTTTTTCCTTTCATAAAAATTACTTGTTACAAATTCAGTGTACATATTTTATAAACTGCATTACTATCGAAAAAAACTTATAAAATATGTCTAACGAGCTCATTAACATTTACTGTTGAAATGATTTACTGTTGTTATTTGCAGAGTAAAAAATATATATCATAGACAAGCAATTGCTATTTCTCTTCTCTTTGGGAACTGATTTTGGATTTTTTACTATAGTAATACCTGGTAATTTACTATTTTTTATTGATTATACAACACAAACATTAAACAATTTCTAGTTAATTCATATTTCATTTACCTGTTTACCTGGTTCATTTACCTGTCTAATTTTTTTAACTGTTATTTTTCGTGGAAACAGTCATTTTTTATTTGTTAAAGCTTTTTATGCTTCAATTGATTTTTTATTTATTTATTTTTTACTTTACACTACTTATAATATTCCAATCCGTTTCGAAATAAAAGGTACATGATGAAAAAATCTTAAAAATAAATCCTAAAAGAAATAACTCCAAAAGGTACATATAAAACCACGCATATGAGACTTAAAGCTAAAATAAATACTTATTCAATCCATGGAACACAAATACAGGGCCGTAAGTTTATTGTTACTTACTATTAATTATAAACAACTATTAATTACTCGTTTTAAGTATATTATATGGGTAATAAATCTTATTCGAATAGCATCATCCCTAAGTTATTTATTATTTTAAGACATACCTACTTTCGGGTGTTTTTTTTAAACGCCTGCCTTCATTGTGCCAGCCCGCGTTATTCACTTTGACAATCCTCATTTTATTATGGCTGGTATTTTTACTCGTATCTTTTTCTTTTCTTAAATCTCTCATAAATAAGAATTTCCCTACATTTTAGAATATACATAGAATAATAAATATATTATAATTTAATTACAATAACTTATTGTTGATGTGTTATATAATATTTTTGTGCATATATTCCTTCCTCATTTCTTCTAGTATTTCTCTAGATGTTGATTAACAGGTTTAAGTTTCAGATTTATTTTTACAGAAAATAGAATTATAAGTAATAATATGAGTGTTTATTATATTTTTAAGCCGCGTCTTAAAACTTGTTAATAATATAAAACATCGATAATATTCTATCGAACTTGTCCCATCTCTATCTAATCTGACGTTTACACGCAACTGCCAATATTTTTACGTTAGTGTGGTCCCATGAAACACGACCCGATTCGAACTTCTTCCAATCACCTCTTTTGGTGGTACTGTATTGGGTTGAAATTTTTGACGGCATGTTTTTTATTTTATAGATACTTGACGCAGAATGGCTTATGCGTTTGCTAATAACTTAATTGTTCATTAGATTCTTGGTGACATCAGAAGTGCGATTAGGGATTACATAGGTAGGTGTACTATATAATACGTACACACATAAAATCGTAAGTACACCTTACAATATACCATCATTACCATGAAGTTTTAAGGCGCGGTGTTATGCAAATTCGCCCTCTCGCTCACACGTCCCCACATTTATAAAAAATACTACATGTAATTACGTAAAATAAAGACAATTAGGATCCAGGAAAATAACAATACAAAGATTCAGTAAAAAATCCAATTTGATCCAAACAAGATTTTACTGAATCTTTGTATTGTTATTTTCTAGATCCTAGTTGTCTTTATTTTACGTAATTACATGAAGTATATTTTATATCTTCAAAAATGTGGGCACGTGTGAGCGAAGGCGAATTTGCTTAGGACCGCGCCTTAATTAAGATTGAGCTCACTTAATTAGTTCAATATAAGGTGGTGCATAATCGGTCTTAAAGCTTAATGCGATTTATTTTACTTTTGCTAAAATTACTGTTTGGTTAGTGAAAAAGCTATATAGGTACTTCTCAGTAATTTATTTTTAAGTTGTATTTTTATTATGTGCTTTTTCCAAGGCTAATATGGCCTAAACCTAGTTGAAAATTCGTGAAACCTATTATTAAATGTTAACAATGAAACTTCTTTACCACCAATTTCCTCTTTCCACAAATTTTTTATTTAATTTTTTTCGGTTCAATAAGGACAATCTTGTCCTAATTACTAGAGGTCATTGTGAATAGACTTAAGTTTAAAAAAAAGAAATTTTTTTAATAGGTACTTATAACATGCACAGACAGTCGTAATAAATTTAGACACCGCGTTCCAAGAAACAAAACTGAAGGAAAAAATCCCAGTAGGTAATACTGAATTTATGAGGGCTACGTTTATCTGCTCAGTACGCAGCCAAAAAAGCAGCAGTCACATGGTTTGTAAGTAGTTTTTGATCTTTTAAACCTTTAAGTAGATAAATAAGTACTTAAGTAACTCTTTTTTTTTCAATAATGAACAAAAATATATAATTAGAAACTGTGTAACAATTGGCGGCCTTATCGCTGAGAGCGATCTCGTCCTGAATGAAACATTTAGAGAGATACAGATAAATACTGAATTGGATACGAATTCTTGAAATAAATTTCATATAATAGAAATACTATTTACTATAATATACTACTATGCACTACTAATACATACATATTACGTATGTTTGTATGTATTAGTAAATGCATAAATACCAAAATACATAGTTAGTAAGCTCAAATGAAAATTTTACTCAAACAGGCCCCAAAAATACACTTTTGCACGTTTATAAGCTACCAATGAACCGTGCGTTATTCGCATAATTATAAAGTACCAACTTCTGCAAGCCTAACACGGAGAAACTAGTTTTTTCTCTCTTTCTCGCCCGAACAATGCATATCAGCTCTCGTTCTAACCCCCTGAAGCTACGTTTCCCTTGGTCTCTATGCTAGCGAAGCTGGGCTTGGCATTAGTTCGTTCTGTGTGAACGCGGTGTCTGGCTTCATCCACGTCTATGAGATATTATGCTTCATTCCAATCACCAATTCCTATAATAATTACATTGTGGCAGTGACCCGCTGGTCTTTCCTTCATATTTACAATCCCTTCAACCCAATTTACAATTTTCTAAAACCTACACCTAAAAAATAATTTATGAAGAATAAATGGCATTATTATAAAGCTTAGTTGGAAATAAATAAGCGTTGAAATGTCAACTTAAGAGCTTACGCGGCCTTCTAAGAATTTGACACAATCCTATCAAAAATTTACCAAATCGATGGTTTGTATTCCCCTGTTTCCTCCGAATATAATAAACCCATTCTCTAAATTTATATCCTGTTATTTTTATAGTGAAGTAACCTATGTCCTTGTCATTTTAATTTTTCTTATAAACCCTTGGTTTTTTCATAGTGAACTTCCAAAAATCCCAGATTTTCTCGCGTGATTGGACGTTCACTACAAAAAAAAGCGTTTATAAACGAATATAAAACGATAGGGACATACTTTACTTCATCTTAAAAATATCAGGATATTAATATATCAAATAGCTTTACTGTATTCGTACAACCGAATGCTCGTCAGTCACTGAGTCAATATTGTAATGTAATGCTCAAAATTGAGTCGAAAATTGTAACATTTAATTATTACAGGCAAATGCGGGAGGTAAAAAACCTTCACTAACATTCCCTCTTACCGTTTAGATACGTTTAAATTATTATGCATTCGTGTGATGACATTGTATACTTAAGAAAATAAGCTTTCTCCGAATATTTCGCAATTTCACCAACTTAAATAATGTACTTAAAATGTTTATTTTCTTATAGTGTTTTCAAATCGTAGTATTGATTTTAAGCCTTGGTCTTATTTGCAAAATAACAGGCATTGCATGAAAAGGGCGCGCGCATGACGCTCGCAAACATATTACTGATACATGTTGTGTTACAAGCCATGTGTACCCAGCTTTATTATCTTTCAAATAATAAATAATGTCAAGTGTTTTCAGTCGAGCCATAAAAATAGCAATATTATAATACAGTGCAGCCCGTTGATATAGACAGATACATTTTACCAGTTCACTTGCTACGATCCTGACATACCTACTACCTTCGATTCTTTCACTTCCATCACATTCTTCATACACATTCTAGTCGGTTGTGAGTTGTAGGTAATTCTGAAGATGGCCTTTCCTTAAAACAACGTCAACCATGAAAAGTACGCCTCGGTCAACCATCAACCACAGAAGAGATAAGAACCTCTACCGACTTGACCATTCACACTCGCCGTATAAAGCTGAACGCACATCCCATCCAGTCACACTGTGACGCAAGTGTTACTCGATCGGAATTTTTTCCCAACGTGTCAGTGTGACTCGTTTAGTGTAACTCGTTGCGACCCATTGCACATCTATCTGAGTCGATAGCGCCGAACGAGCCGAACAAAAAGAATTTTTAAATTCTTTAATCCTATGAAACCTCGCACACATGTCCAATTCTTTTTTTTTTATTCGATGAGTGTCAAACAAGCGGACGGTCTGCCTGATGTAATTCGGACGATTCGTTCGTAGATGTGCGTTCACCTTAAATCTCTTTTATCAATCATCTTTCATCCATCCTCCAAAATTTTTACAATTCTTTTTATATTATGCCATCTCAGAATACAGAGTTTGGTCTGTTTTCTGTAATGTAATACTATAGTTACAGGCTATAGGTAGGGCGCATTTAGGTTCATTGCGCATTCTAAATGTTATTTTTGAGTCGCAAAGTGAACTGTTATTAATTTGTTTTTCCCGATTAAATGTTATTTTGATAATTCATTAATTACGACATGCTTTATTAAAGCAACGATTATTTCATTTTTAATTTATTCTAATCCATATAAAACATTTTCACCTTACAGAAAACACATGTAGAAAATTCAGTAATTTAAATCTTAAACTAGTAGTAACGACGGTCTTATCGCTTTTTTTTAGTTATTCATGACGATTATTAATATAATTCATACATTGCATAATATGCATGAATTTTAGTAGGTATTTTAATTAATATATTTACTTATACAATAGCATATAAGTAATCTATAAAAATCTTAAATTTGATCACCTCCTATTTGTGCCATGAAATAAATAAATTAACCTAAACAAACACGCATCACAGAATAAATAATAATATAGTAATAGTTCTAATCTATGGTCGAGGTACGGTCAGCAAATCACTCAACAATTGAAAACAACATTTTTCACATGTATTAATAATTACCTACTTACAATATAAAAAAGCCATCAAGGCCTAGCATCGTTAGAGGATTCCACGTCGCTTGAACTGCTTGAGACGGATTTCTTCGGTTTATATTCTGTTATTACTACTGTAACGCCACTAACGGTTACCTGAAATAAGTATATAGTTAAGAAATGTGTCAAAATAATGTTTCTCACTTTTAAAATGTTAGGTAAGCTTTAACAATAATGGTTTAACTATAAAAATAATGATTTCCACTATAAAGTTCAGAGCTTCTATAGGTTAGGTTTATTTTGTCTTGTGAGGGGGCGTCCATAAATTACGTGAGGTGTTTAGGCAAATATCACGCAATTTTTTTTCTGATTGAAACAAAAAAATATTATACTATTTTGGTCCATTTAATGCAGATTGTACATGCTTAATATTTAAGTTTATAATTAAACTCTCAGCAATATTGATTACCAGTCTTAACTAGTCGTAAATAAAAGCACGAAACAATTTTTTTTTCTTTTTACAATAACAATCCAACGCGTTTACGTAAGAAACCCACATTTTGAAAAATCTCACGTGAGATTGGGGGATGGGGGAGGGGGTTGAATAAAATCTCACATCTCACCAGGGGAGAGGGAGGGTCAGAAAATTTAAAAAAACACCTCGCGTAATTTATGGTCGCCCCCTGACCCACAACGCGCGAGCCGAGCATGCCGCGGCAGCGGGCGGCGATGCGCCAGAAAGTTCAGATCATTTTAAAACTGTTAGTGGAAACCATTATTATTAGTTACTATATTAAATTATAGATGTATTCGGTATTGTATAAAATACCTAGGCAATGTATAGAAGATTACTCGAAATGCTAGGCAGTGTAAGAAATAATACTTATTTTATATTTTGCCTAGGTATTGTATAGAATGTCTGCATTTTACAGATTGCCGGTGACATATATACAAAGAATAAGAAAGAAATTGGAGCACGAAAGAGATATAAACGGTAACAACCAGTTATCTCAGGTCAATAGGCAGTTTACTTCACTAGTATCATACGTACGCCGGATATGATGACATTACAGAACGCTATATCGGTCAGAAGTTGCGAAACAGAGGATCAGTTTCATGAAACTGATCCTCAGTACCTCATAACATCTCAGATCGCGTGTTTTTAACAGTTTATCAGTATATCGACAATCGTAATCTAATGATTCTGTTCATTGATGATTCGTATTACATTTGATTTCATTTTGTTTTTGATCGATTGTTTTAGGAGTTTCGTCGATATTAGTAAGCAATGGGCGATTGTTGAAAAATCGAATGAATCGACAATCGAATAACAAATAAATTGTTTTATTCGGATGATGGTCGATTGTTTCAGTAGTTTCAAATGTTTGATACCGTAGATTAATCGATAATGTAAGTAAGTACCTATCTTCCATTATGGTCTTCTATCGCTAGATAACTAATGACGCATATTCTCAAAATAATAACAATAATAACAAAATACATTCCAAGTTTCAAGTCTCTAGGATTAGTGGTTTGGGCTCGGCGTTACATGTCAGTCATTAGGAATTTTATAATATATAGTGATTACCTCTCTAGTTTGTGCAGAGCTTCGATCAACATTCCTAAGTCTTGGTTGTCGCTTCTTTTTGAGTGAATTGGCAGACCTGGGTCGTTTCTGTGAGCTGGTGGGAGCCGTGCCGGCCGCTTGGGCCGCGACCAACGCGGGGTTGATGCGGGGCTTCCTAGTCGATGTACCTAGGGATAACTATACCATAACTACCTTCTAGAACAGAATAAATAATAGTACCTCCTACTACTAGTCACTCTGTGAGCTCGCGAGTCTCAGGAAATAATATCTTTTTTTTTTATGAAAGAGTGACAAGACGAGCAAATCAGGGGCCTGATGGTAGCATCATGATTAATTAGATCGGGGGGCACGGCAGTGCCCCCGCCAAGTCGAGCGCGAAGCAAACACTGCCGTACCATACTTTACTGGAACCATTTCGCCGCATTTTCAGGCCCCTATTTGAGAACCTCTGGATAAGACCAGAACGCAGAAATTTTCGTCATCCAGTAAGCTATAGAATCACATACTTAAAATAAAATTTCAAGTCTGTAGGTCATTTAGTTCCGAAGTTAAGCGAAAGCAAAGTTTCGCATTTATGACACTCAGCCACTCACTCATGATCATCAAAAAGAACTAGTACTTCCCATAAACTCAGAGAGCTGAAATTTGGTACAGAGTTAGGGTTTAATGGCCACATAAAGGGAAAACTATAAAAACTAGGATAATCGAAGATCAAATTTTGGTCAACCCGCACCCGTCGCTAGATGGCGCTGACTTATTTTAAAATTACTTATTTTAAATAGCGCTTACGTTTGTTTTTCCGATTATTTGCATTTCGTTGATTTCGCTTATTAATTCGAGAGGTTTGCGAAGATTGGAATATGTTGGGGATTTTATGATTAGTGACGGATTACTGATAATTACTTCATTATTATTAGATTTTAATTTAAATTAAAAGTATTTTTAATTGAATACTTTATTTAATTGTTAGTTATTTAGTATCTTAACTCTTAGTTTTCTAGGTTTTATTTACAGTTAGGCAGTACTTCGAATCGCGTTCGTGTTTATAAGTAAGTACTTTTCTATTATTCTAGGTTTAGTTTATTTAGGTAGATATTACTTCGTTTCGTTTAAAAATATCATTAATTTAGCTGTATTTCAGTACTAGGTAGGTAATACCTTTGGTACAAAGTTCATTGATAGTTAATTATATTGACACTTGTCTAATAATTAAGAGTTAACGTTTTGTTTATAGTTTGTATAGATTTGTATGGATTGTATAGGCCAAGTCACACAACATTAACTATAATAATAAAGAAATCGCAGTAAGGAACCTTAGACTTGGCACGACTTTGTCTAGATTTTATTACTTTTTAGAGATAAACAAGCAGCTCCATCGAGACTTGGCTAGTTTTTTACAGAATGTTTTTGGTGGGATTATTATTATATATAGCATATTATGATTAATTAGAGCTAGCATTGCAATTTATCGTAATTTGTTTTGTACATTAAAATAAAATTTTTATAAGTTTATAAGAGCTGTTTTTATAAGAGAAAATTTGACATGTTTCCAACACTTTGTTTGTTTTTTCAATTTTGTCTGAACTATTCATAAGTCAAAATCCCGAAGCTTGTTTTTCGTGAAATGTACGCCGGCACTACTTTGAGCTCTTGGACTATAGTTCAAAGTAAATAATATTCAAAAATATATAATTATATATAGGTATATTATATAGTGATCTAGTTCGTAACGGCTTGAATATTTTGATATATTATATGTATGGAATATCGAATATCTAGAAAAAAAATTACATTTTAAAACTTCAAAAAATACTTTGAAATAGTTGTGAATTTCTCATCACATTATTATTATTATGAAAATGTTATACCTAAACTTACATTAGTTTACATTACACTTACATTTGAATTTGAATTTGAATTTGAATTTGAACTGCAAAAATGCTATAAAATGCGATGCGTTGAGCGCCGCTTATGAGCGCATTGAATTTTGTGATAGGGCTTAATTAATATATTCAATTAATTTTTACATAAAAGATTAGTTTGTATGCGTACTAGCACCGTATTAATTTAATGGAACATGCTAGTTACTTAGGCCACTACAAAGTACACAAGAGTATTTGTGTACTACTCTTGTATAGATTAGAAGACCTTGATTAAAAAGTGATTCCCAATCTAGGTATACGCGAGCAGATTCCTATGGTTGCGTTCTGGCCTTGTACAGAATAAAAATGCGCGTAGGTACCCTTGTACCTACCTACTACCACAGAATAAATAATAGTACTAATACCACAGGACATAATAATGCTTCCTCTAGTTTTGCAATTTCTCTCTTCCGTCGCTTCGATTTATACTGACAAAAAATCATATTGCTCAGTAAAAAAATCCACAACAGAATAGGTACTTAATTTATTTTCGATGGCAAACGCAAACTTTATATCTATCGTGAATCGTGTTTAAACATTAATTCACATAAAATCATACCTATTTAACGAAAATAAACATCCAAAAGACTAAACTCCCTAAATGTAGGCCATGAACAATTTGATTCCCGTATGATTCCCGGCCGTCAAAAGGTCAGTGACCCCGCGCGTTACGTAGCAGGAATGTCAAGAATACCTGATGCGATAATTTTAGATCAAGTGCTTAGATGAACCTGCTCCATTTTTATTTATTAAAAGAAAAAGTTTTAACTGGATTTTTCAACACAATGTAGGGACAATTCTTTAGGTGAGGTTACCAACCTAATTAATATATAAATTATATACCTACCCAAAATATAATATTGTAATGTAAGCTGATAATATATAGCATTAGTGATACTTAACTATGGGTTTTTTGGGTAAGGTTTTACAGGATCTCTGCGTTCAAAATTTTCGTCAGGCTTTATTAGTAGTTTTGAAATGGACAGCAACAATCCGCAACAACCTCGTCTTTTTAATTTATATTAGTTGTGGATTTGTATTTTAATTTTTATTGTTTATAGATAGTTGTATTAATAAAAAAATTAAAGTAAAGCCTATTAATTAAGTAGGTAGGTACAAGCTTAATAAAATAAAAGTCGTTTGATCAAAAGGTCAACGGTTACTAAACGACTAAATAAAAAAGACTCAAATTGCAGAAGTGGCTACAACTTGTTGAGATATTCCAATTTGATAGGATAATACCGACGACAGCGCCAATACAATTCTGCGACAATATTTGTAACTAATAATATAGAATAAACGCGACAATAGAATTGGAATATTGTGATTGTTTACATTTAATATTTTGCATAACCTATTAGTAGCGTAATCTGTTATAGTTCGACACAAAAGAGTAGAAAATAATGGGGGCGCCACTGTCTTTTACAAGAGTAAAAACAATTTCATCAACACATACATTTTAAATTAGTTCCGTTTCTACTCTTTTGTGTCGAACTATACCAATAATGTAGAAAAGCTACATGAATATTTTAATGTTAGTACACCTAAATAGGTATGTAAGTTTTATTTTTGTTAACTAGGTTTAGAAATTGTGTAGGTAACAACCTACCGTCTATTTACTGCTACGTTAGGTAGGTAACTAGAGAAAAGACCTTTATTGCTATGTCAAAACGCGTAGGCGTGTAATATAAATCAATAAAATCCGTCTGTCGTCCTTGCAACATCTTTCGCAGACTCCCAAATGTATAATCAATATTTTCATTGTCCTGTTTTAGAGGTTATGTATGGAATATATAAATTATATTCAGAAAAATGCGATATACTTCACATTTTAGCACTATGTTGCCATTTTTGTATCCATAAGAGTTTATCTTAACAAAAAAGGCATGAATTACTGGCGTAATATATGAGATACGTGGCCTAGAAAACGGAAATTTTGGTCTGGTTTAAGAAAGCGTGTAGACCCAGTTAAATAACATTTAAATGGCATAATTTACCTTTTCTAACATCGCACATGGAACATTTAAAGGCCTCTGCATTGTTTCTGTATGTACAAACGCTACAATCCCAATAATTTTCTTCTAGCACTTTGGACGGCCTCTTGGCTCTCCTAATGGCATTTTTCTTGTCCATTTTAAACCAAAACACGTCTAATTATAACCTGCACACATTTATCATGATATTTTTGAGTTTATACAACAATTTCTAAAGCACCAACACAGTAAATTACGTACGAAAAACATTATTTTTGTTTTAATGTACACAAAAATGTACACTTTTTCGCCATGACAGCTCGGCAGTGCTTGGTCGGTAAAGCAGAGCAGCGGCGCCACTTTCTCTATACTGTTTTACCGACATACACAGCTTGATTCAGTTGCCAAGAGATGGCAGGACCTACTTATGAAAAATACTTATATTAAACCTATAGCAATGACGTTGAATCGCTTTCTTCTACTATCTTTATATAATTAATCACTTGGCTACGTTTTTAAATATTATTTAATATATTATTTAATAATTATTATACAGGGTTACTGGTAGTGTCAGTTTACAAATCACGTAGAAATAAGCTGATAATTTTTGTCAAAATGGAAACAATAAACATTAGGTACTTACAGGTGAGATTTTTTTCCAAAACATTCTCGTTCTCGTTCCTACATTACATTCACTATTAATAAAACCTACATAAAATATTGCAGTTTTTATAAAAATCGGTCGTTTAATGAGTCCTTTCAGCATTTATCGAGAGCATGGCGCAGAAGATCTATAAAAAAAATTCAGCCTGTTAAGTACCTACTTACTACTTAAGATATTCCATACCTACCCATTATTTAATATAGGTACCTACCTATAATTCAGCCAAGAACACTGATTTTAATCTATGTTTTACTGTTACACCACATAAGTTATAATAAGCTACTTAGTTACTTTGACCTCTCGTTCTTGTGCGTAATACGTACCTAGAGCCAAACATCTACTATTATTCATTCTGTGGTAGAGTTAAGCATTTCATGATGAAACTTAGATAATAAAAGTTTAAGTAACCTGAGACCAATTCACTAAACTAAAATCTCTGAGAAAAATAAAAAAACAAGACCCATGTTCCAAGTCACAGGAAGTTTATGCATTGAAAAAATGTTTACTTTTAGTCTGTGTCGTAGAACTTTATTTCTTAAAGCATAAGGTAGAGATTTGCTTGAGAAGACGGCGAAGTAAAGAGAAGTTAGTTTAGAATTCGTACATAGTTAGGGATGCGCCGATTTAATCAAAAATCGGATCGAAGGCACAGGATCCAATCGATTTTCTAATCGGATCTAATTTATGCGATTCGTTCCGTGGATCGATACAAAGTTGGATCCCAACATTATGATTTTCCATGTTATTTGACTGGTCAGTCATTTAATAAACTTCAAAGCAAACAAAATGAGATTTCAAACTAAATTTATGTTGCAAATAGAGTCAATGGGAAGAAAGATGATTCAAAAAATGGAAAATATTATGTAGAATTTGCTTATAATATCTAGTACTACGAATATTAAATACTCTTTCATTGGTAAAAGTGTGGTAAAAGTTGTAAATTTTTTAATAAAATAACTTATAATTAAGTACCTACAACCGACGAGCATGTATGAAAAATGTCATGAAAGTGAACGAAGCGAAAGTTGTATGTCAGGATCGTAGCAAGTGGAGGGAAATAGTCTCTGCCTACCCCACCGGGAACAGGGCGTGACTGTATGTATGTATGTATAATTTTTATTTTCATGCGATTCCGGATCGATATTTTGAATTGTTCAAATTAATGTGATCCGATCTTTGGATCCGATCCTTAGACCGGACCGAGGATTTGTTATTTCATCCATTACGATCCAAAATATCGGATCGAGCTTTATAAACACATCCCTATTCGTAGGGATTCTCAGAAGCCATCGTCAGGCCTTTTTTGCTCGTCTATGTGAATGTGAAATTTTCTACCTGATCCCGTCGGCAAGTCAAACATTCTGCCGGTGCCGGGCTGAACCTGAGTAACGCTCGAAGCTAAATTTGTTAAAAAAAGTTTACTATTTTGTACACCTATCTATATAATAGGATAAGAAAAGTGAATATTCAAATAGACTTAATTGCGTACCGTTTGAAATTAATACTGATATGTTTAGAAAAATATACTGATCAATGGGAAAATTTTTGCTTTCTTGTAAAATACCCCATAACAACTGAAATTAATTAAAAACAAGAATATTATTCCGATGTAACTTACATAAACTCTCACCGTTTTGATTTAACGTTGAGTTGAAAGAACACATTACATTTGTAGACAAGAAAATTCTCTCCAACTTTCATTACGAGCATTATGTGCAAATTGTTTTCGTTTTCGCATTATATAAATCTAAAGCTAAACAAATAATTTTACTATTACGAAATAAACACAAGTAAGATAAACCGAAAATCCTTCCACAGAACACAAAGAATCTTACTTTATTTTTTTTTTATTCACGAAGGAGAAAATGGACCATACGTTCGTGTATTTGCCACTGTCAAGTATTTTATGTTAAATCATAATAAAGATTCATTGTTCTTAATTTCATATGTGTATTATGATTTACTTCACTGTACATAATTTTTTGTTTGCTAATAATATGAATAAAAAATAATTATGCAAATTAAACAGCAAGTAGACGATCCGACATGGTACGGCTGTACTACGAACTTGGTTCGCTATCTGGTTTGATAGCGAGCCAAGTAATATTCGATCGTGTGGCACACTGTACGGCGAACATTATTATTAGTATTACTCGGTACCGTATGTCGGTACGGTGGTACGGGAGCTTGCATATCAAACTTGGTACGGTACCGGACAGGTTCGGTTGTCTGCACGGCGCACCGTACTGGTTCTGAGTTCAGTCGCTCGCCGTCATTGGTCGTCGCGCAGCACGTTGCGATGTCACACGTAATGGATGAAATAAAAATAAATACTGGTTCCGATATTGATGACATCTTAATTAAAAACAATAAAACCTGTTACCTTTTTATTTGTTTTAGATAATCTAAAGCTAGGTACAGCTATTTTGTCTTTATTCCTAGTATTAAAATTATGAAGGTCACTATTTAATTTTAATTTATGTAAATTTTTACGCACATACATGATGTTCTTGCACATAAATGTATAAGGATGGTAGGGTCAGTATGTTTATTTCTTTAAATAATTCCTTCAGGGATTCGCGTGGACGCATCTCATAGATGGCACGAATCGCACGTTTTTGTAGTATAAAGATATTTTCTATATCTGCGGCTGACCCCCACAACAGAATCCCATAAGACATCAAGCTATGGAAATATGCAAAGTACACTAATCTCGCCGTGGCTATATCTGTTAGTTGCCTAATTTCATAAACCGCGTAAGCTGCAGAGCTTAGTTTCCCTGAGAGCTCGGTGATATGAGTGCTCCATTGCAGCTTAGAGTCTATATTTATGCCAAGGAACAAAGTTGCATTGTCAATATTGAGTCTTTCACCGTCAAGAACTATGATTGGTTCTATACTTCTGACGTTAGGCAACGGCAACAAAAATTTCAAACATTTAGTCTTTTTCGCATTCAATAACAGATTGCCAGTATGTTATAGATCCCATGTAATAGGGGGCGAGCCTATTGCCATCTACCGGGCACAGTCATCAGTCATCAGTCGGGCTGGCGAAATGTGGGTGTATCTACTATGGGACTGAGTCCTGGGTACACCTCTGCCTACCTCTTCGGGAAAAAAAGCCGTGAATGCATGTTATGTTGTTTTTAATAACAGATTGTTTGCTGTGAACCATCTGGATATACTTGCTAAAGTATTATTAACATGTACTAGAGAAGTATCCTTCCTATCAACTTTAAAAATCAATGACGTATCATCGGCAAACAGAACTATATCTGCTATACCGTGGACCATGTAAGGCAAATCGTTAATATATGCCAAAAACAGGAAAGGACCCAAAATTGATCCCTGTGGGACTCCCATCTTGACAGGAGAACTAGCAGATGTGATACTATTGACGCTAACCTTCTGCTGCCTACTAGACAAGTATGATTCCACCAGGTTCAGGGCATTCCCATGAATTCCATATACTTCTAACTTGCGCAGTAACGTGCAGTGTTCTGCACAGTCGAATGCTTTGGAAAGATCACAAAACACTCCAATGGCATCCTGTGAACTCTCCCAAGCCTCCAAGACAAGAGTCATGAGATGACAGCCCGCATCGGTTGTTGATCTGCATTTGGTAAAACCATACTGATTTGAATGCAGTATTCTGTTTCTATTGAAATGTGACAGCAGTTGGTTTAACATCAATTTCTCAAAGATTTTACTTAATACTGGCAAAACAGAGATTGGCCTATAGTTTGAGGGATCTGTCTTACTTCCCGATTTAAAGATAGTGTAATTGGGGAAACCCGATCTGTTAGAGTTTAGAGTATAAATTCAAATTATTTTTTTATTTATTATAATTTATTGTACTTATTTTCATAGTTATTTCTTCTTCTTCCTAGCAATTATCCTGGCTATAGCCAGGGTCTGCTTTCCGGCTATTTCTCCTCCATTTCGCTCGGTCTTGTGCATCCTCTACGGAGAGTTCATTGGCACTCATGTCATCCCTATTTATCCCATTTTCATAGCTACTATTATTAGAGAAATCGTTATGAAATATCTATTGCTTTTTACGATAAGTTAAATACATAGTAGTATTAATATTAATCGTTATAATATAATTATGGAAGTCGTATTTTAGCTATAACCATGTTTCTGGGATTACAATTCAAAAGCGTTGTTTTTTTCAATTTCCGTCGTTTGATCTGTTTTCTTACGTGACATTGACAATATTGAATGTTGATTGAGGTAGAGAAAAGAGTAGAAAATAATGGGGGCGCCACTGTCTTTCACAAGAGTAAAAACAATTTAATCAACACATACACTTTAAATTAGTTCCGTTTCTACTCTTTTCTGTCGAGCTATATTCCTTAGAGTTTTGACAAGCCAAAATAAATAAATTAAATATTTTCTTGTTTTTAATTATTATCAATCGTTATGGGGTAATAAAAAGGAAAGCAAAAGTTTTCCATTTGTTCAGTATATTTTGCTGAACATATCGGTATTTATTTCAAACGGTTCAAAATTAATACTGTTTCACCTAGCAAATTCAGGCAATCTGATTAGTCTATAACATAAAATATTATCGTAAATACTTATGTACTTACCTACTTATAGAATTATGTACGGCTTTGACACAATATTATTAAATGTAGTAGGTACTTAGGGGGTTCATCTTCCCGTCAAACTAACAATAATATTCAAGAGAAAAAAATCGAAATTAGCAACAAATATTTTCAGCTTCCCATACATAAAATTCGAAATTAGCAACAAATATTTTCTGCTTCCCATACATAATGACCTGATCGGCAAATTAGTATAAAAAGGCGAACATTTTTTTCGCTTTTGCAAAGTGATAAGTATACCTACTTTTAATCTGTGCCAAGTGCCAGTACTATTTCACATTCCGCCACAGTAAAAAATTAAATTTTCATTACGCGGTTTCACCCCCGTTTTCTTTGTTCCCATGGGAATATCAGGATAAAAGTACCCTATATGTTATTCCATGGTTCTAAACTATCTATATACCGAAGTTTATCCCAATCGGTTCAGTAGTTTTTGCGTGAAAGAGTAACAAACATCCATCCATCCTCACAAACTTTCGCATTTATAAAAGTATTAGTAGAAGGGAAGTAGGATTATTAATAGGAAGGAAGAGGATAGGATAATACTTACATAATATATATTATATTATAGTAGGATTTATAAAATATGATATCCGCCATATTGCATTTGAATTTAAATGTCAAAACAGGTTGGCCATGCGTGAAGTCGTCCCGCACACACTCAATGCTAACTCATCTAGGTATACATGATTTTTCGTAGGCACTGGAATTAAACTTTATCTTGTAATTATATTAATAAGTAACTCTTTGGTACGTAATTACTTTGTTTTTTATTTCACACTCAAATGATTTAATTCACACTCAAAGATAAATGACTACACACCGTTTATTACCCGTGTTCTACCTAAGTGGTTCACCTAGGTATTTCACGGTTAACATTTTGTACTCGTGTCACCACACACTACACACTAAAGAGTAATATAAACTCAAACCCACCGCTGCACATGTTGTGCCCGAGCACGCGGTTCACGTTAACTGCGTTGTTTTACAAAGTAACTCTACGTTTCTACTGCAGGACATGCTATGCACTCACATAACATACACACCGTGTACCACGTGCACAGCGTGAATAGTGTTGACAGCATTCGGCTACGTGAGCGCCATATTCGAGCAAGCTCCGCGTGTACTAACGTGTACCGCGTATACAGCGTGCATGGCGTTGACAGGGTTGAGCTATGCGAGCACCATAAAAGAACAAGCCACGATTGTACCAATGACGTCAATTCATGCGTAGCATGTCCGTGGGTTGCAGTGGACCCAATTACATACATTTTCTTGCAAAAAGAAGCTTAATGCACGGTGCGTAGTCTCTCCGTTCGCCGCGGCTGGTTTGAGCCTAATAAAGAACTAAACTAAGAAATTTAGTATAATATTTATCACATATCATTATTATTAGGTACGCTGCTGGGACCTATCGTGCATATATTGTCTGAAGCAATGCGAAATAAGACCATGATGTACTGAGTACCTGAAAAAAAAAAGAAGTTTATAATAATAAATTTACACATCTTCACATTGACCAAGTGACGCTAGTACAATATACATTTATTATGTTGTATAAAGCGTTCCTATTATAATTTTAATTTATATTACATAAGAAAGAATAGCTCTGGTTACCGTTGGGTGTGTGCGTGACTACACTCATGGCTAACCAGCAGGGCTATTGGCGTTCTTCATAATCACCAGTCGCTATCAGGCTTATGTCTTTATGTTCCGTGGTTTAAGTTAGTTACAAAGACGTTTTACCTTTCTAACAAGATTTTACTGTCAAATTTGGAGGAGAGAAAAGGAAAAGGATAGACACTACGAGTGGTTCTCACTTGGGACCGACCCAGTGCACAGTCTACTTTGTACGTTTATCATAATGTCTTTGGTTAGTAACCGGATTTTGACATTTGTAGTTAATGTCAAATCAAGTTAATAGTCACTAAAGTGATAGTCACCAAGAACGCCAATAGCCCCCCTGATTTGACATTCAATTTCAAATGCAATACGGCGAATCTTATTAAATAGTAGATTGTTCACAAGGGGCTTTTATATGAGTTATGAGACCCATTGTAGGTATACCTAGATAGATAGATAAATTGGTACACCACAAACTTCTTAAAATTACCATTAATAACAATGGGCGTAGTAGTAGTGTAACAATGGGCGGTCTTGTCGCTAAGTGCGATCTCTTCCAGACAACCGTTCAGGGAGAGGAGAGAACTGTAATAAACATTACGTATACGAGGTAATTTTACTCCCTCGCTAAGCTTTTTGTAGTGGTAGGCCTCTTTTGCAGGGGGCCGCCTGGGGAAGTACCACACCTTTGCCAGTTATTCATCCGCCAAGCAGTAATGTGCAAACATTACTGTGTTCCGGTATGAAGGGCAATGTTACCAGCGAAATTACTGGGCATGATGAGATTCAACAACTCATATCTCAGGGTGACAGGCGCAGTGCAGTGCCGCGCAGAATTTTGAATTTTTGAACACTGGGTAGCACTGTGTCTGATATGGGCAATCATGATGCTTACCATCAGGCACCTGATTTGCTCGTCTTGTCACACACTATCATAAAAAAAAAAAAAAAAAAAAAGTTTTAGCGCCGTGTTACACTGTAGGTAGTTTTCACTACGTTTGTGAGAAAATAAAATTATTAATTTCATCAACATAATATTTGGCTTATAACATATACGTGCGACACCTAAAAAATATAATCTCGTTGGTACAGACAAAAATTATAAAGAAATTTACTACTATCCCGTAGAGGTTGAAAAGTTATTTTAGGCCCGCTCTGATACGCAACAATGACGGACTTTTTAAGCAAGAAGAGTGGCAATGTTATTTTGTTAATGTGGCGGAAATAATGTAAAATAGTGTAAGTTAGTTATCGATGAGATGTTACTATTTTAGTTGTTTTTATGCTTGTATTGTATCGTAAAATTTCATGTGATAGGTGATAGTGTGTTTCCAGTAATGCCCTGAGTCAGACTGAGTGAGGGAACATAACATACATTCACGCCTTTTTCCCGAAGGGGTAGGCAGAGGTGTACCCAGGAATCAGTCCCATAGTAGATACACCCACATTTCGCCAGTATGTTATTGGTCCCATGTAATAGGGGGCGAGCCTATTGCCATCTACCGGGCACAGTTCCAGACTCCAGGCAGTTACTGAGATAAAAAAATCCAATATTTAACACTTTGCCTGACCTGGGGATCGAACCCGGGACCTCTTGATTGGCAGTCGAGCATGCGCCCTCTACGCCACCGAAGCAGTGAGGGAAAAAGGCCATATTACATATTGCAGTCATCACGCACACATGCATGCCCAACTAGAGCTATATTCTTCGATTATACGATGATTTTGATACACTCAATTATTATTAAACATAATTTGTAATATGTGTCTGTGATTATTGGGTAGAAACATATTTAAATAGCCAAGCTTTTTATTTATGTTAATGAAATAATATTATGTTTACCCTCATAAAAGCCCTGAGATTGACGTCAGCGAAGCCCGAAGCAGTCAGCTTGCAAGGCTTCTGAGCTCTGAAAATAGCAACCATTGTTGAAACTTGTTTATGGTTTATTTTAACCGTAAGTACTAGCCGCCATCGCCTGAGAGCTGATCCACACATAATCGATACGTGGACGTCACACACTGTGCGATTTTCCCGTTCTTTTCTTCCCCCTATGGCATAAAAAAATCTTACTGTATAGGTACTACCTGGTTTGAATAAGAAGCAAATCTTTATTTTCTCTGTGACTCCTCAAATACCAATGACTATTATACACTCCATTGTGTACTTCTATACTCTGCAATTAAATAACATAAAATGCGAATTATTGAGAAAGACAAAACAATAGCACAGCTTCCTACTAACTGTCTATCTTAACAATATTTACAGTTCGGGACAGTCTTTAAATCTCAGTTTCAGTTATTAATAATTACAGTACCTACGGTACAACCTCTAAAATGTATAGGCAGAAATGCCAACTTGCAGAAATCCGTTCTCCAAACCAGAAAAAAAAAACAGGCTAGATAAACGACAGCGTTTTCATTCATCATGCGTCGCCTCGACCAAGCTCTATCGGTGAGCTCTGGCTCTAAGGCCCACAGTCCCGGTATCATGAACTACTCGATTTTTTCGAGTATACTATAACACATACAAATAACTTATTCAAGAATCACTAGCAATGGCAACAAGCAGCTAGACCTAATAATGAAAGGCTTTTCTGAGCCTAGAGACTGGAGCAGTTTTTTCTATTTATAATTCCATACCTAAGTATTTTAGAACTTACAGCACCCATCAGCATATCAGCGAAGAAACAAAGAAAAAACACCTGCATCAGCCCCATGAAGAGAAACGTGAGGAAAGTCATCACCACTACCACGTCGTCTACTATCTGAAATATTAAGTACACAGTACAAACCCAGTATTAAGGTAATTTCACATTCTTATAGTGCCGTGGGGTACCACCGGCAATAGAATTTTCCACCCTTTTTACCGTTGCCGTGAGGGAAGGGTTATCAGATCCATAGGACGGGCAGCAGCGTCCTCTGAGTAAAAACCATCAAACTGCGCTCGCCAATCCGAGTGGCGAGTATTGCAAAATCCCCTCTGAGGTATGATATGATGTATGATGCAAGGCGATCCGCTTACAGGGCAACTTAAGTTGAAGACATCATTATCTTATATGAGAAACTAACTTTAGAAAGTTTTCGTTAAGTATAAGTTCCCAGTTGTAGCAACTAAAATTCCCAGTAATATTTTATATTATTTAAAGACTAAGCGGTCTATTACACGCCTCTTTAGGCGTTAGGTAGATGGGATAGAAAAATTTCGCCGATGACCCCAACGGTAGCTCAACTGGTAAAGTGCCGACGTCCACACAGAATAGTGCAGAGGGTACGTGGTTTAAATTCTTCCTATTTCATATTGTATAATTATATTTGCCGCAATTCCTAAAAAATATAGAAATCGTTCGACTTATGTGATTGCCGATTGGGGAAACCAGCAACTTGACACAACGTCAGACTTTAAAGGACCTTGGTTCAAAATGCTTAGATACTAAACAAAAAGTTAATGTACAAAGTAAATACCGTGACATTGAATCCAGTGAGACAGATAACCAGAGAACTGGACAAAAAGTTAAACAAATTCGACTTCGAGTAGATTGTTTCTAGTCTGTTCGATGACCTGTGAATCGAAGAAAACAATAACAGTCCGAGAAAGTTCAGAAACGTTAATAAAAGTCCATAGAGGTAACTCCGGCAATCGAAATTTGGCAGGCACTTAAAGCCGTTGGTTGTGGTCGTCATAGACGATCATCATTAGGTTATGTCAGAAGCATCCAGCCCAAGACTTCTGTGCCTAGTGCCTACCACATGTTATGAATATTCGAATCCAGAGTCCAGTGGCACATTGCCACAGACCAACGGACGTTATTTCTATATCAACGCACCTTACAATCAAAAAAATGTAACCAAACCAAATATTGTGTAAATCTCGCCAGTGAACAAATTAAACCTCAAAAGTTTCTTGTACGTTCTTCTTGTAGAGGTATATTTCCGAACGTTCGGTAGATTCATTACTAGTTTGATACTATTGATATTATTTATTGACGTTTAAACAATATTTCAGGACTTATTTTAATAAAATTTTCTTTGAGTTGAATTTTGGAAGGTAAACTAGAAATGAATAGAATATTCTTTTTTGAAACCCATTAAAACCAATGCCTATAGCATTATATTTTACTAGTGGCTCTGTGAGCTGTAAACTTCGCTCTCTTTTTTAGTTAAATATATCAGTATTTTGTTCATCGCGCAGCATGCGTAAAATATATGCGATGAACAACATAGATTTTTTTGAAGTCGTTTAAAAACCCTAGTTATATTTCGAAAGCTGATGACTTTGTGATTTGATGTCTAACAGGAAACTTAACATAGTAGATAAGTAGGTACGTCACTTTTCGAAAAACCGAATCGACAAAAAAAATCATTCTTCAAACCTGCTCACAAAATTTCACTAAAATTGAGAAATGCGACCTAGGAAAACAGCCAGACGGACATAGGAATGCATTTTTGGCCAAGCTGACCCTTAGACACTTCGCTCAGTCAGCTTATCAGTAGGAACAGTATAAAGACGACAACGGGCGGCCTCGATCTCTTCCAAACAACCAGCTTTTGGACGGGTTTACTAAATCAAATAAAAATAAGTACTACAAAGCTATTATTACTCAATCAAATTTTGATGCCATTTCACCAGTTCCATTAAATTCGCTCTAAAGTTATCATCTGAAGTGATGTATCCATTTGAAAAGATCGCCTCAAAATCATGCTTCAAAAGTCTAAACTGCATCTTGATGTAGTTACAGCAAGTAAAGAATAAACAGTCGGCTGCAGCCATGTTTAAAAGTACTATGCATTCTGAAAAAGAACCTAAATCTTGTATGCTATAGACAAATGACATATTTTTATATTATACTTATTTTCCTTTGTTCAAGATATTTTCTATCATCACATCAAGCCGTGTTTTACTGAGGATGAATTAGGCAGAGATGTACTCAGTCCCATAGTACCCAGTCCCATAGTAGTTACCACCCACCGTTCGCCAGTTACCAGTTACCAGTAGCCAGTTTACGTCTCATGTAATAGGAGGTGAAACAATTGCTATTAACTGGACACAAATTCAGACTCTATGCTGCTATGTAAAAAAAAAACCAATAACACCTTGCCCGTCCTGCGAATCGAACCCAGGACCTCATGCTCATCAGTAGCGCTTGCTGTTATCACAAGAGCACAAGAGCAACGAGGCAGTATGCTGTAAACATAACATAACATAAAGACGTCAAGGGCAAAGTTTTTGCCGTCTATCGGGCACAGTTCCAGGTCCAGACTCTAGGCAGTTATTGAGATAAATCCTAATATAATTAATATTTGGCGTTACTTTTCGGAAATTGTAAACTTCTGGAACAAGAATTATTAGTTTTAAGTTCCGATTATTTACGAGTTTATAAATCTTAATGGAAAGTCCAATATTTAACATTTTGCCTGGCCTGAAGATTGAACCCGGGACCTCGTGATTAGCAGTCGAGATTGCACCCATTACTCCACCGAGGTAGTATGCTGTAGACTGTAGAGATCCAAAATTACTAACCCGTAATCGTAGGTCAAACAAAAACATCTACCTACCTGTTTGATTTTATAAAGAACACTCACCAGACCAAACTTGGTGAATATAAGCAAAAGGCCAGTACTTAAACTCGTAAGGAATGAACGAAAACACATCCAAGTAAGGCAAAAGCATTTCAAACTCTTTGGTTTTGATATACTTCACTCCTATCAGCAAAAGCGGAGTCATGTCAAAGACCACTATCATGGAACAATTTAAGATGTATAAAACATTGATAACTGTATTTAGGAAACCTCTATCTTCCCTGATTATGACGTCTTTATCCACAGATTTTATTCTTCTGTTTTCTTCAATCTCCAACTGTCTCAAACCTTCGATAAGTTGGGCCACTTCACTTTCATTCTTGATATGGAATAGTGATTTGATGATAGCTAAAATTGTGAAGGTTAAGCAAGGGGCTACACTTGTTAGCTCTACAAAGTTCTTTCCTTGCGCTGCTCCCACAATTATATAATAAAAAGAAGCAACAGTAGCAGACAAAACCCAGAGAAAATTAAATATGTAAAGCCATCGCAATTTCAAGGTGTCGTAAGGAGTTTTGGCTTGGTATTTAAGGCTCAAACCAGAAAATTTGAAGAGGATGTTCAATTTTTGTATGGACTGATCGAAAAGTAATGTGTTTGCCATTTTGGATTGTCTTTTGAGAACAGTTTAGACGTATTTCCTAATTAAGTTTTAACAGAATTCGATTTAGAAGGAGTTTGAACAATATAATTTGGATTCGTTCCTATTCAGAAGCACATAAAACTTTGTACATAGTTTCCATTTATTTAAAATTTTGTGTAAAGAACGAGTAATTTCATTTTATGGTTAAAACCGTGACTTAATAGTCTAGAACTTGTATGTTCAAAGATTATGAACCGACTGCACTGCAATTTCGTAGTAAGTATCTGTTTACTATTTACGTAGGCCAGTGATAATTTGGATTAGATTACATAACATAGTAGGTAGAAATACTGGTAAACGAGAATTAGTATTCTATCAGACAGAATAAGGCACTGTGGGTTTGAGAACGTTTTTATCTGTACTTGGGTGTCTTTTTTTTCTCCCAGGGAAATGGTTAAAGCATACTATCTCGCGCTCGCGAGGTGCAGTATGGTTTTGTGGGACTACCCGGCAATCTCTGAAACTGGGTCTCTTCCTGCCCTTATCCCACACAACTTTTACTCTATTATCTACCATCTCTGTTCTTTCCTTTTTCACGCATATCACACATCTCATCAAGATAGTGATCGAAATCACAGTGTGCTAAGACGGAAAAAAAACAGTTGTTCTTACTATTGACTATTATTATCATCATCATCTCAGCCGTAAAAAGTTTTGCAGGACATAACTGCAGGACATCAGCCAGCATGATCTATCTAACTAGGTGATGATGATGATGATGATGATGAAATGTAAGGGGATCGTTGAGCTATGAAGCTTCAACGCCCTGGGCGGTATGGGGATGGTCAGCTACCATAAACCTATGGACCTTGTCAGCTAGATGAGGAAAGGTACAAGCAGGACTCACCTTACTCCGCGTCGTATGCTAGCTTGGATAATCATGCGCGTGGATAGGTATTACCAGGAATTTGGAGCTCCAGGATGGAAGGCCCGCCGGCGGGCTTGAAGGATTCAAACTCAAACTCAAACAGATTTATTCAAATAGGTCATAATCTGACACTTTTGCACGTCAATGAAGATAAGCAGTACTGAGTCTACCTGAGTCTGATTGCAAAAAGTTACGGGTTCTTATTGCGTCCTCTCTCTTCGATCACTTATGAATAGAATAGGTACAACCTATTCATTCATTCACATTTTGAGTTCGTCGTTTTGGCCCCTTTAATCTACCTAATCCAATCTAGCTAAGTACCTACTATTATTTCCATTTCGTAATACATGCTCATTGTAGACATTGTGGATGGAATTCTAAGCATTTTGCATAGATCTACGTTGCGGCATACGAAGAGAATTCAAAACTCCCATAAAAATACACATTTCTCAGTTAGTCCGTCTAGTCTTCTTGTTCTTAAGTCTACCAAACTGATGTTCAAACAGATATGCATGCGGTTAGTTTCCCCTCATGAATTAAATATTCTAAAATGCCGATGTTTTGTTAATATAAAACTGCTAAATTACTTGGCATTTGCCACCTGTCTTCCTGTGTTTACCTATATATTAGTAGTTTGAGAAATTGTTGCGAAAATGAAGCGACGTGAAAGTTCTAAGAAAATAAAATAAAGGTTTTAAATGTATTTTTACCAAATAGCGCCAATGTATTTCAGAAACATTGAAATAGGGCGAAAACATACGTATTATAACAAAAACGTGAGGGTCATTGGGCCCTCACGTAGCCTACAAAAAGTTCCTATTACAACACAGTGTCATCCCAGTTCCTGATTTTAGATTTCAAACATAATAACACGTAAAGATATAATATTATAACATGATGAATTTCATAATAACGAAAGAAGTTTCTTTTTCATTGTGGCGGAAATAATGTGAAAAACTGTTCGTTAGGTCGTAGTATTGTTCTGTGGTTAAGTACCGATTTGAATGGCTATAGTTAGTAAAGATTGACACAAAGTACAAACAATACTAAGTAATAGAAAAAAATGTATTTGACTGGACTGGATGCTCACTGATTTGTGTCAATTAAAATAATGCCAAGGTAATCAATCCGGTTCAAGTACGCGACATGGTTTTAACAACTTAATTAGCTTACTAATTCACCAATAAAGGATGCAGGGTGTAAGTTCTCACGTTAGTATTAAATGAGTTACTACAATTTAATAGGGCACAAAATTAATATTCATTTGTAAGTACTTATACGTAGCATTCACATTTAAATGTACATTATTACATACATAACATAACATAACATAACATACATTCACACCTTTTTCCCGAAGGGGTAGGCAGAGATGTACCCAGGACTCAGTCCCATAGTAGATACACCCACATTTCGCCAGTATGTTATTGGTCCCATGTAATAGGGGGCGAGCCTATTGCCATCTACCGGGCACAGTTCCAGACTCCAGGCAGTTATTGAGATAATTCCTAATGGTATTTACACACTTTGCCTGACCTGGGGATCGAACCCGGGACCTCTTGATTGGCAGTCGAGCATGCGCCCTCTACGCCACCGAGGCAGTCATGTACATTATTAATATGTATGGTAGTAAAATCGGACAAATCGAATGTATCTGTTATATTAGTTAAGATTATAAGGGTGCTGCACTCAGATCATACAAACAATCTGACGTGCTGTATAACAATAGCAGTAAGTTTTAATAAATAAAAAAAATATGTATCTAAGTTTTGTTATTTTCAATGTGATACACATACATACAGTCACGCCTTGTTCCCGGTGGGGTAGGCAGAGACTATTTCCCTCCACTTGCTACGTACGATCCTGATATACAACTTTCGCTTCGTTCACTTTCATGACATTTTTCATACATGCTCGTCGGTTGTAGGTACTTTTGACTTGGCCTTTCCTAAGAACAACATCAATTTGTTCATGAAAAGTACGCCTAGGTCGACCCATACCAACTTGACCATACACACTAGCCTTATAAATCTCTTTTGTTAATCTTCTTTCATCCATCCTCTCCACATGTCCGACCACCTCAGCATTCCTTTTCAATGTGATACTTACCAATAATAGATTTAGTTACTTTATTCTATTGTTCTCGGCTATATAATACACCTTTCTCATTTGGTGGGAGCTGTGAGACCCGGCAGAGGGACATATTCGGAGAGTGGGCAGCAGCGCTCTCCGGCACCAAGTATTCCAACTACTGCGCTCACCAAGCCGCACAACAAGCGTGGTGATTACGGCAAAATCCCCCCATATGAATAGTTTATGGCGTTCTATGGGGGAGGCGATGTTCAGCAGTGGACGTCCTACGGCTGATGATGATGAATTACCAATAAACAGTTACTTATTCTATACTATAATATTTGTATTGTGTTGTTATATTTGTTTTATATATGTGGGTGTATCTACTATGGGACCGAGTCCTGGGTACACCTCTGCCTACCCCTTCGGGAAAAAGGCGTGAATGTATGTTGTTGTTGTTGTTGTTATTATATTTTATTCCAAGGACGATAAGCAAAGAAAAAGTTAACTTTACATAATTTAACGCCCTTTTTCGAGGTAGGGTACCCAGAACCCAGTCCCGTAATAGGTACACCCACACTTCGCCAGTTATGTTCTAGGTCCCGATTAGGTGAGCCTATTATCATCCATCAGTCTGGCACAGTTCTAGGCAGGTTTTCTTGGAAAAATCCAATCGCGGGAACAAATTATGTAAGTCTGAAAAAAATATTTTCAACATCATGGATTTTGGAAGACTGGGAAAAAGCCAAACAAATAAAAATTTCGAATCTATTTTATTTTCTAGTAACTAAAAATATCTAGGGATTATAATATTATTCTTAGTTTATCTCCATAGCTTATTTTTCATACATAGTCTGCAGCAGAGCGAAATAGGACCAAGACGTGCTCAGAACCTGGAAAAAAGTACTCAAACTCAAAAATCTTTATTCAGTTGAAATTTTAATTTAACCACGTAAGTAGTAGCACAGAACAGATAATAATACTACGTATAGAATGGACACTGTCATCCGCCCACCAATCGGGCCTTCCTCACCCCGCGAGCGAGATTGAGCTCTTCACGAGCCCCGCTTCTGCGGGGCTCGTGAAGTGAAGAGTGATTTCCCATAGAAATGTGAAATCACTTCACGCACACTGTTGCACGTGTACAAAACTCCATGCAGCCGTCTGTGCAGTGTCTGTGTGTAGATAGTTATAGCACGGCTTTTGTATAGGATTAAGTGAGTTGGTAAATAACTATGATAATAAAATGAATTACCCTCATAAAGGAATTTAGGTTAACATCAGCATAACCTGAAGCTGTCAATTGGCATGGTTTCTGAGATCTGAAATCAATGAACAAGTGTAAATTGAGAAATATAAAAACCCACCTCTTCTTCCCGCTCCATCAACAAACGATTCTAATTTGATTATTGACCCATCTGAACCTGATGCTGCAACTGCAGCACTGCCACCACTGGTGGCATTCGAGAAAAATCCCAGTCGCCAGCCCCTGGTGGCAATCGGGAGCAATTTTCTTCCCGATCGCTACCACTGGTGGCGGTCGGAGCCTACATACGCAGCTAAAGTCAAATAATATAGAGTAGCGTGGAAAAGAGATGGAATGAAAAAAGAAAGGAGAGTTTAAGGCCTAGCGCGCACTGCCTTGCGTTGCGTTAGCCGCAAGCATGTTCTGTGAAGTACAGTGTCATAGGAGTGCGTGCATTGTGGCAAAATAAAGTCTCAAAGGCCGTACGGTAGAATAAACGCTTGTACGGTTAACGCAAGTAGTGCGCGCTAGGCCTAAACATTAAATGACGGAGGTGTGCAATAAGTAGATAATATTTGGATAATATGGGATACATACATACATACATACATTCACGCCTTTTTCCCGAAGGGGTAGGCAGAGGTGTACCCAGGACTCAGTCCCATAGTAGATACACCCACATTTCGCCAGTATGTTATTGGTCCCATTTAATTGGGGGCGAGCTTATTGCCATCTACCGGACACAGTTCCAGACTCTAGGCAGTTATTGAGATAATTCCTAATGGAACAATCCAATATTTAACACTTTGCCTGACCTGGGGATCGAACCCGGGACCTCTTGATTGGCAGTCGAGCATGCGCCCTCTACGCCACCGAGGCAGTCATAAATAGGCATAAGAGGCAGAATATGGGATAATATAACATTTTAGTCATATCCTACATAAAACAAATACAAGTATAATAATACTAAGATGTAACTTTAATATACTTATATAGCCATATTCCATATAGCTAAGAACAAAAAATCACAACAAAATCAATCCAAAGCCTGACTGCCGTAGTTTAGGAGCTACGATGACACAGGCACGCACACAGACTGATAGGTAAGTACACAGACAGATAGGTAAGTACACAGATACGTCCACCTTATAACACCCCTTCCTTCAGTCTTATTAGGTAATTGTGAGAAAATTATTACCTTATTTGCACTATAAGTAAGTTTTTCCCAATTTTAGGTTCTGCCATGTACCATAAAGAGTTATAAACTGCATCGCTGACTTTTTCACTCTAAAACGAAACTAAATTAGGTAAGTTTTTTCAACATTCTTTGCCAGTTATTTATCCGCCAAGCAGTAATATGCAAACATTACTGTGTTCCGGTCTGAAGAGCAATGTTACGTTTTGGTGGTTTTATGGAAAGTATTAATGGCAACGTGTGATTTCACGGAGATCTATGGCATGTGCGAGGGCGCGATGGCAACACAGGGAGGTGGATGCCAGCGCGACAGATGATTGTAGAGCGAGATTGAAGATGGTGGGCTTGGAATAAATCATGTAAAATACGCTGAAGTGTTCGAGTATTATTTGATGGAAAAGGCACGCCTACATTTGGCATAACAACATTCAGCATAATGTTAAATATAATATTTGGCCATAATGTTTATTGTCATAAATATTATAAGTATAATAGTAATGATGCATAATTTTATAAAGCATAAGAATATAAACGTATAATAATATTTACATATCATTTTCTTTGTCATAACATTGATTCACGCCTTTTTCCCGAAGGAACAAAGAACACCCACATTTCGCCAGTATGTTATTAGTCCAATGTAAAAGGGGGCGAGTGGCGAGCCTATTGCCATCTACCGGGCACAGTTCCAGACTCCAGGCAGTTATTGAGATAATTCCTAATGGAAAAATCCAATATTTAACACTTTGCATGATCTGGGGATCGAACCCGGGACCTCTTGATTGGCAGTTGAGCTTGCGCCCTCTACGCCACCGAGGCAGTTCTTTGTAATAAAAGGCTATAAATATTGGCTCGCATACATTTTTAAGTCCTAATTTAGCCTATCAGACTGATTCTGATTTCGCAATATATTTTTATGCCAAATGCTTATTATACGAATTATATGCTACGAATTGTATGCTTTAAAAATTTATGGGACAATAAATTATGCCTATAAATTATATATGGGACTATAAATTAGACCAATTACTACTTATGCCAAACTCTTCCTCTTATTCTACAATATTATTATGCAAAATTATTATTATGCTTATAAAAGTTATGCGAAAACATTATGCCATACAATTTGATACCTAAAAAAAATATTCCAATTGGAGGAATCCCGTACCGTACGGTCTTTGAGACTTTATTTTGCCGTAATGCGCGCACTTCTGTGACACTAATACTTCATAGAATGCTCGCGGTTAACGCAAATCAACGCAAGGCAGTGCGCGCTAGGCCTTCAGGCGCTGTCCAATGCAAATTCGCCCTCTCGCTCACACGTACCCACATTTTTGAAGATATAAAAAATACTTTTTGTAGTGGTAGGCCTCTTTTGCAGGGGGCCGCCTGGGGAAGTACCACACCTTTGCCAGTTATTCATCCGCCAAGCAGTAATGTGCAAACATTACTGTGTTCCGGTATGAAGGGCAATGTTTCCAGCGAGATTACTGGGCATGATGAGATTCACCAACTCATATCTCAGGGTGACAGGCGCAGTGCAGTGCCGCGCAGAATTTTAAATTTTAAAACACTGGGGGGCCAGTGCCCCCCAGTGTATATGGTTGTATAGTGGGTGTATAGTTGTATATGGGCAATCATGATGCTTACCATCAGGCACCTGATTTGCTCGTCTTGTTACTCACTATCATAAAAAAAAAAAAAAAAAAAAACTTCATTGTAATTGTATAAAATTCAGACAACTAGGTTCTAGATAATAACAATTCAAAGATTCAGTAAAAAAATCCAATTTAATCCAATTAATCGCGACTTTTATATGGAAATTGAGTCAAACGTGTGGAGTGTGACGTAACTAAAGGAGTTGAATACGTAAACAAAATGGTGGGCTTTCTTACCGAGGCAGCCAATAAATCAGCAAAGAAACACAGAAAGAAGATTTGCATCAAACTCATGAATAGAAAACACAGAAAGACAACAATTAACGCTGCATCTTCTACCATCTGAAACAAAAGATAGAATTATCAAATATGTCATTAGATAGGTTTATAATTTGAAGTACGAGTGCTGCGAACGGGGATGGTCGGTACCAGGTGTTTTCTGCTCCTGCTCCTATAGATCTGAGTGTTATTTTACGTATAATGTATTATTATCTATTAAAATATTTTCTCAGAGCGGTGTAGCAATCCTGCTATACTCACTGTAACAAATAGTTTTAATATAATAATAATAATCATCATCATCATCTCAGCCGTTGGTAATCCACTACTGAACATAGGACTCACCCATAAAGGGGGCATTTTTGCCAATACTCGACACGCTTGGCAGGCGGGCTCTCGAGCGCAGTTCGATGGTTTTTTGCAGAGGACGCTGCTGCCCGTCCTCTGGATCTGTTAACCCTTAGCCGGCTCTAACGGCAACCACGGGTAGAGAGGGTGGAGCACTATTCTAAAGCCTGTAACTCCACGGCGGATATAATAACAATTTCGATAAAATTAAAAAAAAATGGAATGGAGCAGTGTCCATGGTGTGTAGTGGAATTATTAAAAAAAACCTAAGCAGTATACACGTACAAAATAAAATGTGTAACAATTAGTTACTAATGCTTTTCATCTCACTCAGTGACTATCACAATCACTAAAACACATCAGCTAAAAATGCCGTGCCACACGAGCAAAGTGTACAAACATCCTAAAAGAGGTCTTTCAAAAACAACTGAAATGTCACGGGACATTTTCGGTAACTCTTAACACTTTTTCATATTATTTCCGCCACAATAAAAAATACAATTTTCATAAATTATATGAGATCCGCCATAATTACTACGGATGTTAGAAACATACATAACATACAATCACGCATTTGTCGCGAAGGGTGGGCAGAGGTGTACCCAGGACTCAGTCCCATAGTAATAGCAATTAGGAACTCTTTGTCAAAGTCAAAGTCAAAAAGATTTATTCAAATAGGTCACAATCTGACACTTTTGTACGTCAATGAAGATAATCAGTAATGAAGATAGTCTACCGTGCGTTCGGAAAGATATTTTATAATTTTAATTTAAATAAATTTTCAGTGCATTGCTGATCTAGCAAAATTTATTCATTATTCTGATTTAGGCGTCATTGACTTATGTTCTATTATACATGGTTCTTCAAATTCAAGGACACTATATTTGCTCCAGTCCATCTCGCGACTGTTCAAAGCGACCGTTCTACTCAATGATTTATGAGCAACTGAACTTTGTGATTAGTGCATGTAAAAGTTGTGGCTATCCAAACATTTGAACTTTGAACGCTTTGATGTTCGCTCGATAAACCAAAACCGAATGGCAAAGTGAAAATATTTCAATAAACTTTTTACCAAATACCCGTGCCTCACAATTATCATTCAAACAAGTCTAGTGCTCAAATAAGTGTTCAAATGTTTGTCCTGTGTCTGGCGCCGGCTTGATAGGAACTTATTGCGAATATGTGGTTATCAGAGAACCAGTTAATTACCGTTACATTAAATCCACTGAGACAGATAACAAGTGAACTTGAAAGAAAGTTGCATAAAGTCGATTTTGAGTAGATTGTTTCCAAAATGTTTGCGGATCTGTAATCAGATAAAACAGGTACATTAGTTTTCGAACGTACCTATGTTAGTAGTATTTGTCTACGGTCTTCTACTCTATCTACCTCGCCTCACCCTGGTGGCGTGATGGTCGCAAGAGCTTCTGTCGATCATGAGGTCATGCGTTACAGACAGAGCACAGTTCCAGACTCCGGGCTGTTGTCATTGAGAAAATTCCTAATGGAAAAATCCAATAGGTTACACTTTTAGCCTGATCTGGGTATTGAACCTGGGGCATCATGATCAGTAGTAGCGTTTGCGACCACTATTTAAATATATATTCATAATTCAGCACAACGCTAACTTAATGCTAGAGTAGCATTTTCTGCCAGTTACCCAAAAGGCTGAAGAAAATGTAACAGAAATTGGATGGAGCGCAAGCATGAAAAGTTACAATAACTTAAACTACTGACAATAACCACATAACACAAAATAAACAGCTTAGGTACTATGCTATCGAGGCAAAGGTTAATTTTTAAAAGTCTTACTCAATCAAATTCTGATGCCACGTGATTAAATCTTTGAACTTCCTTCTAAGGTCGTCGTCTTCATAAACTATTTCATTACGTTCTTGAATGGGTATAATATTGGTTAGATCATGTTGCAACAACTGGAACTGTATGTGCAAGTAGATACAGGACGAAAAGAATAAATAATCGGATGAACAAGTCAACAAGGTCACAACGCATTCTGAAAAGACCAGAATCAGAGAAAACATTAACAAAATAGGTTACACACTATATACTGAACGAATGTTACAGTTCCAAGGCAGAGCAAATAGCACGTAAAAATATGGGGCTGTAAGGTTTTCAAATGGATACTACGGACCGGCATGCGCAGTAAAGGAAGTCCACTCACAAGATTGACAAACGATCTAATAAAGGCAGCAGGAATAGGCTGGACGCAAAATTTTGTAGGGGAGGCCTATGCCCAGCAGTGGACATCCTTCTGCTGAGATCATGAGGATGAGGCATGCCTCCAAGCTGCTACTGAGATATTCTTAGAGGATAAATGAAATAACACTTTGCCGGACCTGAGACCAGAACTCGGGAACCTCTACCTTAACGTGTTGTCTACGACTACTGGATTGTGTACTGGATCATAAGGCATCTTACTCATATTATAAATGTTAAATCTCAGTAAAATGTAAAAAAATTACGTTGGTAACAAGTAAACAAAACGCTAGCGAGTTATTCGACACATCTAAATAGCGTTAGCGCTGCTTTTTGTGTGTATGTTTGTTCCGTTTTCACGCTAAAACTACTGAACCGATTGAACTGAAATTTAGAATGTAGATAGCTTAGACCCTGGAATGACACATAGGGTACTTTTCATCCCGATATTCTCACGGGAACGAAGACTATGAGGGTGAAAGGTACAGCTTGGTAATATAAAAAGTTGATAAAATGAGTTAAGTAAAATGTCAAAATACCTGACCAAAACTGATGAAGATAGACAAATGGATACACTTTCATCTGGTATGGATCAAATGGATATAATATCAAGAATGGAAATAGCAGCTCCAACTCTTTCGTTTTTTGATATTTTATTGCCATTAATACAAAGGGACTCAAGGTAAACGTTATTATTAATAACGCATATAAGGCTGTTAACGTGTTCAGAACAATATTCAAGAATCTACTGCCTTCTTCTTTTATAATTTCCTTCTCTGTCGACTTTGCTCTTTTGTTTTCTTCCTGTTCCATCTCTTGAAGGTTTTTAATGAGTTTATGTATGCGTTTCTCGTTCAGAATCAATAATATGCCTTTAATACTACCCAGTGTGGTAAAGGATATGCAAGGAGCGATGTAGGTGAGCGCTAAAAAGTCTTTTCCCATACAAATTCCGTCGATAAACCAGTATATAGCCCCGGACAAGTCGAAGTCTAGCCATAACAAGTTGAAAATGAAGAGAAACCTTATCCAGAATAGGTGTGCGCTCTTTTGTATCCCACTTCTGATATTAATGCCCGCGTAGCGAAAAATTAACTCCATTTTTTTTAAGGTTTTGTCGACTAACAAAGAACTCGTGTTTGCTAAATTTACTTCCATGGTTTGATAAGTAGAAGAAAGAATTTACAAAACTGTTGTGTTGGTCTTTCCATCACGTTGAGGGTTTTATAGTAAGTGATTTTAAAAATAATTTTGTAAAGACAGTTTAATTCCGCTATTTTTTCTAATAGCGAAATTATCCTGTCAAATATAATTGTGAATGTTGGACACGCCTTTGAAGATTATTAATAATTTAAATTGTGAATTAATAAAACTACTAAGTACAGAAGTGGCTCAAATGACTCAATTATTAGAAGAAAACGTTGCTGCCTGTCCTCTGGATGTGATAACCCTTAGCCGTAGGCAGAGAGAGGGTGGGGTACTATACTAAAGCCGGTAACACCACGGCATCCTAGGAGATTTTCTTACCGAAATTCCTAAAAAAAGTTTTTGACGTGACAACGTCTTATAATTCGATAGAGCCGGCTGCACGCACGAAACAAATGAAATTAAAATTTTCTTTTGAAAAATGCTACCATTCCATCAGTATTTTCTTAAGACGTTGTCACGTTCAACTATCGTCAGTAAACCGACTTTACAGACAACCAATTTTTTTGCTTAGAGGTTGAATATGTTCTTGCTCAGTTATTTAAAGTAATTGATATTTTTAGATAAATGCATACCTATATATCAGAAAGTTTATGTAGGCAACGTTTTTTTATGATAGTAGATTATTTTTATAATTTATGATGATAGACGAGCAAATCAGGTGCCTGATGGTAAGCATCATGATTGCCCATATCAGACACAGTGCCAACTAGTGTTTTAAAATTCTAAATTCTGCTCGACACTGCACTGCGCCTGTCACCCTGAAATATTAGTTGTTGGAACTCGTCATGCTCAGTAATTTTGCTGGTAACATGGCCCTTCAGACCGGACCACAGTAATGTTTGCACATTACTGCTTGGCGGATGAATAACTTTCAAAGGTGTGGTACTTCCTCAGGCGGCCCGCTGCTAAAAAGGCTTACAACTACAAATAAAAACTTTACAACTGATAGTTTAAAATGTAAAATAGACCCTACATGCATTTCGTCAAGTTCCCAAGGAGTATTTCCTTGTTTTTCCTTTCGCTTAGTCGTTGTCACGTCTATTTATAGTGAGCTCTTCGAAGAAATACTGATAATATAGGTACTTACGGTTCGCCATTTTCCTTAGCGCGAATAAACATTTAAATTGAAATATTAAGCATAATTAGAGTATATTTCCAAGCAATTATATTAAATTATCTTCTTGAAATTTTAATATCTTAAATTCTACATTAACTGGAATCCTCCTTCCTTATTAATATTATAAATGCGAATTGCGTTTGTGAAGATGGATGGATGGATGGATGTTTGTTAATCTTTCACGCCAAAACTACTGAACCGATTGGGCTGAAATTTTGTATATAAATTTGGTATATAAGTTTAGACCTTGGAATAACATAAAAAGTAAGTACTTTTTATCCGATATTCCCATGGGAACGAAGATTCTATAGCAGGCACTGCTATAGTTTGTATACTTATTTTACAGTTGTTAGTGTTTTCTTTTTAAAACAATAACTAAATAAATAAAATATATTTCTCACAATATATTTGGGACACTTATTCGTATACCTTATCAACAATGATACAAAATTAATTAGTATTGTTATGGGCGTATGTATTCCGACCGCTGAGCACAGGTAACCACTGTATGTATGGGTGCCAAAACAATACAATACAACAATGTTAAAAAAATTGTGAAATTAGCAAAAAGAAATCGAAAATCATTTCCATACAAAATTGATCACGAGCTGATCAATTTTGTTTTGTATTGCAAATTTGTATGGAAAGTAGAATGAATTTTTTGCGAATATTGCAATTATTTCTTTTGCGTGTTGTTAAGGTTGACGATTAGATTCACCCCCTTAAGGTGATTCGTCTTTCATACAAAATAAAAATAATGCTAAGTGAAAATGCACAAATATGAAGATATAGGGAATAGTTTTCCACTCAATTGTTTATGGTTGGCTCTGGATCTGGTCTTTATTTGCGCCAAAACCTATTTGGTTAATGAAAACCTTACAGTTTCTTCGGATTTATGAAAATTGTAAGTGTTAAATATTGGATTTTTCCATTAGGAATTATCTCAATACCTGCCTAGATTCTGGAACTGTGCCCGGTAGATGGCAATAGGCTCGCCCCCTATAACATGGGACCAATAACATACTGGTGAAATGTAGGTGTATATCTACTATGGGACTGAGTCCTGGGTACACCTCTGCCTACCCCTTCGGGGAAAAAAGCTTGAATGTATGTTTGTTTTATGTAAGAGTAGTTTTTAGGTTATTTAAAAAACTATACGATTTCCTTTAACAAGATATTATGCTTTCGCGCAATAAAGGCCAGATCCAGAGCCAACAACAAACAATTGAGTGGTAAATGGTTCCCTATTTCTTCGTATTTGTGTATTTTCATTTTGTATGGAAGACGAATCACCTTAAGAATGAGTTGTTGTACATTTGCACAAAGTAAATTCGCCACGTTTTTTAAAATCCATACATTGATAATAAATTTGTCACATTATGCATAAAAAATAATTGTTTAAATTTGACACCGTTAAAAAAGTTAGTGTAAATTTGTCATAAAATCCTATTTTGATATTATTAATACTACGGTATTACATCTTTATTATATTACATATTTATTACATCTTATACACCGTTTTGTAACACGTTATATATATAAATGTATATATTATATAAGTATATATAAGTCGTATATTATATAAAATGTAGTAAAACAATATAAATAAAATAATAATAATAATATGGGACAACTTCCACACACGGTCATCTGGTCCCAAACTAGGCTAGAAGCCTGTACTATGGTAACCAGGTGACTGATATACATACTTATATACGCTTATAACACCCAGACACAGATCAAACAGACATGTTCATACACACAAATGTTTGAACTGACCGGGGATCGAACCCGGAGCCTACGGCACAGAAAGCAGAGTTACTACCATCTGTGCCAACCAGGCTGTCACTACTAATACTTATAATACTACTAATACTTATAATATACTGTTAATATAAATAAATAAATAAATAAATAAAAACTTTATTGAATAAGGCATTTACAGAAAATTATTAGATAATTTTAGAGCACCTGCAGGCTTACCATCAACTAGTTAAGCAATTCAGTTTAGGACCTAAACTGAACTGCGTCGCTATTTTCGTACCATGACCTTGTTAAGCCGATCAGTTTAAAATTCCCGCCACAACAAAACCTAAACTGAATGGCAAGCTTAGTTTCGTTCATTCTTTTCGTACTATGATGCTTCCTTACGACTGAACCTGAATAGCATAACTGTCAAATATAGCGATTCAATAAAAGTTAGTTTTGTTTCGCCAAACTGAATAGTTTTTACAAATTTCCGTGTATTTTTTAAATCTCTGTAAGTGTAAGGGTGCTATTTTCATTATTGAGACTAAAGTCGATAAGTAGAGCTGTGACTCTGTGACATAATAATATCTAAGATACTAATCAACTAAGATTAACGTCGTGCGCAAGAGTTGTTTGAATATTGAATAGTATGTCTGACGAACTAATATTATTTGAGATGATGGAGTGCATCAACGAAGATGCTTTTGTTTTGAAGATGTTCACGATGAGAGTTTAGAGCTTCCCACAATATTTCTAACTGGTGGTACGTAACCCTTCGTGCTACCACTTGACGAGATTGTTCACTGTATACAAAAAAAACACTTAAGAAAGGTAAAGGTACACGAATTCCACACTGTTGAGTGGACATGGAATTATTATTGAGGTTTGATATTACGAATCGTTAAATAATATCCAAAACACTTACATAATTATATAGAAAACATAAACTAACAGCTTACCTTATAAATTTCCTAACTTTGTTTTGTTCCAAACGCCAAACACAAACTAATAATTCCACTTTTAAAACTACCGCGCTCGTAAAGTATGACAAGAATTAGAAAAAATAATGACATCGGCTAGTTCGTTCAAAAATTTTAATTACGATTTCGTATAATAATAATCTTGGAAATTCAAGCATTAATGGGAAGACACTGTACCCAAAATATTAAATAAATAAAATTTTGTAATATATAAAATTATTTAATGTATTTTATTCGTAAAACTTAATATAAAATTGGGGTCTAAAAAAATCCGGTAATTTCCGATTTTTATGTAAGATGCCGTTTCAAAACGAAGCGGCCATTGAATGAGACCACGAGATTTTTATATAGCGTTGTCTTTTTCTCGCTCGGCGGCGGAAAGTTGGACCAGAGACAACGTTTTGTTCATTCTTTCTGACGTAATACGATTCAAATGCGATCGTCGCTTAATGAGTTGATGGTATGAAATTTTTTAGGTACCTAAATTGAATAGAGTCGGAATTGAATTGCTAGCCTATAAGTTGATGGTAGGCCTGCTGTACCCTAAACTAGGCTCAAAGACCCGTATTATAGGGTGCAGGACTCCTTCGCCGGAGTTTAAGAGCAAGCCTTATAGGGTAAACATACATAATTATGATTAATTATTAAAATTATTCTAATTATTAAATTTAAAACATAATTGCTTTTTATTATAATTTGGTATGTTAGGGTGTGTGTGCATGTGAGGGTTTGTGTGTGAGTGTAGTAAGTGGGATTGTATCACCATATGTATGTATTTATTATCTATAGATGTATTATTTAATAGGAATTAACAGTTTCTCCGTTTCTTCATAGTTTAATTTATGTAATATATCGAATATTTTTTCTTTACATTCAAAGTGACACAGTTTGTAAATATTATGTTTGTTCATTTTATTATACAGGTATGGCTTTAAGGAGATAAACTTTCTAGCAAAAACAGTATTACTATGTGGAACAGTACATACATTGTATGAGATTCGTTTTTTATGTATAGGTAAAGAAGGGTCGTATATAAGTAGTTTATGCTGATGCAGGATTTGATGTTGTATGAACAACTGTCTGACTGTCAAAACGTTACATTCTCGGTATAAGTCGCTGGTCGGGTATCTGTACGGGCGTTTATTGCTACATTTTAATATGCCTCTTTGAGCTCTTTCGAGAGGGAGAAGATGTGTTTTACTTGTACCACCCCATGCTGTTATACAGTATGTAATCAGTGACTGACACAGAGTGTAATAAACCATCATGATGATGTCATTACTAGCACAATCTCTAATGTTTTTGAAAACGGCTGTTAGTTTTCTGATACGCTTTACAGTTTCATGAATATGTAATTTGAAGGTTAGTGCTTTGTCTAGGGTCACACCTAAATATTTTATACTGTCGACGCGCTGAATTTGAGAACAGGTACATGTAACAGATTCAGGTCTATCGTAACATTTCGAAGATTTGTGTCCAAATATAGATATTGAGTGAAGGAGTTGATATTGCGGCGTCTTTATAGAGAAAGCAATGAATTTTGTCTTGTCTACGTTTAGGGTAAGCTTGTTATTTCGAAGCCAAGTGGAAATCCTATTGAAGACAGTTTGAGCAGATTTGGTTACTGCAGACCAACTCTCTCCCCGAACTACCACTGCTGTATCATCAGCATAAGTCAGAATACAACCTTCATCTATTTGGAGTGAGCATAATTCATTTATGTAGATTAGGAAGAGAGTTGGGCCGAGTATACTACCTTGAGGGATACCATAGGTCACCGGAAGAGGATCACTAATATTGTTGCCAATTTTGACACTCTGTGTCCTGTCTTTAAGATAGTCTTTGAATAATAGTAATTCATTTCCACGAATTCCAATGTTTTCTAACTTGTTAATTAATAGTGGCATAGACACTGTATCGAAAGCCTTTGCTAAATCTATAAATATTCCCAAACACTTTGCTTTTTCATCTAGGCTTTTTGCAATAAATTCAGTTAGTTTAAGAACTGCATCAGAGGTAGATTTGTTTTTGCGGAATCCATATTGGTTATGTGAAAAAAGAGAGTTAGCTTCTAAATAGTTTATTAATCGGTTATTTATGACCTTTTCAAAAATTTTTGACACTGCCGTTAAGATGGATATAGGACGGTAATTTCCTACAGCCCTTTTGTCACCAGTTTTATGTATGGGGACTATTAGTGCATGTTTAAGTGGTTTAGGAAAGCAGCCCGAGTTTATTGAGAGGTTCACAATATGAGTTAAGATTGGGGCGAGTATCTCTTTGTTATATTTTAGTACATTAGAGGATATATTGTCCCAGCCAACTGAACTATCAGATTTTAGAGAGTTAATTATGCCAATAATTTCATTATCATCTGTATCCATCATAACCATTGAGTTAAGGGGGGCTGTTTTAAAACTAGTTTTGTCTGCATCAGGTGTTATTTTTTCAGCAAGGGTTTTACCAATGTTAGAAAAATAATCATTAACCTTGTTAACTGATTCTATACGAGATTTGCTAATTTCAAGAAGATCTTGCGATGGAATTTTATTAGTTTTATAGCTTGTTATTTCATTTATGACTTTCCAGGTTTTTTTAATGTTTTTATTGTTTGTAGCCTCACTTAAACGTTCTTTGTCGTAAGCTGATTTTGATTTCTTTAGGATTGATTTACAAAAATTTCTGTATCGCTTGTATGTAATTTTTAAGATGTTATTATTAGGTTGCTTTCGAAGATTTTTATGCATTCTATCCCGGTTCCTTATGCACCTTAATAAACTAAGAGTTATCCATGGTTTTCTGGTAATATTTCTTCTAGGAATTATAGATTTTATAGTGTTAAGAGAAATTATTTGTGATAAGCTCTGAATAAAATGTTCCGTAGCTAAGTTACAGTTATTTGAATTCAATATATTGCTAAAATCCATCGTTTTAACCGTATCATTAATTTTTAAGTAATTTATTTTATTTATTGTTTTAGGATTATGTTTATTTTTAAAGTTTGTGTCAACTATTAGGAGAATAGCATCATGGTCAGTGATACTATTATTGATGATAAGAGTCTGACATTGGTAGGTGCATCGTAACATAAAGTGATCAAGACAGTTATTTCCTCTAGTAGGTATCATATGAGCAGAGAGCATTCCATGACATGCCAACAAATCTAGATATTCAGATGCATTTTTATCATATATATCATTAAGAATGTTTATATTGAGGTCTCCAGTTATAATAAGATTTCTATTATTATTGAATGATGTAAGTAGTTTTTCTAGAGAGCTAAAGAATGCAGATAGATTCTGGGTAGATGGTGAACGATATATTGATATAAGAATAATGTTGTTATTAATCTTAGTGACCAAACAACTGGCATCACATAATTTAATTTCATACGTATCAGTCTTTATATTAGTTTTACATAGCACAATAACTCCATCATTTTTATTTTTTAGAATTTTTGTATACGCCGTGCAATAGCCAGTTATTTGAGGTAAATAGTCATTGGAAAGCCAGCATTCTGTAAGAGTTATTATATCAGGATTGATTGCGATCCTATTTAAAAGAACAAGAAATTCTGAAAAATTATGTTTAACACTTCTAATGTTATGTGTAAGGATCTTTATTTTATTATTTGGGTTAGTTATAGCAGATAAGCATTCTTCAGGCGTGCACTGATGTGCGATAGCTGGCGAGATACGATCTATATTATCATTAATAAATGTGACATTATCCATTATTAGCTGTAACATTGAATATGGTGAAAATAAGATTGCTTGAGCTGTATAAGTGTGTTATTTGATCCCTTTTTTCCACAAAAATCGACTCAATTACAAGCATAAAACACATCTTGAAAGATATAAGTGTATACCTGTGTGTAATAATAATTATAATAGCTAAAAGAAGCATATTAAAACATATCATGAAATAATAATTAATGTAATTAGATCCATTTAGGTCATGAGTATTTTCAAAACACCTTAATATCATTATAGATAATCGTATTAAGAATAAAATCATGCAAACTCCACAGTTTACGTATGAGTAATTGCAGAATTTATGTTTTACTGTATTAGGTACTTTTAAGATTATTAGATAATGATGACTATTCAGGTTGTTTACTTCAATAATTACCACAAGCCTACCTGGTTTACGGATCGATTTAGTTGGTAATTCAAAGGATTGCAGTGTGGACGTGTGCATAAGATTAAGTGATGATATTTTAGAATAAAATAGTGTTGAAATTGTTATTGTGTGTGCTATGTATGTTGTGTGGTCTTTGAAGGTTTTCGGTGTGGAGATAAACTGTAACATATTATGCAAAAACAAAAGTCCTAACAATATTGTGTATAGTACAATGATTTCCGAAGGGTAAGTTAGTCATTTTGCTTCTTCCTGTGTACGTAAAGAGTGTAGATGTTCTTCACTTCTGACCGAAATGTATGGGGCTCCATCTTGTTTACGCAAAAACACTCGTCCGTTAAGTACCCAACAGTGAGCATAGTTATAGGACTTAGCCAGCTCGCGTGCTAGGAAAAATAGCCTTTTGGCTTTTGAAGTTAATCGCTCTGATATATATATCGGTGCAACTTGGCCCTCTAGGCCCAAGTGTTTAGAGTTGAGTTGGTCAGATTTGGTTCTTTTATATTTCCTTACACCATCAAGTAACTTTTCTTTTGACCATATATTTGTAAACTCCACCACAATAGTAGACGAAGGAGCTGTGGGTTTAGCTGGTAGTCTAAATATATCTTTTATATCATGTTTCTCAAACGAAGTATTTAATGTTTTAGTTAGGTTTTGTAGATTGTGAAACAAGTTATCTTTAGTCTCTTTCGGTTTTTTAGGCACATTACGTATCTCAATAGATGTCTTCATTGAGTATCTTTCCATATTATCAATCTTTTCGACTAATACATTAACATCCTTCGCCGTGTTCGTACGCTCCAAGTCAATCCCTGTTATTTTGTCTTCAAGGTTTTTAATCTGTTCAGTCAGGAAACCTAAACTTTTTCCGACATCCTGATTTGAGTGATTTACATCTGACTTAATATCCTTCATATGTGTTTCGACTTTTGTTTGTAAAGTATGTATTTTATCTTCCATTTTATCCATCCGGGAATTTTGTTCAATTGACATTTCAGTCAACATATGTCTCATTTCCTCTCTAAATGAATTGAAGTCACATAGATCATCACTCGACGTCCTACGTCGTTTCTGTCGTTGTGTTAGGTTTTGAGAACTTTCCGCTTCCAGAAAGTCTTGCACAGGGGTGCGAAATAAGTCGGGATCAGTCATAGACCGAATGGACCATAGTACAATGTCGACGTCATTATAGCTCGCACGTGGACTGCAGTAGATGTTAATTTATTCATGGATTCCTCCCATCTATAATATTTTCATCGTTCATAGAAGTCCCTACAATAAAACTGTCCCGTTGTCCCGTTTTTCTCGTTTCCCGGCGGGACGCAGCCCTGCCCGCGTGACGTCATGAATCTTTTGGGACTATCAATCGAGACTACCACATTTCATTACAAACTCGAAAAGATTTTTTCGCAGCTTTTGTCGTAAGTACCTATACCTGCCTATAATTTATGAAAGCAGTTCAATTATAAGTTACATTATTTTGCCATTTTTTGCTTTAATTACCTTCTTGTAGGTAACTATTCTGTGTAGTCATTGAAATACTTAGGTAAGGTAGCATAATAAAAAAATTTTTTAGTAGGTATGCAGACATTATACCTGCAAACATTTGTACTTATATTTTTTTTTTAATTTAACATCATCCGTTTAGTACCTACCCATATTAACCGTACGAGCGCGAGGCTTCTTTTTTCCATTTTAAATTGAGCAAAAAGGCTTTTGTGTATGACCATCTGTCCATCCGCTGTTCTCTTCTACAGTCGCATTCTCTCAAACAATTGTAATTCGTGAGCAGTTTTCAAAATGGTGTCTCATTAAATCACAAGGAAACTCGCGACGAGGTCTACAGCTCACAGAGCCACTAGTTTTAATAATAAGTGATAATTATTTCCATCCTGGTTTGTCCCATTGCAATGAGTTTCCTTCCCTGTTTCCATTATTCCCGGTTTATTACTGTGATAATAAATAATAATATTATCTAGTTAGTTTATACAATAATGCCTTTTAAATTCAAAGTACTGACTGACTTACTGCCACACTTAAGTCGTCAACGCCTAGCCGAAACCTATGGATCTAGAAAGCACAAAATGTACAAATATTGCAAAACTAGAAGACATTGAGACATGAGTGCTCTACCGCTATAACACCTCTTCCTCTATAAAAATATTTATTCCACTTTGAGCACCCGCCAAATATATTGTCTCGCAGGTCTCGAGTTGGGTGCTCAGAGTGGAATAGCTCAGGTGCTCTTCTCGCAGGTGCTCTCGAGATGGGTGCTCAGAGTGGAATACCTCAGATTTTCATCATGATATAGACAAGGAATAGGTAAGAAATCAATTCGCGAAATTCCTACCGGGATATTACAGAAGCACGGCAATAATGTTACCGTGACAGTAGTCTTATTATCCTTCCTACTTCCTACTATCCTACTAATCTTACTAATATTATTATAAATGCGAAAGTTTGTGAGGATGGATGGATGGATGTTTGTTACTCTTTCACGCCAAAACTACTGAACCGATTGGTCTGAAATTCGGTATATAGATAGTTTAGACCCTGGAATAACATAAAAAGTACTTTTTATCCAGATATTCCCACGGGAACGAAGACTACGCGGGTGAAACCGCAGGGTACAGCTAGTCATATTGTGTTATTCCAGGTCCTCCCGATATTCCTATGGGAACGATGTCATCGCGGGTGAAGCCGCTAGTGTTTCATAATACTAAAAATCTTTCCATCAAATCGTTCTGTTCGATTTAATAAACAAAATGTGTAAATTTGTATGACCTTTTTATATGATTTTTTGTATGATGATTTGTAGTGGTTGGCCTCTTTAGCAGGGGGCCGCCTGGGGAAGTACCACACCTTTGCCAGTTATTCATCCGCTAAGCAGTAATGTGCAAACATTTCTGTGTTCCGGTCTGAAGGGCAATGTTACCAGCGAAATAACTAGGCATGATGAGATTCAACAACTAATATCTCAGGGTGACAGGCGCAGTGCAGTGCCGCGCAGAATTTTGAATTTTAAAACACTGGGTGGCACTGTGTCTGATATGGGCAATCATGATGCTTACCATCAGGCACCTGATTTGCTCGTCTTGTCATTCATTATCATAAAAAAAAATGAATTAAAAAATTATCATTATGCTTAAAAAACATTTTTTACCCACCAAAATAATGCGAAACCTCGACACCAGCGGTTGCAAGTCCCCTGCACCCCTACCCACTTGTTGCTCTACCGATCTGCGAGTGTTATTGTGGTCCCGAATTCACTCGACAACTTTTAAAACATCTCCGATTCTCTCATGTTTCATCGCAATGTTTAATTTGAGCTTTTCACTTAAGGCGCGATGCTATGCTAATTCGCCCTTCGCTCACACGTACCACATTTTTGAAGATATAAAAAATACTAGGTACATGTAATTACGTAAAATAAAGACAACTAGGAACTAGAAAATAAAAATACAAAGACTTAGTAAAATATCCAATTTAATCCAAACTAGTTTTCATGTATAAAAACTTGCACAAAGAAAATGAATCTCACAAAAATAAAAAGGCACTGAAAACTTGTTTGGATTAAATTGGATTTTTTACAGAATCTTTGTATTGTTATTTTCTAGTTCTAGTCTAGTTACTGTTCTAGTCTAGTTAGTAATTACATGTAGTATTTTTATTACATCTTCAAAAATGTGAGTACGTGTGAGCGAGAGGGCGATGAGCTTAGTTAGCACCGCGCCTCAAGAAATTACTTTTATGTCAATGACGTTGAATTGCTTTCTTTTTATGTACATAGGTAATTCCTGTGCGATTGACAGACTTACATCGTAATTATTACGTCATGATCCGTAGACGAACGAAATTTAAGTACCGACATAGCCCAGCGGATTAGCAAGTTGAAGTGGCAATGGGCAGCGCAAATGAGGCTGTATTCTCGAATGGAGACGGACCAGCTAGCGCAGCGTAGGACGTCCCATTAAGTGGACAGACGATCTAATAAAGGCAGCAGGAACACGCTGGATGCAAGCCGCTCACAACCGGACAACATATTATTTTATAGTGGTAGGCCTCTTTTGTAGTGGTAGGCCTCGTAGCTTTTGTAGGGCTAGGTTTTGCAAGAGTCCGCCTGGGGAAGTACCACACCTATGCCAGTTATTCATCCGCCAAGCAGTATTTGAATTAACAGTATTTAAAATCTTGCAGTTTTTAAATATTACTATGTGTGCAAACATTACTGTGTCCCTCCGGAATGTTAGCAAATTACTGGGCATGACGAGTTTCAACAACTAAACTCACAGGGTGGCAGGCGCATTGGAGCGCCGCGCAGAATTCTGGGTGGCAATGTGTCTGATATGGGCAATCATGGTGCTTACCATCGGGCACCGGATTTGCTCGTCTTGTCACTCACTATCTGATAAACTCACGGAAGTCTGAAATTCCTGAGAAACCTGTGCTAAGAGCCCAAATCAGAGACGAGATGGCTACGCAGATAGAGCCCAGCCTAGCTTTGCAAGAAACTCCAGAAGTAGGAGTACCTTCGATAAACCCAGACCTAGCCCAAATAGTTAGCTCGCAATGGAGAGAGGTAGCAAAGAAGCGTTCCCGTAATGCTCCAGCTGGAGTGATGCGTGGTGTAGCTGCCCCTGGTGTGACCAAGCTAGAGGCGGCGGAGAGACGACGGTATCTACATCTCTACTACGTGAAGGTTGGCACCACAGAGGCTCAAGTACGTGATCATCTAAACGTAATTTGCCAGAATGCTACTTATGGTGTGGAACCATTAAAAGCGCGGGGTAGTTATGCATCGTTTAAGCTGGATGTCCCCTCTAGGTTAGCGGAAGAATTAATGTCTCCTGCAAATTGGGCCGCAGATATATGTGTTAAACCCTGGCGCCAGTCCTATCATCGCCAGTCCTTTCGTTCCAGCAAGAGGGAAGGTCAGAGCACCCAGGGGTTACAGTAAGCATATAAACATCTATTATCAAAATGTTCGTGGCCTTAGAAGCAAAACATCCACGTTCTATAATAACGTTCAGGCGAGTTGTAGTGATATTGTTGCGCTGACTGAGACCTTTTTGACTAGCTCGGTGTCAGATGGCGAACTGTTCTCTTCGGGATATGTGGTGCTCCGTAAGGATCGCGCGGGCGACGTAGGTTGGGGGGGAGTGCTAGTAGCTGTACGCAATATTTATTCAGTTAAGTTGATTAATGATGTGGATGGTCTAACTGATAACAAAGAATTGCTATTTGCTAAAATTATTTGCAAAAATGTAAAAATTTTGGTTTGTGTGGTGTATTTGCCTCCGAATTATACCGATAAACAATATCTCGATGTTTTAACCTGTATAGAGAATGCTGTTTGTAAATATGCATTAGAATTAGATATATTGATAATTGGAGACTTTAATCTTAGCTCTTGCAGTAGCAATGTAAGATTTCAATTTGATTTATTTATGGAATTTTGTAAACTTGAACAGCACAATGTTATTGTGAATTCCCATGGCGGCATGTTGGACCTCGTTTTGTCAGTCCTTAAGTGTGGTGATGTAAGCGTGTCCAAGGACGTGGAACCACTGGTACCGGCAGATGCCTATCACCCGCCGTTTGAAGTGACGCTAACGTATAAAAATAATGCTGCGAGTACTGATCCTGGCTATGACAAACTAAACGCGATACCTTTCAACACTCAATCACCTTATGCTCCAAACTGGGACTTTCGCAAAGCCGAATTCCATTCTCTATATTCCAGTGTGTCTGTTGCCGATTGGACCGATGTTATTCAGGAACAGGATATGCACAAGGCTGTGGATAATTTCTATCTCAAACTAAATAGCATTGTAAGTGATTTTGTGCCTGTTAGGAAACACTCAGTTTTGAATAGCAGACGACAATATCCACCTTGGTATACGGACGAAATTAAAAACAAATTAAGAATAAAATATTTTCATCTGTGTAGATACAAAGAATTAGGTCTAGAATTTAATAAAGAAGTTTTTAAATATTATAGGAGCCATATTAAGGAATTAATTAAAGACGCCCATGACCAGTACATGGCCCTGACTGGGTCTAATATAAGTCGGGAGCCCAATCGGTTTTGGAAGCATGTAAGAGACAGACGTGAGAGTCGAGCTCAGTCAAATGAATATACTCTAGATGGGGAGACCTTTGTAGGACAGCAGGCGGCTACTGCGTTTGCCAAGTATTTTAGCTCTGTATTTCTCGACGATACCCCCACCTTAGATGTCAAAATGGCAGAACACTACGGCAGAACCGGTGATTCGCGTCTGGTGTCTATACCGTGGGTGACTGTAGCAGACGTCCGCCGCGCGACCCGCCGCCTAAAACCATCTTCGGCGGCTGGCCCTGATGCGATACCCCCGTTTCTCGTCAAAGACTGCCTTTCTGCACTAGAAGATCCTCTTCTTCATCTATACAATCTGTCTCTAATCTCATGCTCCTATCCGGAAAAATGGAAAATATCCCGTGTAACACCGGTCCCTAAAATAAGTTCGTCGACGAATGTGGAGACATTTAGACCAATAGCTGTATTAAATGTTTTTAGTAAAATTTTTGAATCAATATTAAATTCATATTTGATGACTCGCAGCACGGGTTTCGCGTAGCCCGTTCTACAACCACCAATCAAGTTACCTTTGTGGATTATGTAGCGGCGCATATGGATGCTGGTAGGCAAGTGGATGCCGTATTTCTAGACTTTCGGCGAGCTTTTGATGTTGTCGACAACGACATATTACTTGTAAAGCTCTCATATTTAGGTGCTTCGCCGCAGCTGTTGAAATTTTTTGCAAATTATCTACGAGATCGTAGACAGTATGTGCAGCTCAAAATGTATAGGTCTGAGGAGTTCTACACTAGATCTGGCGTGAGCCAAGGTAGTACCCTTGGCCCAACGCTCTTCTTGGCCATGATAAATGACCTACCGAAGGTACTTAAGTCGAGTAGGTGCCTAATGTTTGCAGACGACCTCAAAGTTTATCAGGCTATAAATCAGGCTTCTGACTGCAACGATCTGCAGCAGGATATGTACTCCGTGGAACAATGGAGCCGGGCAAACAGGTTATCATTTAATATTTCCAAGTGCAAAGTAATTACATTCACTAGATTGCAAAAACCTATAATGCCGACGTATGTTCTAGAGGGCTCTCCCTTAGAAAGAGTAGCGAGTATCAGAGACCTGGGTGTGGTCCTGGACACCCGTCTGGACTTCCAGGATCATATCACGTTGGTTTGTAAGGCAGCAAACAGGACCCTGGGGTTTATTATGAGAACGGCGTCGCAGTTTCCCGACGTTAGGGTGGCGATCTTGCTGTACAACGCCTTCGTCCGAAGTAAATTGGAATTTGCCGCAATCATATGGGACCCCAGGGAGGCGAAGTATTGCATGCTGATCGAGAGACTTCAACGCAAATTTGCCCGATATGTATACAAACGGATGTATGGATATTATCCATATCTTTTTCCATCTCTGTTTGTGTCAGGAATGATTGGTATAGACACATTGGAACTTAGGAGGAAATTACACTTACTAGTCCATTACTGTCTTATTCTACGCAGTAAGATAAATAATCCGACCGTTTTAGCAGCCATAAACTTTTTTGTGCCAGACAACTACCTACGGACCGGGCGTCGAAGACATTTACTGTTCTCGGGTCCAGTACTTCGCACTCGCCACGCTAACAACACGCCTACCTCGCGAGCATTATCCGTCTTGAACGCATTCACAAGCGAGCTCCAACATGTCGATATATTTGATGATAGTATGCGCTCTATATCAGTTAATATTAGAGTTTATTTAAGTTATATGTTACTAAGATAGTTAGCGCTTTGGTATTTATACTGTAAGCTTTCTATCATTATGTTATTAAATAAATAAATAAATAAATAAATAAATAAATAAATAAATAAATAAAACTATCGTAAAAACATGGAAATCTACGGAGGAGGCTTATCTTCAGTCTATGAGGAATTGGAAGTAGAAAAATTTTAGGCGAATTACGCAATTCTTTCATTTAAAAAGTTCAGTATGAAGGGCAGAAGCACCCCGTTATGTATAACCACACCCTTTTTTAACACGTTATATATATAATGGTGGCCCAAATCCTCACGTGACGGTATTTCATCGTCACGTAAACTGTCTACATACATTCACGTCCATTCTTCACGTGAACGGGCCATATTTCACCGCACACCTACGTTCTGTGATTTATGGATGCTTCTTTTTGCGTTTCAACAGGTTGGTTAGAAAACGGATACATGGAGCGCTTGGTTTAGCTTATTTTTGTTCTAGCTCCATGGACATTCTGCTCTCCTAGTACTTGTTATGAGAAATGGTTTTGGTTTTAAAGCCTTTTAAATAATAATAAGAATTTGAATTGATACTCTAACAGGTTACCCCAATTACACTGCTCGAGTCAATTCATATGGGTTATGTGGACAACCCATATTGTCTGAGTTTCAGGTCGCCAAGATTCCTACAAGGCCTCCGACATGAGCTAACGACTGCCCCCTACATATCTTATAGGAAACAGCCGGGAGAGACATAAAGTAACTTAACTTTATGTCTGCAATGTCTCCGAGATCGAATCAGAAATGAGGAGATCCGTATAGACTATAGACGAACGAAAGTTACCAACATAGCGACATAGCCCAGAGGTAATCCTCGCAAGTTTAATTTATAGCAATGGTCAGGGCACATAGCATACATTTACATTAACATACATAACATACGTTTACGCCTTTTTCCCGAAGGGGTAGGCAGAGGTGTACCCAGGACTCAGTCCCATAGTAAATACACCCACATTTCGCCAGTATGTTATTGGTCCCATGTAATAGGGGGCGAGCCTATTGCCATCTACCGGGCACAATTCCAGACTCCAGGCAGCTATTGAGATAATTCCTAATGGAAAAATCCAATTTTTAACACTTTGCCTGACCTGGGGATCGAACCCGGGACCTCTTGATTGGCAGTCGAGCATGCGCCCACTACGCCACCGAGGCAGTCCACATACACGCACACATACACACACACATAGCACATAGCACGTAGAACTAATGGCCTATGGGGCTATAAAGTTCTCGAATGACCACGGCAACGTAGGACATCCACCCACAAGATGGACAGTCGATCTAATAGACGGCAGGAACACGGTGGATGCAGGCTGCTTACAACTGGACTGGATGTAAATCTAAGGGGGAGTCCTATGTTCAGCAGTGGACGTCCTATGGCTGAGATGATGATGATGATGATGAATCGATCTCGTCAATAAGAGAGGGGCGTTATAGTATATTGTTACATAAGGAGCCAAAAGAGGAATTGTATACGAGGTAGTTTTACTCCCTAACTTTTAGCGAGGGAGTAAAATAGAAACCGAGTTTCAAAGAAAATTGAGTTAAGGATAAACGTCACCCATACAAAATGAAAATACAAAAATAAATAGCAAAAAAAACATACGCTTTTCTTTATCAAAATATTTTTTTCTAACTTACAAACTTTTTTCTTACAAACAATAATCGAGTGGAAAATTATTCCCTATTTCTTTATATCTGTGTTACTGTGTTATCATTTTGTATGGGTGACGTTAACCTTAAGTGCAAATTTTAAATTCCTGACCGCATACCGATCGCTACCGGCCACAGCCAGTCACAGCTGGACATCGGCATACCACACATAATATAACTTATCTTTGTTTGACTGCCTCGGTGGCGTAGAGGGCGCATGCTCGACTGCCAATCAAGAGGTCCCGGGTTCGATCCCCAGGTCAGGCAGTGTTAAATATTGGATTTTTCCATTGGGAATTATCTCAATAACTGCTTGGAGTCTGGAACTGTGCCCGGTAGATGGCAATAGGCTCGCCCCCTATTACATGGGACCAATAACATACTGGTGAAATGTGGGTGTATCTACTATGGGACTGAGTCCTGGGTACACCTCTGCCTACCCCTTCGGGAAAAAGGCGTGAATGTATGGTATGTTATGTTATGTTGTTATCTTTGTAAGTGTGTGTTGTAATCATCGACCATACATACAAAAAGACCTGGCCATTAAGTTTTTCAGTTATTTTATGCATTCATAATCATCATCCTAGCCGTTGGTAATCCACTACTGAACATAAGCTTCCATAAAGGGGGGTTTTGCCAATACTCGACACGCTTAGCAGGCGGGTTGTCGAGCGCAGTTCGATGGTTTTTTGCAGAGGACGCTACTGTCCGTCCTCTGGATCTGTTAACCCTTAGCCGGTCTTACGGCAACCACGGGTAGAGAAGGTGAGGTACCTACTATTCTAAAGCCGGTAGGTAAACTCTACGGCGGATTTTATGCATTATAATATAAATTTGTATTAATTAAAATTTAAAACTAATGTAAGCTGTTGCTTACTGGGACATCACGCCTTTTCCCCTAAGGTTTATTATAAGCAGATAAATTCGTCAATACACAAAAAACATGTTCAAAACTGGCAATACAATCGTGTGGGTCCAAAAGAAGAAAAAGAAAATGCTGGTGGCACACCCCAGACACTCGGCTCAATTCCCATACATAAGACAAAACTGCAAACGCAAAGCCAGGATAGGTAGGCACAAGGACCTACTTAAAAATAGTATGCAGGTTTACGGATTAACGTTTGTCATATTATACATTATACATTCTTGAATATATGTGTACCTATGTATAAAATATCATGTATGTGTGTGTATGTGGCGTATGGAGCAACCCCTGCTGTGCTTGCCGTAGCGTGACCCTAGACGGCTTAGGGTTGTCACTATCTACTATTTATTATAATTATTAATTTAAAAAAATGTAAAGACTTGGTTATGCTTCTAAGACTGTCATAAAAATCCACGGTGTAGTGATGAAGAGGTGCTTCACGGCTTTGTAAAATAATTAGTAAGTTCATTGTTATTATACCAATCACCACAAACTTCACACATTAATGTTACTAGTGGTTCTGTGAGAACAGTAGTCCTCGCGAGCCCTTATGACCTAAAGGGCACCTAATGGTCTTATTACGAATAAAAAAGAGTTATTTTAGCTAAGCTAGTTTATTTACGTGTGTAATCGCCGCCATTACAATTTTTAACTATTTCGCCCGCGCATCGCGCCTATCCACGCGGTCCCTCGGAAGCCTTCGGCAATTTCCGACTAGTCTCAACTCAACTCAACTCAAACAGATTTATTCAAATAGGTCATAATCTGACACTTTTGTACGTCAATGAAGATACAGTACTGAGTCTACCGTGCGTTCGGAAAGATACCTCTACAAGAAGAACGCACAAGAAACTTGTAGGGCTTAATTTTTTCAACAGATAGTTTCACAATATTTGGTTTGGTTACATTCGTTTTCTTTGAAGGTGCCGCGAGGCGGCTATGCAGAAGTTTCCAGGCATCTTTGTCCTCTATGTACTGGTTGACTTTATAATAAGCCTTCTTAAGTAAAGTAGATTTTATATAGGTTTTGAATTTACCCTCTGAGAGCCCAGTTATCTCTTTTGGGATTTTATTATAGAAACGTACACTATTTCCTAAGAATGTCTTTTTATTTGTTTTAGATAATCTAAAGCTAGGTACAGCTATTTTGTCTTTATTCCTAGTATTAAAATTATGAAGGTCACTATTTAATTTTAATTTATGTAAATTTTTACGCACATACATGATGTTCTCATAAATGTATAAGGATGGTAGGGTCAGTATGTTTATTTCTTTAAATAATTCCCTCAGGGATTCGCGTGGACGCATCTCATAGATGGCACGAATCGCACGTTTTTGTAGTATAAAGATAGTTTCTATATCTGCAGCTGACCCCCACAACAGAATCCCATAAGACATCAAGCTATGGAAATATGCAAAGTACACTAATCTCGCCGTGGCTACATCTGTTAGTTGCCTAATTTTATAAACCGCGTAAGCTGCAGAGCTTAGTTTCCCTGAGAGCTCGGTGATATGAGTGCTCCATTGCAGTTTAGAGTCTATATTTATGCCAAGGAACAAAGTTGCATTGTCAATATTGAGTCTTTCACCGTCAAGAACTATAATTGGTTCTATACTTCTGACGTTAGGCAACGAAAATTTCAAACATTTAGTCTTTTTCGCATTCAATAACAGATTGTTTGCTGTGAACCATCTGGATATACTTGCTAAAGTATTATTAACATGTACTAGTGAAGTATCCTTCCTAGCTACTAGCTCGATCGAGTGGCGCGATGTCGCACGATAGATACACATAGTAGGTATACATGATAACATGTTGTGTTGCCTGGTCTAATGGAGCTAATGCTCAGTCTACCTGTAGATATCACCTCTCCTCACCTTCTAAATGTACGCAGCAAATTACAAAAAAAAGCAATTAATTGCCGGCCGATAAGTCACATAAATTGTCTTATGGACATGGCATGGCATGACATAAAATTTACTTATCTCAACTTATTATCTCAATTGCTAAGTTTATTTTGTCCGAATAATGATAGATATATAAACTCTTTATTGCTGCATCACAAACAAGAATTAAGCTAGAACTACATCTAGCACACGTGTGTCGGTCTGGGCGCGTCGGAGCCCATACATTTTGTATGGCAACTATCTGTTTAGAGCTACATCTGGCACACGCATTAGGCGTGTATGTAATGTAGCTCTAAACAGCTAGTGCCAAAAAAAATGTATGGGCTTCGACGCGCCCAGATCGGCGTACGTGGCACACGTGTGCCAGATGTATTTCTGGCTTTAATCTTAAAAATAAAAAAAACTTGAGAGGTGTCAAGGGACACCCGGATGGAACGAAGTTCCACACCACACTGTTCAATGCGAAATAGAAATGAAAATATCTGGCTTGCTTTCTATAAGAGAGAGAGAGACAGACAGAGAAACATGCGACGCCGCACTCTGCTTACAATAGCTTACTATAGCAAAAAGTGTCGTGACAACTTTTCGTAAGAATTTTTTCCGTCTAGCCTCCTTTCACAACGCGCGATAAGGAACTTCGTTCCAAATATATATTAAGTATAACAAAAAAATTGCGTAACAATTAGCGGTCTTATCGCTAAAAGCGATCTCTTCCAGACAACCGTGCGAATGATTCTACGTCAGTTCCGCCAGTTTACGCAAATTTTGATGCTATAAGACTATAGAGGTCTGAAATTGAAATAGAAACTCCTTGTTAATTGTCATAAGCAACATATAAAAAGAAGTGAAATCCCAGTAAAAACATTCTCATGTAAAATGTTGCCAAGACGAGACCAAATATGGCTCGTACTTTCAAAAACATATCAGATCAGAGGACGCTGGTGCTCCTATGGATCTAATAATCCTTCCAACACGACCCCTGCTGAAAACACATACATTGTGTTTTTTTTTTTTTGCGCAACGCTAGTGCGCCATGCTCGTTAAGCCTTCTTTCAAACACGCCTAGCATGTTTTTTAGTTTAAAGAACAATTAAAAAAACCACATCAGCAGTAATTGTGCTTAGGCAACCACGCGGGTAGAGAGGGTGGAGTACTATTCCAAAGCCGGCAACTCCGCGGCAAATAATAATATAATAATTAATTATTAAAACAACATAGTGCCAACTGCCAACCCTAACCAATGCTCACACCCCTGTAGAGTACCGCACACGGCGCGGCAGTCTGGGCAAGTGCATACACACACATGCACACAATTTGACAAGCCATAAATTAAAACGACCTGTTTCGAGGGTATACTCCTTTGTCATTAAAAATTCTTTGGATATTAGAAAAAAATAAACGTTCGTGGAAAACTAAAATAGAGATTGGCGCGTTAACATCATGGAGAAATAAAAATTAATATACATGAGATTAATACATAACATCAAGGCTTGTTTTTCCGAAGTGTTGGGTGTGTTCCCAATCCCATAGTAGGCACACCCTACATCGCCAGTTATTTAAGTAAGTAAAATTTATTTATTAAGATTATTAAGAAGAGTCTCTGTAACACCACCGACCCAATGTTTATTACAGTTCTCTCCTCTCCCTGTACGGTTGTCTGGAAGAGATCGCTCTTAACGATAAGACCGCCCATTGTTACACTAGTATACTGGTGTACCAATAAAGCGTTTATCTATCTATCTATCTTAGAAGTATGATTTGCCAGCCACAAGGGACCGCAGATCTGATTAGTTGATATCAATATCAACTTGATACCTCCACGCGACAGATAGACAGACAGACAGACAGAGATACGGACAACAAAGTGATCCTATAAGGGTTCATTCTCTTGCGATACGGAACCCTAAAAAATGAAACGTCAAACGGTACTTCTTACATTTTATAGACTATAGTGTTAGAATAGAATACTCTTTATTATGACCAAGGGACACCGAATACAATCAACTTAAAAATTAAATTATTCTTATTGGTCAACAATGGGCGGCCTTATCGCTTTAAGCGATCTCTTCCAGGCAACCAGTCTTTGGACGGATAGGGCATGATAGGACATTATGTTACTCTTAATATAAGATCTTATTATGACTAAACTATATTATAATAAAAAATAAAAAAAAAGATACAATATTTTATAATAATATATTACAGTACATAAAGTGTGTTAGTGTTAGTGTACTACATAAAATTCCTTTAAAACTTGTTTTATTTTATGCAAATCACATGCTATCTGATTTTACTTCATTTTAATGTTGTTTCCTTGACCTAGTTTACCATGTCAGGCTACAGGTTATATAAGTAGGTACTTTATTTAGGTTTTAGCTCTTACAAATTACTATTACAAGTTATATACAGTTGTTTTTACTTACTTAACTCTATCTATGTAACGTAACAGGAAAGAGGACCTTTTAGCAGTTTGACACAATCCTATGGAAAATTTACTAAATCGATTTTTTGTATTCCCCTGTTTCCTCCGAATACAGTAAACCTATTTGATATATTTATATCCTGATATTTTAAAGTTGAAGTAAAGTATGTCCCTGTCATTTTATTTTTGTTTATAAATGCTACATTTTTTTGTAGTGAACGTCCAATCACGCGAGTAAAACTGGGATTTTTGGAAGTTCATTATGAAAAAACCAAGGGTTTTTATGAAAAATTAAAATGAGAGGGACAGGCTACTTCACTATAAAAATATCAGGATATAAATTTATAGAATGGTGGGAATATTGCTATTAAATTAGTATGCTTAGTGTTTAGGATTCGATACTTAGGGCACAGACCAGATAATACTATTTTTTTTTATGATAGTGAGTAACAAGACGAGCAAATCAGGTGCCTGATGGTAAGCATCATGATTGCCCATATCAGACACAGTGCCACCCAGTGTTTTAAGTTCAAAATTCTGCACTGCACTGCGCCTGTCACCCTGAGATATGAGTTATTGAATCTCATCGTGCCCAGTAATTTCGCTGGTAAAATTGCCCTTCATACCGGAATACAGTAATGTTTGCACATTACTGCTTGGCGGATGAATAACTGGCAAAGGTGTGGTACTTCCCCAGGCGGCCCCCTGCTAAAGAGGCCTACCACTACAATACTACTTAGAGTTCCATTTCTACTTAGATACCGCAAACTTGTCACTAACATAACCTACTTACGAAATCATCATCATCATCTCAGCCGTTGGTAATATCCACTACTGAACATAAGCCTCCATAAAGGGGGGTTTTGCCAATACTCGACACGCTTGGCAGGCGGGTTGTCGAGCGCAGTTCGATGGTTTTTTGCAGAGGACGCTGCTGCCCGTCCTCTGGATCTGTTAACCCTTAGCCGGCTCTTACGACAACCACGGGTAGAGAGGGTGGAGCACTATTTTAAAGCCCACAGCAGACTTAAACTAAATAAAATTCATTAATTCATTAGTATACATACCTAATTCAGTAATTTCCTTACAAAGGCACATAATAATTATTATTCACATATGTATTCAAACTAATTGATAATAGTGCGTCATTCATTGGTCATTAATTAACAAATTACCTACCGTAATAAGCACAAAGAAATTAACAACTTGACAAAGTTTTATTACTTATTACCCAATTGCGAAGCAGGAGGGTTGTGTTTTTCAAAAGTATGCATGTATGTGAATGAATGAATGAATGAATATAGCTTTAATTAATTCCATATAAATTCTTAAACAAAATATATAATTTATATATTTGACATGCATTAATTTTTTATTCTATATGGACCCCCTTAGGGTAAAAGCCTCCTTATAATGTATGTATGTAGTATGTTGATATGAGCACAGAACACTACTACGTATAGAATGGACACTGTTATCCGCCCACCAATCAGCCTTCCTCACCCCGCGAGCGAGATTGAGCTCTCGACGAGCCCTGCTTCACTGGGAAATCACCTCACGCACACTCTTGCGCGTGTACAAAACTCCAAATTATTATATAGGACGAAATTTGAATCGTTTAGCTAGAGTTTACTATGCAGATTCAGAAATATTTATGAAATATTTAGTCGTTCACTAGGTAGAACCCTTAGAGCTGTTTTTTATTTATTTATTTATTTTAGGGTTAAGTTCCTCAAAAGGAAAAGAGGAACGCTAATGGGATCACTTTGTTGTCTGTCTGCTGTGTCTGTCATGACACTTTCACGGGAACGTGTGCGTAAATTTCCGTACTTTGCGCAAGGAACTAATAGATGGCGCTGTATGTTTTTGGTATCTAGGAATGGAACCCTACCCTATGCAAACATAACAGCCTTAATAATTTATTTTACATCATTATCATCATATTTTAATAGGACTATAGATAATAGGTTGCATAATGTCTAATTTTAATTTTAATTATTATACCTAACTAACATAGATTGTAAGTTTCAAACTACTAACAATTATATGGATCATGTCTGAAATAAAATGAATTTTATTTATTTATTTATTTATTTATAGGTGGTCGGTGGTAATAGGCATTGATATAAAAACGATGTAGATAGGGTAACGTTCTCCCAGTGCTTACTCAACAACTGGCACGTGCAATTTGCTCAGTGTGAAGTTTGCACAGTGACATATAATGAACAACAAAGATAGAAAGACGTACCTAAGACCGAAGTACGACTGAGACAACAATATTATTCGCTCGTACGACCTTACTTTACTGACGTACGTGGACCTAATGGGACCTAATTTGAGCTTGCCATTTTCGAGAAGCCAGTACCTTATCTCCCCTTTTCTTTATATCAATGCCAAAAAAATTGATTTTTGTTCAGCTGTCATTGATCAAGCTATATTTGACAACGCGTAAGCATAAGTCTATGTTTAGGTACTCCCTCCCGTTTTGTACCTAGTTCCTGTGCACATTTTTTACTTTTATAAGCAAAAAGTTAAAAAGAGTTTGTATGTATCGTGCGATACAGATTTCACGAGAAAAAAATGTATAAAATTATACAAAAAAGGAGAGGAAAAAATCGGCCGGTCCCGCCGCCGGCGGCCGCCTGTCAAACGACGAAGATGTAGGGTACACATGAGATAGATTTCTAAAGATTTATTTTCATTATACGAGTATTATAATAAAATATTTCATGTGCAACAAGTTTAGTGGAAGAACGTAGAAAAAATGGGTGTTCCTTTTAAGCTGAACGCACTATCCGTGCTGAATGCCCCGAACGAAAGGAATTTTAGTTCACATGTCCGCGTCGAATCGTCCGAATCTGACTGGTGTATAAAGTATATTTTAACGCAAGTTTTTCCCGATTTTCAAGAAAAATTGATCCTACCAAAAATATTTCCATGTAAAATGTTGCCAAGACGATACTATAGGTATATTATGGCTCGCACTGTCAAAAAGTTATCAGATGTCATGTAGAGCCAAGTTTCTCACTTACACGCCCTATCAACCCTATGCCGTTTCGTTACTACAAGAACTATTGTAGAGTAGGTACCTAATGAAACCGCAAAATACGTACGGTGAACAAGAAAATAATTAAGTACTTCCTAAAACTTCCGCTTTTTAGTACTTCCGCTAAGCAGTAATGTGCAAACATGAATTTATTTATTTATTACTGTGTTCCGGTATGAAGGGAAATGTTACCAGCGAAATTACTGGGCATGATGAAATTCAACAACTCATATATCTCAGGGTGACAGGCGCAGTGCAGTGCCGCGGCGAATTTAGAATTTTAAAACGCTGGGTGGCATTGTGTCTGATATGGGCAATCATGATGCTTAACATCAGGCACCTGATTAACTCGTCTTGTCACTCACTATCATAAAAAAAAAACCTACGATTAAAAAATATTTCAATAATCTCTAGACGCGTCTTTTCATTTGCAATCTCATGTGGCCACACAATCCAGTATCGTTGCATGCCGTCGCACACGGGTACCCGCTGTCATGTCACAACAACATTCCTTTACCTTTACTCACAGAAATATCAACCTTATTTCTTAAGCCATAGAAGTTAAATAAAATGAAGCACGATTTTGCACGCAACGTTCGGCCCGCAAACTTCTTAAATTCCTTGCCAGACCATTCTCAACTCTGAGTCTTCGTAATAAAACTTATTTGGTAGCATTTATAAATCTGCTGGAAAAACATCTGTGATCGTGTTGATGTAGTTTTATTTTCGACCATATGTTCTGGTATTAAAGTCGAAAATGCTTTATTAATCAGGTGGTTTAGAAATGTTGTTTACAATTTAAACTTGTTAATTATTTATGCAGTTATAGACTTTGTTACTAAGCAGATAAGGTTGCTTAGATAGTTTTAGTTAAGATTGTAGGTAGATTTTACCTGGATTTTTTACAGATAGATCAGCCATTGTCTACAAGATACGGTCCCATGCATGTCTCATGGTTTCCAAGTTTTTTTTTTAATTCTGAATAGCCACGAAGTCTTTGGTCTGCGGGTATACGGAATTTTGTTTACAAGTAATATTTTCAATTTTTTTTAAATCTCCCATTCTAACTTACTTTGTGAAATATCCTTGTAATAAAGGTGGTGGAAGCACATCTATCCGCGTCGAATCGTCCGAATCCGAGATTTCATACATACATACAGTCACGCCTTGTTCCCGGTGGGGTAGGCAGATACTATTTCCCTCCACTTGCTACGATCCTGACATACAACTTTCGCTTCGTTCACTTTCATGACATTTTTCATACATACTCATTTTATATAAACTCATATGAGATTTCCTAATATAAAAGTTTTCGTTCCCGTGGGAATATCGGTATAAAAGGTACCATATGTGTTATATCAGGGTCTAACATATCTAAATTCCGAATTCCAGGCCAATCGGTTCAGTAGTTTTAGCGTGAAAAGGGAACAAACCTCAGATCATACAAACAAGATCTGAAGAACAAATATACACACAAAGGAAACAGCGTTAGATGGCGCTGGAGTCGAGTTAGAACACGCTAGCGTTTTATTTACCTGTTATAAAGGTAACTTTTTACAATGTAGGTACTTTTATTTGAGATTAATAATATTAGTAGGATTTGGATAGATATGCGTTAAGTTCACCTAAAAAAAATTTCAGCCCAATCGGTTGAGTAGTTTTGGCGTGAAAGAGTAACAAACATTCATCCATCCTCACAAACTCTCGCATTTATTTATAATATTGTTAATTTTGTTCTAGGTAGGTAGTAGGATGTCATAAAATGAAAATGATTTTTTTTAGTTTTTCACATTGATTTAAAGAAAAGGGGAGGTAGGGTACGTTCATCCAGCGCTTACTCAACAAATAGCACGTGCAATTTGCTCAGTGTAAAGTTTGAACAGTGATATATTATTATATACTGAACAACAGAGATAGAAAGACGTACCTAAGACCGAAGTGCGACCGAGACAACAATATTATTCGCTCGTACGTCCTTACTTTACTGACGTAAGTGAACCTAATGGGACCTAATTTGAGCTTGCCATTTTCGATGCCATTTTCGTTTTTCAGTTGTTTCAATATTATTGCTAAGTACACCAATATGGGTGTTTGTATTCTATGACGTGACGTCATCGTGATGTAAGTGCTTCCCTTATAGTTCGGACATTTCACACCTGTTTCAGCTATTTATACAACAGAGAACTTTCTGTAGACCGCGAGAGAGTACATCACGAAAGATATCACAGTTTTGACTAATCTGAAGCTATGATGTCTTAGATTATTATAATTATTTTTTATGATAGTGAGTGACAAGACGAGCAAATCAGGTGCCTGATGGTAAGCATCATGATGGCCCATATCAGAGACAGTGCCACCCATTCTGCCCGGCACTGCATTGCGGCTGTCACCCTGAGATATGAGTTGTTGAATCTCATCATGCCCAGTAATTTCGCTGGCCCTTCAGACCAGAACACAGTAATGTTTGCACATTACTGCTTGGCGGATGAATGTATACGACATATCTTTATCTTTGAAAGATACACCTATGAAGCAGGAAACACGTAAAAAAAAATTATAATAATAACTAGCTGACCCGGCGAACTTCGTACCGCCATATTTTATTTCTCTAATCGCAACTGAGGAAATAAAACCCTTCCGGTAAAATCGAATTACCTAAATTTAAAATAAAACTGGAGTACTCAATTGAAAAATTCATATTGTTCAAAATGCGTGGAGATTTTACTGAGACTATCACTTTCCGGGAGATAGTATTAATTCACTCGTTTAAAAAGGAACTGAACTGCGGTGACACTCGGCGCCAGTATTTATACCTGAACCTTGAATTTCCCGAACGTTCTAGTTCGCATGCTTCGAGAAGAATCGATTGATCGATTGTTCGAAATAGTGGGTCTCGATGGTTCGAGAGGGAGCTTTGTTTACGCTCAGAGGAGGTCTCGAGAACGAATGAGATACCAAAGCTTTGGACATTCAAACCAGAGATGGCGACTCGATAGAATTTGATGGCCAGATCTTGAAACTTTGATTAAAATTTGGCGCCAAGACTTTAATAATTCTCTTACAAAAATAGTACAATTTTTTTGTTATTAGTGGTAATAATATTGTAACATACGCAGTATAATTATAAAAATATCAGTCACAAACCATTAAAATAATACGGTTATATCGTGAGCATAAATAAATATAACGTGAAATAAAGTAATAGAATTTATATTCTAAGAAACAGAACACAGCGCCATCTATTGGGTGTATTTGCAACCTAGATGTCAAACAATATTGAAGAATTTTATCGATGAACAACATACACCGCCATCTATGAGAACTTCATAAAACTAAACAGTAAATAAACACTTGCTTAAGAAACAAATAATTGATACATTTTATTCGTTTACATTCACGACATAAGCGAATAATTGAGATGATAACTATCCTATCCAGTAAGTTAGACCAAAATACGGGTACATGTGAAATTTGATTGAAATCGGTTCAGTAGTTTTGGAGTTTATTCGGGACAAACATCGTGACACAAGATTTTTATACATATAAAGATAATGATATTATGGGACAACTTCCACACACAGTCATCTGGCCCCAAACTAGGCTAGAAGCCTGTACTATGGTAACCAGATGTCAGATGACTGATATATTATATACTTATATAAGCTTATAACACCCAGACACAGATCAAACAGATAATTGTTAAGGCATACCTTTATAAATATGCTTAGAGTAGGGTTCCATACCTAGATATCTGGACAAAACGTTACCGCGTTATAAGAACATAATATTCCTATAATATATAACGTCATCTAGTTAGTCACTTTGACGTTCGTTTTCTGTCTTGTTCTGCTGGTTATTTCGTTCGTTTTTTCATTTGAATGAATGAATGAATGAATGAAAACTCTTTATTGCTACCACAGTATAACAGAAAATAACAAAGAAGAGAAAACCTTAAAACTAGAAAAAAGTAACAATTGGCGGCCTTATCGCTCGGAGCAATCTCTTCCAGGCAACCATGCTGGGAAAGGATACATATATGAAGGGACGGTGGTTTTTGTGTTTTAATGTACCTTTATGTATTTTTTTAAAGGATCAAACTCAAAACCAATTCAGCGTGCTTGCGGGATCAAAAGATTAATGTAGGAATATCTCAATCATTATCTTTACCACTTGACATTGCTTCTTTTTCCCCTGTTTTTCATGGACATTGCATGTTTTTTACCTATATTTTCTGACTTTGTTCAGCTCTTTTACCTAACCTGACAAGTATAAAAAAGAAAGGGGGTTTTTGTATTACACACCCAAAACAAATTAACTTTCTTTATTTAGTCGTATTATACTCTTTATTTAAGCTATGTACTTTTTGCACGTGTTCAATGTATAATTTGTAATTCTCCCAGTTCATTGTCTATGTGACATCACATGTTTTTGCCCTGTGCCCTTCAATTCATATTGTTATGTACCTAAGTTCTATTTAATTCTACTCCACGTTATAATATATAGACTTTCGTTTAGTTTTTAACAGAAATTTAAATTTATTTGTAAACTGTCTTCAAGAGAGCGAAGTATGACCAAGAACGGCTTAATATCTGAAAAGGAAAATTTCTTTTATATTTTTATTACAAAAGGTAGATAGAGCAGGTATGAAATTAATAGTGTTTTTTTACAGCTAAAGTATAACAAAACCTTTATACAATATACCTACTACAAACAAGCTGTGCCCCGCGATTTCACCCGCGTAGTCTTCGTTCCAGTGGAAATATCGGGATAAAAAGGCAAAAGCTATAGTGAAAGCTGATCTCAGATGGCGCCACCAGCACATGAACCCTTGTGGAGGGAGATTGAAACATTTCTAATTTTATTCATATTTTTTTTGACATTTTACTATTAAGATGATATGTATACCAATTAAAAATAAGTTAAATAAATGAAAATTAATGAAAAAGAGGCACCTCTTAACGTGGAAAGGATGCAGACATAATTCAAAGTTAAGATGTATATCCTGAATTCTTTTATTATTTTTCAATTTTATAGTCTTAAAGCGTTCTGTTTTCTTTCAAGGTTTACTAAATCGATTATAACATAAACATACATTCACGCCTTTTTTCCCGAAGGGGTAGGCTGAGGTGTACCCAGGACTCAGTCCCATAGTAGATACACCCACATTTCGCCAGTATGTTATTGGTCCCGTGTAATAGGGGGCAAGCCTATTGCCATCTACCGGGCACAGTGCCCGTATCCAGGCAGTTATTGAGATAATTCCTGATTTGGATTAAATCGAATATAAGAGGTAACTATTTCTTACATTTAAGGTTAGGTGTGCGCTTGATAACGTCATTCAGGTTACTTAATAAAGAAGAGAGAATAGTTTTTGACGCTTTTAGGCTCTTTCTTCTCTTGACCCAAATTTTTTTAGTTTCTCATTTCGGGGACGCTTGTTTCTTGACACTTTGCTGGCCTTTAGTTTGCTTACAATTGGGCACACAACACGGCAAAATTTAGGCATTCATAAAAAAATTGTTTATTCATCATAAAATTCATATAAAACTGCATTTATGGTCAATGTAATGCTTGGCCGGCAATGTAATATCGGCCCCATTAATGAAGATACAATAAAACCGTTTAAAATGATTGTTGTAATAAAATTTTGTAAGTTCATGCCCTTATTATAAAATAAAACAGTCTTACCGTGGTGAATGCCCTTAAGTTTACGTCAGCAAAATTACAAGCAGTCAATTTGCAAGGCTTCTGAGCTCTGAAAAAATAAATTGTTAAGGTTTACGTATGTATGCATAGTGTAGGGTTCCATACCTAGATACCAAGATCATACATCGCCATCTATTAGTTCCTTGCGCAAAATATGGAAATACGCAGTAAAATAGCCATAACTTTTGATTGTGTTAACTTAGAAGTAGGTAGGTATGATGTTTTTACAGCCACAAGGGACCGCAGATCTGAGTAGTTGATATCAATTTCAACTTGACAGCCTCGATGGCTCAGATAGTAGTAACTCTGCTTTCTGTGCCGCAGGGCCCGGGTTCGATCCCCGGTCAGGTCAAACATTTGTGTGCATGAACATGTCTGTTTGATCTGTGTCTGGGTGTTATAAGCTTATATAAGTATGTATATCAGTCATCTGGTTACCATAGTACAGGCTTCTAGCCTAGTTTGGGACCAGATGACCGTGTGTGGAAGTTGTCCCATATTATTATATTATTATTTATTATTATTAACTTGATACCTCCACGCGTTGCCGTTAAAAAGTGTCTTGACAGACGAACAGACAGATAGACATACATACAGACAGACAGACAGACGGACAACAAAGTGATCCTATTATAAGGGTTCCTTTTATCCTTTTGAGGTACAGAACCCTAAAAGAACATAGCATCACGCCTTTTTTCCCGAAGGAGTAGGCAGAGGTGTACCCAGGACCTAGTCCCATAGTAGGTACACCCACCTTTCCCATGTAATAGGGGGCGAGCCTAATGCTATAAAAAATAATGCTGTAAAATTATGTGTCATCATCATCATCATCCCAGCCGTTGGTAATGCACTGCTGAACATAGGCCTCCCCCATAAAGGGGGGTTTTGCCAATACTCGACACGCTTGGCAGGCGGGTTGTCGAGCGCAGTTCGATGGTTTTTTGCAGAGGACGCTACTGTCCGTCCTCTGGATCTGTTGACCCTTAGCCGGCTCTTACGGCAACCACGGGTAGAGAGGGTGTGACACTGTTCTTAAGCAGGTAACTCTTAACTCCACGGCAACGGCCAAAGAATTATGTGTATAAGTATTATTAATGTTTATATATTTATGTAATAATAATAAGTAAATAAAATATTACGCTATGGACTCCCTCTAGAGAGTCTAAGTGAGTCCACTTGAAAACGCCTACGTAATAATGCAATTAAAAGTAAAAAAGGTCCAAACGGTCTTGTTTAATGTCTATTCTACGAATAAAAAAAACACAAGTAAGGTGTACAGATTGCAGAGTACACTTTACTCGAGCATAGTGCACTCACTTTGCTCGAGTAAAGTTCGGTATTTTATTTATTCAAAGTGTTATAATATATACGTAGTGCTATTTATTCAAAGTGTTAACTACCGTGAACTACGTAGGTACCTCAATATAATAATAAGGATAGCCTTCTTCGTGTCGTTGTCGAATCCGTACCATGGGCACTTGTAAATACTTCCACTTACTTCAGTACTCTGAAATTTAAAGTTGCTATGTGCTCGAAAACTAATAAAAAACCACGGTGTTATATTCTTCAGGTGTAGCCACTACAGTAATGGCCGGTACGTCAGCATAATGGCGGCCGCGAGAGGCATTAACCATAGAAAGATTTGCTGTGCAACGACGATAGTCTCAAACTCAAACTCAAAACAGCTTTATTCAAATAGGTCATAATCTGACACTTTTGTACGTCAATGAAGATAAACAGTACTGAGTCTACCGTGCGTTCGGAAAGATACCTCTACAAGAAGAACGCACAAGAAACTTGTAGGGCTTAATTTTTTCAACAGATAGTTTCACAATATTTGGTTTGCTTACATTCGTTTTCTTTGAAGGTGCCGCGAGGCGGCTATGCAGAAGTTTCCAAGCATCTTTGTCCTCTATGTACTGGTTGACTTTATAATAAGCCTTCTTTATTAAGTAGATTTTATATAGGTTTTGAATTTACCCTCTGAGAGCCCAGTTATCTCTTTGGGGATTTTATTATAGAAACGTACACAATTTCCTAAGAATGTCTTTTTATTTGTTTTAGATAATCTAAAGCTAGGTACAGCTATTTTGTCTTTATTCTTTATTGCTAGAACAGCCTTCAAGCATTCTGTCTCTTATTCTAGCGACCCTATCGATAGCAACGACGTACAGCGGCGTTGACGCGAACGATAATTATATGTCACTAGTGTCTGAACGCTCGCATGAACGAGTTTTATACCAAAATTTGACGCCCTTTTTGGACACCTTAAAATGTGAGTTTTCTAAAATTCTTTCTTAGCTCACGTCCAGATAACGAAAACATGGTTTGGGCTGTGCGTTGCATGTCAGTAAGTGTGTCATTTAGGATTTTATAATATGAAGTGATAGTGATGATCGTACTAATCAGTCACAAATGAAATTAAGCTTCGTTTAAGGTTCGTTTCTAAACTTTGTATGTAGTATGTAAGATCATGCTAAAAAAATACTTATGACACTAAAAAATATTTTTATTAAAGAGCGAAAAACGCCAAGAATAACAAGTTTCATAGAAAAAGCCATGTTCTTAATAAAATTATGTAACAAATAACATACAGTCACGCCTTTTTCCCAAGGGCTAGTGTACCCAGGTCTCAGTCCCATAGTAGGTACACCCACATTTTGCCAGTATGTTATTGGTCCCATGCAATAAGGGTGAGCCTATTGCCATCTACCGTGCACAGTTCCAGACTCCAGGCTGTCTTAGAGATAATTCCTAATGGATTGCTTGACCTGGGGATCGAACCCGAGACCTCATGATCGGCAGTCCAGCTTACGCTTACTACGCCACCGAGGCAGTCACATATCACATCGAAGATTGTTATGAGTTGAAGGTAACTCACCGATTTCATCAATTTATCTCCAAAGAAGCACAACAGAGATACCTGAGACAGGCTGAGTACCAAGAAACTGATAAACGCAAACACTGAACCCAACTCCTCTGCAACCTAGAAAATACAAGTGTTAATTTTAAAAAACCCCTTCCTCTGTTTTTCCCTGCTCAATCATCTGACTATGATCACCATCTTTCTGTAACTTAGTCATTATGACGATTCTCATGAGCACAAACACGTTATATTTGACTACTAGTCCATCTGAACCTGATGCTGCAGCATCAAGTCAAGTTTACCAAATCATTGCAACATTGTTGAAGTGACAGGATATACCAAACTTCTAACCGATTAGACCTTTGGAAATCATAATCTGCTCATAAGCCCTTCAGCCACTAGAAAAGTACTGATAATCTTTAAACGGCAAAACTGATTTTCATGAGACATAGCTAAGAAGAACACTCTCGATCACGTCAACTTAACAACAAATAAAACCATATCGTAATCAGCCCATTCGTATAGGAGATACGATGCAACAGACATACATAGATAATTTATACCAGTTCTCCCAATTTTCGGTCATGGGTTAAAATAATAATTATCCAATTTACAAAGCATAATATTATAAAGTACGTGGGTAGTGTGGGTCCAGAGATTTTGCTATATATGAAGTTGAAAATTGTTTTAGAGCAGGCATTGGCTGGTTAAAAGTATAGGAAGCCTTTTGAGAAATAGAGTTTCAGAGACGACTTGGTTGGTTGTTTGGTTGTCTAGTTGATAGTTGGATAGAAAGTTTGCTGATTGGTCGACCAGATAGATAGATAAACACTTTATTGGTACACCACAAAACAATAAATCTTAAAAATTAAACACAACAGTATGATATATAGTGCAACAATTGGCGGTCTTATCGCTAAGAACGATCTCTTCCAGACAACCGTGCAGGACCAGTTGACAGCTAGTTACCTAATTGGCAGTTGGTCGGTAGCTAGCTAGCTGATTATTTAATTTGTTGGTTGGTGTTGTCCATGGTTGGTCATTGGTCGGTCACCTGAATAACCAGCAAGTTTACATCAAGTTTAGCTAGTTTGCTATTTGCTGTTTAGTTTGTGGTTTCCCAGTTATCTAGTTGGTCGGTTGACCGATTGTCTATTTTTTTTTTTTTTTTTTTTTTATGATAGCGAGTAACAAGACGAGCAAATCACGTGCCTGATGGTAAGCATCATGATTGCCCATATCAGACACAGTGCCACCCAGTGTTTTAAAATTCAAAAATCTGCGCGGCACTGCACTGTGCCTGTTACCCTGAGATATGAGTTGTTAAATCTCATCATGCCCAGTAATTTCGCTGGTAACATTGCCCTTCCTACCGGAACACAGTAATGTTTGCACATTACTGCTTGGCGGATGAATAACTGGCAAAGGTGTGGTACTTCCCCAGGCGGCCCCCTGCAAAAGAGGCCTACCACTACAAAACCGTCAACCGTCATAATATATTCCACTTGTTCTTACCGTAATATTGAAAGCGCTCAGACAAATCAGAAGAGAACTGCTGACAATGTGGAGCAGTACAGGGATAGAAAATAACATCTCCATCTGATCTACAAGGCTGTAACAATAAAAATAGACATACTGTACCAAACAGGTTAATTAGGAAACACTATAAAGTCAAATAAAATTATTACAACGAGCAAGATGGTAAGGTAAGTGGGTAAAGTAGTTATAAGCTGAGTCTGCTCCTTTTGCTAATCATTAATTAGATTTAAGTGATCATTATATTATGTAAATTAGTTAAATAGGTACTAAGCTTTATTATATGTAACTAGCTTCAAGGTTCATTGATTGAGCAATAAACTAAACTTTTAATTTAAGGTTTCATGTTTGTAGTGTAATAATAAAGAGTTAATCTATCTATCTATCTATCTATCTAAACTATTTCTATTCTATTCTAATGTGATCTCCCTGTTGTATTTAAAATCCAAGTGGATGATTTGGAGCCACGATGCGGGTTAGGAAATGTCTGGTCATCAATTTACGTTACAACGGTGAGCGCTGCACCGGCCGATTTCCCAAACAAAATGGATCAGCTGATTAGCAAAATCATCATCATCGTCAGCCCATATTATCATTACACTGCTGGGTATGAGCCTCTTCCCACTTGTGCCAATTTTCTCTGTACTGAGCGGATTGCATCCAGGATTTTCCGGCGATATTAATGAAATTTGTATAGTGAGTCGATTTTCTTTTTGCGAATTTTACAATTGTTTCTTGTACAAGTTCTTTAAGTTGACGCGTAAGATATCGTCCTAGGATACACCCCCTTAAATATTACTACACCTTTTTTTGCCATGGCATGGTTTTTTATTATAATACCAGTATGAAGAATGAGATAAATATAAAATAAATATAAAACTAGTGTAAGAACAGCGGCTTTGCCCGCTCGCAATTATGAAATATGGGAGTTTTATAACAACACTTTGACGCCCTTTTTGGACCCCTTAGAATGTGAATTTTCTAAAATCCTTTCTTAACACATGTCCAGACAAGGAAAATAACCTACATTCCAAGTTTCAAGTCTATAGGATCAGTGGTTTGGGCTCTGCGTTGCTAGTCAGTCAGTGAGTCATTTAGGAGTTTATAATATATAGTGATATATATATATGAAGTGTGAGTAGTAAAGATTTTCCTTGCCATCGTTCTTATCAGTAGACCCTCAGATCATACAAACATGTATGATCTGTGAGTAGTCCTTATCAGTAGTTGCAATAGGTCATAATTTGATAACAAGAGAACGAAGGAGGCTTTATCTAAATAAAGGGTTACTGGTTATCAGATAGCATCCACTTACAGGGTCATTGTACTATCATTTGGAACAAGTTTCATTATTCTAAAAAATCTGATGTAGGTATATACTACATACATTACTATAGGTCAAGGACCTTTTTTCTATGCTAGAGCTGATTTTATTGCGCGATTTCATAGTTGAACAATGACGAGCGAGAGGGCTGACGCACCTATTGCTCACGGAATGCAGTGAGTATAATGCCTAGGGTCAATGCCCCTTTTTCTCCTTACATTTGAAACATAATACTTAAAGAAAGTAGATATTATGATAAAAACTTAGGTACTCACTGTATCAATAGCTGATGTTTTCTAACTCCAGCGAGCAATGTTTCATGAATACTGTTGTTTGACTGAATGTTCTCGAAGTTGTGGCACAGTATACGGAAATGCATCTCTAAATATGTGCACACTGAGTAGAATAGCGTCTCAGTGCCAAATATATTCACGCAGACAATTATAGCTAAAGATAAAAGTATAATCAATTATGATTTAATTTTACATAACAACATATACATTCACGCCTTTTTTCCGAAGGGGTAGGCAGAGGTGTACCCAGGACTCAGTCCCATAGTAGATACACCCACATTTCGCCAGTATGTTATTGGTCCCATGTAATAGGGGGCGAGCCTATTGCCATCTACCGGGCACAGTTCCAGACTCCAGGCAGTTATTGAGATAATTCCTAATGGAAAAATCGATTATTTAACACTGCCTGACCTGGGGACCTCTTGATTGGCAGTCGAGCATGCGCCCTCTACGCCATCGAGGCAGTCTATGTATGTATGTATGTATTTCATTTTAAGCGCTGTCCAAAGCAAATTCGCGCTCTCGCTCACACGTACCCACATTTTTGAAGATTTAAAAATACTACATGTAATTACATAAAGACAACTAGGTTCTAGAAAATAACAATAGAAAATAACAATCTTTGTATTGTTATTTTCTGGAACCTAGTTGTCTTTATTTCACGTAATTACATCTAAGTATAATTTTTTTGATCTTCCAAAATGTGGGTACGTGGGAGCGAGAAGGCGAATTTGCTCTGGACAGTGCCGTTCTCGTTCCTCCATGTTCAGAACCTGATCACATCAATGAGTCCGAACGCGGTATAATATGACCCATCTAAACCGGATGCAGCATACCATAAGGTCGAGAGTCGAGATTAAGGTCGACCATTCTGTTACAATTACAATATTGTTGTTTTTGATTTGGTTTGCTATTTCGAGTTAGAGAAGAGTTGTCACCACAGTAAAAAAAAATATTCCAAATTATGAAACAATGACTCTTTAAGAATATGAAGATTATGATAGAAGATTAAACTATTTACTATATTTTACCTTTTATAAGACATTTTTAAATTATAATACTTAAATTTTCATCCGGTACGATTTGTGGGCAAAACGCGTAAGGAAAATAACCGTAAATAGTCCTACTTCATACATATCCTTCCTTTTAATATTATAAATGCGACAGTTTGTGAGGATGGATGGATGAATGTTTGTTACTCTTTCACGCCTAACCTACGAAACCGAATGGGCTGCAATTTGGTATATAAATAATGTTGACCCTGGAATAACACATAGAATTCTTATTATCCCGATATTCCCACGGGAACGAAGACTGCGCGGCGAACCCACGGGGCAAAGTAATATAATAATAATATGGGACAACTTCCACACACGGTCATCTGGTCCCAAACTAGGCTAGAAGCCTGTACTATGGTAACCAGATGACTGATATACATACTTATATAAGCTTATAACACCCAGACACAGATCAAACAGGCATGTTCATGCACACAAATGTTTGACCTGGCCGGGGATCGCAGGCCCGGGGCCTGCGGCACAGAAAGCAGAGTTACTACCATCTGAGCCAACGAGGCTGTCGAGGATGTCGTATAATAAGACATATATTATGTTACATTGATGTTTTTATGCAATTAATTTTTCTGATTTCTAAGAAATGGGTACTTAATTTATTTGACTTACTTGCCCAGACCTGATGGAAGTATATCAACGGCCACAGCTGTACCTCATACGCATCGAACCAGTACTTCACCGAAAACGGATACATTATCTTCATCTCTCCTGTTTCAAAGTACCTCCAGTAGACCATTAACAGCGGTGCCAGTAAAAACGTTACTAAGACTGCCACACTGACAATTGAAAGCATAACTTCTATCAATTTCAGCATTTTCATTGCTTCATTTGATAATTTCTCTTCGAATGTCGCATTATTTGGTTCATTTCCTGAATCAAAATCCGTAACAGCATTTAGTTTGTCAACTACAGTGCATCTAGGTGCAGTTTGATCAATTTGGTCGTTATCATTAATATTTTGATATCTATGATTATGTTCTTCAAAATAATTAGTATTCTCGTTTCTCGGATGTATTTTATCAAGTGTTTCAATTATATGACAGACGATATCCCTTTTGTAAAATAAAGGCACTGCTTTCAAAGTGCCCAATATGCTGATAGTAACACAGGGCGCTGTAAGGGACATTTCGACGAAGTCCCTGCCGATCAGTATTCCGTCTATCAACCAGTATATTTCTGCGAATATAACTGTGTACAGAATTATAATGTTGAAATAGTAGACCGAGTTTACGATGGCTTCGATTATTGAAGGCCGTTGGTTGCGATATACTTTAATTCCTGATAGTAGGAGGCAAAGTTTCATTAGTCTTAGCGGTTTTTCGAATTGGTTTTCAGACATTTTTGACAAGTATGGTTATTTGAATAAGTTGCATAAGCTAGTCTGGACCCAAACTAGACATAAAAGTCTATGTCTATGGTAACCAGAAAACTAAGGCTAAATACAATTAAGATTTGTATCAGTATGTAATATTGTATTTTTTCTTATAAAAATTAAACTTTTCGTTTAGAACTGAGAACTAAGCGACAGCTACTTTAAAACTTTAATACCCTAATGGCTCTAGAAGTAGATAACTTTGCTGTACATTTTATAAAATGATAATTAAAAGACTCCGGACATCAAAGACAAAATTTGTCTTTTTAATATAGGTTTCACTTAGAGAATATTAATGGTACAAAAGTATGTACTTAGTAAATTAAAAAGGGCTTCATTTTAAAGTAAATTTAATAGATAAGTAAGAATCAACATCGTCATATAGGTCATAGATAGATAGATAGATAGATAGATAATACTTTATTGTACACCACACACAAAGAAAATAACATTACAGGACACAGAAACTAAACTTAAATGTACAAGCGGCGGTCTTATCGCTAATAAGCGATTTCTTCCAGACAACCGATGGATGGAGAGGATTCATATTAGGTCCTATTTTCATTCTATATAATTTATTTAGTAAATTTCATAACTATAACATAAAATATAACCTTTATGACATTTTCTCTCCTGACTGTAATAGTTTGTGCCCGCGGTCGAGTCGCCCCCCACAAAATAAGAAAAATATTAAAGGTGGCGAATCGACCGCGCGGTCGAGATGCCTCCCAACTCTTCGCCACTGTAGGGTAGATAAATATTAACGAAATAGTAAGCTATACTATAAAGCAGATAGTATATATTTCGAGCGAATAAGTACCTACCGCTTTAGTCTTTTATCCCATCCAGTCACACTAAACGAGTCACAATGTGACACGTTGGGATTTTTTTTTCCCATCGAGTAACACTGTTACCCGTTGCAAACTTTTTTTAAAAATAAGTTCCCATCGAGTAACAGTGTTACTCGTTGCAACATTTTTTGTCCCATCGTGTCACACTGTTACCCGTTGCAACATTTTTTTAAAGGATCCCAACGAGTTACAGTGTGACCGGTTGGGATTTCAACGGTGCTAAGCTAATTCGCCCTCTCGCTCACACGTACCCATATTTTTGTAGATATAAAAAATACTACATGTAATTACGTAAAATAAGGACAACTAGGAACTAGAAAATAACAATAATAATAATATAATAATATGGGACAACTTCCACACACGGTCATCTGGTCCCAAACTAGGCTAGAAGCCTGTACTATGGTAACCAGGTGACTGATATACATACTTATATAAGCTTATAACACCCAGACACAGATCAAACAGACATGTTCATGCACACAAATGTTTGACCTGGCCGGGGATCGAACCCGGGCCCTGCGGCACAGAAAGCAGAGCTACTACCATCTGAGCCAGCGAGGCTGTCAAACAATACAAAGATTCAGTTCTGCCTAGCCCTCAAAAAAAGGCTTTATGTTATGTACTTATATATTTAATAGTTATACAAAAGTTGCTTAACATTGCATCTCTAGAATTGTATATTATTGCAACTAATAATTTTAACAAATAAATTATACCTGTCTAAAATCCAAGCAATATAATAATAAACACATATAAAAACTCTTTGGAACACCATAATTTCGCCAAAGACCGGCCACGTTTGATCCGTAACAAAAATTAAAAATAAAAGTTGATCCTTGATTTTTTTGTGGTCGGCTTTGACAAAGGTCCTTTCGCCTTGAGGCTGGTCGAATGAATATAGACTATTTAAACCGTTAGGTTGAACCTCTACCTGTTTTCTTTGTTATTTTTGGATTATGTTTGCAAGAAATATTAATATAGTGGACCTTAGTTATAAATAACCATAATAATTTAGTTTCATTTTGAATATTTTAATCCTTGGCGAGTTAAATAATTGTGGAAAGAATCTTATTCTACTAATCCTTCCTACTAATATTCTAAAAGCGAATGTTTGTGAAGATGGATGTTTGTTACTCTTCCACGCCAAAACTACTGAACGAATTGGGCTGAAATTCGGTATTTAGATAGTTTAGACCCTGGAATAACACATAGGGTACTCGTTACCCACGAGGGTATTCCCACGGGAACGAAGAGTACGCGGGTACCACGGGGAACAGCAAGGAGGTAGGATTATCTGCGTACTTTCCGTGGACAATCGTAGACTGTATAATTTGTTGAGTCTATAGTCTATTCAGTCTTTTATATTTTTAAGTATGTTAGTCTGAACTCTTCTTCTAAGTGGGGCACAGTGGTCTTGACAGAGTGGTCGTGGTTGCTATGCGTGTTCTTCACTTTCGTTCCCGCGGATGGCCTTTGCGATATTAGTACGCCATTTTTGGCGATTTATAGCGTTGCAGGAGCACTGAGCCATAGATGACTCCGTAGCTTTCTTAACCAGATCAGTTCAGCGCGTCGGTGAGCGGCCTCTAGCTCTCTTTCCTTCAACAGGTCCCTGGACAACAAGTCTTTCCATGGAATGCTCTTTTCTGGATGTTAGTCTGAAAGGTATTTATTAATCGCCTCTGGTGCGTACAATTTATTATACCGCACTATTGCCTGAAATAAATTTTTTTTTTATTTATTATATTTATAGCGGTTACTTTACAAAATTTGACTATACCATATCACATTATAAATGTATGAGACACTAGTTATCTTCCAAATTATATTTCAATCCAGAATAGAAGCAGGTAATTTGGACTAAAATATGATAAAAATCATACCATACTTAGCATATCGTATTTTGTTATAGATCAAATAAACCTTTTCTATAAACAAATATAGCACATAATTGTGTTTAAATGATCGTCTTATAGGTATGTACCTGAAGCAGTATAGTAACAAATTAAACATAAGCTATATTCTATAATGGTATGTCATTATTTCAAATTGTATAGACAATCGTTATATAGTGTTGGAAAACAATTGATTAGTCAGCCATAATTTTATCGATACACGATCATTTCTTCTGAATCATTTCGTCCTTTCTTATTTGTTATGCTTTCTTTCTTGTATTATAACTAGCTGTCACTCGCTAACATTAAAAGAAAAACATAGGATTATGTCAAATTCCTAGGAGTCTGTGTGCCCTTGCTTCGCCCGTTTAACTGCTCAAAAATACCCAATCAAAAATACTACATTGTAAGAGAAAGTATATGCTTTATCAAAGAAACAGTTGCTTTATGCTCAAAACGTATAAGTAGTAATACGTCTAACAACTCAAAATTAATTGAGCAATTCGTAAATTGATATAATTATATTCAATATATATACAAATTTTTATGATCTGATATGAAATACTTTTTTTTTTAATTGCGTTTTATTTTTTGTTGTAGATGTGACTGAGATTTTTTTCTATAGTGATTTTTTTATGGAATCATGTTTTCACTTTTCCTAAAACTTAGACTAAACCTTCATTTTATAACATATATTTTTTTCAAAGTAATATTTTTAGTCTAACAGCAGAATACAGTGGATACTGGATACCGATATGCGATTTGAGGGTATATACATCCTTAAGAGAAAGATTATGCTTTATCAAAGAAACATTGGCGTCATGCTCAAAACGTATTAGTGGTAATGCGTCTAAGTCAAAAAGAATTTAGCAATTCGTCTAAATAGGAAATCTATGTTGCAAAACGTCCAATTATCAAAACGTCAGTGTAGCAAAATTTATAGAAACGTTATATTCCTGTAGATTTTATCGATACTCAAGATATGTAGTATGTTATATCACATCACTACGATGAATTAGCTCAATAATAAACAAATCGCAGCCAATTTGTCATAAGTGCCTACAGTGCCACCAATTTAACTGTTCTAGTGGGAAAAATTGGAACTACCGTTTTAAGAACGTCATTCCGCTGTTAACCTCTCCACTAGCGACACTGTTAACTAAACATTGAAGGTGGGATTGTACAAATAAATAGTATATTTTATGCCACGCATAATAAATTACCTATTGCGGTACCTTACCAATATAGGGTATTATTAGATTATAATATGTAGTGGTTATTTACCTTATTTGAGCAGAAGTTGGCAAACAGACTGACTTAGGGGGGAGGGGAGTGGAAGTGTCTAACAATTAAGCGCTATTTTTATTATAAGTATATGCGGCTTCAGGTTATTTATAAATATAACAATTGTTTGAAACCGGATGTCTGTAGTAAAATACAAAATTATTGTGTAGACTCTTCTACAATAGATATTTTTGTATTTTCATTGCTTTGAATTTTATAAAAATAGTGAGCTAATAATTAAATTATTATTACATTTTAAACCTACCCTACATTTTAGTTAATGTTGCAGGTACTTTAAAAAAATATTCAGAATTTTTAAAACAGTTTAAGGCGCTGTCCAAAGCAAATTCACCCTCTCGCTCACACGTACCCACATTTTTGAAGATCTTAATAATACTACATGTAATTACGTAAAATAAAGACAACTAGGTTCTAGAAAATAACAATACAAACATTCAGTAAAAAATCTTATTTAATACAAACGAGTTTTCATGTATAAAAACTTGTATAAAAAAATCTTAGAAATATAACAAGGCACTGAAAACTTGTTTGGATTAAATTGGATTTTTTACTGAATCTTTGTATTATCATTTTCTAGTTCCTAGTTGTCTTTATTTTACGTAATTACATGTAGTATTTATTTATATCTTCAAATATGTGGTACGTGTGAGCGAGAGGGCGAATTTGCTTTTGAATTTTGTCTTGAATTTGAATTGTCAACAAAGTGTTTCATAGTAACTACTATACAATGTGTTAAAAAGATGTAGTTATACTTAAAGAGGATTATTAAAAAAAATTAACAACTTTCAAAAGATAGTATTGCTGAATTCGCTGAATCAAATTTAAACTTCGGCTGTGTATCGGCTCAATATACGAGTATGACAGGTACGAGTAAGATACACCCACTTGAGTTTTAGTGGCTCTGTGAGCTGTGAGACTTTTTTGAAACCGGTTAAAACAAAAAAAAAAACCTAGTTACATTCCGAAAGCTGAAAAAGATCCTTTGTGATTTGTTGAGTCACAGCAAAATTTTACATTGATTATGTTTTCAACAACCAACAACAATGTAAAAAAAAAAATCCAAAACTGAATTGACAAAAAATTCGATGTAAATATCGAATCTGCCACACAGATCTAAAATCGGTTGACAAATTCGACCTGTAAAGACGGACTGATACGAAAGCCTTTTTGGCGAAGTTAAAACGGAAACACTTCGCTCGCGCTACGCATTCGTTTTGATCAACTTTGTCATTTTGCATTAAGGTGAACGCACATCTATCCGCGCCGAACGAAACGAATAGTAGAATTCTTGATTATGAAGTCCTATGACATCTCATCATCATCATTATCATCATATCAGCCATAGGACGTCCACTGCTGAACATAGACCTCCCCCTTAGATTCCATCCAGTCCGGCTGCAAGCGGCCCGCATCCAGCGTGCTCCTGCCGTCCCTATAAGATCGTCCGTCCACCTTGTGGGAGGAGGTCCTACGCTGCGCTTAACAGACATCTAAATGACATCTAAATAGTCAAAATATAGTCAGTATAAATAGTCACCGAGGCATTCTTAAAATAATTCTAATATTCGTTTAGTGTAATTAATACTAGGTACTTACTTACCTTTTGAATAAGGTATACTTAAATATTCATTGGATAGTACTTACTTACCTTCTGACCTTTGTTTAATATAGTATGTTAATTATTAATTACTGTTCACTATAACAGTAAACAGTAAACCATTGTTCTAAAAAACATTAACTCGGATGGAATAGTTTAGCCGACAAACATAATCATTAAAGTTTAACATTACAGAGTGAACTGTCATTGTTGCCTTTATTAATGGTAATTTGTTAATTGTTTATAGTTTATAACAATACTGGTGTTTTGTTGAAGATGCCGGCACGTGAATCTTAACATAACATACATTCACGCCTTTTTCCCGAAGGGGTAGGCAGAGGTGTACCCAGGACTCAGTCCCATAGTAGATACACTCACATTTCGCCAGTATGTTATTGGTCCCATGTAATAAGGGGCGAGCCTATTGCCATCTATCGGGCACAGTTCCAGACTCCGGGCAGTCATTGAGATAATTCCTAATGGAAAAATCCAATATTTAACACTTTGCCTGACCTGGGGATCGAACCCGGGACCTCTTGATTGGCAGTCGAGCATGCGCCCTCTGCGCCACCGAGGCAGTTAATCTTATTATCCTACTAATAAATGCGAAAGTTTGTGGGGATGGATGGATTTGTTACTCTCTCACGCCAAAACTACTGAACCGATTTGGCTGAAATTCTGTATGTAGATAGTTTAGACCCTGGAATGACACATAATAAGCTACATTTACCCCGATATTCCCACGGGAACGATGTCTATGCGGGTAAAACCGCGGGCTACAGCTAGTAATAAAATGAAATCAGTTTATTGATAATTTATTAAATTTCTTCGTCTTCGTCTTAATCTTCCGAATCGCTCATGTGTGCAAGCTTTCAAAACTCAAACTCAAACAGATTTATTCAAATAGATCATAATCTGACACTTTTGCACGTCAATGAAGATAAACAGTACTGAGTCTACCGTGCGTTCGGAAAGATACCTCTACAAGAAGAACGCACAAGAAACTTGTAGGGCTTAATGTTTTCAACTGATAGTTTCACAATATTTGGTTTGGTTACATTTGTTTTCTTTGAAGGTGCCGCGAGGCGGCTATGCAGAAGTTTCCAGGCATCTTTGTCCTCTATGTACTGGTTGACTTTATAATAAGCCTTCCTTAGTAGATTTTATATAGGTTTTGAATTTACCCTCTGAGAGCCCAGTTATCATTTTATTATAGAAACGTACACTATTTCTTAAGAATGTCTTTTTATATGTTCATAGGACAAATAAAAACTTTCATAGGACTTCATATAAATAATTCTTAAGAACCAAGAATGAGACGAATCGACGAACGAAAAATACATTAATTTATTAATTTTAAGTTTCATAGATTCGAATGGGACGAAACGACGAAGGAGCCAAATTCGTTTCGTTCGACTCGGATAGATGTGCGTCCACCTTTAGACGTATTTTATTTAAAAGGCTTAGTAATATAAGGCCTTGACACACCAGCCCAATATTCAATGTCATTTTAATGAATGAAATGTTTTCTATTATAATAGCCTATCTTTATCAATTGAATTTAATTGTGCAATTTGCCTCAAGGTTTATGCGTTTCTTGGCACGTATCTATTTCTTTTTCCTCTGTCATTAAACCTTACTGTTAATCTTCAATTAATCAATTTTCTCTTCGACTGTACCTGTCATTGTCATCATACAATTTTAAGAATCCATGCATAGCGGGACTTTTAGGTAGTTATTTTCGAGCAGAGCATAGCGGTAATAATCTATAGCGTGCCTAACCCTTGTTTATAACTCATGGTCGAAAAGAACAAGGTCTCACTAAGCGCTGGCTGGGCTGACTCTTGTTGACGTCACCATAGCTTAGCCATTTTGAAATAACTTGAAGAATTTGAAAGAAAGCCACGGAGTCATCTATGGTTCAGTTCTCGCATCGCTATTAATCGCCAGAAATGGCGTAATGCAAAAGCCATCGGAGGGATCGAAAGTGAAGAACACGCATAGCAACCACGACCACTCTGTCAAGAGTGCCAGACTTAGAAGAAGACGCCATTTTGAAGTTTGTGAAGATGCAGCGGCGGCGATGACATACGCAAGAGTCAGTCATGTCACCATTCGTATCTCGGAGTGTCATACCTGGTGAAGAAAGTAGGTGGTAATAGGTACGTATATTATTGTTCGATGGTAATCATTTATATTATATTTTGCCAAAAAAAGACTATAATGTGTTTCATTGTTAATAATAAGTAATTATGACTGATTAATAAACGTAAAATTGTATAGGTACTTAAAGTACATCATCATTATCTCAGCCATAGGACGTCCACTGCTGAACATAGGCCTCCCCCATAGATTTCCATCCAGTCCGATTGTAAGCGGCCCGCCTCCAGCGTGTTCCTGCCGTCTTTATCAGATCGTCTGTCCACCTTGTGGATGGACGTCCTACGCTGCGCTTAGCCATTAGTATGCCGGTCCGTGGTCTCCCTTCGAGAACTTTGCAGCTCCATCGGCCATCAGTTCTACGTGCTATATGCCCTGCCCATTGCCACTTCAACTTGCTAATCTGCTGGGCTATGTCGGTAACTTTCGGTCGTCTACGGATCTCCTCATTTTTGATTCGATCTCGTAGAGAAATTCCGAGCAGAGCCCTCTCCATAGCTCGTTGCGCTATTTTGAGCCTGCTGATAAAGCCCTAAGCCTAAGATAAGGCCTAAAGTAATTGTATACATAATATAATATTGCCAAGTGTTAATGAATGCTGAATGCGACTGTACCAACTATGTACATATTATAATAAATATTATTGATGTAATTTTATCCCCGGTCCTTAGGAACGTAGTCAATTTTCGTTTACGGTCGAATGGCCCGCGGTCCTCAAAATTTGGTCCTTTCAGAAGTAGTAGCCATATAGGTGATTGACTTGAAAACTTCTATTAAGCTTCTGAGATTTCATATATTATGAAAAAAAAACCTAAGAAATAGATAGGAATTTGTAATATATTTGAAATATATACATATGTAATATAGAAATTGTGAATATTTGTAGGAATCTGTCGAAAATGGAAAGCTCGAATTAGGTCCCATTAGGTCCACGTACGTCAGTAAAGTTAATTGTTGTCTCGTTCGCACTTCGGTCTTAGGTACGGCTTTCTATCTTTGTTGATTCAAATTGCACATGCCAGTCTTTGAGTAAGCGCTCAAAGAACGTACCCTGTCTTCTTTTCTTTAAATCAGTGACCTACTCGTAGGTAGTTGGTACCTTTACCGACATACCTGATCCCCCGCAATATTTTGTAAAGCAAAAATAAAACAAATCATCAATAAACAAACCTATTTACTTATTTATTGTTACTGAATATTTAATTATTTTATTATTCACGTGCCGGCATATTCAACAAAACACAAGTATTGTTATAAACAATTAACAAATGACCATTAACAAAGGCAACAATGACAGTTCACTCTGTAATGTTAAACTTTAATGATTATGTTTGTCGGCTAAACTATTCCTTCCGAGTTAATGTTTCTTTTAGAACAATGGTTAACTGTTTACTGTTATAGGTACCTAGTTAACAGTTAAAAATAATTAACATATAAAATTAAGTACATTATACATAGGTCAGACTGAAGTGTAGCCGTGCCTTTTCCATTAAATAATACTCGAACACGTCTGCATATTTTAAATAATTTATTCCAAGCCCACCATCTTCAATCTCGCTCGACAATCATCTGTCGCGCTGGCATCCACCTCCCTGTGTTGCCATCGCGCTCTCGCACATATCATCGATCTTCCTTAAACAACACGTTGCCATTAATACTTTCCATAAAACCACCAAAACGTTCACAGAATCCGTGGCATGCGCGTCACAAAATCACATCAACCCTGCAGTACGTAGTTATAGTTACTATTCTTTGTACTTCCAAAGAATAACAACTAGTACTACCATTCATACCTTCTAGTAGTTCAACTGAGCGTCTAGAGTCTAGACGGAGTCACGATGGGGTGCGCTTATGACTCTATGACAGAGAGTGGAAATTAACGTGGAATTTAATTTATTCTTTTTATAACATCAGCCAGTAAAAGTCCCATCAAAATCGGGCAGCTGTTTTGGGAATTATAGACAAACAGAAAAAAAATACCTCTAATGACTCTAATGACTGCCTCGGTGGCGTAGAGGGCGCATGCTCGACTGCCCATCAAGAGATCCCGGGTTCGATCTCCAGGTCAGGCAAAGTGTTAAATATTGGATTTTTCCATTAGGAATTATCTCAATAACTGCCTGGAGCCTGGAACTGTGCCCGGTAGATGGCAATAGGCTCGCCCCCTATTACATGGGACCAATAACATACTGGTGAAATGTGGGTGTATCTACTATGGGACTGAGTCCTGGGTACACCTCTGCCTACCCCTTCGGGAAAAAGGCGTGAATGTATGTTAGAAAAAAAATAACATTTGTGTATTTTGTTATTAGTATCACAAGTATCTGGGGGCACGGCAGTGCCCCCGCTAAGTCGAGCAAAATAGCATCACGGCCGTACTATCGTTTCTCGAAGCAGTTCACATCATTTTCGACCCCCTATAACTTTGTAGTGGATAAAACTAGAAGCCTAAATTTTCAGTAACCAAGCAGGCATTGTATAACCACTAAACACGCTATATTTCAAATATCATTCAATTTGAACCAGTAGTTTAAGAATTATAACTAGTCAAAATTGAACCCAGATAACAGTGTCTCATGCCAAATAACATATTTGTATGTTGGAAATATGCTCTGATTATAAATAATGTAGGTGTACGGGTCGCGTCATCTTTATTAGCGCTCGGCAAAAGAGGAGGGAGGCTTTGCGCAGGTGTATTGGTCTCAGGGCCGTCTTAAGTCTATTCTGCGCCGGGGTGCGGGACTCAGCCTGCGCCCTCGTTTTGTTTACACTGCAGCGTGGCACGCGAGCGTCAACCAAACTCGCCTATGACAGACGCACAGGTGCCGCGCCGCGCGCCCATTTCAAATGAACTTACACTCTATTGACTTATATCATTTTGCTTCAAAAGCGGGCGACCGGGCGGCAACATGTCAAACGGTGTCCTATTGATTCGCATAATTTCTTTTGTCATAAAATTTTTCCGCATACATCATTTGTCATAACCTCCTCTAGTCATAATATTAGAAATACATATTTTTTTGTAGTAATACTGATAAATTGTCCTAAAATTTAATTGCTATAATATTTTTGTGTATAATAGTTTTTATTCCTATTGTTAGTTGTCATAACGGTTGTTATGTATAATTTTATAGTTAATAATGGTGTATGTCCTAATTTTCATTGTTCATAATTGTTATTGTATATAATCGGTAGTGTACGTATTTTTGCAAGTGAGGAATATTGTAGTGTTGTATTGCATTTATGGGTAGGAGTAGGATCTCGCCGTAACTCACATACCAAATAATATTTTTTTTATTTACTCGATTTTTTTCATATGTAAATCCACTGATATTTAATTTGTGGCTCCTCTTTCTGTTGTAAATATTTTGCACTCGTTTTCCATTGTAATTATAATTTCAAAATTAGTTTAAGCACTTTGTTCCAAATATTAACACTAAAATTTGACTTAGTGTTATTTTTATAATAATAATGAAACTACCTTCTTTTTTATTCATAATCAGTAATAGCGCCTTACTATAATATTTTTTTATAGCAATGTGATATATCAACAGTTTGCTACATAGAAAAGATGTTTAACTACGTTAATGAGTTAAGAACATTCAAAATTCTATTGGTTAGGTTAGGTTAGGTTTAATTTATATTATGACAAAGTTAACATACGAACAATATATGATTATGGCACATAATTTTAGTGATATCAATAGTTAGGACATGTTAGGATTATGGCATAAAATAATATGGTTATCAATGGTTAGGACATATAATTTTATAGGTTTCAAATATTAGGACAATTAAAATTATAACAAGTTATAATAGGGGTATTGACGTTATGACTGGTGATCATTAGCTATTACATATATTACGGCTCAAAATTTTATGAGTTGTAAAATTATGGCTAAAAATAGTATGCGAATGAATAGGGAACCATGTCAAACGTATATACATACACTTTCTTTGGATTAGAGATTTTGCTGCGCGCGTGTTGTATTAAAAAAAAATGTTATTTGTGTAGTGTAGTAATGCGGTATGACAAGCGCCGAACATAATAAAAGTTAAAAAAATATTATTGTGAATGACTATTTTATTTTGCTTGCGCATACATATTTCTCGTAAGTAACAAGTATACAAAACTGTGCAATAGCGTTAAGTTCAATGAAATATCCAAAAATTCAGCGATCGAGAGGCGCCCCCGGGCGCTCCGCGCCCGGGTGCACCGCACCCCTTGCACCCCCTGGTAAAGACGGCCCTGTAATTGGTCTAAAAAGTCCTAGTCTATAAATCGTTTTCTGCGCATTCAAGGTCAGCGCTATTAAACCGTGACGCGACCTGTATATTATAACATTTATTTGTGTAGCAATTCGTCGGTCGCAGGCCTTTGAATTTTTTTTTTATAACCTAAGTATTTGATTTTTGGTCGTAAGTAAAGGCTGTATGGCCATTATATATTATACATTAGAAACTTAGTAAAGCCTTAACTCAAGAACCGCTATCCTTTGTGCATCTTAAAATCGTTGAGCATTGTTAACACGGATCATAAACAAATACAAATAAATGATAACACAAGACTGCCATAGACAATTATTTTACAACTTATTGTGTTATAAACGAAAGTTGTAAATGAACGAGAAAGTTAACACTTTAAGTAAAAATGAATCATCTGAAACTATAGTTTAGGACTTTTTATAAGGGTCTTCAAGGACATGTGCGTAACTACGGCAAATTTAAAAAAATGCTGAGGGGACCAATTTTGATATTACCTATGTAACATAGCTTTTTTTTATGCCATACGTGGCTGCATAAGCAGCCGGTGTGCCTGATGGCTCGCGGTTACCACCGCCTATGGATACTGGATACCAGGGGTATTGCCAGTACCTTGCCGACCCGTGACTCGACCAACACCCTATTCACACTCCTTTTGAAGATTTCTCGTGAATGTAAGCGGCAGTGCCGTAAATAGCCTTTTTTGCGCCCTATGACTATGCGAGCTTCTATAACTGGGCCCTAGCTAGAGCAATGCTATGTATTCCTACTTTTTTCATTCAGGTTGATAAAATAAAAATAACGCACAAGGACCTTGGTGTTGGTGGACCAATTATCTTTTAAAGAACTAGAATAAACACCAAATACGCTCGTGCGCTGCCAAAATAATGAGCGTGATGTTTCAGACGTTTTTAATGATACTGCCATGTAGGTACATATGTGTTGGAATCGAGCACTAGGGGCGCAGCGGGGACTTATCAGGAGCAAACCGAAACAATAATAGTCCTGCCTGGTCTGGCCATTCTTGCGCCCACCAGAGTCTACGCCTAGTACCTGGGCACCGGTGGCAGCGCCCTATTTATGGCACTGGTAAGCGGACAGGCGGCGTATTCTCCTGAATACTCTTCTCAGCCATCCGCCGCGCTGATGTGTCTAATTTCTTCAAAAATGATTTTTACGTGCTAATCAATGGAAAACTCATTTTGAAACTAGCTCTCTAATACAAACATGCATGCATGCATGCACGCACATATTCACACCATACAAACATAACTAGTTTAGGTAAAAGTCAGGGAATGTGTGCGTGAATCATGTTTGTGTTAGCGAGCTGGCTTACTATATGGTTCTTCACTTCATTTCGCATTTTATTCTAGGTTCATGCAAGTGTGTTAGTAATTCTAGTTTTTGCATGGCACACCGGGTTAGGCACTCTGTACACTTGTCCCACTAAGCTGATTTTGCAGGAAAATATAATTTTCCGCTGTGCACGGATTCCTAAAATTTTATGAAAACAATGAATGGTGCAGTTGAAAAGCGACTCTGAATCTCTTTGTGCTAACTTATCTTAGTATTATTTTCTAAGAAGGTGTAAGTATTATCATTTATAATTCGCGTTTCGTCGGAATCAGTGCAGCCAATATCATTATTTTTAATAACATTGACAATAAATTCGATCATTAACAGAAAAGGCTAAATTAGCCTACCAACTGCTGTTCTTATCAGTGTAAATTGTTATCAAATAAGATAATCAGGTCGACGTTATTTTATCTGATAGCAAAATGTAAACCGACTGCTATTTTCTTAGGTTTTACCCATTTTGCATTCATTCTGTTAAGGTTTTGTAAAGTATAGGTAACATAATAATTTTCAAGTTAATGTTAGTAAGCAAATGTACCTAATTAGGTACGAATTGCAGCACGATTTTTTAATTTTTCGTTGGCGAATTCTAGAAATTATTTTAACACTGGTAGTTTCTTCAAATAAAAAAATAATAATTAGAGACTATAATCATTGCATCAACAGATGCGCAAGTTCAAACCCTTGCCCCGATTTTTTCAATAATACCTATTGTTTATAGACTCATAAATTGATAAGTTGAAACGGTGTTTTTATAAACGTTTAAAAATAGTTTATAAAGAAACCGTTTTTGCTTATAACAGAGAGGTAAAATAGTAAGGTAAGGTAAGGTGGTTAGCTTTGTAATTTATATAAAAAAATAATTTTGAAAATAAAATCATGCCTATATTGCGGAATGTAAAGCGTGATCTCTTATTTTGGAAATTCTTATCATTCTCCTAGGTTTTGTGAATATTGTGTGTTAAGTGTTAGGTACTTAGTCTTTATCCATTACAAGTACTGAGTAAAATAAAATGACAGTGTTATAATTTGTAACATGCGATGACTTTTAATACATTGCCTATTTTACATTCGTTTGTACAAAACAACGTATCGACGTAGTATACCAACGTACATTTTCATTCGACCTTAAGCAAATAATCACAATAAACAACTAAATCTAAAATAATATCAAAAATTACGTATAATATAATCGAGATCGTGTACATTTGGGATTATAAAAACTTAAGAAAATATCAAATCAGTTGACTGGTTCGTTGAGACAGTTGTGAAACACTTGGAAGACAATTCGATGGAATGTAGACATTATTGTTCACACATTTTGGAAGATCACTGTACAAAATATACTAGTCTCAATTCAGTCAACTTCATACTAATGTTCATATATTGTCGCACCTTTTCCCAAATTTTATTTTACATAAAACATAACTATAAAGTTTGGTAAACCTTTGTTCGAGTCTTTCCTTATAGCAATTTTTATATAGTTTCAAAACTAAATTACAGTCTCTTGCATGATGAAATGACAAAAGTTTATTATTATTATTAAGGTAAACAAACTTAGTTTTAATTACGTGAAATGTTTCAATTTAAGCTCCACTCAATATACAAAACCTAACTTAACAAATGAAATTCCTAACAGTTCACTTAAGGTCGAATTAAAACAATTATAATTTGAAGAATGGCTAAATATCTACCTAACTAATGGAGCAATAACTGAATAACCAGACTTTTTGGCCGAAAACTTGTTCTGAGTCATCACAACGAAACAAAGCCAACCAACGTTACGAAACCAACAAAAGAATAATTAAAACTAGTCCAAAAAGTCTGGTTCAACATTGCGACTAGGTATTGGGGTAACTTTCTTAAAGAAACAGTAGTAAACAGACAAAATTATTGAATAACTTGATACAACTAACGCAATTCGAAAACGTAACCGGTTTTCCAACAATAGCAAACAAAACTTGGTAAAGAAGTAAAAAAAGCTACCCCATATCCTAAAATATAATTCGATAGTTGTAATAATATCTTAAAATTGGTTAATTCATTTATTCACCGTCCCGAGTACACAACCTTGGCGCTCGTTCACTTCAACATGGCCGTCAGCCGTCGCACGCGCACAGACAAACGTTCAGATACACAGACTAGTGTGTGTGTGGTCACCGCACATGCCACAGACCGAGGTTAAGCACACTAAGCTGAGGCAACTTCACGATATGGTCCAATCCTTGCGGCGTAATACACGTACACCCGTACAAGTCTATAGCTTTCAGGCTGAGTAAGCCTTCGCCTAACGCTCGCAGTCCCCTGTCTGTTATCTTCGTGCATTGTCCTATATTGAGGGTTTCAAGTTGCGATAGCCTCGCGACCCTTTCTAGCCCTTCGTCGGTGAGTCGACAGGCGCTTAGCGACAGCGAACGCAGGCCTGATAGGCCAAGGCTGGCGTGCGACAGCGCCTCATCCCCAACTTTATCACAGAATGACACGTCTAACGCCGTGAGTCTCCCGCTTTCCGCGAGGTAGCCCACCCCTGTGTCCGACACTCCGTCGCAAGCTCTCAGATTGACGTCCTCTAAGAACTGCAGTCGCGACAGATGCCTCAAGCCCGCATCCGTCACCGCCACACAGAACGATAGATTAATAGATTTTAGTTTAGGAAGCCCTGACGCTACGTGTTTCAGCGCTTCGTCTGTTAACCTTTGGCAATCTTGTAGTCCTAGATGCTCCAGTTCCTGCGTGCCCCTAGCTTCTCCACCGCCGCATAGGTGTGCAATGCCAGCATCGTTCACATACCAGCAGGAACGTAGATTCAATCGACGTAACTTTCTCAGTCCCCAAGCGATTAGCAATAATCCCGTATCAGTTATACTGTAACAGCCACCCAGTTCCAACTCCTCTAAGTTCTTCAGTGACTGCGCTATTCTACCGAGCGAGGAGTCTGTAAGCTGCTTGCACAGAGACAGGTCTAATCTTCTTAACGACGGCATTTCCGAGGCGAATGCACTGGCCAAAGCGGAATCGGTGACACTATAACATCCGCTCAGGGACAGCGATTCTAAGCCCGGTAGAGCGGCCACGGCGTCTCTTAAACCTCGCCTCAGTGATAATATCTGTAGTTTCCGCACTCCTCGTCGGGCCAGCGAAGAAAATAACACGGGCGCTGGTCTCTTGAGATGCAGCGATGCTTCGACTCCACGCCACACCGACCTACGGTCGGCTGCATCTCTCCAAGTTCGACAAACTTGAGCGGCGCGTCCACGGTCTCTCACAGGCAACCGCTCGAAAATCAGCGCCAGTATCTCCGGGTAGAGTCTAGATATGTGAGTCCCAGAGAGTTCCGGCGGCGGCTCTGAGGTCTGCGCCGGCGGCAGATGCGGCCGGTGTAGTTTGTACGGCGCGCTACGTAGTTTCCTTCTGTTGGTACTAGGCGCGGGCAGCTCCGTGAGGCCGAGCCTCTCGTCCCGCCAGGAGAGCGCATCCTCCGTCCACGCACTCATCGCGACACTGCACACTATAACGAGTCACACATCGGACCGGTTTTCGGAGAAACTCGAGTGTTGTTGGAGTCGCGAAGCGTACGACCGTCGCGCGCGGCTGCTCCTCGTGTACTGGCGGGCGGAGGCTCCCCGCTCGCCGCGCACCGCCTGCCTCGACCGCTCATTGGACGGGACAACCGGCACGTGACGCGCCGAGTATCGATTCGGAGGCTCTGCGGCGGCATTTTTAAGTTGGCGGACCGAGAGCCCGCCTTCACCCCGCGCGGCCCCTACACCCGACACATAGATTGTATTGCTCACAGATGGATCCATAGCTGATAAGAGATTTTCCTCTCTAAGCTGATATCTAAAATAAATATTTTAGAATTTAGACAACATATCATGCACGGGGTTATAACAATAATTTATTTAGAATTTGAGTAGGACAACATATAATTATTAATGCACTTGCCGAAAGAAATTAATTAAAACTTTCATAATATATAAATAGGATTGATATTTGAAAGTTCTTACTGAAAGCATATATTTTGATAAAATTGGTAATATATTATTATAACAAATATTATACTATTATGTGATTAAGTAATAATGCTATAGTCTTTTTCATCATTTCCGTTGTTTCATCGTTTCGTTAAAAAAAATATGTTGCAAACAATTGCATGACTGCCTGGATGACGTAGTGGGCGCAAGCTCGACTGCTGATCATGAGGTCCCGGGTTCGATCTCCAGGTCAGGCAGTGTTAAATATAGTTTTTTTTTTTTTTAGGAATTATATCAATAACTGATTGGAGTCTGGAACTGTGCCCAATAGGCTCGTCGTCTATTACATGGCACCAATAACATACTGGCTAAATGTAGGTGTGCCTACTATGGGACTAAGTTGTGGGACACCTCTGCCTACCTCTTCGGGAAAAAAGCGTGATTGTATGTAATGTTATGTAATTTACATAATATACCATTGTATAGTGTATGTTATTGTTTTAACCGATTAAACCAGACGTACGTTTTTATTTATTGTCGCCCTGAGACAACACAAAATTAGGTATAAATCAAAACTCACCTCTTTCACATAATCTTTGCCGCGAGTGATAAGGCGGCAAAACAACTCGGCGCGACGTATATTTTCGTTCGCGCTGCACTTTGCCGTCGACTTACGACCAGTTACTCAAGACCTTTGTCAACTTTATCTTCAACCTTTATTCCATTATAGGTTAAAGAACTAGAGATGCTAAGACAGAGCTCTGCTTGCGTTGGTTCTTTGATAACACCAGCCAACGATTACAAGGGCGACCAGTCGCGTTCCAAATACAAAATTCGAATTGAAACGTGTTTCATGGAACGCGGTTTGCGTCTGCTACTGCTACTGGCCAGTTAGAAAAAAACTCGCATCTAAATAAAAGTAGGTAGACAATGGATTTGAGAAAAGTATTTATTATAGAAATACTTTTCATTTTGACTTAAAATTATGACATATATTTTTTCTGCAGCCCTTCCAGCCGTTCCAAATACAAAATTCGAATTGAAACGTGTTTCATGGAACGCGGTTTGCGTCTGCTACTGCTACTGGCCAGTTAGAAAAAAACTCGCATCTAAATAAAAGTAGGTAGACAATGGATTTGAGAAAAGTATTTATTATAGAAATACTTTTCATTTTGACTTAAAATTATGACATATATTTTTTCTGCAGCCCTTCAAAAGACTTCACAATGCTTTTTTAAAGATTCGTACAAATTACCACACGCTATTATTTTCGTGATAGTCACAATGCGCCCGGAAGGCGCTGTGTGACGTCATCGGATTCCATTCTCTCATTCTCTCGCTAGTTTTGTTCGGAAAGGACGTGTGGCGAGACTCGCGCATGCAACATTCTATTATTCGAGAATATTATCAACATGTCTTCGCAAAGCACGGTATATAAATACTGTATTGTGCCTCAGTGTACTAATACTTCGATCAATACACCGAATAAAATATTTATTTGTATGCCACGAGGTGAAAAAATTCGAAAAATTTGGTGCAATGCGATGAAAAGAGACTCCAAAAAAAATAAACCTCTATCGAGTATAAGCATGCGGCATTGCTGTGAAGATCATTTCGAGGTTAGTAAATAAATAAATCTTATATCTTTAAATGAGCAATTCTTGTATATATAATTGGAATCTCGGAATCGGCTCCAACAATTTTCATAAAATTTAGTATATAGGGGGTTTCGGGGGCGATAAATCGATCTAGCTAGGAATCATTTTTAGAAAATGTCATTTTATTTTAAAAAAAAATACCGAGCAAAGCTCGGTCATCCAGGTACTATAATATAATATGCACATCATTTATATATTTTTGAAATACATATATATACATTTTAACCTATATTATGACTTTTTTCTGTTTCCCTTCAAAATACTTCACAATGTATGTTTTATTTCGCTATTTTTTCGTGACAGTCACAATGCGCCCGGAAGCCGCGGCTTGACGTCATCGGATTCCATTCTCTCACTAGTCTGTCGGATACGATGACGTCACGCGGCCTGAGAACTAATCGTGTTTTAAGCAAATTAATTATTAAAATTAACCTATCGTATCGAAGTGAAATAAAAACTTGATTTTGGAATAACGAATGCTATGTCATATAAATAGTACAGAGTAAAAATTATTTTTTTTTAATTTTTCCCACGTCCTTTGTCTGTAACGTTCTGTTTTTTTTTTTTCAAGTGTAGGGTTACTTCACGCAGATATTTTCTGGATGTTTATTAATTATTATTATAAAAAAAATATTTTGGAAACCGATAGAGCTAAAATACCAAATTGATGTATGTATGTATTATTTTATTCATCCTAACCTTGTCATTGTTATTTCAGCTCGAGAATGATATGGAAAACTATCTGCGATGGAAAATGATGGGTGGTGCCATCAAGCTTAAAAGTGGAATAGTGCCGCACATTTTTGACTGTCAACGTCAAACAGTGACACCCAAAAGACATCACATAAATGTTCATGAAGCATTAAATACTCAACCATCCGCATCAACGACTACATCAGATATGGAAGAGGTTGATTGTACTCGTAGAAGTTCAAATATTGACTTCAATCCTAATGACGTCAGAGAGAATGAAACTTTTACCGGTCGGAATGAAATTCGCACCATAGATAATAAAATCCAAGTAAGAAAGGATTTTCAAGCATCGAAGACAACTCAAACAGATTTATTATGTAAGCAATCTGTGACGTCTACTGGTTGCTCTCCAATGAATCTTAAGGTATCACGCAAGAAGCTTCAACTACAACATTGGAGATTGCATTGGGATCAACGCGTTGAAGAAAGGAAATGTAACTTGAATGACGTTACGTATGTTTTTCATCTCTTTCTTTAACATGGTCGTTTAATGAAAGAGAGGGATGAAAATATACGTTACGTTGAATGACGTAAGCAATCTCTAGTGTAGGCCACGTTTCCTTGCTTCTAAATGTTGACAATGCAATGTCCAGTGTTGGTATTACATTAACTTCTTCAAGCAAATATTATAAAACTTTATGACAGATTGTGAAGAAAGTTCCGGCAAAGAAGAAAATCTATAGGTAATAATAATAATAATATGGGACAACTTCCACACACGGTCATCTGGTCCCAAACTAGGCTAGAAGCCTGTACTATGGCAACCAGATGACTGATATACATATATAAGCTTATAACACCCAGACACAGTTCTGCACACAAATGTTTGACCTGTCCGGGGATCGAACCCGGGGCCTGCAGCTCAGAAAGCAGAGTTACTACCATCTGAGCCAACGAGGCTGTCAAACCATTAATATAATTGTATAAAAAGAGTTTTGAAACTCACTATTTTTAGACTCGGGAAAGTGGTATAGGTACTATATAAGATAGTTTTGAGTCTGTTCATTTTATCCTACAAAAAAGTCCAAACGTGTCACATTGTGACTCGTTTAGTGTGACTGGATGGGAACCCACCTACCCTGGCAAACCAAAAAGGGTTATTTTTATAAAATCGTAAACTTAATAACTACTAATTTTTTTTATATTTATTTTCAAAGTTATTACAAAATTATTGGTGTAAATACCTATACAGTAATATTATTATATAGTATTATTATTTAGCAGTAAGCAATCTACTTTTAATTCCCCGCGTAAAGTACTTACTTCAGGATCTTTTGGTAGGAATTTTTGGAGCAGTGCTGCGCATCGGGACTGGTGCATAGCGTGCCTAACCTGTTATTCCAGCGTGTACATTGTAAATACAATGTTTATTACTAGCTGTGACCCGCGGTTTCACCCGCGTAGTCTTCGTTCCCGTGGGAATATCGGGATAAAAAGTACCCTATGTGTTATTCCAGGGTCTAAGCTACTTACGTACCAAATTTCAGCCCAATCGGTTCAGTAGTTTTGGCGTGAAAGAGTAACAAACATCCATACATACATCCATACTTACAAACTTTCGCCTTTATAATAGTATTAGGAAGGATTAGGATTCTGTTTTAATGGTTTATTAGACTTAGTACCTCTAGTTTTGGTGTATGAAGTAGTACCTAACGTAAGTCTAACAAATTACACACAAACTACCTATCTCACATTAAAATTACTATATTATTATGTATTATTATTTTTGGTAGTGGTAGGCCTCTATTGCAGGGGCCCGCCTGGGGAAGTACCATAGGTAATACATATAAACTGGAGTACCACACTTTTGCCAGTTATTCATCCGCCAAGCAGTAATGTGCAAACATTACTGTGTTCCGGTATGAAGGGCAATGTTACCAGCGGAATTACTGGGCATGATGAGATTCAACAACTCATATCTCAGGGTGACAGGCGCAGTGCTGTGCCGCGCAGAATTTTGAATTTTTGAAAATTTTGAAACTGGTGGCACTGTGTGGGCAATCATGATGCTTACCATCAGGTACCAGATTTGCTCGTCTTTTCACTCAATATCATAAAAAAAAAATTGGGATAAAAATACCTTAGTTGTTATTCGAAGGTCTACTTTCTACTTACATATTACCGAACTTCAGCCATACGGCTCAGTAGTTTTGGCGTGAAAGAGTAACAAACATCCATCCTAGTCTTAGCTTCCTATTTCAACAAAATCCATTCAGTACCTAGTTTTTGCGTGAAAGATAACAAACATCCATCCATCCATCCGTCCATCACAGCTCACAAACAAGCTCTAAAAAAAAACTTTTTTTTTTTGTTGCCTTGGATATCATCGCAAATTTTTACGTTTTAAATGCCCAGATTACAAATTTAATCATGAAAGTTCTCAATTTCATGATTTTTGCATATCTTATATTTTGACAATTAGGTCTTTGAAAAAACGATTGTCGCCTGAAAAATTATAAAAGAAAAGCTCATAAAAGGCGTTTTATGGAAATATAAAATATATTTTCGACATTATCCTCTTTATTTACTTCGATGTATCCTAATTTTTCAAAACTTAACTGACATTATAAATACCTATATCTGTAATTTAGTTTCTCGTTTTCTTTTTGTTATTTTTGTAATGTAAATTGAAAAAAAAAAAAAAATACATGTGAAATTTGAAACAACAAAGATAGAAAGACGTACCTACCATAAAACCGAAGTGCGAACGAGACAACAATTAACTTTACTTGACGTACGTACACTTAATAGGATCTAATTCGAGCTTTCCATTTTCGAGAAGTCAGTATCTAATCTCCCCTTTAAATTTCTTTAAACCTAGGTTGTAATTTTTTTTATCGTGGTTGTGAGTTATTATCACAATCTTAAGTAAAAAAATATTTGCCCGACATCTGTAAGCGAGTAGGAGAAGCATATATTTACTGCCATCTAGCAGGGAGTAGCATCTCATCTATATTTCAAACAAGCTTCTAATCTTGCACATAGTTCAATCTAGCTACGCTAGATGACACTATTTTTTATATATAAAATTAATATGATTAATATTATTTAATAATTAATTAATTTATTATAATATAATTTAAATTTAATATATTTAAAATTATATTATCTATATTAATATTTAATCTCGTTCTATATAGACGCTTTCCTGTTACCAAAAAGCCAATTTTATTTATTTAAAAACTCCTTTATGCTTTACATTTTAAATACCGGCGAGATGACTAGACTCTGCGCCACACAAGTACTGTGGAATTAAATGGAACTAATGTTATGTGTACAATTCGGCATAGTAACTGACGCCTCTATCGGCCTAGAGTGGCAACAAGGTTGCACCCAACGCCCAACAAACATGTCCTACCAACACCCGCAAACATCTGCGGGAGGTGAGGAACAATCGAACGAATGATAGTCCCGCCATCGTATATTGATCGGTTAACAGCGACGCTAGTGGAGTATTTGATAATATGACGTTCCTCAAAATGGCAGCTAACATGTCATAGTTCGAATTTTGGCCACATGAACAGATAAGTTGGTGGCACTAGAACGATGAACGAACCTTTCATCGTTTAACTTCGTTTAATAAAGTCAGTTTAAGTCCGATTGTCAAACATAGAGCACGTATCAAACTCTTAAAAAAATCATTAAACTACAAACAATGGACTGGACGAGAAGTAAAACTTTACACTTCATACAACTAGTACGCCAACGGCCAATCATTTGGAAATCGCAGTCCAAAGACGGAAAATATAGACCGCGCCGAAACCGCGCGGTTGAACAGATAGCGATGCAACTGGACGTGTCGGTAAGCGACGTGAATTCCAAATGGGGCAGCCTTCGCAGTCAATATAATAGAGAAAAGAAGAAGTTTGTTACTGTTCAGCCGAAGGGGTCTTATTCGGCCACCACGACGTGGTTCGCGTTTAAAGCGATGGATGAATTACTAAACAGTACGGTTTCAGCAGATTTTGGAAATTCTAGTAATGAGGTTAGTAATACTTGCTCTGTAAAATACCAATTTTTTTTCCGGTAATATATATATATAAGTATACAGGTAAATTATATACTTATAAACTAGTAACTGTGCTATTTTTCAGTATTGGTTTCTGCGCCATCTAGTTGAAATATTAAACAAAAGAGTTACTGATACAAATCGGTCAAACAGCCATTGCTGTCAAGTAACAAAATGTTTGTTGGTCAAGGTCAAAATGTTCAGCAAACAATAATAATAATTTATGTTCTCGATCATTACGAAGAGAAGGCAGGTAGTAAAATTGTTATTAACCTCAATGCGTATTAACGAAACCCAACATAAACATAACATACATTCACGCCTTTTTCCCGAAGGGGTAGGCAGAGGTGTACTCAGGACTCAGTCCCATAGTAGATACACCCAAATTTCACCAGTATGTTATTGGTCCCATGTAATAGGGGGCGAGCCTATTGCCATCTACCGGGCACAGTTCCAGACTCCAGGCAGTTATTGAGATAATTCCAAATGGAAAAATCCAATATTTAACACTTTGCCTGACCTGGGGATTGAACCCGGGACCTCTTGATTGGCAGTCAAGCATGCGCCCTCTACCTACGCCACCAAGGCAGTCAACTAAATATCAATTGCATAAAAATCGTCGTGTGTTGTTTGCATAGAATAATTGCTCCGAGCCATAAACGCTACAGCCGTGCCTCGCCTTTTGCCAAATGCCAAGTCGACATAAAGAGGACGGACTACAAAATTCAACTTGTCAAACTAGTATTCGTTATCTGTGGTGTGTAAAAGTATGTTACGAGGGGAGTGGCCTCCTAATCCCGAACAGTTCGACTCACACACACACAAACACGCTCACCGAATCGAATGTCAAACACCCGCGTATGCCTGCGGGGCAAGGGCGAGAAAACTCAGTTTTCTCCTGCACTCGCACAAGCCGGACGCCGCGCCATTACCCACAGATACAGATTCAGACTATAGTTACAAAAGTGATCATGAATTGGACTAGAGAAAACACGCTCTACTTCATCCATTTAATCCGCGAACGTCCCGCGATTTGGGATGCGACTTCAACAGAATTTAAACATAAATATAAAAGGAATGACGCGCTCGATGAAGTCGCTAAAATGATGAATATTACGGTGCGGGATGTTAATACGAAATGGACTAGTCTTCGCGGGCAGTTCAATAGAGAGAAGAAGAAGTTCAAAGGTGTCAGAGGGCCAGATGCCACGCCGGTTATTTCTAAGTGGTTCGCTTACAGCTCGATGGAAGATATGATGAGATATAGCGCGCCGGTAAATTCGTATATCATCGATGATAATCACGAGGTTTGTTTGTTTCTACAACTTATGTTGTTTATGTTTGAACATTAACAGATAATGTTTGTATAACTTTTTTGTTAATTAGTACCTAACCTGCCTACCTATTAAAATTTCTTGTGTGATTCTTCGTAATCATATTAATTGAAATAAATTTAACTTATCTATAGGTATCAAATCAACCTAGTGAATAAATAAACAACAGATACATACCTAAAAGTACAAATTACTCTAAAAATCTAGAGGAAATAATTTTTTTTATTATAAGTTTGTTTATTTACAACGATAATAATTAATTTGAAACATTGACAATTTTTTTACATAAATATTTCAGTAGGTAGGTACTTTGTTGAGTAACTATTTTATATTTTTTTTTTTTATGATAGTGAGTAACAAGACGAGCAAATCAGGTGCCTGATGGTAAGCATCATGATTGCCGATATCAGACACAGTGCCACCCAGTGTTTTATAATTCAAAATTGTGCGCGGCACTGCACTGCGCCTGTCACCCTGAGATATTAGTTGTTGAAACTCGTCATGCTCAGTAATTTTGCTGGTAACAGTGCCCTTCAGACCGGAACACAATACCTTATGCTTGCACATTACTGCTTTATTTTAAGGCGCTGTCCAAAGCAAATTCGCCCTCTCGCTCACACGTACCCACATTCTAAAAAATACTACATGTTATTACGTAAAATAAAGACAACTAGGTTCTAGAAAATAACAATACAAAGATTCAGTAAAAAATCCAATGTAATCCAAACAAGTTTTCAGTGCCTTTTTATTTTTCTAATATTTTTTTCTTGTGCAGGTTTTTATATATGAAAACTTGTTTGGATTATATATATTATTATTGTTATATTCTAGAACTAAGTTGTCTTTATTTTACGTAATTACATGTAGTACTTTTATATCTTCAAATATGTGAGTATGTGTGAGCGAAAGGGCGAATTTGCTTTGGAAAGCGCCTTAAATAATTAACTAATAATTCTACTACTATAAATGCGAAAGTTTGTGAGGATGGGTAGATTGATGTTTGTTACTCTTTCACGTCAAAAGATTATAGATATATATCTACCTAGATAGTTTATACCCTGGAATAACATAAAAAGTATTTTTTATTCCGATATTCCCACGGGAACGAAGTCTACGCGTGTAATACCTCGAAGTAATTAATATAATTATTAGTGCTAATATTTTGTGTACGAATCGTAATCTTAGAAAGTGGCGCCATCATTCGATATTTGAGTCAAACCAGAAATGTCAAACGTTTTCAGACGGTCAACAGGTCAAATTAAGAGTTCGTATCGACAGCGCCAAAGAATATTAAATAAACTTTACACAGTAAAACATTAGATACGGCAGTCAAATTTACCTATAGGTACCTACATATTACCAAATATCGCGACGTAACCGCGTAGGCATCATTTATCCAATCTAATATAATCTATACACTAACTTCCTACTTATACCCTACTTATACTATAAATGCAAATGTTTGTGAGGATGGATGGATGGATGTTTGTTACTATTCACTATTTATTTAATTGTTTATTTATTGGATGTTTGGTATTATTTCACGTCTGAGCTACTCAAACGATTAGGCTGATATTTGGTATGTTTAGGCCCTGGAATTACACACAGGGTTATTATCCCGATATTCCCATGGGAACGAAGACTACACGGGTGAAACCGCGGGGCATATTTAGTATAATATAATTAAATAAAAGAAATTAATCTAACCTCAAAATTATTTGGTTTTGAACAATTTCTTGCTTATTAATATATTGATAAGTGTTTATTCTCTTACAGATATTAATCGAAAACAGCGATTATTTAGAAGCAGAAGAATCCGTCTCAAACAAAGCATGGAGCGTAGAAACATCAACAGATTACCCTAACTGGCAGAACGAAAAATCAAAAGAGGAACCTACAAACGGGTCGCCAAAACCGATTAATCAAACTCAAAGAGATACTGAATCGATGAAACGCGCGCGACCCAACTGGGACTCAGAAAATATTCAAAGAAGTCATGATCAGAAACTAAATATGGAGTATGATACTTTCGGTCTGTACGTCGCGGCTCAGATGAAATCTTTAACTGAAGAAGACGCGGTGTTAGCACAAGCAGAAATCAACGAGATAATGACTAGATATAGGCTCAAGAAAGCCAGACGTAAAGACGAACAGGCTCATCAAACTAATCAATCGGGACTCAATCATAGTTCTCCAATAATTGAACATAATGTGCAGTGTATCGTTAAATGTGAAGTTGAAAGTGATTGATCAATGAAATTCTGATGTAATTTGAAGAGAAGAGCAGAGTGGATCAACTGGTTAAATGCAAACGGCAATAACTCTTGGTATAAATAAAATATAATATCCGAACAAATTACGTAGTAGACATCTTGACTTTTCTTGAACAACAAAAGCACATCAATAATAGACTAGGATATTTTCTTTTTAACTAGTGATGTGAAACCTAGTCTATATAAACCGATCGATTATCAATTTATTAGTGATGTGAAAGTTACAAAGCAATATTGATTTTTCAACAAATTCTCATTAAGCTTTGATATATTTAAGAATCTAATGACTTAGGTATACCTACTAAGTAAAATTTATACTTATCTATTGGTAAAGCAAACCTGACATAACTAAGTACATTTTGGTTTCTAATTTACCATAATATTATTTAGAACAGTAGAGTTGTTTAAGTTAGGTTAAAAAAATCTAAATAAAATAATATTTAAAAACATTTTGTTTGACTTCAATAATACCGAATATAACCTATAATTATAGGTTGTTCGGAAAGTAATTTAATTTTTTTTGGAAATGAAAGACAGTTTTCGTATAATAAACAAATACTTTATTAATATATTGGCCGTTCTGGTCCAACACCTTTTGCCATCTTTCTGGTAGTAGCATAATTCCACGCTCATAAATTTTTTGGTCTTTGCTGGCAAAAAACTGTCGGGGAAAAAACGAAATTACTATCCGAACAACCAATATTATAATAAACCTATCTTTAAAACACCGCTTGATACAAAATTAATTTAACGCCATCTAGTAACATGTTTTTAAACCTCATATGGTACACTCGTATGGTAAAACAAAACTTACCTATTTTACATTTTATCCAAACATGAATCTTTAATCTTTGAGCCGTGAAGTTTTGTTTGAAATTTCGAGATGGCGTTGGGTGCTGTCAGCTTAGATTATTAAATATTTACTTATTATCATTAGTAAGGTATCAATATATAAATAATAATAATAATATTGGACAATTTCCACACACGGTCATCTGGTCCCAAACTAGGCTGGAAGCCTGTACTATGGTAACCAGATGACTATGATAATAAATATACCTACTTATATACGCTTATAACACCCAGACACAGATCAAACAAACATGTTCATGCACACAAATGTTTGACCTGGCCGGGGATCGAACCCGGGGCCTGCGGCACAGAAAGCAAAGTTACTACCATCTGAGCCATCGAGGCTGTCAAAATATATTATAATATATTAAAAAATATATTATATTGACAGATCTCCGCGCGCTCCGACCGAACGAAGACTTACCTACTGCGAATACGAATAGACGATCGAACATGGTACGTACTACCGTACCGCGCGGTACGGTTTTTTGTTGCATTCGTGCAAACTGTGGAATAATATCCCTGTTGTGGTCTTCCCGTTGAGTTACAACAGGGCTCTTATGGAGAGTGAATAGTGTTGGTCGGGTCGACACCATAAAAAAAAAACTGAATTTGAGTATACCATGCCAGAAGTAGATATTAATTAATATGAACATTTGCTTAGTTCATAATAATTAATGGCGATACTAAAAATATTATTAGTGCGTATTTGAGAATCTTATTAATAGGCCTATTAAATAAAAGAAAGGTACCTATTTCTGGCATGGTATACTCAAATTAGGTTTATTTTCGTGATTTCTTAGTTTCCATTCAAATGTTGAGAGTACAATGACTCATAAGAGCATGCATACACTTGTTCTTATTGTATACCATAGTCCGCATAGATACTGTGTAAGGTTTTCCGAGTCCAGCTTCCTTGGATAAATCCGTGTTCATTGACGAATTTGAAAAATTGAACTCATATTTCAGTATTCAGTGTATTTATGATTTTTTTTTAAGTACCTATTCGTAAATTGATTTACGAATACTTAAAAAAAATCATAAATACACTTGATGTCATAGATATAACCTGAATCAGCAAACATGTAAAAAAATAGTGTCTAACTTTTGGACACTATTGCTTTTCCCCTCAGACTGACTCATAATTACTTCGTCCATTGATTAAAACCTTAATATGAAAATTCGTCGAGCAGTTTTTCGCGATGACATTATTTGGTGAACAGCAGTAGGTAACAGTTTTGTTCAAGAGTTTTCATGCGGAAAAGTTCGCAGAGCTTATGTTCAGACTGGCCAAGATACGCTAGCCGTATTATGTATACGATAATAATTGTATTATTTCATTTTTATTAGAAAAAAAATACATAAACAGACTTCTAGAATAGTTAAGATGTCGGTTTTTATTTTGTAGGTTGTTGTATTTCCTGATGATGCGTAGTGTAGACGCGAAACACGTGTCGATATATGAATGGTGTCACTAACAAAAATAATAGCATTTCCTCTTTGCATGCAATTTTGCGGGCGGGAGGGCGATGCACTGTGCATGTTGTTTTTGACACTAAAAAATCGGAACTAAAAACTAAATATTCTTGTTCTAGGAGTTTTTAGGTTGTTGTTAGATATAGACCTACATTCATAATATTATATAGGTGCCATGGGACCACCTCGGAAGTGATCTACCAAACAAAAAAAGAATCATCATTCATTTTACTTCATAATTGGCATTGGCAGTAACAAACATACAAAAACAACAACATACAGTCGAACTAAGAACCTCCTTTTTCGTCCGTTAAAATCTCTTAAAGTATTCTTCAGATTTTCTGTGATTCAAGTGAAATCAAGTACAACTTAAGTTACGGGTTACAACTTAAGTTATAGATATATACTTATAACTTATAAGTTCCTTCAAAGCCAGTCTGGCCGAGCTTACGACGGCAAGCGCACGTACCAACTTAACATTACTTAATCGTAACTTAACTCGAACTTAAAACATTTTCTCACTTAACTTTTAAGTTGAATGAAAAGTGTGTAATCAAATTGTTGATGTGTTTTGTGTTTTTGTTTAAAACAATGTAACAACTTGAGTGTTAGTTGTTTTGTGGAATGCGAATTTTTGTTTTGAGGTTGTGTTGTGTTTTGTTTTCATTGCTGCTGAGAACGAATTTGTAAGATAAGTAGGTACGCGAATCTTTCGTATAACGTATATATATCTATAGGTATCTATATATTTAGTGACATCGGTAAGAATCAGAAATGAGTTAGTCGAAGTCATTATAACTCGTTTTCTATTTACTCTACCTCGCTAAAGTTTGGGAGTACAATTAAGAGGATACATTAGGGGTGATTTTTCCATACAAACGTATTCCCGTGTTTCCTCCCTAGATAATTGCGTCAGAGCAATGGTTTTTTTTTTATAAAATATAGGTCTTCAGTGAGCATGTCCCTGTTATTTTCATTTTTCTACAAACTCATTATTAAATGAAATATGACCCTTTAAAAACATGAAAAACTGTCCCAGTTTTACTCACGCAATTAGACGTTCACTAGAAAAAAATGAAGAGTTAAGGAAAAAAAATAAAATAACAGGGACATAGCCTAATCTATTTCCTAATTTTCAAGATATAAATTTATGGATAAAACTAATTATTCTCGGAGGGAACACGGGAATACAAAACATCGATTTCGTCATTTTTTCGTAGTTATAATCGCTTTGAGCTGCAGTTGTCCCTTTCGCGTTCTACGGGGTGCGGCAGGCGGTGAGGGGGCATTCCACTCACACTTATACAACTAGGGAAGGGACTCATAGACATAGTATTTTGAAAAATCCTAGTGATGTTCATAGAAAACGAGTTTAAACCAATACTTCTTACGAAGAAATAGAAGACTAATAGTATGTAACAATATCGATTTAAATGCAATTCAACTAGAATATAAATCTTCATATGGCCCATTCTCGTTCAGTTAGACCTTCGGAGAACCTAATGTTGAGATGTCTAGTGCATAGCACTTGTTTTTATGGTGATATTTCATTGTCTTCTATACTGTTATGTGGGTAATTTGTTAATAAATATTATATAATATGTAATTGTATTAAAATGTATTACTTTATCATCATAATCATTATTGGCCTTGTACGAGTAGATACATCTTTAAAAAAGAGATGGTTCAAGAGCATTATCGCAAGCTACGGCATTTGCGTTCATGGGTGAAGACTCAGTGAAATTTTCTAACACTTTGCCAGTAATATTTTAAATCTCTTGTAGTAGAAGTCGTACCTATTGTCATCTATTGGGTTCAGAGCTGTCCAAGCTGTCATTCAGAAAACCCCTAATAGAAAATCCAATTACACTTTTTGGCTGACTTGTGGATCAAACCCGGGTTCTCATGATCATATGATTGGCTCAAACACCACCTAAATGGTTTTCAAGTTTGTAGTTGATAGCAGTTAGTTGAATTTTTGCGGTCGATATGTCTATGAACTGCTCACCCCTAACATCACTCATTAGGTTGAAGATATAAATTTGAATTGCGTTTTATCGTAATTTCATGATGAAAAACACAAAATAATTAAGTATGTACGTATTACCTATACTCAAACGGATGGCAAAGGCGCAAAATGTATTTGCCGTTTTATACGTTTTATGGTGGGCGCTCTACCACTCGAGCTACCGTGGAGGTACTAGTCGTCGGCGAAATTTTTCTATCCCTTCTACCTAACGCTCTAGGGGCGTGTGTTTATCTATAGGTGATGCATTTCGCAATCTACCCACCGACAAGTCTAATGTTACAATTAGAATTCATATCGAAATTGATAAACACTTGCTTTTTGCTTAATATTTTACTGTCTCAAAAATTTAAAATATTAAGCAAAAGTCCAACAGCACAGGTCGAAAATTATTTAGGCGAACTATTATTAGGTAGATATTACAATGAAAAGTTATATTTTCAGCAAACGTCTAGACTGACAGGATGAACTGAAAAAGTCAATACTTACCTTCGAAGATATATATACACATTGATATGAATTTTTAAGCGCTGGGTGACTGGTGTCATATAAACTATAAATATATATTATAGAATATATTTTTTTATTATATAATATCCCAATAATATAAATACAGATAATGAAGAAAAAAGTTCCTAACAAAAAAATATCCGGGCAAAAATTACTCCTGGGACTGGATTCGAACTCGCATTCGTTGATTCGATGACACGATTTTGTGAACGCTGTCTGAATACTGCAACCACTGGTCCATTTCATACTAGACGTAGCTAATGAATTTAAGCAATCATCTTTACGAGAATGTAAATAAAAACAAAAGTCTAAAATAATACCTACGATAAGTACCTACCTAATTTGAATACAAGCGTCACAAACTTTACTACTGACATGAATATGCGCGCGAAGTCGCAATAATATTCTTCTTACACACACATTCATAGCTCATACTTTCAGGAGCAGAGCGACGGCGATAGTTTTTACAAAAACCGAAATTTTAAATTCTTCGTCACTCAGGTTTCCCGTTAACCTCTTATAAAAAAGGAATAAGTGTCACAGTAAGTATGATTATTATTAGTATTATTATAAACCTGATCTGTCCCACTGCTGGGCAAAGGTCTCTCTAAGTAAAGTATGAAATTATGAAAATTTTAATTGAGAATAAAACAACTTGGTTTCCAAATTACAATTTTAATTATTTATAGATAATCACTTGAATTTAAAATTTAACATTAAAATGAACTTTAAGTTGAACGCACACTTATCCGAGCCGAACGCATGGAACGAGTCGAACGAAACGAATATTAGAATTCTCAATTTTAAATTCTGTGAAACCTTGCACACAACCGATTCGGACGATTCGACGCGGGCAGACGTGCGGAGTTTATCAGAATTTCATAATTAATTATTTTCATATTAAGAATTCTCAAATTCGTTTCGTTCTACGCGTCCAGATAAGTGTGCATTCACCTTTAGTAAATGCAAGAAAAAATAAAAATAATGCTGACCCAAAAGCAACTCAAGGTCGTTGGAGGTACCTAATCAAAAATAATGACTAAGCGTTCATAATGTATAATAATATTTCCTTTCGTAGTCAATCCTAAAGCATTAATGCCTCCCCTAATAATTATAATTTTAAAAGTACAATGGCAAATCCAAAGCGTAACTAATTCTTATAATAATGGGATGAGGATCGGAGGATATCTATGGTTTTACGACTAACGACACGATCGATTCACGATATAGATTTTAGATTTCCATCCAGTCCGGTTTTAAGCGGCCTGCACCCAGCGTGTTCTTGTAATCCTTATCAGATCGTCTGTCTACTTTGTGGGTGGACGTCCTACGCTGCGCTTGCCGATCCGTGGTCTCTATTCGAGAACTTTACGCAGCCCCGTCGTTCATCAGTTCTACGTGCTATGTGCCCTGTCCATTGGCACTTCAACTTGCTAATCCGCTGGGCTATGTCTGTAACTTCCGCTGTAAGTTTGTAAGGCCATCTGAGGCCAACAGCATAGAGGTCATTAAAAAAAAAATTATAAAAAGACGTGTGGCACTCGGGGACTGCCGCGGTAAAGCTATTGCATAGCATTTTTATCAACTTATGCAATTATAATTATTTATTTATTTTATTTATGCAGTATTTATTTTTCTTCTGAAAACTGCTTTAATTTAAAATTCAGTTACAAGAATTGACCCGTACATTGCAAGTTCATTGCAATGTTCCATCTATCTATATATCTACCTTTGAACAGCTCTCGGTCGTAGATTGTAAAATGCTCCGTTCACAACAATAAAATGCTTATTTTTTACGATTTTAAATTTTTTGTATACTGGTTTTAATCCAACGTTGTAGTCAAGATGAAATTGTAGTAACCAGGGTACCTGGTAATCTTTATGAAGGGTCATTTTACACATCATTTCAAATAACTTCACTGTGGGAACAACAATATTATGTTCCGAACATAACCCTTTACCCAGACCCGGAAGCGGGTTAGTTTAGAAAAAAAAAACTGATATTTTTCGTTCCAAACGTGACTTCGTATACCTGACCCGATATGGTTTTGTGGAATATTCTAAGCCTGACCCGGAAAGGGGTTAGGTTCGGAACTAGTTATTTCTACAAGGTGTTACAAAAAGGTTTTTTTTATGATAATGAAAGACAAGACGAGCAAATCAGGTGCCTGATGGTAAGCATCATGATTGCCCATATCAGACACAGTGCCACCCAGTGTTTTAAAATTCAAAATTCTGCGCGGCACTGCACTGCGCCTGTCACCCTGAGATATGAGTTGTTGAATCTCATCACGCCCAGTAACTTCTCTGGTAACATTGCCCTTCAGACCGGAACACAGTAATGTTTGCACATTACTGCTTGGCGGATGAATAACTGGCAAAGGTTTAGTAATACTTAAACAACTTGCAAAAAAACTCGCTATTTCAGCAAAAAAATCGGAATAATAGGTATGATTGTTACCTGGACAATGGTCCAGGTAACAGGTATGATTGTTACCTGGACAATGGTCCAGGTAACAATCATACCTATTATTATTATATATCCCAATGGGGCTGAAATTCGGTATGTAGCTTAGACCCTGGAAATAAAATAATAATATTAAGATACTAACTATTTTAAGATACTTACTACTCAGAGGGAAAACCGCAGGGAACAGCTAGTATGTATTAAGGTAGGTAGTAGGTACCGGTGTTACGAGGCATAACGCAACGTTTTGTTACAAAGTGATTATTCGTGCAGTCAGTATACGTGGCAACGCGCTCGTTAGCGTGCTCGTTTTTCAAGTCCTGACTGCACGAATATTCGCTTTGTAAAGGTTGGTTAACAAAACGAGACAAAAAGACAAAACGAGCATAAAGTCTGAGTTAGAGCTAGAATAAGAAAACATTTTACCTTAATACCTACTTATTTCAGTGATAACAATAGTTATGTTCTTGGTTACCGAAAAACATTGCAAAAGAATTAAAGGTCAAGCGGACATTATCCGAACACTAAAGAACGCTCTAGACTCTAGACTAATGTTCTCTCGCTCTTTTAAGAGCGTTTTTAGGGTTCCGAACCTAAATTGCACCGAAGGAACCCTATTACTAACGTCCGTCCGTCCGTCACATATATACATAATATATGTATTTCTATGTTGCCGCTTTAACTACAAATTATAAAAATAAAATAAAGTTCTTTATTTATGGTGGTCTCCATACAACCAACAGTTTAATAAATAATAATTGTCATATAAGACTTCTACTGCAAAAACAATTAATTTTTATACTAATTAGAATAATAGTAACAAGATTTTTATTTGGTAGGCGAGGAAGGGTGGCACCTATAAATTGCGAGCTCTTCATTTGCGAGTCCCATTCGCATTTGATCAGTTTAGTAGAAAATTCTATACAATTTCTGCGAATAAATATAGAAAGAATATTCTGTCTGTTTACATTACACTAAAAGTTTGGGGATCGAATGAGCATTGGCACGTTTGTTCTAGCTCTAAGTTCGTTTAGTCTCATCTAAACCTTCCTTAAGGGTGCACATAATGCTAGCAAATTTGAGCGTAAGCGACACAGCTCACTGCCAGTCAAATTTCTATCTAAATTGCTTTGTTTGAAGTTGAATATGGCATATCACAGTTGAAGATGAGTTGCGGGCTGTGAGCTCCGATCTTCGTTTTGCAAGGTTATTAAAAAGTAATCGATTATTCCATTATAATATTAGTCTAGCTATTTAATTCTTAAAAAATAAATGGGCGTTGTCGCTGATTATTCAGAGCATTTGAATAAAAACAGTAACTTTTGTGAGAGATTTGAATTTGTTTTTCTAAGGAAACTGATTTTATTTTTAAATTCTATCCAATTACTCCAACACCACAGGATTACTTGGTACTTTTTAAACTGAACTTTTACGTTAATTTATACTAAAATATGAGTATAAATCCATCTTTTTCTTAATTTTTGCTTGCAACGCTCTCTTAATATGTTACGGCTTTTAACATCGGTTATTAGCCACCTTTAGCCATAAGTAGGTACATTAAGGTAGCTATGGAAAGGCAGCTAAAGTTCTCTATTACCAGACAACAAAATATAATTCTATTAAACAAAGCCAGCTCAATTCTCCCGCCCGACTGCGCACAGGATTATCTTGTTAACATTAAAGATCTTTTAGAACTAGGGATTAGTTAATTGGATAGCTTTTATTTCTGTAGACTATAGATAGTAGTTGTGGGGTTTTTGCAACAGAAGAACCAAGGACGTCGCCAGGGGGGGGCAGGGCCCCCCCCCCTAGAGTAAATTGTATACAGGCAAATACCCGTAGAATTTTATTCTACAATTAAGTTTCTGTAGCTACAATAATAATTGGAAAATTTACATTTTGGACAATTGCAATTACAATTTGAAGGATTTTTTACCCAACAATGGTATATCATGCAATTATATTTTAAAACACCATTTTCTCATAAAATTGACCTATTTTAGGTTTATTTACATTTTTGTTACTTAAAAATTACAAAAATATGTTTATTGAAAACACTTGAAAACGATGTTTTAGTAACACGAATAAAACTAAAATATTTGATGGTGAATAAATTACACAACGAAACTATAATACAAGTCACATTATGTCTGTACTGTCAAAAGCACCTTGAAGTTTACACTTGCTTGACAATGCTCCTAACTGTACCTACATACTTTTCCCATCCTCTATACTTCTACTAGCTCCAAGGAATTTCTACCCAAATGGGGGTTTGGGTAGAAATTTCTTGACTAGCCCCCCCCTTGATCATCGGCTGGCGACGCCCTTGAGAAGAACTATAAATATATATGGGACAACTTCCACACACGGTCATCTGGTCCCAAACTAGGCTAGAAGCCTGTACTATGGTAACCAGATGACTGATATACTTATATAAGCTTATAACACCCAAACACAGATCAAACAGACATGTTCATGCAAACAAATGTTTGACCTGGCCGGGGATCGAACCCGGGGCCTGTGGCACAGAAAGCAGGGTTACTACCATCTGAGCCAACGAGACTGTCAAGTATTGCATTTTTCATCATTGCCGACGACGATGAAACCTCGTCCATCCATCCTTAATATATTATACATACATACATAAATAAACTGTTAAGGCATAAGTATTTATGAATAGTGTATAGGGTTCCAAACCTAGACCTGAATAACACGCTTCCAATCCCGAAAAATTATTATCCGCCTACAGAACATTCAGCGCCATCTATTAGTTCCTTGCGCAAAGTATGGATATATTACTGAATGGATAAATAAATGGCCATAAATTTTGATTGCGTTAACTTAGAAGTATGATTTTTTGATAACACAAGGGAATATGGACCTGAGCATTTGATATCAATTTCAACTTGATACCTCCACGCGTTCCTGTGAAAAAGTGTCTTGACAGACGGACAGACAGACAGACAGACAGACAGACAGACAGACGGATAAAGTGATCCTATAAGGGTCCCTTTTTTCCTTTTTAGAACCCTAAAAATTTATTCCCACGCACCCAACAAAGCCTTTATCTAGACTTAGCAATTCATCAAAACGTGACAATAAAAAATAATATATTTCTGTTCATGCAACAAGATTAGTACATTAGCCACACTAAAAGCCTTTTATAACCAAGGCAATGACCTAAACTATACGACTAGTAAAATATTACAGACTTTGATAGTCAGTTACTTTATAACGGCTGTATCGCTTTCGTACAGTCGTGTTTGTAATTGGAGGTTATAGTTTTGGGATAGTTAAGTTTGTTTATTCCATTAAGTCATCCAGTATCTGTCTGTCCAGTAGAGTAGAACATAATAGAAACGTATTGGACATGGAGATGGATACGAAACGGTCTACTTTTCTACTGTTAGACCGGTTCAACAGCGTTTAAAAGTGGGCATAGTTTCATACATTTTAATACCATTTTTTTATATTTCGTTCCTATTCAGTTCCGTTACATAAGATGCCTACAATTTATATCGCTTAAAAACACGGGCTATACCCAGTCTTTTAATAGGCGTACACGGAGGGACAAGGGAACTATTTATATTATTATAAAGTATGTATTATAGGCAAGCAAACTGAACACGGTATTTTTCAAAGTTAAAGTCAAAAAGTCACTTTATTCAAATAGACAACAATTTGACCCTTTTGTACGTCAATTCTGTTTCTAAGTCGACTGTACTTTACAATGTAGTAACGATTTTGTAAGTCATATTAATAAAACTAGTTCTCAGCAGCAATTTACAAAATACTTTACCTGTTACCTACATTAAAAGAGAGAGAGAGAGAGAGAAGATCAAAAAACCAAAAATGTAATCAACCTCCAAAAAAACATAATATTTGATCGAACATGACGGCGTTTAGATCCAAAATGGACGACATCAAGTGATTCAAAATGGCGGAGTAGCTGTCAAGTGGTCTAATATGGCGTCGAGCAGTGTATTCAGGTTTCTGATCCTCCTGGCGGCGCTCGTGTGGATCCTGGCTGAGGAGGTGGTCCGGGAGAAGAGGGTACCTTTGACGAATGGAAGCTGGTTGTAAGTAGCAACTAAGTATATCCTATAATCTATTTCGTTAAGTATCTATGGCTATGCACCGCGGTTTCATCCGCGTAGTCTTCGTTTCAGGATTATCGGAAGAAAAAGTATCCCGTGTGTTATACCAGATTTAATTAAATAAACTAATTTTAGTAGAAAATTATAAATACAGTAAACGTACCACAGATCAGGATGAAAGTTCATCTCTGTGAAACGTACTATTCTTTTAATTTCTTTGTTTATTTCTATGTTATTTTATAAATTACTTGTTATTTCTTTTATTTTATTAATTTTAGAAAAGCTTACAGCTAGTATACAAATAGTAAGCGACACAAGTATAGAAGGCCAGTTACAAGTTTTCGCTTATACATACATACATACATTCACGCCTTTTTCCCGAAGGGGTAGGCAGAGGTGTACCCAGGACTCAGTCCCATAGTAGATACACCCACATTTCGCCAGTATGTTATTGGTCCCATGTACCTAATAGGGGGCGAGCCTATTGCCATCTACCGGGCACAGTTCCAGACTCCAGGCAGTTATTAAGATAATTTCTAATGGTAAAATTCAATATTTAACACTGCCTGACCTGGGGATCGAACCCGGGATCTCTTGATTGGCAGTCGAGCATGCGCCCTCTACGCCACCGAGGCAGTCACAGGCAATTTTCACTTATTGTATAGTATTTTACTTCAACATCCGTATAAGCACTACATTACTATATTACATTATAGATATTACATAAGTAGTTAGATAGATTGTTAAGGCATACGTATATATATGCGTAGTGTAGGGTTCCATACCTAGCCTAGATACCTGAACAAAATCCTTCCGACTTCTAAAAGATAATACAGCGCCATCTAGTTGCGAACATACAGCAAACATGTTAGTAACCATGTTTTTTTTGAAAATTTTAAGATTTTGCAACTTTTTCTCAAACTCAAAACAGCTTTATTCAAATCAAGTCATAATCTGACACTTTTGTACGTCAATGAAGATAAACAGTACTGAGTCTACCGTGCGTTCGGAAAGATACCTCTACAAGAAGAACGCACAAGAAACTTGTAGGGCTTCTAAAAATAAAATCGTTTTAAAAACCTATAGATATAAAATAAAATCCAAAAAGCGATCACATACTGAAATTCGAGCCTTGCTCTACAGATAGTAAACCTCATGCCTCGCTCTTCTGCGCCACGATAACGTTAGAGTTAACAACAAAATTTTGGTACGCATTTCATACGCGCAGTGTATAGAAATATGCAGTAAAATGGCCTTAACTTTTCATTGCGTTCATTTAGAACTATAATTTTTTACAGCCACAAGGGACCGCAGACCTGAGTATTTGATATCAATTTAAACTTGATACTACCACACATTTCCGTCAAAAAATGTCTTGACAGACAGACAGACAGACAGACAGACAACAAAGTGATCCTATAAGGGTTCCCTTTTTCCTTTTGAAGTACGGTACCCTAAAAATGAATTATCGTTGCAAAAATCACAGAAAAACATTTATTGTAAAAACGCACGTCGTGGCTAGCTCTCAAGTCGAATGGCAACTGGTAACTATTTGTCCGGCCTTCTGTAAGAGGGTCGATGGCCGTTCATGCTTAAACTGTGGAGTGACGCCTCTCATAGGCCCCACATCCGATCCTGAGATAAGCCAAATACTTTGTACTAATTACATACCTTCTAATAAATGTTATTAATTTAACTTACACAAAGTACTTACAATATTAATTAGTTAAAAATAGATGCAATCTCAAAGTTCTAATGCCCCCAGGTAGAAGCGAGCAGAATTTATGTTTCCAATCTGTTGATTGTTTTCATTCCATCGTAGAACCACCTGAGGCAGTCTAGACGGGTTATAATAAAAGTAGAGGTTGGGCGCTTTACCACCTTCTCATAATAATAAAACGCATCAACTCTATTGCTCGGTGTAATAAAGTAACATTGTCTGAAGTCACTGTTAAGGCTAACACAGACTACAGCCGCAACGGGCCGCACCGTATCGCATATGTAGTGGTAGGCCTCTTTTGCAGGGGGCCGCCTGGGGAAGTACCACACCTTTGCCAGTTATTCATCCGCCAAGCAGAAATGCGCAAACATTACTGTGTTCCGGTCTGAAGGGCAATGTTGCCAGCGAAATTACTGGTCATGAGTTTCAACAACTAATATCTCAGGGTGACAGGCGCAGTGCAGTGCCGCACACAATTTTGAATTTTAAAACACTGGGTGGTACTGTGTCTGATATGGGCAATTATGATGCTTACCATCAGGCACCTGATATGCTCGTCTTGTGAGTGACAAGACGACTACTTATCCCTCCTCACATAATTTATATTTAAGAAGTCAGGATATAAAAACATTATTTTAGTTCATCAATATATTAGCACAAGTAATATGGGTTCAGCCACTCCTCGCCCGGTCCAGATTTACTCTTCGGCATCCCATACAACCAGAACTGGTAGGAGAGTGTGTTGATGTTGCGACTCACGAAGGTTAACACTATTTTATCCTGGAATTTAAAGCAGATATAAAATATTAATTAACTTGCTATGCCTCGCGGTTTCACCCGCGTAGTCTTCGTTCCCGTGGGAATATCTGGATAAAAAATGTGTTATTCCAGGTTGTAAGCTATCTACATTACAAATTTCAGCTCAATCGGTTCAGTAGTTTTATCGTGAAAACGGAACAAACATCCAACTAACCAAAACAGCGCTAGATGGCGCTGGAATCAAGTTAAAACTCGCTAGCTTTTTTACATTGTACTGAGATTTGAGATTTATGATATTATATGATTTAAAAAAAATTAATTGCTTATAGAACGGTTCCTTATAGCTCGACATAAAAGAGTAGAAAATAATGAGGGCGCCACTGTCTTTTACAACATTACAAACAATCGAATCAACACATTCACTTTAAATTAGTTCCGTTTCTACTCTTTTTTGTCGAGCTATACCTCGATATCGCAAACATGTTAAGTAATCACAAATTATTGTTTTGTAATTTTTATTTTAAAACGGTTTGGGATTTTACCCTTTACTTGTGTTATAACATCTGGCTTCTTGCCAAATTACATGATGCTGGGCCAACGGCAAGAACCCTAGAGCCCGTTGCGCCATGTGCAGTCAAATGGCAGTATCTTTTGATTGCGTAGATTTAGAAGTTTAATTTTTTTACAGCAGCATGGGATCGTAGACTTGAGTTGTTGATAAAAGTTTCAACTTGATACCTCAACACGTTCCCGAGAAAAAGGTTATTGACCAATGACGATAAATTACTCTGAGGTATTGACAGATATTTTCCAAACCAAATCAAAATTAATTTATTGCGAATACAGGTATAGCGTACAAGTACCTACAAAGTTCTTAATACATTGAGAATAGTGATCAGCTATATTCGGCCATTGTCTTGCAATATTAGTATAATAACTAAATGTATTGGTCTAAACAAAACATAACATAACATACATTCACGCCTTTTTCCCGAAGGGGTAGGCAGAGGTGTACTCAAGACTCAGTCCCATAGTAGATACACCCACATTTCGCCAGTATGTTATTGGTCCCATGTAATAGGGGGCGAGCCTATTACCATCTACCGGGCACAGTTCCAGACTCCAGGCAGTTATTGATAAAATAATAATAATAATAATCCATTTATTTCGGTTGTTCACCATAATACAATTAAAATCCATAATAAATTAAAATACAGAAAAATGAAATGAAATAAAATTAAAATTACAATTATTAAAAATTAGGAAAAAAATTAAAATTATAAATAAATTATACATTAAAATTACATGAAAACATTTGTGGCAAACCCCTCATGTAGCCCCATCCAGTGACCCAAAAAAGGACAATCCCACCTGTCTGACAATACCTTCACGATGCTGTTCGAACTTCCAAGAACTCTGCCCCTCAGAGATGCACACCGCTTGCGCAAGATGGTCAACTGCGCACTCGGCGAACATACCAGAGGCACTACAAAATCGAGGAAGACCCAACAGCACCCTGAAGGCATTATTATACTGGACTCGTTATATAATTCCTTATGGAAAAATCCTATATTTAACACTTTGCCTGACCTGGAGATCGAACCCGGGACCTCTTGATTGGCAGTCGAGCATGCGCCCTCTACGCCGCCGAGGCAGTGGTCTTAATATTACATAGTTAAAAACTAAATGTCACCATTGTCAATTGTCATTATTAAAATTAAGTAAAATTATATCAATTTGTCATTTTATAACTGTTGAACAGAATAGTACACCTTTTGTAGCAGTAATTTATTCAGGGCATCTCTAAATATAATATATTAACGTTGTCAATTTCTGACACCATCTGACAGTGGTTTAGAGCACTTGGATTTTCTATAGGCTGGCATGTCGGCCTGTGGATTTTCGAAGCGTTCTATGGTATAGTGTATTTAGTTAGGGTAGGTAGTAAGTAGCTAGCTCTATTGTTTAGTCTTTTTTCAATAAAGGCACTCTGGCAAAAAAAAAAAAAAAAAAAAAAATTTCTTGAATATTATTATTATGTCGCTCGAAAACACGGGATATACCCGGTCTTTTGATAGGCGTGCACGGAGACCATTTTTTTTTTAAGTCTTTTATTTTTTTTAATTATTATTATTATTGTTGTTAGCCGAGTGTGTCCCACTGCTGGGCAAAGGCCTCTCTACCCTCAGACCATTCCTCACGATCCAGTGCTCGATTTTGCCATTTCTCCCAGTGGCGATCCACCTCGTCTAACGTTGTATGGGCGCCACTCGGTTGAATATATTTGGGAATATATTTAAACGCTTTTAAATTAAAAATATCTTACCTTAAGAACTCCTCCTCTAGTAATATAACCTTTGGTCTCCATGCCGTCGATGTAGAGGATCACATTGAACCCTGTGATGATATAACCCTCATCTTCTCCAGAAAATGCAGACTCTGACTGGAAAAACTTGAATTAGCATTGGTCTTCTCCATTTACCCATATCAAATCAGAATTAATATACTGAGTTGCTTTAAACTTTAACATTAACTCAAGTAAGCTTTGCAGCTCACGCGGTTTACAAAATTGGGCAACTAATGGATAGCCACGAAGAGTCTACTCAGAGTTTTCTACGTCTACTAAGAGATTAGTCAACTTTGCATATTTCCACAGTTTAATGTCTTAAGCGATTTTGTTGTGGGTGTCAACCGCAGATATAGAAACCATCTTTATACTGCAAACAAAAACTTGCGATTCGTGCTATCCTATGCGATACGTGCACGCAAATTCCTGAGAGAATTCTTTATAGAAGGAAGGTATAAAATCTACTTTACTAAAGAAGGCTAATATAAAGCCAAGTTTGACTTAGAAGACAGAGATGCACGAGAACTTCTGCATTGGCACCGCCCGGCACCTTGCAAACAAACAATAAAATTATGTAAAACCAAACCAAATATTGTAAAACTAGCACTAAGAAATATCAATTCTTACAAGTTTTTTGTGTGCTTTCTTGTAGTTTTGTAATTTTTTGCTTTCACCTCAGCCGGAGGAAGTCCAACGCTGGACAAAGCGCCCTCCCCCACTTAGGTTTATAGGGGGTTTTGCCAATACTCGCCACGCTTGAAAGACGGGTTGGCGATCGATGGTTCAACACAAAAGACGCTGCTCGTCCTCTGGATATATTATCTATTCTGTACTCTGGATCTCATAACACTTAAGCCGGCTCTTACGGCAACCACGGCTAGAGAGGGTGGGGTATTCTAGAAGTAAAGCCGGTAACCCACCGGTAACTTAGTCAATATAATAGTAATGTTTAATAACTTACATATTGTGCGGAGGGATACGCGAGCGTCAAATTCACATCCTGCGTCGGGAATGTCCACGACTTCGTCCCATACAACAATATATTTGGATCTGAAAACAAACAAAATTAAATAGCTTGTTGCCAAATGGAGTGAGAAAAAAGGTCAATGATCCTATCTTATATTCGCACCAAAACTAAACGATAGTATCGCTTCCGGTACTCTTACGTATCGTTTTCTTGTCGTCTACCAGTATACTGCATTTTGTGGTACAGGGTATAGTGAGAGGAGAGTCAAGCTCTCTCGCTCTATCTTGTAGCTTTGCATTTGGAATAGGCATAGCATAAAATCCCATCGCCTTTTTCCCGAAGGTACATAGTCCCATCATAGGTACCCACGATTCGCCAGTCGCCTTTTTGGTCCCATTTAATGTAACATTTTTTTATTTCATGTTTAAGTTTTGCGATGTGCACGATAAAATATTATGATTCTTGACCTGACCAGGTATCAAACCAGGGTCCAGCTAGAAAGCAGGATTACATCCGAAAGGACCTACTTAGAAGTTTATATGGTGCGGTGTGCGTTCTTCTTGTTATTCGTGTATCTTTCCAAACGCACGGTAGAATCATAAAATAGTTATTTAACTGAATAATATTGTACGTAAGAGAAATATTACGTAGAATTAGCTGTGCCCCGCGGTTTCATCCGCGTAGTCTTCGTCCCCGCAGGAATATCAGGATAAAAAACACCCTATAAGTTATTCCAGGGTCTCAACTATCTACTTACCGAATTTTAGCCCAATTCGGTTGAGTAGTTTTGGCATGAACGAGTAACAAACATCCATTCCTACAAACTTTCACCTTTATACTATTTTAGTGTGATAGTAGGGTAGTACTTCACCCTCTCTCCAGAAGATGGGCAGTAGCGTCCTCTGCGTAAAAACTAACAAACTGCGCTTGCCAACTTGCCTGCCAAGCGTAGCGAGTGTTGGCGAATTGGGAGAGGCCTAGCAATGTAATCCAGGTCCAGCAATGGACTTCCTCCGACTCAGATGATTGATATGGAACTTTTAAGGCACCAGGGTATCATAAATTGTGAAGAGATGAATATTTAAATTAACTAACCTTCGATTTCTTCCACCATACAGTAATACTTGTTTACAGATAAATAAACAGTAGAGTTCATTGGATTATCATTATCACTGGCCAGAATTTGATTGACAGGATCCCGAAACTTGCCATATTCACTTAAAAAATCACTTTCCTTTTTCACTAACTCTAACGCGTCAACGTAAAAAATAAATAAAACAAAAGAGTAAATGTACTCATTCATAATAACATGTGTTGTGAGAAACAAAAGGAAATTCGTTTAATAATAAATATTTAATAGCTCTAGCAATTAATTTAAAATGATACGGATTTGATATCAGATAAAAACCGGATTATAATTGTTCGCTTGTCGTGTTAGTACGTAATCAAAATTATAGATGTTTATAAATAATATTATGATTCTCGTTTACAGGAAATAGATAAAATTAATAAGGATTTTGCACCTGATTTTGCGACGTTGGTATTGAAAAACTGCTTATCTTTTGATTTTCTGTTGATATGTATATTTTGTAATTAGTCAAAAAAAGTAAATACAGTTTTGGCTGTAATATTAATTCATTTAGTCATATTTACAACCGTAAACCTTCTATGAGATTATTGTTATCATAGTATATTGCTGATTAGCCAAAGTAAATAACTGTGTACCTAAATGTCTCTATCTTTATTTCGCTGAAAAACAATTGAAATGTTTAGAGCTATTATGATATTATTTAAAATCGTCAACATTTTTATCATCAGCCATTTCATAACACCTTGTAAAATATAGCTGGATACTTGACATCTGGCCGTATAGTATCCGGCTATAAATAAGGCCCATTCTCATGCCTTCGTTGCCAAAATTAAATCAAAAAAATCTCGAAAATAAGAGCGTACGTGGCCTTTTAGGAATTTGACACAATCCTTTCAAAAATATTACCAAATCGATGTTTAGTATTCACCTGTTTCCTCCGAATATTATTAACCCATTCTATAAATTTGTATTTCTATAAATTTATATTTTCTATAAATTTATATTTTTATAGTGAAGTAAAAAAGGACATACTCGTACCTTGTTAATTTAGTTTTTCTCTTATAAACTCTCAGTTTCACTCACGTGATTAGACGCTCACTAATAATAAATTAAGAGTTTATAAAAGAAAATAAAATAAAAAGGACATTGTTTATTTCATCTTTAATATATCAGGTTGTAAATGTATCAAATAGGTTTATTACATTTTGAGGAAATACGGGAACACAAAACATCGATTTGATCAATTTTCCATAGGATTGTCAAAATGTTAGAAGATCGGGTTTCCTGTTAAAAGTTACTTAAGTTTCGCATTTTATATAATACTAGTGGCCCGCCCCGGCTTCGCACGGGTAGCAGAAGTAGGTATAGTGAACGTTTTAACAGGATACAGGACATCTTAGCAGTTTGACACAATCCTATAGAAAATTTACGAAATCGATGTTTTGTATTCCCCTGTTTCCTCCGAGAATAATTGATTTTATCCATAAATTTATATTCTGAAAATTAGAAGATGAATAAGGCTATGTCTCTGTTATTTTATTTTTGTTCCTTAACTCTTCATTTATTTCTAGCACCATTAATTTACATACCGCATACTTACACGTAAAAATAATGACTTCTTCGATTATTGTGACTAAACCAAAACAGACGGATATAATGTCCGTGGACTATTTTTTGTAGATAGTGATAATTACTACAAACCCCTAGCCCTAGAACATTACTTTATCCTACCACGAATAGTTTTCACCGCATGCATATAATGACAGTTTCGATAATTGTGACTAAACCAAAATAGATGAATATACTAATGTACTGTTATGATATATTTTTCAATAGCTAATTTGTAAAATCAGCGATAACCCCCCGTCGCATCAAAATTAATAAAAAGGCTCCGCCATGCGGTTTGCCACACACAGACAGACAGATACGTGTAGGACACACTCGGTCTATTGTCCGCGACATAAATTGTAATTCGGTACAGTGAAATTTTCTTGAATAAATCTCTTTCAGAGAGAGTGAGTGTTTTTTTTTTTAAAAGGATTCAAGGACTGCCATTCTAACAGTACGTTCACTATTTTGTAAATACTAAAAAAAAACCCTAGTCAATTACTTTATTCTACCACCAATACTTTTTACAGCGCATGTATAATATAATAACTGTTTCGATTATTGTGACTAAAAACCAAAATAGATGGATATAATGACCGTGGACTATTTTGTAGTTATTGATAAGTACAACAAACCTCTTATACATTATTCTACCACCAATACTTTTTACAGCGCATGCATATAATGTCTGTTTTGATTATTGTGACTAAACCAAAATAGATGGATATTTTGTCCGTGGACTATTTTGTAAATATTGGTAAGTACTACAAACCCCTAGTACGTTATTTTATTTTACCATCAATAGATTTCATAGCGCACGCAAGTTAATGAATATATTTGGTAGTAATAACGTGACATCTTAGTTCACAATATTGCAGTTTTTTTACGGATCCCTAATATTTTTCAAAACCTCATATAGCCTATGTCTATGTCAAACTGAAATTCATCACTGAATTAAGCTTTACATAAGTGACAGATTTTTTTTAATCGGTCCAGTAGTTTCGGAGCCTATTCGTTGCAAATGAAAATACAAAGTTTCTTTCTTTAGGATATTGGTATCTGGTATTGATTGAATAATCTCGAGACATTATACGGATTCACTGAAAACAGTTGGAGCATCGATACTTCGACGTCGTTGCAACCCAGTTTAGAGGGGCTAAGATAAAGAGAAGCGAAATAATCATAAGCGCGTGTTAATTATTTGCAGAACGCCATCTATTACTAAATTACCTAAAAATGTTGTCTTAGGGTAGTTATGTCTTGGAAGAAAATATTGTCAGCGAGTTCTAATTTATTTTTCTGTAGTGCCATCTATTGAGCATTGTTGGAACTAAAATATTCATAACAAACTTTAAAACTTTATTATTCCTCAAAAGGGTTAAAATTTTTGAAAACGCTGAAACACGTATTTAATTATTTTCATTTTAGAATGTTTCTACAAAATTTGAAATAAATCGGCCGAAAAATTAAGTCTACTCCATACAAACTTTCAACCCCTATTTAATACACTTCGGGGTAAAATTTTGAAAAACCCTTTCTTATTACTTGTCTAGACTGTAAAAATAATCTATTGTCAAAATTTCATCATCATCGGTCCAGTAGTTTTGGCTCTGGGTTGATGAGTCAGTCAGTCAGTGAATCACTTTCTCTCTTTATATAATAGTATAGATTAACGAGACTCCATATTTACCAGGTATCCAAGCATGCCTTCGTTTATGGGCGCCGTTAAAGGGACATATTTGGACAGTAGGCAGCAGCGCTCTCCGGCACCAAGTAATCCAACTACTGCGATCACCAAGCCGCACAACAAGCGTGGTGATTACGGCAAAGCGAATAGTTTATGGCGTTCTTTGGGGGAGGCCTTTGTTCTAGAGTGGACGTCTTCCAGCTGATGATGGTCTGAAATCTAAACAAAAATCTATTTTTGGCCATATTTCCGTAAATTAAGTTCTAAGAATACTTAATTAACCATTTGAATTGAATGAGTGAATGAAAGCTTTATTTGCATGAATACAGGTATATATAGAAGTTATAACAAACAATAGGTAGATCGCTGTACTCGACCAAATTGTCGTGCAAATGTTTATCTGAATTACATATGAATTACAATTACAATTCTGTTCAATCTGAATTACAATTGTAAACTATCTGAAGGATTTGTTCAGATGACATGTTGATACGTGTACCTATCAAGCTATATTTTATAAGGTATAGTGCATTTAGAAATATTATAATAGCCAGTTAGTTTCACAAAACTCTGATCAAAATTGACATACGGGCCTTTACGTGTTGGCTTCGGGCCTATGCACGCTTGTCTGGATTTTTATTCCAAAGACGCTTCTTCAATTCTTTTTCAATAACTTTTCGAAAACATTAACGCTTCAGATATACCTATCTATTGTCAGCGAGAGCCTTACTCTATTGCTGTGATCTTACCTGCAAGCTGTTACGTCTCATTGGTAGCGAAGGCGCTGCCCATCAGGTTTTCGATAACCGTCTAACAACTAACTTCACATCGGTCATAATAGTGTTGTGATTATTATGTTTTTTTATTTCTTTTTGTAAGTTCTGTTTTTTTTGTATTTTATTTTCTGTATGTCATTTTTTAGGTACTTATGCGTTTTTCTTAATATATTTCTTTACCGTTATCTTTTTATTCTAAGCGAAACAGCCCCATCTTTTCCGTAGTGAGTTAAAAAGTTCCTTTCCACAAAACTATTAAACCTCTGCTACCCTATAATCTAAATGAATAATTAAAGCGATCCACAACCGGTTGGCGACACAAAGAGACCACGTTGATAAGTATATACGAGACCTTATTAGAGCTACTTAAACATTATTAAAGGACATTTTAATCACGCCTTTGAGATATGGATGGGCCCATAGGACTAGGTATCTTTTTGTTTTTTATGTTATTTTATGTTTTAAGGGTTCCGTACCTCAAAAGGAAAAAAGGAACCCTTATAAAAATAATAAAATAAAATAGATTTATTTGCAGGCACTCAAGACCCATTTAACAGTTTGAAATGACACTCACACAATGTGTGTCAAGTATTATCTAAATTAAAATTAGATTATATTATATTATATAAAAAACTAGTTTGTGCGGTTGCTTTTATACTCAAAGTCATAAATTATATTGTTAGTGTTGGTCTTTATTCTATTCTTCTCCATGTGAACCGATATCCAATGTTTTAACATGGGACTCTGGAGATAATCAGCAACTGCCTTTACAATTGTGTTACCTGAGGCATTGACACGATTCCAAAACGACGCTACTCGAGATCTTAATATTGCGAAGAAGTCAGGTATTCTCGCTTATAGGATCACTTTGTTCTCCGTCTGTCTGTCTGTCTGTCTGTCCGTCTGTCAAGACACTATTTAACGGGAACGCGTGGAGGTATCAAGTTGAAATTGATATCAACTACTCAGATCTGCGATCCCTTGTGGCTGTAAAAAAATCATACTTCTAAGTTAACGCAATCAAAAGAGTTATGGCCATTTTAATGCATATTTCCATACTTTGAGCAAGAAACTAATAGATGGCGCTGTATGGTCTTGGTATCTAGGTATGTAGTGTATGTAGGCACTCTACACTATACATAAAATGCATACAAACGTATGCCTAACAATTTATTTATATCAGCAAATACTAAAGTTATATTGATATTAATTTTATATCAGGCACTTATTCCAATGTATTACTTTATAAACATATATCTACGTCTCCCTAGATAAAATTGACTTAGATCTACGGTCCCTTGTGGCTGTAAAAAAAATCATACTTCTAAGTTAACGCAATCAAAAGTTATGGCCATTTTAATGCATATCTTCATACTTTGCACAAGGAACTAATAGGTACCAGCTGTTTGTTCAAAGCGGATTGTTCTTCAGGATCAGAAGCGTTATGTTCAGGTATCTAGGTATGGGACCCTACACTATGAATACATACGTGTGCCTTAACAATTTATTTAATAGAAATATACTGTCTTTTGTAACTTGTATGTTCTGTTATGTATACCTACATAATTTCTTGTGAGTAAGTAGGTAGTTATTTGTATGTATGTGTATTGGTAATAAATACGGGTATTTCTTAACATAACATAACATACATAAAGGGAGAAACTTTGTTTTTTTATTTGCAACGAATAGGCTCCGAAACTACTGGACCGATTTAAAAAATCTTTTACTTATGGAGAGCTTAATTCAGTGTGAGTGACATAAAACATATATTCACGCCTTTTTCCCGAAGAGGTAGGCAGAGGTGTACCCAGGACTCAGTCCCATAGTAGATACACCCACATTTCGCCAGTATGTTATTGGTCCCATGTAATAGGGGGCGAGCCTATTATGCCATCTACCGGGCACAGTTCCAGACTCCAGGCAGTTATTGAGATAATTCCTAATGGAAAAATCCAATATTTAACACAGCCTGACCTGGGGATCGAACCCGGGACCTCTTGATTGGCAGTCGAGCATGCGCCCTCTACGCCACCGAGGCAGTCATTAGGTATTTGTTAGGTATCGTTAGGTATTTGAGGGTATTTCTTAGTTATTTATATTTACCTTTAAGAAGCTAGAGTCGTATGTCAGGATCGTTGCAAGTGGCTATCTCTGCCCATCACAAAAAGAAGCACTGTATGTCATGTATTTAATCGCCCTTTGGCTAGAATATTGCTTATTAATTAACTTGCGACGAACCGTGGCCACTCTCGACTAATAAACTGATTGAACGCAAACGTTGACCAGAATCTGTAAACAGACTACAGACTCATGTACATTGCATTACGTTAATTACCTACGAAGGTAGAGGCAGTCTTTGTTAGGGGGCGTTCTTTCATTCAAAATGAATGAATGAATGAAAATTCTTTATTGCTACCACAATATAACAGAATATAACAAAGAAGAAACCTTAAAACTAGAAAGAAGTAACAACTGGCGGCCTTATCGCTCAGAGCGATCTCTTCCAGGCAACCATGCAGGGAAAGGAAATACATATATGAAAATGAAATTTTTCTAATATGGAGAAGGACAGAATAATTATCCACTTAATTGTTTGTTGTTGGTTTTTGATCTGGCCTTTTATATAAGCCAAAATAGAATTGGTTAATGAATACCTATGGTTGTTTCATATTAATAAAAAAATTGCTAAGGCATACGTATTTATGCATAGTGCAGGGTTCCATACCTAGATACCAAGAACATACAGCGCCTTTTCCTTGCGCAATGTATGGAAATGTGCAGTTAAATGGCCATAACTTTTGATTGCGTTAACTTAGAAGTATGATTTTTTTACAGCCACAAGGGACCGCAGATCTTGATATCAATTTCAACTTGTTACCTCTATCCGCGTTCCCGTTAAAAGGTGTCTTGACAGACAGACAGACGGACAACAAAGTGATCCTATTATGGTTCCTTTTTTTCTTTTGAGGTACGGAACCATATGAAATGTTAAAAAATATTTGGTCGTTTAATATTTTTTTTTGGGAATTATGAAGAACACCATATCAAAATGTGGGGCGTGTGAGCGAGAGGACGAATTATGTTTTCACCGCGCCTTAAACTAAATATGTTTTGGTGCAAACAAGCGCCAATTCAAGAACCAACCACAAACAATTACGTTATTTAATTAGTAGGTACTTAGGAATAATTGTCCTAATTGATTATTTTAGTACATTACATTAGTCATTTTAGTCACTTTGGTACAACATAAAAACACTAAAAAAGCTTTTAGGCACCTAATTATTTTTCCTTGTAAGAGCTTACGCAGAATACAAAAACACAAATGAACTTGAAATAGGTATTGGTAATAAATGTACTCTACTTGAAACGAACCTTAAAACGATCTTTATAGAGTTCATAATCATACTCATTTAAGAATGATCTGGACTAATATAATGCTATTGCTAAAGTCGACTGTATTCCTCGTAGAAATAAGGTATAAAATGCAATGATAGTCAATAGTTGACGACCTCTGGTCAGCCTTGCCGATTGATAGACTTTATACGAATGTCTTAAATAATGTAAAGATCGGTTTACATAGAGCTACTGGAATTATAAAATATAAAAAAATAGACATAGGATAGGATACAACAGGACTCAGGACTGACTGCCATGGTGGCGTAGTGATCGCAAGCACTGCTGCCGATCATGAGCCCCTGGGTTTGATGCCCAGATCAGGCAGAAAGTGCTGTGTTGTACTTTTCTATTAGGAATTTTCTTAATGACGGCCTATTAAATCGTGCCCGGCAGAAAACGTAACTGGTGAAGTGTGGACTGTGGATATACTATGGAACCGAGTTCTGGGTACATCTCTGCCAGTCCCCATGGGATAAAGGCGTGTTATTATGTTATGTTTTAAGTAAATTATGAAATAAAAAATCGATTACTATGATCGATATCATGAGATCGAATGTCAATAGTTCCAAATAGAGCCAAATGGGTCAAGTTTTTTTTTATAATAGCGAGTGACAAGACGAGCAAATCAGGTGCCTGATGGCAAGCATCATGATTTCCCATATCAGACACAGTGTCCCCCAGTGTTTTAAAATTCTAAATTCTGCGCGGCACTGCACTGCGCCTGTCACCCTGAAGAGCCTGAGTTTTTAAAACTCGAAAAAAATCAATGCCCTTCAGACCGGAACACATTAATGTTTGCACATTACTGCTTAAGTACTAACACATTATGTTGCTTACTTATTACATTTAAGTACTTGCAGAATTTTCAGTTCGGGACAAACGATAAGCTTTTCCTAAATTTTATGTAAAAAATTTGCACACAATACAAACTAGATGAATGAGGAAAAACAACAAAAAACAAAAAGGCTCCATGTGAACCGAACATTGAAACAAGATTCCATGACCCATGCACTCACTCATTCGCTCGCCTCATTCAACAACACACGCGTCAAAATGTACAAGATAACAATTTTATTATGTGTTCTAACATTAGTCCACTCTAAATCCGTGATCGTCGGACAAATATCAGATTACAGTGGCGCAGTAAGGAAGGTCTACGAAAAAACGCTCGAAACGTCCGCAATTCCTCTTATCAAGCGCGAACAAGAGGTTTACTTCGAATATCCACTTGGGGACCAGAAAATTAAGGGCATAGCCATCAAAGACCTGGAGAATGGACTCGCTGAACCTTCGATCACTCGCGGAGGACTTGGGCTTAACTTTGTTAACATCAAGTTGAAGAGTGAACGGGGCTCCGGTTATAAGTTCCTGATTGAAATTTACGCGTAAAAATATGAAAAACTGTGTTTAATTATGTGATTTTTTTGTAAATTATTGTGATAATAAATGAAGTATCTATTCTATATTTTTAAGTGATTTACGGTGAGTTGTAGACACAAGCCTGCGATGAGGACGACACGGTCCAAAATAACAAGCTTGCAGAAGTCTTGGATGTTGTTATGTATTGTATCTCACTTTTCAAATCTACTCTCGGTGGTTGCGCTATAGTCCACTCTGACTTTTATGTTAAAATACTATCGTGGTAGTGGCAGTTGAGTATTTGAATTTTATTTTCTATTGGCATAAATGGAAAGATCATATATAATATTCGTACCAAAACTATTTTTAGTTTTCTTTTATTCGCTAAAATTACAAAGTTATTTCAAATTAAAAAATCATTTTTAATCCAGTACCGAAAACACGCCGATAGTACCCGAACGAGCTCGTGACCTGTAGTGACGTCAAAATGTTATAAAGTACCATACATAACTATAACATAATGACGTCACAATCATGGCGACCACTCGTAGCGCGTTCGTGAACAAGTGACTCCTATTGGAATTGTATCAATTTTGAATTGGTTGTAATTAATAAAAAATGTTGTGTGAGTTTTGAATCTGATAATACATAATTTTCATTAAACTTACAAAATAACATGATAAATACGACATTTTTTTTTTTCTAATACTCAATTGTATCTAGTTGTTTGATTGATTTTTGTGAATAAAACAGGAAAAAACTAATAATTACTAAAATATCTCCATCTTTGCACAAAAAACATCACAAGACGCGTGCCTGAAGTGGATGGCACTCGCGCTCGCCGCTCTCACTGTTCCCAACTGCTCCTAAATATCGTGTCCGTGAGCGATGTCTATGTGTGCGTTGCTCGACCGAGCATATTTTGTGACATAGCAGAAGCAGAACATTCCTTAAAACACAGAATACAGAGTAAATAATATTATGTAGTTTGGAATAGTACACGTCACATGGTGTAACTAATGCGATAATGTTCATTAGACGCCTATAATAAAAAAAAATAGTAATATTCTATAAAAATGCTATCACTTAAGATTAAACGTCAACCATACAAAATGAAAATACAAAGATATGAAGAAATAGGGAATAACTTTCCACTCAATTGATTGTAGTTGACTCTGGATCTGGCCTTTATTTGCGCGAAAACTTGTTTTGACAAAAATAACCTTATACTCGTAGTTTCTTCGTATATATCATGAAAATTGTAAAAAAGTAGTTTTTATGTTATGTTGATATATATTTTTAATAGCATAAATACCGTACGGTTTTCTGTTACAAAATATGTTTTCGCGCAAATAAAGGCCAGATCCAGAGCCAACTACAAACAATTAAGTCGAAAATTATTCCCTATTTCTTCATATCTGTGTATTATTCATGTTGTATGGGGGACGTTTAAACCTTATTGAAAAGTGGACATATTAGGCAAATCACATCTTAAAAGTCAATCGACATGACCCGAACTTAAGGATATCGTTATTTTTTTTATAATAGTGCGTGACAAGACGAGCAAATCAGGTGCCTGATGGTAAGCATCATGATTGCCCATATCAGACACAGTGCCACCCAGGGTTTTAAAATTCAATTAAAATTAAAATTATTCTGTTGTTAACCGTACATGATTTGGATTTGGAGGAAAGGCGAAATATAATATAATTTGGAAGTTTTGTAGGAAACGGAATAAACTCAATACAGACCTTAACCAAAATTCCAAAATTTGTTTAGTGATTATAATAATGTAATCTACAAAGATATACTTACTATTCACAGATTATGTAACCTACACTGTTATAGATCAATCAAGGCATTATGGGTATTTCCTGGGTCGTTTCTTAACATTGTAATCGGAATCTCATTACCACGACATAATGCGTATTTCTATTCCTTACAAGGCGAGAACGCAACCATAGAAATCTGCTCGCGTATAGATTGGAAATCACTTTTTATTCAAGGTCTTCTAATAAATATATATACAAGAGTAGTACATAAATACTCTTGTATACTTTGTAGTGGTCTGAGTAACTAGCATGTTCCACGTACACTGCTACGCATACAAACTAATCTTGTATAGATCGGAATAATCGCGCCAAACTCTAGATTTCAATCTATATGCGAGCAGTTGCCACAATAAATAATAATATTCTTAGCTTTAAATTTAACTGAATTAATTAATTATTTGAATGAAAAATAATGGTTTCCACTATAAAGTATAAAGTGCAAGCCGTTCTTCTGTAGGTTAGGTTTAGGTTTGTCTTGCGACCACAACGCGCCAACCGAGCTGATTACGTTAACTTAGAGGTATGATTTTTCACAGCCACAAGGAACCACAGTTCTGAGTAGTTGATATTAATTTCAACTTGGTACCTCCACACGTTCCCGTTTAAAAGTGTCTTGGCAGATGTACAGGCGTCTGCCTGTACATCTGCAGACGGACAACAAAGTGATAGGGTTTCTTTTTCTTTTGACGTACAGAACCCTAAAAACGTTTATAAATAGTAAAATGTTCATAGTATATAGGTGTCGGGATCCTTATTTATTATAAAGGAATTAATCGACGTAAATTAAAAATGAAAGTACTGTTAAATTTTAATTAGTGAAAATAGTACATACGGCGCGGATTCTATGCAACGACTGGCGCGAGAGGGGGAACGATCCAGTCGTGCTTACAATAAATGCAAAATCTGCAAATTGTCCGCTACATACATCCCCCCTTTTTTCAAAAAAATACGTGAAAAAAGGTAAAAACAATAACTGAAAAATTTTTTAGGTTATCTTCACTATAGCAAAAAAACTTCATAAACATTATTGAAAAACATAGTAAGATAACACCTTATATCACTAATAACTAAGTACATTATCACTGGAATGCCGGTTGCTGTGCCGGTGGTGCGGGCTGGACCACCTGTACCTGCGTAGGCGGCAAGGTACTGGCTGCGAGCTGCTTACGCATCCAAACTTGTGCGCGGTTACGGCAATGACGCGCGAACGCGTACACGAGAGCCAAAATGAGGAGGCTCGTTATCACCAACATACATATCGTCTGGCGCGACATGTGGGTAGCCACATCTCCGTTTTGTGCAATGATTATCTCCTGTTTCTCTTCTTTATTAGCGTAATTACCCATAGTTACGTAAGTATACAGATACGAGTGTACGTCCGTATAAATGCTTTACTATATTTATTCTGACTCAAAAAACGTTTCCGCGTCACACCATCGTACTGCAACTACGGCATCAGGTTACCGCATTCCATACTAAAGTACTTTATAAGTAAATAATCCACGACAAATTACAGTTAACAACTTGTTATTACATTTAAATTAATTACTGCTCTATACGCAACGTAATGAAATTTAAAACTTATATACTATAATATTCAATCATACAATAAAATATACGTGGTTGAACATTTCCTAACTTAAACAAACATTTCATAAGCATGTGGTAGTTTAGTTACGTACCTACTATGCTATTGAAATAAAATATGAATACCATAACAACTGATAAACTTTATAATAGTAGTAACCGGCTATGAACTGTTTGTTTTTCCAACCGTCTGCTAACTAGTACTAGTATAAAGATTATAACTATGAATTCACAAAACGCGAAGGTTTTTTTTACAACTCGGCCACTTCTTGTTACTCTACGAGTATTCACATCTGTATCATTACCAACTGCACCGTTACTATCCGGTTGTGCAGTGTTTGATAAACTTCTCTGCGGTACGATACTAGTAGATGTGTTTAACCGCCCGTCTGCACCTGCGTTATCTGGTGGTACAGAGCACGAAGTGCTTCTCTGTGGAACGGTTACGTTATCGTCATGTAACAAATACGCTGGTTTTAAACGATCTATTGAAATATGCGAATGCTTATCATTAATTTTTACAACGAAAACTTTACTACCTCTTTCTATAACGGGGTAAGGACCATTATAAGTCGGCTGGAAAGGTTTTCGTAACGCATCGTTTCGCACAAAAACAAAATTCGCGGTATGAAGGTCGGGATGAACAAAAAAATTACGGGAACTAGCTTGCGATCTCGCGACTGGTTTATATTTACGAATAGCATCTCGTATGCGCTCAACTAATGTCTCAGGTTCACCTACTGGCTGACTGTTTACGTCAAAAAATTCACCAGGTAGTTTTAATACGTGTCCGTAGACCATTTCTGCCGGGCTTACGCCACTGTCCACCTTAATGGCTGCGCGTAATCCTAACATGACTGTCGGTAACTCATCAACCCATGATGTAGAGTTCAAACGAGCCGCTATCGCAACCTTAAACGAGCGATGCCACCTCTCCACTGCACCATTACTCTGTGGATGGTATGGAGTAGTACGAATTTTCTCTACACCCATATAATGCATTAAACGTTTAAACAAGTCGGATTCAAACTGTCGGCCTTGATCAGTTTGGCAACGTTTAAAAATACCAAAACGGGAAATCCACCCTTCATATACAATTTTCGCTACTGTATCGGCTGTAATATCCATGACGGGATATGCTTCCGGCCACTTTGTACATCTGTCGATCATCGTAACGAGGTACCTATAACCTTGCGATGTGATGGGCAATGGCCCTACTATATCGATATGTACGTGTTCAAACCTACCACACAATGGAATCTCTTGTAGAGGCGCCATCGTATGTTTCTGCACTTTTACGCGTTGACATTGTATACAAGTTTTCGCCCAAATACCAACATCTCTGTTCATGCCAGGCCAAAAAAATTTTTGACTGACCAACTTACGTGTTGTTCGAATGCCGGGATGACTAAAACAATGCACGCTACTAAAAACTAACTTCCGAAAAGATTCGGGTACATACGGTCTAACATAATTAGTTGATACATCACAGTACACTTTCTTATCACAGTCCGGTAAGCTAATGCATTTCAGTTGAATGTTATCTGATACGTTATTATTCGCTACATAATCATCGTGGGACTGCGCTTCTGCTAACGCTGCGTAGTTTACGGTAGTCGGGCATGCTATAATGCTAATACTACGACTCAAAGCGTCTGCAATGTTATTATCGGAACCCTTGATATGCCGAATATCAGTCGTAAATTCACTGATAAACATTAATTGTCGAGTACGACGAGGAGTTTCCTTATCCGTACCTATTTTCTTAAATGCAAAAACTAACGGTTTGTGATCTGTGTAAATTGTGAGTATTCTCCCTTCGTGCATGTTTCTAAAATGTTCTATAGCCATATAAATAGCTAATAACTCTCGGTCATAAGCAGAATACTTACGTTGAACTGCTGACAAAGCTTTTGAAAAGTAACCGAGTGGTTTCCATGTATTGCACACATACTGCTGCAATACCGCACCTACACATGTATCTGACGCGTCCGTCATCAATGCTAGCGGTGCATCCGACACCGGATGAAACAAAGTACAAGCGCTTTGTAAGCTGTCCTTGGACTGTTCAAATGCTATATCGGATTTTTCCGTCCACTCTATTTTCGTCTTATCATTCTTTTTGGAACCATGCAAATAATTATTAAGCTCCGACTGATATGATGCGGCATTTGGAAGATGAGCGCGATAAAAATTTACCATTCCCAAAAAACGACGTAGTTCTGCTACTGTCTGCGGTTTAGGAAAGTTTTTAATCGCCTGAACCTTTTCTTCCAACGGACGTATCCCTTCAGTTGAGACCTCGAAACCTAAAAAATCGAGTTTATCCTGTCCAAAACAACATTTATTTAAATTCAAAGAAATTCCGAAATGCGAAAACCTTTCGAAAACCGTTTCTAAATGTTCCTTGTGCTTAACAGGATCTGAGCTTATTACTAATATGTCATCTATATAACAGTACACAAAGTCCAATCCATGCAACACCGTATTGTTCATGAAGCGTTGAAAACTTTGCGCGCCATTACGTAAACCAAAACTTAATTTCACAAATTCAAATAAACCAAATGGAGTTATTATGGCGGTTTTTTCAATGTCTTCAGGAGCAATAGGTATACAATGGTACGCTCTGTTTATATCTATTCGGGAAAAAATAGTTTTATTCGCCAGCAAATATGTGAAGTCTTGCAACCTGGGTATCGGATAGCGATCCGGCTTCGTAACTGCATTCAATCTACGATAATCACCACAAGGTCGTAACTCACCATTTTTCTTCGGCACGACGTGAAGTGGGCTGGCCCACGGACTCTTAGAGGGACGGCATATGCCCAACTCCTGCATTACCTTGAATTCTCCTTTCACCTTGTGATAACGGTCCGGCTGTAGTTGTCTCGCTCGCGCGAAAACGGGTGGCCCGGTCGTTTCGATATGATGACATACCGAATGCTTTACCGGCTCCTTGAACGATACGGGTCTGGTGACATCTGGATATTTTCGCAAAAGTTCAAAATATGGATGTTCACTATCCACGGTATATACCGGTGGTTCACTATAGTCCACGATTGGTGCGAGTACACTCGAACTGGTCACTTTGTCTATCAGTTTACGCGCACTTAAATCTACCAAAAGTTTATAGTGTTCAATAAAATCGGCACCGAGTATGGGCTGCTTAACGTCTGCAATTATAAATTCCCAACGATAAGGTCTGCTCAACTTAAAATCGAGTACCAAAGTATGAGTTCCGTACGTGTTTATAATAGTTCCGTTTGCCGCGTATAGCTTATAGTCCGAACATTCACTACTGAAAAGTTTTTTACAGCGCCTGGGTAACACTGACACGTTTGCACCTGTATCCACAAAAAAATGTAGTCCACTATTATTATCGGTGATACATAAACGGTGGGTTTGTGCAATACTATCTATGTTTGACTGCATTATGCTTAATTACTTGTCGGCTGCCTCCACGCACACGGTTTAATGCACTTGGTCGCCCGACCCTTGAAGCGATAATGATAAAAACATAGCCAATCCGGGCTCTTGCGGCGGGCTGTATGACGCTGGAGCTGCACCTTACTGATACTAGGCGCCTGCATTCTGCCTCTGCCCGTAAGTCTTGAGACTTCTGCCACTTGCCCCGGGTGAGTCGCTTCTAAAATCCTGTCCGCCACGGTAGCTAGTTCCTCCATCTCCAACTTGCCTGTTACTGCCACAGCTCGCAATCCGCAACAGCTCACTAACAGCAACAGCACTAGTAACGTATGAACTTTGGGTACTGGTACGGGTACGTTCACTCCCGGTTGCGTCATTTTTCACAATAATAACGAAAACGTCCAATGTTCACAAAAACTAACAGCACTTCGCGTGTTAAAAAGTCTGGGGTCACCAATTATTACGACCCTTGACTTCGGCGGGCGGGGTCACCAATTGTCGGGATCCTTATTTATTATAAAGGAATTAATCGACGTAAATTAAAAATGAAAGTACTGTTAAATTTTAATTAGTGAAAATAGTACATACGGCGCGGATTCTATGCAACGACTGGCGCGAGAGGGGGAACGATCCAGTCGTGCTTACAATAAATGCAAAATCTGCAAATTGTCCGCTACATAGGTATGAAAAAACTTTTCATAATATATGAAAAACTAAACAGTTTTCTTTAACTAAATAAGTTTTGGCGCAAATAATAAATAAACGCCAATTCAAGAACCAACTATCGTACAATCAATTACGTTATTTAATACTTAATCAAAAACGAAAAATAATTATCCTAATTGAAGTTTTTGTTTAGTACCTAAAGTTAATGTATGTAACATTACACTTTAGAAACTTAAGTACGAAATAGATACAAACACTTTTAGGCACCTAATTATTTATCTTTGCTACAGCTTATGCAGAATACAAAAACACAAGTGAACTTGATAAAGTATACTTTACACTTTACACGAAACGAACCTTAGCATTATTTTAACTAATATAACGCTATTGGTATAATCGAATGTATTACACGTATGAATAAGGTATAAAATGCAATGAGATAATATTGCTTAGTTGACATAGTTGGTAACCTCTGGTCAGACTTGCTGATTGATATACTTGATACGAATGTCTTTAATAATATAAAGATCGGTTTACATTTAGCTAATTATAAGAGACTAAAAGGGCTTATTAATTTGAGTTTCATAAAATAAACACAGGACTGACTATCTTGGTGGCGTATTAATCGCAAGCGCTGGTGATGATCATGAGGTCCCGTTTTTAAAACCCAGATCACGCAAAAAGTGTTAAGTGATTAACTTTTCCATTAAGGAGTTTTCTCAATGAAAGCCTGCAGTCTAGAACCTATTACATAGGACCTTAACTGGTGAAGTGTGGGTGTATAATGGAACCGATTTCTTGGTATACAATAATGAATCGGTAACTATATACAATTTTTAGAACAAACATGAGCCAGATGAGTCAAGCGCTTGCAGAATTTTCAATTTGGGACGAATTACTCTTAGTTTTTCCCCAATTTTATATAAAAATTGCACATAATAAAGATTAAATGAATGAGTAAAACCTACAAAAAAATACTGGCTCCATGTAAACCAAATATTGATACAAGATTTCATGACCCATGCACTCACTCATTCGCTCGCCTCATTCAATAACACACGCGTCAAAATGTACAAGATAACAATTTTATTATGTGTTCTAACATTAGTCCACTCTAAAACTGTGATCGTCGGACAAATATCAGACTACACCGGCACAGTAAGGAAAGTCTACGAAAAAACGGTCGAAGTGTCCGCAATTCCTCTAATCAAGCGCGTAGAAGAGCTTTACTTCGAATATCCACATGGAGACCAGAAAATTAAGGGCATAGCTATCAAAGACCTGGAGAATGGGCTCGCTGAACCTTCGATCACTCGCGGAGGACTTGGGTTTAACTTTGTTAACATCAAGCTGAAGAGTGAACGAAGCTCTGGTTATAAGTTCCTGATTGAAATTTACGCGTGAAAATGTGATTAATTGTGGTTACTTTTGTGTATATTTCGTGATAATAAAAAAGTGTTTTACGGTGAGTTGCAGAAATGTTTATAAAATTGTGTTAATTTGACTTTGGAAACTGGCCTCCGCAAACCGAGGACGACACGGCCAAAATTTATATAAAATATTACAATGACGTTAAATTACTTTCTTACAAAATATAATCTATACTAATAATATTATAAAGAGAGAAACTTTGTTTTTTTGGTTTTTTGTTTTTTTGTTTTTTTGTTTTTTTGTTTGTAACGAATAGGCTCCGAAACTACTGGACCGATTTTAAAAATTCTTTCACTTATGGATAGCTTAATTCAGTGTGAGTGCCATAGGCTATATGAGATTTTGAAAAAAAATGGGGATCCGTAAGAAAACTGCAATATTGTGAACCAAGGTGTTACATAATATAATTACCATATTCATAAATTTGCGTGCGCTGTGAAATGCATTGATGGTAGAATAATATAATGTACTAGGGGTTTGTAGTACTTATCAATACCTACAAAACAGTATACATAGATTATATCCATCTTTTTTGGTTTAGTCACAATAATCGAAAAAGTGATTATTTTCATGCGGTGTGAAAACTATTGGCGGTAGAGTAAAGTAATGTACTAGGGGTTTGTAGTACTTATCAATACCTACAAAACAGTATACATAGATTATATCCATCTTTTTTGGTTTAGTCACAATAATCGAAAAAGTGATTATTTTTCATGCGGTGTGAAAACTATTGGTGGTAGAGTAAAGTAATGTACTAGGGGTTTGTAGTACTTATCAATACCTACAAAACAGTATACATAGATTATATCCATCTTTTTTGGTTTAGTCACAATAATCGAAAAAGTGATTATTTTTCATGCGGTGTGAAAACTATTGGTGGTAGAGTAAAGTAATGTACTAGGGGTTTGTAGTACTTATCAATACCTACAAAACAGTATACATAGATTATATCCATCTTTTTTGGTTTAGTCACAATAATCGAAAAAGTGATTATTTTTCATGCGGTGTGAAAACTATTGGTGGTAGAGTAAAGTAATGTACTAGGGGTTTGTAGTACTTATCAATACCTACAAAACAGTATACATAGATTATATCCATCTTTTTTGGTTTAGTCACAATAATCGAAAAAGTGATTATTTTCCATGCGGTGTGAAAACTATTGGTGGTAGAGTAAAGTAATGTACTAGGGGTTTGTAGTACTTATCAATACCTACAAAACAGTATACATAGATTATATCCATCTTTTTTGGTTTAGTCACAATAATCGAAAAAGTGATTATTTTTCATGCGGTGTGAAAACTATTGGTGGTAGAGTAAAGTAATGTACTAGGGGTTTGTAGTACTTATCAATACCTACAAAACAGTATACATAGATTATATCCATCTTTTTTGGTTTAGTCACAATAATCGAAAAAGTGATTATTTTTCATGCGGTGTGAAAACTATTGGTGGTAGAGTAAAGTAATGTACTAGGGGTTTGTAGTACTTATCAATACCTACAAAACAGTATACATAGATTATATCCATCTTTTTTGGTTTAGTCACAATAATCGAAAAAGTGATTATTTTTCATGCGGTGTAAAAACTATTGGTGGTAGAGTAAAGTAATGTACTAGGGGTTTGTAGTACTTATCAATACCTACAAAACAGTATACATAGATTATATCCATCTTTTTTGGTTTAGTCACAATAATCGAAAAAATGATTATTTTTCATGCGGTGTGAAAACTATTGGTGGTAGAGTAAAGTAATGTACTTGGGGTTTGTAGTACTTATCAATACCTACAAAACAGTATACATAGATTCTATCCATCTTTTTTGGTTTAGTCACAATAATCGAAAAAGTGATTATTTTTCATGCGGTGTGAAAACTATTGGTGGTAGAGTAAAGTAATGTACTTGGGGTTTGTAGTACTTATCAATACCTACAAAACAGTATACATAGATTATATCCATCTATTTTGGTTTAGTCACAATAATTGAAGCAGTGATTATTTTTCATGCGGTGTGAAAACTATTGGTGGTAGAGTAAAATAATGTACTAGGGGTTTGTAGTACTTATTAATACCTACAAAACAGTATACATAGATTATATCCATCTTTTTTGGTTTAGTCACAATAATCGAAGCAGTGATTATTTTTCATGCGGTGTGAAAACTATCGGTGGTAGATTAAAGTAATGTACAAGGGGATTGTCTTAATTATCAATACCTACAAAACAGTATACATAGATTATATCCATCTTTTTTGGTTTAGTCACAATAATCGAAAAAGTGATTATTTTTCATGCGGTGTGAAAACTATTGGTGGTAGAGTAAAGTAATGTACTAGGGGTTTGTAGTACTTATCAATACCTACAAAACAGTATACATAGATTCTATCCATCTTTTTTGGTTTAGTCACAATAATCGAAAAAGTGATTATTTTTCATGTGGTGTGAAAAGTATTGGTGGTAGAATAAAGTAATGTACTAGGGGTTTGTAGTACTCATCAATATCTTCAAAATAGCCCACGATAAATTATAACATGTGTTAAGGTTTGGTCATTGTAACAGAAATAGTCATTAATTTGCGTGCGCTGCGTAAACCATTAGGGTTATATTTATTAAAATACAATGTATCACGAATTTACTCCTGATAAACGTCCACTATACCTACTTCTGCTACCCGTGCGAAGCCGGGGCGGGTCGCTAGTATTATATATTCTGCATTATCTTCATTGAACCACAGAATATAGACATCAGATTAAACGTAAATTCATTATAATATAATATTTAGTAATTAGTAATAGTAATGTAATCTGCAAAGATGTACTTACTTATTATACTCGATATTTTTTTTGTTACTCATTATTATTTTACTCATTATTTATATTTCCATTCTGTACAAAGGTCAGAACGCAACCATAGGAATCTACACTCGTATAGATTGGAAAACACTTTTTTAATGAAGGTCTGCTAATGCATACAAGAGTATTACACAAATACTCATGTTTACTTTGTAGTGGCCTAAGTAACTACTTTGCTCCTTAATATACAGTGCTAGTACGCATATTAATCTTATATACTCGTAGATCGGAAAAAGTGCGCAAAACTCTAGTATTTCAATCTATACGCGAGCAGTTGCTACTATAAATATGCTTAGGTTTAAAATTAATTCAATAAATTAATTAATGGTATGTAAAGTAATGGTTCCCATTATTAAGTTCAGATCAAGCAGACTTCTGTAGTTAGGTTCAGGTTTGTATCATGACCACAATGCGTGAACCGATCGCGCGAGGCGAGCGTGGCGCGGCAGTGACCGACGCAGCAATGCGCTATCATGGAAACCAATATTACGAGTATTATGCCTAGTTAAACCATTATTTTTATAGTTTATATATTTAATTAAAGATGTAATTATTATTTGTAATCACAAATTTTATTTTACAGCATTAAAACGCTCGAGAAAATTCCTATGGCAGAGTTTTGGCCTTGTGTAAATTGAAAAGATGCACGTACGGTCCACGTTACAAACCATATTTATATACGAGTAAGCAAAATTCGTGCACACATTAATCACAGATTTAAAAATTTCATAACAGTGTATACGCGAGCAGATTCCTATGGTTGCGTACTGGCCTTGTACAGAATAGAAATACGCCGACATGATACGTAGGAATTTACGTAGAGTTTTTTGAGTGAAGAGTAATAATTAAAATGCTCTGCCCACCAAGCCATTCGTATGGTTTTTAAGATATAATTTGATTCCTGAAAAAAAAAAAAACAAGATTTTGGTCGTATTTCTTTAATAAGGGACATAAATGGTATCAAGCAGGTTATTTATAATTCAAATGATTAACCAAATAGGTGGGTACCTTTTGAGAACCAAAAAAACAAAAAATTTGTTTGTTCATCTATCAGGAAGAAAGTTAGTATTTTACAAATCATAGTAAGGGCTGGATTTTTTTTAAGATTTGTGTAGTTGAAGTTGCTAATATAATCAATAAAAATCCCAAATATTTGTTTTATCATATTTTTGACATGTATCATGTTATGTCCCTTCTACAAAGTACAAGCCATATGTTATCAGATTTGACCTTTTTATCGATAGTTGCTCTAGATTGAACAAAACAATTTAAGTACCTAGTGCCTAAGTACCTACTAATTGTCGACACCAACGAGAAGATATAGTGCGGCCCTATTTTAAGTCGGGGCCCGCATGGCTAAGCGGTTTGTACTATTACAGACCGCTTAGTCTATGCCGCATGGAATGTTTTAATACCATATGAAAATGTGTAGGAAAAAAAATTTTTTTTCACCCCGAGCGGGACATGAACCAACACCTTCCGCACCAATCCGTGGCGTGGTGGGCACTCTCTAATTGAGCTACCGTGGAGGTCTTAGTCTTCGATGCATTCTTCCTATAGGTACCATTTTCATTGAAAAAAATTTCTTGCACTCTTTCCAATACTCTTTCATGTGGGGCACCCACGTGTACCTAGTGGCCTAGTCCTAATAATATTATAAAAGCAAAAGTTTGCGAGGATGGATGGATGGATGTTTGTTACTGTATCACGCCAAAACTATTCAAAATACCACAATTCGGTATAAAGATACTTTTTATCCTGACATTCCCATTGGAACGAAGACTACGCGGGGAAAACCGCGGGGCACAGCTAGTCTTTAATAAAACAAACTAATAAAAAACGTAATAAAACAAAACACAACTAAAACAAATTTAATAAACAAAAACAAGATAAAGCGAACAATACAGCGTCACGCGCCAGTCACTTGCCATGGTTATACATGAAGTAGTTGGTCTGGATGAAATACACTTCCACCCAGAAGTTATATCCTCGAAACACACTGGGGCTGTCCAGCTCAATAGTAACGAACCTGGAATGTGTTAAATAAAATGATACATGGCCTTCTAGGAATTTGACACAATCCTATGAAAAATTTACCAAATCGAAGATTTTTTTTATGATAGTGAGTGACAAGACGAGCAAATCAGGCCTGATGGTAAGCATCATGATTGCCTATATCAGACACAGTGCCACCCAGTGTTTTCGAATTCAAAATTCTGCGCGGCACTGCACGGCGCCTGTCACCCTGAGTTATTAGTTGTTGAAACTCGTGCCCAGTAATTTCGCTGGTAACATTGCCCTTCAGACCGTAACACAGTAATGTTTGCACTGCTTGGCCGATGAATAACTGGCAAAGGTGTGGTACTTCCCCAGGCGGCCCCCTGCTAAAGAAGTCTACCACTACAAGAATGATCATGAATGATGAACGATGTTTTGTAATCCCGTGTTTCCTCCGAATATAATTAACCCATTCTATAAATTTATATCCTGATATTTTTATAGTGAAGTAACCTATGTCTCTGTTATTTTAGATTCTCTTATAAAAACACTCGGATTTTTCAGTGAACTTCTAAAAATCCCAATTTTCCTCGCATGGTTAGAGGTTCGCAACAAATCATAAATAAATCATTTCATAAATCATTTATTTTCTACAAAACTTTTTAACAATTAGTGTTTACAATTAGTACAAAAAATCTCAAGGGTGTATAAACAAAAATAAAATAATAAGACATAGTTTACTTTACCTTCAAAATATCAAGATATAAATATATCAAGTAGAATCGTAATTCTATTTCCTCCAAATATCGTAATATTCGGAGGAAACAGGGGAATACAAAACATCGATTTGGTAAATTTATCATAGGATTCTGACATTTGACTGCCTCGGTGGCGTAGAGGGCGCATGCTCGACTGCCAATCAAGAGGTTCCGGGTTCGATCCCCAGGTCAGGCATTGTTAAATATTGGATTTTCCATTAGGAATTATCTCAATAACTGCCTGGAGTCTGGAACTGTGCCCGGTAGATGGCAATGGGCTCGCCCCCTATTACATGGGACCAATAAATAACATACTGGCGAAATGTGGGTGTATCTACTGTGGGACTGAGTCCTGGGTACACCTCTGCCTACCCCTTCGGGAAAAAAGGCGTGAATGTATGTATGTAAATCTCTGTCTACGAGTCGTCAAGGAGAAATATAATAAAATCAAGAAGTACTTACCTTTCACCAATCCCTCCGGCTTTTATATAAGCGTCTCCCCACTTATCCTGTCGTAGGTCCAAAATCTTGATTGCATTAATGACTTCGTTCCTCGAACAGTTCACTGTGAACGTGTCAGATCGCACCCAAATCGCCGGGTTTTCCTGATGAACCTTACTGTATATCAACTTCGATGACACGTCTGGATATCCTAAGAATATGTCGTTACTTCTAACAATCGTGAAGAGTAGTAAAACTAGTATAAAGGTAGACATTGTATTGAATGTCTTGTCCTTTCGAAGGTTGTAATGGAAATGTCTCGAAATATCGAAAACGTATAAGATAGATATGCGTAAATTCACACCAGCTTGTCAAAAGTAAGTAACGTGAATGAATCAAGCAGTCAACCAGAGGAGTAGCTTTGGTGCACAAAGTGTGCTAAGTTATGTGCTCACAAACCTCGTATGTAAGTAGAACGTAGAATTGATGGCCGAAGGGGTTGTAAAGTTCTCGAATGGAGACCACTGACCGGTAAGAGCAGCGTAGGACGTCCATCTATAAGGATAGGGACGGCAGGAACAGGCTGAATGCAAGCCCGCTTACAACCGGACTGGATGAAAATTTATGGAGGAGACCTATGTTCAACAGTGGACCTCCTATGGCTGAGCTGATGATGAAACCTTACAGAAAATGTGATCAATTTACCAGAATTTTCTTAATAGCCTGAAGTACGGAACTGTGCCCGGCTGATGACAGTAGGCTCACCCCTTATTACAAAACATAACTGAAGAAGTGTGGGTGTACCTACTATGGTGGGTATACATATATAGGTACTTCCCTAACCCTTCGGAAAAATACGTGATGTTATTATGTTAAGTATGGTTATATTATTAATAGCTGTGCCCCGCGGTTTCACTCGCATAGCCATCGTTCCCGTGAGAATATCGAGATAAAAAGTACCCTATATGTTATTCCAGGGTCTAAACTATCTACATACCGAATTTCAGCCCAATTGGCTCAGTAGTTTTGCCGTGAAAGAGTAACAAACATCTATCCATCTTCACAAACTTTCGCATTTATAATGTTAGTGTTTATTTTAAAATGCCGCCAAGCAGTAATGTGCTAACATTAGGTACTGTGTTCCGGTATGAAGGGCAATGTTACCAGCGAAATTACTGTGCATGATGAGATTCAACAACTCATATCTCAGGGTGACAGGCGCAGTGCAGTGCCGCGCAGAATTTTTAATTTTAAAACACTGGGTGGCACTGTGTCTGTTATGGGCAATCATGATGCTTACCATCAGGCTCCTGATTTGCTCGTCTTGTCACTCACTATCATAAAAAAAATAAAAAGAAATATTAGTAAATTCGTCTTTGTTTAATAAAATCAAAAGTGGTCCGAAATAACTTTGTGGCGAAAGAACAGAATTTGTATTTTTGGCGAAATAATTTCTAGAGACGACTCTTATCTAGTATTGTATATTATCCATGGAAATACTTAATGGAAATAGATAAATCAAACATATCATTGAATGACAAATCGTAAGTAAGTACATATTTGTAATTCTTCAAAATCACTTGACATCACAATATTTATTCTCTTTTGACGTAATTTCCTCGTAAGAAGAATCGTAAACCTTAAATAGCTCCATCATTTAGCTATTCTATGTGAAATGTAGGTGTTACAACAAAATAGATATATGCAGAAAGTAGTCTCCATACTCCATACGACGACCTAAGCACACGCTTACTAGTATACGAAAATTTTACAGGGAAATTCACGGAAATCCACTGGACATAATACCTAATTTTCTATTGGAATTCTTCTATTTTCTTTTAACGATGCCAACCCTCCCTCCTTTCCTTCAGCCCTTATTTTGTCCACTTTGTCCAGGAGATTTAATAATATCCAAAAACTAGCATTAACATAACTTATCATCACGCTTTTTACCCGCAGAGGTGTACTTGAACCTAGGACCCAGAAGGTACATCCACACTGCGCCAGTTTTGTCTTCATAGTCCCATGTTAAAGGGGTCAAGCCTGGTGCTATCAATTTCCTAATTTCAGAAGGCTGTTACTGAGAAAACTCTTCATGGGAAAATTTAATAACACATTCGGCCTAACCGGGAGTTTAACCAGGGACTTCATAATTTTCAGTAGTGCTAGCGACCACTACACCACCGAGGCAGTCTACATAAACCCTACTCTTGACTCTCCACCAGCTACCGTCGGCCGTCTTGCACTCCACTTCAAGACTAACCTTTTGACCTTCTGTACAATTCATTTTCTGGTATTACTAGGAACAGTATGATCTAATATTACGAACTCGAGATCTTTAAAAGCGTTAGCTACTGCGAACATCTTCATTTACCTATCATACTCGGTACTCCAAGCATAATGTTCAAGATTATTTTGTTAACTCTTTGCGTCGTAGCAGTAAATTGCAATGACATTCGATTAGGCTACGCAGCGCCTCAAGCAAGAAAAATCTTTAGTGAAATTAAGCAAGCAGACCCAGCGTTATGGAAAAGAACCGATGACGTCATTATCACCGCTCCTGGCAATGAAATAATCAGTGCAGTTTACGTCACAGACTTGCGAGATGACAAGGATGGCGAAGCCTTTATTGAAAGTGGAGGCATTGGTGCTAAAAGTGTAACGATTGATTTGAAAAGCCCGACCATTCTCCGTGGATATAAATTCGAGATAGAAGTGTACGGAAGCGACCCAAATGGAAGATATTTAACTAAAGGATCGTATTCTCAATATAATGACGATAATCAGTATGCTAGGAAGTTTTGAGTGGTAATAAATTGATTTTTGTATTTGATTATTTTGTGTTATTATATTTGTTCAGTTCATATTATCTTCATCAGCCGAAAGAGATCTACAGCTAAACATAGACCAGCTTTAGAACGCCACAGCGCGCGGTTACTCGCTGTTTGAATCCACCGTGAACCTTTCGTCTCTATCGTAATTCCAGTTCTGTTGCGGGTTTACTCGTTTCACTAATGTTTTAAGAGTCTGAATGAAAGCTGAAATTCATACATATTGAATATTGGTTGTAATTGCAATATTATGTCATCACAGCATCAAAGAACTGGTATGATGGCGAAGAAAAGTGGTAACAGAAATTCTGCTATTAAAAATAATAAAATCTGGGTGTTCCTGTACTAACATATTACTGTTATACTTACCAACTTGTAAATATCAATAAATGCAAATATTTCATAATATCAAACTTGCCATTATGTATTATTTTCGATGTTACAAAGGCGTAACGAGACATTTAATGTTTTTAAATGGATAATATATAATAATAATATGTTATATAGTATTATATAATGTATTATTATATATTATATTATATATATTATTATTAATATAGTGTATTATATATTGATATAAAATACTCAAAGGGGAATACAAAACATCGATTTGGTATTGATTTTTCATAGCATTGTGTAAAATCCCTAGAAGGCCGCGTACGCTCTACGAATAGACCGCTTAGTCTATAAAAAATATAAATATATTAGTTCTATATATTGACTGTCTTATGTATCATAAGTTATGAATCAATGTTAGCGAATAAAAAAAGTTATCACAACAAAATGGAATCAAATCGGATTCAACTTAAATGTTATAACAAGTTTCAAATACTGTCTGAATATTTTGTAAACAGAAGGTGTGTAAAGCCTCAAATTTAATTCATATTATATTTAATAAATATAAGATACATATATGTATCCATTACATTATAGGTAGGTTATCCATTGATTATTATTTACATACCGGGGAAATATGGGACTGAGTCCTAAAACTGTACCTTCGATTGTTTACGCAGATTCCGAAGCATTTCGTCCATAGTGAAACTTTTTAGTAGGTATTTTTCGAGTCGAGCAAAGCGAAACTGGAGCATGGCGGGACTAACCCTTCTTGGATACACCTTGTTCTACCTTTGCCTATCCTTTCGGGAAAAAGGCGTGATTGTATGTTATTACCAGTGTATGGGCTCACTATACAGAGCAATTGCGTTCCCACGTTAACTTAACACTTAACATAACTCTACAGATTTCTTTAGCCATAAGTTTGTTAAAACAAACAGTACCAATAAAGGCGTCGTTCAGAGCACACTGCTCTTTCATTTTTTAAACTAAGCGTCCCGGCGTCGCGCACCCGTACTCAACAACTAACAAACAATTAACAATTAATTCTAAATATAACTTAACAATTAAATCAATATATGCAGAGTCTCCGAACAGTCGAGACTCTACAACCAGCCTACCTACTTGCAATGCGTGTTGCAATGAAATATCAGTAGTTCAATACAAATACCATGGACACAACGTACAGGAACGAGTGGCGGTCTTATCGCTTACAGCGATAAGGCTACGCATTATCGATCAATAAGTGACTAGTTCTTAAGCTGTAGGTACTTATAATATTTATTAACATCTTATTAACAACTTTTGGTCACAAGAAAGAGTAGTGGGTGGTTTTTCCATTCTATTTTTTTATTTATTGTTTAATTTTTTTGCTGACAGAAATAAAGCCACCATCGCAAATTAACACTGATCCTAGAGACTTCAAACTTGGAATGTAGGTTCTTTTCGTAATCTGGACGTGTGCTAAGAAAGGATTTTTGAAAATTCACATTCTAAGGGGTCCAAAAAGAAAAGTTTTGATCAAAGTTTTGATATAAAACTCCCATGTTTCGTAATTGCAAGCGAGCAAAGCCACTTTGTTTACACTAGTTCCTATATATTATATAGTATACTAGCGACCCGCCCCGGCTTCGCACGGGTAGCAGTAGTAGATATAGTGAACGTTTAACAGGAGTAAATTCGTGATACATTGTATTTTAATAGATAAAACCCTAATGGTTTACGCAGCGCACGCAAATTAATGACTATTTCTGTTACAATGACCAAACCTTAACCCATGTATAAATTTATCGTGGGCTATTTTGAAGATATTGATAAGTACTACAAACCCCTAGTACATTCCTTTATTCTACCACCAATACTTTTCACATCGCATGCATATAATGACTTTCGATTATTGTGACTAAACCAAAATAAATGGATATAATTTATGTATACTGTTTTGTAGGTATTGATAAATACTACAAACCCTTAGTACATTATTTTACTCTACCACCAATAGTTTTCACACCGCATGAAAAATAATCACTGCTTCGATTATTGTGACTAAACAAAAAAAGATGGATATAATCTATGTATACTGTTTTGTAGGTATTGATAATTACTACAAACCCCTAGTACATTACTTTACTCTACTACCAATAGTTTTCACACCGCATGAAAAATAGTCACTTTTTCGATTATTGTGACTAAACCAAAAAAGATGGATATAATTTATGTATACTGTTTTGTAGGTATTGATAAGTACTACAAACCCCTAATACATTACTTTACTCTACCACCAATAGTTTTCACACCGCATGAAAAATAATCACTGCTTCGATTATTGTGACTAAACCAAAAACGATGGATATAATCTATGTATACTGTTTTGTAGGTATTGATAAGTACTACAAACCCCTAGTACATTACTTTACTCTACCACCAATCGTTTTTACACCGCATGAAAAATAGTCACTTTTTCGATTATTGTGACTAAACCAAAAAAGATGGATATAATCTATGTATACTGTTTTGTAGGTATTGATAAGTACTACAAACCCCTAGTACATTACTCTACCACCAATACTTTTCACACCGCATGAAAAATAGTCATTTTTTCGATTATTGTGACTAAACCAAAAAAGATGGATATAATCTATGTATACTGTTTTGTAGGTATTGATAAGTACTACAAATCCCTAGTACATTACTTAACTCTACCACCAATAGTTTTCACACCGCATGAAAAATAATCACTGCTTCGATTATTGTGACTAAACCAAAAACGATGGATATAATCTATGTATACTGTTTTGTAGGTATTGATAAGTACTACAAACCCCTAGTACATTACTTTACTCTACCACCAATAGTTTTCACACCGCATGAAAAATAATCACTGCTTCGATTATTGTGACTAAACCAAAAACGATGGATATAATCTATGTATACTGTTTTGTAGGTATTGATAAGTACTACAAACTCCTAGTACATTACTTTACTCTACCACCAATAGTTTTTACACCGCATGAAAAATAGTCACTTTTTCGATTATTGTGACTAAACCAAAAAAGATGGATATAATCTATGTATACTGTTTTGTAGGTATTGATAAGTACTACAAACCCCTAGTACATTACTCTACCACCAATACTTTTCACACCGCATGAAAAATAATCACTGCTTCGATTATTGTGACTAAACCAAAAACGATGGATATAATCTATGTATACTGTTTTGTAGGTATTGATAAGTATTAGATATAAAGAAAAATTTAATTCCCCTGATACATCTAAATGGTACTAGATGGCAACACTGTCTATGGCTTTTTATGTTATGTCATTGTCACTAAGTTTTCTTGCAACGTTCTGTACAATAAAAGAAATAAATTAAGTTTTCTACAATAAAGAAGTATTGTTCTCATTTAAGAAACCCATACCTCAAGAGGTTATGGGCCCAGGAGACTCTGGATAAAGAAGGACAGAAGGAATCAGCAAAGAAAAAGTTACAATCGCATTTGAGAAATATTTGAAAAAGTAACCTAAAAATGGATTCCATGCGGGGAATGAATCTAGAAAAGTTTGATGGAAACAACTTTCGTCAATGGAAATTTCAGATAAAATGTGCTCTAAAAGCTAAAGGAATAGATATTTCGAAACCAAAACCACAAGATGAGGAGAAATCTATACAAGATTGGTTGAAAAATGACGGCATGGCAATGTTCATCATAACCTCCTCAATGGACTTCAAACAAATTACACTGATAGAGAATTGCGAAACTGCCTTGGAAATTATGTCAAAATTAGAATCCATATATGAACAAAAAAGTGAACTGTGCAAAATGTTAATCCATGAAAAATTTTATCAGTACAAGATGTCGCCGGCTGACAGTGTAGCTCAGCACATCTCAAAAGTCGAAACCTTAGCTAAACAACTGAAAGAAAGTGGTGAAGCTATCAGCGACATGGCCATCATAACAAAAATACTGGGAACTTTGCCTTCCAAGTTTAGAGCACTGCGACAGGCGTGGATGTCATTAGACCCGAATCAACAAACTATTGTTAATCTAACTGCACGTTTATTGGATGAAGAGGCGAGCTTAGCAGGTGATGAGGAACAGGAGACAGCGCTCCTTGTTGCTAATAAAGGATGGAAAACAAAGCCAAAACAAAATAAACAATTAGCGAGTGAGAACAATACAAATCAGTATAATAAAGCAAATAAACATAGGTTTGAATGCTATAATTGTGGCAAGCGGGGGCATTTTGCTAGAGAATGTCGTGCTCCAAGAAAATCCAAGACTAGAAAACCTCAACAAGAAGGTGCAGATATGTTAGCATTCTATGTGGAAAATAACTTGTGTAATGCTGAAGAAAATACTTGGATTCTAGATAGTGGTGCCTCTGCCCATATGACATTTAGAAAGGATTTCTTTTTGGAACTATTTGAATGTAACCAGAAATCATTGACATTGGGAAATAAACAATCTGTGGAAGTATCTGGCATTGGAAAAGTGTTGATACAGAGATATGTCAATGAACAGTGGGAGACCAGTGAACTGAATGATGTGTTATATGTTCCAAGTTTAGGAAGAAACTTATTTTCTGAAGGAGTGATAATACGAAAATCCTATTCTATTGTAAAGAAAGACACAAGTGCCCTGATTTATAAAGACAATAAAGTTGTGATGAGTGCAAATATTAAAGAAAACAATTTATATGAGTTGAACATAAAAACAGTGGTTCCAGATACATGTAACTTGGTTCAAAATCGCCAAAGTGATATTAAAATGTGGCATGAAAGGTTAGGACATATTAATGTAAAACAAATTAAAAACATGAGTGCAAATAGTGTTGTGAAGGGCCTGAAAATGATTGACACTGAACAAAGCAATTTTGTTTGTGAAGCGTGTGCATATGGGAAGCAGTGCAAGTTCCCATTTCACAAATCTGAGCGAGGAGAACTACAGCCAGGTGACCTAGTTTATAGCGATGTTTGTGGACCTATGAGTGTCGCATCCATTCAAGGTATGAGGTATTTCTTACTTTTCAAAGACGCTGCAACAAGTTACAGGCATGTATATTTTATTAAACATAAAAGTGATGTCATGGAAGCCTTTATAAAGTACAATGCTATTATTAAAAATAAATTCATGCACAATGTCAGAATATTACATACCGACAATGGAACAGAGTATGTAAATAAAGCTTTTAAAAACTATTTAGAGAGTGAGGGGATAGTTCATGAGCGTTCTGCACCATATACACCAGAACAAAATGGTCGTGCAGAAAGGGAAAATCGTACCATAGTGGAGAGTGCACGATCAATGTTGTATGCGCGAGATGTTCCATTGGAGCTGTGGGCAGAAGCTGTACAATGTGCTACATATATATTGAATAGAACATCCTCCACCCAGACTCCAAATACAACAGCTTTTGAATTGTGGAACGGGATCAAACCTCAATTAGGTCATGTTAAGGTATTTGGTAGTATTGGTTATGTTCATGTTCCTGATCAATTAAGAACAAAGTTGGAGAAGAAAAGCAAGAAAATGATACTTGTTGGCTATGACAACATGAATTACAGAATGTATGACTTAGATAAAAAGAAAATAAACATCTCAAGAAATGTAATATTTGATGAACATCATGCTCCAAGCACAAGGAAAAATATTGCACAAATAAGTATTTTTGATGATGAAGTTATAAATATAAATGATGGTGAATCACAAGAATCCAGTGTGGATGATACTCTAATTGACAGTTCGTCAGCGGAGAATGAAGATAGCATGCTCAGTTGTACCGGTGATAACAGTGATGACCCAGACTATGAACCATCTCGAGAATTGGAAGACTCACCAATACACACAATAAATTTGAAATCACGAATAAATAGGAATTATGAAGCAAATCTTGTAGAGCTGTCATTGCCTCAAACATATGCAGAGGCATTGAATAGTCCATAAAAAGATGAATGGTCTAGAGCTATTAAAGAAGAATTGTCTGCACATAAAGAAAACAAAACCTGGACTGCGGTTAAAAGGATGGGTCAACGAACCCTTACTACAAAGTGGGTTTTTAACATAAAGAAGGATGAAAATAATCAAGTTGTACGCTATAAGGCTCGTTTATGTGCCCGAGGTTTTAATCAAATTAAGGATATCGATTATCAAGAAATATTTTCTCCTACAACCCGTTATGATTCGATAAGAATTATACTTTCTATTGCTGCAAAGTATAACTTAGAAATTGAACAGTTTGATGTAAAGACTGCCTTTTTAAATGGGTACCTTGAAGAGGATATTTTTATAGATATACCTGAGGGTTTGTCAATTAAAGATGATTTTGTGTTAAAATTAAATAAATCATTGTATGGTTTAAAACAAGCATCTAGATGCTGGAACAAAACATTTACAGAGTTTTTGCTTAAATATGGTTTTGTTCAATCTCAGGCTGATAATTGTATTTACATAGGATTTTTTGATGGGACTAAAGTATTCCTAATAATTTATGTTGATGATGCTCTTGTAATATCTTCAAATAAAAAACTAATAAGAGAGATATTAGAATATTTAAATCAAGCTTTTAAAATCAAAGAGTTAAAATTCAAGTACTTTGTGGGCATGCAAATAGAGCGTATGAATAACAGTATATACATTCATCAGGAAAATTATATTAATCAGATTATTGAGAAGTTTCATATGAGTGATGCAAATCCTGTCAGCACTCCAGCAGATGTCAATGTTATTATTTCAAAGAATTCTGATGAAGTTGTTGTTAATTTTCCTTATAGAGAAGCTATAGGATGCTTACTGTTTTTGAGTTCTGTCTCAAGGCCAGACATTTCATTTGCTGTCAATGTATTAAGCAGATATGTAAACAATCCAAGTCCAGTACATGTAAATGCTGTTAAACGTGTAATTAGATATTTAATAAAAAGTAAAAATTTGTGTATAAAGTACGATGGAAAAAGCAATGATCTTGTTGGATATTCGGACTCAGATTTTGCAAGTGATATTGATACACGTAAATCCACTACAGGGTATTTGTTTATGATGAATGGAGGACCAATCACATGGTCCAGTCAGAAACAGAAGACCATTGCTCTTTCCACCACAGAGGCTGAATTTGTAGCTGCCAGTGAATGTGCTAAAGAGATATTGTGGTTGCAGCAGCTATTGTCTGATTTAGGTGAAAGTCATGATTGTATCACATTAAATGTAGATAATCAGAGTGCAATCAGATTAATCAACAATCCTGTTTATCATAAGCGAACAAAACATATAGATGTTAAATATAACTTTATTAGGGAAAAGGTTGAACTGGGTTTAGTCAAAATTAATTATGTTCCAAGCAATTGTCAATTAGCAGACATTTTAACTAAAGCATTACCCAATCAAGCTTTTTCATATCTGAGAATCAGATTTTATATGATACTGATTGATTTATTTTTGTTTGTTATCGGTATACAGATAAGTAGAGTTAAATTTTAGTGGGAGTATTAGATATAAAGAAAAATTTAATTCCCCTGATACATCTAAATGGTACTAGATGGCAACACTGTCTATGGCTTTTTATGTTATGTCATTGTCACTAAGTTTTCTTGCAACGTTCTGTACAATAAAAGAAATAAATTAAGTTTTCTACAATAAAGAAGTATTGTTCTCATTTAAGAAACCCATACCTCAAGAATAAGTACTACAAACCCCTAGTACATTACTTTACTCTACCACCAATAGTTTTCACACCGCATGAAAAATAATCACTGCTTCGATTATTGTGACTAAACCAAAAACGATGGATATAATCTATGTATACTGTTTTGTAGGTATTGATAAGTACTACAAACCCCTGGTACATTACTTAACTCTACCACCAATAGTTTTCACACCGCATGAAAAATAATCACTGCTTCGATTATTGTGACTGAACCAAAAACGATGGATATAATCTATGTATACTGTTTTGTAGGTATTGATAAGTACTACAAATCCCTAGTACATTACTTAACTCTACCACCAATAGTTTTCACACCGCATGAAAAATAATCACTGCTTCGATTATTGTGACTAAACCAAAAACGATGGATATAATCTATGTATACTGTTTTGTAGGTATTGATAAGTACTACAAACCCCTAGTACATTACTTTACTCTACCACCAATAGTTTTCATACCGCATGAAAAATAATCACTGTTTCGATTATTGTGACTAAACCAAAATGAAATGAAATGAAATTTATTGTATAAACTGTGTCAGGAGGGTCTTCAATTATTATAACATTCGGGTGTCATAAAGTGTCGCAACAGTTTGCCCAGGACGGACGTACAATATTTATTACATTATAATACAATTATACTAGATATGAATTTAAAATACGAATTATACATGTCAGATACAATAATTTAAAATAATATAATCATAACATAATCAAAAGAATTCAAACATAATAATCAGCAATACATTATCTAACATTTAACAATTGATTGATATTATAATATGATTTATCTACCAGCCACATATGAAGTTTTGTCTTGAATTGCCTGGTCGGTAATTCCCTAATATTGCGAGGTATTTTGTTGTAGACCCGTATCGTCATCATAAAGCTATTCTTGTGTCCAAGGGCAGTATTGTACCTTGGCATTATTATCTGTGTCGGATCCCTGCAAGTGATTCTGTTACTAAAATCAATCTTATCCTTCTTAAGAGTGAAAAATGATGTATGCTCTCTTACGAAACAACCTATTTGATATATGTAGAGACCAGTAAGGGTTAACAAATTAAGTTTTTTGAATAGTGGCTTACACGATACAAATGGTCCTACTCCACATACAGCCCTCACACATTTTTTCTGAACAATGAAAGCTCTTTTTATGTGTGTTGAGTTACCCCATAGCAACAATCCATATCTCAAAACGGAGGCAACATAGCCAAAATAAGCAGTCAGAGCAATGTTTTGACCTGAGATTCGCCTAAGTTTCTTTAAAGCGAAGACGAATCTGTTAAGTTTCTTACACATGAAGTTTATATGCGACTTCCAGTTTAAGTGTTTGTCCAACATAATTCCGAGAAATTTAATTTCGTCAACTTTTCTAATTATATCATTCCTACATGTCAAATTTGTAATTATATTATCAGTATTATTGTAATTTTGGAAATTAATTATTTTGGTCTTAGAAATATTAGCTTTCAAATTGTTCTGCTCCAGCCAGCTTAGGACAGATTCAATTTCACAATTGATAGCACTTTCATAAGTCCCATCACGACTGTTTCTGTCTTCCACAACAATAGAAACATCGTCAGCAAATAGCACACATTGGCGATCAGTTATGTTCGGCAAATCATTAATATATACTAAAAACAATAAGGGTCCCAAAATGCTACCTTGTGGCACGCCCACTTTGTTATATTTAACAGTCGACCGGTAGTTAATTACGCAAAAACGTTCATCGACGTTTTTAATTTCTACATACTGCCTCCGATCAGCCAGATAACTGCTTAACCAGTTCAGAGCAGTCCCTCGGATACCGTAAATCTCGCATTTTTTTAGTAGTAGGTCATGGTCTACAAAGTCGAATGCCTTGCTCATGTCGAAAAATATAACTGATACAGGTATACGCTTGTCAATAAAACTTGTGATACTGTGTGTTAGAGAAAAGGCCGCCAGAGTAGTTGATTTACTTTTTTGAAAACCGTTTTGCTCCTTCTTAATTACATTATACTTTTCGAAAAAGATTGTCAGACGGTGGTGCATGGCCTTTTCAAATATTTTAGCAAAGATAGGAATAAGTGTGATAGGCCTGTAATTATTTAGCTCTTCTTTACTACATTTCTTATGTAGGGGCTTCACTACTGACGTCTTAAGTCTATCTGGAAATACGCCACACGTGAAAGACAAATTGAGCAAGTACGTAAGTACGGGGGAAATTAATGGCACGCATTGTTTAATAATTTGAGTGGAAATACCATCGCAACCCACTGACTTTGTATTGTTTAAGGACAGCACAATTTTATTAACTTCTGAATCAGATGCTGGATACAAAAATATGCTATAGCAATTGTTATTATTTGCTATATTACTGGAATGAGTTGTGGATGTACTGTTAACCTTGGTTTTATTAGTTAGGCTTATAAAGAAATCATTAAAAACTTCTGCTATTTCTCTTGGATCTGTAGTACGAAGTCCATTTACGTTAATTGCCTTTATACTGTCCAGGGACCTTTCACTGTCTACTTTATCTTTAATTATATGCCATGAGGCTTTACACTTGTTTTTTGATTTGGATAAAAAATTATGGTTTAGTGTTTTTCTAGAATTATTTATGCACTGTCTTAGAACTCTACTATACTTTTTATAAATAAACTTATTTTTGGTCGACTTTGACTTGTAGCAGCGATATCTTAATACTCTCTTGCGCTTAGTAGAAATTCTTATGCCCTTTGTGATCCACTTGGCCGACGAAGAATCCGTCCTAACTCTGTGTTTCTCAAATGGGAAGCATAAATTGTACATGAATATAATCTATGTATACTGTTTTGTAGGTATTGATAAGTACTACAAACCCCTAGTACATTACTTTACTCTACCACCAATAGTTTTCACACCGCATGAAAAATAGTCACTTTTTCGATTATTGTGACTAAACCAAAAAAGATGTATATAATCTATGTGTATACTGTTTTGTAGGTATTGATAAGTACTACAAACCCCTAGTACATTATTTTATTCTACCTCCAATACTTATTACAGCGCATTCATATTATGTCTGTTTCGATTATTGTGACTAAACCAAAATAGATGGATGAAATATCCGTGGACTATTTTGTAGATATAAGTAAGTACTACAAAACCCTAGTACATTATTTTATTCTACCATCAATAGTTTTCACAGCGCACGCAAATTAATAAATATATGTTACACCTTGGTTCACAATATTGCAGTTTTCTTACGGATCCCTAATATTTTTCAAAATCTCATATAGCCTATGTCACTCACACTGAATTAAGCTATCCATAAGTGAAAGAATTTTTAAAATCGGTCCAGTAGTTTCGGAGCCTATTCGTTACAAACAAAAAAACAAAAAAACAAAGATTCTCTCTTTATAATATTAGTATAGAATAGTATAGAATAGATAATAAAGGTAGTACTCTTGTAGGTACTTAGGTGTTTTGTTTGTAATGAATAAGGTTCAATCAAGGAAAATGATCTCATTCGTGTACTCATGGTCAAGTTAACAATGACATTATTTATATATTATTGTTTATTATATTTTATATATTATATAAATTGTATTATTATTATTATTATTGTTGAGGGATTCACTTTGCTTGCGGAAAATAGACTTATGTTTAAATATAGGTACTTAATAGATAGTATTTTTTTTGTCAAGACGAGCAAATCAGGTGCCTGATGATAAGCATCATGATTGCCTATATCAGACACAGTGCCACCCAGTGTTTTAAAATTCAAAATTCTGCGCGGCACTGCACTGCGCCTGTCATGCTGAGATATTAGTTGTTGAAACTCATCATGCCCAGTAATTTCGCTGGTAGCATTGCCCTTCAGACCGGAACACAGTTATGTTTGCACATTACTGCTTGGCAGATAACTGGCAAAGGTTTATATATTAAGTTTATATTTTTGCTCAAAGTCAGTCATTGTTGCGTATCAGAGCGGGGCTAAAATAGTTTTTCAACCTTTAGGGGATAAAGTAAATTTATTTTTAATGTTTAGATTATACTGTTTTATGTATATTATACTGATTTTTGTAGTGGTAGGCCTCTTTTTGTAGTGGTAGGCCTTTTTTTGTAGTGATAGGCCTGTTTTGCAGGGGGCCGCCTAGGGAAGTACCACACCTTTGCCAGTTATTCATCCGCCAAGCAGATGTAGTATGCCGTAGGCGGTGTTAAGATCAATAACATCAGCTACGCGGATGATATGGTTCTGCTGGCTCCTACTGTGAGAGCGATCGGAGAGATGTTAAAAGTTTGCGAGACTTACGCTGCTTCACATGGTCTCATATACAATGTTAAGAAAAGTGAGTACATGGTGTTTAAGGCCGCCGGTAAGTGTCCCGAATTGGTTCCACAGATTACTTTAAACGGTTTAACCCTTAATAGGGTATATAAATTTAAATATCTCGGACATTTCCTTACCGACGACCTTAAAGATGATGTCGATATAGAGAGGGAGCGTAGGGCGCTGGCGGTTCGTGGTAATATGTTGGCCCGTAGATTCGCCCGCTGTTCAGACCAGGTCAAAGTTACTCTTTTTAAGACGTACTGTCAGGGTCTGTATGCGGGCGGTCTATGGTTTCGATATGCCAAAAAATCGCTCAGCTCCCTACGCGTCCAATATAACAACATTTTCAGGATGATGTTGAGACTTCCCCGTTTTTGTAGTGCCTCCGGTATGTTCGCACAGAACCGAACTGACGGCTTTCACGCCGTCGTTCGGAAAAAAGTAGCGTCACTGTTGAGAAGGGTTCGAGGAAGTAGCAACATCATCCTGCAAACTTTGGCTGATGATCCGCATGGACCTTTAGGGAGACACTTCGTGCGGACGATGGTCGAAGTGGATAATGAAAGTTATTCCTCCGGCTGCCGACCGCGCGGAGTGCCTCTCAGGTACATGATCTATTAATTTAATTAATTTAATAATTGTTTTTTACTAACCCTTAGTCAATAAAATCACTTTTACTAACACATATGGACCACTGTTGTCTAACAATAAACTATTTGAATTTGAATTTGAGTAATGTGCAAACATTACTGTGTTCCGGTCTGAAGGGCGTTGTGACCAGCGAAATTACTGAGCATAATGAGATTCAGCAACTCATAATATCTCAGGGTGACAGGCGCAGTGCAGTGCCGCGCAGAATTTTGAATTTCAAAACACTGGGTGGCACTGTGTCTGATATGGGCAATCATGATGCTTACCATCAGGCACCTGATTTGCTCGTCTAGTCACTCACTATCATAAAAAAAAAATACTTTTTTGGTGTCACCCGTATAATATTTGCTAAAATGTTTTGATGAAATGAATGAATTTATTTTCTCATAATCGAAGTGAAAAGTAGAGTGTAACGTATCAATGGGTTTCTTTAGCTCCTAGTGTAACAATCTACTATTATAGGTATATTATTATTGTTTTTTAAGTTTCATGTTCCGCGAGCCTATTGACAGCCTCGTCGGCTCAGCTAGTAGTAACTCTGCTTTCTGTGCTGCAGGCCCCGGGTGCGATCCCCGGCCCAGGTCAAACATTTGTGTGCATGAACATGTCTGTTTGATCTGTGTCTGTGTGTTATAAGCTTATATAAGTATGTATATCAGTCATCTGGTTACCATAGTACAGGCTTCTAGCCTAGTTTGGGACTAGATGACCGTGTGTGGAAGTTGCCCATATTATTATTATTTTTATTATTATTATTATTGCCATCCACCGGGCTCAGTTCCAAACATATTACCCTCAGGTCAAGCAGAGTGTGGAATTATCCATTAGGACTACATGATGTAGTTTCATTTTCTACCATATTCAGAAGGACGTTAGCCAGATTTTTATCTAATGTGTACAAGATGACGCATCTTGCTAAAACAAAATATTTAACTTCCGGTGAACCATGGAGAGTATTAAATGTACTTACCGATACCTACATAAACACGTATAGACTTAGGTATGGGTACCTACGCCACGGTGTGGTTCGTGGCTATCATCATCATCTCAGCCGTTGGTAATCCGCTGCTGAACATAGGCCTCTTCCATAAAGGGGGGGTTTTGCCAATACTTGACACGCTTGGCAGGCGGGTTGTCGAGCGCAGTTCGATGGTTTGTTGCAGAGCACGCTGATGCCCGTCCTCTGGATCTGTTAACCCTTAGCCGGCTCTTACGGCAACCACGTAGACAGGGTGGAGCACTATTCTAAAGCCGGTAACTACTTAAGGGGGTGCATTAACCATCGAACAGTACCACTTTAAAAAGAATGAATTGCGAATTTTGCAATAATAAATTGTTAAGGCCAGATACCAAGAACATACAGCGCCATCTATTAGTTCCTTGCGCAAAGTATGGAAATATGCAGTAAAATGGCCATAACATTTGATTGCATAACTTAGAAATATGACTTTTTTACAGCCACAAGGGACCGCAGATCTGAGTAGTTGGTATCAATTTCAACTTGATACATCCACGCGTTACCGTTAAAAAGTGTCTTGACAGACTGACATACAACAAAGTGATCCTATAAGGGTTCCTTCTTTCCTTTTGAGGTACGGAACCCTAAAAATATTCGACTTCCCACACAAAATGGATCAGTCGATCGGCAAATTTGAATAGGAAGTTGATATTTTTTTGCAGGGGGCCGCCTGAGGAATTATACCACACCTTTGCCAGTTATTCATCCGCCAAGCAGTAATGTGCAAACATTACGGTGTTCCGGTCTGAAGGGCAATGTTACCAGTGAAATTACTGGGCATCACGAGATTCAACAACTGATATCTCAGGGTGACAGGCACAGTACAGTGCCGCGCAGAATTTTGAATTTTAAAACACTGGATGGCACTGCGTCTGATATGGACAATCATGATGCTTACCATCAGGCACCTGATTTGCTCGTCTTGTCAGTCAATATCATAAAAAAAATGCGCGCAATTCTTTCTTTTGCAAGCTGGATACACCCTCTACAACTTTTTGTAACAAGTTACATATATCCAACAATGTCCTTCGATCCCAGTACGCACCACAAATATCTTTCTTCACAAACTTTTCAATGGAAAATCAACCAAGTTTGTTCGTAGGTATAAGTACTTACTTCTATTGTTATCCTATCAAGAATAACAACACTGTGCTAGTGTGCACCTTAAACATTGTTTGTTGATCGTGACATTGCAAGCAAACCCGCGTCATATGACATGTCTAGTGTGATGGATTTCTGATGGCTCTGATAACAGCTCGGTTTTCCTTTGAGGATGGTGTTATGCAGCAGTGGTTAATGCATTTACTTTTACTTATTATAACAATATTTTTATAATAGGGTAATATAAATTATAAAAATATTTTTATAAAAGGTAAATAGGGGTGAATTATTATGGCTGGTTGACTGGAAAAGATCGCTTAAAGCGTTAAGGCCGCCCATTGTCAACCAATTAAAATTAAGTTATTTTTTTATGTTAAACCTGTCTGTTGTAATAATTGTGGTCTCAATAATTAGATAATTGTATTGTGTTGTATTATTTTACTAGCCTTTGTATCTTTGCCATTTCACCTGCCGTACCCTGTGTGCCTTATTTCATCGATTGGGCTAGGCCTACATAGGCCTTGGCCTATGTACATACCAAGCTTCGATCCCGTAAATTTAGTAACAAACATGAGCATGTTTACAAACTCTATACCAACAGATCATAAAAACTAAAGGTCTACCTTAAGGTAATGATTATTAATAGACATTAGACATGCTCAGCACTAGCACGAGAGCATGCTATTAATGAGCAATTGCTACTTAGTAGCATGTGAGTCTAAACGTTGCTAGTAATGAGCATGTTTATTTGAGGCATGCTCAAAAATCAACAGTCGTTTGATTTTCGAACATGCTACCTGAGGTGCGGGTGGAAAGGGCTTGCTTCGAGCGCGTCTGAACAGGTTTGCTTATAAGCATGCTAGATGCTAGTACCAATTTTAAATGCTTATTGCTAGCAAAGGTGAACTGATGCAGAGCATGCTAGTTTTAACCATGCTTATAAGCATGCTCATAAATGAGCATGTATGTCAGTGCCTTATTCAAAATAGTATATGGCTTGGTCGTTACATTACTATAAGGAATATTGTATATCAGAAGAGTAATGAACAGTGAATACTTTTTCACCTTACTCCCGTGTGACAGTAGCGAAATGGCCAAGCCACATATTTTGACAAAGGTATAGAGTTTGAGAAGTTAGGGCGTGTAGATTAAGAAGCTTAGCTCTACATGAGATCTGATTACTTTTTGACAGTGCGAGCCATATTAATATGGTCTCGTCCTGGCAATATTTTACATGAAACTGTTTTAGTGGGATACATAAAAAAAATTATTATGACTATTCTTGAATTGCTATATGTCTCACGACTACTGCATCACCATTTTCGTTTCTTTCGACTTTGTGTATAAAATTCGCAGTTATTCCAAAATAAAAAATTTAATTTTTTATTTTGAATATCAACTACCTGAAACTCCAACATTTGAGCTATTGGTTGACCAGACAACCCATAATAGTTTGACTCGAGCAGAGAAATTGGGAAAATCCGTTCTGTATGAGTATAAAATATTTATTAAAAACCGCTTTTAAAAAAATGGTTCTATCTCGCATAGCCTTATCCCCATCCATATAAAACAATCCGAGCAAATTAGCACCTCAGTAACGAACGAGACGAAACCAAAATGTGGTGTGCGACACTCTTAATACTTCTGTGCGCCGTGTACGCAAACGGGCAAAGCCACGATTTGGTCGTCGGCCAACCGACCTACGGTGACGTCATCATTTTTAAAGCCAACGAGTACAAATATGGCTTCCCATTTATCGTCAGAACTAGTATCATTGAGTATCCAGAACCAGGGCAGCAGAACTTTGCAGTAATTAAAGCTATTTATGCTAAAGACAACGATCGTGATGGAACTGGTGGTTATCCCATCATCGCCTCTGGTGGCGTCGGGCAGAGATTCATCAAGTTAAAGTTGAAGAGTCAAAGAAGTTACGGATTCAACTTTACCATCACCATTTATGGAAAATATACATAAATATGCAGATCTATGATAAAGTGCCAATAGTGTTACTAAAAACCAAAAACACTTACGTATCGTATCGAATAATAGTTTAAATAGTAATTAATTCGAAAAGATATTAGAAATACAAAGTTATTATGTCTCTAAAAACCAAACAGATGATATTTGAAACTAATTGTGTCCAAAAACAAAGTTTCTTTACGCATGAAAACGAATAAGTATTATAATGTTAATATTATATTACAACAGACAATAAGATAATATATATATATATATATATATATATATATATTTATGTAAGTGAACTTAGTTATTAGTAAGGCTTACTTTCACCAACTAAGTTTAACAAAATCCGACCGTCATATTAATCTCTGATTACAATATAGCGTTGCACGATGAGGTGGTTGGACCGACATCATTTCCCATACTAACTTTGAGGAACCATTAACGAGTTCGAAATGATAGAGATACAATTTCTTAAATAATGTTTTATTTTCATTTACAACAGTAATTATAACCTAAGACGATTTACATGTCGGCTAATACAAAAATTGTTAAAATCGTGCAGTGTGTAATACTGGTAGTACCTATAAAGATATATGGTAGGTTAAGCATTGGTTAATTTTAAAGTTAGTTCGTGGAATTCAGCCTTAGTATAAGGTATGTAAAACATCATTAATTTATTAATCACCTTATTATATAAGTCAACCATAATTATGTATTGCTAGCAAATATACCAATATTTTAAAGCTTTTAGCAGTTATTTTATTTGGTTATAATAACATTCGTCACAGCGTCACTTTTATGTCAAGCAAAAAAGTATAATGTGTTATTTCGTCACAATTCTATTTCGGTGTTGTTAATTTCGTCACATGTTATTTTGAACTCTCTACTTTAAGATGTTATACGTTTTATTCGTCAATGTTGCTCTACCAGGAAGTCCGTCAAACACCGATTAATTTAGAAAGAAGATGAAAAACATAAATTTATACCCCTTCTAAATACCTAATAACAGTTTAGGACAATAAATTTAAAAAAAAACAACATTCATCTACTAAAGAAGGCAAAGCTAAGGCTGGTGGACTAAACATTTAAGAGTCTAAAAGTTGTGTTTATAACGTCTAAAGATGCAAAGAAGATAGAAGAAGAGGTTAAAAAGGTGTGCAAATAGAGTTCAAATTAAATTGGATAGCTTTAACTCATTGATTTAAAGAAAAAGAGGTAGGGTACGTTCTCTCAGCGCTTACTCAACAACTGGTATGTGCAATTTGAAACAACAAAGATAGAAAAACGTACCTAAGACCGAAATTGCGAACGAGACAATTAAAACTCTACTGAAGTACGTGGACCTAATGGGACCTAATTTGAGCTTTCCATTTTCGGGAAGCCAGTACCTCATCTCCCCTTTTCTTTAAAATAAAAAAAAATTAAAAGTAACTTTTTATTTCGAAAGTAATCAAGGATGTCATGGAGATAGCCTGGGATGTTTCTTACTCTTTCACGCCAAAATTACAACTAGTTACTGCTTTTCGTGCGATACCTATAATATTGGAAAATTTGATACTATGAAATATTATGTACAGGCAAGAATTTCAGGAAAAGATATACCTAGACTGATTGAAAAGTATATTATTACCCTAATAATATATATCCTCATAATATACTACCCTAATAATAATATACTTTTCTGAAACAGTGTTAAATATTGGATTTTTCCATTAGGAATTATTTCAATAACTGCCTGGAGTCTGGAACTGTGCCCGGTAATAGGCTCGGTAAATGGCAATAGGCTCGCCCCCTATTACATGGGACCAATAACATACTGGCGAAATGTGGGTGCATCTACTATGGGACTGAGTCCTAGGTACACCTCTACCTATCCCTTCGGGAAAAAGGCGTGAATGTATATTATGTATTCTGAAACCCAGCGGCTTTCCCCGCTCGCAGTTTCGTTTCTGCAACATGTGGCTCTTTTCTCAAACCCAAACCCATATTTGTACCTTCCATTTGATTTAAATCGGTTATTCGAGTGTTATCCGATTTATAAGGCTAGTGTCTATGGTCAAGTCGGTAGGGGGTAGACCTAGGCGTACTTTTCGTGAACAAATTGATGTTGTTCTTATGAAAGGCCAAGTCAAAAGTACCTACAATCGACGAGCATGTATGAAAAATGTCATGAAAGTGAACGAAGCGAATGTATGTCAAGATCGTAGCAAGTGGAGGGAAATAGTCTCTGCCAACCCCACGGGAAACCAGGCGTGACTGTATGTATGTATGTATTGGAGTGTTTTTTTTTAAATTTAGTAACTTTATAATGTGATTTGACCAAAATACTTTTATGTACACTACAAGATTATGAAAGAAACTTTCTTCCAAATTGTAAGTCTCTAGTCTCAGCGGTATGTACTCGGCGTTACTTATTATGTCAGTCAGTGAGTCATACTCGTATTATCTAGGTTAATTTGACGTTTACTATGTTTACAATGCCTTAGTTTATTTATTAATTTATTATTATTGTTCTAGGTATAGCTTTGTATGTATAGGTTGAGTTGTAGAAATTAGAATGTATCATATGAGAACTCCTACTGATGATAAAATAGATAATATATTGTAAATATAGAAGATACGAGTAAGTATACAAGATCTTTAATGGGTTAGTAAACAAGTCACGTTTTCAGTATTCCTGCCACATGAACTTAGAAAAAAAGGCGGACGGAGTACACCGGCTCGCTAACACAAACATGACGGCACGCACACGTTCACACCCATGAACCTAAAAAAAGGTGTGAATGTGTGCGTGTACACAAGCAGTTAGGGCAAACCCCGAACACTACTCATTCCCATACAAAAATCGCGATATAACTACCTACTACACAGACACTGCACACATGGAGTTTTGTACACGCGCAAGTGTGGTTGAGGTGATTTACCAGCGAAGCGGGGCTCGTCGAGAGCTCAATCTCGCTGGATGGGTGAGCAAGGCCCGAATGGTGGGCGGATAACAGTGTCCATTCTATACGTAGTATTATTATCTGTTCTGTGGTTAGGGGTCAGCTTAAGTGGCTACCCATCGAACTGAATTGCAAAATTCGCAAAATAACGACTTTCCATACATATTTGCGCATCAGCTGACCCATTTTGTATATGGGAAGTCGACATTATTTTGCGAATTTCGATGGCTACGGTCGTAGGCGCGAAGATTTTCAAATGCCAGCTAGAAACACCATGAAACCCCATTTCCTCAATAAAGCAATGAACCATTAATTTTGTATTGTTACAGCAGTATGGGCCTGATCGAGTTCGAGCAATGGTCCAACCAAACAGACTTATTTACTGATAGGTCAAGACTTTGCTCCAAGCTCGGCTTGACTCCTGGTCAGAGGAGGGTTTGTAGGTATGTTATATTACAAACAAATTCTACTCAATAACTACAAATACAGACTCGTTTTGTATGTAAAAATGGGTTTAACCCCCTGTGGCTGATGTTGATGATATTATAACGAATGTTCTGTTGTAAAGGTTAAATTCAAAATAAGGCATATTATATAAAGTTTAGAGCTTTGCCCCGATTAATTCATTCCATAAAATGTCCTGTTTAGGATCTGGTCTACTTGGATAAAAAATGTTTGACGTTGTCTTTGTAGGAGGCATAAAGAGCACATGCCAGTGGTCAGCGCTGGAGTGAAGCAAGGTATCGGCGAGTGCCAACACCAGTTCCAAGGGAGACGATGGAACTGCACCATCACTGACGACGGCACTGTTTTTGGCCCACTCTCTCTTATAGGTATGCATAGATATTTGACAGGTTCAATATAACATAACACTTATTCCTGAAGGGGTTGGCAGAAGTACACTTCTGCCAACCCCTATAGTCCTGGGTGTACCCAGGACTGTCCCATAGTAGGTACACATTTCGCCAGTATTTTTTTAGTCTTTTGTAATAGGGGGCGAGCCTATTGCCATCTGCCGGGCAGTGTTCCAGACTCCAAGCAGACTCCAAATTTCTTATCGAAAAATCCAATATTTACAGTCTTACACTCATAGCCTCCACACATTCTTATGTGTGGAGGCTATGAGGCTATGCAAAGAAAGAATATCAAACATAAGTTATCATTATCATCTCGACCAAAGGACGTCCACTGCTAAACATAGGCCTCCCCATAGATTTCTATCTGGTCCGGTTGGAAACGGGCTGCATCCAACATGATTCTGCTGTCTTTATCAGATTGTCTATCGTCTTTGTGGGTAGACGTCCTACGCTACGCTTGCCGGTCCGTGGTCCCATTCGAGAACTTTACAGCCCCATCGGCCATCAGTTCTACGTACTATGTGCCGCCCATTGCAATTTTAACTTGCTAATCCGTTGGGCTATGTCGGTAACATTTGTGCGTCAACGGATCTCCTCATTTCTGATTCGATCTCGCGGAGATACATAAGTCGCAAACATAAGTATCCAAAATAATTTATTTTCACTGCCATAATATTCTGTGAGTTTATTACAGCAGATATTAATTCCAAGGACGTAACTACGAGTATTACTGAATCAGGATAATAAAGAAAGTATACTCATGAATTTCATAAGTTATGGAGCTCTATAAAAATATCGTAAGGATCGAGTTTGCGAATAAAACTATGTGACATTGTTTTGTCGTATTCTGAAGAGTAAATTAAAGAAAACTTGAGGACAAAGATGCCTGGAAACTTTGCCACAGCCGGCTTCTGTCGGCAACTTAGGTGTGTCTTTTAAGAGCGTACATGGCCTTATAGGATATTGACACAATCCCATGAAAAATTTACCAAATAGATGTTTGGTATTTCCCTGTTTCCTTCGAATATAATAAACCCATTCTATAAATTTATCTCCCCTGTTATTTTAATTTTTCTTATAAACCCTTGGTTTTATCATAGTGATCTTCCAAATATGCCAGTTATACTCGCGCGATTGAACGTTCACCACAAAAAATGTAGAGTTTATTAACAAAAATAAAATAACAGGGACATACTTTATTACAACTTTAAAATATCAGGATATAATTATACCAAATAGGTTTACTGTACTTATTCGGAGGAAACAGGGAATACAAAACATCGATTTAGTAAATTTTCCATAGGATGTGTCAAACTGCTAAGAGGTCCTCTTTCCTGTTAAGATATAGTCGATGTCCAAAATATAGTTCCATTTTCACGTAAATTTGAATTGGTAACGGCAAACAGTAATTTAACTTCTCCTAACTCCTAGTTTCCTAGTAACATTTTTCCTACATTTCAACGAACAAAGAGTGTTTAAATCCCCTGGAGCACTAAATCCACGTTAACGTCTGCTTAAACTGACAACAACTGATTTATAGTGAAATGCTATCTTAAAACTTCTCAACTCTAGAAAGCTAGAGATTAAAGTGTTTTCCTTCCTTTCCTAGTTTTAAACTTACTTTTTTCCTGGAAATTATTATCTCTCGCTGTGAAAATAAGAAAACTCATTTCAATGTTTATGCGTCCAATTAGTAAGAGTACCAGGCAATCAGAATCTGGACTGAGGGGACCAGCCAAGCCACATTAGAACATTGGAACCAGGCATACATAATCAGTAAATAGTTGACAGTTGACGTAGTAAAGTCAGGCTGCTTTCACACGTACCGTGATGATCGCTGTGTTCTTGTCACAGCTTTTGCGAAGAACGGAAAGTTACGTTTGTTACTATGTTTGTATAATAAGAAGTACCGTTTGACGTTTCATCTATTCTAGCAATTGTCAAGCCGAATTAACTTTGCATAGGCGTAACTCACAGAATTTCAATAACCTACGCCGTAAAACCATGAAATTATGAATTTTATCCGAAGATTTACAACCCTTAATTACTTTTAAAAATACAAATCCTTCAAACAAGGTAAAATAAAAACTGTCAAACGGTAGTGTCAAAGTCAAAGTGGCAAACATGGGGTTTTGTACACGTGCAAGAGTGTGTGTGAGGTGATTTCCCAGCGAAGTGCGGCCCGTGGAGAGCTCAATCTCGCTTGCGGGGTGAGGAAGGCCCGATTGGTGGTGGTTAGGTGGGCGGATGACAGTGTCCATTCTATACGTAGTATTATTATCTGTTCTGTGGCGGTACGATTCACAGCGGCTAGCGTGTCGGTGTGTGTGCCGCGCTCGTGTCGTGACTGCCACCTCGCGTCGTTTTCGTGTGCTCGCGCCACCGCCGCGATCATCTGCGTGCCTAGTAGTTGTGGGCCGGATGGGGGCTAATGTCTATTATAATTTTCAACAGCGTCTCGCGAGACAGCGTTTACAAACGCGATCACATCGGCTGGCGTTTTGGTGTATGTGTCGCGCGCTTGTCGGGACGGCCGCCTCGCGTCTTGTTCGTGTGCTCGCGCCCACCGCCCTGAACATCTGCGCGCCGAGTGGCTGTGGGGCGGGTGCGGGGATGACCTCGAGTATGGATACAAGTTAGTAGGAACTCTTAAATACGATATGGACCCACACTAGCCTCTCTAGCAAGGAAAAGGAAAACTAAGCCCCGGCGCGAATGAGAGAATATACGAGGAAATCAAGTAAGTTTTCTCCGTGTAATACTAGGCGTGCAGTATGGAGTCTACGTTGTTTCAGTTTCTTGGATAAATGCACTATTAGGTGTTTAACCTTTTTGTAACACCTTGTATAAAATCGAAGTCTCGGCATTGAACCGTTGAACCTAGAAAGCTGATTTGCAAGTAAGTAGATTTTCACTAATTTAGAGAAGGTTAAAAAAAAAATTGAAATTTCAAATTTAAACCGTCGTTATCCGTTGCACCTTTATTCATTTGTCTAATCAGACCAATACCGACTTTTTACTCTTCCTAAAGGAAAAAGCCGCAAACCACCATTTTCGAAAAGTTGAATCGACATGTTTTTGTATTAGCTACGAGATCAAGTTATTAACATGAAAAGTGTGCGTGGGTTTGGTGTTATATAACAGAATATTGTTATAGAACACGCTAACACGTTATCCGTCGCGGATGGAAAACATCACCCGCTTTCGCCTCCGGGGGGGTTCGTAGTTCATTTTTTGTTAGCGCTCGTGCCGTCAACATCTCTGCCGGATATTTGTAAATCATAATCTCCTTAAGTAGCAATTTTCTTTTATTCAGAGACTATGTAGCGGAATCGTGAGTCGGAATCAATGGACTTTAAACAAGAAAACACTTGCCCTTGTACGGAGCTTATTTTAGAAAATGATAATTGCTAACAAAAACATTATTCAGTGTCAAGTCGCTGTGTGCGGGCTGTTATATAACACTATAGTTAGCTTACAACGTTTTACTACTAACATTTAGCTTAGACCCGGCTTTACGATTATCGTCATCATTTTCAAAACATCCTGTTCCTCGGTCTTCGTTATAATTAGCCTGATTATTGTTTTAAAATAAGCTTCAAGATTGCAACGCGGAAAAAACACATAAAATATTAAAATATCTTTACATCTCTCATATTCGGTAAGTAGGTCCTTATTACCCCCAAATGGGGCTTGTAAGTGACCAATTAGCGCTCTAGGGTAATAATGTAGCTAGAAAAGCCCTAGGGCGGTAAGTAATTAAAAAAAAACTTCACTCTTTCAAAAAGTTTGCGTACATCTAACCATCATACTGGCAATAGACATCATGCATTCAGGCCAATGACAAAAGAGGTCGCTTCGCTATTCCTTGTCTTCGTATGAGTATAATAGTCATCAATTTTAAATATCGAACTACGAAGCTCAATTTCGTTCTTGAAAAATAATTTAAAAAAGAGATGAAAAAAGGCGGGAATAGAAAACTTTTACTTTAAAATGTTTTATTCTTGTAATGCCGGTGTTTTTCTACTTACCTCACAATCGAGATGTAAAGCAGAGTAGTTAGCTCGGGTGTAAGCATCAATTGCACCCTCGAAGTATAGGCGCCCTCGCTGCGCTCGTGCGCCTAAATATCTCGGGCTGCAATTGATGCCTTACAGCCCTTGGCTACTAATCTACTATTAGGTATAATCAGGGATATAACAAGACTTTTTACATAAAAAACTTATTAATAATAACAGTTTCAGGCAAGACTAGACTAGAATTATACTACGAGCAAACATCTCTTTTAAATCATAATGCCCGCGTACTCACAACTATGTTCTACTACATTCCACTACAACCTACAACAACAACCTTGTATTTTCTAGTTGAAAAAATTCGGAATAAAACCTCTTCGCTATTCATATTGCCCTAATACAAAATTATTATTTTATTTAAATTCTCGGCGAAGGGTTACCATGGTAGCGTAAGATAGAACAACCCCTACTTAATGATGTTCTCCTAGTACTTTTTCCTACTTTATCGAAATAATTCCCCGCGTAAGGCAAAAAACGGCCAATCAAAATAAAAAAAAAATAAGGAGAGCGAAATAAATACGTCAAACCAAAAAATAATAATTTTTCTACATAATCGATCACATTTGAGATATTTGCGTTTATAATAAGTATAATTTAATATTATGTATGCTTATTTATTCGTCTGTTTTTAATCATAAAATGTCGTGTTTTTTTATTTATAACATTCGAAACCACCTGAAGGATTCAAAAACACATTCTCCTCACCTTCCTTCGTAACAGAAATGTTTCAGCCATTTCAGGTAGCGCTCACCTGTATCGTCTCCTACCTTTGTACTAGGCACTCATAAATTCGTTGAAGGTGACTTTACCTGTAAACACCTGCTGCTGTTTACAGGTATTTTTCAGGTGTCCCCGACTTGCACATATATTTTTCCCTCTATGTGAGCATTTTCGTTAAACGTGTAGTAGTGACAACAAACAAATAACTACTTCGTTGCCGTCCTATTCCTGCCATGATGACTTGAAGCTTGGAGTAACTGAAATAGAAAATGTTTGACATTATACCGCGTTAAGTTTTCCGACAATATCACCCTTATTTATCACGTTCTCTATAAGGGATGATATATATTTCTGTCTCTTTCCACTTAAGTGAAATGATAAAGAGGGAAAATACTGTCTGGAAAATCTTTTCAGTGTGAAAATGTAGGCTTTTCACGCACACAACAAATAAGTCGTTTTACTCGGGAGTTTCTACCTGTGTTATGTTAATTTCCGAATACCCCAGGTAAAACGCTTCCTACCTTTCCCTTCTGCCCTAGTAATCAGGTGAGACGTAAGACACGTGAAAAATCCACCTACTTACTCTCTTCGGGTATAAGGTACCTCAAAAGGTTTGGATAATTAAACAGCCCAGTCAGAAATACATAGGTAACCTTCGATTATTAAAAAAATATTCGTTGTCTATTATTTTGTATTTTTAATAAGGGACATGTACGTATGCATTGTGTGTTACACCATCAAAATTTATATTTTATAGCATTACTCATTCCATACTATTTATTATAATATTATTAATTAATTCGTAGTTAATATTTTATGATAAAAATAGAGACCATTGTTGTTACATTGCTTCCTAATAAATAAATTCTGTAAGAAAAAGATAATAAATACATGAAGGTCAGTACGAAGACATTTTATTTAATTATTTTATTTAAAACAAACACCTTGTTACGTTTCTGCAGGTGTTTTCCCCCCATATTAATTTACTGTCAAGTTTGTTGGTCTTCACGGTTGTCAAAGCATGGCTTACGACAGGTCGGACACCAGGGGGCCAGAAGCAAATAGGAGTCCGGAAGTGAATCAGGTTTCACAAGTACGGTGGTAGCTCGGTTCAGGAAATGAGGAATAATACGTACCATTTTTCACAATAATAGTCCTACACTAACCGAGATATGTCCTTGGGCGCAAGTGCATACAGTTTATACGGTACGGTACAGTGTATATAATCGAGCATTGTAAGTGGGGAAACCCATTCGCCACTTACAATGCTCGATTCAATTCATATGGGCAAAGTGGACAACCCATATTGTCAGTTTCGGGACGACAAGATATGTACAAAGGCCTCCGAAATGACCTAACGATTGTAGCCGTGCCTTTTCCATTAAATAATACTCGAACACTTCAGCATATTTTAAATGATTTATTTATTCCAAGCCCACCATCTTCAATCTCGCTCTACCATCATCTGTCGCGCTGGCATCCACCTCGGGTGTTGCCATCGCGCCCTCGCACATGCCGTAGATCTTCGTGAAACCACACGTTGCCATTAATACTTTCCATAAAACCACCAAAACGTTCAGAGAATCCGTAGCATGCGCGTCACAAAATAACATCAACGCTACACTCGGCCAACCTGACAACGTGTATGCCCCCATACGCGCATTATATGATAACCCTACACGACTGCCCCCTACATATCATATACTATCCGGGACCTGCAGTTTATAAACCATCCGAAACACAGTAGCACCCAGGATGCAAAGTCCACATAATGTGAGATTCGATCCAGTGACTCCGGACTGAAACCGGGAATATTTCGTGCTGGGCCACAGACGCTAACACAGAGAATATTAAACAGAAATGCACATTACAGTAGCGTCATCTTATCTGTACAGTAAACAGCGTCGCTTAATGACATTGTAAAAGTCACCGCTGACAGGCCAAAGTTCCATGTTTGCCCACTTGAACAGCTAAATTGGTGGCAACGTAATTGCATGTTTGTAAAACAGTCAAACGATAATCATTTAATTTTTTTTTCCTTGAAGAAAATCATACTGAGTTCTATCAACAATAAATAATAGATTTCATTTAATAAATCGTATACTTAGTTAATACTTACTTATATTATATTATTCACGTTCTTCCACAAATGAACCGAGTAACTCGCCCTCGGAAGTTACTTCCGTATTTCTTGTAGCAACCGTAGCAACCGTGGCGCCGTAGCTCGTAGCCCCGTAGCCCGTAGCTATACCGTAGACGACCTCCTACACGGCTATGAACGCCTGGCACTTTTTCACGTACTGAAAGGGTTAAAACCGAACTGAAACTGAAAGGGGTTGAAATGCTCTCGCGCTTTATAGTTTGGATTTACTTATTTAATAGTATGCCCAACACGTAAAGTTTTCATGAACCGTTCCAAAAGACTAAAGGTACGGTATTATATTTTTTAAATAAAATATTTTTGTAATAAAAACAACAACAACCCCTTCGTTATTTGATGCCTTTTTTCTGCAAACGTCAAAACACGATACCAGGGTATGTTAAAACAGAAGACCCACTGAAAATAAACTCTGGAAAAACAGTTTTATTTAGTTGAATCAATTTCTTTCAAGATAAACAAATGAAAACAGCGTTTTCGTTCCTGTCATTAATTTTCACAAAAACATGAAATTTTCTGCATATTTCGTAGCAAAGTAACTAAGGCTGCATGAGTGCAAAGTAAGTTACAAAGAATTGTTAAGGCTACGCTCCCCCGTAACGCTGCTACGTCACATCCTTCTCGCAAGGGCACTGGGCGGTCATGAGTCATGAGGAGACTTAGTATTAAGTAGGGATTATGTAATATTAACATCGAGCAACGCGTCTTACGCCTCCACCGTCACGGTAATAATCTAATTACCGCGCCGCGGAAGACCGTGTTGCTCGAAGAAAATAAAGAACATTATAGTTTATAAGAATGGACTCCTTAGATTATTGACAGGTCAAAACAAAATCAAACTTATCCTGTCAGCCTCGGTAGCACAGTGTGCAGGGAAAACGTAGCCCCAGGGGGTTAGAAGGAGACAGCAGACATTAATTAATTGTTTGGGTGGAAAAAAGCGAGAAAATACGGGGAAAACTAGTTATGCCCATGCCATATGCTAGGCGGGCTGCCCCGGTAGCATAATGACCAGGGAAAACGAAGTCCCAGGGGGTTAGAACATGACAGCAGATATGCAGTATTCGCGCGCGAAAGAGACGAAAATCGAGGAAACTGAGTTATCCCCGTGGCATAGGCGGGCAGGTCAAACTTAGGATTGCGTCTTAATTATAAAATGCCTTCCTTATTATTCCGCCACGCGCCGCGGCCTCAGTATCATACCTAGCGACATACCTAGCGAGGTATGTTCCCTCGATATATTGTACCTATCTATTGAAGAGTTACCGTATGAATGATGTTCCACACATTGAGATCAGGAAAGCCGCTCCAGGAGCGATAGTTCCACGCCAGCCTCCCGCCACACCTCGGATTCAATTCAAATTAAAAAAGGCGTGCTATAACTACCTACTACACAGACAGGACACACATGGAGTTTTGTACACGTACAGGTGATTTCCCATACAAGCGTGGAGGGCTTAATCTCGTTCGCGGGGGTGAAGAAGGCCGATTGGTGGGCGGGGATGGCAGTGTCCATTCTATACGCTGGACCAGACAGAAACAATGTGCAGTGTGTCAATGTGTCTGTCTACTAATGGACCCCAATCACAATCTCTGATCAATTTTCTCCAGTTCCTTTTCGAGTGAAAAACGGCTTGTTTAAAATATTTCGGTCCAGTATTTTGCCAGATCTACAATGTTTTGTTTGGCTACGAGAAGAACAATAGATAGGTACTTGATGATTTGTCTAATGGGTATATTCTCTGGTCTGATTAGGGTATGAGTCTGCCCCCCCTATTACATGGAACCTAAAAAGACATTGGGTGTACCTATATTTTCTTACCTTTCGGGGAAAAAGCCGTTATATATGCTATGTAAGCCAATCTAAAACCAACTCAATGAATAAGTGAACATTCCTTCAATACGTATTATAAAGTTTCATAAAATCTAAATTAAAAATAAATACTTTTTCTGACTTGTTGATTCTCTCTGTCCAGAGGAAGGCTTTATAAAAATATAAGCCTTATTCACTAGGAGTCTATAACAAGATGAAAGTCGGAAGACTCAACGCAAAAAACTAATACGCATGTGTGAGTTAGAGAAAAATACGTAAAAACCATGGGAGGAGCTTAGTTTTCCACCCACACACACACACTCAAACTACGAACGAAGCTTTTCAACTTTTTTGTGGGAACTTTAAAAAAGCTTTTCCGGCATGTCGCATTGAATTTTCTCCACTAGGGGTCCAGGAGTTGAAAGAGTTAAAGAATGCAAGGAATGCGAGAGAGACTTCGAATTCTCGAAGAAGGGGAGAGTTCCTTTCCTTTCATAAAGGAGGTTTTCCCGTATTTGGGTATTTTTAGTACTAGGCTGGCATATACACGTGAAGGTTATAAAGAATTTGGGGAATTTTCGGAATTCGGAATGCAACGTCTTGGGTTTGATTAAAATATTTGTCAACTTTGTGTGGGGGCATGTAGGATTTTCAATAATATTGTGACGTGACTGTCCTGTGACGCCATGAGTATTAATACTTTTGTAATAATAGTGTGTACATATTACAACATATTTACACACATTATGTGCATATGTGTATATTAATAAAACAGTAAACAATTAATAAATTAAAGCAAAAATTGTTTGACCGACAATTATTTTTAACCAAACCAGGTTTACTCTTACCACTTTTACCCGGATAATCCCGGTTTCACGGTGTTAAAACCGGTTATCGTCGGGTTAAGCTACTAGGAGATCATAGATTGGAAGTAGTAGCTAATCCGGATTCCGGATATTCGGAACCGGGAAGGGATGCATCTATGACCGGTAAAACTACGAAGTGTGCTAAGTTTATTAAACATGATAAATCTTCTCTTAAAAAAAACAATTAAAAAATTACGTTCATGACTTTTAGCGACAGTGAGGTCCTGTGTTCGATTCCCAGGTCAGACAAATTGTTTTTTTTTTAGTAACAGCCGGGATTCTAAATTGGTGCCCGGTTGATAGCAATAGGCTCGCCCTCCAATACATGAGATCTAAAAAACTTAATTGTAAAATGTGGGTGTACCTAATATGGTACTGGGTCCTCGGTGACCTTTATTATATTTATAAAATTATACATAGAGCCTTTGGAGAAAAAGACGTGATGTTATGTTATGTGTACTTGTATGTTATGTTTTTTTTGTAGTGGTAGGCCTCTTTTGCAGGGGGGCCGCCTGGGGAAGTACCAAACCTTTGCCAGTTATTCATCCGCCAAGCAGTAATGTGCAAACATTACTGTGTTCCGGTCTGAAGAGCATTGTTACCAGTGAAATTACTGGGCATAATGAGATTTCAACAACTCACATGTCAGGGTGACAGGCGCAGTGCAGTGCCGCGCAGAATTTTTCAAAACACTGGGTGGCACTGTGTCTGTTATGGGCAATCATGATGCTTACCATCAGGCACCTGATTTGCTCGTCTTGTCACACACTATCATAAAAAAAACTTGTGTACCCACATATAAAAAAATAATACACTCCTTTTTTTTAAATTGCAAAAAATTATTTTAATTGGCTTTCACAATTTATATTCAATATAAAATCCTCTTGACAACTCGTGGAAAATCCTCTTAAAAGTACCAGGAGTGTAAGCAACTTTGTATCGAAACCGGTTCTTACCCCACATTCATTCATCTGATCTAATATAAGCTTAAAAAAGCGTTGGGATACGGTAGAATTTCCTTTATCATAAATCGCTGTGCTACGAATCGATAAATCTACCCTCGTAGCCATAGCGTAGCGGTGGGCGTAGCTTCGTAGCAATTTGCTACGCAAAGTTTCCCTCCCTCCTTGTTGTTCGTATGCGCTCTTTCTATATTAGAAAGAGCACTGGCAAAAAAATACTTCGTAAAGATTACTGATAGAATATTCTAAATACAAAAAAGTCAAAAACCTCGAAAAACTATTTTAATATTATTAGTCGTTTTTAAAAATTCGAGTTAGTTTTTATATTCAGTTCTTATTAGATTTAAAAAAATTAGTTAATTATCGATATAGTAATGCAAAAACGATCCAACTTTAAATATCACTGAATTGCCAGGGTGAGTACATCGCATCACAAAGCCCCTTGCTTGTTATGTGGTTTGAATATTGTAAGATAATATTAATAATAATGTCTGTATTGTATACTAGGCGTTGCAAAAAGGTGTATAGTAATAAAGAGCTGCAAGATTTGACTTACTACATATGGGCGCTCTACACTCGCGCGCGTGTCGCGCTGTGAATCGCGGCACAATCGCGGCTCACGCGAGTGTGGAGAGCCCAAATAAGCTGATTGATAAAGTATGGCAAATCGATATCGTTTTCAGTTTTTCATTTTCTATGGAGTGGGCTATGCTCGGTATTTATTTTCGAGATCGAATCAGAAATGAAAAGATTCGTAGAAGAACGAAAGTTACCGATATAACCCAGCTGATTGAAGTGTCAATGAACAGTGACATAGCACGAAGAATTCAGTATTTGAAAAAATATTGTATTTTTTATTTTGAAAGTTTAATGAAAATTATGTATCATCTGATTAAAAAATCACTTTAAAAATATATTTTTTAATTAACTATAAGCAATTCAAAATAATTGCTAAAATTCCATTAGGATTCACTAAATTACGAACGCGCCACGATTGATCGCCATTTTTGTGTCGTACTAATTATGTTATAGTTATGTATGGTACTTTATCGCATTATGATGTCACTACAGGTCTCGAGCTCGTTCGGGTACTTTCGGCACGTTTAGGGTACTGGAATAAAAAGCTTTTTTTATTTGATATAAATTATAGCGGATAAAAAACTCTAAAAATCATTTTCTTACGAATCTATATAAGATTCGTATGATCCTTCCATTTATGCAAAAAAATAAAATATTCAAATACTCAATTAATTGCTTAATGCCGATGGGACTGTAAGGTTCTGGAATAGAGACCACAGACCGGCAAACGCAGCGTAGACGTCTCACAAGCTGAACAGACGATCTAATAAAGACAGCAGGGATACGCTGGATGCAAGCTTCTTACAACCAGACTAGATGAATACTGAGATGATGATGATGATGATGATGATGATGATGATGATGATGATGATGATGAATTAATTAATTACACCTTATTGTGGTATTTTGTATAATATCTGTGTGTATTATGTACCAGGTTCACAGAAACGTTCGTAGATGTCCGAGAGCGTGAGAGGAAGGTGAAGCGCGGCAGCCGAGAGCAGGGCCGGCAGCTCATGAACAGGCATAACAACGAGGCTGGAAGGAGGGTATGTAATGTATACTAACCTAAGGTCATTGATGTCATAGTGATGTCATAACAATCGTGTCTTACTAGACACTATGGCTTTTCCCCACTCAGTCTAACCCAGGCTGTTACTGGAAACATTAACAGCCTGGCACCTGCCTGGCACGGCATTTTTCAGCTAATATTAGCTGAAAAATGCCGTGTCAAAGTGCACAAAAACTACAAAAAAAGCAACATCAGATGCTTTTAACGTAATTTAAAGGGAAATCACTGCTGTGAAATCTGTCAAACACCATTGGTATTATTGTTAATACCAATACCAATTACAGTAATATACCAGTCGACATAATGCGGATTTAGCACGGGTGTCTAAAGCCGCACGATTATCGCCGCACGGCGAAAATTGACTGTTTCAAAGGCAATCCGACGACTATTTACTCGTATAACATTATGTGAGTTGACTTTGCAGGCCATTCGACTTTAACCGTTCGTGTATTCCGCGCTTAAGTTTACGAACTTAGTACACCTGTAATAAACCAGCGGGATTTGACCATTAATTTTGTATATAAAAACCTTATTATTTTCTGTCAACATAAATAATAATTAATTCGTTAAATGCAATTATATCTTTATTACTTATTGAGATTAAGTTAATATCCCATTAAGTATCGGATTAACGTAATCTTGACATTACATCGATGCTTTAGTACTGTGAATACTATTAAAGTCTGACATAATGCGGCAGATTATGATGATCTTATTGGATTATACAATATCATACCACAGAATACTAGATAGATAAATAGAAGATAAACTCTTTTAATATAAAGAGTTTATCATCTATCTGCTATCTATCTGTTTATCTTCTATCTATAGTCTTCTATCTATAGTTTAGAGTTTTTTAATATTTGGTGTTATTACACCAAATATTAAAAAACTTAAAACTATTTAAAAATTAAAAATAGTTATATATCTAGTGTAACGATTGGCGGTCTTATCGCTAAAGGCGATCTCTTCCACACCACCGTGTAGGGAGAGGAAAGTAGATGATCACATTTGGTCGGTGGTGTGACTGAAATAATGTTGAAATAAATACATACATACATAAAAAACATTTTAGGTACACATATACATTAAAGGGACAGAAGGCTAGGTTTTTGATCACTGGTTAAGTCGATCAATGGTTAAATTTTTTGACAAATAGTTAAAATTCGACAAAATTGTTTTTTCATCCCTGATTAACTATTTTTTCCACACGATTTAACCATTGGTTATGCCCACAGAATAAAAGGAACCGTATGCCTTAACAATTTATTTTAAATGGTTCCTTAGTTCCTTACTCCAGCCAAATGCTAATTGTTTTAATTTATCTAAGCTAAGTTTACAATTTCTGTCAACCAGGCGGTAATAGTCAAGTCAAAGGTGACGTGCAAATGTCACGGCGTGTCGGGATCGTGCAGCCTCATCACTTGCTGGCAGCAACTGCCCACTTTCAGAGAAGTTGGTGAGTATTATCTTCTCGTGTTTATGTGGTCTTGGTACTAGGTTAAACTATTTTTGGTATCTTTTGACTCTTGGGCAACTTGTCAAAAGGGTAGAGGTAGAGGAGGTGCTGTACCCGACAGAAAACTATAGGCAAAGAACTTTTAACTAGTAACAGATTCAAATATATTAATCCTAGAGATAACTCATTTTCCTCGTTTTTTTCTCTTTCGCACTCGAACATTGCATATCCGCTGTCTCGTTCTAACCCCCTGGGACCTCGTTTTCCCTCGTCACTGTGGTACGGTGGAACAAATGTCAAAAGTCCGGTACTAACCAAAGACGTTATGTTATACCTACTAAATAGACCGTGCACTGTGTCTAAAAAACGGCCTCGATTAAGAACCACTCGCAGAATGTCTGTGCCTGTCTCGCAAATTTGGCAGTTCACAGTTCACGGTGTTAGAAGGGTAAAACGTCTTTGTTACTAACTCAAGCCACAGAACATAAAGACTCAAGCCTGATAGCGACTGGTGATGATGGAGAACGACAATATCACCAACATAAAAGAAGAAAAAAAGGTGCCGTGTAAAAACTTTCTTCTCGTTTACTCACTTTTCAATGACAAAAAAGCTTTGGTCTATCCAAACTACCCATCAAATTATTTAATGACAGGAAACCGACCCAAAACACTGGGAGCGGTATAAATTATGACACAGTGTAGTAAATTGCTAGTTATTATGTTTTAATGATGTGATTCTCCGTTCTGTGTGGTCCCACTGTGCTACGATTAGAGAGGGATAATATGGACAGCCTTTGACTATTATAAAGATATTTTGGATAATATTATTATAATGATAAAAAATACTAGATTCAAATACGCACTCGTTTTTAGGGTTACCCATCCCAAAGGGTGTCGAAGGAACCTTATTACTAAGCCTCCACCGTGCCGTCTGTATCTCATAAAGGCACTTGTAATTTTCACAATACATACGGTACATTTATGTATTGTATTTATAACAACGAATAATAAAAAACATAAAGAGGTGCTCTCCATACAACCAACGTATTCAATAAATTGTCCTAAGTATAAGGTGAGGAACACATAGTAATTAATACTGCTCCTATCTAGATTCGTTCAAGGCTCCTATTTAGTAAGTACTAACTTATAATTAAATATGCGAAAGGTAATTAAAACAAAAGGCCGACGCAAAGAAACTTCAACAAAAAAATTTTACTGTCTCGTTAATCAAAGTACCAGGGCGCCAGGAATAATGAGGATATCTTATTCAAAGTGGCTGTAATTAGTTCATGCCATAGAACAATGGAAGAGGTAAATGTTCCCTTGCTCAGTTATATTTGATACCTACTCAGAATACAACGAGCATTGGAAATATTAAGCACTACTACTACAAACCACAAACTACTACTAGCACAAAACATAAGGTTTATAATTTATTGGTACATGAAACCATTATATTGTAATATTTGCTTGATCAATAAAGAAAAAAAGCAGGTTGCAGGTTTTCGTGAGGTTGAGATAAATTTATGTAATATTCACGCAAACTAATGCAGCAAATGAACCACCAATTTTACAACTGAAAGCTGCACTCAAAAGCAAAACTAGCACACAAGTGAGATACATGAACATTGTTCATGGACTTCAAAAAGGGGTGGCTTGACGACTCTTAAACATTAATGCTCTAAGGGTGAATATCTCTCTTCGTAGAATGACGTCACAGTTTATTATGTACTTTTTTTTACTGTACAAATCACCAAAAGTAACCATATTTATAACTTTTTAAACAGTTAATTACCTATAAACAGTCCATACCAATCACAGTTTACGAGGTGACTAAATAACACGCCGATAAAAAAGAAATGAAATAGTATTTTTATTGCTACTTTATCTTGTGTTTCGTCACGGAATTTCATATTTTCTATAACTACTATTTTTAGTTCTATGATTCTATGGGTGGTCGAAAGCCATTTCTTTTTGGGAAAGATAAAACTTTGAACGCAGGCAGGTTTTTCGGACCTTGGACTTAATTAAGATTTTGTTTATTTCGTTTCGTTTTTATTGTTCTGCTATTAGATTACGTATTATTTAGAAAATTACATTACAAAGGTGGATTTTTTAATACACTATAAGCACGAAATAAAAAATAAAAAAAGTTACGTTCAGGATAATATTATAGGCCAGTTAGATAAAGTAATAAAATCAAATCTTATAATTTCGAATTTACTCGCGTATTATATTAACATCGGTCAGAATTTTAGGAAGACGTGTGCACCTTGCTAAATTCGGCGGAACGGTTTAGCACGGCGCTGCGCTACCTCCTTGTCACTTATGATTGCCTTGTACATTTTCATCTTTGTCGACCAGAATCTGGTTGCTTCCCAGACAGAGGAGTCGTCAAACTTTACGAAGTTAAACTAGTTAGTTACTCAAACATTTATTTATAATTATGAAAGATGATTAATTAGGGTTTCTTCTTATGGAAAATTATTTTTTATTTATTGTTATTTATTTACATTAATTAAAACGGTTACACACCAATTACATTAATTAAAGTTACATTAAATTTAAGAATAAAATAATTACTCCAAAAAAATGTCAATCAAAATAATTAAAATAATAACATAAACACATACATATTAAACAATAAAAATAGATAAAAAATAATAATAATTGATCATAAAAAAAATACAATAATAATAATAAAACATTAACTTTCTTCATTCATCTCTCTCCAATGACGTTGAATCTCTCTCACAATATCGCAAACACTGCCAATATACTCTGCCATCCATCCGCAAACAGATCACATCTTGGGTTGGCTGTCAGGAGGGCGTTGAGGGAAGGGATAGAACGCGGTATGGGCGATTTAGCTCGGGCTAGTACGGCATTGAGGAACACTGAAACTAAAACTGTGCCTCCTGGCACGAAGGTAATAATTGTCTGGGACATAATACATTTTATTAAGACATTTTGTTTATTTCGTTTCGTTTTTTATTGTTCTGCTATTAGATTACATATTATTTAGACAATTACAAAGGTGGATTTTAATACACTATAAGCAAGAAATAAAAAAAAATAAAAGTTACGTTCAGTATAATATTATAGGCCAGTTAGATAAAGTAATAAAATCTAATCTTATAATTTCGGATTTACTCGCGTATTATATTAACATCGGTCAGAATTTTAGGAAGACGTGCACCTTGCTAAATTCGGCGGAACGGTTTAGCACGGCGCTGCGCTACCTCCTTGTCACTAATGATTGCCTAGTACATTTTCATCTTTGTCGACCAGAATCTGGTTGCTTGCCAGACAGAGTCAAACTTTACGAAGTAACAACTAGTTACTGAAACATTTTTATTATGAAAAATGATTAATTAGGGTTTCTTCTTATGGAATATTATTTTTTTAATTATTTTTATTTATTGACTTTAATTAAAACGGTTACACACCAATTACATTAATTAAAGTTACATTAAATTTAAGAATAAAATAATTACTCAAATAAAATGTCAAACAAAATAATTAAAATAATAACATAAACACATATTAAACAATAAAAATAGATAAAAAATAATAATAATTAATCATAAAAAAATACAATAATAATAATAAAATATTAACTTTCATTCATCTCTCTCCAATGACGTTGAATCTCTCTCACAATATCGCTGCTTAACACTCTGACAATATACTCTGCCATCCATCCGCAAACAGATCACATCTTGGGTTGGCTGTCAGGAGGGCGTTGAGGTAAGAGAGAGAACGCGTTATGGGCGATTTATCTCAGGCTAGTACGGCATTGAGGAACACTGAAACTAAAACTGTGCCTCCTGGCACGAAGGTAAGTCTGGGACATAATACATTTTATAAGACATTTTGTTTATTTCGTTTCGTTTTTTAATGTTCTGCTATTAGATTACATATTATTTAGAAAATTACAAAGGTGGATTTTAATACACTATAAGCAAGAAATAAAAAAAAATAATAGTTACGTTCAGTATAATATTATAGGCCAGTTAGATAAAGTAATAAAATCAAATCTTATAATTTTCGAATTTACTCGCGTATTTTATTAACATCGGTCAGAATTTTAGGAAGACGTGCACCTTGCTGAATTCGGCGGAACGGTTTAGCACGGCGCTGCGCTACTTCCTTGTCACTTATGATTGCCTAGTACATTTTCATCTTTGTCGACCAGAATCTGGTTGCTTGCCAGACAGAGAGAGTCAAACTTTACGAAGTAACAACTAGTTACTGAAACATTTTTATTATGAAAAATGATTAATTAGGGTTTCTTCTTATGGAATATTATTTTTTTAATTATTTTTATTTATTGACTTTAATTAAAACGGTTACACACCAATTACATTAATTAAAGTTACATTAAATTTAAGAATAAAATAATTACTCAAATAAAATGTCAAACAAAATAATTAAAATAATAACATAAACACATATTAAACAATAAAAATAGATAAAAAATAATAATAATTGATCATAAAAAAAATACAATAATAATAATAAAATATTAACTTTCATTCATCTCTCTCCAATGACGTTGAATCTCTCTCACAATATCGCTGCTAAACACTCTGACGATATACTCTGCCATCCATCCGCAAACAGATCACATCTTGGGTTGGCTGTCAGGAGGGCGTTGAGGTAAGAGAGAGAACGCGTTATGGGCGATTTATCTCAGGCTAGTACGGCATTGAGGAACACTGAAACTAAAACTGTGCCTCCTGGCACGAAGGTAATTGTCTGGGACATAATACATTTTAAAAGACATTTTGTTTATTTCGTTTCGTTTTTTATTGTTCTGCTATTAGATTACATATTATTTAGAAAATTACAAAGGTGGATTTTAATACACTATAAGCAAGAAATAAAAAAAATTTATAGTTACGTTCAGTATAATATTATAGGCCAGTTAGATAAAGTAATAAAATCAAATCTTATAATTTCGAATTTACTCGCGTATTATATTAACATCGGTCAGAATTTTAGGAAGACGTGTGCACCTTGCTAAATTCGGCGGAACGGTTTAGCACGGCGCTGCGCTACCTCCTTGTCACTTATGATTGCCTTGTACATTTTCATCTTTGTCGAACAGAATCTGGTTGCTTGCCAGACAGAGGCAAACTTTAAGAAGTAACTACTAGTTACTCAAACATTTTTATTATGAAAAATGATTAATTAGTGTTTCTTCTTATGGAATATTATTTTTTTATTTATTTACTTTAATTAAAACGGTTACACACCAATTACATTAATTAAAGTTACATTAAATTTATGAATAAAATAATTACGAAATAAAATGTCAAACAAAATATTTTTTTTTTTTTACTGTATGCTTCTTGCAATCTGCCTAATAGTCATTGAGCGAGAGTTTGGGTGTCTGCGGAGCATGTCGTGAGTGGTATGTGCCCAGTGGCCCATCCAACTAATATTTCTTAATCCTTTATTATATCTTGCGGAGCTCTTCTCCTAATTCTTGAGAATGTAACTGTGCTGGAATTCATTAGATCACTTGTCAGTTCGTTTGGATGGCGGTTCATGCGGTTGGCGTATGATTTAAGCTTGGCTTTTATTTCTTCTCTGACAGTTGTTATAGAGAGGTCTCGGTGTAACTGGTCGTTGGTGATATACCATGGTGCGTTTGTGATCATGCGTAACATTTTTGATTGAAACCGTTGTATTATGTCCAGATTTGAGTTTGCCGCAGTACCCCAAAGTTCAGAGCCATACGACCATATGGGTTTTAAAAGAGATTTGTATAACAGAAGTTTGTTGTTGAGGGATAATTTAGATTTGCGAGCTAGAAGCCATTGGAGTTTGCGAAGTTGTACGCTTTAGAGCTTTCCTCTTCGTGAAAATATGTTTCCTCCACGTGAGACGCCTATCTAGGTATATGCCCAGGTAACGAAAATCTTCTTGTTGAGGAATTTGAATATTATTGAGCTGGATAGGAGGACAGGAGCCATGTTTGAGTGTGAAAGTAACCTGGTCTGATTTGCTCTCATTTGCTTTTATGCGCCAGTCTTTCAGCCATTTTGATATAAGATCTAGGTTGTTTTACAAACATAATAATAAATATAAACAAAAATATAAACAAAATAATAAAAATAATAACATAAAAACATATTATACAATAAAAAATAGACAAAAAAATAATAATTGATCATAAAAAAATACAATAATAATAATAAAACATTAACTTTCATTCATCTCTCTCCAATGACGTTGAATCTCTCTCACAATATCGCTGCTAAACACTCTGACGATATACTCTGCCATCCATCCGCAAACAGATCACATCTTGGGTTGGCTGTCAGGAGGGCGTTGAGGGAAGAGAGAGAACGCGGTATGGGCGATTTAGCTCAGGCTACCGTACGGCATTGAGGAACACTAAATAAACTGTGCCTCCTGGCACGAAGGTGTCTGGGACATAAAATTTACACAATTGCTCATGAAGCTCTGGTGTGTCAGTCTTACCTCGGAGAATTTTACACATTGTAATCAGTATATAAGTGAAAAAAAGTTCGTTTCGCAGGAGACTACCTAAGGGACAAGTACGAAGGCGCGACAGAAGTGAAAGTGTCCCGTCGAGGCAAGCTGCGTATCACCGACCCACGGTATACTCTGCCCACTGCACAAGATCTGGTGTACTTGGAGGACTCGCCTAACTTCTGCGTTAGGAATGAATCCGTGGTATGCACCTCTTTCTATCAGGAATTACAAGAATTGAAAGACCGCTTTGTCAGATATAGCTTGATCAATGAAAACTAAACAGAAATCTATTTTTTCGCCATATATCCGCACAATAAGTTCTAAGATTCTCTCTTCTTCTAAGAAGAATATATTATAAATGCGAAAGTTTGTGAGGATGGATAGATGGATGTTTGTTAGATACTCTTTCATGCCAAAACTACTGAACCGATTGGGCTGAAATTCGGTGTGTCGATAGTTTAGATCCTGGAATAACACATAGGGTACTTTTTATCTCGATATTGCCACGGGAACAAAGACTACGCAGGAGAAACCGCTGGGCACAGCTAGTATGTTATATTTTTATAGACTAAGCGGTCTATTCCCTTGAAATGCAATTAGAAATTGGGAAGAAAAAATTCAACCACGAGTGTACGAGCGGGGGGACCACGACGCCGATTGGTGCGAAAGGTGCGGGCCCCGCTCGTGAGTGAAAAGTTTCTTCCTATTTTCACCTTTTTGTAGAGGTAAACCTCTTTTGCAGGGGGCCGCCTGGGGAAGGACCACACCTTTGCCAGTTATTCATCCGCCAAGCAGTAATGTGCAAACATTGCTGTGTTCCGGTCTGAAGGGCAATGTTACCAGCGAAATTACTGGGCATGACGAGTTTCAACAACTAATATCTCGGGGTGACAGGCGCAGTGCAGTGCCACGGAGAATTAGGAAAATATAAAACACTGGGTGGCACTATGTCTGATATGGGCAATCATTACCATCGTCTCGGCTTGTGTTATAGTTAGTTAGTTAGTTAGTAAAGTTATAGAAAACTATTCCACTTTTACATTAATCGGCCCAACTTGACTGTGGCATGCATTCTCAATTTTTTTTTTTCAGGGTTCACTCGGAACGACTGGGCGCCAATGCAACCGCACCTCCTCCGACATCGACGGCTGCTCCCTGCTATGTTGTGGCCGCGGGTACAACACCAAACGAACAGTTGTCAGAGAACGTTGCAACTGCAAGTTCCACTGGTGTTGCCGTGTCGAGTGTGACACTTGTGTGCAGACTGTCGAGCTCTACACGTGCAAATAGCTCCTTGTCACTTATGACTGCCTAGTACATCTTAAAACATTATCGACCTGAATGAAATCTAATTTCTTGCCAGACAGAGAGAGGAGTTAGAATGTCAAAAGTAAATAAAAGTAATATAAAGAAAACGCAGGTGACTCGTGACTTATAAGATTCCAGATTCCAGAGTGCTGCTGCCACCTGGGGCCGCACTCGGGTAGTACGATTTGCCACAGCGCTGCCTCCTTGTCACTTATGATTGCCTAGTGAAATGTTTTATGTTACAAACTTCTTCGACCTGAATCTGGTCGCTTGCCAGTTCAGGGTAAAGAGAGAATAAAAAAACCCTGGGAAAATAATAATCTAAAGTAGGGTAGTACGATTTTTATTACAATAAGCACGAACGTCTAAAATCTGTTTCAAAAAAAAGTCAGTTCACTGTTTGCCGTAAATACTCGCTGAAAATGATTCAGTACGATAATTATTGAACATGTAAAAACGCTTTTTAAAACTACCAGCATTGTACGTAAGTAGTCTAGTAGGTTTTCAATAATAAATAGTAGAATGAATGAATGAATGAGAGAACTCTTATTTACCACATAACAGAAAATAACAAAAAAGAAAACTTTAAACTACAAAGAAGTAATAACTGGCAGCCTTATCGCTCAGTGCGATCTCTTCCAGACAACCATGCAGGGAATGGAAATACATAATATTATACTGAAGAGACCTGTAAGATTGTTAAAGAAGGAGCTAACTAGAAACCGAGTTTATACTTAATGGTTTTTTGCGCTGTAAAATATAAACCATTTGGTAACAGACAAAAAATTAAAAAGAAATTTACTCTATAGTCTAGAGTGTTACCAGTGAAATTACTGGGCGTGACGAGTTTCAACGGCTAATATCTCAGTGCAGTGCCGCGCAGAATTTTGAATTTTAAAACACTAGGTAGCACTGTGTCTGATATGGGCAATCGTGTTGCTTACCATCAGGCACCTGATTTACTCGTTTTGTCACGGACTAGTGGTCTCTAAAGTATGAGCTTTCTAACGATATGTACCTAGTTTGCTTTGATATCTCTTTTGTAACCAGAGTAATTCGTTGTTTTTAGGGTTTCGTACCTCAAAAGGAAAAAAGGGAACCCTTTTAGGATCACTTTGTTGTATGTCTGTCTGTCAAGACACTTTTTAACGGGAACGCACAGGTATCAAGTTGAAATTTATATCACCTACTCAGATCTGCGGTCCCTTGTGGCTGTAAAAAAACATACTTCTAAGTTAACGCAATCAAAAGTTATTTATATTTTACTGCCATTTTCTCCGCCATTTTACTGCACATTTCCATATTTTACGCTAGGAACTAATAAGATGGCGCTTATTAGTAGGCGAATTGTTTTGGGATTGAAATCGTTTTGTTCTGGTATGGAACCCTATGCATAGGTACATAACGTATGCCTTAACAATTTATTTTGTAATATTTACTTGTGATACAAGATCTTGCTTCTTGCCAAATTTCATCATGCTATGCCTACTGGAAGTATCCAAGAGGTTTGTAGTCCCGTACGCAAAGTATGAACATATGCAGTAAAATGGCCATAACTTTTGATTGCGTTAACTTAGAAGTATGATTTTTTACAGCCACAAGGGACCGTAGACCTGAGTATTCTCCACGCCACTCGACAGACAGACAGATGGACAACAAACCTGTCCTTTACTCCTTTTTAAGGTATGGAACCCTAAAAACAGTTTTGTTTCATAAAATACGATGGTATTTTATGTGTAGTATTTTATTGATCTCAGTATCGTACTTATTATGTAGTTATAGGTAGGTGATAGGTACTTAGTACATATAATATTTGTATAATATGCAGAATAATAGTAGTGATAGGCCTCTTTTGCAGGGGACTACCTGGGGCAAGTATAGCTCGACACAAAAGAGTAGAAACGGAACTAATTTAAAGTGTATGAGTTGATTAAATTGTTTTACTCTTGTAAAAGACAGTGGCGCCCCCATTATTTTCTACTCTTTTGTGTCGAGCTATACCACACCTTTGCCAGTCATTCATCCGCCAAGCAGTAATGTGCAAACATTACTGTGTTCCCATCTAAAGGGCAATGGTACCATCTTGGGCATGACGAGTTTCAACCACTTATAACTCAGGGTGACAGGCGCAGTGCAGTGCTGCGCAGAATTTTGAATTTTATAACACTGGGTGGTGCGGTGTCTGATATGGGCAATCATTTTTGATCGTCTGTCACTCTATCATAAGAAAAACAATTTTTTATTTATTAATAAGTACCTATACCTACTTACTATTATTTTGTAATATTGTAAAATAAATAAATTAAATAAGGCCCGTAACGTATAAATAGGTGTTTTACAGTATATGTCTAGGGTCAAGTACCTACCTATTATGTAGGTAAGTAGCTACCTGTATACCTACTTATTAATATTATTTTACTAGGATTTATTATTTATAGGTACGTATGTATCTTTTACATTAATAATTTTATTATTATGAGGCTTCTTTAATTATACCTTATATCTATTATCAGGTGATATTTTTTATTTCTTTGTAGGTAGGTAAATATCTATGTCTACAGTTTTTAATAATGTAATTGTAGTCTATACTAATAATATAATAATAATATTATAAAGAGAGAAACTTTGTTTTTTTGTTTTTTTGTTTTTTTGTTTGTAACGAATAGGCTCCGAAACTACTGGACCGATTTTAAAAATTCTTTCACTTATGGATAGCTTAATTCAGTGTGAGTGCCATAGGCTATATGAGATTTTGAAAAAAAATGGGGATCCGTAAGAAAACTGCAATATTGTGAACCAAGGTGTTACATAATATAATTACCATATTCATAAATTTACGTGCGCTGTGAAATGCATTGATGGTAGAATAATATAATGTACTAGGGGTTTGTAGTACTTATCAATACCTACAAAACAGTATACATAGATTATATCCATCTTTTTTGGTTTAGTCACAATAATCGAAAAAGTGATTATTTTCATGCGGTGTGAAAACTATTGGTGGTAGAGTAAAGTAATGTACCAGGGGTTTGTAGTACTTATCAATACCTACAAAACAGTATACATAGATTATATCCATCTTTTTTGGTTTAGTCACAATAATCGAAAAAGTGATTATTTTTCATGCGGTGTGAAAACTATTGGTGGTAGAGTAAAGTAATGTACTAGGGGTTTGTAGTACTTATCAATACCTACAAAACAGTATACATAGATTATATCCATCTTTTTTGGTTTAGTCATAATAATCGAAAAAGTGATTATTTTTCATGCGGTGTGAAAACTATTGGTGGTAGAGTAAAGTAATGTACTAGGGGTTTGTAGTACTTATCAATACCTACAAAACAGTATACATAGATTATATCCATCTTTTTTGGTTTAGTCACAATAATCGAAAAAGTGATTATTTTTCATGCGGTGTGAAAACTATTGGTGGTAGAGTAAAGTAATGTACTAGGGGTTTGTAGTACTTATCAATACCTACAAAACAGTATACATAGATTATATCCATCTTTTTTGGTTTAGTCATAATAATCGAAAAAGTGATTATTTTTCATGCGGTGTGAAAACTATTGGTGGTAGAGTAAAGTAATGTACTAGGGGTTTGTAGTACTTATCAATACCTACAAAACAGTATACATAGATTATATCCATCTTTTTTGGTTTAGTCACAATAATCGAAAAAGTGATTATTTTTCATGCGGTGTGAAAACTATTGGTGGTAGAGTAAAGTAATGTACTAGGGGCTTGTAGTACTTATCAATACCTACAAAACAGTATACATAGATTCTATCCATCTTTTTTGGTTTAGTCACAATAATCGAAAAAGTGATTATTTTTCATGCGGTGTGAAAACTATTGGTGGTAGAGTAAAGTAATGTACTAGGGGTTTGTAGTACTTATCAATACCTACAAAACAGTATACATAGATTATATCCATCTTTTTTGGTTTAGTCATAATAATCGAAAAAGTGATTATTTTTCATGCGGTGTGAAAACTATTGGTGGTAGAGTAAAGTAATGTACTAGGGGTTTGTAGTACTTATCAATACCTACAAAACAGTATACATAGATTATATCCATCTTTTTTGGTTTAGTCATAATAATCGAAAAAGTGATTATTTTTCATGCGGTGTGAAAACTATTGGTGGTAGAGTAAAGTAATGTACTAGGGGTTTGTAGTACTTATCAATACCTACAAAACAGTATACATAGATTCTATCCATCTTTTTTGGTTTAGTCACAATAATCGAAAAAGTGATTATTTTTCATGCGGTGTGAAAACTATTGGTGGTAGAGTAAAGTAATGTACTAGGGTTTGTAGTACTTATCAATACCTACAAAACAGTATAGATAGATTATATCCATCTATTTTGGTTTAGTCACAATAATTGAAGCAGTGATTATTTTTCATGCGGTGTGAAAACTATTGGTGGTAGAGTAAAATAATGTACTAGGGGTTTGTAGTACTTATTAATACCTACAAAACAGTATACATAGATTATATCCATCTTTTTTGGTTTAGTCACAATAATCGAAGCAGTGATTATTTTTCATGCGGTGTGAAAACTATCGGTGGTAGATTAAAGTAATGTACTAGGGGATTGTATTAATTATCAATACCTACAAAACAGTATACATAGATTATATCCATCTTTTCTGGTTTAGTCACAATAATCGAAGCAGTGATTATTTTTCATGTGGTGTGAAAAGTATTGGTGGTAGAATAAAGTAATGTACTAGGGGTTTGTAGTACTCATCAATATCTTCAAAATAGCCCACGATAAATTATAACATGTGTTAAGGTTTGGTCATTGTAACAGAAATAGTCATTAATTTGCGTGCGCTGCGTAAACCATTAGGGTTATATTTATTAAAATACAATGTATCACGAATTTACTCCTGATAAACGTCCACTATACCTACTTCTGCTACCCGTGCGAAGCCGGGGCGGGTCGCTAGTTATTGATAAAATAAATTTATTAAACCAGTGAACAGTGCTTTTGTTTACGTCCTTTAATATTACAATAATTACCAAGAAAACTCAGCAATTCAACGTCATTGCAAGAAAACAATATTATCATAAACTTCATGCAATCGTATTTTTTAATGGAAAATAATTAAAACGTGCGGTGATACATATCTCTACAGGAAAATTGTTAGCTTTTAGCTGTAAAATGTTTGAACTGTCAAAGCTATATTGTAACCAATTTTAGTTAACCTAGATGCGAGCGCTAGCATCTATGCGTTAGAGCAAATCCGACGTCAACATATCATGGCGGAAAATTAAATCCATTTTTGGGCACATTCTAATGATCGTAGACAGTAGGAGTAGTTGTGGATTGTATAATATGTCACAAAAGTTACATATGACTTTTGACATTGAGAATTAACACAAGCCGTGTGACCACAGAGTACTTTTTATGCCGTGTGCTTTGTTTTCAATTTATCCCGTTTTCGTTTCCAGTTTTCTTCGTTTTTGAAATTTAAATCAGTAATTTATTGCAGTTCTACTCTTGTCTTTTTAATAATTTGTGTGCAACGCCAAGTTCCGTAGTATATAACTAGTGATAGAAACCACCATGGGAAAACCGTCAGCGCAGCTTTCTGTTAGTTAATTTTTTGTCATATTCTCACCGCACAACAGGTTTTACTTACGTTTTTACTCAAAAGGTACAACTTGTATGTTTACATTGCATGGTGTGGGTTTTCGCAAATGTGCTGCTTGTTTACCTAATCCACGCAAAATAAAAACTGCATCGTGAGCCTAACCTTGGACATCATAATTTTCATCACAATATCATTGTTATGATATGATGGTATCTTATTGAGCCGATGACCACAACAGGGTATTATCCTTATATATTATCCCTACCACAATGGTACACCTGCCTGGTGCCAAAATTCGTTTCAATTCGTTTGAATCCTGATAAAACTTGTGGCTGGCCAAATAACTGGCCACTTCTTTACAAAGAATAAGAATCATCTGCTTAACTTGTAATGGTCATTGGCTAATAATTTGCATTAAACAATCTTATTAAATAAATAATATGTATTACTTGCGAGATGCATTGTTTTCATGTGATGGCCAAGTCAATCTATTTTATTCAAAACATATAAGATTTTTAATATTGATATGGTCCACTATAAGATGTTGTTAGGTTAGCTAATTACGTTATACAGAAGGTCTCTTAAGTAGGGACTTAATAAAGTAACCAACTTGGTATTACATAGATCTCACAACTTTTTACAGTAGAAGAACTGAATTGCGAGACTTGTTTTTTTTTTTACAAGTTTTGTTTTTGATGGCATCTAATTTCTTTTTGTAGATAGTCCTAATTTTTTCCTTTCCAGTACCTTCTACTTCTTGAATACCAACAAAGGATTTTCTTAAAGCCCACTCTTTGTCTTATGAGATTTTCTTATTTTTGTAGGAAGTATTCCTCTTTTTCTTTTCTGGTACTACTTCTTGAGCTTCAGCTACAGTTTTTCTCAAAGCCCACTCCCTGTCTATATGGGTGTTTCTTGGAGGCTTTGATGATACATGTTTTGACTAATCTGGACGGTAAATGCTTCTTAGTCTATGGTATTCACAAATTGAGGATTCTTGCATTGTAATTATTTCTAGGTACCTATCTACACCAAATATTCTATTATATTATACATAATATACAGTATACAGGTACACTGATTCATTAACTGCAAATGTTACTTTGTAATCCTATATATTTATATGGGATTACAAAGCAAAATGCAGTTGGTGTATCTAGAAAACTGTACCGAAATTATAAAATATTTTAGGTTTCCTTTGATTTATACACTAAACTATAATTGTATTATAAATTTGAAGCTTCTACGTCTGCTAGTCAGTCAGTGAGTGACGAAATTAAGAAATTTTGACTAGCTATAATTCTTAAACTACTGGTTCAAATTGAATGAAATTTGAAATATACTGTGTTTATTCAATGCCTGCTTGGTAACTGAAAATTCAGGCTTCTGGTTTTATCCACAACAAAGTTATAGGGGGTTGAAAATGGGCTGAACTGCTTCGAGAAAAGGATGGTATGGCCGTGCCACTCTTTTGCTTGACTTGGCGGGGGCATGCCGTCAGTGTGCGGTAGCTTGCTCTATGATCTTATATATATAAAAATCTTGTGTCACGATGTATGTCACAAATAAACTCCAAAACTACTGAACCGATTATTTTCACATGTACCCGTATTTTGGTCTAACTTACGGGATAGGATAGTTATCATCTCAATTATTCGCTTATGTCGTGAATGTAAACGAATAAAATGTATCAATTAATTGTTTCATAAGCAAGTGTTTATTTACTGTTTAGTTTTATGAAGTTCTCATAGATGGCGGTGTACGTTGATTCATCGATAAAATTCTTCAATATTGTTTGACATCTAGTTTGCAAATACACCCAATAGATGGCGCTGTGTTCTGTTTCTTAGAATATAAATTCTATTATGTACTTTATTTCACGTTATATTTATTTATGCTCACGATATAACCGTATTATTTTAATGGTTTGTGACTGATATTTTTATAATTATACTGCGTATTATGTTACAATATTATTACCATTAATAACAAAAATAAATTTGTCAAATGCGTGTTGGGACGCGCATGTGAAGGGCTCCTCACTCTCCACCATATGTACTGATATAGCTATAGAAATCACGTCTTCTCATCAAATTATTGTACCTTACACAGAAATTAATAAAAAAACAATTGTCGGTCAAGTAAGTCACATAATAAATTCTTTTCAAACGTCAATTTCTAAAGCAAGTATCATAAAAAATCTGCGGGTCTACCACTGTTATTGAAAAACACGTTTCTTGTACTATTCGGACTCTATTGTTCCTCTTGAAACCAATCTTCACACGTTGTTTGTCCATTTTTTACTGTCCATTGAAGTGCCTCTTTACTATGAACTTTTTGTCCCAGACTCAATCTTAATGACCAGCTTCCAAAAAAAACAAAGTAGAGCAGATGTTGTGGTATTTTACTAAATTCATGATTTTATTATACTTACTTATTTTTATTTTTAAGAGGTAACTGATCGTTTTACAAAAATACCTATGTTTTATAAAAATAATATATGTGGCTTAGATGTAATATTATGATATGTATTCTTTATCTATTTATTTAACAGTTCCTAAATAGGTTAACCTCACTGCTGCTGTTCAATAGGTACTTTGTTTATCTATGATTTTTACGTATTTAAAATATTTAGAGATATGGTATTTTAAGGGTTGTTAGTTAAGGGAACGTAGGTGGCAATGATTTTTGTTAAAACTTGAAATAATAAGGAAGACTAAGTAACCGGCAGTCTCATCACATTAAGGAGTTTTTATACAGATAACCTGATGATGATGGTATGCAATAGATATCTAGATTATAAATATTACACAGGATACGGTATCTTACTCGTATAATATAAGGTAAATCATGATAATGTTATATGTGTATTGCCAAATATTGCTTGAAATCTTCTTCGAAAACTCTAGTCAGAATTAGTCTTATTTGATTTTAATAAGTCGGAAAAGTGTCTTGTATGGGAAAGTCCTTGAATTTTTGAATTTATTTAATTTTTAGTATTTGTTGTTATAGCTATTATAGTTACCCATGTTGTGTAAGATTTTCAAGTAGATAACTATTGCCATTATGGTGTTACAGCGTGAAACGTTGAAAAAAAATCGTGATTTGTATGAACGCTCCAGTTATTTATTAATTTTATTTAGTCATAATTATTTCATAGTATAGCAATCATAATCATTAACATTCCGTGAATAAATCAAATACTCTAATGCTGTTGCCGTTTTCACGATATAAGAAAGAAATCTAGAAATAAATTTTGAGCAAAAACACGTTGCTTGTATGGAGAGTACCTTTAATTATAAACTTTTTTTTAATTTTATTATTTGTCGTTGTAGCGGCATTAGGGATACATGTTTTGTGAAAATTACAAGTACCTAGCTATTACGGTTTGTGAGATAGAGCCCTGTGACAGACGGACGGACGGACGGACGGACGGACGGACAGCGGAGGCTTAGTAATAGGGCTCCTTCGGCACCCTTTTAGGGTTCGGAGCCCTAAAAATTGTACTATTTTTGTTAGAGAATTATTAAAGTCTTGGCGCCAAATTTTAATTAAAGTTTCAAGATCTGGCCATCAAATTCTATCGAGTCGCCATCTCTGGTTTGAATGTCCAAAGCTTTGGTATCTCATTCGTTCTCGAGACCTCCTCTGAGCGTAAACAAAGCTCCCTCTCGAACCATCGAGACCCACTATTTCGAACAATCGATCAATCGATTCTTCTCGAAGCATGCGAACTAGAACGTTCGGGAAATTCAAGGTTCAGGTATAAATACTGGCGCCGAGTGTCACCGCAGTTCAGTTCCTTTTTAAACGAGTGAATTAATACTATCTCCCGGAAAGTGATAGTCTCAGTAAAATCTCCACGCATTTTGAACAATATGAATTTTTCAATTGAGTACTCCAGTTTTATTTTAAATTTAGGTAATTCGATTTTACCGGAAGGGTTTTATTTCCTCAGTTGCGATTAGAGAAATAAAATATGGCGGTACGAAGTTCGCCGGGTCAGCCAGTATATCTATGTTATAGAGCTAAAATATATACCTATATATTTTAGTATGCAATATATTTTTAGCTTACTGTGAATGCGAAATGCATCACCTATAGATAAACACACACGCCCCTATAGGCGTTAGGTAGATAGGATATGGGATAGAAAAATTTCGTCGATGACTTGTGTACCACGGTAGCTCAACTGGTAGAGTACCGACCATGCGGAATAGTGCGGAGGGGGTGCGTGGTTCAAATCCCGCCCCTGAAATTATTCTTCCCATTTCATATTGTATTTCAAGTGAACAAAATATTTCATCAAATGTTTTAGGTATGCTTGTCGGTTGTGGGTACTTTGACCTAATAACATGTTATATTGTTTGGAGGGATAAGCGTGGAGGCGTGCTCGTCGCATCCCTTGCCGGCTCGGAGAGCACATGTATCATCTACTACATGTGCTCCCCGAGCTGCAACTCCACTCAAGCTAAACTGGTGGTAGGATTCCTCATGAGTCCGCCTGGCTTACTACCACCCTCCTGGTCGAGTCTGTCGCAAAGTATTGGCTGTTCGGAGTCAATATGTTCCGACATTATGATAGGAGTGCCAGTCCTTCCACAGCACGTTCTGACCCCCCATGAACCCGTAGGTTTGTTAAAGTGGTCTCGATGGAAAGCTGTGACAGATGAGCACGGGGGTCAGGGAGACCCGGTGAAACGGTTGTCCGCTGGCCGCCCGCTAGACAGTACAGGGACCCGAACCCGGGAATTTCTTTAAACTCCGCCCCGGGAGGCTGTCCTATCATCTGGCGCATAATCCTGGCGAGTCACTGTCGTGCCGGAGTAGGAGACCGGTGTGGATCCCGACAGTGCCTCCCAGGGGGGACCGGGGGCCCTTCCGTTCCCCGTGCTCATCATTTACTAAAGCTGTCTTGGTGTGACTGACTGCACACTTACCTGCAACTTCTTTTCTCTTGTGATGGGGTGTCATTACGTGCTGTTCTTCTTCTTCCACTTTATTTTTTTCCTATGGCCAGAACAAACCAAAAGAGTGTATCAACAGCGGCTACAAAATCCACGTTTCAAGTGGATTTCTGCAATATAAGGGGTCTACATGCCAATCTCAATGAGGTTCACTTCCACCTTGAATCTGCCAAGCCCGCCCTGCTCTTTTTAACGGAGACACAAATATCAGACCCGGCAGATACGTCCTACCTATTATACCCGGGATACAATCTCGAGCATACTTTTATGCATCGTGCCGGGGTTTGTGTGTATGTTCGGGATGATATTTGTTTTCGCCGTATCTCTGGTCTTGAAGACCGTGACCTGTCCACTCTGTGGCTGCGTATAGACCACGGAGGTAAAACCAGAATATACGCATGCCTCTACAGGTCACACAGCGGGGACGCGGAGACAACGCGACTATTCGAGCACATCGCAGATGGGGCTGACAGAGTATTCCAGCAACACACTTCTGCTGAGTTGGTGGTACTTGGAGATTGTAACGCTCACCACGCTGAGTGGCTCGGTTCCAGGTCGACCAACCATGCAGGTCGTGTTGCCTACGAACTTGCCTCAGCTCACGGCTTAACTCAACTGGTGACTGGACCAACCAGAATCCCGGATGTTGAGTGCCATGATCCTTCCTTGTTGGACCTCTTTTTAACCTCGCACCCAGACCAGTACCAGGTATCGGTCGAAGCGCCTCTTGGCCGCTCAGACCATTGCCTAGTACGAACAAAGACGCCAAACCTTGATCGCAACCGATTTGTTCCAGCCGGCAAGCGTAATGTTTGGCACTACAGGTCTGCTGATTGGGATGGATTGCGTGAATTCTTCGCATCTTATCCCTGGAAACAGCTTTGTTTTTCTACGGATGACATTGACACCTGTGCAGACTCTGTCACCGAAGTAGTGCAGCAAGGCATGGAATGCTTTATTCCAAGCTCTGTTGTGCGCGTCGGAGGCCGCAGTCGTCCATGGTTTGATAAATCTTGTGCGGAAGCGTCGCGCTCAAAACAAACCGCCCACAAATCATGGACCGAAGCACAGGCATGTCACGATCCTGATACTGTCATCCTAAAGAAAAAGCTGAATAGTGCGTCGAGGTCCAGCAAAAAGGTCATTGCCAAAGCCAGAGCAGCCCACATCAGCAAAATTGGCGACCAACTAGCCAGTTTTCCTTCTGGAAGTAGAGCTTTTTGGTCTCTTGCCAAGGCTGCTGAAGGCAACTTCTGTCAGTCATCTCTCCCTGCCTTACGCAAGACGGATAACTCCTTGGCCCACAGCGCTAAAGAAAAAGCCGACCTCCTCGGTTCTCTCTTTGCCTCTAACTCGACACTCGACGATGGGGGTGCCACGCCGCCAATAATCCTGCGGTGTGAGAGTTCCATGCCAGAAGTACGTTTCACTCAGAAAGCGGTACGGAAGGAACTCTTGTCCCTTGATGTGCGAAAATCGAGTGGGCCGGACGGTATTCCGGCTATCGTTTTAAAAGTCTGTGCTCCTGAGTTGGCTCCAGTCTTGACACGCCTATTCCTGCTCTCTTATACTACAAGATGCGTACCATCTTCATGGAAAATTGCCCTGGTCCATCCAATCCCTAAAAAAGGCGATCGGTCCGATCCAGCTAACTACAGACCCATTGCCATTACCTCTCTCCTCTGTAAGGTGATGGAGCGCGTGGTCAACCACCAGCTCCTAGGATACCTGGAGGAGCACCAGCTCATTAGTGACCGCCAGTACGGTTTCCGACACGGCCGATCAGCTGGTGATCTTCTAGTGTACCTCACTCACCGCTGGGCTGAAGCCGTGGAGAGTAGAGGGGAGGCACTTGCGGTTAGTCTGGATATTGCCAAGGCCTTTGATCGGGTGTGGCATAGGGCGTTACTTTCCAAGCTTCCATCTTACGGCCTACCTGAAGGGTTGTGCGAATGGGTCACCAGCTTCTTATCTGACCGGAGCATCAAGGTCGTTGTCGACGGTTCTTGCTCCGACAGTAAGCGTATCAATGCTGGTGTCCCACAAGGTTCTGTGTTATCGCCGACGCTATTCATTCTGCATATTAATGATATGCTACATACCAGTGGCATGCACTGCTATGCGGATGATAGCACAGGCGATGCACAGTATACTGGTCGTACCAACGCCCCTCGCTCCGAAGTGGAAGAGTGCAGGAGCAAACTTGTGTCTGAAGTTGAGGCCTCTCTCCAGCAGGTCTCGGATTGGGGTGTACTAAACTTAGTCCAATTCAACCCAACGAAGACACAAGTTTGTGCGTTTACCGCAAAAAAGGCCCCATTTCTTGTAGCCCCTCGGTTCCAGAACACTCCTCTCAAGGTTTCGGAGAGCATCGGAATTTTAGGCGTCGATATTTCTGTAAATGTACAGTTCCGTGGTCATATTGCAAGCAAGGCCAAGCTAGCATCTAAAAAACTTGGTGTGCTGAATAAGGCGAAGCGGTACTTTACGGCGAGCCAGCGACTGTTGCTTTACAAAGCGCAAGTTCGCCCTCACGTTGAGTACTGCTCCCATCTTTGGAACGGAGCACCCAAGTACCAGCTTGACCCGCTAGATGCTTTACAGCGTAGAGCTGTCAGAATAGTCGACGACCCCAAGCTTACCGAACACCTAGAACCACTCAATATGCGTAGAGACATCGGGTCTCTTAGTGTTTTTTACCGCATTTACAACGGGGAGTGTTCTGAAGAACTTTTCAATCTAATACCGGCGTCACGGTTCTATCACCGTACTAGCCGCCATCGCTTGAGAGCTCATCCGCACATAATCGATACGTGGACGTCGCACACTGCGCGATTTTCTCGTTCTTTTCTTCCGCATACGTGCAAACTGTGGAATGATCTCCCTGCTGCAGTCTTTCCGTTGAGCTACAACATGGGGCTCTTCAAAAGGAGAGTTAATAAAGTCTTGAAGGGTCGGCAACATACTGGCAATACCCTTGGTGTTGCAGGTATCCATAGGCGGCGGTGACCGCTTAACATCAGGCGGCCCGTCTGCTTGTTTGCCACCTATGGCATAAAAAAAAAAAAAAAAAATATTATTATATTATGGAAATATTGTACTATCGCAGATGGACAGAACAGCAATGCTTCTTACACACATGTATAGGTAGGTCAAACAACTACCTGGGAATCGACTAAGTCATTATATAATATCACATATTATTTCTCAATTTTCAGAGGAAATCATCCACAGAATCCACCAAAATGAGCACAGAAAAGACGGCCGTACAACAAAAATCAGCCAACGCGTTGAGGCGTATCGCCAAAAAGAAACGACAAAAAAAACTCAACAGGTCCAAAACTCAGAAGAGCATACATAAGCTGTTCGAACAACTACGCGAAGCCAGCCAGGACTTGAGTGTGAATAATAGTGTTGACAGCATTATAGTGCTAGATGATACTGTCATTGACAACCCTGGACAAAGTAAACCAACACAAAGTAATCAAATAATAGAAATAACCGATGAGGAAACTTCTACTCCAAAAAAGCGCATCTCCATGCATCACTCCACACCGAAACCTAAAAAAAGTCTGGATAATATTATCCTAGCTCAATGCAACAACTACCTATCCATGCAAAGTTTGAACGCAACAAAGGAAATTAACCAAGATTCATACCTAACAATAGATTTAACAACAGAAACAGCTTTCAATAACTCTAAGAATGAAACAGTGATAGACTTGGATAATACAGAGAGTGATCCGTTCCTTTCTTGTAATACATCTATGAGTGGGGAGTCAGATGTGACTGTATTGAGAAATCAGACAGATAATAGGAAATTTAAGAAGTTTACTAAGGGCATTGCTAATTTGAACGCGTCTGAGAAAGGGAAGCTTTTGGAGTTGATTACGAAGACTATTTTTAATGGATGCAGCGTGCCGGCCAGTGTGCAGACTAGCTTGACTAATATACAGGTATGATCCTTATTATCTCTTTCTTCAATATAAAACGGAATGTATTTAATAGCACCTTAAATTTGATGAAAACACCGCACCTTAAATACATCTATAATTTAATATAGTAACCACAAAACTCTGCCTCAGTGGCGTAGTGGGCGCAAGCTCGACTGCCGATCATGAGATCTTGGGTTCGATCCCCAGGTCAGGCATTGTTAAATATTGGATTTTTCCATTAGGAATTATCTCAATAACTGCCTGGAGTCTGGAACTGTGCCCAGTGGACCGCAATAAGCTCGCCCCCTATTACATGGGACCAATAACATACTGGCGAAATGTATGTATATCTACTATAGGACTGAATCCTGGGTAGCTCTGCCTACCCCTTCGGGAAAAGGCGTGATTGCATGTTATGTTATGTCATTTATGACTGATCTGCATCTACCTTATATATAGGTATAAGCATTAATCTTCTTCGGTGTCTTATTTCACCATGTTCACGCAACTCTGTCCTCCACAATTTTTGCACATATTGACAAAACGTCAATATGTGCAAATTTTTCAGCCCAAAAATCGTTATAATATAATTTAAAATGTTCATATTTCATGGCAGATTTTTTACTACTTAAACTTTTTACTACAAACTTATTTTTTACTTATAATGGTTAACTCAAGCAATGCAATTATAAACCTGTTTTCTTAATAACTGACTTACTAATAATAATAGTGGGGTTAGTGGGGTCATTTTACTTAATATTTAAAACATCTAACATTCATCTATATAATCATTCAATAATCGAATGGAGACCAGAGACCGGCAAGGACGTCCACCCATTAGATGGACAGACGAACATATGAAGACAGCAGGAACACGCTGGATTCAAGCCAGTACCAAGCAGTTACAACTGAAGTCTATATGGAAGGCCTATTTCAGCAGTGGAAGATCCACATCTGAGATTTTTTGTTTTTTATGATAGTGAGTGACAAGACGAGCAAATCAGGCGCCTGATGGTAAGCATCATGATTGCTCATATCAGACACAGTGCCACCCAGTGTTTTAAAATTCTAAATTCTGCGCGGCACTGCACTGCGCCTGTTACTCTGAGATATTAGTTGTTGAATCTCATCATGCCCAGTAATATCGCTGGTAACATTGCTCATCAGACCGGAACACAGTAATGTTTGCACATTACTGCTTGGCGGATGAATAACTGGCAAAGGTGTGGTACTTCCCCAGGCAGCCCCCTGCAGAAGAGGCCTACCACTACCAGAGATATTGATGATACTACTGTAAACAAAGCGGCTTTGTCCGCTCGCAATTACGAAACATTGGAGTTTTATACCGAAACTTTGACTCTCTTTTTGAACCGGTTAGAATCTAAATTTTCAAAAATCCTTTCTTAGCACACGTCCAGACAACGAAAAGAACCAACATTCCAAGTCTCAAGTCTCTGGGATCAGTGGTTTGGGCTCTGCGTTGCATGTCAGTCAGCGAGTAATTTAGGATTTTAGATATAGTGATTATTTTGAATACAGAATTCCCTACCCCGCGTGTCAGAAACCCCAGAAGACGCATACATTAAGCAAGTGATACTGGGTCAAGCGTCTCGCAGCAGTGTGGGCAGCAATGTGTACCATCCATCGAGGAATGAACTCAAACAGACTGGACTTAGGATGGTTGTAATAGACGGCAGCAATGTGGCTATGGAGTAAGATTAAACCAACATTCATATTATACAGAATGCACCTGGACTTCTGTGTCCGAGACTTTAGGGGTCATTGTTTATGAGCTTTCATACAAGTATACACGTTATACTCATTAAAAACAGCCCGAAAACGTGGCTTAATTCTGATGTACTTATGTAGAATATATGCAGTTTTGTTTCCATCACTCATTAAAGCATAAGATAGCAGAGATATATTATAAAACCCACTTGTCAGAAATAGATAAATAGCTACGTGAGCAGAAAACCTTGTACATGTAACTTCGGCGCTAGACAAGGTGCTACTGAATGGACTAAAGCCATTTAGCTTCATTTGAGTTCTCCACGCCAAGCGGAGTAAAACGCATTTACCTCAGTTTATATAAAATTTATTGGTTATTGTACTCATCAATTGAAACTACTTTCACTGTCGAGTAAACTCTGAAATCGCAAAAAAACAGCTGTTTCATACATTTTCTTTCAGGGCAAGGAACATTTTGTATCAAACAGTTTGCTTTCGCGATATCAGAGTTCGCTTCATAGTGAACATAGAAATGTTAATAATAAGGTACTAGAAATGACAATCACCCGCGTGACTTACTCGCCTCCACCGGCTACTCGTGAGTCACCAGTGGCTATGTTTGTGTATGTATAGTGTAATTCTTCCTCAAAATATCGGGATATTTTATCAAATAGGTTATTTATTTATTTTCGGAAGACAATATTTTAATTTTTAATAGGATTGTGTCAAATTTCTCTTAATATTAAGTATGTCTTGTTAAATGGCTAAACGAGCGTACGAACAAGCGGCTAGCCGGAATGAGGCGGTTTCACATAACATAACATCATTTCTTTTAGTCAAAGGGTGGGTGTTTAGTAAGTACTCAGGACCCAGTCCCATAATAGGTACACCCATACTTCGCCTGTTATGTTTTAGTCCCATGTAATCATGGGACTAAAACATATTAAAGGGATCCTATTAAGGGGGCGAGCCTATTGTCATCTACCGGACACAGTTCCAAACTCCAGGTTGTCATTGCGAAAGTTCCTAATGAAAATATCCAATAATACTTGGCCTGATCATGGGATCGAACCCATTTGGGTTTGGATGCAGGGAATGCCTGGATGCGATCCTCTCAGTACAGAGAAAATTGGTACAAGAGGGAGAAGGCCTAATCCCAGCAGTGGGTTGATAATATGGGCTGATGATGATGATAAGACAAAAGCATGTAGAACGCATGGCCAATGGGGCTGTAAAGTTCTCGAGTGGAGACCACGGACCGACAAGCGTAGCGTCAGACGTCCACTTACAAGGTGGACAGACGATCTGATTAAGACAGCAGAATTACACTGGACGCAGGCCGCTTACAACCGGACTAGATGGAAATCTATGGAGGAGGCCTATGATTAGCAGTGGCCGTCCTATGGCTGCGATATGATAAAACAAAAAGCGCGATTACACTACGTTCGCTCGCTAAAACGGGGAAAAAATCAAACTTAGCTAGAGCAAATCCACGGAGCAGCTAAACTAAGGAGGTACTAAAGGAAAAAACAATGACATTCTCAATAAATTGCAGACAGACTTTGAGTACATTTTCAATAAATGCACTCATTAAGTTGGTCTTGTAAATTAAATGCTCAAAGGGAGCCTGTGCTTTGACCCATGTCCAAGTTCAAGGCTTTGTAATGTCGAGGTGATTCACCTATGATGTTGAGCGACATAATGCATTTTATTTATTTCTTCGTTTTATTACATAACATACAATCACGACTTTTTCCGAAGAGGTAGGCAGAGGTGTACCCAGGACTCAGTCCCATATTAGGTGCACCCACATTTCGCTGCCATGTAATTGAGGGTGAGCCTATTGCCATCTACCGGACACAGTTCCAGATTCCAAGCAGTTATTGAAATAATTCTTAACGGAACAATCCAATATTTAACAATTGCGTGAACTGGGCATCGAGGCCGGGACCTCATGATCGGCAGTCGAGCTTGTGCCCACTACGCCACAGAGACAGTCGCTTTTTCTTGCCGAGTCTTTTATGACAACCATGGTTTCGAAATGAATATGATTTTGTTATTCTTTTACTTCAGAAATATCGCAATGACATGGTAATTTGGACTTGCTAGATTACCGATATGACTAGATACCCATTGAAGTAGCAAACGCGTAGGAAAGAATGCGTCAAATTGTTTGACGCAACTGCTTTTCCCTTCCACACTCCCCTTACTCATTAGTCACCTGTGCGACGACAAGTCCACGCGAGTGTGCGACTTCTAGTATCCTATTATTTAGATTTCTATGGTCCTAACATGCGTTTCCTTACAGACACGGTCGCGGAAAACGTTTCTCAGTGCGCGGCCTACAAATATGTATAGATTATTTTCTACGTAGGGGCCACGTGGTTAAAGCTTTCGTACCACGTTTCAGGTAAAATAATAACACAAATTTTCTGCATTTTAAAATAAATGGTATTCTATAAATTGGGACAGATTAAATACAACACAATATAAATGTAGATTTTTTTATGATAGTGAGTGACGAGCAAATCTGGTGCCTGATGGTAAGCATCATGATTGCCCATATCAGACACAGCGCCACACAGTGTTTTAAAATTCAAAATTCTGCGCGGCACTGCACTGCGCCTGTCATCCTGAGATATCAGTTGTTGAAACTTGTCATGCCCAGAAATTTCGCTGGTAACATTGCCCTTCAGACCGGAACACAGTAATGTTTGCACATTACTGCTCGGCGGATGAATAACTGGCAAAAACTGGAATAGGTGTTAAAGAAAGAGATGAAAAACGTACTTAACGTCATTCAAGTACACTTTCTTGCTTCAACGCGTTGTTGCAATGCAATCTCCAGAGTTTTAGTATAAACTTCTTCGGTCAACCCCAACATTCTCCATGAAAACGTTCTAATGTTCATGGATAAAAAATATTTGATAAATAATTTTTCATGCTCTCCTATATGAAAAACAAAAAGTCCCAGCAACATCCTGTGTAATTTTATATAAAAATTTTCTTTTAAAAAAATATGATATTAATATATCCCTTATTCAGTCCAATGTAGTGTGTGTGTTTTTGTAGTGGTAGCCCTCTTTTGCAGGGGGCCGCCTGGGGAAGTACCACACCTTTGCCAGTTATTCATCCGCCAAGCAGTAATGTGCACACATTACTGTGCTCCGGTCTGAAGGGCAATGTTACCAGCGAAATTACTGGGCATGATGAGATTTAACAACTCATATCTCAGAGTGACAGGCGCAGTGCAGTGCCGCGCAGAATTTTGAATTTTAAAACACTGGGTGGCACTGTTTCTGATATGGGCAATCATGATGCTTACCATCAGGCACCTGATATGCTCGTTTGTTACTCTCATAAAAAAAAAAGATAAAGTTTGCAGAGCCTATGTTTAGACTCGCCAAGTTCAGATGAACATACTGCACCCACATCTAACATAAAAGTACGGCCACAAAATGTTTGCCCACGAAATTATAAATAAATTGCCATGACTATGGATAAAATCCAAAATTATGTAAAGCAATAAAATATCTAAGCCAAAGTAAATAGAGTCTATTATCATATAAAACGTTTTGCGGTCGTACACAACGACTTTTCAGATGCAAACTCGGAATGAGTACGGATGGAAGATTGCTGGACTACTTGGAGAGGCAGGGCTTGGTTATTTATACTCCGTCGAGGCAAATACAGGGGAAGACTATTACTCCTTACGATGACAGGTGACATTTTATTTCTTTCAATTTCATTTTATGTAATTGTAACTGAATATGATTTTGTTTACTGGTCGAATAACGGGTAAAATCTGGTACTGTACGGCTATTGGCGTTCTTCATAATCACCAGTCGTTATCAGGTCTAATTCTTTGTGTTCTGTGGTTTGAATTAGTTACAAAGACGTTTTACTTTTCTAACAAGACTGTGCACTGTCAAATTTGGAGGAGAGAAAAGGAAAAGGATAGACACTACGAGTGGCTCTCACTCGGGACCGACACAGTGCACAGTCTACTTAGTATGTTTATCATATTGTCTTTGGTTAGTAACCGGACTTTGACATTTGTAGTTGTCAAATGTCAAATCAAGATAATAGTCACAAAAGTGATAGTCACCGAGAACGCCAATAGCCCCACTGGTCAATAATTTTGATTTAATTGGAAAAGTTATAAAAAGTTGACAACTTTTAATAAAATAGGTAATATATATTAATAGGTATATAATCATAAATCAAATCTACTTCTTAATTAATATTACGCGCTTTTCCCATATGGGTAGGCAAAGGTGTACCCAGGTTTCAGTCCCATAGTAGGTACAGTCGCGTGCACTGATATGTAAATATGGCCAAATTTTAACATGGCTATATATAACTAAATAGGCTACCTATAATGACCTACCTAAAACCTAACATGAGATGTAGCCTATTATTTATTTATATACATGCCTTAAGAGTACATGGCCTTCTAGGAATTTGACACAATCCTATGAAAAATTTACCAAATCGATGTTTTGTATTCCCCTGTTTCCTCCGAATATAATAAACCCATTCTATAAATTCATATCCTGATATTTTTATAGTGAAGTAACCTATGTCCCTGTTATTTTAATTTTTCCTATAAACCCTTTTTTTCTCATAGTAAACTTCCAAAAATCCCAGTTTTACTCGCGTTATTGGACGTTCACTATAAAAAAATGTAGGGTTTATAAACAAAAATAAAATGATAGGGACATACTCTACTTCATCTTTAAAATATCAGGATATAAATATATCAAATAGGTTTACTGTATTCGGAGGAAACAGGGGAATACAAAACATCGATTTAGTGAATTTTCCATAGGATTGTGTCAAACTGCTAAGAGGTCCTCTTTCTTGTTAACAATTTATTTAAAAATAATTCCAGATACATACTTCAATGCGCAGCAGAATTCGATGCTATAGTAGTATCGGGGGATAATTATAAAGATCTGATACATGAAAACCCGAAATGGAAGTTCGTCATAGAGAACAGGGTTCTACCTTTCACGTGGGTCGAAAATATGATAATGTTCCCGAAAGACCCGCTGGGGAGAAATGGACCCACTTTGCAACAATTCCTTAGGCATTAATAGGAATAAAGCTGTTTGCCCACAATACCGGATCGTTATGGGAACGTTATAGGAGCGTAAACGGCAAAAATATCTTGGTACAGAAAGGCTCCTGTTCTCTTTCTATGAGCCTTCGGCCACGAATGAACAGACTTGTGACGTATATGAATATTAGTAATTTAATAAAATAACACTTTTTAATTGGAAATATATCACAAAAGTAGTAACGGAAAAAAAATTAGTAAAATGACATTATCAGAGTTACTGTTCGAAAATGTTCCGCCATTTCAACATACTTCACTTCAAGCTCAATTAATTCGTTTGTTTACTTTAATTGAGTACTATTAATTATGACCAACCTTTTTTTCATCAAACTCCATAGGTGCTGTTGAGAAATAAAACTGTCAAGGTGGCTCATATTATCGTAGTCAAAAGCGTATGTTACTGAAAATATTATGTATTTATTTTATCACTTTTTTATCTGTTGGCTGGCTACAAAAATATTAAATGAAAAATAGTTTGACGAAAAGACAGATTTTTTTGTATAATATTCTTTTTTCCATAATGCTGCTCATTTGTGGTTTGGGGTGAACATTGAACTTTATTTATTTATTTCTAACTTCACAGACAACCTTAATGCAATAGCCGCGCATTATTTTACGTTTACATAATATACTATTTCTATTTTTTTAATCTATAGCACAAGATGTCCACTGACCGTGTCTCATGTTAGGGTACGTTCATATATCGTACCAATATAATGGGCAAACAGCTTTAACGGTAATGAAAATGGAACTTTGCCAAAAAAAGTGTCAAGTTTGGCGTGTGGAAGTTACAGTTTTTTAAGAACTTAAAATTCTTACCATTCAGTAGGAAGACACATAAAAACTAAAAAAATATATTTTTTTTAAATATTTTATTGTAAAAAAATTAGTAATTTGGTTATTTTATGTTTTAAAAATTGTGAAAATGTTTTATTTCAAAATTGTTTTATATGCCTTGATTTTATTGTAAAAAATAGTATGTAGTGCAACTAAAGCGGAATTAAGCTCATTAAGGCGCTGTCCAAACCAAATTCGCGCTCTCGCTCACACGTACCCACATTTTTGAAGATATAAAAAATACTACATGTAATTACGTAAAATAAAGACAACTAGGTTCTAGGTCTAGAAAATAACAATACTAAGATTCAGTGAAAAATCTAATTTAATTCAAACGAGTTTTTATATATAAAAACCAGCCCAACAAAAAAAATTTTAGAAAAATAAAAAGGTACTGATAATTTGTTTGGATTAAATTGGATTTTTTACTGAATCTTTGTATTGTTATTTTCTAGAACCTAGTTGTCTTTATTATTGCATGTATTTTTAGATCTTCCAAAATGAGGGTACGTGTGAGGGAGAGGGCAAATTAGCTTTGGACAGCGCCTTAAGGCAGAATGTTAGTTCCGTTTTTGCACACTTTATAAAACTAAAGGTACCCCCTTTAGTTTTCCCCGTCTACCCCTCAAACTGAATTTTCAAAATAAAAAAATTACGAAATTACCAATAGTAGATTGTTACACGAGGGGCTAAAGAGACCTATTGTATAGCTCCGTAGTTTTACTGCCGAGCTTAATCGAGGGAGTAAATAGAAACCGAGTTATAATGAGTTTTAGCGCCGTGTGTTACACGATACTTTTCACTACGATTGTGAGAAAATTAAATTAATTTCATCAAAACAAACATTTTGGCGAAAATCCAATACGTGCGTCACCTAAAAAATATATAATCCCTTTGGTGACGGAAAAAAAAAATAGAAAATTGACTTTATACCCTAGAGGGTGTGTTATTTTAGCCCCGCTCTGCTACGCAACAATGACGGTACTTTTTAAAAAGGGAAAAAAAAACTTCTACTTCCCATACCTACAAAATGTATCAGCTCGGAAATAGGCCTGGGGAAGTACCACACCTTTGCCAGTTATTCATCCGCCAAGCAGTAATGTGCAAACATTACTGTGTTCCGGTATGAAGGGCAATGTTACCAGCGAAATTACTGGGCATGATGAGATTCAACAACTAATATCTTAGGGTGACAGGCGCAGTGCAGTGCCGCACAGAATTTAGAATTTTAAACACTGGGTGGCACTGTGTCTGATATGGGCAATCATGATGCTTACCATCAGGCGCCTGATTTGCTCGTCTTGTCACTTACTACAAAAAAAAAATTGATCGGCAAAGTAAGGCAAGTAATTTTTTTTTTTTTATATCGCAATTCTCTTGAATGATGTTCAGTTTGATGGGTTCATGTACCCTCTTAAGTATTACTAAACCTTTTTACAACGTTTATTTAACGTTTATTTATTTACTCTGCCTCGGTGGCGTAGAGGGCGCATGCTCGACTGCCAATCAAGAGGTCCCGGGTTCGATCCCCAGGTCAGGCAAAGTGTTAAATATTGGATTTTTCCATTAGGAATTATCTCAATAAATGCCTGGAGTCTGGAACTGTGCCCGGTAGATGGCAATAGGCTCGCCCCCTATTACATGGGACCAATAACATACTGGCGAAATGTGGGTGTATCTACTATGGGACCGAGTCCTGGGTACACCTCTGCCTACCCCTTCGGGAAAAAGGCGTGAATGTATGTTATGTTATGTGTTTTTATTTATTTAACCGTGAATATTACAGTAAGCGTAGATAAATAATGCACATTGAGGTTATAACATTATACATTATCTTAGTCCTCACAAACGCTTACTTACTTACTATATTTTTTATTTAAATTTTAAATTATTATAGACGAAGCGGTCTATTCGCTTGAAATACAACACCACCACGGTAGCTCAATTGGTAGACTTTCCACACCAATGGCGGATTGGTGTGGAAAGTCTAAGTGGAAGGTACGGGTTCAAGTCCCGTTAGTGGGTGAAATTTTTCTTCCCATATGAATATTTTATTTCAGATTTTTTTATTAATTACATAATGATTGAAAGGAACGGGTCAATCACACTGGTCTCCATTCTTTTGTCCCCACTTGGGACAACTGGGATTTTTAAAAAGTCACCATGTGGACATGTGGGACCAATTAAAAAAAAATCCAGTTGTCCCAGTTGTCAGGATGATTCTCAGTTGTCGGTTTATCGCTAGGTATATAGGTGGTTTTCCTAGACTTTTTGTCACCGAACGGATCTTGTTGGCCCAGCTATTGTTAAATCCTAAATCTTCTCCACTGAGGACAACTGGGATTTTTTTAAGTTGTCCCACATGTCCCAATGGTGACAGTGACAAGTGGGACAAGTTTATATAAAATCCCTGTTGTCCCCTGTGGGGCCAAAAGAGTGGGGACCAGTGGGAATGAGCCAACGGCATTTTATTTTCATAGATTTAAGGATCTATTTGTCTACCTATAGAAATTATTTAATAATTCAAAAAACACATTGTGTGTCCAAAGAGTCGAGAGGAATTTTTGTACTTTTATGATGAATGTAAATAAAAGTTGATTTGGTATTTTCGTTTTTCCTTTTAACCCGTAGATGTTATAGATTTACGTGTTAAAGAAGGTGTATTAATACTTAAGGGGGTGCCCTTCAAACAGAACTTGCAAAAGAAAGAATTGTAAAATTCGGTAAAAAAATTCGACTTCCCCATACTAAACGGATCAGCTGATCGGCTGGAAATTTGTATGAGATGTAAATTTTTTTATTGCTGTACCCCCTTAAATATTACTAAACCTTTTTCTACACGTTGTATATGTCACGGTAAAGTTAAGAACCGTTAGTTTATAATTATTAATCTACAGTGAGATTAATCTACGTGCTATAACTACCTTCTACACAGACAGGACACACATGGAGTTTTGTACACGTGCAAGAGTAGCGTGAGGTGATTTCCCATACAAGCGGGGGTCGTGGAGGGCTCAATCTCGTTCGCGGGGGTGAAGAAGGCCGATTGGTGGGCGGATGGCAGTGTCCATTCTATACGTAGTATTATATTATCTGTTTTGTGGTTACGTACCAAAATAAGAATCTACAAAACTGTGATAAGACCTATATTAATGTACGGCTGTGAAACCTGGACACTCACCCAAAAGGAGGAGAATAAACTTCTTGTTACAGAAAGAAAGGTTCTGCGCAAGATTTTAGGACCAGTAAAGCAAGAGGATGGGGCCGGGAGGATCCGAAAAAATGCCGAAATTGAAGAGCTTGTGGCCGAGCCAAACATCATCGGCGAGACCAAAACACACAGACTTCGCTGGCTCGGCCACCTGGAAAGAATGGGAGAGGATCGCGGTGTGAAGAGAGCGTACCTTGAACGGCCTAGTGGTCGACGACCGGTTGGCCGTCCTAGGTACCGCTGGTTAGATGAGGTGGTAAAAGATATGTGCGCACTGCGAGTCGTAGACTGGCAGGAGGTGGCACAGGACAGGCCGAGGTGGAAGCTCTTGTTGTCGGAGGCCAAAACTCAGTTTGGGTTCACGCGCCAACCTAGTTAGTTTAGTTAGTTGTTTTGTGGTTAAGGTTAGGTTGTTTACAAACTGAAATAACGGTTCTTACAATTTTACGGTGACATAAGTATAAACTAAAACAGAAAACATGTAGAAAAATATTGTCTTGACTCGACACAGCTGTTCTCAGTCTACTCAGACCATCACTGGAAACAACAAAAAACTCCGTGTGCAGTGTCTGTGTAGTAGATAGTTATACCGCGGCTTTTGTATGGGAATTGAGTCGAGTGTCCAGGGTGTGGCCGCACGATCGAAGTGAACAAAAGCAACTAGTGACATGTGCTTTGTTACTAACATTAATCTACATTATTTCCGCTACAATACAAAAAAATCTTTCATATAATATATGAAATCCCCTAACTATTACAGTCCATCAAATCTAAGAGGTACCGTTTGACGTTTCTTTTCAAGCCGAAATAGCTGCATAGGCGTAACTCACACAATTTTAATAACCTTCGTCGTAAAACCATTAAATTACGTTTTTTACAAATCCTTCAAACAAGGCAAAATACTTGTAAGAATTGTTAAAAGGTTCTCTTAAGATTTGTTGGGCTGTAATAATCAACCACATTGCATTTTAAATTAAAGTTGGACGCATCTATCCAAGACGAACGCGCCGAACGAAAACAGCGTCCTTGTTCCCGTTGGGGTAAGCAGCGACTATTTCTTTCCACTTGCTACGATCCTGACATACAACTTCTGCATCTTCCACTTTCTTTATTCTTCATACATGCTCGTCGGTTGTTGGTAGTTTTGACCTGCCCGCCTAGCATGGCACGGGGATAACTTGTTTTCCCCGTTTTTTTTTCTCTTTCGCACACGAACATTGCATATCTGCTGTCTCGCTCTAACCCCTGGGACTTCGTTTTCCCTGGTCACTGTGCTACCGGGGCTGTCCTTTCATTAAGATAACATTAAACGTAATGTCACCTTTTAATGTCAAAGTTGCGTATGCGTGACATCGTCACGCACTCACTCAATGCTAACCAGAGCTATTTATTAGACCGTCAAAATAAACATACCTTTTCATTTCCATATAATTTTATTTGAAAAAAATCAACATACTTATTGTTTAACATAACTTGAGAGGCAAGCAAAAATATAACATTCCACAATAATTACACAATCAATTTATACTCTGTTCGCTGTAAGATGGTGCTTGTGACATTTGTAAAACTTGTCACAAAAACAATCATCGCGTACCTTCTCTGCTACATCTGGAAGGGACTATAGGACCACAATCTTAGTGTGGGTCTGTTGGATACATTTTATTATTGTAATCACAGTAAAATTCTTTTTTATATTCTAGAGAATATTTATTAGCCTCTAGGCTTATAAATATTATATATTAATATAAGCCTTATAGCTATTTTGTAAGCCAACTGTATTTTTGAGTCAAATAAAGTTATTCATAGTTTGTGTAATGTCTGCTCCAACATAACGTAATGGGTGTAACTTAGAAACTAGTAGTATTAACCCACTTGTTACTGAATAGAGATTTTGGATTAGATTGCAATGAAATTCGGATATGTGTATCCTCATATGGTCAGATTATTAGGAAAAATACAAAAAAAAAAAATTACTAATTGGAAAACTGGAAAAATGGTGTTCTTTTAAAAGGACGTTAGTAATATGCACTACTTGTTCATGAAATTCAAATAAAATACGAAGTGTTTTTAAAGTATCGCTTATTTATACACAAAATCATAATAAAGTGTAGATATTTGATTAGAAAATTATTAAGTGTGGTAATTTTCAAAACATTCTTTTGGATGTAAAGTTACTTCACATGTTTTACATAAGAAGTTGGCTTTTTTGTGTCAAACTACACACCCCAATTGCTTTTCATTATATTTCACAAACTCAAACTCAAACAGATTTATTCAAATAGGTCATAATCTGACACTTTTGCACGTCAATGAAGATAAACAGTACTGAGTCTACCGTGCGTTCGGAAAGATACCACAAGATGCCTGTTATCATCATATCGAGAACTTTGGTTATAATTTTGAGAAGTATGACCTGGTCTACGGCTTGCTGTTCTACGATATGTTTCTACAAGGGAAGTAGCAGTACTTCTCCGAAATTGCAAATGATCACAGCCTCCACCATCGATGTGGTATAATTGCCAAGCATTTTGAACTGCCATGTCTAGTGCACATATCAATGGGAAATACCTTTTTTTGCTCATATCGATGTTCGGTATATACCAATATTTTGATCGCACCTGTCTACACCTCCCATGTTTTCATTATACACCTATATCAGGGCTGGCTGGTCCACTTGTACATGTGAAAAATTACGTTCCCTGTCTTATTTTTTTTACTTATATTGGTGTAATTTGTAAGTAAAACTATTTAGTTATTCCGTCTCTGAAAAGTTGCTCAAAATAATACAATGTATTTTGCTGTCTTGCAACTTGCTGCATTCTGTGCCAAAGTCTAAACCTTGGATGTATGTCTCGTGTGGTCCAGGTGTAGTTTTTGGTTTTTGGTATAGTGACGCTTCAGGAAGTTGAGGGTGCTGGTTCATCATTGGGTAACTGATTTTCAATCGATGGGCTAGAAATTCTTATGCATTTTCTTTGGAAAACTTCAGCTAGACTTATTTCGTCTTCACTATCACTATCATCTGACCAATGTGTATAATTAACTTGGGCAGAAGTCCTTAGTTGAGTGCCAGGTAAATTATGAATCTGGACTTGGTTTTCATCCTCAGAATCCTCATCGGTGACATCAGCATTGCTGTTTTCTGGTGGAAAAAATGTGATGCTCTCAGGATTAGGAGCATCATCATCAAATTCCATCTCTTCTATTATTTCATGAAGTTACGACAACCATCCTCCACCAAAGAGTCTCCTAACAAAATCAAACATTCCTTTGTAACAAGTAGTAGTAGATGTTACTACTGGGCTTTATAAAGAACACCAAATATATTGACAAAAATATGTAAAAAAAATTACAGTTGGAACTGATATTTCCTTCAATTCATTTAAAAGAGATATGAAAGTTTAATTATTCTTCATCGAAAAAAACTGAATTGTAATAATAATAAAATAACTCACCACATACCACCCATAATAAATTTCACGAAAAATTTAACTTCAAAACTTTTTAATTATAATGCGTTAGTTCAATCACAATATTTTTATTGTACTGCCACACACTTCAACTATCGAGTAGCATCAACAAATTCTGTTTATTTTACCCTCATAAAATTAAATCACATGATTTAATTTTATGCGCGGTCCTTTTAAAAGGACGCTAGTAACAAGTGGGTTAAGCATTAGTAGTAAGTGACGCGCTATTTTCACAATACACGACTGTCAGGCACATCATCCTACAGCGAACAGAGTATAAGGCATTCATAAGGTAATTTAATTAAAAAAACAAAACTTGCTAAAAATGGACTTTTTACTTAAAATTAGAAATTTCTTTACAAATGCAACATGTATAATGTTAAAATATAATAATTATTACTACAATATTATAGAAAAATAATAACAAAATTATGTACCTTATCGTAATCTCACTTTCCTTATTTCAAGCTCTTTCACTTATTCTATTCATGCAGTCTTAAAATTGTGCGGAAATTATTAAAATCAAAATTAATAAACAATAATATGTAATTAATATATTTACAAAACGTACGAATTTTTTAAAATTTAATAGTAATCTACTGAGAAATTGCATTTTTTTTGTATAGAAGAATATGGGGTCTTTGAAGATAAACGGTTCTTATATTTCAGTGCCCGTCATCTATCGAAGAATTTAAATCTAAAAATTAAATTTAAAAAATTTTTGGTGTATTTAGGAAGTTATTAATTTTTGGCACTAATCTAACAGCAAATTTATATAAATCTAATCAAATTAATTAATAAGGATAGATTTAAAATTAACAGTGATTCTCGCAAGAAAGGGACTATCAAAATATCGATTTCAATCAAAACAGTTTGTATCGCAATTCTTGCCTTAAATTTAACTAAAACATGCATTATTTGGCATAAATTGTACATGCATTCAATTATAATTATCATTTTATAACTAAACATACAAAAATAAATTAAAAAAACCATAACTTTGCGTCGGCAAAGTCAATCAATCACAAATTGATAAATAAATAAAATTAATAATACTTACAAACAAATCTTTGTTCAACACTTATCATATTATTAATATTAATTAGCTACATTATTAATATAAGGCCAATAGTAATTATTATTTATAATTAGACGCCAAGCATGGAAGGACTAATTGTTATTATTTTCTAACGCGAATATTATAAAAGCGTTATTCATAATTTCTTTAATTTTGGAAAATTCGTAGTTCATTTTATTTAGTTTTAATAATTTTACTCACTGTTTATATTTTGATATCTAATGTGAATATATTTTTTTTTAAATAGGGACAACTTCCACACACGGTCATCTGGTCCCAAACTAGGCTAGAAGCCTGTACTATGGTAACCAGATGACTGATATACATACTTATATAAGCTTATAACACCCAGACACAGATCAAACAGAAATGTTCATGCACACAAATGTTTGACCTGGCCGGGGATCGAACCCGGAACCTGCGGCACAGAAAGCAGAGTTACTACCATCTGTGCCAACGAGGCTGTCCATATTATTATCCAAGATGATTATAGTAGATAGTAACACAACTAGCTAAGGGCCGGTTTTTTAATCGTTAGTTACAGTTAAGTTAACCATTTTTCAAACTAACTATAGTTAAATTTCTAACCAACGGTTAAATTATTTGGAAAAATAGTTAACCAGGGATGAAATAACGAATTTTGTTGAATTTTAACTATTTGTCAAAAAAAAAATATTGATAGACTTAACCAGTGATCAAAAAACTCAGCCTTAAGAGATACATTGTATAGCTCGGTAGTTTTAAGTGAGTTATAATGGGTATTAGCACCGTGTGTTACACGATACTTTCTGCGATTGGGAGAAAATATTTGTTTAAATTTCATCAAAACATGTTGGCTGATATCCAATACGTGCGTCACCAAAAAAATATAATCCCGTCGGTAATAGACAAAAATTAAAAAGAAATTGTTGAGTTAAAAGACAAGTAGCCTTTTGTATCTAAACGCAGATTATTTTTCGCGATATTCGCAAAGGTTCCACAGGGAATGCTGTTCCAATGACCCTTTGTTAGAAGACTAGTGAATGCCCAGCGGCTTTGCCCGCTCGCAATGATGAAATATGGGAGTTTTATACCAAAACACTTTGGACTCCTTAAATTGTGAATTTCCAAAAATCCTTAGTTCACGTCGACGTCACGAGAAACCTAACGTGTAAAGGACGCCTAAGAATCATGTTTACTCAGCATTTTGTCTAATTTCAACTGTTCCAATTGCAACTGCCTTCTAATTGACCCTAATTGTGTTAGAATATTGACATTTTTCCCGTTTTCACTCGGCAATGACTTCAATATGTTTTTCTGTACGGCGGGCACTTTCCATTTGTCATCAACTTTAATCATAGCTTCGCTTAATTTCGTCGAATTTTCGGACAAAACTTCCTTCGACTGCGGCGAATGACGTAATACCGGTATAGACAAGTTATCCGCTTCGTTTCTACTGAATTTCGACTGTTTCGGTTCGTGTACTAACGCTTTTTCTACAATTTGTTGGTTTTCATTTCCTGTCGGTATCGGGGTGATCGTTTTACCAATATTATCGATTTCCATATCGATTTTGTCGCGGAAATTCAAATTTTTGCGCAGATAAGAATCAACATCGTAGTTTTCGGAGAACACAGAGTTCTTCGGTATGTTGAATGAGTAAGGCTTATTGGTTTTGTCTATGGGTTGAAATGACTTTTCATTTGGGTAGAAAAAGGGTAGATTTGAGGGGTAATTGTCGTTTCTTGATGGGTATGTATCGCTTTTCGATGTCGAAGTGTATCTATAGTTGTGTTTAGAAGTGACGAGCGGTCTAATTAGCTTTTTCTGTTCTATATCTATTTCCCTTTGTAGCTCTGTGCGTTTAGTGGCGAATTCCCTTGCGTTGTCCTTCATCTGAAAAAAAGTTTATGAACAAAAATTATTATTACTTTAGCTTTAAAAATTGGTTTGTTACCTTAGATTAGATTATTTTCCCACTTATAATCAACTAGCCTTGCCTCGCGGTTTCACGCGCGTAATCATCGTTCCCGTGGGAATATCGGAATATACAGAATGTCGGAACATAATATCGAATTTTAGCCCAATCGATTTAGTAGTTTTGGCGTGAAAGAGTAACAAACATCTATCCATTCATCGTCACAAACTTTCGCATTTATAACATTAAGTAGGCTATAGGATAGTAATACAATAACGTCCATTATCACTATTGCCCCAACTTGACTATGGTGGTATTTTTTTGAACATGAGATTTGTTTGATAAATCAACATAACATACATTCACGCCTTTTCCCGAAGGGGTAGGCAGAGGTGTACCCAGGACTCAGTCCCATAGTAGATACAACCACATTTCGCCAGTATGTTATTGGTCCCATGTAATAGGGGGCGAGCCTATTGTCATCTACCGGGCACAGTTCCAGACTCCAGGCAGTTATTGAGATAATTCCTAGTGGAAAAACCCAATATTTAACACTTTGCCTGACCTGGGGATCGAACCAGTTACATAACATAAACATAACATACATTCACGCCTTTTTCCCGAAGGGGTAGGCAGAGGTGTACCCAGGACTCAGTCCCATAGTAGATACACCCACATTTCGCCAGTATGTTATTGGTCCCATGTAATAGGGGGCGAGCCTATTGCCATATACCGGGCACAGTTCCAGCCAGAACCAGAGTTCGAACCAGTTACTGTTATTTTTATATATATTTATATATACTCACAGCGTGGTTGATATCGTGTTGTATATTAATTTCCCTCTCCTGAGCGACGCGTAACATTCTCAACTGTTCTTCTAATCTACGCATCTCCGCTTGCTCTAACATTCTAAAAAAAAAAAAAAAAAAAAACATTTTAATACAGGCTCGGTTTCAACCGTCCAGACTCCGTTCCCGCGGGAATATCGGGATACAAAGTACCCTATGTGTTATTCCAGGGTCTATACTATCTACATACCGAATTTCAGCCCAATCGGTTCAGTAGTTTTGGCGTGAAAGAGAACCGGGAGAACCATTTTCTCCCGTTTCATCTCATTTTAATGCGTTCTATAGTGATGTCATTAACATGACCTTTGCAGCTGTTTGATACAATCCTATGGAAATTTTATAAAATCTTTGTTTTGTATTCCCCTGTTTCCTCCGAATACAGTAAACCTATTTAATATATTTATATCCTGATATTTTGAAGTTGAATTAAATTATGTCCCTACATTTAGTACGTACATTTTTTTGTAGTGAACGTCCAATGACTCGAGTAAAACTGGAATGTTTGGAAGTTCACTATGAAAAAAAACCAAGGGTTTATAAGAAAAATTAAAATGACAGGACATAGGTAACTTCACTATAAAAACATCAGGATATAAATTTATAGAATGGGTTAATTATATTCAGAGGAAACAGGGGAATACAAAACATAGATTTGGTAAATTTTTCATAGGATTGTGTCAAATTCCTAGAAGGCCATGTACGCTCTTTATTTTTATTGTTTATCAGTGTCTATCTACCTAAATGTAGTATATGTTTTGTGTGAGGGTGTGTGTGTTTGTAAGTTTGTTTATTTGTGTGTAAGGAAACATAAAGAAACAAAGCTATATAATAAGTATAAAGATTATCTTACTTTTCCCTAGATTTCCTCTCCTCCCGTATTCTCTGTTGTTCCAATATTTGGTTCTTCAGCTCTTGTTGGTAGAACTGACGACGCTCCGCCGCTTCCTGGAAATATTGTGTTCGTTGAAAAATAATTCCTATCTAAAAATTTTTGTATGATTTAATTTGTTATAGTTAAAAATTATTTGTAATTTACCTAATAATTTTGAATTCTCTTAATTAAGGTTAAACGTCACCCATACAAAATGAAAATACACAGATATTAAGAAATAGGGGATAATTTTCAACTCAATTGTTGTGATTGGCTCTGGAGCTGGCCTTTATTTGCGCGAAAACATATTTTGTTTTAAAAAAAAACCGTACGGTTTTTTTGCTATTTACAAAAACATTAACATAACGTAAAATCTACTTTTTTACAATATACTCATAAAAACAAAATATGTTTTCGCGTAAATAAAGGCCAGATCCAGAGCCAACCACAACAATTGAGTCGAAAATTATTCCCTATATCTTCATATCTGTGTATTTTCATTTTGTATGGGTGACGTTTAACCTTGACATTCTAAAGGGGAGGGGTGGAGGCCGAGCAAAATCTCACGACAACTGACTAAGGGGAGAAGCCCCCCCCTTCTCTCCCCCCCCCGGTCGAAAAATCGTCAAATTCACCTCACGTAATTAATGAACGCCCCCTTACCTTTTCAGCTAATACATTTCTCTGTTGTATGGCATCAGCGTCGAATATGGACGGCATGTATGAATGTCGCAGGTCCGATACTAACTTCTCTCTGTTGGTCTTCTTTGTTATTCGTTCTGAAACATTATCAAAATTATCATACATTTATTTTTGTAGTGGTAGCCCTCTTTTGCAGGGGGCCGCCTGGGGAAGTACCACACCTTTGCCAGTTATTCATCCGCCAAGCAGTAATGTGCAAACATTACTGTGTTCCGGTCTGAAGGGCAATGTTACCAGCGATATTACTGAGCATGACGAGGTTCAACAGCTATTTGCAAGGTGACAGGAGCGGTGCAGTGCCGCGCAGAATTTTGAATATTAAAACATTGGGTGGCACTGTGTCTGATATGGGCATCATGATGCTTACCATCAGGCACCTGATTTGCTCGTCTTGTCACTCACTATCACAAAAAAAAAAATTGAGGAGAAAAGCCTTTTTTTAAAGCGGTCTACACACTACAAATATAATATGAATATGGAAAGAAACATTTGTTGTTATATTGTATTATTATTTTGCTGGGCAAAGACCTCCCCCAAATCTTTCCACATGTCTATAAAAATAACAAATAAATACATATTACAAATGCGAAAGTTTGTAAGGATGGATGGATGTTTGTCACTCTTTCACGCCAAAGAATCAAGTTGAAATTGATATCAATTACTCAGATCTGCGGTCCCTTGTGGCTGTAAAAAAATCATACTTCTAAGTTAACGCAATCAAAAGTTATGGCCATTTCACTGCATATTTCCATACTTTGCGCAAGGAACTAATAGATGGCGCTGTATGTTCTTTGTATCTAGGTATGGAACCCTACACTATGCATACATACGTATGCCTTAACAATTTGTTATTCAAATTCAAATAACTTTAATTCAGACCATGTCCATACACTTACATAAATTGTATCTTCATTATTATTATTATTATTCACTATTACAATCATTATTATCATTCAAATTCAATGTCTAAAATAATAAAATCAAAAATAAAAAAATTATTATCAAACAATCAAACATTTAAAACCTTACCATCATTATCTCCACAACTTCTTCTCCTGTCCCATGTTACATCCCAATTAGATTGAATATTATCTATTTCCACATTTCTGGGGGACAACTCGCGCTCGGCTAGAGTCAACTTGCCCGGGGGAGGGGACAACTGAGAATAAAACATAAAAGCCTAATTATACTACATATTCTATCCTACTAATATCATAATAAAATCACTAATAAGCTTATATAAGTATGTATATCAGTCATCTGGTTGCCATAGTACAGGCTTATAGCCTAGTTTGGGGCCAGATGACCGTGTGTGGAAGTTGTCCCTTAATTATATTATTATTATAAAATTATATATATGTGACTGCCTCGGTGGCGTAGAGGGCGCATGCTCGACTGCCAATCAAGAGGTCCCGGGTTCGATTCCCAGGTCAGACAAAGTGTTAAATATTGGATTTTCCATTAGGAATTATCTAAATAAGTAGTCTGGAACTGTACCCGGTAGATGGCAATAGGCTCGCCCCCTATTACATGGGACCAATAACATACTGTCGAAATGTGGGTGTATCTACTATGGGACTGAGTCCTGGGTACACCTCTGCCTACCCCTTCGGGAAAAAGGCGTGTATGTATGTTATAAAATTAGAATAACACTCACCCTGTATAGTTCAGAGTCTTCAGTCTGGACAGCCACAGATAATGGTCTTGAAACTCTGTCCACTTGCACTCCTGTGTCCACTTTACTGAAATGAAATAATACATATTATTATCTTACACATATTATATATCTCCAATTTCAGTACAATGCATTGATATAAAGAAAAGAGGAGATGAGGTACTGGCTTCTCGAAAATGGCAAGCTCAAATTAGGTCCCATTAGATCCACGTACGTCATTAAAGTCAGGTCTGACAGACGGACAGACAGACAGGTCAATAAGACAGGTAAACACAGACAGGTAGGCAGGTAAATAAAGATGTAATTACGTAAATAAAAAAAAAACTTCCGTTAATAAAGAAGAAGTTACGCAAAGAAAGAAGATAAAGAAGAACTTACGTAACGTGATTATTATTCGGTACAGGAACACTGCATACACTGGCGCGTCGTTCGGGACTATTCTTCTCTCTCTCCAACAGTATCTGTCTCTCTCTCTCCTCTCTCTGCCTCTCTTTTTCCTCTCTTTCGCGACGCTCGCGCTCCGCTTCCTCTTTGGCCTCTTGTTTCTTTTTGGCTTGCTGGAAACATAACACATATTATTAATTTCAACTTATGAATAACATAACATCACGCCTTTTTCCCAAAGAGTAGGCAGAGATGTACCCAGTACTCAGTCCCGTAGTAGGTACACCCACACTGCACCAGTAATGGTTTTGGTCCCATGTAATAGGGGGCGAGCCTATTGCCATCTACCGGGCACAGTTCCAGACACCAGGCTGTTATAGAGAATTCCTAATGGAAAAATCCTATATCTAACACTGCTTGACCTGGGGATTGAACCCGGGACCTCATGATCATGGCAGTCAAGCTTGCACCCACTACGCCACCGAGGCAGTCCCCTATAACCTAAAAACAACACACACTTATATATTTATTGGTAAAATGGCAGATACGTAAGTTTGCCATAGACGTGTCGATTGACCCTCGCAGATACTAACCTGGTCGAGATATTGCCTATACTGCGCCTGTCGTATCTTCCTCAACGTATTCCTTCTCCTCTCATACTCCCCGAGGCCAAGTAGTGCGTCCCCCGCGGCCCGCTCCGCGCGTAGCAGCGGGTTGTTCGGGGAATATTCACCCGCTTTCAACATTACTGGGAGCCCGCAGTAACGCTGGAAACGAGGGAGACTTTCAGTAAGGAGTCTTTACAAAGATATCGAATGACGAGGACGAATAAGGAGTTAAATGTCTGTTAACTGTTATACTTTTTTATGTTAGTGACTGACAAGTCGAGCAAATCAGGTGCCTGATGGTAAGCATCATGATTGCCCATATCAGACACAGTGCCACCCAGTGTTTTTTAATCAAAATTCTGCGCGTAACTGCACTGCGCCTGTCACCCTGAGATAATGTTTGTTGAAAGTCGTCATGCTCAGCAATTTCGCTGGTATCATTGCCCTTCACACCGGAACACAGTAATGTTTGCATATTACTGCTTGGCGGATGAATAACTGGCAAAGGTAATAACTACACTCATCAGGGACCCTAATGAAAGGGCGCCCCAACTAACTGCTATGGGATTTTTCTGCCTTACTGTTATTACACCACACTAATTAGGAGGCTAGGGGCTTAATTTCGCTGCACTAAAGAAGTGAAGGTGTCACTTTTCAAGACACACTGCCAAACCTTCTATACGTGTAGCCTGTGGGCGAACTGTACAAAGGGGGCTCTCAATGCTCTGCGGGTCCAATACAATAATGCATTTAGGATTCTGTTGGGGCTGCCACGCTACTGTAGTGCACCGGGGATGTTTGCAGCTGCGCAGCGGCTTTTACGCGATAATGCGTAAGCGAGCAGCTTCCCTGATGGCGAGAGTACGAGGCAGCGGCAACAGATTTCTAGCGGTTTTTGTAGACCGATTTGACGGACCCATCATGAGGCACTGGCTAAGCATTCACAATGCTTGCTGTGCTAAGTGATGGGTTTTGTTCTTTTAAGATAGGCATTTTATTAGTAAATTTTTTCAATTAGAATAAGTACTAACATAGGTTAAGCTGTCATTGTATACTAACATTATGGACTCTGTCCGAAATAAAAACTTTGTGATTTGATTTGATTTAATTTAGTGTAATGTGCTAGGCCTTTTAGGGACACCGCACACATGCTGCTTTTAGCATCGGTGATCGGCGATTTTGCGACTGTATCGATGCTCAGCCGTTTGTAGTCTCTTGTTGGGCAGCAGGCGCTACAATAAATACAGAACCGGCTACCAACAAGTAGACAATTTCATGACTACTTTATTATTTTATTTTTAATATAAATTGGTCTGCGTTTGACCCCAATCTCACCTGATGGGAAATGAAGATAGGGCCTTAGATGGAGCACGCTTTCCTAGAAGATAATTATTCACTCTTCTCTTGAAGACCCCAAGATCGTATTCAAATCGTATCCGGAATCGTAATCGCCGCCGTCCGGGATCGTGTTCGTAAGTTATGATATTATTATAGACAAATACTAGCAATAAAAACACCGGACAAAAGGAAAACGCGGTGTCAACGGCATGTTAACTGCTCTTTCCAACTCATTAGCATGACGATTATCGTGGCTAATGGTTGCTAATTACTACAGATAGGGTGAACACGTGAATTGTAGACCACTTTGACTACGTCTAGGGAACTAAGGCTTGTTTCAAACGTACCTCAATGCCTCAATGACAATCACGCCACGCCACGTGGGCTAATTATATTTATTACTTTGCCCGCGTAGTCTTCGTTCCCGTGGGAATATCAGGAAAAAAATTACCCTATGTGTATTCCAAGGTCTGAGCTATAATATACGAGTAAAGGTACTGACAGATTTGCTTATATATAAGCATGCTTTTAAGTATGCTTAAAACAAGCACGCTCTGCATCTGTTCACATTTACTAGCAATAAGCATTGAAAGTCGGTTCCAGCATATACTTAGCATGCTCATAAGCAAACCTGTTCAGACGCGCTCGAAGCACGCCCCTTCTACCTGCGCCTCAGGTAGCATAGTCGAAAATCAAACGACTGTTGATTTTTGAGCATGCTCGAAATAAGTATGCTCAATGCTCATTACTAGCAACGTTTGGACACATGCTATACTAAGTAGCAATTGCTCATTATGGCATGCTTTGGTCCTGAGCATTACTGAGCTGTGTCTGAGCATGACTGTAACTGTACAATAACAATGAGCAAAGTAAGACGCGAAGGCGGGCATAATATGTAATAGAAGATTTATCTTTATTCAAAGGAACTACACCGGACCAATATGTTATTAGAGGATTCTAAATAAAGGAAGAACTTTGGGACACTAAACAAGTAGTTTTTGTGAACAAGACATACAATCGTCTTTTTCCCGAAGGGGTAGGTAGAGGTGTACCCAGGACTCCGTAGTTACACTTACATTTCGCCAATTTGTGAACAAGGACAGCTGAAAAATAGAAAAAAGTGGAGACTGTTGGGAGAGACCTCTGAACGTAGTAATAGTAGGTATTTATTATTTGCCTCTGCAAAGGGCAAACAGATTTATTTATAATAATAGTAAACTTTTACTTAACCTTTCTTAGGTTAAGTAAAAGTTTGTAAAGAAAAATCTGAATAAAAGCTATTTATTATTCTTATATGATCGACAATGATTTGCCTTAACAAAAATAAATTAATTTAAAAGGTAACATTATCCAAGTAGTTATTAATATAAACGTAAAGGTTACTTCGAGCAATATTGATTTGATATTTTCGTTCTTGTGATATCAAAAATTCCATTATCCACATTGATTTCATATTAATATTCTACGGAGTTATGATAACCATCAGTCCGGTGTTATTATTGATTAGGTTGTTATGGATTGTTGATACCTACCTTTCCTATTCACAATTATTGTACGAGTCAATTATTAAAAAATCATAAAACCAGAGTGCTTCATAAAAATATTAACTGAAAAGCCAAAAACTAGTCTGCATACCAGACGGGGACACTTACACATTACACATACTCACATACATCCAATTTAATCCAACATATATGTTTGGATTAAATTGGATTTTTTACTGAATCTTTTTTTTTATAATATGGGACAATTTCCACACACGGTCATCTGGTCCCAAACTAGACTAAAAGCCTGTACTATGGTAACCAGATGACTGATATACATACTTATATAAGCTTATAACACTCAGACACAGATCAAACAGACATGTTCATGCACACAATATTTGACCTGGCCGGGGCCTGCGGCACAGAAAGCAGAGTGACTACCATCTGAGCCAACGAGGCTTTCAAATGTGCTGTGTCAGTGCTTTGTATTGTTATTTTCTAGTAGTCTCTAGTAGTAGTTTCTAGTAGTAGTATTTTTTTATATCTTCAAAAATGTGGGTAGGCGTGTGAGCGAGAGGGCGAATTTGCTTAGCCCCGCGTCTTAAGATACAAAATAACTGGGTACCTACCTGTTACATATTTTATGACATAATATTATTTATTTAAGATAATGTATGTATAGAGATAATATTAATAATAAGATTATGTTGAATTTCACAATAATGAATAATAATGTAATGTAATAACATACATTCACGCCTTTTTCCCGAAGGGGAAGGCAGAGGTGTACCCAGGACTCAGTCCCATAGTAGATACACCCACATTTCGCCAGTATGTTATTATTGGTCCCATGTGATAGTGGGCGAGCCTATTGCCATCTACCGGGCACAGTTCCAGACTCCAGGCAGTTATTGAGATAATTCCTAATGGAAAAATTCAATATTTAACACTTTGCCTGACCTGGGGATCGAACCCAGGACCACTTGATTGGCAGTCGAGCATGCGCCCACTACGCCACCGAGGCAGTCTAATAATAATCTAAGTAACGTATTATGTTATAATATTATGTATAACTTGTCATGTGTTGTGAATTTTCTTAAGTTTTAAAGCGCCTTGCGACACTCACGCCATGCGAGATTCTACAGAAATACATGCGTAAAATGCGAGTTTAGGTCGAAGAGTGCTATAAAAATATAAAATAGCATTCACAAATCAAAAAGCGACTATTCCATATTATTATAACAATGTACAACCATCGACTGCATTACTACTAAGAATATGTCGTGACCAGCTATAATCAATCAAACATAAACGGCTAACAACTCAATTAATACACTCTATAATTAAACGCATTCTTTATACTCTTATACAAACAAAAAATATCCGTTAGTCCGGCTATAATTATTGCGGTTGAGGTTCCGTAGGAAATATAAAACAGCAGCAAGGGATCCTAGAACTGAGTTATTAATATCAATTCCAACTTGATACCTTCACGCTTTCCCGAGAAAAAGGTATAACAGATGGACAACAAAGTGATCCTATAATGGTTCCTTTTTTCCTTGAGGTATGGTACCCTAAAATTGACACTTAAAAAAAAAACTAACTAGCGCAGTATACAGCATCGTTTTTTTAGTCGTGTCTCCTGTAATACGGGGCGAGTCTATTGCCATCAACCGAGCACAAACCTGTTATGGAGAAAATTTAAGGAACAATCCAAAACCTTAGGACTCTCAAAAATTTCTATTGAAAAAATTATATTAATAAAAATGTCATAAAACCCAACGGCATTATAAAAACATTAACTGAAAAACAAGAAACAAGTTTTCTGTATGTATGGCAGCCGGGGTCACTATTTTCTTACTTGGGCTAGTTCATCCCCTATGCCCTATATTACTGGCGCCTATAGGAGCCTAACTTTTGTCTCGCTCGCGCAATTTACATTATTGATGATAAAAAATCACTAAATGCGAATTTCCAAAATCGCTCTTTCCATTTGTTATCTTTAGAATAATGCATGATTTTAAGTATATACCTATTTCTGTTTTTTTTTTCTTTTTATTTGATGGAGTAGATCGAAAAAGAAATAACAGTATTTTTCTATCTCGTCAGTTAAATTAAAAGATATCAAAACTAAGTTTTCTTGAAGATATCATAAATGGTATGATTGAGAAACACAATTTATGATTTTTAGGGCTCCGAACCCTAAAAGGGTGCCGAAGGAGCCCTATTACTAAGCCTCCGCTGTCCGTCCGTCCGTCCGTCTGTCACAGGGCTCTATCTCATAAACCGTTACAGCTAGGTACTTGTAATTTTCACAAAACATGTATCCCTAATGCCGCTACAACGACAAATAATAAAATTTAAAAAAAGTTTATAATTAAAGGTACTCTCCATACAAGCAACGTGTTTTTGCTCAAAATTTATTTCTCGATTTCGTTCGTGTATCGTGAAAACGGCATCAGCTAGGTATTTGATTTTTTCACGGAACGTTAATGATTATGATTGCTATAATATAAAATAATTATGACTAAATAAAATTAATAAATAACTGGAGCGTTCATACAAATCACGATTTTTTTTCAACGTTTCACGCTGTAACACCCTAATGGCAATAGTTATCTACTTGAAAATCTTACACAATATGGGTAACTATAATAGCTATAACAACAAATACTAAAAATTAAATAAATTCAAAAATTCAAGGACTTTCCCATACAAGACACTTTTCCGACTTATTAAAATCAAATAAGACTAATTCTGATTAGAGTTTTCGAAGAAGATTTCAAACAATATTTGGCAATACACATATAACATTATCATGATCATCCTGTGTAATATTTATAATCTAGATACCTATCTATTGGATACCATCATCAGGTTATCTGTATAAAAACTCCTTAATGTGATGAGACTGCCGGTTACTTACAGTCTTCCTTATTATTTCAAGTTTTAACAAAAATCATTGCCACCTACGTTCCCTTAAATAACAACCCTTAAAATACCATATCTCTAAATATTTTCAATACGTAAAATGTAGATAAACAAAGTATCTATTGAACAGCAGCAGTGGGGTTAACCTATTTAGGAACTGTTAAATAAATAGATAAAGAATACATAACATAATATTACATCTAAGCCACATATTGGTTTTTTGTAAAACGATCAGTTACCTCTTAAAAACAAAAATAAGTAAGTATAATAAAATCATGAATTTAGTAAAATACTACAACATCTGTTCTTTGTTTTTTTTGGAAGCTGGTCATTAAGATTGAGTCTGGGACAAATAGTTCATCGTCAAGTGGCACTTCAATGGACAGAAAAAAATGGACAAACAATATGTGAAGATTGGTTTCAAGAGGAACAATAGAGTCCGAATAGCACAAGGAACGTGTTTTTCAATAAAAGTGGTAGACCCGCAGATTTTTTATGATACTTGCTTTAGAAATTGACGTTTGAAAAGAATTTAATAAGTGACTTACTTGACCGACAATTGTTTTTTTATTAATTTGCTGTGTAAGGTACATTAATTTGATGAGGACATGCGTGATTTCTATAGCTATATCAGTACATACGGTGGAGAGTGAGGAGCCCTTCACATGCGCGTCCCAACACGCATTTGACAAGTTTATTAGAAATTCAATGCCTATGTATGTACTCGTACCTTAACTTGCAATGTGCGAGCGAGACTGAAATTTGGCTCCTATAGACGCCTTTCTTAAGGCGAATGAATTGACACTTCGCATTTCAAAATCTATCAAGCCGTTTAGGCTGTAGGCCGTGCCAAAGATATACATATTCATCATACATATTCCCAAATACATACTTACATACATACAAACATACATATAAAAAAAAGTTATGTTACAAAGTACCTGCGAGAGTGCACTGTCGTAAGATTAACCAATTGTTTGCTACCACCTCCTGCAGAACCAACGCTGGCAAGCGATCTCCGCTATTTCGACTAACGGACACTTACTACAAATATGTACTTTAATGATATTGATATATCTATTTACTACTCGCGTAGGAACTTTTAAACAACTAGTGCATCTAAAACTTAATGCTATAACATAAATAATAAAACTGTAGGTATGTAAATTTTTACACATGTATTTTAGTTTCTATATTTTGTGAAATAACCACATTTCAAATACAGTCAAACCTGGTTAAGTGAGAACTGGATAAGTGAGAAAACTCTATAAGTGAGAGTAATAGCCAGGACCCGTCATTTTAAGCTCCCAAAACCTCTATAAGCGAGAAACAAAAACCTCTGTAAGAGAGAGTCGTTTTCCCCTCATAGACCTCCATAAGTGAGACTGCTACTTATCTATACCTCTATAAGCGACAGTCGAGCTTTATTTACAAATTTAACATGTGCTATTTTATAACTCATTCTTAACTTTCGTGGAACTTCCTACCATTGTTTTTGTATTCTGGTCAATATTGTACCTATTCTATTTCCTGGAACTAAATAATGTTGTTATTGTATCGCATTCTTTTGAAATGGACACGTGTGCCTGTGTACCGTCCTGTTTGTCGGACTTACTCAGTTTATAGTTATCAATTGCAAAGGAAAGTTCTGTTCTGCATCATGTCAAATGACGACGATATCGTTAAGAATTGTGTGAACACCTATACTGCTGGAAATGACAGTGAAGACGAGGCACAGATTCCGGAAACAGAAATAAAGAACATTCCAATGAAGCTAGCTTTAAATGCGTTGGAGACGTTGCATCAGTACTTTGAATACGCGGCGGTTGTAGATCAAGCAATATTCGACAAAATTTATGAGTTAGAGAAAAACATTCAAAATACAAAAACAGAAACCCAAACGAAATTGACGGATTTTTTTGAGTGCAAATAAGTTGTAAATAAAATAAAATTACATAGTACATGAATTTTTGTTTTGTTTTCGTAAGCATTTAAAAATATATATGTACATAATATATTCATCATACTACATATTTACTACATTCGTACTTGCTGTGACTTGTTATTGCTGCGTACCTCTATAAGAGAGAAACGCTACCCATGTACCTGCATTAGCGAGAAACTCGGGTTAGTGAGAAACCTCTATAAGCGAGAATGAGATTGTGCTCCCTTGAACTCTCGCTTATCCAGGTTTGACTGGTAATTTTTTTTATTATAATTTACCTATATGTGGTTAATGTCGCTGGTATCACAATTATTACTAAAACTAAAATTTTTGTTAATATTGCTTTATTGTGACTACTGTTAGTTGACCAAAATAAATTGAAAAAAAAAAAAAACTCGAAAAACATAACCCTCCTTCGCAATCGGGTAAAAACGAACCTATAAGAATAAACAGGAGAACTCTAAATACATCACGCGACAAGTATTCATACAATTCGTATTAGAAGAGTCGTAAATTACCGCCTACAGGTACAATGGACAATGATTGATGGGGAGTTAGTGTTTTAATAACTATTTAACGGATTACTGGACCGATTGATCGGTTCTTCATTGAGAAAATTGTTAAACATTCGTTTTATGAGAAGGTAAAAGTGATATTTAAGTATAGAGTGTACGAGAACAACAGATTATTCTCGTTGAGTATCTAAGACTTGTGGCAACGAAAACAAATTCACGAATATTAGTATGAAAATATATATTCGCTTATTAATCTCCTCGCGGTCGGCTAGTTATTATGAGATCGTTCCGAGTTCAGACTTCAAACAAGTCTCATGTGTCATATTACGTGCATATATTGAATCTAACGAGAAACGCAAAGGCGCGGCGGGGCTGACTGTTTAACATATTATCCCATTAAAAACATAAAATGTAAATAAATGCTAAGTCTCGTGATGCAGTTGTTCCCCCGCAAAAATTATTGAGATCTCTTCTCCTCAGTTAGGTACTATAGTTAATTTCTATGAAAGCGTCAAGGGATTTGCCAAGTTTTAATCACTTTTTCTATATTTCATTGTTCCCGTTGTGGTAGGCACAGGCTATTTCTCTCCACTTGCTATAATCCTGACGGGCGACTGCCGCTTCTTACACTATAATCACATTCTTCAAACATGCTCGTCGATAGTGGGTACTTTTGATCTAGCCATTCCATTAGACAACATCAACTGGTTCATGAAAAGCCAAAATTACATAATTACATACACTACGGCTATTTTTGCACAAGTTTTGTCAAAAATAACAAACAGTAGATGTTATAAGTTCAACATAAATATACCTAAAGTCAAGGTTGCTATGCTTCACAAATCACAACATATTTTAATACTACACGACACTGAAAACTGAAGTTCCTTATCACATACCTTAGGCATAAACCTAAAGCAGTTTTAGTCCTTGGAAGTTAGAACGCAAAGACCTGACTGAAGGCGACTTATATGCGAACTGACTCCCACAAAGCAAAGCTCGATTGGATCACGCGACGACCCATTTCGACAGGGGAGTGTTTTAATGAAGCCTTGGGCCTTGACTTCAAACTTATCGTTGCCAATATAGCTTGCCAATGCGAATTCTTGGATAGAATTGAACATTATGTTTTAATTTAATGCAAATAGCCCATAACTTATTGGATGCAAGAGCACTTTCCGAGCTGTTACGGGTGATAAATTGACCGATTGAGGGGTGGAAACAAACCGCGTACCCACTTAAGGCTGCCTCGGACCTGTCTCGATCTGCATCAAGTAGATACGCGACGTCAACTTGCGCAAGTCAGCACTAATATTTGTGTAAGAACCGTTAAACTGATCTACACGAAATCTGAGCAATTTGGGTTAAAAGTTCGAATTTTTTCGCCAAATCAGAGGTGGTTGCAGTTACAAGTTCAAGTATTTATCCGGTGCGAACTACGAGGGGAGGTCAAAAAGTTCGCGGAATGGAGGGTTTAGAGAGGGAAGGGGGTAGTTATTTTTACCTGTCGCTACTTGTTGACTCAATACAATTATAAATACTAAGTTTCAGCCCAATCGGTTCATAAACCTTTGAGATATCGCTGGATAAACAAGTCAATCGGGTAGAAAATATCAACTATGGAGAAAATTGAGTATCGTGCCGTGATTAAGTTTCTCACTAAGCAAGGAAAAACACCTCAGAACATTATGGAAGAAATGTCATCAGTTTACGGGGACTCCTGCCCTGGAAAAACAATGATTTACAAGTGGCATAGTCTTTTCAAGCAAGGCAGAGACTCAATTGAAGACGAACAGCGCTCAGGTCGGCCAATTGAAGCAACGTCCTCAGACATTGTTAAAAAAGTTGAAAAACTTGTTCTAGAAGATGCACGCCTAAAGAAGAAACAAATCGCAGAGATGACTGGAGTATCATCTACGACCATTTTGAATATTCTCCATGACCATCTTGGCATGTCTAAGGTCAGTGCAAGATGGGTACCGAGAATGCTCACAGCGCTTCAAAAACAGCAGCGCGTCGAGTGTTCGCGCGAGTTTTTGGAGCTGTGTAGTGAAAACAGGGATGAATTTCTGAACCGAATTGTGACTGGAGATGAAACTTGGGTTCATCACTATGAACCTGAGTCGAAGCAGGAGTCAATGCAGTGGCACAAAAAAGGCGCAGCACCGCCCAAGAAGTTTAAGGTGTCACAATCGGCCGGAAAGATTATGGCTACAGTTTTTTGGGATTCCAAGGGGATTTTATTGATCGATTATAAAGATAAAGGTGTCAATATCACGGGGAAGTACTACGCTACATTACTGAAAAAAATAAAAGTAGCAATTAAAGAAAAGAGAAGGGGAAAATGGTATAGGTCGAGGTGTGCTCCTTTTGCACGACAACGCACCCGTTCACAAGAGTCATGTTGCGATGGCTGCCTTACACAAGTTCGGCTTCGAAACTTTAAACCACCCTCCCTATAGTCCAGATTTGGCCCCTTGTGATTATTATTTGTTCCCAAACATGAAAAAAGAGCTTCGTGGAAAGAAATTTACGGATGACGATGAAGTGAAGTCGGCAATATCTGCTTATTTTGAAGGCCTTGACAAATCATTTTTTTTCGAAGGTATAAACAAATTATTTGAAAGGTCTGAAAAGTGTATTAGGGTTAATGGAGAATATATTGAAAAGGAAAAATAATTTCATGTTTAAATTCACCCCCCTTCCCTTTCATTCCGCGAACTTTTTGACCTCCCCTCGTACTCAGTATACCCAGTAGTAAGTAATAATGTTGCTATTGGTAATCTACTCGAATCTTCGATAAACCTTGAGAAGATAAACCTAAGCCTAAAGTCTTAATTATTAATTCATATACAACTGTCAACACTTTCATCAAACAAAATCCTTTCACTTATTCTATTGCCGTGGCTATATTTCTTACTGTTTATAATATTGTAAATATGCCATTTTTCCTCGGTAACACAATACGGGGTGTGGCATCACGCACTTTGGGCACGGCCGGGGCGGGCCCACATCGGGGGAAACATTAGCAATATTAGGACAGAATTTATTGGGTTTGGACAAGCGAGAAATATTGTAATCATCATGCTTTGTCACGCTAACTTTTGCGGTGAAATGTTAGGACTTATTTATTTTATTATTAGGAGTGCCCTGTGGTTTGACAGAAAAAAGTAAATTATTATAGTATATACATATAATAGTAGTTTAGGTGTGAAAGGATAACAAAAACAAAACCTAAACAAAAGAAGCCATTTAAACTTTGGCATTTATTAAGTGGGATTTTTACTTAAATCACAGAACAGATAATCTTAAATTGACTTATGTGCAGACTGCAGACAGGTTAACCAGACAAATAAAACAACAACAAAACACAGAATATATAACAGTTTTCGAATTAAAGTTAGGATGTATGTGTATACGTCAATATTATGTACATTAATATGCTGGTCCTAGTATACTTCCTTGTAAGACACCATTTTATTTATAGTATAAGTTTTTCACAACCTAGATTTCCAATTTCTGATCTCTATATAAACTCTATTTGACTCTATCAGGTAGTAACAAAATAATCTTTGTTTTTCATGATATCAAACTTAATTTGGTTGGTATGCACAAAAAAATCATATATTTTTCATCGTAAGAAAGGTCCTAAATGAAAGAAACCTTTATTTATTTGTAATTAACGTCGACGAATCATAAAATAGGTTTACAATAGCCCTTGAAACGCAGCTCATGATGACAAATAGTTAAAAGCGCCTCTTTTATGGCCAATATCCGGATACATAGCGCTTTAATTACGATGAAAAGCTTTCAGTAACACTAGATTATTACGTTGAAGGACGGATTTTTATAAAGTCTTTCATTATAAGGGTAGTAAGGTTACACACTAGATTGTTCCAAAGGAGTGTAAGTAAGGTAAAAATAAATGTAATATTGGTAAAAGAACATACAATCACACCTTTTTCCCGAAGGGGTAGGCAGAGGTGTATCCAGGACTCAGTCCAATAGTAGGAACATTTGCCAGTATGTTATTGGTTCCATGTATTAGTGAGCGAGCCAATTGCCATTTGCCATCTACCGGGCACAGTTCCAGACTCCAGGCAGTTGTTGAAATAATTAAATAATTCCTAATGGTAAATTCAATATTTAACACTTTGCCTGACCTGGGGATTGAACCCGGGTCCTTATGATTCAGGCAGTCGAGCATGCGCTCACTACGCCACCGAGGCAGTCGAGGTAAAAGAAACACTGCATTTAATTGACTGAACAAAGCGGTCTTTTAGTTTGGCTGTAATAAACCAAAAAAATACCTACATAAAGCAGGTATTTTTTTATTATAATAATTTTTTATTTTTATCTATCTTATTCCTTTCCGAAATAAGATAGATACCAAACCCAGATAATAAATACCATACCAAAATGCTGCCATTGAGATATACCTGGTAATTAAGAAGATAGAAGGCTGGATAGTCAGTATACTTACAAAAAGGACTACGGGTACTACAATCACAATGCGCATAAATCTTGCATCTTTTTGCAAATAAAATATCACTTTAAGCTTTATACATACCAATTTGTAGAAAATTTTATAATATTTCTTTATTCATGTGTAATAATGAAAACCGAGAACTTGAACACCATGACGTTAAACTGATACTCCAAAGTGAATCTAAGCCATTTTTATCGAAACAAAAAATATATCCACTTAACACATCTAAATGCTGGAATGCATTTTTATCTTGAACTAATATTAGTCGAAGGAAAAGTTTTCTCTACATGTTTTTTAAACTTTTTTAGAAATTGTAGGGCAAATATTGTAACGCAATGAACGGCTGAAAGTATGCTATGTTTTAAGGCAAAACATGCTACTGCCGCGAAATCCGATAGACGTCTGGACGTCTGAAGGTTAGGCGTTAAATTGTTTGTTAGCCTCCTACGCTATTCTGGGAGCCTAGTACATTGCTGAAACTAGACATGGTACGAATAATGTTATTATTACTCTAGAGGTTTTTTCGCAATACGTACCTTTAAAAATGTTAACATTTTAACAAGGAACATGCTAAACTAACGTTGAATATGTAATTATATTAATAAATTATCTTACCTATATATCGAACAAAAGCTAATCTATCGCATCAACACATAACCAACTTAACATAGGGCAGTGTTTGATTTAAAATAATAGTATTTTTACTACGAGTATTCCAGACTTTTTATGGCAGTGATTACGTCACCTTTTGCTATATTGTACGAACTCCTAGAACAAGAATAGTAACGCCAAATTCAATCAATTATATTGTACGACCTTAGGAATAGTCATGGTCTGTGCTTTGGAGCATCAAAACTCACAACCGTCCATGTAAAAAAACTAGGGCCAGTTTTTTGTAAACAATAATTTAGAGGAAATTTAATTTAAATGAAATAAGATTATAATTTTTATTTATTTATTTATTTAATCAAAACGGTTTAGTTACACCAATTACAATGATTAAAATAAAATTAAGAAAGAAAAAAAAAAAAAAAGAAGAAAAGTAATCATAAAAGAAATTACACAGCAAATTATTATAAAAATATAAGGATAAAAAAAAATATATATATTTATATATATAAATACCAGTCATACATCACGCTCGCAGTACCTCAGACACTCAATTAATATCTTCGACCATTCATCCGCAAACAAGTCAAAGTCGGGATTGTGGTCCAAGAGAGCGTTGAATGCTGCTAGAGTGCGTGGTATGGGCGCATTGGTACGTGCTGTAGTGCGACACCAAGGAACGTCAAGCAGCTTATGCTTTCTGTTCCTAATATCTTATCTTAATGTTAGGGAGGCTCTCTCAATGTCTGATAACTGAGCGGGTAAGATAATAAGATACCAGGACTTTGTTGTACATGTTCTGTAGCAATTCGCTTTGGTTACAAAGGTGGAGTGGCCGGAGTAACCTGGTCATATCATATTTAACAAATTGTGTCTAAGGGTGACGAGTGCAGTACAATGTTACGCAGGACGCCACATCCAAATCTTGCCCGTTCACCGTTTCCACTTGTCAGATGCTGTCTTTCTTTGGACTTTGACGGACGCCAATAAATGTGAACAGTTTCATATAAAATGTTCAGCTACTAGCCGACATTCCGCCAATTGGTCGGACCCGAAATTTGAAAAGTACGGGGGGTTCTGGTCCTCCGTTTGCTATGTGCCGACACCGTGTAGCTTAGCATCAGAAGTGCTCATTTTGAGAAGTGCTCATTGTAAGAAGTGCTCGTAAGAAGTGCTTGTGCTCGTAAGAATGCTTATTACGAGAAGTGCCCAAGTGCTCATCTTGGCGCGTTTTACGTCAATACCCCCTTGTATATTTCACTTATTTAAAGTTATTTGATAGGCATAATATTGGATGCAGGCTGCTTACAACCGGACTGGATGAAAATCTATGGTTGATGCCTATCTTCAGCAGTGGAAGTCTTATGGCTGAGATGATGATGATATATCGTTTACTTAATTGAATAGAAAATGGGATAGAAAATCTACGGGATAAAAAAAAACCCCATTTATTCAGGCTGATACATTTAAATTGTTAGTTCATTCACAAATCTAGACTGGTTACTGCCTACGATAGTCTATGAATAAATGAATAATAACTTCAATTCACAACGTTGTGTGGGTTCACCGTTTGCATGTAGCCTGTGACCTATGACCTAACTTGTAAATAGAGAAATGCTAAATAATAACAGGAAATTCTTTTAGGTACATATATAGTTAAGTACGTTTATTAATAGTAGCTATAGTAGTTGCCGTTCTACGAGAGATTATACGGCGTTTCGTGAACAAAAGATTTCCTTTGGCAGGTTTGATCTGTAGGTCCAAAGGATGGATTTCAGAAGGGGAGCCACCTGAATTTTTGATTCAGGTGAAAGAGGGGTGAGGGGGGAGTTTGCGCCCGCCGCGCTTCGAATAAAAAAATATAACTTATCCAGCTATGCTACTATGGCATGTTCGGTATCGTTTTCGTATAAAAGAAAAATGGGGAATCTATTTTTAAGGTTATTTAGGGGCACTTTCATACAAAAAGTCTATAATTTTGGTAAAATAGTAAATTTAAATAGTTTTTTTTCCTATTTAGAAGTTAAATACAGCAATATAACTTTTGAAATATATAGGTTTTGTGGTTACAAAAAAATATATTATCGAGCTCATACTGTCTAGTTTTTGGAAATATATACTTTACATAAACTTATCTGACTATAAGTAACGAAAAAAAATCGCAAGTGAATCGAGTCATGAAATTAAAATACTCACTCGACTCACATATTTCGTACATTTATTGATTTAATGTAGCTTTTCTCTACTTTTTTTAGGAAACCATATAAAACAGACATAATTTGACGTCACTTGGGTAAAATAGGCAATACATAAACTTAAATTATATATGTTTTTTTTTACTTTTAGGTTAACAAAAAATAAAAATAAAGGTAAACACTATTTTTCACGACTATTCACGCCATAATGAGAGTTAAATAAATAAAATAATAATAAAAATACGCAAATAGATTTTTCATATTTATGAATAATAAATTTGAAAAAAAAAACTGAGTCTCCAAAAAGTTAGTCTTCGAATTCCTCCAAAACCTCCTCAATGGCATCTTTAATGAAGGCCTCGCGGACAACAAAGCTGTAACAAAATAGAAATCGTTTAAAAATTTACAATCTCAACGATAACAAATTCACCAAAGTTACGTAAAAATATAAATATATACTCGTATACCTGGAATTTTCGGAGTTTCTATCACAGCTCTTACACAGCAGACGGCAAAGTGGCATAGACGTTTGTGTCTTAAAATTCCTCCGGATCCACATCATGATATCTCCGATGAGGGCCTTGCGGTCTATAAAAATCTATAAAAATGATAAAAACTTACAATTTAAATGACACTAAATTCACGCCAGATAAAGTTATCTAACAACATAATAAATAAATATACCTGGAATTATCGCAATTTCCGTTACAGCTTTTACACAGCAGTGTGCATGGCATTCCCTCTCGCCTGCAAGAATATCGGCCCCGCCAACTGTTCTTGCATCCACACTTCACAAGCTCTCGCACCGCCTCCCAGATACTGGGCTGGGTTGTTCATAAGGGCTGCCATTCCCCTTCAGTTTCAGTGCATCCCCAGTCAGCTGGGGACGAGATGACGCCTCAGGAATCGAGAGCTTGTCCCCAGTCCCCACACGTAACCTGCTTGATAGGCTGTCTATAATGTATGCATCCTTAGAGCATCCCTCGTAGGAGGTATATTTTGCAAGCACTTATTTTTTGCAAATAACCACTTGCGAGCTTCATTAACCGAAATAATTTCAGTTTCACCACAGTATAACATGATGACATACTCTTCTAATCTAATTATTAAATCATCTGTCACCTCTTCTAGTGGATTAGTAAGTGCTCTAAAGCAGATGTGGTCTCAAGACATTGATGCCACGCCTTCCAGTGGGGCTATTGGCGTTCTTCATAATCACCAGTCGTTATCAAGCTTGAGTTTTTGTGTTTTGTGGTTTGAATTAGTTACAAAGACGTTTTACCCTTCTAACAAGACTGTGCACTGTCAAATTTGGAGGAGAGAAAAGGAAAATGATAGACACTACGAGTGGTTCTCACTCGGGACCGACACAGTGCACAGTACTTAGTAAGTTTATCATAATGTCTTTGGTTAGTTACCGGACTTTGACATTTGTAGTTAATGTCAAATCAAGATAAGAGTCACTAAAGTGATAGTCACCGAGAACGCCAATAGCCGCACAGGTGAATGTTTTGCATTTCGAATAGAAACACAGATCGCAGAAACGGTGTCACAGCCTGTGAAAGCATGGCGTTCTCTGATAGCTTCTGCTCTGTCTACACCCAGATTCTGTGCTAGGTCATGTGCAGGAATGTAGCTGTGGTATTTGCCCGTACCGAAAGATATCCAGAACTCTTGGAGACCTAACTGCTTAAGGGCGAAGAAGTAGGATATGGCGATTATAACGACGTTGAAGATAACTTTTTGGAGAAGTTTCTTTTTTAAATTTATTTTTTTATGTATTTAACTCTCATTTTGGCGTGAATAGGCGTGAAAAATAGTGTTTACCTTTATTTTTATTTTTTGTTAACTCAAAAGTAAAAAAAAAACCTATAAAATTTAAGTTTAAGTATTGACTATTTTACCCAAGTAACGTCAAATTATGTCTGTTTTATATGGTTTCCTAAAAAAAGTAGAGAAAAGCTACATTAAATCAATAAATGTACGAAATATGTGAGTCGAGTGAGTATTTTAATTTCATGACTCGATTCAGTTGCGATTTTTTTTGGTTACTTATAGTCAGATAAGTTTATGTAAAGTATATATTTCTAAAAACTAGACAGTTTGAGCTCGATAATACATTTTTTTGTAACCACAAAACCCATATATTTCAGAAGTTAAATGGCTGTATTTGCCTTCTAAACAGGAAAAAAAACTATTTAAATTTACTATTTTACCAAAATTATAGACTTTTTGTATGAAAGTGCCCCTAAATAACCTTAAAAATAGATTCCCCATGTTTCTTTTATACGAAAACGATACCAAACATGTCATAGTAGCATAGCTGGATAAGTTATAATTTTTTATTCGAAGCGCGGCGGGCGCAAACTCCCCCCTCACCCCTCTTTCACCTGAATCAAAAATTCAGGTGGCTCCCCTTCTGAAATCCATCCTTCGGACCTACAGATCAAACCTGCCAAAGGAAATCTTTTGTTCACGAAACGCCGTATATTGCGTTTTTTTGTCGTGTAGGATTGCCACTATAGGTATTCCTGTATATGTTTATGCTTGATATCTCTTCTCGCTAAATCTAACGAAAACAATTATTTTTTGATCAGCTGTCAACAACCATTTTTTGGCCATATTTCCATATAATAAGTTCTTTGATGGTATTTGATTAATCATTTGAATAATATATTACCCGAGTGTGTCTTATGCTTAATGTAAGTAACCTAATTTAAGGAGTTATGACCACAAAATTGATTTTTGTTCAGCTGTCAAGGATTAAGCTATATTTTACAAACCATATTAAATCGTCTATTAAATCTACGTATTACACAATAAGGTTTACCGACAGATTTACCCCTCTTAGCTATGATTGATGGTTGAGGTGGTTGGGCCTACATCATTTTCATACAAACTTTGAGGAACCAATGACGATGATAGCAGAGATATAATTTCTTCACTAGTGTTTTATTTTAACTAACAAAAATTATAAAGTGTCTTTTATCTAGTTAGATATCGGTTTGAAGGGCGAGTTTCAACTAATATCTCAGGGTGACAGGCGCAGTGCAGTGCCGCGCAGAGTTTTGTATTTCAAAACACTGGGTGGCACTGTGTCTGACATGGGCAATCATGATGCTTACCATCAGGCACCTGATTTGCTCGTCTTGACACTCACTATCATAAAAACAAAAAAAAAACATAATTCTGATAAATACCTATTTGCCGTTTTAAAACTTACCTTTTATAGTATAACTGGATAAACGCCACTTTATAATTATTCTATTCTATATCTTCTATCATCGTCATTGCTTCCTCTTTTGTATGGAAATGATGTCGGCCCTACCACCTTAAAACCCTTAGACCCTGAACACCTAGTAATCTTCAATCGTATAAATTTCCGGAAATACAGAAAAAGAACAGAGAATCGTTTGTAAACCCAGCAAACAAGGCAATTCTAATTCATTACCATACATTTATTAATGAAGACAAGAACTAACGAACAAGATCACGATTGTGGCGCAAATTAGCGCAGTTTTGTACAAATTTACTCGAAAATTATAGAATCGCGTGATTGTCGTGATACCAGTCGGCAATTTCTAGCGGTTTGATTGTAGCGGAACGAAAGTTTGATCGATATTCCGTCTATTGTCGAGATAAGAACTAATAAATTATTATAGGCTTATCAAATGTGTAGGGGGCTAGGTTGTTATTCCTTCAGCCCCTAGAAAAGAGCTGACTTCCAAAAAATTTCAAACATTCCAAACTTATAACACCAGGGCCTTTTCGGTGGGGGGACGATTTGATTTGATTTGATTTGATTTGATTTGATTGATCGACGATCGATCGGTGGTAGAAACTATCGATCGACGTCGACTATGAGCGAGAGGGCGAATTTGCTTTGAACAGCGGCTTAAAGTGGCGGTTTAGGTAACTATATCAATTCTGCAACACATAATCATTATGTGTAGAGGTGTCAGTCTGTTAGTGATTTGGCATTGGTAGTGGCTATATTCATCTAGTAGTTTGCTTTTATGCACTTTTATAGTTTTTATATATGAAAACACTGCACCGAGCACATTTTTTAGCGCTTTCGGCCGGAAACCAAAATCCAAAATGATACATTCCTAAGAATAGGAAACAGCTTGTTGGTAAAAATGTATTAATCTCTACGTGGCGTAGTAGACTTAAGCTCGACTACCGATTCTGAGGTCCGGGGTTCGATCTCCAGGTCAGGAAAAGATTTACTGGATTTTTTCACTATAGGAAAATTATAATATGGGACAACTTCCACACATGGTCACCTGGTCCCAAACTAGGCTAGAAGCCTGTACTATGGTAACCAGATGACTGATATACATACTTATATAAGCTTATAACACCCAGACACAGATGAAACAGACATGTTCATGCACACAAATGTTTGACCCGGCCGAATTTGAATATTTAATTTGAATTTGAATGAATATCTTTTTGACAGCCAGGAATCGCGAACTGTACCCGGTAGATGGCAATAGGCTCGCCTCCTATTACATGGGACCACTCGCCCCTATTACTGGCAAAACGTGGGTGTATGGGACTGAGTCCTGGGTACACCTCTGCCTACCCCTTCGGAAAAAGCATGATTGTATGTTATGTTTTATAAAACAAAAATTCTTCTCGCCGTTTGTAGACCTTTTAAAATACTCAACAGATTATAATGCGGTTTTTATCAAAAGCCACAGTGATTCAAGAGAAAGGTCTATTTAATATGACAGCCTGGTTGGCACAGATGGTAGTAACTCTGCTTTCTGTGCCGCAGGCCCCAGGTTCGATCCCCGGCCAGGTCAAACATTTGTGTGCATGAACATGTCTGTTTGATCTGTGTCTGGGTGTTATAAGCTTATAAGTATGTATGTCAGTCATCTGCTCACCATAGTACTGGCTTCTAGCCTAGTTTGGAACCAGATGACCGTGTGTGGAAGTTGTCCCATGTCCCATATAATGGTACTCGGAGGGAAGCGAGGACAGGTCACTAGTTAAAACAATATTTTATTGATATTTCTTAGTGGTATCGCCATTAGTAGTAGGTACGCAATGTCTTCTCGTCCAGAATACCTCAGTGCGCCTTAAGTAGAAGGTTTTCAACCAATGTGTGTTACCAGTGATGACTTAGGATACTGAAACGTGGTCTCTGACTGCGGGCCTTATCAGCAGGCTCAAAATAACGCAACAAGCTATGGAGAGGGCTATGCTCGGGATTTCTCTGCGAGATCGAATCAGAAATGAGGAGGTCCGTATACAAACAAAAGTTACTGACATTGGGCAGCGGATTAGCAAGTTGAAGTGCCAATGGGCAGGGCACATAGCACGTAGAACTAATGGCCGATGGGGCTGTAAAGTTCTTGAATGGAGACCACGGACAGGGAAGCGCAGCGAAGGACGTCCAACCAAAAGGTGGACAATCTGGCCGCTTACAACCAGACTGGATGGAAATCTATCTGGGAGGCCTATGTTCAGCAGTGGACATCTTATGGCTGAGATGATGATGATGATGATCACCATTAGTCTTAAATCACATAATAATATCTTCTATAATTAAATCAAATTATCAACTTACCCTAATATATCTCTCTAATTCAAGCGGTATGTTCTCCTCAAGTTGGTAGAGAGCCTTTCTGTGTTGTTGTTTCTCTTCCTTCTCATATTCCAAGTCTGCCTTGTCTTTGAAGCTTACACATTTGGTTTCCTGTGAAGGGTCATTCTCTATGTTTTCTTCTGCCTAAAATAATTATTCATATGTCCTTGAGACGAACACAATGTCCTGGTTTCGTTCCCCAGGTCAAGCCAAGTATTTTTTGATTATTTCATTACAAATTATCTCAATGTCTGGAACCATGCTTTGTAGAAGGCAATAAGGCTTGCTCTTTAATATATGGGACCAAAAAATATAGGCAAAATGTGGAAGTACCTACTATGGGCCTGGGTCCTGGGTAGACCTTTGCCTACGCCTTCAGGAAAAAGGTGTGATGTTATGTTATGGACCTTGAGCCGCTTGAGCATTGCTGAAATATTGTGGCAGCCCATATGGATTATGGGTGACTGCTTAACAGTTCTACTGTGAAATTATAAATAAGTAATTGCTCGTCTTGTCACTCACTATAAAAAAAAAAGTAGAAAGGTCTCTAGAAAGGTCCGTAAGTACAGATATCACGCGTGTATTGCTTGCCCCTACCTATGGCAAAAAAATCTAAAGTGGATACTTCTTTGAAGCACAAGTGGCCCGCATTTACAGAGGACATGCATGTTTAATGCCAATGAAAGGTAATCAAATTCATAGTCTTATGACTATGTCTGAGTCTAGACTAGTCAATGATCAAGTAGGTAAACAGAACAATGAACATTTAATGTTAAAATCAATAGTGTCTGACCAAACACAACTACAGGACCAAATGTTAGGCTATAAACTTTGATCGCTAAGGCTGTAAGTATGCCACTTATGCCGAGCACAAGTAAAGAGTTAATAAGAGATTAAATTAAATATGATAATAATAATATCAAATAATATGATTTAATAGATAATATGTAAATGTAAAATTTATGTTATTAATTTATTTATAATTCTTTGGATGTATAATTATTTTTAATTTAATATTTTTTTCTCAATTTCTTGTTTATATCAGTCAGTAAATAAATAACTAATAATTTGTAAAAATCAATAGTGAAATATGTCACTTTTTAACAATCCTATACACATTACAGTGGATAATTGCAGCCCTGGATCTATAATTTCTTCGAACCGGGGCTGTAGGATAGTGGCGCCGCTCCCTCTCAAGATTTCTATCCTACTACACTGCTATACTATACTGCATCCTACTATCATTCTCCTATCCATCCAGAGGCTGGTTGCCTGGAAGAGAGGGTCCCATTCTGGTATGCCCCCGGCCAGTGACGCACCTACACTGAAAAATTTGTTAAGGAGCTGTCCAAAGCTTCTTCCTCTTAAGCCCTTTTAATTATGTTATATTTTAAGTTAAGCCTGTATATTCTATTAAATGATTTTGGCACCACCTGACCCTACCACCCGGAGCGGGTGCCCTGGTGTGCCCCCTCTAGATACAGGGCTGGATAATTGGAATGTCTATACTACACCTTGATCTATATATCATAGCAAATTGGGTATGTAGCTTAGATAAGTACTCATTTAATAAAAGATAAACTACTGCTGGTGCTGCGGTCACTGGCCACACCTATTATTTAATTAAAAGGTAAATAAATATGTATAAAAAGTTATTATATAAAACAGAAATTATTGAGCATAGTGCAATGGGAATGAAATCAATAACAATGTAATTATTCATTAATATTTAAATAAGTAACAAACTTATTAATAAATACTTGCTATTTGAAATATGGTGACAGAAAAATATTTCACAAAATTTTCATTCTCTTGCTTATTTCATTGTAAATTGTTTATATAGGTATTGATAGGTAAGTACTAAAGTTACTAGGTAATTATTGGTTTAATTTTCTGGTGCAACTAAGTGCTTAGTAAACAAGCAGGTTTGACTATAATAAATTACATCATTAATTAAAACTTACGTGTTTTCACAAAATAGAGTCTGTTATTTATTTATCTATAGACGTTTTATTATTTGATTTTATTAACTACGATAACCGTGTCGCGTGCATCTGAATCGATACAACGGTGATTTTCAACTGACTGAACGCGCGAGACGCAGAAAATCAATAGAATACACCAATGTTTGCAACAGGTTGACCAAATAGCTACCTAGTTTGAAAACTAACTCCTCACTAAAATCTAGTGTTCAAAATACTTAACTAACCTTCTCGGGTTTCTCGGGTGTCGGCAGAATACCAAGCAATATTTTTTCTTTCTCAATCTCACGCTTTTTCGATGCAATCAACGTTTCTAAATCTTCCGATAACATTGTTTTGTTTGTGTTTTCACTTGCTTACGATGGCGGGAAACATAGCGGTTAAGTTATTCTCGGCAATAACATTGTGGAATTTATAGCAGAGTCGCTAAATTAATAATAGTACATATTCTAAATTATTAATAATTTAATATTAAGTACGCTTGACAACTTTTATTTATTCAATTCAATTCAATTCTTATTTTGTGGCTTTTATCAAAAATCGAAAAGTGAACGTTTGGTTTCAAATTTAGGTATAGTACTCTGTGGTTTCAAATTCGATTCAATTTATTCTAATTTCAAAAATATAATGTCAAAGTGACGTGACAGTGACAGTATTTTTTTAAAAACTCAGTTTTACTTTTGCCAAATTCGCAGCGATCGTATAATACTGTGAGAATACTTATTATACAAACTCACAAACCTGAAAGTCCCGCAAGTTCAAATACTTGCGCCCGCAGCGTTTGGAGTTTGCCGTTTCAACTTCAACTTCAACTTCTTATTTTTAATGGCTTGTGCGGGCACAAATTTGCCAATGTCGCCGTGGATAGAGAGACCAACAAACGCTGGATATTGATCGGTTTAAAGAAAAAACATGACCGGTTAATTTGGAAGAATACCGCAACCAGATTGTATACCTGAAATGAGAGACATCACAACATAATACTTAAACTACATATATCTATGTTTATAATATGTTAGTTTTGTTAAAACATAATTTTTTATTTTTCCCCATATTTACAGAACACAAATATTATACATAAATAAAGATATATAACAACATTTATTATAGTTTAATTTTGTTAGTTTTGATAAAGTTAGCCAGAGTATTAATAAAGGGGGTAAAAACTAGAGGTAAAAGATGTTCAAATTTGGTAGGACGTGGGATTTCAGGTGGAAGGATGTCATAAAGAGAGTTATGAAGTTTAGGACAATTAAAGAAGATGTGGTCTGTGGTCCCTTCATCGAGTCCACATTCACATAAGGAATGATCCCTTATCCTTATTTTATAGAGGAACACAGGAGTACAGGAGTGACCCAGCCGCAGGCGACATATTGTGGAAGTGACCCATTTGTGTTTGTTTTTAAATTTAAAAAACCAGGGTTTTATTGGAATAGTTGGTTGGAGGTTGCCATAAAATTTTCCTTTAGTTATTCTTGAATTCTGCCAGGTAATTTCCCACTTTCTCTTTAAGTCTAGGGCACAGGATGAGCATAGGTCTTCTGCTTGAATTTTGTAATGTTCTAAGTTCCCTATGTGAGCCGCTTGTTTTGCACATGAGTCTGCAGATTCGTTTCCTGGGATGCCCGTGTGTCCAGGAATCCAAGCCAGTGCTACATTGAGTCCCTTTTCATAACAGTTGAATAATGCTTCTTTAATTTTAAACACCAGGGTTGATCTATTTTTCGATCTGAATGGATTTGACAAAATTCCTTCTAGGCAACTTTTTGAATCTGTGAAAACGATTGTTTTGTCTAACCCATGGGAATCAATATACAGAACTGCCTCCAAAATAGCAATTGATTCTCCAGTGAACACAGTAGTAATAGAAGGGCACTTGTAACTTAGAATTATATTGAACTTAGGAATCCAGACAGCGGCTCCTGTGTCACTATCTGGAGCCAATTTGGATGAGTCGGTATAAATAGGTAGCCATCCATCCCAATCATTACTTATACTACTATTGAATATACTTTGGGGCTCTACTGAATTTTTGTTTATACCGAAGTCCAGAATTATTTTAGGTTTAAAAACAAGGGCTTCATAAGGAATACCCGAAAGGGGGTTGCTATAAGGAGATTGAACTATAGGACAGGGGAGTTCAGTGATTTTCATATAGCTACGTATAATACAAGGGGTCTTATGGTCAGGAATGAATGCAGGAAAGTGTCTAGAGAGTTGCTCAATCTTGGGAAGGAGGGGATAATGATAATTTTGGTATATTTTGAAGAAGAATCTGTCACTGAGGAATTGATTCCGGAGTTGAAGGGGAGGCTCTAAGCATTCTACCTGCATAGCATTAATAGGAGAGGATTTCATAGCCCCTAGAATAATTCGTAGACATTTGGCTTGAATTTGATTTAATTTGTTAAGCCATGCTTTACTGCCAGTGCTAAGTAAAAAACTGCCATAATCTAGATGACTACGGATTATTGCGTTATAAAGTAATTTTTGAGAGAATGGGTGAGAGCCCCACCACACTCCAGATAGAGCTCGAAGGATGTTAATATTTTTTTCACATTTCTTGATAACATAATTAAAATGAGTAATGCCATTTAGTCTAGAGTCCAGATAAATCCCTAAAAATTTTGCAGTACTCTGTAGAGGAATTGATTCCTCTTGCAATTTTATGTTGATTTCTGGGATTAATCGTTTCCTCGTGAAAATTACTGCTTTACTTTTAGATGCCGAGATTGTTAAGCCATGGTCAGCTAGCCAGTCGTCTAGATATCCGAGCGCTACGTTCAATCTGTTTTCAGCCTCTTGGGTGGATTTGGTGGAGACATAAAGGGCTAAATCATCGGCATATTGTAATATGTGGCAAAAGGAGTCTACGGTTGAGTCTAGGTCTCTGGTGTATAGGCTGTATAAGAGGGGGCTCAATACTGAGCCTTGAGGAAGTCCCTTCCAAACACTTCTCGCAGGGAGTAATGAATTTTGAGATTGGATGTGTACAGATCTCTTCATCAGGAAACAACAGATGAATTGTACCAACTTCACTGGAATACTCAGCTGTAACAATTTGTTTCTGAGCACAGGAAGAAGAACATTATCGTAGGCAGAACAAATATCAAGGAAAACTCCAACGAGGTACTCCTTGTTGTTGAATGCCTGATGAATTTCCGTGGTAAGAATACTAAGACTATCATACGTAGACATGCCTTTTCTGAAACCAAATTGAGTTCTGGCAAGAAGATTCATGTTCTCTACCCACCATTCAAGCCTATTTTTGATCAGGTGTTCAGCGATTTTGGACATAACAGAGGACAGTGCAATGGGCCGATACGAGTTAGGATCTGAAGGATCTTTGCCAGTTTTATGGACAGGTACGATTACCTGAATGGTCCAGGTCTCTGGAACTGTGCCTTGTTCGAAAAACATGTTAATTAAATTTAGCAGATATAATTTAGTTTTATCTGAGCTTTTAATTATGAAGGAGTATGGGATACCATCGATGCCAGGAGAGGAGTCTACAAGGCCATTGATGGCCAATTGGAATTCATCGAAGGTAAATATGGAGTCAAATTGGCTAGATGAGGAAGTATTAGTGATAGGGGGTGGTGGGGAAGAAGGGACATAAGGGGGGGCTATTCTTTGTGCAAATTCTTCTACCCAAGAGATATTGTCATTAGATGTAAAGTTTACTGCATTACAATGACCTCGGAACCTACGGATTTGTTTCCATACCAGGGATGGAGGGGAGGCAGGAGACAGTCTTTCACAAAAGGATATCCATCCTTGTTTTTTCTTTTGTGAGAGTAATCTCCTAGCTTTAGCAGCTGTCTTTTGATATATTAAAAAGTTTTCGTTGGACATGCATGTATTGTAGTTCATTTCCGCCTCATTACGAGATCTGACGCAATTTGTGCATTCCGCATCCCACCATGGTGGGGAAGAAATGGCATATCTACTTTTTTTTATAGGGATATGTTCATCTGCACAAGAATTAATGGCGTTAATAAATACTAAATATTGGACTAAAAAATTTTCTGAGTCAGGGGGGTTTAAGGAATCTACTTTAAAATCTAATGACAAAGAGTACATCTCCCAATTAGCTCGAGAGAGGTTATATTTTAGCAGAGGGTTAGAGGAAGGTTGGGGAGAAACTCTGAGAGGGAAATGGATTAATATAGGGAAGTGATCACTACCATATGAATATGGAAGAACTCTCCATGTCAGACTACAAGAGAGAGCGGGGGAGCAGATAGTGAGATCGACAGCGCTTTTCGGGTTTTGAGTAGGGAGGACCCTACGTGTAGGAGATCCATCATTAATCACACAAACATTGGCTTCGTCAAAGATCTCTAAGAGAGAGTGGGCAAAAAGATCGCATCGGTCTGATCCCCAAGATGTGTGATGAGCGTTAAAGTCTCCCATGACAACAACAGGACTAGGAACTGAAGATATGACTAGGAGAATGTCAGGAATTAAAGATGAATTTGGGTGAGGAATATACATAGATATAAAAGAGGTGTTATAGGCTCGTACAGCAACGGCGTTAAAATCTGCACCATGATCGGGCAAGGGGAGCTGAGAGAATGTAATTGAGCGTTTTATAAGCAGGGCACTGCCTGCATACCCATCCTGTCGGTCATCCCGCAGACAAGAGTATCCCGGAACTCGGAAATGAGATCCAGGAACTAGCCATGTCTCCGAGATGGCCACCAAGAGGGGGGAGTATTTATTATTTAAGTACATTAATTCATGTTTTTTTCTTCTGAGACTCTTGCAGTTCCACTGCATTATAATGGATTGATCCATTATTTTCTATTATATTTGTTAATTGGGAAATAATCTGAGCAACGTTGGGCGGTAGTAATGAATTTTGGGATATGATACCAATTATGATGGAGAGAAGTTGCATTAGGAGTTGGTTTTGGGATTGAGATTCTTCCTGCGATGGTGGAGGCAGGGACATTTGGAGAGCGTGGCCATTTGGTAGGGATGAGGGCACAGGGGCAACTAAAGATTGGTGAGCATTTTTATCATATGACTTCCCCAAGGGGGCCCTAGGGCGAGGATGGGAGTAAGTTGTTTTTGTGTATGATTGGAATGAAGGGGATGGTGAGGGTTGCGAGAGAGGGCCAGAGGGATTGGGATCAGGGGCAGAGGATTTTACTACTTCATTATAGGGACGAACTGTTTTGGGATATTGAGACATAGCTTCCTGATATGAGATCCCGTCTTTTGCCATGATATTTTTAATGGCTTTCTGCCTGTTATGCTCCAAGCAGGAAGTGTTTGTGGCGAAGTGGCGGCCAGAACAGTGCAGACAGGTAGACTCTGCTTCAATGGTGCTACATTGATCTCCAATGTGGGGTTGGGCGCATCGGTAACAGCGGGGGGCAGATCGGCATTGAGCTTTGATATGTCCAAATCGGCAACAGTTCATGCATTGAATGGTGGGGAAGACATAAGTTTCTACCAGAAGTGACGAGTAGTATGAGAAGACTCTTTGGGGGAGTAGCTGACCTCTAAACGTTAGAACAACTGACTGTGTCGGTTCCCATGTCACTTCAGATCCATTTTTGTTTTTGCGATTCAACCGTCTTGCCTTTAATATTGTACAGTGACCATGAATTTTGAGCGACTCCACAAATTCGTCCATGGAAAGGTCCACTGGAACCCCACGGACCAGACCCATCCTCGTAACATTAAAAGTGGGAATGAAAGCTTCGTACCGGTTTTTTTTTAAAATGGGGTCTTGTAAGAATTTATTGGCGGCATAGGGAGACTTGAATACTATGGCTATTTTATTTCTCCCAACGCGTGTTATTCCATCTTGGCAAATATTCTCAACCTTATTTTGGTGAAGGAACTGACCGAATTTAATAGGTTTAATTATTGCGCTGGCGGCTGGGTCACTGCTGGGATCTACCCGGGTCACGTGAACTAAATACGGGCCGGTGTCAGTTTCGAGGTATTCCCTAATACCAAGAACAGTCAGGGAAGGGTCAGAATAGACAGTTTGGATGGATGCTGACGCACTTTCTTTATTAATTATAGTTTTTTTTGGGTTTTTTAGGCGTTCATCATCTTCCAAGCGTCTTTTTGTGGGGATGGGAGAAAAAATTTCCATCGAACATGGCGCCGGCGCCGGGTCCGGTGGGTCAGGGGGGTCCGGAGTTATGGGCTCCATAGCCCCTAACTTCGCGGAGTTAGTAGCTAACTACTTACCGACACCAATAACAGGTAATAAGGTAAACAATTCAGGTGAAAATACAAGCCAGAACACGAGATTTTTCACTGAAATTCAATTTGAGCTCACTAACGCGTGTATCCACTCTCACACCAAAATGGCAACCCCGAGTTTGCCGTTTGTTTAGGGTTCCGTACCTCAAAAGGAAAAAATGAACGCTTATAGTGTAGTAGTTTCATTGTCAGCAGTGTGATTATAAAATCACTTTGTTGTCAGCGGAATTTTTTAGATTACTAGTGACCACACTAGTGACTTAAATCCTTTTAAAGTGACTTCATTTTGTTTGACTTCATTCACAGATTAAAAGGAACACCTCATTTCGTTCTGCGTTTTTATTCTTTGTCGTTCTTGTGGTCGTTCTGTGCTTCATTTTCGTAGAGGAATATTGCAACACTGGCGATGAAATCTTTATTATTTCTGCTACGATTACCGGTTAAAATTATTTGTAATAACATTGAATAAGTAATATCAAATCAAAGATTTATATGTAAAACATTTAAAATCTAAGCTAGTGTTAAAGGAGTTCAATTTATTATTACGAAAGTAAAGTTTACAAAACATAACCTCCAATAATTAATTAAACTATGAACGGAGAATACGAAAATAACCTAAAACAGCTGAAAAGTAAGTTGATAAGCTACCCCGACTTCCCCAAGAAAGGAATATTATTTTGGTGAGGCATTTTTAATTACATACTACAGTTTTTAAATAAAAAAAATAACATAAAAAAACATAAACATACATTCACGCCTTTTTCCCGAAGGGGTAGGCAGAGGTGTACCCAGGACTCAGTCCCATAGTAGATACACCCATATTTCGCCAGTATGTTATTGGTCCCATGTAATAGGGGACGAGCCTATTGCCATCTACCGGGCACAGTTCCAGACTCCAGGCAGTTATTGAGATAATTCCTAATGGAAAAATCCAATATTTAACACTTTGCCTGACCTGGGGATCGAACCCGGGACCTCTTGAGTAGCAGTCGAGCATACGCCCTCTACGCCACGGAGGCAGTCAATTAAAAAAATACATAGGTATAAACTAAAACAATCCATCTAATTGACCTACGGAATAAAAAAGAACTGAATATCAATATGAACCATCGCGATGCTTGCGTAGAAGCTAGCGCCACGACAAAGTGCCAAGTTATGGATAATGGACACAATCTAAAAGTTTCAAGGACTTCTAAGTATTTACAAGTGATAATGAGAAGATGATGATACTATTTGATTATGACAAACCTTATCTAAGGTGTTGTGTGATAAGAAGCTATTTCCTTGTAAAGATGAAGTGGATGTAGGCAAAAACTTAAATGACCAGGCATTCTGACACTACTAGCGTTTGCCCGCAGACTTACCTGTGTAGAAACGTCTTCCAGCTGATGATGAGTGAATGAGTGATGTTGGGCTTTAGACCAAGATCTTCAGAGAGAAAAGACCAAAGTCTTCATCGATGATGAGGCCTTCAAAAGTTCACTCTCCCACTTTTCAGGGACATATTCTCTGCAATTCATAATGGCGATACATGCAAGTTACTACATAACCTTTTAATTCATGAGATCCGTACTAAATACCCTGAAGCTGAAGCAGTCATTGGTCTGGAGTCCCGAGGGTTTTTGTTTGCATTCTCATTGGCAGCAGAGCTGAAGATATCATGTATACCTGTAAGGAAGAAAGGGAAACTGCCTGGTGAAGTTGTGTCATATCAGTATGAGTTGGAGTATGGAACGGTAGGTTTGGCTTTTATTTTGGTTGATTGTATGGTTATTGTGAGTTGGACTGCAATCAACTACTCGCCACCTTTAAACTTATGGAATCTAATACTACGAATAGATCTGTAGTGATAGACCTCTTGCAGGCGGGCCCCTAGGCAAGTACCACACCTCTGCCTGTTATTCATCTGCCAAGCAGTAATGTGCAAACATTACTGTGTTCCGGATTGAAGGGCAGTGTTACCAGCAAAATTACTGGGCATGACGAGTTTCAACAACTAAAAACTCAGGGTGACAGGCGCATGCCGTTTAGAATTTTGAATATTAAAATACTGGGCCTCACCATTGTCTGATATGGGCAATCGTGATGCTTACCATCAGGCACTTGATTTGCTCGTCTTGTTACTCACTATCATAAAAAAAAAGGTCTTCGGACATGTTCCAGCCGTACCATTGTACTACTTAAGAGTGTGCATGATGCTAGCAAATTTGGGCTTAAGCGACACAGCTTACTGCCATTCAAACTACATATTATCTAAACTGCTGTGTTTAAATTTGAATATTCCATGTCACAGTTGAAGGTGAGTTGAGGGCTGTGAGCTCTGATCTTCATTTTTTCATACATTCACGCCTTTTTTCCCGAAGGGGTAGGCAGAGGTGTACCCAGGACTCAGTCCCATAGTAGATACACCCACATTTCGCCAGTATGTTATTGGTCCCATGTAATAGGGGGCGAGCCTATTGCCATCTACCGGGCCAACTTCCAGAGTCCAGGAAGTTATTGAGATATTATCTCAATATATTTTCTCAATATTGGATTTTACCATTAGGAATTAAATTTCTAATGGAAAAATTCAATATTTAACACTGCCTGACCTGGGGATCGAACCCGGGACCTCTTGATTGGCAGTCGAGCATGCGCCCTTTACACCACCGAGAGGCACTCAACCAGAATCAGGCAGAAATCAGTAATAGCCATTATTAAATGTTACATTTCAGGATATCCTGGAAATCCAAAAGAGCAGCATATCCCCAGGCCTCAAATGCGTGATAGTAGACGATCTAATAGCCACAGGGGGCTCCTTAACTGCCGCAGTTAACCTCGTCAGGCAATGTCAAGGACAAGTTCTTGGATGCCTGCTTGTGATGGAGTTAGTGAGTTTGAAGGGACGTGCCAACATTCCTAACGGTATACCTGTACAGTCCTTAGTTCAATTTGATTGATGGAGAATGTAAGGACCTATGGTAGGTTTTGCTTTTGAATATATTTAATATGTTTGTGTAATAATACTTATGGGGGTGCATCTACTTAAAAAAAAAAGGATTGCAATGTTCGCAAAAAAATATCAATAATGAATTTGAACCCACACCTTCCACACGCGTGTTGGCACTCTTCCATTTGAACCACCGTACTAGTCTTCAGCGAAATTTTGCGAAACACGCCCCTCCAGGCGGTAGTAGGTGGGATAGAAAAATTTACTAGTACCTTCACGGTAGCTTAAATGGTTGAGTGCCGCCACGCGGACTGGTGCGGAAGGTGCGAGTTCAAATCCCGCCCGGGTGAATTTTTCTTCGCATTATATTCATATCGTATGTCAAGCGCTTAGACCTCTTAGTCTATAAAAAAATAAAACTACATTTTGTGTGGAGAGTGGACTATTTTTTTCGAAATCTTGCAAATAAATTACTTATTTTGCAAGCTGTTCAGTTTGAAGGGTAGATTAATCCCCTTAAGTATCACTACACCTATTTGTAAAACCTTCTATAGTCAGATACGTTTAGGTTGGTTAACGAAAGATGGCGCGTATAGTGTATAGTGTCTGAAAATATAATGTCACAGTATCGTGAATAGTCTCTGTCTGCGTATGGTTAATGAAGAAGGCGCGTGCTTCACGGTTCTTAATAACATGTTTCTGAAAGTTCACATCCCATCAAAATCATTAAAAATGTGAAAAGAGCGACAAAGGTCTTAAGACTTAACAAAAACCTTGCAAGATAATCAATTTACATTGCAAGATAATTGGATACCAAGTTCGTTCCAAGTTCCTCAAATTAAAACTCATAATATTACCTATGTAACTATAACATTCTTTAATTACTTATAAAGGAAATTATTTACATTGTTTGCTATTTAATAGTTCGACTTGGCAAGTTTTTTACACCAATTTTATCTACGAGCTTTAAAACAATTGAGTTGAGTATTTCGTTGATAATAATGCAGTTCATGTTCATAAGTGGAGAGCTATTTAAATATGTATATTTATCACACTATTATGTAGCAAATAATATAACAAAATTTCTTTTTAAGCAATTAAAGAATGTTATAGGTAGGTACAAAGGTTATGAGGAAATATGACCTTTAAAGACACATGTTATTCGTATAAATGTTTTTCGAAATCATGTAGCACACCCAATGAAGAAGATAATAATCGTTTTGTTTTTGTAACTATTAATTGCAATTGCATTAGTGTGTATATTTTGAACGCACCAACTTTCGTTTACCAACCTGTAGATAGTTTGTGCAAGTTTGGAATTATTTGATTTAATTTATATTCTAGCAGAATGTGTTTCCCCAACTATCAAGTCAATTCATACAGGTTATGTGGACAACTCATATTGTCAGAGTTACAGACTCATATTGTCAGTCGGGGGTCGCCGAGATTCCTACGAGGCCTCCGATATGACCTATCGACTGCCCCGTACATATCTTATAGGAAACTATAGGGACCTACAGTTTAAGCCATCCGAAACGCGGTAGCACCCCGGTGAAAAATCCACATGTAAGATTCTCGAACCAGGCACTCCGGATTTGAAGCCGGGCATATTTCCTCTGGGCCCTGCAGCTCAAAAGGTAAGGTTTTGTCAACTGAGCCTATAGGCCAATCATTTCTATGATTCTGTTCCTATTGTTAAACTTGCACATAAAAATGTAGCTAGCATGTAATTATAAATAGCATTTTTGTAATATGTAATTGTACTGGCATAGATTTTGTATTATATTGGTATTTATTTACATCTGAATATGCAGTGTTACGAATATGTACTTAAATGCATTTACATTCTTTATTATCGATCTGGCATAGATATTGTACATATTGGTATCTATTTATATAAAAATTTATTAAATAATGTGTTAAGTTACAAAATATTTATTTTAATGTAATAAATAATAAATGTATTTTAAATATTTACATAGCGAGAAAGAGGTTCAGTAGAGCGAGATAGACAGCTATACGTCATTAAGTGATATGTAAAAGTACCGGAACCGGAACCTACTAATAATATTATCCCACTATCTTACTATTATTATAAATACGATATAAGTTGGTGAGGATGGATGGATGGATGGATGTTTGTTACTCTCACGCCAAAACCACTGAACCGATTAGGCTGACATTCGGTGTTTCGTTTAGACCCTGGAATATCACAGAGTACTTTTTAACCCGATATTCCCACGGGAATGAAGACTACGCAAACCGCGGGGCACAGCTAGTCGTTTATAAAAGACATAAGTTGTTCCGATGCGTTTACGTATATTTTGATTTAAAAAAAAAAAAATGCAACTCAATTTTAAAGATAATTCTAAAAACAATAATAAAATCTCATATATTTTATTGATAATAATTATGTAACATTAAGATGTAATAATTAAGTAACATTCCAATTTTGATATGTACCTAGGTATGTTATTTGTATTTTACGAAATAAACAAATATTTATTTACATTCCATGAATTTCATTTGAATAACTTAATATAAAACTATACCTATACATAATAATATTTAATAGACACATTTAGATACAATAATTTTACATACATTATACATAATAAAATTAAAATTAAAAGTTTAAAAATAATTTAAAAGTCGACTTGCATCAACTTACTTTAGTCTGAGCCCAATATACTGCGTTGCACGTTAATGTATTACTTTTTACTTCATTTAAGGTGGTTGGGCCGACATCATTTTGTATATAAACTTCGAGGAACCAATAAAGATGATAGAAGAGATATAATTCCTTCATTAGTTTTATTTTAAGTAAAAACTAATTATAAAGTGACGTTTATCCAGTTACCTACTACAAAAGATACGTTTTAAAACAGCATATAAGTATTTTTCGGAATTATGGAATTCTCAAGAAAAGACTTCAAATACCTACTTTCAGTTACAAAACGTATTATTTTGTGCTATGTAATTACTTGTTACTTCAAATAAAACTAATGAAGAAACTATATCTCTTCTATAATCGTGACAGTGACAAGGTTACTGGTTTGATATTAGAAGAACGATATAATATACTCTATGGAATAGGCAGATAAGCAGAAATATGGAGTCAACTATAAGAAAAATAAAGTAAAAGGAGGTGTACGAGGCATAATATGCCATTTAATAATTCTTCCTCGTTACACTCGTCTTTACTTCAATCTCATTCATAAATAATAATTACACGGCTCGTTTTATAATATTAAATAATCTTCATTATTATTATATCAATAATGATGATTAAAAATTAAAAATTGTTAATAACAGTAGCGATAAAACATTCGAAATGAGTTAATTGATAAAAATATCTTATATTAGGTTCCACGAAGTTTGTATGGGGAATGATGTCGGCCCAACCACCTTAAACAGATGTTAAAATGGTGCACCGCGTAATATGGGTAAACTAGAGTATGAAGACGCCCGGTCAAGCATTGGTCATTTTGAGTTGGTCCTACGGAACCTAAATACCTATAATATATTCTATTTTATTATTAGTAGACTAGACAATAATAGCTGTAGTTTTGCTAACATGTAGACCTCCTTTAATGCCATTTTAGTGCTTTAATCACGTCATGTATGAAGGTATAAGGTAATATAAGGTTTCCATAGCGGAGACCGGAGTAGATACCGCAAGCTTCTGAATTTGTATGAAAAATCGTGTCACTTATTTCCTACTAGGTATTTCAGTGTCGTAGCAGCCTGGGACTCTGGGACACACCACATTATAGGTATGAAGATACAAATACCTGGGGCTTGCGACAAGAGTAGTTGTTGAAGTCCATTTTTAGACCAATATGTGATCCGTAGTTGTTGAAGTCTATTTTTAGACTCATATCTGTGATCCATAGTTGTTGAAGTCCATCATATCTGTGATCCGTAGTTGTTGAAGTCAATTTTTAGACCCATATCTGTGATCTGTAGTTGTTGAAGTCTATTTTTAGACTCATCTCTGTGAACTCTACTTATTGAAGTCTATTTTTGACTTATATCTGTGATCCGTAGTTGTTGAAGTCTATTTTTAGACCCATTTCTGTGATCACTAGTTGTTGCAGTCCATTTTCCATCATTGATTAACAGGTCTCGCGGGTCATCTTGTTTTATATGCTACTTTGATCTACTATCTTCTTTGGCCTGCTTTCGTTTTCTAGCTTTTTGTCATTTATTGGAACAACTTTTGCACTGACGTCACTTTCATCTTTCAATGAGCCAGGATGGTCGATCTTCTCAATACCATACACGACTATATCAAAGTCGAATCCGCGGAAAAAAGCCGGAGACTTCAGTTCAATCGTCACGTATCTCTCTCCAGTCCCACCCTCGACGATTCTGGCACTGCCATCCTTATTTGGCCTTAGATCTGTTATCACTACCCTACTGATCATTTCGTGTTCTGTAGCCTTGACTGTGACATTCTCCTTACGAACCCACAAAGTTGGAGCACCGTGAACCTTCTCGTTAAAAAGTATTCTTCCATAATCTGTTCCCATTTTAAAATCGTTACAAGCCACTGCGGCAATCAAAACGCTAAGGATTACGATGTTCATGGTGGATTTGAGAACAATGACAATTATTTTAAAGGATATAGGCCTTTTATAGCTAATGTGAATGCAAGGATGAATAATTATTACGTATGTCGGAATTAATCATTGACTATTATATAGAAATAGTCCAGACATTGCGTTTGTTTTGTTCTAAACCGCGAGCAAATTCCACGAGAAATAACTGCTTCCATGACATCATAACATCGCCCCCCTTATTACGGACGCAACAGAAGTGTGGAAAGCGTTTACATTGCTAAATGTCTGCTGTCAAACGGCATACAAAAAATGACGTTTGACAGCAAAATTTACTGCTGTTGTTACGCGATAGCATGTTCGTAATACCACCCCCGGTCACTTATCAAAATTAGGGTACCTTAGTTAACTTGTTATATACATTGCCTAATTCTATTTTTTTCGAATAGACATTTATTAGACATGTCATCCCTTTCGAATTAATTCAGTATCAGGATGAGTCAAGTTTTTCTGACGTTTGATACTTTGTTCATAGCTCTATAGGAAAACAATATGGGTCATATAAGGTAGGTAGTAGATAGCGGTAGGTAGGTACAAACAATGGGATGCCTCATACCTCATCACAATAATAATGATAATTATGCTATGTTGTGACGTCGTAGATGTACGAAGGTAAACCTCATCATCATCATCTGCTGTAAGACGTACACTGCTGAACATAGGCTGGAATACTTGGTGCCGGAGAGCGCTGCTGCCCACTTCGAATACGTTCCTGCCGGGTCTCACGGCTCCCACCAGATGAGAAGGAGGTGGCCCTAATATTATATAGGTGGTATTACCTAATGGCAAAGAATAATAACTAATGGTAGAAAAAATACTCCGAAAAAAATATTTGTGGGGGCGTCCTCAAATTACTTGATGAACACAAGTACTGCTGAGAAAACATAGGTACATTGTGGTTTTATTTGCGCAACGTAAGTGCGGCTCACACACGCCAGGCGCGTTATGCCTACTTTTAATACAACTGCATATTTTTATAGATACTCGTAGGACATTTAATAACTGCGTGGAAGAGGGGTAGCTGCGAAAGTTGATTTTTATGAATAACATTATTTCCAAATGTCTGGTGCTGCAAGCTTTCGATGCTCGTTCGTGTGCCTGATTAGGCATAGCATGACAACAAATAAATTACTATAGGGCAATTTTAATAGCAAAGTCGTCAAAAAAGCATTGCTTTTGGACTGGATATTTTTCGTTAAGGCGTCAACTTCGCAAAATAAAATCTGAACTTTCTTCCCATACAAAGAGTGTTACTCAGTATGACCCCCAAAGATAACAATAAGTTGCCTAGGATTTATTATGATTAAATAAGCATATTTAAGACGAAATTAATAACTTTATTAAAGTTATGTTGGTATATCCAACCATAACTACGTGAATTTCTTGAAGAATATGACATTTAATATTTTTGCTTATTGACAAATTATGTATACTTATATTGACCGAAATATTACTGTACTATTATTTTCGTTGTAACTGTAGGTGATAATTTTGGACATAATTTTTTTTGCATGCCTAATAGTGGAATGTAAGCGGATAAATATATATTATAGATTCGTTATGTTTGTGACCTTTTGTATACCTACCTAATTTCGCAAAATAAAAAACAAAACTGACAAAAAGCTCAGGCACACAGCACAAATTTGTTAGATTTGTGCTATTTTTACCTAAATGGCACTTTCAACAGGTCCCCGTTATCTCCTATCAGATAATAATATGACTTATTATTATTATGCGGTGTGACGAATCGAATCGCACGCACATCGTAGGTTCACCTTAAATTGCCCCTGCGGCAGGTGGGTGAGTAGCCGGCTTAAGGCTCAGTATTAATAGTACCTACCTACTACTGACTTTACTTGATTGGTGCTAACCAATAGTACAAATGATACGACTCTGTATCTATCTATCTACTCTAGTAGTCCTCTTCTAATGATGCAGTGTAAAAAGCAGTGTGGACGCTCACTACCCCGAGGACAGGAACAAACTACCTGGATTATTGAATAGTTCAGCGTGAAATTGTCTGGATTTTATGCCATAGGTGGCCGCGGCACAAGGCAGACGGTGTCAGGCCCCCGACACCCCATAAAAACGTAGCCTCTGCTACTACATAGATATGTAGGGCCGTCGGGTCGCCGTCCGCTAGTGATACGGATTGTATCGACTAGATGGCGTTCTCTTCGCAGAGTAACTTTTCAGGGGTGATATAAAATGGAAACTCAATTATTATGTAAAACACAATATAACAATATTATTGTCTACTATACTTTTCCCCGCGTTACATGATTAAAAAAGTATATAAAACATATGTTAATCCAAGCTATCACCTACCTATTAAACGCGATGTAGTTGCCGACCTTTCAAAACTCAATTTACTTTCCTTTTGAAGAGACTCGTGTTGTTATGTAGTTCAACGGGAAGTTCGCGGGGTGCTCGAGCATGGTTTCTCTTCTTTTATGTATATTGCTTATGTTATTTTGTACTAACACTTTTGAGCCTCTAGGTATTGCTTATTCAATAAAAGTATTTAATGTTCTGCATGTGCAGACTCTCTCAGTATTGTTAGTTTTTTTAGAATTTCTTGGATTTTCTGTTTGGAGTCTGTTATTCCCATCGATCTCTCTTTAGCTACTTATCTGTTGATCAGGTGCCAGGTGAGGTGATTGAGACGACCGTTGTGTGCTAGTAGTATGTTTATTACTGATTAACCTAATACAGTGCAGCTCCTTATATTATAGTTAATAACTACTTATGTGTATCACACCTCACAGAGTTGTTAACCCAGACAATTAAATATTAAGGCTAAATATTATGGTCTATCATGGTCTTTTTCAATATAATAACGTACATAATTCATTTAATAATACTCTGGACTTGGTACTTTCTAACGCTGATGTTACAGTTAACCGTTGCTTAGATCCCTCTTGTATAGGAGGACAATTTTATAGTGTGAGTGACAAGACCTAGCAAATTAGGTGCCTGATGGTAAGCATCATGATTTCCCATATCAGACACAGTGTCACCCAGTGTTTAAAAATTCAAAATTTTGCTCGGCGGATGAATAACTAGCAAAGATGTGGTACTTCCCCAGGCGGCCCCCTGCAAAAGAGGCCTACCACTACAAAAATCTAAATCTAAATATCAAAAAGTTTGTAGGTCCTTACTGACACACACCATGGTTACGCATTAGAAGCTATGTGATAAGGTAAGTTTGATAGCTACATTATTATGGTGTAAGTTTAATGCCGTTTTTTTTGGCCATTTTCATTATGCTCAGTACTTTTTCAATATGCTCCGTACTTAGATTTATGTTGCGCGTTTTGACTTGATACCGCACTACTACCTAAAAAAATGCGGCACCATTCTAATTGTTTTTTGACATAATACTAGTAACTAGTAGGTGTAGGTACCTATATATCTGACAGTTTGCAAGCAGTGCTAAGCTTGCGTGAAATTGGTTTTGCGCAGTTTCTGATATGGCGATTTCGGCGGAGTTTTAGTTGCCGCATTTGACAAGTATAGTTAGAGAATGTGGAGAGTTATCAATAATCTAAGGTGATCGTAGTTTTATAATGAATAAAGCATGATTGTGTAAATTTGTAAATATATATTTTACAAAAAAAGTACTTTAAAATCACATGGAAAATACAAATAAAGTTGAGGCAAACAAAATAATAAATAATGACTGAAAATTACAAAACAAAATTATTACTAATTAGTTTAGTGCGTAATACCGTAAACTACCTTCTGGCCTAGCTCCTTTGAAATGCTGTCGAACTGGTGCTGATTATAGCTTCCAGTAACCGCAGTAGCTGGGCTTTCTGTGTGATATTCATTTTCTTTAGTCTGCGTTTCACTGTGATTATGTTCAGTAGACCCTGAATTTGTCGAGACATCTGTTACTGTTGTTTCTGTTGGCACAATGGTACTCGTAGAAACTTCTGGCGTCATCTTATCAGAGATGTCAACTACGGGAGGAATGGTCTTGCTTAATTCATAGGGTTGAATGTTGGTTTTCGGCGCATTGACTTCAGTTGTCAATTCTGGTTTGGTTCGTTTCTCTTCATTAACGTATTGCACTATGGGGTCAGTGACATCTTGTGTGTCTCTGTTCTTCCGTTCTTGGTTTCCGATCACTGGCTTACCTTCAGCTCCTGATTTCTCAGTGGAAGGCACTATTGACACAATATCTTTAACACTGTCCTTAGCCGTAGTTGCTTGGTTTACATCGGTGTCTTTCGTTATAGAAATCGGGTGTTGACCGTCATCTTGAACAGCGTAGACGACTACGTGAAAGTAGAACCCTCGGAAAACGGCAGGCGACTGAAGTTCTATAGTGACGTTCTTCTGTCCCTCTCCACCTTCCACAATCCTGGCACTTCCGTCCTTGTCGGGGCGTTCGTCTGTCACCTTAATGCAACTGATCACTTCATGTTCAGTAGCGTTAACGGTGACATTTTGCTTCTGCTTCCAAATATTAGGGCTGGCCTCGATCTTCTCATCAAACAATATTCTTCCAGAAGTCGTTCCCACTTCTAAATCGTTGCAGATCACTGCACCGATGCAAGCGAGTAACACAATGTAATGCATGATCGAGAGTTTGTTACTGAATGGACACGGTTGCGACACTGCCGGCGTTTTATATGTCTCGACATTTAAGGAAAATTTTTAAATTAAGTCACAGCATGAGTGTTCTCTGACGTGTGCGCTTCCTACAGGAAAACCAATGATCTGGTTAAGGTACAGTCATCGCCTAAGGTGGCTCATCAAAATGATGGACTGTGTGAAACTTAGTCCTTAGTAAGCGGAGGACTCAATAACATTTTGCTATGATAGATAGATAAAGTGTTTATTGGTACACCACAAACAATAAAAATTTGAAATTAAAAGTAAAATAGCAATAACTTATAGTGTAACAATTGGCGCTCCTTTCGTTAAGAGCGTCTCTTCCAGACAATCGCGCAGGGAGAGAGCAGAGTACCAAAATCACGTTTGGTCAAGGTGTGACATAAATATGACTAATGAATTATCATTCATATAAAAAACTAATAAATTTAATTAATGTTAATAAATTACAAAAAAAATATGATTAATAAAATTTTTAATAAATCAGTTTTATTTTGTTTCCTCAACATAATATTTTGTTTATGTGGTAAAAGAAATTTTATTAAAAAAAATTGCTTCTAATAATTTTAAAATATTAAATATGTGCGGATGAAGAAAGAGAACCGTGCCTTTTAAGACGATTATTTGCAACGCTGTGAGTGTATTTATCCGAGGCTGTAAACCATAAAAAAAATAAAAAAAAACCTAATTATCTTTGGGTCTCGAACACAATCCTTTAATTTATATTTTTTTATGCGTTCCTTGGTTCCTTTTGTTGCTTTTTCATGCCACAATTTTAAGGTTGGTTACCTGTTCCTTAACATCACACTGTATAAAACCCAATAATATAATTATTGTCGTCGCGCTTAAAGAATAAAAAAAAATATTATACCTTTCGTAACGGCAGTATCTATTCTGCGTTTATCTGTACGAAGCACGAGCATAATAATCAAGATCTAAAACGTTTCTTGAATTATAACAACGACGCTTTACGTGAACAAACGTAATTCAAAACATTGACCCTGAGAACATAATCGTTAAAAATGTGGAAGTTCTCCATATAAATTGTTTTTTCGTGTTCACAACGATAATTGCTTATATTTGTTAAAAAATTCGCACCTATTCTTGTATTGAATTCATAAAAAAAAAAAAAAAAAGGCTTATGCCACGAATACACCTGGCTCAGGGCTAAGTCTTAACAGTTCGCAGCACAAAGCTGATTTACTGCTTACAACACCCCGCCAGGAACGTAAGTCGTCTACACACGATTCCGAGCACCGACGTCGAACTGAAGTAAATCTGAATCTTCCGAAAAGCAGTATAGTCATTACTGTAGTCTCAGTAGTTCAAATAGGCTTCGATGTCGTACCTTACGTAGTAAAGCACAACTATAAAAGTCACATTGTTTAGAGCCTCCCGACTCTCGGTGCTCCTAAAGTTATCCTTGCCGAATTTGCCTAGACAGGTTTCTACCTTATATGCGTTCAGGTATTATCCTACGGATGGTAGCTTCGCACCATCGGCCGTTCGACCGAGTGCAGCACCAAATATCCGATGCCGGTGTTATAATGGGATTAACTGGTATTACTATCGCAACGACTTGCCATCAGTAGGGTAAAACTGACCTGTCTCACGACGGTCTAAACCCAGCTCACGTTCCCTGTTAGTGGGTGAACAATCCAACGCTTTGCAATTTTCGCTTCACAATGATAGGAAGAGCCGACATCGAAGAATCAAGAGGCAACGTCGATAAGATCTCTCAGCTGCCACAAACCAGTTATCCCTGTGGAAACTTTTCTGGCACCTCTTGATAAAAACTCTTTATACAAAAGTATCGATAGGCCGTGCTTTCGCAGTCCTTATGCTTACTGAACATCTGGATCAAGTCAGCTTTTGCCCTTTTACTCTACGTGAGGTTCCTGTCCTCACTGAGCTGACCTTAGGACACCTGCGTTATTATTTGACAGATGTACCGCCCCAGTCAAACTCCCCACCTGGCAATGTCCTCGAATCGGATCGCGCGATTGTGAGCCATAGGCATTGTTGCCTACATCGAAACATTCACGCTTGGAACTACCAAACTACCGCACACCACCGTTTAGTAGTGCACGATTTCCGCTCACTCGAGTGAGTAACTAAACTGTGAAAGGAGTGGTATCACAATTACGAACGCGAACGCTCTCCCACTTATGCTGCACCTTTCCAGTTCATTTACAATGCCAGACTAGAGTCAAGCTCAACAGGGTCTTCTTTCCCCGCTGATTTTCCCAAGCCCGTTCCCTTGGCTGTGGTTTCGCTAGATAGTAGATAGGGACAGTGGGAATCTCGTTAATCCATTCATGCGCGTCACTAATTAGATGACGAGGCATTTGGCTACCTTTGGAGAGTCATAGTTACTCCCGCCGTTTACCCGCGCTTGCTTGAATTTCTTCATGTTGACATTCAAAGCACTGGGCAGAAATCACATTGCGTCAACACCCGCGAGGGCCATCGCAATGCTTTGTTTTTATTAGACAGTCGGATTCCCCTTGTCCGTGCCAGTTCCGAGTTAACCGTTAATTGGTGGCCGTAGAGAATGCACAGTTCTGTACTATACAAAATCACGCTTCCTCAAAGTTAAAAAAGCTACAAGTTTACAAATTACAATTATAAAATTTACTCTTGCATCTTACGACGCACAAGCATAGTTTTTATTGCAATTTGACATCGCTCGTTGCCTGTTTTAACCCGGCTCGCCCCGGTCCTCAGAGCCAATCCTTATTCCGAAGTTACGGATCCAATTTGCCGACTTCCCTTACCTACATTATTCTATCGACTAGAGGCTCTTCACCTTGGAGACCTGCTGCGGATATGGGTACGAACCGGCGCGACATCTCCACGTACATCCCTCACCTGAATTTTCAAGGTCCGCAGAGAGTATCCGGACACCGCCGCAAATGCGGTGCTCTTCGCGTTCCGAACCATATCTCCCTTCTATAGGATTCCATGGAACTCGAACGCTCAGGCAGAAAAGAAAACTCTTCCCAGAACTCTCGGTGGCGTCTTCAAGTCATTTTGGGTTACCCCGTCGAACACTTGCTCGAATAAACAAGTGCACGTGATTTCAATGAAACGGTTCCGCTGCCGGGTTCCGGAATATTAACCGGATTCCCTTTCGCTCAAAGGGCGTTAACTTATTAGTTTTAATAAACACGCCACATCGACATAGGATTTCTCTTAGAGCTTAGGATCGACTAACTCACGAGCAACAACTGTTTTCGCGAAACCCTTCTCCACATCAGTCCTCCAGGGCTTCCCTAGAGTATTTGCTACTACCACCAAGATCTGCACCGACAGCGGCTCCAGGCGGGCTCACGCCCAGACCCTTCTGCGCACACCGCCGCGCACGTCCTACTCGTTACAGCTTAATGTCGTAAAGACGACTCACATGCCAGTAACGATAGTGTATAGGCAAAACGCTTCAGCGCCATCCATTTTCAGAGCTGGACACTGTATACAGGTAAGTTTTCACACACTTCTTAGCGGATGCCGACGTCTATGGCCACCGTCCCGTCGTCTTTGGTGCCCTACGTCTTTTAGATTTCTTTGAGCGTTTTTTAGGCGCCTTAACACTATGTTTGGTTCATCCCACAGCGCCAGTTCTGCTTACCAAAATTGGCCCACTTGGCACCATCATCAGATCTCTGGCTTCAATAAAGAAAGCCAGAGTTCTCACCCATTTAAAGTTTGAGAATAGGTTGTGATCGTTTCGACCGCAATTCCTCTAATCATTCGCTTTACCAGATGAGACTGTTGTCGACGCCAGCTATCCTGAGGGAAACTTCGGACGGAACCAGCTACTAGATGGTTCGATTAGTCTTTCGCCCCTATACCCAGTTCCGACGATCGATTTGCACGTCAGAATCGCTGCGGTCCTCCATCCGGGTTTCCCCAGACTTCGACCTGACAAGGCATAGTTCACCATCTTTCGGGTCTCAGCATCTATGCTCAGAGCGCGTCTCATTCACGATCTGGAATCGAAACGTCTCGGGAATGCGAGCGGTCGACCTAGATCGATACGCCATCTTCCCTCAATGGGCAAGACCCACCTTCACTTTCGTTACGCCTTTCAGTTTTCGATCTCAATGACTCGCACACATGCTAGACTCCTTGGTCCGTGTTTCAAGACGGGTCCTGCAAGTGCCCAAAACTGAACCATCGCAGACTGAAACGTGCACAGTCAGAGGCTTACACTAACAGAACGTTCCGCCTTCGCCTACATTTACTGGATAAACATGGCGTTGGCATAACGCAGTTTCGTGTCACCGGACGCGCGTCAACGCGTGCAAGATTCGTCTAATATACCATAGGAAGTCCGTCAACTACCATATCAACCCTGTCCCTTCATCTCCAATATTGAAAATGAAAAAACCATGTATGGCGTTTACACAGACTCTGTATGGGTCGCGATGTATTACTAAAAGAGAAGTGCACGTTATCTCCACTGATAGGTATTAATTAACAGCATAAATAACGATGAATCTCTCCGTTCATTCATTCGAGTTTCGCAGGTTTACCCCTGGACGGTTTCACGTACTGTTGAACTCTCTCTTCAAAGTTCTTTTCAACTTTCCCTCACGGTACTTGTTCGCTATCGGTCTCGCGGTAATATTTAGCCTTAGATGGAGTTTACCACCCGCTTAGGGCTGCACTCTCAAGCAACCCGACTCTAGGGAATGCTCCTCTCGCCGCCGCTCTTCGCCTTTACGGGCCTGGCGCCCTCTATGGGAAATCGGGCCTCTTTCAAGATGAACTTAGACGGTTAACGATGGCGAGATAATATAGGAACTTCCTAAACACCACATCTCCCATTGCCTTGATAGCGAAAGGATTCAGTGCTGGGCTTATTCCCGTTCGCTCGCCGCTACTAAGGAAATCCTTGTTAGTTTCTTTTCCTCCGCTTACTGATATGCTTAAGTTCAGCGGGTGTTCCTTCCTGATCTGAGGCCAACGTTAAGAGAACTTGATATCGTTTTAGAACAAAGTTCAATCGAGAAATGTTAATCGTCAACATAATCGAATACAGAATTCATATCTATTAACGAATAGAGTTTGTAGCGATCATATCTCACACATTTCTCGTAATCGTGTATATTTAAACGGACTAATCAACAGTATTGATAGAACCGTCAGATGCATAAAGTATGCAATGTGGTAATGTTTACATACAGCCGGCCCTCAGACAGGAATGGTCCAGGACGTGTGTCCAGAGACCGCCATGTGCGTTCAAAATGTCGATGTTCAGTGTCCTGCAGTTCACACTATTACGCGCAGTTAACTGCGTTCTTCATCGACCCGCGAGCCAAGTGATCCACCGACCAGGGTAATATTTTATATATACAGTCATATGATTTATAGTTTATATAGTCTTTTAGACTAGTTTTCGCTTTTCAATTGTAATTTGTCTATCGACAAATTTTGCTCTTCATGAATCTATTTACCAAATTGATTTAGATCCAACTTCACAATCGCTTTATTTCTAAATTTGTTGTAGTATTTCATACTACACATTTAGTACAAGCTCGCTTTTGTGTAAAAGGGTATCTTATCTATACATCAGCGTTTGCACTGTGCCAGCCAGCCCCCACAAGCCGATCGGACATAACGCAATCGCTTTGCTTTTAGTTTATTCTGCATTCGCCTAAAATGTCTATGAAAGTAAAAAAATAAAACCAAACTAATTTTTGGGGAATCTATTCCATCACTGAGATTAGATGGATTGGTGAAATTGTCAGAAGATGCTATATTCTGAACTATAAACAAAATCTATCCCCAAGTTGCACTCAAATGTACACAAAACATCACCCAAGCCAAAAACAATAAAATATTTGACTAAGATTTCAAATAAAATAACAATAATAATTAAAATCTTGACTTCAAAATATCTTAACATAACTTAAACCATAACCGAAATTATAGACTAACAAGGAGCACAAAAGTAGTTTTTATTAATAATATAAAAATTTTAAATCCCATTTTTTTCCAAAGAGACAGCATAATATTTACATTCTTTAAATGAACAAAACACTTCATAACAGAAATATTGCACAATCGTCATTCAATTCTACAAATTTCGTAATATAGTCGTAGATCCAATAAAAATCCTTTGACTCTTACTAGGATAAATAAATCATCTACCTATACCGTATTACCAAACATTTGATTAACCATTTATCGTAATTTCTCCAATACTAGATTCTCTGATATATTTATCAAGCAACTAGATAAATTCAACTCGGATATTTCCAATAAATCATATCAAATATTATCAAATATACATATCAAATATTATCATTATGCAATGAGTCAATGGTTAAATCGTCAAACATAACATTTGACATTTACCTCATAGTTATACCATGTTAGGCACTTATTTAATTATTCCAGCCCGTATTGTGGCTTCAATTAACATGAAAGTAAGATTTATCATGGTATTGACTCATAAAAATTCTTTGTTTGCCTCCAAACAATATACGAAAACACTACGACTACATTTATGAAAGCAAACGTCTTCCCGTCTTCAACTAAAATAATATGACAAAATTTTAAAGAAATACTGCCGAACAACAAGTTCAGATTGATCCCCGTTAGAAAAGACTTAGAATAATAGTTAACATACATAGCCAACAAAATTGGACTGAACACAACCAAAATCTGTATCAACAAATAAAAAATAAAATCGATAACAGTTGGCAAAACATTGCGCAACGTCGATATTTTGTATTCATTCACCATCGCGCTTGTATCATGCACATAAAAATAGCGCACGAAGCGACGCCATGCATTTACAAACAAAACTACATTAAAAACAAATACCCAAGACGATATTATAAGGTTTGTTAACCCATCAACACCAAGGTCAGCCCCACATGGCGTTTTCAAGGCCGCCATACCAGCCAAACGGATAAATTATGAACACAGACAAAATAGCGTGATTCATTAATTAGATAAACACGTGAAACAAGTACAATCCAACTAGACAACGTTTTATCGTTGCCCGTATGGTTAAAATAATTTTTATCCGTGCATAACATTAGTATGCTCAATGCTCACATTAGTAGATAGTGCTATTCACTAAGACGCGCCTATTCGTTACATTGATGGTACAATAATATACTTTCCGGAATGGCACTCCGAAATACGAATGGACGTGACTGACCCTTGCTTACGTCATCGGTGCACCTGGATGTTTTCAAAGTTCAAAATTTCTAACGGCAATTTGATAGTGATCTACTTACAAGATTGATCCCGGAGTTTTTTGAACATGTCTGCATTTAAATAGTACCTAAGCACAAACAAACGACTGAACGAATAAGGGCCGGTTTTTTGATCGTTAGTTACGGTTAAGTTAACCATTTGTCAAACTAACTATAGTTAAACTTCTAACCATTAGGTTAATCGTGTGGAAAAAATAGTTAACCAGGGATGAAAAAACGAATTTTGTCGAAATTTAACTATTTGTCAAAAATTTAACCATTGTTCCACTTAACCAGTGATAAAAAAAACCCAGCCTAAGGAAACTATCTATATCATAACAGAAGTCTTATAACCGGTTTCTTTCCTCTCTTTCTGTACCTACTTAACAAAAACCCCTGAGTCATAAAAAATACTTGACGCTTAAATGACGATTCAAACGATAAAAAATGGGCTGAGGGTCTCCCCTTAAGAAAAACTAGTTTAATTTTTGAACCCCGACCGAAAAAGTAAGGGGTGTTAAAAGTTTGACGTGCCTGTGTCTGCTTGGCATCGTAGCTCCTAACCGAGTGACTTGATTTTGATGCGATATTTTTTTGAAAACTGACCTGATCAAGAATGATCTAAGCAAGGTATGAAAATAGTTTCAGTTGTTTGATGATTTAATGAAAATTGCGCATCATAAGCTCTTTTCTACCGGCTGAATGGAAGGGCAACTTCCGATTCCGATACCGGTCTGATCGATTCGAAAGGAAACGGACTCGCAATATCCAAGGAAGCTAGGCCCAAAAAACCTTACACTGTCTATCCTATATGGCTGGGTAGAAAATGTTATTTGCAATTATATTCCCAACATAGTATCATCGCCATTTAATTTATAATTTGATTAAAAATAAACACACAAAACACTATTTACAAAAGTCACTTCCTTACGCTATTTACATTTTATAAACAAAACCTTCTCATTAACTTTAATCTAAAAACCCTTGAAGGAAGGGTAGGTGGCCAAAATGCTGGCGGCATTGCCCCGTTGGATGCAGATGTAAGCTAATTAGGATAAGTCCTAATTTGATTTGAAATAAAGTGAGGTTAAGTACTAAGTATTTTTTTAATGGCGACGCACTATACCAAAACCAAATAAAATCTAAATTATAATGCAAGTAAGGTCGACGTGGCCAAAAAAACAAACATCTCCTTTGGTATCCTGGTACTTCATCATGGTAACCTTGACCTGATGCTGCAGCATCAGGTTCAGATGGGCTAGAAGCTAAATATGTAAGAGACCAGAATCTTGGTAATTCACAAACCCCAAAACCGAAAACTAACGTGACTGACAACATGTACGTGCATTATTCTATAACGAATATAATAGTATAACGAATGTGGTCAGAAAGTAAACTAACGTTTTGCCTTATTGAATAGCTGTCAAAATGACCCAGCGCATAGACTTCAGCGCCCTCAGACGTGTAAAGATTGAGATAATACATAACAGTTTATTTAATAATGTAAAGAATGAAGGAGTGATTCAACGAATGAGCAATGCCATGTGGGAAACGTAAACAAATTAGATGATGTTATTTACTATCATTAACCGCATTACCTTAGGTACCTAATTACCTATGTGTTCTGTGGCATTACTGCAGAACAAAGAGAGATCTTTGTTTTGAATCATTGCTCTCAAAGAATTATATTTTATCGGTGAGTAAAATTTATATTGCCTTTACATTGACTAGCTTTGAATATAATAAGTATAGCACTATAGAAGTGTCATCGAAAGTATACCTTCTGTTGGTCATATTGTGCGCAGTAGACTGGTCAAATGCGAATGAGACTCGCATATGAAGGGTTCCTATTTTCCTACCCACCATATACTTACCTAATTACCTTCGTATAAGTTTGGCCATACAGAGAGGTAATGTAGCTAGTTTTTTGGGCACTTACCTGCAGGAGGCGACCTTAATGATATTTTTTATTTATAATTTAAGTTTCTTTAGAATTTATGTTAATTCTTTAGTTGAATTGTTTGTTTGTTAGTATGTTAGTTTGTTATTTACTGAAATAATTACCTACCTATTTATAGATGTCACCTTTCCTCGCCTACTAAATAAAAATCGTGTTAAGTACCTACTATAATTATTATAAGAATTAATTCTTATTGCAGAAGTCTTAAACTTATGACAATTTATTTATTACGTTGGTTTTACAGAGAGCACCCTTAATTATAATTTAATTTTTTTTTATTAGTTATAGCGGCAATAGCCTACATAATATTGTGAAAATGACAAGTGTCTATCTATTACCATTTATGAGATAGAGCCCTGTGACAGACGGACGGCGAAGGCTTAGTAACAGTGTTCCTCAGGCACCCTTTAGGTGTAGAACTCTAAAAACAGTACAGAAATCAATTTCACGCGCAACCGCTGACATAAGGTTTAGGTACTTACTGCATTTGTTTGCGTGATTATGTAAATGTGTGCTGTATCTGTGGGTATACCTCTCAAATATTGACTATATTATAATAGCTGTGCCCCGCGGTTTCACCCGCGTAGTTTTCGTTCCCGTGGGAATATCGGCGAACGAATTTCAGCCTGATCAGTTCAGTAGTTCGGCCATGGGATTGCCGGCTGTAGAATAGTACCTCACCATTTCTACGCGTGGTTGCTACGGGTTATGAGATCCAGAGGACTGGCAGCAGCGCCCTCTGCGTTTGGTTTTAACCATTAATCGCCAACCCGCCTGCCAAGCCTGGCGAGTACCTATTGACAATTCCCTTATGGGGGAGACTTATGTTCAGAAGTGGACTTCAACGGCGGGATGATGATAATAGTTCAGTAGTTTTGGCGTGTAAGATTAACAAACATCCATCAATCCTCACACACTTTCGCATTTATGATATTAGTAGGATTCAAAGATGACGTTATATTTTGTATAGTGGACCGGCCACCAGTCTCGCTTGGCCTAAAACCCCACGTTCCCTGTATAGCTTGGTCAACGACAGCTGAACCTAAATAAATTTTTAGGACATAATATTTGCGTAAATATAATGTTCTAAGAGAGTATTTTAATCAATTGAATGATAAATTACCCAATAAGATACCTTGATCAATTAAGTTTTAATTGATAAGGTATAATTGTAAACGATCCTTATATTACTGCTCGCACTGATGGAAATTATAAATCAAACACAACGATCTGTCTGAATATTTAAATACATTTAACCAAAGATACAATCTCGGCTTTTTACTTCGACTCCTAGTTTTTCGTCCGCAGACTTCAATCGTGGTTAGTTTTTCTCGCCATCGCTCTGCCAAATTGACAAGTCCCATCACTGTTCCCACAGAGTAGCCATTAAAAAGAAGTTACCTACCCGTTAAATGTAAAACCTCTATGGTAAAAATAGTTGATGTTGCCATCATAAATTGTTGGCTCAGATAATCGAAACATTTCATAATGCTACTTCAATACAAAGATCCGATTAAAACAAACTCACAGTTTAATTTGCGATAAAATGAACTCAAAATGACAAAACTATATGCAATAGTCCGGCTTGGAACACGGACACTTTTCCTTCATTGTCAAACCTTTGGACATTCGCTTCAAGAACGGATGCACGTGATTACTGAACGTTGGTCTGGAATGTAGAAAAATAATAGTAGTTATTTTTATAGGGTTCCGTAATTCCGTATCTTTTAAGGAAAAAGGAACTTATAGGATCACTTTGTTGTCCGTTTGTCTGTCTTTCTGTCAAGACCTTTTTTCATGGGAAGGTAGTACCAAGTTGAAATTGATATCAATAACTCAGGTCTAGTCCCTTCTAAGTCAACCGCAGTCAAAAGACACGGCCAATGTACGGCACATTTTGAAGATAATAAAAACTAAATATAATTACGTAAAATAAAGACAACTAGGAACTAGAAAATAACAATACAAAGATTCAGTAAAAAATCAAATTTAATCGAAACAAGTTCTCGTGTATAAAAACCTGCATTAAAAAAAAATCTCATAAAAATAAAAAGGCACTGAAAACTTGTGTGGAATAAATTGGACTTTTTACTGAATCTTTGTTGTGTTATTTTCTAGTTCGTAGTAGACTTTTTATTATTTAATGTAATTACATGTAGAATTTTTATATCAAAAATGTGGGCACGTGTGAGCGAGAGGGCGAATTAGCTTAGTAGGTACCGCGCCTTAAAAGTATTTTAAATTTTATAAACACCAATAGGTACCGCCGTGGAGTTACCGGCTTTAGAATAGTGCTCCACCCTCTCTACCCGTGGTTGCTGTAAGAGCCGGCTAAGGGTTAACAGATCCAGAGGAGGCAGGAGCGTCCTCTGCGTAAACCATCAAACTGCGCTCGACAACCCGCCTGCCAAGCGTGGCGAGTATTGGCAAAACCCACCTTTATGGGGGAGGCCTATGTTCAGTAGTGGATTACCAACGGCTGAGATGATGATTATGAATAAGCACTATCATCACTTCATCAGTCGGAAGACCTTTAAGTAATTCGTTATTCAACATAATTGACAGCCTCGTTGGCTCAGATGGTAGTAACTCTGCTTTCTGTGCCGCAGGCCCCGGGTTCGATCCCCGGCCAGGTCAAACATTTGTGTGCATGAACATGTCTGTTTGATCTGTGTCTGGGTGTTATAAGCGTATATAAGTATGTATATCAGTCATCTGGTTACCATAGTACAGGCTTCTAGCCTAGTTTGGGACCGGATGACCGTGTGTGGAAGTTGTCCCATATTATTATTTTTATTATTATTATAATATACAAAACAGCTAATGAGCCAAAAACTAACCGGAATAGGAACAAGGATGTCCAAAAGGAAAACAATTAAATAACATATCAAAAATGATGGAAACATAACGTCCTCAAGCATAAATGTTTCTAGAACTTTGTAAACGTCTGTGTAATGAAAAGCTTGCCTTAAATCGAGTGAATAAAGTCTATATTAACTTACCGACTCAACATCTCATTGACTTCTGCTCGATATTCCTCAGTAGCTAACTGAGCTTTTCTTAATTGGTCCAGTTCTTCTTGTCTTGCTCTTTCCTGTGCGTTTGAATACAACTTCAGCCATAGAAATATAAATACCGACGTACTTGAAGTCACATACCCGCGCTATTTTGTCGCCGGAATAGGTGACTTAATTCAGAGTTGAAGTTCATCTCAACCGCGATTAAAGCGATCGACTCGACCTTTAATATTCTTATTAATTTGTGGGAGTCAACTCCAACGCTTACACAAAGTAGATACAGTCGGTTGAAAAAGTATGTAGTGTAAATCAAAACAATATCATTCGTATGGGTATTTCTCGTAACGAGAGCGGAACTTTGCGCCCACGGTCATGTTGACTCCTACAAAATGATAAAAATATTAAAGGTTGAGTTTATTGAGGTCAAGATGACCCCAACTCGTTAGTCACCTATTTCTAAGTTTGTGTATAAGAGCTAATTACGGTGCTGGCAGACCCCATTGAGTGACCCATACAATCGGCCGCGCGCAATAGCCTAAAAAGCATATTTACCAAGGTATGCCTTAATAATTCATTTCTTCACACCTAACCTTCTAAAATATAAAACTTCTAAACCAATTAGGCTGGAACCATAGAAATCTAAATAACAAGGTTATAGAAATGTCAAAATCACTTTAATATTTTTCTACAAACCTTCAAAAGCTTGTTATACTCGATCTGCGCGATCAATTTCTGCTGGTCTTCCTTCCGTCTCTGAGCATCAGTCAGTGCCTTATGATCGATCAAATGCCCTAATTGTTCGGTCAATTGACGGTTGTACTCGTCTTGCTCCGCCATTTTTGCTCTGAGGTTTTCTTTGGCGTTTTGCCTGTCCTTTATTTGGTCAATCATTGCTTGTCGAACCTCCTGACAAAAAAGGTTGTATTATGAGAAATCTTTTTGTAAGTATCGTAAACGGGGTGAATAGAAACTGCGGGATAAATTTTATATCTCCCCAACAGCAACTTTCATGTCTCCTTCATGCCTTATTTGAGTTGTGAACAAAAAACCTTTCAACGCAACAGCCTTTTAATGGGACGCCAAAGTTCCTGTTGGGGAAACATAAACATGATCAGTTCATTTCTATTCGCCCCGTTTTACGGTATCTATAGGTATTATTTAAATCAACCATTGTACGTACCTATACATCATTATTTTACAAAGATAACAAAAGAGCCGTCATACTGAGTCGACACGCTTTTTTTAATACATACATACATTGCAGCCTTGTTCTCGTTGGTGTAGGCAGTAGGCAGATACTATTTCTCTGCACTTGCTACGATCCTGACATACGGCGTTCGCTTCTTCCACTTTCATGATATTCTCCATACATGCTCGTGAGTTGTAGGTTGGTTTTTTTTTATTATTACCCGGTTAGTTTTCTGCGCCCAAGCGGCGTATTCGCATCGTTTCTCGTCAATCTTCTTCTGTCTCTCTTGAGCCTCTTCAACGAACATGGCATCATCTGCGGTAGCCATTGATGCGAACTCCTCCCTCAAATCTATCAACTTTCTGTTACACTCGTTTGTTTCTTGCTGTGAACATATTTTTCAATTGAAGTCTCGATTTTGGTTTTAACTCAAACATTGGGTTCATTGAAATAGTCTAAGTGAAGAGATTACGGACAGGTGGATGATCAAGGTCTGATGACAGATCAGGAAAGAGATGATTTTTATTACTACTACTTCATGAAGTTGCCAAAGATTTCTCGTATAAGATTATACCTACTGTAATGTATTGAGATCGTCTCATGCGCCGACGTCACGGGCAGTTGGAACGCAGCCGTCGTACGGTGTGGTGGTGCGCGGGTGCCATAGTTATATTATAGTGGTGCGGCGTTGGTGAGCCGAGTATATCATATAGACTACGGATACAATACATGTGGCGACGAGGACAAAAGTGAGTACTAAGTTAATTAATAATATAGCTACAACTGTCATTAAAAAACAAAACAAAAAAGGGTGGAAGTGGCTAATTCTGTTGATATATTACAAAGTAATTATCAGCCCTGCTTACTTGATGTTTTGTTGAACTTTGTAGGTAAGTATAGTACCTTATTGTTAATCGAACCTACTATTACCTACTGAATAAATAATGAAGTACTTACCTACCTACACTAAAACAATAGGTTATAGAAAATAAAACCTACTAGGTTGTAATGTTTCAACATAGTACCAAATAAAACGAACAATACGTCTAAGTAATTACGGTAATCGTAATTACGAATAATATATATCAAACGAATATAATATTTCGTACTAGTTCGTAGTGTTTGTCTACCTACTGTAAGCTACGATTTTTATATAAGACTGCCTCAACTGCTAGTGAGCGCAAGCTTGACTGAAGCTGAACTTGAGGTCTCGGGTTCGATACCCGGGTCGGGCAGCGTGTTGTTTGGATTTTTCCATTAGAAATTGTCTGATAACTTATTTTTACAATGTTAAAAGAAATTAATGACGGTATCAATTATTATTGCGTTGTTACCGTTTGCGAAGCAGACAATGTTCGGACCATTTAATTGATATCATGTTCATGTAGCTGATATTAAGTGCATTAAATTGCGTTTAGCAGAAAATATCTGTCCATTAAATTGGGTTATGTCTAGTAAATAAAAATAAATAAGCAGACTAGGTCTGATCGTTAATTCGAGGTTGAACGATTATGATGAAAATACATAAGCAGACTAGGTCTGATCGTTAAATCGAGGTTGAATGATTATCATGAAAATAAATAAGCAGACTAGGTCTGATCGTTAAATCGAGTTGGAATGATTATAAATTTCGTTCATAAATGTTGCCAAATGTACACAAGTACATTAAATAAGCAGTGGTAACCTATGCCAACTGATCATTAAATTGATGTGCATTTACTTAAATCCTACTAAGTAATTTTGACAAACAGATTTAATCTAAAAAATTGAACCATTAAAACGAATGTGATTGGGTTAAGCAGATTATTAAATCCGAATCATTAAATTGATCGTTTCAGGTCGCCCCAAAAACAAAAAGAAAAATAAAACATGTCGCTAACACTGACGTTAGACAAGTTCGACTGTGACGGAGATCCTACTTCTGTAGGAGTCAGATGGGAGCGTTGGAAACGGGCCTTGCTTATTTACTTAGAGGCAGCTAACATTGAATCGAGCCAGAAGAAAAGGGCAAACCTTTTACATTTCGGCGGCTTGGAATTGCAAGAAGTTTTCTATAATATACCCGGAGCTAACGTTGTTACTGCAGATAACGAAGATGTATTCGAAGTGGCGATATCAAAACTTGATGCTTACTTTGCCCCAAAGCAAAGTAAAATATATGAACGCCACATTTTCAGACTTCTCAAACAAGATCCAAATGAGAAGTTTGAGAAATTTGTGGTGAGACTGCGACAACAAGCGGACAAATGTCAGTTTAAAGACCGCGACGAAAACATCATCGATCAAGTAACGGAAAAATGCTTTTTAAAGGAACTAAGGAAGAAAATTTTACAAATTGGAGACGAAATAACACTAGACAGAGTAATTATGGAAGCAAATACGTTAGAATCAGTAAATAAACAGCTTGATGAATTTGGAAGCACGACACAGGAAAATGGTGTCCAGGACATTAATGAGGTTGGAAGTAAAACTAATAAGGCTCTCATCAGGAACATAAATGATCGAGGATGTGGTAGATGCGGCAACACAAAACACTTTTCTACGAGTATGGATTGCCCGGCCAGGAACAGAGATTGCTTAAAGTGTGGGTTGAAAGGGCATTTCAAACAATTCTGTAGGACAAGACAAACATATAAACGAAAATTAGAAGGACAGGAAAAGACAAACAATAATACATACAAACAGAAAAGAAGTTACACATCTACTAACAAACCCGGAGTAAATCAAGTTAGTGACCTTGAAATGCCAGAAGAGGAAAAAGAAACAGAGTATGTTTTTCATATCGATGATGACGTAGAATTTGACTGCACTATTGGAGGAGTAAAAACCAAAGTTCTGGTAGACTCTGGATGCAAGCAAAACCTGATAACCGAAGAAACCTGGAAGATCATGAAGGGGAAAAAGATTTGCGTACATAACCAGAAAACGAATCCAGATATACAATTTACGGCTTATGGAAGTGGCATACCTTTGAAAATCAAAGGATCATTCGAGGCTCACATACAAATTGGGAGGAAGTCAGAAAATTCCATTTTCTATGTCATTGTTGATGGTACAAGGAACCTATTGGGAAAAACCACTGCAATGTCATTGGGAATACTCAGGATTGGTCTGAATCTGGACGACGTCAATCACGTCGAAAGCAAAACCTTTCCGAAGTTCAAAGATGTGCTGATCAATTTGCCAATAGACGATTCAATACCACCCGTGTCACAACCTTACAGGTATAATAATACAAATTAACTAAATGTTCTTGTTATTTTTGATTGAATTCTGATCAAGCAGATATTAAAGTTGATTTATTGATTTAATTCTTGTATTATTAATTTTATAGGAGGATTCCCATACCATTAGAAGCTAAAGTCGAAACGAAAATCGAAGAGCTTTTGGAAAGGGACATAATAGAACCAGTTGTAGGATCTTCAAAATGGGTCTCACCAGTAGTACCTATTCTGAAGGAAAATGGTGATGTGCGGCTTTGCGTTGATATGCGGCGAGCTAATGCGGCTATAGTCCGCGAAAATCATCCATTGCCAACAATGGATAAGTTATTACCCAAAATGAAAAATGCTAAGTTTTTCACAAAACTAGATATCAAAGACGCGTTTCACCAAATCGAGATACTACCTGATTCAAGACACATAACAACATTCATCACCAGTAAAGGACTTTTTAGATACAAACGCTTAATGTTCGGGATATCATGCGCTCCAGAAATCTTCCAAAAAGTAATAGAACGCATGTTGTTGGGCTGCGAAGGTGTGATCAATTTTATCGATGATATTCTGATATTTGGGAAGAATCTACAGGAACATGACATAAGATTATGTAAAGTGATGGAAGTTTTAGAAAATAATGACGTCCTTTTAAGTAAAGACAAATGCATTTTTAAGAAGACGGAAGTGAATTTCTTAGGACATCACTTATCAGGAAATGGTATTAAGCCCTTAGAAAAATACATTTCGACCATACAAAAGTTTAGACCACCAAACACCATCGGAGAGCTCCAAAGTTTTCTGGGACTTGTAAATTACGTGAGCAAATGGATCCCCAACTATGCAACGATAACGGAACCTTTAAAAATATTACTTAGAAATAAAACTGGGGCTAGATCAGAGATTAAAGATCGCTGGGGTCCAAATCAAAAACTTTCTTTCGAATCGCTTAAACAAAGCATGACTAATATACCGACCCTAGGATTCTATGATGTAGACGATCAGACAGTCGTTATAGCGGATGCCAGTCCTGTTGGACTAGGTGGGGTTTTGATCCAGATAAATGACAAGGAACCCAGAATCATTGCATATGGTCATAAGACCTTAACGGAATGTGAACGCCGATACTGTCAAACGGAGAAAGAAGCGCTGGCTTTGGTGTGGGCTGTAGAGCACTTCCATATATTTTTATATGGTAAAGAGTTCCAGCTTGTCACCGATCATAAGCCGCTGGAAGTTATTTTTGGCATCAAATCCAAACCATGCGCTAGAGTAGAAAGGTGGGTTATGCGCCTACAATCGTACAATTACAAAGTGGTTTACCGACCAGGTAAAAGCAACATTGCAGATTGCTTATCTAGGCTTTGTGTCGATTTAAGCACATCGACCACAGAATTAAAAGATAACCACATCTGTCAAATTGTTGAATCTGCAAGACCTGTAGCGGTATCACTCAAGGAAATAAAAGACTGTTCAGGACAAGATAAGGAAATTATTCAAGTTAAAGATGGTATATATCATAACAAATGGGTGGATGATGTAAAACTGTACAAGATATTTCAAACCGAACTTTGTTACTTTGAGGGTATATTACTAAGAGGAACAAGAATCGTCATCCCTTCCCAACTCCGAGATCGAGTTCTAACAGCTGCTCATGAAGGACACCCAGGGATAGTAGCGATGAAAGCAAGATTAAGAACGAAGGTCTGGTGGCCTAAGTGTGACAAAGACGCTGAAAATATGGTTAAATCATGCAAAGGTTGTACTTTAGTATCAGCACCAAATCCACCAAACCCTATGAAACGTCGACAACTTCCAGAAGAACCATGGGTTGATATCGCCATAGACTTGATGGGGCCACTACCCACCGGAGATTACCTATTTGTAGTTGTTGATTATTACAGTAGATACAAAGAGATTAAGATATGTCGGAAAATCACATCTGCAGAAATGGTAACACAATTGAAGGAGATATTCAGTCGATTGGGAAACCCGACGTCAATAACAGCTGATAATGGGAAGCAATTCACTAGTGAAGAATTTAGGACCTTTCTCAAAGAAAGAAACATTATATTGTTTAACACAATACCATATTGGCCTCAACAAAACGGGGAAGTGGAACGACAAAATCGAGACATCTTAAAAAGACTTAAAATTAGTCAAGCTGAAAAAAAAGATTGGAAAGAAAGCTTACTAGAATACTTGTGTATGTACAACAGTACACCACACTCGGTCACCGGCAGAACACCATCCGAATTATTCTTTAAAAGAATTTTTAGAGACAAACTACCAATGATTAGAGACATCTCTCAAGGAACAACAACAGATACAGAGGTGAAGGACAGAGATCAAGAAATGAAGGAAAAGGGAAAAGAATATGCTGATAGAAAAAGAAAAGCTGAAGATTGTGACCTAATGCCAGGAGATAAAGTTTATATCAAGAATTTGATGAAGGACAATAAACTAAGTCTAAACTACAATACGACAACACACACGGTAGAAAAAAATTATGGCCAAACCCATAGAAGAAATGTGGTACATCTTAAGAAGATACAAGGTGAATGGAAAGTTTGCCACGACAAAAACGCAAACGAAATTAACGATAAAGCTAATGAAGAAACAACACAATAAATAAGTCAACCAATAATTAAGTTAATTTAACACAAGCAGACCAGCTACAAATTACGATAAATAATAATAAAATAATACTTAAACAATGCGATTTTATTGATTTAAAAAACAATTAAAACAAAAAAGGGATGTAATGTATTGAGATCGTCTCATGCGCCGACGTCACGGGCAGTTGGAACGCAGCCGTCGTACGGTGTGGTGGTGCGCGGGTGCCATAGTTATATTATAGTGGTGCGGCGTTGGTGAGCCGAGTATATCATATAGACTACGGATACAATACACCTACGTAGAGGGCAGTCGTTAGTTATTCATGTGGGAGAGGCTTTGTAGAAATCTGAAGTCGCATCTTCAGATTTGGACTATGGCTGGCTATGGTATAATCTATAATGATTTGACTCGAGCCGTGTAATTGGAAAACCTGGTTCATAGTTAAAGTACAACTCAAAATTACGTAGCAGCACCCCGCGGTTTTACCCACGTAGTCTTCGTTCCCGTGGGCATGTCAGGACAAGAAAAAAGTACCTACTCCGTATTTTATTTTAAACTATCTACCTACATACCGAATTTCAGCTCAATCAGTTTAGTAGTTTTGGCGTGAATGAGTAACAAATATCCATCTATTAATCCTCACAAGCTTTTACATTAAGTATATTAATAGTAGGATACTTATTATAATAATAATACTTTTACTTTGAATTTTGAATGTAAGCAAAACCAACCTCCTTCTTCCTAGCCAGTCTGATAGCAGCGAATTCATCAGCCAATCCTTGGCTTGCCAAAGAATCCCACGTGTCATTTATAAGTTTGGTGTCGGCTCGTTGTTTGGCGAATACCTCCTTACGGTCTTGTATCATTTGGTCTCTTTCTTTGGCGGTCTCCTTACGTTTCTGTGCTCTTTCACGTTCGGCTGTGAGCAGGTATAAATAATGTCAAATTTGATTGATCTGAGCTTGTTATCTACAAAATGTCAATCTAATCGGTCCGCGTGAAGAGTTAACAAACACATTTAACTTTAGTTAGATAAATACCTAAGGAAAATACTTCTGTAAGATCAGAGAATACAAGTGACTGATCCAACAACAAAAACCCTCTTTAAAATTTTACCATATTTTGATTCTCAGGCGTTAATTTCTGGTTAAAACGGTTGCAAACTGTTTTAATATATACTGTAACGGAACCCCACTCGAGTTAAACCGTTACGGTTTATGTGAGGGAGAGTGAGATAGATAGAGATCTCCTAGCCGTTTTCGGCCACAGAGACTTGGTTTAGTTTAACTGAAATGAACTTACATGATGTAGGTATGTATTATGTATCCACTATTTGCAGTGAACGCCCGGCTACAAAAAGCGCACGCTTTTATTACGCACGCGTTAATATACATAATTTGTTGTATTGGATGTTGTCTTGCTTTAAGCTGGTGTCGTTTAAGATCGAGGTCCCACCATACCCAAAGCACAAATGTCGGAGTTAATAGCTTAGACACGTGATACGCGACCTAAGATATTCATAACATAATGTTTTGATAGAAACGAAAACGGTACCTACCTAAGTTTATGTCTACATGTCAATGAGAGAACCCAGGCACTCCGGATTTGTATATACTCGTATTATATAATATATTATACTGTCTTATATACTGCAACTGGGTCACGGATGCTACGTACCTTCTTCCTCCTTCTTATTATCAGCCTCCCACATAGACCTAAACCATCTTGCCTCTTCTTTTAGCATCTCCTTCTCCTTCTCTCGTTGCAATCTTCTCTGCTCCAGTTGTTGGTCGGTGAACATCTTGCAGTTGAGGTCTTTCCGTTTCCGCTCAATGGCATCCACTTCCATACGCGCTTTCTGATGATAATATGCTTTGAATATAATACTCCAATGTGCCCTAAATAAAATAAAATGGACCCTATGTCTTAAGCGTTATATATATACCTACAGACATTCACGTGTTGACTTCGCGTGAAATTAAGCGGTTTTGATTTTTATATATGGAAACTTAATAATTTTTCTTGAAAAAATAGCTTGAGTAACTTCTTATAGCATCAGCAATGTATCAGTGAAAGTTCCGTTATAATCTGTCCAGCCGTTATGGATATTAGCGTCAGCAAACAGACCAACAATGTTAACTAGATGTGTATTAGTATTTGTATAATTAGATATACATTTTAAAGAAGACAATTTCAACATCATCATCAGCCGCAAGACGTCCACAGCTGAACATAGTCCTCCCCCATAGAACACCACTCATGGCGGTTGCTCGCCGTGCGCATCCACCGGCTCGCCTGCGATCCTGACCAGGTCGTCGGTCCACCGCGTGAGGGCAAGACCTACGCTTCGTCTTCCGGTCCGTAGTCTCCACTCGAGAACCTTTCTTCCCCAACGGTTATCGGTTCTGCGAGCGATGGGGCCTGCCAATTGCCACTTCGAGTTACAAACTCTGCGAGCTATGTCGGTAACTCCAGTTTCAATTAGGTACACAAAAAGGACAAAAAAGACAATTTACTCCTTACCAAAGCATCAGCCTCTTTCAAAGCAACAGCATGCCACAGCTTGTCGAACTCAATCTCAGCCATTTTCTTAGCTTGTTTCTCTTTCATCTGGTACAGCTGGACCTCTTGGGCTTCTTTAGCTCGCATCTCGAACAGGCGAGGTACAACTTCCACGCATTTTGAACTGGTACCAATATACGATATTATTACCTATAAGTTCTTTGCCGAGATAAAAATGTGGTACAGAGTGAAAGTTGTGTCACGGTATGTCGCTCTAGCATGCAGTAAGCGATAAAAACCCGATACGTAAAAGTGCTGGCGTGAAAAAGGAGTGGAGAGATGACGGATGATAGACTGGAAATTAAGAAGACGTGCTTTGCCGACCACATAGTGAGGGATAATGGCAGGAAGAAGAAAACCGTGGCTATGCGTTTGAAAATATCTATATTACTAGCTGTGCCCCACGGTTTCACCCGCGTAGTCATCATTCCCGTGGAAATATCGGGATAAGTACCCTATGTGTTATTCCAGGGTACATATCAAGTTTCAGACCAATCGGTTCAGTAGATTTGGTATGAAAATTTAACAAAAATCCACCCTTCCATAATATTGAAATAGGATTAAATTAATATAATTTCGTATGTATAGCACCAGTAAGGGTGAAAGAACGATGACGGCGACATGGCAACAAGAGTTTCGCATGTAATTAGCGACTGACATCGTTTCTAGTAGCTACCTTAACATTTAGACTTCTATGGTAAAATTAAAAAGAATCAGAACTAACAGCGATGTGCCTTTATATTTCTCAGCGTGTTCTTTCTTCCTCTTTTCGATGAGATATTTGAGCCGTTCCTGTTTGTCTTGCCACACTGCCTCCATGCCGGCCTGCGCTTGTTCCACGAACTTACGGATGTTCTTCTCTTCTTCTGCCGAATATAGCTCAACCAATCTGTTTAAATAAACATTTAAGCCCGTCCGCACGTAGCTATAAAATATAGTATACCTATTAATATAAATCATAGCAAGGGATATTATGATATATTTTCTATACAAATATTCGACTGACCGCACACGCAGCTATAATATATATTTCTGTGACGTCACCAACATATACCGTAATATATATTATTGCATATTAATATAAACTACGGTATCAATGAAATGAAGGCTAAAATATATATTATAGCATCGTTTCCGTGTGTGATAGCTTGCTATAATATATGACGGTATATTAATATAATATATTATAGCTACGTGTGTGACGGGCTTTACAGTAAAGCCGGTCGTTTACCAACCCTAATAGTGTGCATGGACTGGCTTATCACTCTTTTAGATTAATCATATTTTATTTTACTTTACTTTATATTTAGTTACTCTGTTTACGTTTTCTGTCAATAAACAATTTATTTATTAAATATATGGAAAATACACTATTTTGTTCACTATATTGATTGTGGTTTTTCTACAAATACTTAAATTGTTAAGGCATACGTATGTATGCGTAGTGTATGATTGGTCGAAGGGGTTCCACACCTAGCCTAGATACTTCAACCTAACGCTAACCGCCTTCTAAAAGAACATACAGCGCCACCTAGTTGCAAACTACAGCAAACATGTTAGTAATCACATTTTTTTACGGTTTTGGGATTATTTCTATAAATAAAATCGTTTAATATAAGTATTAGGTACTTATATTAAACGATTTTATTCATAATTATCATAAGTTAGTATTAGTCATAAGTATAAAATATAATTCAAAAAGTCAACATATTAAAATTCTAACCTTGCCCTACAGCTAGTAAATCAATGCCTCGCTAACCTGCGCCATGATAACATTAGAGTTTGCGACAATATTTTGATACGCATTCCACACGCGCAAAGTATGAAAATATCCAGTAAAATATATGCACAAAATAAATTATACCCAATTACGTGTTCAAGTGCCTAGTATATGAATGTTACCAGCGAAATTATTGGGATTGACGAGTTTCAACAACTAATATCTCAAGGTGACAGGCGCAGTGCAGCGTCGCGTAGAATTTGGAATTTTAAAACACTGGGTGGTACTGTGTCTGATATGGGCAACAATGACGCTTACCATCAGGCACCTGATTTGCTCATCTTGTCACTCACTATCATAAAAAAGACCTGCTGTGCCGACTTAGTATGGGACAAGATCAGGAAGATGATGTTATGGAAGACACTTTCAGGTCAATGAAGCTATAAAATCTAACTTCTGAAGGTGTGCAGCTTTACAACAAATTACCGCCACTAATTAAAAACTAGCAGAATATGTCGTAAACAATTATTTTCAGTAAGTGTATTTGATAATATCATGAAAGTTTAATAACTCTCTTCCAAAATTTGTTATGGGTTATGTATTCTGAAATAGGATGTTTATTATTATTTTCCTATTTAAGAGAAAAAGAACACAATAATTACCAAATTTAAGATCGGCCGACCCACATTTTTAGTTTTATACCTACCTTCATTAAATTATTAGGTAGCTGAGTTTCTCATGTACCTAAATGACTTCTGTCTTTTTGAGAAATAAATATCTTTAAACCTATAAAACTAATGATTCTACCATGATTTCCGGAAGATATATCTAGGTACAAGAATAATGTCCAAGTGACTTGTAAAGGCTTAATGTTCTCTGGCAATGCAGAAGTGTCCAGATAAAGCAGGTTACCTTCGTCTTTTATCGCTGAGATCTGCTTCGTAGGAAGCCATGCAGAGGTCAACGCGACGTGCCACATTGTTTATTAGAGACCTGAAAATAATATTATAGCAATACTTCGTACCGTAAGTATACCGAGCCCTACGAATAATAATGTCTATTATTCGTAGACCGAGCCGTAGTAGCAGTCCGCTACCAAAGAATAATAACTACTTATTACCGCTACGGACTGACTCGGTGGCTCGCATATCGCCATATTATGGGTCTAAGTCCTGGGTACACGTCTGCCTACCCCTTCGGGAAAGAGGTGTGATTGTATGTTATGTTGTCGTAGCCCTGGGGTACCGGCAATAAAATATTAGGTACTTCACTCCACCCTTTCTACCTGTTTTTGCCCTGGCGGCCGACTAAGGGTTACAGATCCAGAGGACAGGCAGCAGCGTCTTCTGCATATAAAACTGCGCTCGCAAACCCGCCTACCAAGCGTGGCGCAACCCCTTCACCCAAAAATCCTTCCCTAAACGTGTCTAAACGTTCCCTAAACCAGGAAACCTAAGTCGTTGTAGCAGTGGACTTCCTACGGCTGGGATGATGATGATGAATAGTACTTTATACCTACTTATATCTGCATATCTATAAGTACGTTAGTAGGTATAGTTACCACGATTCCTTTGAAGCGTCCCCGAAACCACTCGTCTATAGAAACTGTCAACAGTAGGTGATAGTATACGCGCCTGTCTAGCTCTTGTAGGTTTGAGTATGTATCTCTAGCTTTCCTCTCTTTCTAGCTCCAATTACAATTTCAATGGGACGGGCGCCCCTGTTACTAATTACTGTAGCTTCTTACTAAAGGTGAACGCATTAAAACGCAAATATATCTATTTTTTCCGAATCACCCTCTTAAGTACCTTTTGTACATAACACATTTTACCTTGATTGTAGGTATCTATATATGTACCTACCTGCGATCGCATCTAATAAAAAAGTCATTGGTCTGCTTGTCCTGCAGATCCTTGCGTTTGATCTCGGCGCCTTTCTTCTGCTCATCTTCTAACGCTCGGAGTTTTTTCACAAACTTTACATAGCGGAAGGTGGAATTCAGTACTCTTGACGTCTGTAATATTATAAAATTCTACTTTTATATACTATAAAATAGCCTGTCTGTGGTTGCTAGGGCTACAGCTAAGCACGAAGTCAGACTCCCGTCACTCCATACAATCACGCTTCAAATGTGTGCTTAAGTAAGTGGACCGTTTCAATATCAGCGCTCGCAACGAGCTGCTGGCACAATGATCGTCATAGTCATACATTTTTCAGCGGCGCACGCAGCAAGCTGCTCGCGCATTTGTTATTGAAACCATGACTTTTCATCGCACTCGCAACAAGCTAATAGCATTTATTCTTGTCATACCATTTGCAATTTTTCATATACGTAATACGTACGTTCTTATAATAAATGTTCCGTTCTAGTATTCCATATTGACCGCGCGCCTACAACTACTTAAAGGCAAGGGTGCCAGGGTAGGTATTGCTTGCACACTAGATATAGGCACAGAACAGATAATATTATAATACTACGTAGTATAGAATGGACACTGTCATCCGCTCACCAATTGGCCTTCCTCAACCCCGGGAACGAGACTGAGCCCTCCACGAGTCCCGCTTGTATGGGGAATTGCCTCACGCAACTCTTGCACGTGTACAAAACTCCATGTGTGTGCTGTCTGTGTAGTAGGTAGTTATAGCGCGCCTTTGAAAAATGGGAATAGAGTCGAGTGTCCGCAGGGTGTGATATAGGCTAGAGCCGGCTTAGTGGCAGGTCGGCCCTTGTTTTTCCACTCCGTCATACCCATAAAATATAGAGCCATAGATAACGTAACATCACGCCTTTTCCCCGAAAAGATAGGCAATAGGTTTCCTCGGGAACCAGTACCGCAGTATAATATTCAGAACCCGGGACTCGGGACCTCATGATCGCTAGTAGAGCTTGCGACCACTACGCCACTGAGGCAATCTTGAACCTTATAACTGTTGTAAAGGTGGACGCACATCTATCAGAGCCGAACGAAACGTATTTTAGAATTCTTTATATGAAATCCTCCCTTACATGTAACCTGGGATAGAATCGTCCGAATCGGACAGGTGTGCGAGATTTCATAGTATAAAGACACAGTGTAAGAATTCTAAAATTCGTTTCGTTCGGCGCGTTCCGCTCGGATATAGATGTGCGTTCAGCTTTGAGCTTACATAATAGCATTCTGGTTTCCCACTTGGTCCAACGCCATCTTTAGGTGCCTTATCGACGGGATGAGGAGCTCCGCCACCACAAGGCCCGCGCTGCATATTACACTATAATATAATATTAACAATAACAATACATAAATACTATCGTTTATTTCGCAAAAAATATATCACATTGGAAAAAGAAAGCTAACGTTTCTGACAAGCTTGATTGTTACCAAAGAGAATTATAAATTACTAGCTGTGACCCGCGGTTTCACCCGCGTAGTCTTCGTTCCCGTGGGAATATCGGGATAAAAAGTACCCTATGTGTTATTCCAGGGTCTAAGCTACTTACGTACCAAATTTCAGCCCAATCGGTTCAGTAGTTTTGGCGTGAAAGAGTAACAAACATCCATACATACATCCATACTTACAAACTTTCGCCTTTATAATAGTATATATAATTAGGATTAGGATTACATAATACTAGCTGTGCTCCGCGGTTTTAGCGTAGTCTTCGTTCTCGTGGGAATATCGGGATAAGAATACCCTATGTGTTATTCCACGGTCTAAACTATCGCCATGTCGAAATTCAGCCCAGCAGTAATTTTGGCGTGAAAGAGTAACAAACATCCATCAGTAATAAAAAAAATCCTTACAAACTTTCGCATTTTTATTATTAGTACTTAGTCTATGACTAGTAGGATATAAAAAAAAACTGTCAGTCAAAGGAATATTAAAAAAATAAATACTTTCAATTCACAAAGGTCAAGAACAAGTAAATAGGTAGGTACCTAGTTGATTCGCAACAAATAATGTTTTAAATACCTTACCTTGAATAACACATCGGTAGAAATCAGCAGAGTTATTCATATATATATATATTGTAACGCGCGCACAACCACAGACAGCCGAAACCAGCCTTTGCCAAGTATATATACCAACGTGATCTGTGATACCAACCTCAATCATAATATAGTGATCTGTGACCTCAATCCCTGCAGACTGCAGAGTACACCCACCTTCGTGAAGCTCACCAGCTAGTTATGGGCTTGTCTATGACATGCATCTACTTTTTTTATCTACGCCGTGGAGATTCAAATAGTGTTATAGGGAGATGTCACATTTTTCGACATGACGGCAACGGAAGCGGATCATCAATAAACTCTCAGTGAAAAGCGCTAAGCATATTGTAACGAGTGGAAATTATTAGTTCATATAATAAGCCTCGTACACCTCTTTTTACTATATTTTTCTCATAATTCACTCCATATTCCATTAACACTACTTTGCCGCCATATTTCCGCTTATCTGCCTATTCCATAGAGATTATTCATCTCAATTCAATTCAAAGTACTTCTAACCAGCAACCTTGTCACTGTCAATATTCTTGTTGACAGCGACAAAGCCACAGGCTAAATCCTCAAACCCTTACCTTTGCCAAAAATACTTATAAAAACGTAAAGTGCAAAGATCTATATTTCCAAGAAATAAATGCAATGGTACAAATATTTAGCAACCTGGTTCACTTCTGTTTCATTTTACTTATCAATGATCTTTTGTACAAACCGAGGTAAATGCGTTTCACCGTGCTTTGCGTGGCAAACTCAAGTCAAGCTAATTAGCTTGAGTCCATATAGATGGCGCTGGAGTAGAGTTAAACATGCTAGAGTTTGTTTACATGTTACAAGCGTATCTTTTATACATTGTACTGATATTCATAATATTAGTAGGATGCTGGAAAGGACTGAAATCGTAACCCTGTATACGTATAAATCTAAAATACAAACAAACAAATGTATGACAAACAGATTATATATCTAACAAAATTTACCTCGCAAAATATATCCGAGATCAAAAATATGCGTAGAAAAGTACAATATCTCTTAGAAAACTTATTTAGAATATGGCACGATTACGTAGACACTATTATCCAAATGGGTCCACACCATTCTTCATAATATTAGTAGGATGCTGGAAACGACTGAAATCGTAACCCTGTATACGTATAAATCTAAAATACAAAAACTTATTTAGAATATGGCACGATTACGTAGACACTATTATCCAAATGGGTCCACACCATTCTTCATAATATTAGTAGGATGCTGGAAACGACTGAAATCGTAACCCTGTATACGTATAAATCTAAAATAACTTATTTAGAATATGGCACGATTACGTAGACACTATTATCCAAATGGGTCCACACCATTCTTCATAATATTAGTAGGATGCTGGAAACGACTGAAATCGTAACCCTGTATACGTATAAATCTAATATACAAAAACTTATTTAGAATATGGCACGATTACGTAGACACTATTATCCAAATGGGTCCACACCATTCTTCATAATATTATTAGGATGCTGGAAAAGACTGAAATCGTAACCCTGTATACGTATAAATCTAAAATACAAACAAACAAATGTATGACAAACAGATTTAATATCTAAAAAATATTAACCTCATAAAATATTTCCAAGATCAAAAATATGCGTAGAAAAGTACAATATCTCTTAGAAAACTTATTTAGAATATGGCACGATTACGTACACTATTATCCAAATGGGTCAACACAATTCTTCCTAATATAAGATCACACTTTATCCCGTCTTTTAACTTCTACATAATTATCTTGGCATTTGTTTATTTCTTAAAATCAGCCTTATACTAAACACAATAGAGATCAAAATTGAGCAGCAATTGTAAAAGTAGGAACATAATTATAACGTTTGTCTTTGACAATGTTTTGTTTAATAATACTTACTATAAAAAAAAACTGCTTTTTCAGGTCATTCCCGCTGGTCCCCACTCCTTTGTCTTTATTGGGGAAAAACGGGATTTTATTAAAAGTTGTCCCACTTGTCATTACAGGGACACCTTAAAAAATTACGAGTTGTCCCCAGTGCGGAAGATGTATGATACAACAGCTGGGCGAATACACCGAAAACTGAGAATCATCCCCACCCTTCCGCACTGAGAACAACTGGGTTTTTCTTAAATTTTTCACACATGTCCCTAGTGGTGACAACTGCGACAACTTTTTTAAATTGTCCCACATGTCACAAGTGGGACAACATTAAAAAATCCAGGATCAATCTTCAGGAGTTCAGGAGTGGGGACCAGAGACCCTCTTTTTCCTTTAATATGTTAAACAAGATAGTATCCTCTTTTACACAGCTTTTTACAGGAAAACATCGCTAAACCTAGATAAGGTATAATTTTACAACTATAAGGTGTTTTTAATAAAGTCTTAACAACAAATATAGTATAAATAAGATATAGTAATACTAAGGTGGTTGGGCCGACAACATTTACCATAAAAACTTTGAGGAACCAATGACGATGATAGAAGCGATATAATTCCTTCATTAGTGTTTTATTTCAAACAACAACTAATTATAAAGTGGCGTTTATCCAGTTAAACTACAAATTATACGTTTTAAAACGGCAAATGGGTATATATAATGAATCTCAAAAATGCGCGGAATGAGCCAGTGTTCTAACGTTAACATTTCTGGTTTAAGATTTCTTTATTTTCTCAAAAGAACATAGTTCACTTATAGAGAAAACTTATAATAAACAATAATAGGTAATATTAATTATATAGGTAATAGGTTAGCTAGTTTTGTACACTCGCGACATAAATATATTTATTATATAACTATGAACAGTTACTGTGACATTTTGTAGGTATTGAGGCAAGGTAAAAAAGGTAAGTCTTATTAGTTAGATATATGTGCTATTTATGTAAGTAGGTAAGGTAAGGTAGGTTTAAAAAATATCAAAATATACTTCCCTTCGTCACCCTGTCTCAATTACTATATTATAAGGCTTATATTATTCATACACATGATGTGATTAAGTAGGTACATAGGCATTATAATAAATAAGGTTTCTAAAGTTTAGTTACAAGTTATTGTTAAAATACAAAGTTTTTATTATTAAATGAATAGGTAGGTTTACACCTTGTAAAATATAGCCCGACACCCAACAAGTATATATCATATATATCCTGATATTTATTTACAACTACCCTACACTGACCCTACTACTTAGTTATCTTATTATTATTTATATTGAACTTTTGTAATATTGCGACGACAAACAATAACTATTGTACTTCAAATAATGATGTTATCACGTAAGTGGCAAGTTGCCTTTGTTGATAATAAAGATCTTTAAACCGAACCGATACGTATTTGGAGTTTTAAAATGTATCTTTTGTTTTAAACTGGATAAACGCAACTTTATAATTAGTTGTTAATTAAAATAAAACACTTATTAAGAAATGATACCTTTTATATCATCGTCATTGATTCCTCAATTTTTTTTTATGGGAAATTATACTGGCCCACCATTTCACATCGGAAAAGAATATTTTTATAGTTTATGCGGTCAATTCGCTTTAAATACAATATGAAAATGTGAAGATAAATTGTACCCACGAGCTGTTGAATTTTGCCGATTTATATACCTTAGACACGTTCATAGATGCTCAAACACACCCTCAAACATACACCCTGACACGCACGCACACACTACACACGCGCTCACCGTCTTCCTGTTATCTTTAAAAAATATTTTATTTATAAAGAAATACATTATTTTCTAAAGTACTTAATTATACAGTAATAACTTAATAATATTACTTTTTGATTGTTGAAATAAGAAATGTTTTTGTTAATATACTTATATCCCGGAGAGGGGCGTCGATGCCTGCGACACAGTTTGATAAACTAATGCAGGTATCACCGTTTCACATATTGTTTTATGTTACACATTTTTTGTTTCTGAATAAATTTGATTTGATTTGATTTGATGACTAGACCTCCACGGTAGCTCTAGTGGTAGAGTACCGCCACGCGGATTGGTGCGGAAGGTTCAAGTCCGTCTTGTGGGTGAAACTTTTCTTCCTATTTTCATATTGAAGGTACATTGAAAAAGAATAAAAAAAAAATGTTTTGCGAACCTTGCAATTATTTCTTGCAAGTTTTTCAGTGTGAGAGGTAGATGTTAATTATTATGTATATAATAATATAAATTATATGAGAAAATCAACTGTTATAAGTAATCAACATGATTATAATGACAAAATTAACCAAAAAAAAAAACAAAACTTATTTAAGTTTTTAGACGTTTCATTACGTCTTTTCCCTTAGCGATTGTCTAACAAAAAATAATTATAAACACGTGCTTTTTACATCCGTAATTATAACTTATAACATAACACCACGCCTTTTTCCCGAAGCGGTATACAGAAGTGTGACCTTTAGATAACGAGAGGCGAGCCTATTGCTTTCTTCCGGGCTCAGTCCTAGACTCCAGGCTGTCACCGAGTTCATTTCTAATAGAAAAATCCATGAACCCTTTTTGCCCGAACTGGGGACCGAACCCGGGACCTCATGATCAACAGCTTGCGATACTCCACCGATTCAAGTTATAACTTATAACTAAGGAGAAGTTAATACGACATATTAATTAATCGTTAACCAACAGTGAAAATTTTACAAATGCATAACATTTGCTAAACTAGCAAAAACAATATATAAAAAAAAACAACAAATTGGTATGTACTTATCAGAACTGGTTTCTAACCAACAGTCAAAACGTGACCAATATAATTGGTTATCATTTGACCAATGACCAATTATTGGTTAAAATTAATTGAGCCATTATTACGGTGACGTGACATACGTAAGTATGTCCGTTTAAATTAATATTTGGTAACTTATCCAAGACCTGCTTAGAAAAGATTAAAGCGATAAGGCCGCCCATTGTCGACCAATTAACTTTTCCTTTTAAATTTAATTTTAAGGTAATTCGTGTGAAATTATATGTGAAAACGGTGGAAATAAAGATTATTCTAATCGTTACGACAGAGTAAGAAAACTTGATGTAATTGAACGTAGATATGCGGGAAGTATCCAATCCACAATATTGTCAAATGTTAGCAATGTTTACTAAAACAATTTGTAGTTAATGAGAGTATATCAAAACGCTCATTAGACAACAGCTAATTGTAGAATTATCTACAATATAGAAATACAATAATACAATATATATAATACAATATAGAATATTATTCTGGATTTATCCTTAAACGTCCAATTTCAGGACTTGTTTATCTACATTATGCTACAACTGGGTACAAGGTTTATTAAAATGCAAAAAACAATAGAAAAAAACATGAATACAATAGCCTTAATAGCTAAAATTAAAAAATTGTGTCTTATTTACTAGTTAACTCAATAGAAATAGTAAAAAACTTTAACAAACACTGTAATATCAACTCCGCTTATTTCTTTTGTTGTTCAACCACTTCATTGGTTTCCGTTAACCAATTAAAAGTTACCACTAGACAGTAAGTTTTAACTGCTATTCAAAATTAATCAAAAACTTTAACATACAATGTAATAAGAATTCCGCTTAACTCCTGCTGTCCAACCACTTCATTGGATTCGGTTACTAATTCCCCATTAACCAATTTAAAGTTGCCACTGGGTAGTAAGTTTAAACTGGTAATATCTAGTTTAAAGCCGTTATCGGTTTTGTATGGTGTGGTATCTGATAGTTGGGATATTTCTCCCTTCCATACTAATGGTTCAATTGTTGCCTTTTTGTATATTGTTAGGCGATAGTATTGTGGTAAATCTTCTGAGACTGTTAGTGGAGTCTGAAATTAAAATATATAACAACATAAATATACAATCACGCCCCTTTCCCGAAGGGTTAGGCGGAGGTGTTTTTTTATGCTAGTTAGTGAGCAAATCAGGTGAGCAAATCATAGTGAGCAAATAAGCAAGACGAGCAACACAGGTGCCTGAAGGTAAAATCAGGTGCTGACATATATCTACCCTAACTCAAGTCATGCGCAAACATTGAATTCGGCTGTTATGCAGTATTACAACGTCCTTGGCGAAAGCATACACCCCTAAAGCGTCTTCTTTGTAACAATACAATGAGATGAAGTGTGATATATAATATGATAGGAAATGTGATGTGTAATGAGATATGATGAAGTATGGTGTGTAATAAGATATGAAGTTTGATGTGTAAATAAATATAAAGTGTGATTGGTAATGACATATTATGATGAAGTGTGATGTGTAATAAAATATAAAGTGTGATTTGTAATGAGATATGATGAAGTGTGATGTGTTATAAAATATAAAGTGTGATAGTTAATGAGATATGATGAAGTGTGGTGTGTAATAAAATATGAAGTGTGATGTGTTATGAGATATGGTGAAGTATGGTGTGTAATATGATCTCACCGAGAGCGCCACGTATAAGTGCGGTCCAACACAGGCAGCAGTCAGTATGTACAGGTCTCCCTGCACTCGGAACAGTCTGTGTGCGGCTTGCGACCATATGTCCACTAGAGGGAACGTTACCGACCATTCTGATTCCACTTCCGTTATTGCTGAGCTGTGCTCCTACAAATAAAATTACATACTACTATATTCACTATATATATTACTGGCTATGCCTTGCGGTTTTACCCGCGTAGTTATCGTTCCCGTGGGAATACCGGGATAGCACCCTATGTGTTATTCCAGGATCTAAGCTATCTACATACCGAATTTGAGCTCAATCGGTTCAGTAGTTTTGGCGTGAAAGAGTAACAAACATCCATCCATCCTCACAAACTTTCGCAATTATAATATTAGTAAGATAAGATTCCAAATTACTCACTGACTGACATGCAACGCCGAGCCCAAACCACTGATTCTAGAGACTTGAAACTTGGAATGTAGGTTCTTTTCGTTGTCTGGACGTGTACAAAATACTAAAAAAGGATTTATGAATATTCACATTGTAATGAGTTTAAAAGGGCGTCAAAGTTTTGGTATATAACTCCCATAGTTTGAACTTGCGAGCGGACGAAGCACCTGGAATAACACTAGTATTTTTATAAATGCGAAAGTCTGTGAGAATGGATGGATTTTTGTTATTCTTTCACGCTAAAAGTACTGAACCGATTTGGCTGAAATTCAACATGTAGATAGTTTAGACCTTGGGCCCTGGAATAACACATAGAGAGAGAGAGAGAGAGAGAGAGAGATAGAGAGAGAGGTACGGAAACGAAAAACCACGCGGGTAAAACCAGCTGAGCACAGCCAATTCTGTATAATATGTATATTCCCAGTTACTAGTAACGAGACACAGACTGACATTAACACACCCCTACCTAGTTCGTTAGGGGTATAAAAAGAAGGCAGTAAATTAGTAAATTATTATCACCGACATCTTGGATTAAGAATGACGTCACTTAGCTTACCTGTAAAATTCAGTACAGACATTTTTTTATGATAGTGAGTGACAAGACGAGCAAATCAGGTGCCTGATGGTAAGCATCATGATTGCCCATATCAGACACAGTGCCACCCAGTGTTTTAAAATCTATAATTCTGCGCGACACTGCATCTGTCACCCTGAGATATTAGTTGTTGAAACTCGTCATGCCCAGTAATTTCGCTGGTAACATTGCCCTTCAGACCGAAACACAGTAATGTTTGCACATTACTGCTTTGCGGACGGAGTCGGCCCCCTTCAAGAGGCCTACCACTACAAAAAACACACAATTAACATATAAACATTTCAAGTTAGTAAATTGCTTGACCTAGTAACAAACTTTTTCGATCTTACCTTTCTGATGTGATATTCGAGAATAGTCTTGGGCCCGGCCCAGCTACAGATAATGCACTGCATTCTCTCATCCATTCCTACACGTTCCATGTAATCCTGAGGAAATTAAAGCCATCTGATTACCCCAAATTCCGGCGTTGTGTCATTTGTACCATTATTGGAGTTCCATTGTTGGAACATATGATATACCGCTGTGTCACTTGTACCATCAATAGTACAAGTGACACTAAGTATAATATATATACCTAGCTGTTTTCGGCTACAGTGACTTGGCTTAGTTTAAACGGATACTTAAGGGCTTTGTTGTTTTTAGCCCTTATATGACTTATGTACCCAATTTTCATAACAATTTTCAAACATAGAAACATAAGATAACAAAACATAAGATACAATCTCGCTTTCTTCCCGAGGGGGTAGGCAGAAGTGTACTCAGGACTCAATCCCATAGTAGGTACACCCACATTTCTCCAGTATGGAACTGGGGCGAGCCCACTATATATAACGTGTTACAAAAAAGTTATACTTAAGGGGGTGTATACCCGTCAAACTTAAAACATTTCGACTCATTTGGTTATTTCACTAGTTAATTCTTTCCTTTGAAAGTTGTTCAGTTTGATGATCAGGAACACCCCCCCCTCCCCCCCCCCCCCTCACCCCTTGAGTATTACTACACCTATTTGAAACACTGTATAGAAGATATTATAATGTAGTTGACATACCCCATCCTGGCTGATCAACTCCAGTGCATCTTCCACCATGTCTGGTATGGTGACGTTTGCTTCGAGATCTTGCGAGGAATTACTGCCCACAGAACCTGTGGTGTTTAGCACTGGAAACCAAATATATATAATAATTTTATATTTTTATAGAGCTGTGTGCCCCGCGGTTTCACCCGAGGAGACATCGTTCCCCTGGGAATATTGGGAAAAGTATCCTATTATTATTTTTTGTAGTGGTAGGCCTCTTTTGCAGGAGGCCGCCTGGGGAAGTACCACACCTTTGCCAGTTATTCATCCGCCAAGCGGTAATGTGTAAACATTACTGTGTTCCGGTATGAAGGGCAATGTTACCAGCGAAATTACTGGGCATGATGAGATTCAACAACTCATATCTCAGGGTGACAGGCGCAGTGCAGTGCCGCGCAGAATTTTGAATTTTTGAACACTGGGTAGCACTGTGTCTGATATGGGCAATCATGATGCTTACCATCAGGCACCTGATTTGCTCGTCTTGTCACACACTATCATAAAAAAAAAAAAAAAAAAAATTTTTATTTCAGGGTCTAAAATGTAATAATGAATTATGAATATTGATGGAATTACGTATGTATATTATGTGACTATTATATAAGTTTTTTGTAGTTAATGATTTTAATGTCTTTTAGAATGTAGTTAATTTATAAATTTTTATTATAATAGTAATTTCAAATACAATGTATATTGTTAAATTTAATAAATAAACTGAAAATGTCTAAACTACCTGCATACCAAATTTCAGCTCGCAATCTGGCCTTTGACAGCCTCGATGGCTCAGATGGTAATAACTCTGCTTTCTGCGCCGCAGGCCCCGGGTTCGATCCCCGGCCAGGTCAAACATTTATGTGCATGAACATGTCTGTTTGATCTGTCTGTGTGTTATAAGCTTATATAAGTATGAATATCAATCATCTGGTTACCATTGTACAGGCTTCTAGCCTAGTTTGGGACCAGATGACCGTGTGTGGAAGTTGTCCCAAATTATTATTATATTCCCGGTAGATGGCAATAGACTCGCCCCCTATTACATACATAACATAACATACATTCATGCCTTATTCCCGAAGGGGTAGGCAGAGGTGTACCCAGGACTCAGTCCCATAGTAGATACACCCACATTTCGCCAGTATGTAATAATACGGGGCGAGCCTATTGCCATCTACCGGGCACAGTTCCAGACTCCAGGCAGATATTGAGATAATTTCTAATGGAATGATCCAATATTTAACACTGCCTGACCTGGGGATCGAACCCGGTACCTCTTGATTGGCAGTCGAGCATGCACCCTCTACGCCACCGAGGCAGTCAGACAGTCCCCCCCCCTATTACATGGGACCAATAACATACTGGCGTAATGTGGGTGTGCCTACTACCTACCCATTAGGGAAATGGCGTGATTGTTATGTGCCTGTTCCCTTATAGATACAAACACTAGTAATAACACATGCATCAGGAAATCAATGTCATACCTTCATCGCATTCAATATTCTGACGTTCTTGTTCGGCCATTTTGAGATAGTCATACAATCTGGGCATCGTTTCCGTTTCTATATTGTATGGGTTAGGCCGCTCGTACGCTGAAATAGCACGATTTAATTTCATACGAGTTAAAAAAGATGTAGTCATACTTAACGGAGTGCATCTGCCAATTAAAAAAAGTTGTTTTTTAGTAGGGTCCCGTACCTTAAAAGGAAAAAATGAAACCTTATAAGATCACTTTGTCCATCTGTCTGTCAAGACCATTTTTTAACGGGAACGCGTGGAGGTATCAAGTTAATTTTTTTACTACTCAGATCTGCGGCGGTCCCTTGTGGCTGTAATAAAACATACTTCTAAGTTAACGCAATAAAAAGTTATGGCCATTTTACTGCATATTTCCATACTTTGCTCAGGTAACTAATAGATGGCGCTGTATGTTCTGTACGCGGATTTTTTTTGGGATCGGATTTTGTTAAGGTATCTAGGTATGGAACCCTACACTATGCATACATACGTATGCCTTAACAATTTACCCTAATGTCAACAGATGAGAAGTGAAGATCAGTCCTTATATGTGACGCAGTTATCTAGGGAGGAAACATGGGAATACGTTTGTATGGAAAAATTACCCCTCATGTAACCTCTTAACACTTTTTAGTCGCCAAAGTATTATTTTTTGTAGTTTTTATAATCATTTTGTAAACAGGCCGCCACCTAGCGTGAGGTAGTTTGAATAATTGGTAAGGTCGACAAGGAACGAAGCGAATCGTTTTGCTATTGCCCGGTAGATGGAAAATACAGAAGTGCGCGGGTTCTGACACCCCCTCACCCCGCAAAACATCATGCATTGCTTCATAGAGAAATCTAATTACAATACCTCTCCGTATTTGAATAGAATAGAATAGAATAGAATAGAATAGAAAACTCTTTATTGTTATCACAACTAGTACAAAAAAACAGTAAAATCACATATTATAACTAGAAAATGTGTAACAATTGGCGGGTTTATCGCTCAGAGCGATCTCTTCCAGGCAACCATTTGCTCTGTGGTTACGCTTATGCAGTTTATTTCGGCTTGAAAAGATGAAACGTCAAATGGTAGGGTAGACGGTACGGTAGTAACAACTTGAATATTATCGAAACTATGTACAGTAGGTGGGGGTTCTTCTTGTAGAGGTATCTTTCCGAACGCACGGTAGTATATGTGTTTTGTGCGGTAGACTCAGTACTGTTTATCTTCATTGACGTACAAAAGTGTCAGATTATGACCTATTTGAATAAAGCTGTTTTGAGTTTGAGTTTGAGTTTGACAAAAGACGGGACACGCAGGCAACAAGCCCCTACACGGTTCCTAGTGTTGCGTCAGGAAACACTCCGGTAGGCTACCTGCCTGCTAGCCTGCTTGAATTTTTTCAACCAAGTCATTAAAAAAATATAAATCATAAAGAAATTCGCTATAAATATGTTATAGCGTATTTCTGAACTGAGAGACTACAATTACAGAAGCGCATTTTGAAATACGACAAATATTAAGCGTTAATACAGCTATATCGTAAAGAAATTCGCTATAAATTACAACTGACCCCATCGCACACACTCTTTTAAATGACATATTACTTTTTACTTTTTTACTTTTCATTTAATTGTAATATTTTGAGGTGATTAATTCGAATGTATCTTATGTAATAATTGTATTTTATATTAACATTTTCTTGTGGACTTATTGTGATTTATTTGATGTATGGGTGAAATGGCCTGAAATAATAGTAGATTAGTAGCCAAGGGCTGTAAGGCATCAATTGCAGCCCGAGATATTTAGGCGCACGAGCGCAGCGAGGGCGCCTATACTTCGAGGGTGCAATTGATGCTTACACCCGAGCTAACTACTCTGCTTTACATCTCGATTGTGAGGTAAGTAGAAAAACACCGGCATTACAAGAATAAAACATTTTAAAGTAAAAGTTTTCTATTCCCGCCTTTTTTCATCTCTTTTTTAAATTATTTTTTTCAAGAACGAAATTGAGCTTCGTAGTTCGATATTTAAAATTGATGACTATTATACTCATACGAAGACAAGGAATAGCGAAGCGACCTCTTTTGTCATTGGCCTGAATGCATGATGTCTATTGCCAGTATGATGGTTAGATGTACGCAAACTTTTTGAAAGAGTGAAGTTTTTTTTTAATTTCTTACCGCCCTAGGGCTTTTCTAGCTACATTATTACCCTAGAGCGCTAATTGGTCACTTACAAGCCCCATTTGGGGGTAATAAGGACCTACTTACCGAATATGAGAGATGTAAATGAATTTTAATTTTTAATCAATTACTGCCAAACTGTTTTACCTGAGCTACTGGTTTTGATATTGATTTAAAAACAAATGACTATGCTTTCATCTCAAAGGCTTCGTACAACAGTTGTAGTAGAGGAAAACCGTTACAACCGTACCCAGTCTACCCGCTAATTAGATTTGATGGATTTAATAAAGCATGACTTACATTCTTGTATCGGTCTCGGTGCGGAGCGGTGCGGAACACTGGAAGCCAAGCGGTGCACAACATGCCAGGGAAGGAACCAAATAACCATGCTAACTGTGCGACACGGATCTTATGGCGCGTGGATTATAATACAACTAATTCCAAGATTAACATTTGACAACTACTACGCGCCTTCGGCGTGGAATAGAATTTTTATTATTTTAGGGTTCCGTACCTCAAAAGGGAAAAAGGAACCCTTATAGGATCACTTCGTTTTTCGTCTGTCTCTCAGTCTGTCTGTCAAGACCCTTTTTCTCGGGAACGCGTTGAGGTATCAAGTTGAAACTCATACCAACAACTCAGATCTATGGTCCCTTGCTGCTGTAAAAAAAACGATACGGCCATTTTACCGCACATTTTCATACTTTGCGCTACGGGCCAAAAACCCCTTACTTACTTCCCGTTGACGCAGCATCATGAAATTTGGAAAGAAGCCGGATCTTGTATCACAGGTGAAGCAAAAAATCCCAAAACCGTTAAATTAAAAAAAAAAACTAACATCAGCCAAAAGATCCTTGTCGCTTTGTTTTGAAAAGATTTTCAGAAATGGACCAAAAGTGCGCAAAAATGGAACTTCTCGTTTTGCCATTAAAACGCTATAGCACATAGACACGACTTGTTTATGGTATAATAAAAATTGTTGGTATGTATATACCACAACCACACCGCATTGCAGCGACAAAAAGTGGTCGAGCATTGGTTAGTATCATATGGTATCGTTGCAGCTTCTAGCAATAGCGTTTTAACAGATCAACGAAATATCATCATTCCCGCTGGTCCCCACTCCGTCCCCAGTGGTGAAGAACAACATGTGGACAAACAAGTTCCGCTCGGAGACAAAAAGTCTAGGAAAAACACCTATATTCTTGACGAAGGAGTGGGGACCAGCGGGAATGACCCTTTTTAATGAGTATAACGCTCATATGAATAAGCTCATAGGATAAAACATTGCACACACAACTGATGATGTCTTAGTCGTTTTGTCTCAAACAGTTCTATTAATTTAAAAAGTTTCGTTGTCATCATCATTTTAAACATATTATTCAACACATGAAACACGCGTCCACACTCGGATGCATCTGTTGGGCTACTGAATTGAAAAACAATACAAAACGACGAGAAACACTTAAAGTTTGCCGCAACAAATTTGCATGTTTCAGAAACACGTAGATTTAGTTTCGGAAACAATTTTGTTGCTCAGTGAATACATGGCTTTAATGGCATGAAATGTGTATTGTATAATTCTTAGGATATTTGCACATTATTCCGGTACGTTATCGGACCGTTATATGAACGTGTACGACCAGCCGACTGATACGGAATGTTATACCTATATATAGATACATATATAAACACTTCATTGTACACTTTACAGAGAAAATATGAAAATAAAGTAGCCACAGTTAGGCTTAGGCTAGTAAGGGGCGATCTTATCGTTAAAGCGATTTCTTACAGACAACTGAACGGAAGGGAGTAAATTATGAATATTTCTGGTCGGCAGTGTACCTACTCATTGTTGTGAAGGTATGTAATATGTATACTTTCCCCGAGTGTCATCATCATCATCTCAGCCGTAGGACGTCCACTGCTGAACATAGGCTTCCCCCATAGATTTCCATCCAGTCCGGTTGTAAGCGGCCCGCCTCCAGCGTGTTCCTGCCGTCTTTATCGGATCGTCTGTCCACCTTGTGTTTCCCGAGTGTAAAAATAATGAATTAATGGTCGACCTGTACAATGACTTTTTTTCGCTCACAACCCTATAACGTTCCTGTAACGTACCGATATAGTGGGCAAGCGCTTAATTAGTATGCGATAGAGAAAATTACAAAACATAACCAAAGTAGGCAAACAAATGTATACTACTCAAAACAAATAGAAATTATTTCATTTATTAACTCTAGAACACCATAATTGCTATATTTTTTTGTAAGTTTTTCTTCTTGTTAATTAATGTTTATTACCTCATCACGCCTAAACTACTAGACCGATTGAGATATTTGGTATGTAGGTAAATAGACTTAGATTAGAGCACCATTTTTATTAATTAACACGAATTGCGACCACTGAGCAATTTGACACAATCCTATGGAAAATTTACCAAATCGATGTTTTGTAGTCCACTGTTTCCTCCGAATATAATTAACATATTTAATATATTTATATCCTGACATTTTGAAGATAAAGTAAACTATGTCCCTATTAGCGCATGCTAGACTGCCAATCAAGAGGTCCCGGGTTCGATCTCTAGGTCAGGCAGTGTTAAATATTAGATTTTTCTATTAGGAATTATCTCAATAACTGCCTGGAGTCTGGAACTGTGCCTGGTAGATGGCAATAGGCTCGCCCCCTATTACATAGGACCAATAACATACTGGCGAAATGTGGGTGTATCTACTATGGGACTGAGTCCTGGGTACACCTCTGCCTACCCCTTCGGGAAAAAGGCGTGAATTTATGTTATGTTATGTCCCTATTATTTTTTTTTTTTGTAAACTCTTCATGTTTTTTTGTAGTCAAAGTCTAAGCACGAGAGTAAAAATGGGATTTTTAAAAGTTTACTATGAAAAATATCTTTTTTTGTCTGAGTTTTTAAATTGAGAGTACAGGGACATAGTTCACGTCTTTATAAAAATATTATGTTCGGAGAAAACAAAACATCGATTTGGAAAAAATCCATAGGATTGTGTCAAATTTCTCGTGGCTGGAACAATATGACGAAATATTATGATCGCCCTATTTTATTTTGAGTAGTACATTTTGTATGAAGCAGGCGAAAGTCTGTTTTTAAAGTTGACATGTCCGCTAGTGAAAATTTTTAAAATCCACAATTATACCAACAATAAATACTCACGCAGTAGTAATGGTGTGAGTGCTATAAACGCACTTGGTGTTGTTTTTAGAGAGCTGCAACACAGGCTGATTGGCTAGATAGGGACTCTTGAAGCTGTATAAATATTCCAACACTATATTGTTATTTAACGGTGGAGTAAATGGCACTGAAATAAACAAAAACACATTACAACAACTGTCTCGTAGCTCCTAGAAATTCGACACAATCCTGTGAAAAATTTACCAAATCGATGTTTTGTATTCCCCTGTTTCCTCCGAAAATAATTAAATCATTCTATAAATTTATATCCTGATATTTTTATAGTGAAGTGTACTATGTCCTGTCATTTTAGTTTCTCATATAAACTCTCGAAAATCCCAGTTTTAACACGCGTGATTAACAAAAAAAAACAAATATAAAATGATTGGGTGATAGATGATATGAATTATAGATATATAAAATGACAAATGATAAGTTTACTTCAACTACAAATTATCAGGATATAAATATATGAAAAATGTTGACTATATTCAGAGGAAACAGGGGAATAAAAAACATCGATTTGGTAAAATTTCCATAGGATTGTCTCACACTGCTAAGAGATCATTTCCTGTTAAGAAATAAAGAAAAATCCCCTCACCATGGTCACCATCTTTCTGTAACATATTCATTGATGACGATTCAAATGAACCCAACACGATATAATATTAGACTACTGGTCCATCTGAACCTGATGAACTTGATTATAGTGGTAGGCCTCTTTAGCAGGGGGCCGCCTGGGGAAGTACCACACCTTTGCCAGTTATTCATCCGCCAAGCAGTAATGTGCGAACATTACTGTGTTCCGTATGAAGGGCAATGTTACCAGCGAAATTACTGGGCATGATGGGATTCAACAACTCATATCTCAGGGTAATAGTCGCAATGCAGTGCCGCGCAGAATTATGAATTTTAAAACACTGGGTGGCACTGTGTCTGATATGGGCAATCATGATGCTTACCATCAGGCACCTCATTTGCTCGTCTTGTCACTCATTATCATAAAAAAAAAAATGATCGGACCGCTGATAAGCTGAAAGAGCTGATATTCTTCAAACAGCTGAACCAATTTTCGTGATACATAAGAATGCTAAGAACACTAGATCACGTCGCTTTCAAACCAAAAAAAATCGCATTAAAATAGGTCCATTCGTTTGGGAGCTACAGACAGATACACAGACTTGTCAAACTTATCACCCCTTCCATTTACGGTCGGAGGTAAAAAGCTTGTAAGAATAGATGTTTATAATAAGACCACAGAGCAAATACGGAGTGGAGGCGGTCTAAGCAACTGTGCACTGTGATTTCAACTAGGTCCTGACGTCATCTCAGTGGGCGTGCTCAGAGTCAGTGTACTGTCGGCGTCTCTAATAATTATTCTACTCGACAACAGATGGCGTTCTTGTGTCAAGGGAACTAAAAATATATTATAGGTACGTAGAGCTATAATTTATTTAATTAAAGAAATATATTTTAATAATCATACATACTAAAATTTGTTCTACAATCATTCCTTGACTTTTTAGTCGCCATCTAGTGTGAGATAGTTACTTTGTAAGGTCGACAAAGAACGAAGCTAGTAGTTTTAAGAAAAAATTACATAGGTCTTGATAGGTGTACAAAATAAGCGACTTAGTTGTGTAAACACGATACCGTACTTTTTCTGTAATTAATTAAAAATGTGATAACTAAGAAAGTCCTAACAAAGTATTAATGTTCGACAAAAACCGATCTATTATATTTGGCAATTTAGGGCAAATGTGTGACGACGGTTTTCTTGGTAAGTTCCGGCTATGCACCTTCTAATTGATATCTGTTCTGTGGTTTCACAGGGAAATATAATTAAAACACCTCTCCGTATTTGCTCTGTGAATAAGACACTTACTTCTCTCAGATTCTTGGCTAACTTGCACATACAGAGGCTGTGTCAAGTGTTTATATTGCACATCGTTGAATTGGCTGAAAACATCTGTTATTTTCGGCAACCTCTCTTCAACTGGCATTGCATCCTTTTGCATTGACGTTCTTTGGAAAATTATATAAATTTAAATAATTTTATTTTTTGAATTTAATAATTATTTTTTGTACCCTATTTGGCAAAAATATCAAGTCAACCAAAAAAAAACGAATGTAACCAAACCAAATATTGCGAAACTATCAGTTGAAAAAGTTAAGACCTACAAGTTTCTTGTGCGTTCTTCTTGTAGAGGTATATTTCCGAACGCACGGAGATTCACCACTGTTTATCTTCATTGACGTGGAAAAGTGTCAGATTGTGACCTATTTGTATATATCTTTTTGAGTTTGAGTTTGAACGAAATAAGATATAATTATCCTTCTTAATCTAATATATCTCAAATCTCAGTAAAATGTAAAAATGTTACGTTTGTAACAGGTAAACAAGACGTTAGCGTGTTCTAACTCGACCCCAGCGCTATCTAGCGCTGTTATTATTGTGTGTATTGTTGGAAAGTAAACAATATTAATAAGTCAGTGTCAAAGTATTAGAACTGTCACTGTAAGGTTTTTGACAGGCAGCTGTCAAAAAGACAGCTTTACCGGAACATGAATGTATTCGCCCCTTTTTTTCCAAGAAATCCACCACGACGAGTAGGCTGGCCAAATATTATATTAACTACCATTGTTGTGCCATTATATTATCAATAAAGTGTACATCTGCCCACCATCCAAAACGTGTGTCTTATTATGTGTTTGTTCCGTTTTCACGCTAAAACTACTGAACCGATTGGGTTGAAATTCGGTATGTAGATAGCTTAGACCCTGGAGTAACACATAGGGTACTTATATTCCGATATTCCCACGGGAACGAAGATTATGCGGGTGAAACCTCAGGGCACAACTAGAATTAAATAATATTAAGTTTGAGAAAATAACAGGATAAAATCAATTTAATATACATTTTATGTAGAATACAATTAGCTGTTTTATGGAAAAGGTTTGTTTAATTGAGCCCCTCAGCAAAATGTGTGGAGCTGTTTTTTTTTTTGTTTTTCGCGATTTTAATATGGCTGGACCAGAACAGAGCTAGCGAGACATGTCCCTGTACCTCGAGCGATGCGAATGCTTAACGCGGTGCTAGAACAAAATCCAGAAACAGACTTGTTTACCAGCACCCTGAATGACCTTCATAGAATGTTGACGAGGTTTGTAGAAAGAAACCCAAGCGTTCTATAGTTTAGGATTATATTATTGTTGTCAAAGATCAATACCTTTATATTAATATAATTATCTAATTTCATTTAATATAATATTGTTCTTAATATGGTGTTTGGCCCTGGGTTCGCGAATTGGGAAACTGTAATGCGACCTGGAGGCACGTTGTTAATAAAAAAATAAATAAATATAATGTGTTACATGTAAAAGTTGTCACCTGTGTGTGTGATGCGTGTGCATGTGTGAGTAAGTGAATACTGATATAATCCTTTTAAGTAATTGTGTTTGGTTAAATCAAGCCCAATATTTACCTTTGATTCCTCACTTTTTCTGCGCGGATTTTCTTGTGATAGTATACAGAGAATTTTCCCTGAGAATTGGAGCTCAACTCGGTTAAATGAGTATTTGGATAGACGTCTGTTAGAGCAGCCATGTTAGGATAATCCATGTTTCTTCCTTGTATGGTAGGAACATATTGATTTTCATAATTTTCTATGTGTCTACTTTGTTCGTTTTCTGTATAACCAAGAAAGGTTTTCAGGTCGTTATTCTCGGTTTCTGTGTGACGGATTAAGGCTTTCGGGTCGTTATTTACGGTATTTGTATGACGTTTTAAGGTTTTGGGGTCGTTATTTACGGTATTTGTGTGACGGAATAAGGTTTTCGGGTTGTTATGCTCGTTTTCTGTGTTACGAAAATCTTCTGGGTCGTTATTTCGATTTTCATTGTATCGACCTTTTGGGTTATGATTGTCTGTGTATTGAAAATCTTTTGGGTTGTTTCTCTGGTTTTCTATGTAATAACCATCTTTTGGGTCGATAGTGTAGTTCTTATTATCTGTGTAACAAACTTTTGGGTAGTTGTGACTGTTTGTGTAATGAATATCTTTAGGGTTACTTTGGCTCCCTGTGTCACGAACTTTTGGTCCGTTATATTGATTTTCTGAGTAACAAACATTTTGGTTGTTTTGATTCTCTGTGTACTGAAAATCTTTCGGTTTGTTATTTTGACTATCTGTGTAGCGAAGCAAGTTTTCTTGTTCGAGTCTTTGGTTATCTGTGTAAGGAAAGCCTTTTTGGACATTATTTCGATTTTCCGAGTCACAACCATACTCTTTCGTTTCTTTCTTTTGGTTTTCATAATGCAGGGTTTTTGGATCATTATTTAGAGGTTCTTTATAATTAATTAAGACCTCCGGCTCATAATTTTGGTTATTCGTGTAACCAATGCTTTTCGACTCATAATTTTGATTCTGTGTATAACCAATCCCGCTTACAGGTTGAAGATTTCTCATTTCCTTCGTTTTGATCGATTTAAACGCAGTTTGAGTGGAATTGTCAGATGTGGTTTGGAAGTTCCTTGTACCTTTATCTTCCTCTACAATTTGCCTCTCGATATAGCTATTAGCGCTTTCTGTTGACGAATTTCCGTATATGTCTAAATTCCTTTGATGTTCGGGCACAATTCGTTTTTGTATCACTTTAGTCAGAGATATAAGCTTTTGAGTCAATATGCCAGGTGGTTCAGGCAATTTTTCATGAGGCCTTTGTACTACAGCATTTATTTTAGTAATGCGGCCATCGGAGCGTCGATAGTCAATGCATGGAGTGTATCTGTAGTAATTTTCTGATGGCTTCAATGGGTAAATGCCACTTATTTGACGTTGGCGTTTCGCTGGTCGGGGCTGACTAATGTTCTGAAATATTTCCTAGATTATAATTAGAGTACCTTTTTAAACTTTAAATTGAAACTTACACCAGTATAGGCATGATGACACTATAACAGAATAAAAAAAATAAATGTGTGAAAATTAGTGAAAAATATATATCGAAAGGATTCTAAAAAACGACCCAGTATTATTGAAAACATAACATAACATAACATACGTTCACGCCTTTTTCCCGAAGGGGTAGGCAGAGATGTACCCAGGACTCAGTCCCATGTAGATACACCCACATTTCGCCAGTATGTTATTGGTCCCATGTAATAGGGGGCGAGCCTATTGCCATCTACCGGGCACAGTTCCAGACTCCAGGCAGTTATTGAGATAATTCCTAATGGAAAAATCCAATATTTAACACTGCCTGACCTGGGGATCGAACCCGGGACCTCTTGATTGGTAGTCGAGCATGCGCCCTCTACGCCACGGAGGCAGTCATTATTGAAAACATTGAGGTTAATAATATTTTTATTAAAATAAAAGTACAAAAAATTGCAATCGGCCATCTTAACTGAAACGCCAATCAGAGCGAATGACGTCACGCCTAAGTAAACTGTTACTGAGAGTATAAACACTTGAAGTAAACATTCTCCATGTCGCATTAACTTTTGTTGTGTTGTGATCAGTCACTTGATTTGTTATAATATATTCGTGGTAATCCAGGAATCATCGAAGATGGAACAAGGTTTTATTAAGGCAAAAATAAATATTTACTTAGGCGTGACGTCAGGACCCGACGCCATGACACATACGAGCGTTTTCGCGCTCATTTTAAATTAAGTTAAAAATGCATTAATTTGCGGTAAAATGTAATTTTATTCTGAAAAAATGTTTTTTTCGGTAATATTAGACGTGTACGTACCTCTACATTAAGAAACGGGATTTCAAAATCTGTCACCATGCCTATTCTATAACATTACCCAAAAAAGTTAAATATTCTCGTGACCACGGCTGATGTAAATCGGTCGAAACGTCTAGGTAAATAAAAAAAAGTTTTTAGCGCGATTAAGTCCCGTTTCTTTCATCAAATAAAAATTACCTAAGTTAGGTACTGTGTTAAGTAAGAATTTCTCACCGCTTTTGTCACGGTTGGCAATTGTTTCCAATTGGAATTACCGCCCCTATGCGTTCGGGCTACCATAGTATTGTACTCAGCACTCAATCCCATAGTAGGTAAGCCCATACTTCACCAGTTATATTTTTAGTGTCCACGTAATAGGGGCGAGCCTATTGCCAACAGGCACAGTTCCAGTCTCCATGTGGCTGTCACTGAGAACATTCCTAATGGAAAAATCCAATAACACTTTTTCCCTAACCTGGGGATCAAATCTGGGATCTCATGATAGGCAGTAGCGCTTGCGAACACTACGCCACCGAGACAGTCCAATAAATATCGAGAAATCTCTCTAAATTGGTACGGAAATTACGCGCCCGAGCTTGAAGCTGAACAAGAAAGGCGTATAATTTTGACTTTTGACGGACGACAGTTGATCTTATGAAAAAGTAAGGTGTGACTTTGTTGTATCATATCTCGCAGTAATTTCATTACTTATTGACCTTTCTAGATATTTCCAATTCTGGAGTCGGTGTTATAACAACCACTAAGATGTTGAGCTAAAGAGTAGTAGTTCCTGCCAATAGACACTAGTTGTCTCTCTCCCTCGCCATAGTTCTGTCTCTCTCCACCATCATGGAAACCAATAGCTTTCTATCTCAAAGCGAAAGTATTCACATACACTTGGTGTCTTTGTTATGTTATTAATATGATTTACTTACAGAGTTCCTGACAACAGGTACTAGTTGTCTCTCTCCCTCGCCATAGTTCTGTCTCTCTCCGCCATCATGGAAACCAATCGCTTTCTACCTCGAAGCGAAACTATTCACATGCATTTGGTGTCTTAGTTATGTTATTAATATGATTTACTTACAGAGTTTTTGACAACGGGCACTAGTTGTCTCTCTCACCATAGCTCTGTCTCTCTCTACCATCATGGAAACCAATAGCTTTCTATCTCGAAGCGAAACTTTTCACATACACTTGGTGTCTTTGTTATGTTAATAATATGATTTACTTACATAGTTCCTGACAACAGGCACTAGTTGTCTCTCTCTCTCGCCATAGCTCTGTCTCTCTCCCTCGCCATAGCTCTGTCTCTCTCCACCATCATGGAAACCAATAGCTTTCTGTTTCTGAGGGAAATTCCTTACATACACTTGGTGTCTTTGGAACACGCTCATTGGATACTGTTTTTCTTCCTGAGACCTAGGAGAAAATAATTATACTTTGTTTATAAATTATTATAAAAAAAAAAACAAGTTCTTTGTGATTATATATTGAGATCACTCCTAACGGACTGCGTTAATAAATAGGCTCGCCCCCTATTACATGGGACCAATAACATACTGGCGTAATGTGGGTGTACCTACTATGGGACTGAGTCCTGGGTACACCTCTGCCTACCACTTCGGGAAAAAGGCGTGAATGTATATTGTTAATCTTCTTTCATCCATAGTCTCCACATGTAGGCCTCTTTTGCAGGGGGCCGCCTGGCGAAGTACCACACCTTTGCCAGTTATTCATCCGCCAAGCAGTAATGTGCAAACATTACTGTGTTCCGGCCTGAAGGGCAATGTTACCAGCGAAATTACTGGGCATGACGAGTTTCAACAACTAATATCTCAGTGTGACAGGCGCAGTGTAGTGCCGCACAGAATTTTTTAATTTTAATACACTGGGTGGCACTGTGTCTGATATGGGCAATCATGATGCTTACCATCGGGCACCTGATTTGCTTGTCCTGTCACTAAATATCATAAAAAAAAAATGTTGAATCTCCTGAGCATTCCTTCTATCTTTCACATCTATTACCAAATTTCGAACCGACCGTTGCTTTATGCCTTCAGCCGCTACAAAAGCTGGACCAAATTTCAATAACATAGTTGGAACACACTCAATCAGGTCATAATTCAAACAAAAAAAAAACATTAAAATAGGTCCACTAGCTTAGGAGCTACAATGCCACAGATACACATCTAACTTATAACTCCCCTTCCTTTTTCAGCCAATGACAGCCTCGTTGGCTCAGATGGTAGTAACTCTGCTTTCTGTGCCGCAGGCCCGGGTTCGATCCCCGGCCAGGTCAAACATTTCTGTGCATGAACATGTCTGTTTGATCTGTGTCTGTGTGTTATAAGCTTATATAAGTATGTACATCAGTCACCTGGTTACCATTATCATAGTACAGGCTTCTAGCCTAGTTTGGGACCAGATGACAGTGTGTGGAAGTTGTCCCATATTATTATTATTCAGTCAGGGGTTTAAAAAACAACAAATTCTTTAGTTACCTTTGCAAAGCATTCTGAGCTTTAATGACACCGTAAACGGAACTATTCACATTCAAAATGCTGTAGTTAGGTCTCATCTGTGTATTGAAGCTCCTTAGTACCCTGTCGCTTTCAATCTGCTTCTTATTCGTGGTGGGTCGAAGTAGATTGATCTTATGGTACTTTGTTGAAGGTGGGTAGGTGATAACGCAGTTTGGCGAACGTTTTGGTGTCATCGTGAGCGGTGGGGAGTGGCTCTTGTTAGTTGATGATATCTCCGTACCCTGAAACATATTAAAAGCCTTTTATTAACTTGCAATGTTCCATCATCAAGATGGATAGCATAACATAACATTTCGCCTTTTTGCCGAAAGGGTAGGCAGAGAAGTACCATAGTAGTAATAAATAAATAAATAACACCCAAATTTCGCCAGTATGTTATTGGTCCCATGTAATAGGGGGCGAGCCTAATGCCATCACTGGTGCAGTTCCAGACTCCAGTTATTGAAGTAATTCCTAATGCGATGCGATTCCTGACACGACCGCGCAAATAATAAGTTCCTAATAATATTACATACATACATACATTCACGCCTTTTTTCCCGAAGGGGTAGGCAGAGGTGTACCCAGGACTCAGTCCCATAGTAGATACACCCACATTTCGCCAGTATGTTATTGGTCCCATGTAATAGGGGGCGAGCCTATTGCCATGTTAATAAAATGTTGCCTAGTAATATTAATGTTAGATATTGTACTTTTCTATGACAGATTTTCTAAAATCAAAATTTCTATTATAATTATTAAATTGTTTAAAACAAACATGCATATTTACGGAGCTGTAGAAAACGGAGTTACTACTCCAATTATTAGTGCCAACTAAACTTTTTTTTCCTCTTATTTTCTTAAAATTTATCATCATCATCATCAGCCGGAATACGTCTACTGCTGAACATAGGCCTGCCCCATAGAACGCCATATTGGCAGGCGGGTTGGCGAGCAGTTCGATGGTTTTATGCAGAGGATGCTGCTTCCTCCTGTGGATCTGATAACCTTTAGCTGGCTCTTACGGCAACCACGAATAGAGAGGGTGGGGTACTTCTCCTACATGGCAAATTTTTTACGAGTAATTATAATAGGTACTTAATATAAAAAATCTTTTATTATAATAGTTTATAACAAATCAGCCTACCTGCAGCACGGAGAAAATCAAAATAATTTTCACAATTCTATTTGTTTGGTCACCTATTCAATGTCGAATCAGTGCAACACAAAAGCCACGCCACTGCCGCGCATTCGCGACTGAATGCTACCGAACACCGACCAAGAGCCACACTCCGGACACTTGATTCAATCCTATACAACAGCCGCGCTATAACTACCTACTGCACAGACACTGCACACATGGAGTTTTGTGCGTGAGGTAATTTCCCTTCACCTAATGCACCAATTTGCAATTTGCTGCAATTTTTGTAGTGGTAGGCCTCTTTTGCAGGAGGCCGCCTGGGGAAGTACCACACCTTTGCCAGTTATTCATCCGCCAAACAGTAATGTACAAACATTACTGTGTTCCGGTCTGAAGGGCAATGTTTCCAGCGAAATTACTGGGCATGACGAGTTTCAACAACTAATAACTCAGGGTGACAGGCGCAGTACAGTGCCGCGCAGAATTTTGAATTTTAAAACACTGGGAGGCACTGTGTCTGATATGGGCAATCATGATGCTTAACATCAGGCACCTGATTTGCTCGTCTTGTCACTTACTACCATAAAAAAAAAAAAAAAAAAAAACCCAAGCGCATCAGAAGCGGGGCTCTTGGAGAGCTGCAAGATTGAGTTCTGCCGGGATGAGGAAGGCCCGATTGGTGGGCGGATGACAATGTCCATTCTATACATAGTATTATTATCTGTTCTGTGCTAGAGGCTCGTTCGCGTTCAGACCATTTGAATGAAGTCACAATACTGTAGATATCATTACCATACCTATTTGCATAAAAAACAATATATAAATACCTGTACCCTTTTCTTCTTGCGTTTAAACTTCTTCAGCAGGGCTGATTGCAAGCGCTCTTGTTTGATGCGCGCGATTATAGCCTCCAATGACTCAGGACTAGAGTACTTTTTGGCACGGATCATCTCGATCAAGTACACTTTCTGAAATTAAATGTACTGAAGTATAAAGTAGGCATAACTTTTATGACCAATTCATGAAATACACAGTTGTCTTATGGAGAGCAAGGCCAGGTCAAAACGTTGCATACTGTAGAATGTCCCTGAAAGTATGCCTAGGTCGACCCCTACCAACTTGACCATTCACTCTCTTTATAAATCTCTTTTGTTAATCTCCTTTCATCCAGCCTCTCCACGTGTCCAAACCACCTGAGCATTCCTTTCTCTATCTTTGTCACTACATCTTCTAACACGCCACAGCATTCCCTTATAACACTGTTCCTCATTTCAGCCATCAAGGTCACTCCAGTCATACTTCTCAAACTTCTCATTTCCACAGCATTAATCTTACTTTCATGCTTCTTTTGCCAGACCCAACATTTACTACCATACATAAGTGTGGGGATAAAGACCCCTAGAGACAATTTAGACAAATTCAGACTGTTTATAAAGGTATGCAACGTTCCTCTTTCACTTGATTTCCTGCCAAAACTCTTTCAATGTCATAGTCATACTTTCTATCCCTTGTAAACAAACTCTTTATTGTTCCACTCTTCCTCCATCAAGTAGAACATTGCAAACTGTCATGCTTTCTTCTCTTTCAAGAAGGTTTGTGTATGAAAGATGAGCAGTTAAGATTGATACTGAGGTAGACTGCCTCTGTGATGTAGTGGCCGCAAGCTCGACTGCTAGTCATGAGGTCCCGGGTTCGAAAGCCAGACAGTGTTAAATATTGGATTTTCCATTTGAAATTTTTCAATGACTGCCTGGAGTTTAGAACTGTGCCCAGTAGATGGCAATAGGCACACCCCCTATTACATCTACCCCTTCGGGAAAAAGGTGTGTTTGTATGTGGCAAGCTCAAGTCAAGCTAATTGGCTTGACTTGAGTTAGTAGCACCTTGACTTGCTCCGATGTTACACATATAAGGTTGCTTACGTAGCTGTGTTTATCTATTTCTGACAACCAGGTTTTAATTAGGAATTATCTCAATAACTGCCTGGAGTCTGGAACTGTGCCCGGTAGATGGCAATAGGCTCGCCCCCTATTACATGGGACCAATAACATACTGGCGAAATGTGGGTGTATCTACTATGGGACTGGGTCCTGGGTACACCTCTGCCAACCCCTACGGGAAAAAAGGCGTGAATGTATGTTTTTTTAATGTTTAGGTTTTAAATATCTCTGCTAGCTTTTACTTTAATGAGTGATGGAAATAAAGCTGCGTTTATTCTACATAAGTGGATAAACAGAATTTCACCATGTTTAATAGCTGTTTAAAGAGTATGATGTCTCAAATCCACTGTCCACTGTCTGTGTGTGTATCTCCACTGTCTAAATATATATACTAGCAGATGTAATAACGTGTTTGTTATTAAGGTTGGGTAATAAACACATTTTTCTTTCTTTCTTTCTTTCTTTCTTCATTTGTATGAAAGTTTATACTATCTCTGAATGCTTAAGTGCAGAACATTAATATGGTCTTAGAAGTTTTTGACTTCGCTTGTTAGTATTGGAATGTGTCCTTCCATTTGATTTCCAGATTGGTATTTATTAAATACTTAATAAAAATTAGGAAATTAATTTCAATAATGTTAATTTAAGTTTATCTTTTAGCCTATCACAGCAGGTAAGTATCACAGGCACAATTATTTAGAAAACCTCAATAAAACTAGATAAAGCCGGCATAACCGGCATGTTACAAATATAATCTAAATTTCTGAAATTAAGGCATAGATTGTAAAAAAAGGGATTGATACTTACTTTAACATTAGACGGCAGGCTCAAGGACTTGGCTACTTGCTGCAAATATCTGTAGGTGCAGAGTTCCAGCTGGCTATATGTAATATCTTCTGGATCAACCATGGCTCCGAAAAATTTGCAATTTTAACCGCGTGCGAACTTATCAGCATAGTATATAACAGACAGTGGACAGTATGTTGGTAGGTCGCGAACGAATATTAGTTTGTTTCTACCCTCAATTTTTATTTTATTTATTATTTTTTCATTTTGTGCGGTAAACTTTTCTCGAAAAAACCTTTGTCTTGTTTTGAAGTTTACCTCACAGAACACATAAACAAGGTTTACCTTCACTTTTTTTTTTTTTTAGTTATTGCAAGACCATGGATGCGCATGTCCTTCAGTCGAAATATTAATTTACCTTACTTTTTTTTTTTTTTTTTTTTTTTTTAAATTTATTGCATGACCATGGATACATGTCCTTCAGTCGAAATATTAAAAATAAGGTTTACTATACTATAATTTTTCTATGCTATTTATAATAAACTTAAAAATAGGAATGAAATAAATAGAATTTGCAAGTAGATCTTTCACTTGGCAGGGAACACTTATCGAGTTCTGTTCATGGTGATATTGGTAAGTCTCGCTGTATGTCTGGATACCACTTTCCTTTGTACATAGTGGTGGTATTCCAGTATTTTTTCCACAGTCTCCGCGAATTACTTTTAAACAAGCAGTAGAAATAACAGTGGCATACGAACAGTTCAGGTGCTTTGTTCTTTTCTCCTCTATCTTCTTTTGTTTAATAGGACAATCTCTTAAGATTGCTAGATGATTACCACTACATTTTATGCATATTACTTCTTCCACATCACATTCTTTATAAGAATGCCGACCTGCACATGATGAGCACATCTGTTCTCCTCTGCAGACTTTTGCTGAGTGTTAAACTTTAGACATCAAGCTTCCTCTTCTTGGTGTATTCGACGTATTCGACGGGGTCCCCCCCGTCGCTCGCCACACTCATGGTTTATTTACAAAATCAGTAACAAATTAGTAATATATTTACACAGGAATAGTAGATATTTACACAAACATTTTCAATTATTAAATCGCGGAAAAATTAAATCACCCGCTCAATTCGACTTACCGCCAAAAAGGCCATTTACCTTCACTTTTTTTTTTTTTTTTTTTTTTTTTTAATTTATTGCATGACCATGGATGGTGTCCTATTGATTCGCATAATTTCTTTTGTCATAAAATTTTTCCGCATACATCATTTGTCATAACCTCCTCTAGTCATAATATTAGAAATACATATTTTTTTGTAGTAATACTGATAAATTGTCCTAAAATTTAATTGCTATAATATTTTTGTGTATAATAGTTTTTATTCCTATTGTTAGTTGTCATAACGGTTGTTATGTATAATTTTATAGTTAATAATGGTGTATGTCCTAATTTTCATTGTTCATAATTGTTATTGTATATAATCGGTAGTGTACGTATTTTTGCAAGTGAGGAATATTGTAGTGTTGTATTGCATTTATGGGTAGGAGTAGGATCTCGCCGTAACTCACATACCAAATAATATTTTTTTTTATTTACTCGATTTTTTTCATATGTAAATCCACTGATATTTAATTTGTGGCTCCTCTTTCTGTTGTAAATATTTTGCACTCGTTTTCCATTGTAATTATAATTTCAAAATTAGTTTAAGCACTTTGTTCCAAATATTAACACTAAAATTTGACTTAGTGTTATTTTTATAATAATAATGAAACTACCTTCTTTTTTATTCATAATCAGTAATAGCGCCTTACTATAATATTTTTTTATAGCAATGTGATATATCAACAGTTTGCTACATAGAAAAGATGTTTAACTACGTTAATGAGTTAAGAACATTCAAAATTCTATTGGTTAGGTTAGGTTAGGTTTAATTTATATTATGACAAAGTTAACATACGAACAATATATGATTATGGCACATAATTTTAGTGATATCAATAGTTAGGACATGTTAGGATTATGGCATAAAATAATATGGTTATCAATGGTTAGGACATATAAGTTTATAGGTTTCAAATGTTAGGACAATTAAAATTATAACAAGTTATAATAGGGGTATTGACGTTATGACTGGTGATCATTAGCTATTACATATATTACGGCTCAAAATTTTATGAGTTGTAAAATTATGGCTAAAAATAGTATGCGAATGAATAGGGAACCACCATGGATACATGTCCTTCAGCCGAAATAATAAAAATAAGGTTTACTATACTATAATTTTTCTATGCTATTTATAATAAACTTAAAAATAGGAATGAAATAAATAGAATTTGCAAGTAGATCTTTCACTTGGCGGGGAACACTTATCGAGTTCTGTTCATGGTGATATTGGTAAGTCTCGCTATATGTCTGCATACCACTTTCCTTTGTACATAGTGGTGGTATTCCAGTATTCTTTCCACAGTCTTCGCGAATTACTTTTAAACAAGCAGTAGAAATAACAGTGGCATACGAACAGTTCAGGTGCTTTGTTCTTTTCTCCTCTATCTTCTTTTGTTTAATAGGACAATCTCTTGAGATTGCTAGATGATTACCACTACACTTTATGCATATTACTTCTTCCACATCACATTCTTTATAAGAATGCCGACCTGCACATGATGAGCACATCTGTTCTCCTCTGCAGACTTTTGCTGAGTGTTAAACTTTAGACATCAAGCTTCCTCTTCTTGGTGTATTCGACGTATTCGACGGGGTCCCCCCCGTCGCTCACCACACTCATGGTTTATTTACAAAATCAGTAACAAATTAGTAATATATTTACACAGGAATAGTAGATATTTACACAAACATTTTCAATTATTAAATCGCGGAAAAATTAAATCACCCGCTCAATTCGACTTCCCGCCAAAAAGTCCATTTACCTTCACTTTGCCGAGAGTGCTACCATTTGTAAGGTAATATTTCCCATTGCCCATTTCCATAAATGGATGACACTGGTGAACTTACTCGCGTATGGCTTGGCAAGCTTTAGGCTTTATCGCTAGATCGCTGCCCTTTAGGGTATTGTGTTCTGTGCTAGACTGTCACCTAGTCACCTAGTACGCGTACTTAAAAACCGCTGAGTAAGCTTGTCACTTGTCGGCGGTCCAATAACTTTAAAATATTACTCGTAGCCCGCCACACCTACACGATTAGTGTATTTTACCTGTCATGGCATGTTGTATGCATTTTCTTCATAATTTATTTCTTAATTTATTTCTTAATAATTATTATTATTCTGGTAAGAAACTCGTAGTCAGTCAAGGATTATTCTCAGTAATGTAATAAATCTGAACCAAAAATTTGCTCGAAGATGACGAATAACGAATGAATTTAATACTAACCAGGGTAGGAGAAAACTAGTATAGCATCTAACAAGTTATTATTTATTATTGATATATATAATTTATTTAACTTTATTACCTGCCTTGGCATGACCAAAATATTTCCCTAAAGTGGCACAAATTTCGAATTTATGGTAACACTAACCCTTGCCATACTTTTAATCTATGAGCCTAATGAGCCTTGAGCGCCGCACGCTTTGTGTATTTGCCAGGTTTTACAAAAAACGTTAACAAAAATTATACAACTTTATATTTATACTTTTTTTTTATTATCTATTATGTACTTTATTATTATATTTGTGGCAATCGGGTTCTTGAGGCTTCTTTCTCCATTTTCCTTCTAAAAGGATGAATTGGATTTGTACTGCAAGAAAATATAAGAATAATGCGTTAATTTTAATATTTATTACTTATTTTAAGAACCAGTTACCAACCAATATATTATAATAATTTGAGTTCTTTTATAAAATATTTGCTATCTATCTAATTATTATTATTGTTTAGTCAGACTTCAATCTTACCTCTCTCTGACAACATCTTTCTGCTTGAGTGTATTTTCTAAAGCTTCTTTGAACATGATAGCTTTCTTTGTGAACGGTTTATCTTTTATCTCTGTATTGATTAGATCCAATTCCTGGAAAGAGGGGTTTCTTAATTGTTAGGAAAATAAGCCTAGGTACCTTACAGCTTACCTTATATTTACTGCGATTAGCGGATATTATAAGATTAATAAATTGTGGATTAATACCTATTAGTAATGTTTAAGTAGATAAGTACCTACATACCTAAATAAATTAATATTTTATACTAGCTGTGCCCCGCGGTTTCAGCCGCTTAAATATTGTTCCCGATGGATATTCCATCGGGAAAAAAGTAGGTACTCTATGTATATATATCTCTATCTCTCTATGCGTGTATGTATGTAGGTATTCCAGGGTCTAAGCTATCTGCATACCAAATTTCAGCCTTGACGATAGGTACATTAATGTTCGGAATATCGTTATTATTTGTCTTCAGTAAAAGCCAATGACGTTGAAAAGCCCACCATTTTACTGTAAATCTTTTTCGGCGGGAGTGCTGAAAAAGATTAAAAGTCTCGAAGCCACATTGTCTGGCCTTAGCTTTAAGCACAGAACAGATAATACTACGTATAGAATGGACACTGTCATTCGCCCACCAATCGGGTTTTCCTCACCCCGCGAGCGAGATTGAGCTCTCGACGAGCCCCCGTGAGCTCAGAACTCACCTCACGCACACTTGCGCGTTTACAAAACTGTAGTAGGTAGTTATGACGCGGCTTTTGTATGGGTGTTGAGTCGATGGTCCGGGGTGTGCTTTAGGTACCTATACTTAGATACATATTACGAACTGGACTATATTGTAATTACCAAAGCCCGCTGATTCTCCCTAATCTGACAATTCAGGTTATTCCTATACTCGATCTGTCGTCGCAATTCATCCTTAGCACTTTCGAGACAGGTTTTCAGTTCATCTCGTGCAGCTCTCTTGACTCGCTCCATTAACTGACGACGTTCAACCTTAGCGCGCTCCACCTCCTTGTTTATGTTGGCTATGTGGGCTTGATATTCTTGCGCTGCTTGCTTTGGAATAAAATATAAATAAAGCTTTGGCAAATAAAGAATTGCGGCGCCAAACATTACAGTATAGAGAACTATTACAATTTTTGGACAATCGCAAAATCAAAATCGTAGAATGGCGTCAGGTTAGGTGTCAATCTGTCATCAATCATGATTTAATACTGAGTGACGTACGGCTACTTGATTGGCCGATTGGCTCAACCGGAAGTGCCTCTGCCTTCTGAGGCGCAGGTCTCGGGTTCAATCCCCGGTCATGTCAACATTTGGGCGAATGAGCATGTCTGTTTGATCTGTGTCTTGGTGTTAAAAGCGCATATTATGAGTTAGTACCTGGATGACCGGTATTTTTTTTTTTTTTTTTTAAATAAAATGACATTTTCTAAAAATGATTCCTAGCTAGATCGATTTATCGCCCCCGAAACCCCCTACATACTAAATTTTATGAAAATCGTTGGAGCCGATTCCGAAATTCCAATTATATATATATATCTACACAAGAATTGCTCATTTAAAGATATAAGATATATCAGTCTCCTGGTTACCATAGTACAGGCTACAGGCTTTGCCTAGTTTAAGACAAGACAGTGTGTCCAAGTTGTCATTTTATTAAAAAAAAATCTTTCTTGAATGACGTCAATGGTCACATTGACGACAGGTTAGCCATCATGCGGCCATATCCGTGAGCCGTTACTGGTCTTGGCCCGAGGCCGCTCTACTACCCGGCAATAAGATTAATTGAAAGTCAATGACCTTGAATTTGGCCGAGTGGTTCCCGGCTTTATAATAAAGCCATTCCATTCTCATTGCGCGAGAGCCATGAGACCCGGAGAGGAACATATTCGGAGAGTGGGCAACAGCGCTCTCCGGCACCAAGTATTCCAACTACTGACATCACCAAGCCGCACAAAAAGAGTGGTAATTACAGCTAAATCCCCCCATATTAGTAGGTTATGGCGTTTTATGGGGGAGGCATTTGTTCAGCATTGGACGTCTTCCGGCTGATAATGTAATGTAATATGCCCTTGAATTGCTGGTATCATATCTTTTTATTAATAGTATGTCTGAGAAGTCTTACCTCTTTACAAGCTCTCTTCTCACTCTCCAACTTTCTCATGAGTTCATCAGACTCTTCCTCCGCCGCTCTCTTCCACTCTTGTGCAATCCTATCAGCTTCTTCTTCTAAAGCTAACACTTGCTGTCTCTCACGGTTGTGGTACTCTACGAACACTTTCTTTTCTACTTGGAGATTTCGCTGAAAATCAACAAAAATATTCAGAAATATCTGAAAATGTTCTATAATCTCTGTTCTGATGTGTATGTGCCATCATTATAATAAACACTAGCTGTGGCCCCGGTTTCATACGCGTAGTCTTCGTTCCCGGGGGAATATCGGGATGTAAAGTACCCTATATGTTATTCCAGGGTCTAAACTACCTACATACCGAATTTCAACCCAACCGGTTCAGTAGTTTTGGCGTGAAAGAGTAACAAACATCCATCCATCCATCCATCCATCCTCATACACTTTTAAAATATTAGTAAGAGTAGGATAGGATATAGGATATATGATAATAGTAGGAGTATGTAGTATTTTAGTAAGCTCAAAGTAGAACAACTCACAACGAGCTATGGCTATGCTCAGCATTTCTCTACGAGATCGAATTAGAAATTAAGAAATCTGTAGACGAACAAAAATTACCCTACATAATCATTATATTATATACCATTTGTATCCAGTTCCTCTCCCTCTCTCTCTCCAACCCTTCGAGAGCAGCTCGAATGGTTCCATTATCTATCTCCCTTGCTCTCTTCTTCTCGGCTCTAAGTCTAGCTATCTTCTCATTGTGACCTTCTATGAAGTTCACACTGTTGGTCCTCTGCTGCTCTTTCTTTCTTTTTATTGCTGGAATTATTTTTTAAGGAGGTTGGAGTTATCTATTCTATACTAATATTATAAAGAGAGAAACTTTGTTTTTTTGTTTTTTTGTTTTTTTGTTTGTAACGAATAGGCTCCGAAACTACTGGACCGATTTTAAAAATTCTTTCACTTATGGATAGCTTAATTCAGTGTGAGTGCCATAGGCTATATGAGATTTTGAAAAAAAATGGGGATCCGTAAGAAAACTGCAATATTGTGAACCAAGGTGTTACATAATATAATTACCATATTCATAAATTTGCGTGCGCTGTGAAATGCATTGATGGTAGAATAATATAATGTACTAGGGGTTTGTAGTACTTATCAATACCTACAAAACAGTATACATAGATTATATCCATCTTTTTTGGTTTAGTCACAATAATCGAAAAAGTGATTATTTTCATGCGGTGTGAAAACTATTGGTGGTAGAGTAAAGTAATGTACTAGGGGTTTGTAGTACTTATCAATACCTACAAAACAGTATACATAGATTATATCCATCTTTTTTGGTTTAGTCACAATAATCGAAAAAGTGATTATTTTTCATGCGGTGTAAAAACTATTGGTGGTAGAGTAAAGTAATGTACTAGGGGTTTGTAGTACTTATCAATACCTACAAAACAGTATACATAGATTATATCCATCTTTTTTGGTTTAGTCACAATAATCGAAAAAGTGATTATTTTTCATGCGGTGTGAAAACTATCGGTGGTAGATTAAAGTAATGTACTAGGGGATTGTATTAATTATCAATACCTACAAAACAGTATACATAGATTATATCCATCTTTTTTGGTTTAGTCACAATAATCGAAAAAGTGATTATTTTTCATGCGGTGTGAAAACTATTGGTGGTAGAGTAAAGTAATGTACTAGGGGTTTGTAGTACTTATCAATACCTACAAAACAGTATACATAGATTATATCCATCTTTTTTGGTTTAGTCACAATAATCGAAAAAGTGATTATTTTTCATGCGGTGTAAAAACTATTGGTGGTAGAGTAAAGTAATGTACTAGGGGTTTGTAGTACTTATCAATACCTACAAAACAGTATACATAGATTATATCCATCTTTTTTGGTTTAGTCACAATAATCGAAGCAGTGATTATTTTTCATGCGGTGTGAAAACTATTGGTGGTAGAGTAAAGTAATGTACTTGGGGTTTGTAGTACTTATCAATACCTACAAAACAGTATACATAGATTCTATCCATCTTTTTTGGTTTAGTCACAATAATCGAAGCAGTGATTATTTTTCATGCGGTGTGAAAACTATTGGTGGTAGAGTAAAGTAATGTACTTGGGGTTTGTAGTACTTATCAATACCTACAAAACAGTATACATAGATTCTATCCATCTTTTTTGGTTTAGTCACAATAATCGAAAAAGTGATTATTTTTCATGCGGTGTGAAAGCTATTGGTGGTAGAGTAAAGTAATGTACTAGGGTTTGTAGTACTTATCAATACCTACAAAACAGTATACATAGATTATATCCATCTTTTTTGGTTTAGTCACAATAATCGAAAAAGTGATTATTTTTCATGCGGTGTAAAAACTATTGGTGGTAGAGTAAAGTAATGTACTAGGGGTTTGTAGTACTTATCAATACCTACAAAACAGTATACATAGATTCTATCCATCTTTTTTGGTTTAGTCACAATAATCGAAGCAGTGATTATTTTTCATGCGGTGTGAAAACTATTGGTGGTAGAGTAAAGTAATGTACTTGGGGTTTGTAGTACTTATCAATACCTACAAAACAGTATACATAGATTCTATCCATCTTTTTTGGTTTAGTCACAATAATCGAAGCAGTGATTATTTTTCATGCGGTGTGAAAACTATTGGTGGTAGAGTAAAGTAATGTACTTGGGGTTTGTAGTACTTATCAATACCTACAAAACAGTATACATAGATTATATCCATCTTTTTTGGTTTAGTCACAATAATCGAAAAAGTGATTATTTTTCATGCGGTGTAAAAACTATTGGTGGTAGAGTAAAGTAATGTACTAGGGGTTTGTAGTACTTATCAATACCTACAAAACAGTATACATAGATTATATCCATCTTTTTTGGTTTAGTCACAATAATCGAAGCAGTGATTATTTTTCATGCGGTGTGAAAACTATTGGTGGTAGAGTAAAGTAATGTACTTGGGGTTTGTAGTACTTATCAATACCTACAAAACAGTATACATAGATTCTATCCATCTTTTTTGGTTTAGTCACAATAATCGAAGCAGTGATTATTTTTCATGCGGTGTGAAAACTATTGGTGGTAGAGTAAAGTAATGTACTTGGGGTTTGTAGTACTTATCAATACCTACAAAACAGTATACATAGATTCTATCCATCTTTTTTGGTTTAGTCACAATAATCGAAAAAGTGATTATTTTTCATGCGGTGTGAAAGCTATTGGTGGTAGAGTAAAGTAATGTACTAGGGTTTGTAGTACTTATCAATACCTACAAAACAGTATACATAGATTATATCCATCTATTTTGGTTTAGTCACAATAATTGAAGCAGTGATTATTTTTCATGCGGTGTGAAAACTATTGGTGGTAGAGTAAAATAATGTACTAGGGGTTTGTAGTACTTATTAATACCTACAAAACAGTATACATAGATTATATCCATCTTTTTTGGTTTAGTCACAATAATCGAAGCAGTGATTATTTTTCATGCGGTGTGAAAACTATCGGTGGTAGATTAAAGTAATGTACTAGGGGATTGTATTAATTATCAATACCTACAAAACAGTATACATAGATTATATCCATCTTTTCTGGTTTAGTCACAATAATCGAAACAGTGATTATTTTTCATGCGGTGTGAAAACTATTGGTGGTAGAGTAAAGTAATGTACTTGGGGTTTGTAGTACTTATCAATACCTACAAAACAGTATACATAGATTCTATCCATCTTTTTTGGTTTAGTCACAATAATCGAAGCAGTGATTATTTTTCATGCGGTGTGAAAACTATCGGTGGTAGATTAAAGTAATGTACTAGGGGATTGTATTAATTATCAATACCTACAAAACAGTATACATAGATTCTATCCATCTTTTTTGGTTTAGTCACAATAATCGAAGCAGTGATTATTTTTCATGCGGTGTGAAAACTATTGGTGGTAGAGTAAAGTAATGTACTTGGGGTTTGTAGTACTTATCAATACCTACAAAACAGTATACATAGATTCTATCCATCTTTTTTGGTTTAGTCACAATAATCGAAAAAGTGATTATTTTTCATGCGGTGTGAAAACTATTGGTGGTAGAGTAAAGTAATGTACTAGGGTTTGTAGTACTTATCAATACCTACAAAACAGTATACATAGATTATATCCATCTATTTTGGTTTAGTCACAATAATCGAAGCAGTGATTATTTTTCATGCGGTGTGAAAACTATTGGTGGTAGAGTAAAGTAATGTACTTGGGGTTTGTAGTACTTATCAATACCTACAAAACAGTATACATAGATTCTATCCATCTTTTTTGGTTTAGTCACAATAATCGAAGCAGTGATTATTTTTCATGCGGTGTGAAAACTATTGGTGGTAGAGTAAAGTAATGTACTTGGGGTTTGTAGTACTTATCAATACCTACAAAACAGTATACATAGATTCTATCCATCTTTTTTGGTTTAGTCACAATAATCGAAAAAGTGATTATTTTTCATGCGGTGTGAAAACTATTGGTGGTAGAGTAAAGTAATGTACTAGGGTTTGTAGTACTTATCAATACCTACAAAACAGTATACATAGATTATATCCATCTATTTTGGTTTAGTCACAATAATTGAAGCAGTGATTATTTTTCATGCGGTGTGAAAACTATTGGTGGTAGAGTAAAATAATGTACTAGGGGTTTGTAGTACTTATTAATACCTACAAAACAGTATACATAGATTATATCCATCTTTTTTGGTTTAGTCACAATAATCGAAGCAGTGATTATTTTTCATGCGGTGTGAAAACTATCGGTGGTAGATTAAAGTAATGTACTAGGGGATTGTATTAATTATCAATACCTACAAAACAGTATACATAGATTATATCCATCTTTTCTGGTTAAGTCACAATAATCGAAGCAGTGATTATTTTTCATGTGGTGTGAAAAGTATTGGTGGTAGAATAAAGTAATGTACTAGGGGTTTGTAGTACTCATCAATATCTTCAAAATAGCCCACGATAAATTATAACATGTGTTAAGGTTTGGTCATTGTAACAGAAATAGTCATTAATTTGCGTGCGCTGCGTAAACCATTAGGGTTATATTTATTAAAATACAATGTATCACGAATTTACTCCTGATAAACGTCCACTATACCTACTTCTGCTACCCGTGCGAAGCCGAGGCGGGTCGCTAGTTTTAAATAATTAAGATATTACTCGAATTAACCAATCCTTATATATGTCATTTGGGCATGTTTACTCTGGATTCTGAAAGTAGCATCAGTGACAAATTGGCAGATTAATCTGGTATGGAAAGGAATTAAACTCATGTGACCAAAAGGATTATGAGTGTTAATGTGAGGAGGGGGCGTCAAAAAAGACACCGATGACCTGAGTGAATGAGGATGTACGTGAAAAAATTCTGAATCCAGAAATTAGGGATATTAGGGGTAGGCCTCTATTGCAGGGGCCGCCTGGGGAAGTACCACACCTTTGCCAGTTACTCATCCGCCAAGTAGTAATGTGCAAACATTACTGTGTTCCGGTCTGAAGGGCAATGATACCAGCGAAATTACTGGGCATGACGAGTTTCAATAACTAATATCTCAGGGTGACAGGCGCAGTGCAGTGCCGCGCAGAATTTTGATTTATCAAGAGTTTAAAACACTGGATGGCACTGTGTCTGATGCCCATATCAGATGAAAAACTGGCAAAGGCTACCCAGGCGGCCCCCTGCAAAAAAAACCTACCATAATCATGATGCTTACCATCAGGCACCTCATTTGCTCGTCCTGTCACTCACTATAAAATTAGCCTGGAATGTAGTATGAAATAAGGGCAGGAAGACGATAATGACCTAAGCACATTGAAGTAGCCACCTAGGTAAGTGAAGTTCTTAAATATTATTAGGTACCTATATGTACTTACCATCAAAATGATCTTGCTCCATTTTCTTCTTCATTCTCTCCAATCTTCTATTCTCCTTCTCCCTTTCTTCTCTTATAGCGTCCTGCCTCTTCTTATTAGCGCTTGCTATTTGTTCGTCGTACGCTCTTCTTCTCTCTCGCATCTCTTGTTGTCTTCTGTATTCATCTTCTCTTTCTTTTTGTTCCTAGAATTTATGAATGCCTCTGATTAGTGCTTAATATGCATGAGACAGTTGGTAGGCGTTTTTCCATACGAGCCCCCATTGACATCTGTCTCCCCCTGATGTTATGTTAAGAATTTATCATAACCATTGAGCTACAACATGAGGCTCTTCAAAAGGAGATTGAATAGATTGTTGGTCGAGTCTGCGATATACTGGCAATACCCCGTGTTGCAGGTATCCATAGGCGGCGGTAACCGCGCCATCAGGCACACCGTCTGCTTATTGACACCTGACATTAAAAAAATACTCTTTATAATATTAAATAATAAAACTTTTTGTTACCTTCTCTCGAACTTCGTCAACTAGCATCTGGTGCCACATCATGTCGATATTGTGATTCTCTTCTTCAATATTCCTCTTCTCTAACATTTGCAATTTCTGCATCTCTTTTAACTGTTTTTCATCTGCTCTTGTGCATTGCATACCTTTTGCTCTGTAGGAGCAAGATAAACCTATATTATTATATATAATGTACCCCTTAGCCCTTAGCCAAAAGTACCTACTCAATCACGTTAGCTTTTAAAAACAAAAAAACCGCGATAAAATAGGTCTATTTGTTTAGAAGCTACTGACATACAAAATAGCAGGCGCCACATGGAGAAGGAAGACACGAGACCACACTTTATGGCAAGCTTTAGGGGAGGCCTATGCTGAGTAGCAAGACAATCTTCGCGAAACTGGTGTCAATGTTTAATAACTTTTTTAGTACTTATATAAGAATTATGTTTATAAGATTTAAAATAAAGGTTTATAAGATTTAAATTAATTTTTAAATAAAGGATTATAAAGGCTTATTATTATTATTGACAAACACAGATATAGAGTCACAAAGATACACAGAACACGTCTATACACACAAACACAAAATAACACCCCTTCTTTTTCCGTCTTGGGTTAAAAATTTCATCGGGTGACATTATGAAAGTGACTTAGAGAGAATAGATTATATGAAAAATTGGTAAAAAATCCTTACATTTTTTCTCTCTCTAAAGCCTTTAAACAAGCTCTTAACTTCTCATTCTCAATCTCTTCCAAATAATCCTTGGTCTTCTTCATATTCTCCTTACAATATCCGCAATCTTCTTTCTTCTTTTTCCTTCTGAGTTCCTCCAAGTATCCTTCTTCTTCTCTTTCGAGAAGGAGTTTGAGACGCTCTCTTCTTCGTCATAGTTTTATTTCTTCTTTTTCGAGAAGTTGGCTTACTTTCTCTGTTGTTCTGTTTTCTACCAATCTAAAATAAACCAAAATAAAATAAATATAAATAGAACTTCAAAAGGAGAGTGAATAGAGTCAGGAAGGGTCGGCAACATTCTGGCAATACCCTTGGTGTTGCAGGTATCCATAGACGGCGGTAGCTGCTCACCATAAGGCGGCTCGTCTGCTTCTTTGCCACCAATGGCATAAAAAAAATTAAAAGAACAGCAAGAGAAAATAACCATTGTCTGATTAAAAAAAGAATATAGGTTTGGCCAAGGTCTGCCTGTAAACTGACTTACTTTTGTAAATGCACCGAGTCATAGTCGACAATATCTGCCAGCTTTTTCATGCTGTCCACGTCTACTGTAGACTTCATTTCTAGACGTTGCCGCTCCTGCAAATATTGCTATACCTAAATCTTGAGTACTAGATATGCGGATTTACCCACGTAGTCTTCGATCCCGAATATCGGGATAAAAGTACCCTTTGTTTTATCCAAGTTCTAAGCTATCTACTCATACCAAACTATAGCTTAGTCGGTTTTTTTAATGATAGTGAGTGACAAGAGGAGCAAATCACAAATCAGGTACCTGATGGTAAGCATCATGATTTCCCATATCAGACACAGTGCCACCCAGTGTTTTAAAATTCAAAATTCTGCGCTGCGCTGCAATGCGCCTGTCACCCTGAGATATTAGTTGTTGAATCTCATCATGCCCAGTAATTTCGCTGGTTCAGTAAGCATGGCGATAAACTCACCGCTAAATTTTCGCAAGTATAATACATACATACATACAGTCACGCCTTGTTCCCGTTGGGGTAGGCAGAGACTATTTCTTTCCACTTGCTATGATCCTGACATACAACTTTCGCTTCTTCCACTTTCATCATATTCTTCATGCATGCTCGTCGGTTGTTGGTACTTTTGACCTGGCCTGGCCTGGCCTGGCCTGGCGCAAGTATAATAATTGTAGAATATTTTTTCTGTTGTGAGCACACCTCTCGTGGGCGTGTAAGAGAAGGAAAGATCCATCCATCAAATCTGCCCCCAATATTGGAGTAACTTGATAGGGTGAATTAACCCCGGATCGGGTTTACCTACCGGTAATCCAGTTATTATCTTCAAGGGTTAACTTTTTATTTTGAACAATGTTTGCCAACTCTGAAATTGCGACTTATTATCAGCTGTTCTATAGGTATTATGTATATTATGTAAATAAACGGCCTGAATCCCGCGTGTTCCTGCCGTCCTTATTATATCGTCTATCCATCTTGTGGGTGGATGTTCTACGTTGCGCTTGCCAGTCCGTGGTCTCCATTCGAGAACTTTACAGCCCCATCGGTACATAGCACAGTTCTACGTGCTATGTGCCCTGCCCATTGCCACTTCAGCTTATAATCCCCTGGGCTATGTTGGTAACTTTTGTTCGTCTACGGATCTCCTCATTTCTGATTCGATCTCGCAGAGAAATCCCTACCTACCTACTATCCTATCCTATATACTAATCTATTAATATAATAAATTAAAAATGCGAAAGTTTCTGACGATGTTTATTTGTTACTCTATCACGCCGGCCTACTGAACAGATTGGGCTGAAATTCGGTATTAGGGTACTTTTTACTCTCGCGGGAACGAAGACTGCGTGGGTAAAACCGCGGGGCACAGCTTGTTTTTTTTTTAATAACTCAGCACAACGCTAGGACTAACTTAATGCTAAAAATAGAATTTTCTGCCAGTTATCCTGGTAACTGGCGAAAATATTATATACGGGTGGGGTGCAGACAAAGGGAAATGTTTGAAGGGAATTTTGTATAAGTAATAAAAGACTTTTAGTCAGTTATTGATCAAAATCGATGTCAATGTAAGAAAGAAAGAAAAATGCGTTTATTACCCAACCTTAATACAAACACGTAATAACATCTGATAGTTACATCTGCTAGTATATATATTTAGACAGTGATTGTGGTAATCGGCTTGTGCTCAGCATGTACTGCGCTCGGCTAATCGTGCACAGCGCTGTTTTTCAGTCTTATTTAGATTTGTACATATTTATCCTTGTGGCATATGTACCTTACACGCATACGTGTACCGCGTGCACAGCGTTGACAGCGTTGAGCTTCGTGAGGACCATATTCGAGCAAGCCTCGCGTGTACCAACAAAGACGTCAATTCAGGCGTAGTGTATTCGTGGGTTGCAGTGGACCCAATTACATACACTTTCTTGAAAAGCTAAGCTTTGATGCACGTGCATAGTCTCTATAAAGTGCGCCGCGATTGGGTTGAGCCTTAATAAATACAACTTTGGCTACGGCCCTGAATGGACGTCAGCAGATTGATGATGATTAAGTACATTATACATACCATCCAAAAATGCGATGGGTGTCCGAAATATACCGGCTGCTTAGTCTTCAACTTCGTTAAACCAACCATATTAACCATTGCTATGTTTTAGTAAATCTGTGCCTTAACAGGATACAGGACCTCTTAGCAGTTTGACACACTCGTATGGAAAATTTACTAAATCGATGTTTTGTATTCTCCTGTTTCCTCCGAATGCAGTAAACCTATTTGATATATTTATATTCTCATATTTCAAAGTTGAAGTAAAGTATGTCCCTATCATTTCATTTTTGTTTATAAACTTTACATTGTTTTGTATTGAACGTCTAATCACGCGAGTAAAACTGCGATTTTTGGATGTTCACTATGAAAAAACCAAGGATTTATAAGAAAAATTAAAATGACAGGGACATAGGTTACTTCACTATAAAAATATCAGGGTATAAATTTATAGAATAGGTTAATTATATTCGGAGGAAACACGGGAATACAAAACATCGATTTGGTAAATGTTTCTTAAGATTATGTCAAATTCCTAGAAGGCCGTGTACGCTCTTAGTATTTTATACCTATATTACTGTTTATATTTATATTATTATAATTCACTTATTGTGTAAAGGTTTGAATGTAGACAGCGTATCGGATCAACTAACAACGGATATATCGATTCAACTTGTTGCGTAGACAACGTTATAAGCTTAGGAGACCTACTCTTTATTATAATTTAGGATATAGTTCGACACAAAAGAGTAGAAAATAATGGGGGCGCCACTGTCTTTTACAAGAGTAAAAACAATTTCATCAGCACATACACTTTAAATTAGTTCCGTTTCTACTCTTTTGTGTCGAACTATACCATGATAGGTACTTAAAAATTTATAAGAGTATGTAACTAATAAGAACTGAATGGTAAATTTTAAAAGTTTTTAACCATGAATATAGAAAAAAGGCGGTTGTGGTCATCTAAAGCCAGCTCGCTAATACATACATAACGGCATCACACATTCACACATATGAACCTAGAAAAAGGTGTGAATGTGTGCGTGCACACAAGCAGTTAGGGGTCAGCATAACTCAGACAAAGTGTGCAATAAATGATTTTTATTCCTTTCCGTCCGCTCAAGGTAGACCTCCCCAAACAAGTAGGTATGCGAATTGGTTTACTATGGTGCTTTACTTTTTGTTTTAGAAGACTCCGTTCGCCTTTTTTTCTGGGTTCATGTTTTTAACATACACACGTACTGAATAACATACAATATAACTTTATTAGACTAAAAAAATACAGTGGTCATACAAAATAGCTATAATTAGGCTCTAAGCTTATAAATGTTTTCTAAGATTTATGAAAAAAGAAAATTCTACTACTACTAGAATTTACTTATAATAATATTATTAAATTATTTTATAAGCGGTCTATTCCGCTATAGGCGTAAAGTAGGTAGAAAAATTTCTCCGATGACTAGTACCTCCACGGTAGCTCAATGGTAGAGCGCCCACTACGCGGATTGCTGCGGAAGGTGCGGGTTCAAATGCTGTTCGTGGATGAAATTTTTCTTCATATTGTAATAAAGTTATTGTTATTGATATCATAATCTTATATTTTATGTACGTAAGTACTTTTATTTACTTCCGAATCAACCCCGCTCTACATTTTTGCGAAAAATAACATAACATAACATACATTCACGCCTTTTTCTCGAAGGGGTAGGCAGAGGTGTACCCAGGATGAGTCCTGGGTACTAGGGGACCTCAGTCCCCTAGTGGATACACCCACATTTGCGAAAATAAGTTTATATCAACCCTATCTACTAGTCTGTATTAAAATTATTTCTGAATTTTACTGAATGAGAAAAACCTCTCAATTAATGCATTACTGAAAATGTTAAATTCGGTCCATAATTCTCTAATGGCTACTATTTTTCACTTAGAGTAAACTCCCTTGTAAAATCACGGTTTTGTAAATGTCTCCATCTACTTTGCTAACATCGACCTATTAATGATATTATTTTGAGTTTAACCATCCAAATAAAACACCTTATAAAAACGTGACATTATCTCTCCAAGCAGTATTTAACCAACGTTCAAAGTCGCCGTCACTCCCGATCCGTGGTCTTAACATTTTAGAATCCTTCATTTATCTTTGGGAATTAAATTTAAGCGATCTTTGCGGTATTGATTAAGGGTGGGGGCTCAAACTTTCTTAGATATCTGTTTTATAATTTTGATTGATGTAAAATATTAGATACTGCCTGTGCCCCGCGGGGTCACCCGGGTTGTCTTCGTTCCCATAGTAATATCAGGATAATAGGTACCCTGGAGTGGAGACCACGGACCGGCAACGACAGCGTAGGACGTCCACAAAAACAAAAAGGAACCTTTATAGGATCACTTCTATATCCGTCTGTCTGTCTGACTGTAAATCCGTCTGTCAAGACCCTTTTTCTCGGGAACGTTCATGAAATGGTGGCCAACGGTTATAACTATTACCTTCTGCCCCTTCAGTGGGGGCAGATTTCGTGGGGGCTGACGCTAATATACCCTACTAAGGTATGCCTTAAAAAATTATTTGTAATATTTTGGATTGTGTCCAATTCCTTTAATATATTTCAAGTAGTCCGTAATAGTTGTCCTTAATTTTTGTAGTGGTAGGCCTCTTTTGCAGAGGGCCGCCTGGAGAAGTAACACACCTTTACCAGTTATTCATCCGCCAAGCAGTAATGTGCAAACATTATTGTGTTCCGCGCATTATTTTGAATATTAAAACGCTGGGTGGCACTGTGTCGGATACTTATGGGCAATCATGATGTTACGATCAGGCACCTGATTTGCTCGTCCTGTCACTATCATAAAAAACAAACAGTATTTCCACTTATTGGTGATAAGTTGAATAGAGATCGATATGCCCAATGTGTGGTCACCGTATTATACGAGAACTTAATTAATTATCTAGGAGTACGTGCGCAACGATTGCATTCCACCCCTTATTGCTGTAGGGTAGATTTACGACTGTCATTAGTTGTAATTTAGCTAATAGTGTGGGACGGTGGCGTCGAGTGACCGGCTAGTTGGGGAGATACTGCTGCAATACTATATATACGCCAAGCTGGTTCATACTTGTCAGTTATCAGGCCCGACAAAATGTGGAATTCAAGAGGCTGAAGGTTTTTATAGGTATTGCAAATGTATTTACAACGAAGTGAATAACCGACCTCCCTCGATTACATCGGTGGCGTAGTAGAACACCGACTAATAAAAACAACGACTAATAAAAATAAGACATCTTTATCTTTATCTTTTTTTATTAACGGCACTTGTCCCAAGTGATATAACATACATAACATAACATACATTCACGCCTTTTTCCCGAAGGGGTAGGCAGAGGTGTACCCAGGACACAGTCCCATAGTAGATACCCCCACATTTCGCCAGTATGTTATTGGTCCCATGTAATAGGGGGCGAGCCTATTGCCATCTACCGGGCACAGTTCCAGACTCCAGGCAATTATTGAGATAATTTCCTCATGGAAAAATCCAATATTTAACACTGCCTGACCTGGGGATCGAACCCGGGACCTCTTGATTGGCAGTCGAGCATGCGCCCTCTACGCCACCGAGGCTGTAGTCAATAATAAGCAAGCGAGCGAGGCAGCAAGTAATATAAAGTGTTATATAATTCAGGTTTATAAATTTTCTTTTAATATTCACGCGTAATAAAATCTTTACTATCTCCCAATCTTCAAAGCAAATCGATGCAGACTGCATTTTGAGGCAAACGTGAAACTAACAGTAACTTACCAGAGGGTAATTTAATTAAATCTTTCGTCTTCATTAAGTATAAACAGGTAATTAAAGGTAAATTATTGTCTTACGTCACCCTCTACAAATGCTCTCTTCTCGTAACTGTGTATTATATTCCAGGGATTATGTTACACTTTCTAAATTTCACCCCAATCAGTTCAGTATTTTTATCGAGAAGAGATAACACACACATTGCGTATTCCATAGGTAGGTCTAGGTTTTTTTTTTATGGTAGTGAGTAACAAGACGAGCAAATCAGGTGCCTGATGGTAAGCATCATGATTGCCTATATCAGACACAGTGCAGCCAGTGTTTTATGTTGAAAAGGGATATGCACTTTAATCTGTACTTAAGGACTTCAATTGATTAGTGAAATATAATATCAAAAGGGAAGAAGATCTAATATTAATAATTAAAAAGTTCAGTCAGAGGCTCAAGTTACTTATTACTGCATAAAAAAAGGCCTTTAAAAAATTTGTATCCATAACACTTATAAATAAAAATTAAATTGCGGCACAGTGTATTAAGTTTCAGGTGGCAGGCAGTTAGAACGAGACAGCAATTATGCATTGTTCGGGCGCGAAAGAGAAAAACAAAATTTTCGGTTGTCTGGAAGAAATCGCTTTAAGCGATAAGACCGCCACTTGTGCTAGTCTAAGACTATTAAAACTCAAACTCAAGAAGATTTACTTACACTTACACTTACACTTTTGCATGTCAATGAAGATAAACAGTAATGAGTTCACCCGGTGAACTCATTACTGTTTATCGCACGGCACGATCCGTGCCGTGCGAAAGATACCTCTACAAAAAGAACACACAAGAAACTTGTACCTACTTAATTTTTCCAACTGATAGTTTTACAATAATTGGGTTGGTTACATTCTTTTGTTTCGAAGCTGCCGCGTGGTGGCTATGCAGAATTTCCAACTATTGAAACTCTTTGAACTCTGAAGATTATATAACTTTTTTAGCGGCTAATGGGTATAAGGATCTTCCAGTGATATGATCGATTCGGTATTTGGTATCCTGTCACTATATCAAGAGGAGGGATTTTTTTAATCTTATTTATTGTAAATGGGTTGTTGATTTCAGGACCACTTCGACCTAACATTATAATTTTGATTCCGAATCCGTTTCCTTAGCTACTTTTTGTAAGACAATAATTTCTGTCGGTCCTTAAAAGAAGTTGTACAATCATAGAAAAAACGTGCTTTTAAAATATTAGTGCCAATCAATCATTTATTGAATAGAAATTAACTTTAACTGAAACAAGAAGTTTGTCTGTTCATCAACGAGACAAAACTCCTACAAGGAGTTTAAAGTTTATGAAGCTCCAATTTACTCTTGGCACGGGACCAAAATTAACTGATAAAAGCTAAAAACAATGTTTTAAGTGTCCTTTTCAGGAAAAATTAGTCATATTATTTTAGCTATTTGTATTAGTTTAGACAGTAAGTTCAAAGGAAAGTGTGGAACTAGCGTGTTTCGCGTGGCTTCGTTTCCATGGGAATTTCGGAAATTCCTTACTTACTCTGCTTCTCTACTAATAAAATATTATGTGTAAAATTTCAGCTCTCTAGATTTAATTAAGGGTTAGTTAGTGGGCATTGATGAGTGAGTGTGTCAGTCAGTCAAGACATTGATTTTTTTATGATAGTGAGTGACAAGACGAGCAAATCAGGTGCCTGATGGTAAGAATCATGATTGCCCATATCAGACACTCAGTCCCACTCAGTGTTTTAAAAGTCTAAATTCTGCGCGGCACTGCACTGCGCCTGTCACCCTGAGATATTAGTTGTTGAAACTCGTCATGCCCAGTAATTTCGCTGGTAACATTGCCCTTCAGACCGGAATGTAGTAATGTGCAAACATTACTGTGAAAACACTGGGTGGCACTGTGTCTGATATGGGCAATCATGATGCTTACCATCAGGCACCTGATTAGCTCGTCTTGTTACTCTCTACCATAAAAAAAAAAAAAAAAAAAAAAAACTTCTTGACGGAAGAATAGCTGGCAAAGATGTGGTACTTCCCCAGGCGGCCCCCAGCAAATTGGCCTAACACTAGAAATATATAGAGATGTGGATTATATATATATATATATATATAGAGATTTTATAATAGTTTTTTACGTTGTTTTACTTTGGGACTAGTTCCCGCTCTACCCCTTCGAGAAAAAGGCGTGTTTGTATGTTATTTAGGAACAAACTTACTACTAACTAACTATGAAATTCATCTTTTCATTCTTATAATAAATAATATTAAATATTTTTAATAAATCTCTATATAATAAGTATTATAGCGTCTATGGCCGTGTTATGCACATTTCGGGTGCAAATACGGAGTCCTGATTTAAAGCCGGTCTAGACCATCCGGAATCCTGGACTCTGGTCTTTTGATTTGCCTGGACATAACATATCGTAGGCCTTGTAGGAATCTCGTTGACCGGAAACTACGAATATTGGCTTTCTTGACCACAAAACCTATAATTAACTTGAGCAGTGTAATTTAGGAAACTATTTTTATTAGAGTATAATAATTCAAATTTTTCAGTTACAGTTATGTTCTCGACTGTACTAGTACTTTTCATCAGCGCCCTTTGTCTTGATACAAAGGGAGTCGCAATCCGTACCTCAGACAGCCTTTTCAAGATTAGACTGCAGGGCGTCTACGAGACCTAGTAATATGCTTCTAGGTTTATTTTTTTATCTACGAAGATTATGCTTAGACCTTTCGTAGACCCTCTACGAAATGTCTACCGAGATTCAAAGTAATAACAATTTTGTTTTCGATTCGAAGATCTTTTGGTTATATATATGGAGAGAGAGAGAATTGATCAGAGGCATTTGATCTGGCCTTTAATTATGCCAAAATATATTTGGTTGAAGAAAACCGTATAATACCCATAGATTTTTCATAACTGCCTCGGTAGCGTAGAGGGCGCATGCTCGACTGCCAATCAAGAGGTCCCGGGTTCAATCCCCAGGTCAGGCAATGTTAAATATTGGATTTTTCCATTAGGATTTATCTCAGTAACTGCCTGGAGAACTGGAACTATGCCCCGTAGATGGCAATAGGCTCGCCCCCTATTACATGGGACCAAAAACATACTGGCGAAATGTAGGTGTATCTACTGTGGGACTGAGTCCTGGGTACACCTCTGCCTACCCCTTCGGGAAAAAGGCGTGAATGTATGTTATGTTATTTTTCATAATATATAAATGTAAAAAACATTGCGGTTATTTTAATGTTTTTTGTAAATATGAAAATAACCTTATGGTTTTCTTAAACCTAGTACATTTTGACGCAAATAAAGGCCAGAATAAGAGCTAACCACAATAATAGAGTGAAAAATTATGCTCTTTTTCTCCATATTTGGAAAAAATGATTTTTTATGGAAGAATAACCGCCTTAAGTCCACTTTGCCCAACCAGTAAGCAGGGTGAAACAATCCCATTATTTCGGATTAATAACCTCGTATTAAATACATTTAAAAATATAGCATTGTATGATTTACTGATTTTTAGTCATTCTCATAATTTATCATTCTTAAAAGAAATGAGAATGACTAAAATCATTCTCACTTCTCTTGTTTCATCATAAAATAAATAATATTTTTCTTAATTTAAGTAAGATGAATGATACAGAAAACATACAGGTTTTCATAACATTATAACATAACATCACGCCTTTTTCCCCAAGGGGTAGGCAGTTGTGTACCCAAGACCTAGTACCATAGTAGGTATACCTACACTTTACCAGTTATACGTTTTTTAAGTCCCTGTACCTAATAGGAGGCGAGTTTACCGGCCATTGACCGAGCACAATTCTAGACTTCAGGCTGTTATTAAAAATAACTTAAACAAAAGTACAATAAAACTTTGCCTGACTAGGTAATTGAACCCGGGACCAAAAGAGAGCGTAAAGCTGAATTAATAAAAAACTAAGCAATCATAAAAGTTCCCAACTCGTATAAGCATTTGTGTAAGTAAGTATATATAAGACGCAAAATTAGCGAGTAATTTAATAAACTCCATTTGAATTTCAATAAAATATTTACTCAAAGTATAAAAATACGTATACATAATAACCAACATCATTTTATTAACTCGACGTAACAATGAAAAGCCTCAGGTAAACAAAAATCGTAAAATTAATGACAAATACTACATTATTAACGTGATTCAGGGGTTAAAACTGCTCCTTCTATTTGGATCATTTCTTCCCTGGAACAATACACGACCTTAAGGTAAGACACAGTATTGACAGTAGGGAAAGTAGCCTGAAGATTAAGCTATGGAGAAAGAGACTGAGGTGTATTGTCTCGCTCTCAGACGGTTATTGTATATTGTGCGCGTGCCATTGCCTGATGTATGTTTTTTGACGTGACAACGTCTTATAATTCGATAGAGCCGGCTGCACGCACGAAAAAACATGACTCATGCGGCGTTACCTCGCTCTGAGGCGCTTGCTGTAAGGCTTGAAGTGCAAGCGAGAGCGCGGAACGAGCGACATCCATCTCTCCTCCTACTTGAGTGAGCGATGCGTCTGCGTGGACAGCTGCTATACTATAGTACATTTACATGTTTTGATCGAGTATCAAGTGCAGTGAAAAGTGAAACAAAAGAAATTAAAATTTTCTTTTGAAAAATGCTACCATTCCATCAGTATTTTCTTAAGACGTTGTCACGTTCAACTATCGTCAGTAAACCGACTTTACAGACAACCAATTTTTTTTTATGATAGTGAGTGACAAGACTAGTAAATCAGGTGTCTGATGGTAAGCATCATGATTGCCCATTGCCCATATCAGACACAGTGCCACCCAGTGTTCTGCGCGGCACTGCACTGCGCCTGTCATCCTGAGATATAAGTTGTTGAAATTCGTCATGCCCAGTAATTTCGCTGGTAACGTTGCCCTTCAGTCCGGAACACAGTAATGTTTGGACATTACTGCTTGGCGGATGAATAAACTGGCATAGGTGTGGTACTTCTCCAGGGGGCCCCCTGCAAAAAAGAGTTGCAGTATTTAGACGATGTAAGTTAATATTATTTATTCAAGTATAATATAAAAATAATACCAATATTATTTTATTGCTTGTCATGCTGGTTTTTATTAAATAAACTTTTATTAAGTAAACTTTTATTAAGTAAACTAGGTTTTTAATATGCGACAACAAATAAGTGGATTTTCGAAAATCCTTAATTTTTCGAAAATTATTAGATACTAGCGACCCGCCCCGGCTTCGCACAGGTAGCAGAAGTAGGTATAGTGGACGTTTATCAGGAGTAAATTCGTGATACATTGTATTTTAATAAATATAACCCTAATGGTTTACGCAGCGCACGCAAATTAATGACTATTTCTGTTACAATGACCAAACCTTAACACATGTTATAATTTATCGTGGGCTATTTTGAAGATATTGATGAGTACTACAAACCCCTAGTACATTACTTTATTCTACCACCAATACTTTTCACACCACATGAAAAATAATCACTGCTTCTATTATTGTGACTAAACCAAAAAAGATGGATATAATCTATGTATACTGTTTTGTAGGTATTGATAATTAATACAATCCCCTAGTACATTACTTTAATCTACCACCGATAGTTTTCACACCGCATGAAAAATAATCACTGCTTCGATTATTGTGACTAAACCAAAAAAGATGGATATAATCTATGTATACTGTTTTGTAGGTATTAATAAGTACTACAAACCCCTAGTACATTATTTTACTCTACCACCAATAGTTTTCACACCGCATGAAAAATAATCACTGCTTCAATTATTGTGACTAAACCAAAATAGATGGATATAATCTATGTATACTGTTTTGTAGGTATTGATAAGTACTACAAACCCTAGTACATTACTTTACTCTACCACCAATAGTTTTCACACCGCATGAAAAATAATCACTTTTTCGATTATTGTGACTAAACCAAAAAAGATGGATAGAATCTATGTATACTGTTTTGTAGGTATTGATAAGTACTACAAACCCCTAGTACATTACTTTACTCTACCACCAATAGTTTTCACACCGCATGAAAAATAATCACTTTTTCGATTATTGTGACTAAACCAAAAAAGATGGATATAATCTATGTATACTGTTTTGTAGGTATTGATAAGTACTACAAACCCCTAGTACATTACTTTACTCTACCACCAATAGTTTTCACACCGCATGAAAAATAATCACTTTTTCGATTATTGTGACTAAACCAAAAAAGATGGATATAATCTATGTATACTGTTTTGTAGGTATTGATAATTAATACAATCCCCTAGTACATTACTTTAATCTACCACCGATAGTTTTCACACCGCATGAAAAATAATCACTGCTTCGATTATTGTGACTAAACCAAAAAAGATGGATATAATCTATGTATACTGTTTTGTAGGTATTGATAAGTACTACAAACCCCAAGTACATTACTTTACTCTACCACCAATAGTTTTCACACCGCATGAAAAATAATCATTTTTTCGATTATTGTGACTAAACCAAAAAAGATGGATATAATCTATGTATACTGTTTTGTAGGTATTGATAAGTACTACAAACCCCTAGTACATTACTTTACTCTACCACCAATAGTTTTCACACCGCATGAAAAATAATCACTTTTTCGATTATTGTGACTAAACCAAAAAAGATGGATATAATCAATGTATACTGTTTTGTAGGTATTGATAATTAATACAATCCCCTAGTACATTACTTTAATCTACCACCGATAGTTTTCACACCGCATGAAAAATAATCACTGCTTCGATTATTGTGACTAAACCAAAAAAGATGGATATAATCTATGTATAATGTTTTGTAGGTATTGATAAGTACTACAAACCCCTGGTACATTACTTTACTCTACCACCAATAGTTTTCACACCGCATGAAAAATAATCATTTTTTCGATTATTGTGACTAAACCAAAAAAGATGGATATAATCTATGTATATTGTTTTGTAGGTATTGATAAGTACTACAAACCCCTGGTACATTACTTTACTCTACCACCAATAGTTTTCACACCGCATGAAAAATAATCACTTTTTCGATTATTGTGACTAAACCAAAAAAGATGGATATAATCTATGTATACTGTTTTGTAGGTATTGATAAGTACTACAAACCCCTGGTACATTACTTTACTCTACCACCAATAGTTTTCACACCGCATGAAAAATAATCACTTTTTCGATTATTGTGACTAAACCAAAAAAGATGGATATAATCTATGTATACTGTTTTGTAGGTATTGATAAGTACTACAAACCCCTAGTACATTACTTTACTCTACCACCAATAGTTTTCACACCGCATGAAAAATAATCACTTTTTCGATTATTGTGACTAAACCAAAAAAGATGGATATAATCTATGTATACTGTTTTGTAGGTATTGATAAGTACTACAAACCCCTAGTACATTACTTTACTCTATCTCCAATAGTTTTCACACCGCATGAAAATAATCACTTTTTCGATTATTTTGACTAAACCAAAAAAGATGGATATAATCTATGTATACTGTTTTGTAGGTATTGATAAGTACTACAAACCCCTAGTACATTATATTATTCTACCATCAATGCATTTCACAGCGCACGCAAATTTATGAATATGGTAATTATATTATGTAACACCTTGGTTCACAATATTGCAGTTTTCTTACGGATCCCCATTTTTTTTCAAAATCTCATATAGCCTATGGCACTCACACTGAATTAAGCTATCCATAAGTGAAAGAATTTTTAAAATCGGTCCAGTAGTTTCGGAGCCTATTCGTTACAAACAAAAAAACAAAAAAACAAAAAAACAAAAAAACAAAGTTTCTCTCTTTATAATATTATAGTATATATAGTACTATAGTATAGATTACTATTTCTCTTTCACCATCCTTGAGTAAACTAATCGCCGATTAGTGCTACTTGACAAGCAGAAGTCGCAAGTAACTTTTGAGAGTTTCACAAAAAAGGCCAGTTTATGTCCCGAATAGCATTAATTACTAGAACATTACGAAATAAGCACTGTGCCTTACTCGGCAGTTTTAGGCCAGTCATTTAAGGGGTTTCACCTCGGAATGAAAGATAATAAGCTGTAAATTGGTATAAACCTTTGTTTTGTCGTTCTAAATATTGTCTCAAAAGTCACAAGTGCTATCGTGTCCGCGTCTTAAGTTATTGAAGGTCAAAGGTCGTAAAAATCGGTTTTTCGTGAATATCTCACTTTCTATTGTTTAAATGAGGTTTGCACTTATTATAAAGTTGTAGAGTATAAAATTCTCTACAACTTTTGTTTGAACTTTTTTTTCATACGATCAACCGTTTTTGCGGTAACGATAAATACATCTATATATATATAAAAGAAAATCGTGTTAGTTACACCACTTATAATTCAAGAACGGCTGAACCGATTTGGCTGAAAGTTAGTGGGGAGGTAGCTTACAACCAGGAGACGGACATAGAATACTTTTTATCCCGGTAAAATTGATGTCAATCAATAAAAAACATCGGTCAAAACATCACAGACAACGGAGATTTACATATAGTACCAAGCTCACATAAATATAAGGAGGTATTCCCATAGGGTGATATAGCAAGGAGCTTTTGTTAATAGAGATATGAGCTTTTAAACACCAGGCCCACATAAACATAAGGAGATATTCCCATATGGTGATTTAGGAAAGAAATTATATAGTACCAGGCTCTCATAATGATAAGGAGATATTCCCACATAGTGATAGAGGAAACCACCTATATAGTACCAGGCTCTCATAATGATAAGGAATAATTCTCACATAGTGTTACAGGAAATAACTTATATAGTTCCAGGCTCTCATAAAGATGAGGAGATATTCCCACATAGTGATAGAGGATATAATTTATATAGTACCAGGCTCTCATAATGATAAGGAGATATTCTCAGCTGATAGAGCAAAGAGCTTTATATAGTACCAGGCTCTTATAATAAACATGAGGAGATATTCCCAGATAGGTGAGGGTGATACGGAGTTCACCGGGTCAGCTAGTATTTATATAAAATATATTCCCTTACTGTCTTTTTAACTAAAAATATAATTAAAATATATAATCCAAAATTATTAATACAGTTAAATATATATAATTAAGTTACTTATTTTAATTATATATAAATAATTAATAATTAGTATATAAATAATGGGTATTTTTTAATAATTATATTTTTTTAGTAAATAATTAACTTTATACAACGTACTGATAACCGTAACTCACGCTTGACCTTGCATTAGGCCATATATATACGCGGCGCACTCTTCGCGGTCTACCGCAAAAACGGTTGATCGTATGAAAAAAAAGTTCAAACAAAAGTTGTAGAAAATTTTATGCTTTACAACTTAATAATAGGTGCAAATCTCATTTAAGCAATAGAAAGCGAGATATTCACGAAAAACCGATTTTTACAACCTTTGACCTTCAATATCTTAAGACGCGGACACGATAGCACTTGTGACTTTAAAGACAACGTTTAGAACGACAAAACAAAGGTTTATACCAATTTACAGCTTATTATCTTTCATTCCGAGGTTGACTCCATTTTTTACCTAATTAGACTGGGCTATTTACACTTTACACACGAAAGAGGAACTAAGTACTATTTATCTCCAATTGCTTTAATCCTGACACACAACTTTCACTTTGAAGGACTTGAATTTTAAAGCTGTTTTTTAATATGAAATTTCGTAAACCTTTCCCTTCTACGTTCGTTCAACTACGCCCAAACTTCAAAGCGCGTGCGTACGGCGCCCGGATCGTCATGGCGTCCAGTCTACGTATCGACGTACTGCTCGTCGCGCGTATCTCTGTGCGTACTCGTTCATTCATTCATTCATTCTGTGCTAGTGCTGTGCTTAACTAAAACCGGATTTCACTGGATTCAACCAATACGTGAGTGATTTCATTCATTATTTATTAATTAGTAGTTCTTTGTATACCTGAGTTTCAATCGCTGAAAAGTAAGCCTATGTTATCTATCTAATCTATTTGGATACCAAATTTTAGCCCAATCTGTTTAGTAGTTTTAGCGTGGAGACGTAACAAATATACACACCCAATATCGACAGACTGGCATTTACAATATTAGAAAGATGGCTTGCAATTTGGTACCTAGGTTTTTAAGATATTTGGTCTTAGTACGTTGCTTCGGCAGAATAATTTTGTATATTTGAATTGTGTGATAACACATTCTATGGCCTTTAAATGACGTTTCCACAACAAATCTATGCACCTCCCTGATCCTGACGATTGTCTGGAAGACATCGCTCCTAGCGATAAGATCGCAAATTGTTACACTAGATCTGTTTGAATTTTTTTTACTTTTAATGGTTTCAGTTATGTGATATATGATCTGTTTTGAATCTAGAAAATATTTGATTTCGTACCTTTTTGTGTTGGTAAGTGAACGTCTTTCTTGCCAATTTCTTAGTGGTAAGAGTGGAAGGAGGCTTTTGCAGGGAAAGTGTAAATATTATGTTTTATACAGTATTCATTTATACATTTATTGATTTAAGTTTTGTAGCGACTCAAGGTAGATATTCATGTGTCGACGCTGATTCGATTAAGGTGTAGATATTTAACTGATAATGTATTTGATTACCACCCCTTTATGGGTGTGTGAGTGAGTGATTAGGCTTAATTGTGTAAGGAGAAAATAAGGTTTTGCGGAAATTTTGGATGGGTCTATGATATGTCCTTATTGATAAATAGTTATATACCTACAATTTATTTATGATTACCCAACCTTAAGATGGTTAAATTTTCATACAAAATAAAATATTAAAATTATGGACAAAGAGAGAACAATTTTCTACTAATTTTCCATGTGGTTGGCTCTTGTAGCGTCTGTGTTAAAGCGGTATTATGCCCGGCTTTAAATCCGGAGTCCCTGGATCGAATCTCACCAAGTGGACTTCACCTGGGCGCTATCGTGTTTCAGATGGCACGTCTGTTAGTCCCGACTATTTCCTATAAGATATGTAGGGGGCAGTCGTTAGGTCATGTCGGAGGTCTTGTAGGAATCTTGGCGACCTTAAACTCTGACAATATGGGTTGTCCACATAACCTATATGAATTAACTCGAGCAGTATTTAATTGGGGTAACCCATTCTGTTAGAGTATAAATTCAATTCATTTCAATTAATTTGATTTGCGCCAAAATATATTTGGTGTCAGAATGCGAAAACGCTATACCTAGATTTGGGAACTTATTCGATGTCCTAAATTAGGAGCTTACGCGTTGGTGAACTCGCGAATCCTAGGTTCAGCGTATAACCAGATTTCAACGTGATAATATAATAAATATGCGTAGCACCAGTGGTAATCTTCAAAATATCAATATACACGAGGAATTCTGTAACAATATAAAAAAATAACAATAAAGGCTATAATAGAAAATGTTTCAAATCGAAGCAATATTAATTCCTTGTAATAACAGTAACTATAAAAAGCAGCGTCTGTCGCAGACCGAACAGAAATTACTTTCGCAATAAAAGAAGCCCAGTGAAGTAATATAAGTAATACTTTGGCTATTACCGAAAAACCCTTTCAGATTTTCTTTGCGCTACGCCTTTTTGTATGAGAATGATAATATTTCTATAGCTTTGATTCACACCAAAGCAAATGAAAATCATAATAAATGTAGGACCTACGATTTACATACATACACACTGTTTGAGTGGTAGGCCTCTTTACCACACCTTTGCCAGTTATTCATCCTCCGAGATTTATAAGTCAAGTCAGTAGCGGTCGACCTAGGCGTACTTTTCATGAACAAGTTGACGTTGTTCTTAGGAAAGGCCAAGTCAAAAGTACCTACAACCGACGAGCATGTATGAAAAATGTCATGAAAGTGAACGAAGCGAAAGTTGTATGTCAGGATCGTAGCAAGTGGAGGGAAATAGTCTCTGCCTACCCCACCGGGAACAATGCGTGACTGTATGTATGTATGTATGTATTCATCCTTCAAGCAGTAATGTGCAAACATTACTGTGTTCCGGTCTGAACGGCAATGTTACCCACCGCTAGATGAAAGATTGACGTGATAAAAGATTTACAATATCTAGGCAAAATCGTGCATTAACATGAAGCCCCATCGATCGATGCTGGGTGCGGCCAAGTTTAGTTTAAATGTGATGAAAGAAGATATTTAACATTCAAGTAGAGTAATAAAAGAGGCAGCACAGACAGATATAGTGGCTTTTTTATGCCTTTTGAGAAGATAGTTTTTCATTTTAATTATTCTACGTTGCTACGCCGTAGCACTTATTCAGATCGTAGACGGTCTACGTGATTTCTAGACTTTGAAATAATGAATAGAATAAAAAAACTACATGTATTAAAAAAAATCTTTATGTAGCTGTAGTGTAGCTTTTTAATAATGTTTTCTAGATTTTTTTGGATGGTTGAGTATATTTATAGTAAATTTGTAAGTATAAACTTACAAATTTACTATAATAACCATTTCGCTTTATTTATATAATATGAAATTGTTCTTCTCAATATCTGGTCTCCTGGTACTTTGCAAGCTAAAAAATAGAATATCTTGAGTTTTTTGTTTATTTTCACTCAATTTCTGAACAATATTTCGTCTTTTTACAACTTTTTTATGTTAAACAGTTTGTTATAAAATATCTTGGCCCCACAAATTGCTTACAATAAACCCCAGGAAATTATGGTGACCTACATTTTTTACCTACGTACTGTCGACTACAAAATTATCGAGTTATTTTTATGGGATCTAATATTAAATTTATGGGATCTAATATTAAATTTATGGGATCTAATATTAAATTTATGGGATCTAATATTAAATTTTCCGACTAATTTATTAAAGCTCTTAGCAATACGATGTCTGCTCTAAAAAACAGAATTCTGACTAAATATATATTTAAAGTTCCGACTGCAATTCCTACTCGATTATGTAATTTTCAAAAAAAAGTATGTAATTTTCATTTGTTTTTGTTGTGACCATAAAACACTCACCGAGAAATAATAATTTAATTACTTAAACTTATATAATTCCAAATTGAAGTGAGTGAGTGTGCCACGTCAGCGGCCGGCAAAGTGCCAGAACCGACTCATCAGTTGAATTATATTGAGTAGAATGCTTAGTCTAAATAATACTTGACAGCCTCGCTGGCTCAGATGGTAGTAAATCTGCTTTCTGGGCCGCAGGGCCCGGGTTCGATCCCTGGCCAGGTCAAACATTTGTGTGCATGAACATGTCTGTTTGATCTGTGTCTGGGTGTTATAAGCTTATATAAGTATGTATATCAATCATCTGGTTACCATAGTACAGGCTTCTAGCCTAGTTTGGGACCAGATGACCGTGTATGGAAGTTGTCCCATATTATTATTATAATATATTATTTTAAAATGGAAATAAGAACTCATTTCGCACATCACTTTAACGTAACGCATTGTTTTTCCTATATAAATGGTTACATTATCTATTTGTATGTTTTAAGGTCCAAATCCTTTGAACAATATCCACAAAGGTTTTTCCATACATATTTATGTGTTCGATGTTTTTGTTTCCCGGCCATGTATCTTGTGAATTATCCATCTAATACAAAAGGTTGCCAGTGAATATAAAATATGGTGGAAGGGTGTTAAAGTTATTTATGTAAGCCGTGACATTTCGGATTTCCTTTCATTTTAATGGGCGTGGGTGTAAATGTGGTAAATACCTAGGTAGGTCTTTTTGTTTATTGGATGGAAATGTTAAATACATTTTGAGTCATCGTCTCATTGTCATCATCTCAGCCATAGGACGTCTACTGCTGAACATAGGCTTCCCCCATAGATTTCCATCCAGTCCGGTTGTAAGCGGCCTGCATTCAGCGTGTTTCTGCCATACCTATCAGATCGTCTGTCCACCTTGTGGGTGGACGTTTTACGCTACGCTTGCTGGTCCGTGGTCTCCATTCGCGGACTTTATAGCCCTATCGGCTATCAGTTCTACGTGATATGTGCCTTGCCCGTTGCCACTTCAACTTGCTAATCCACTGGGCTTTGTCGGTAACTTTAGTTTGTCTACGTATCTCCTCATTTCTGATTCGATCTCGTAGAGAAATCCCTAGCACAGCCGAGCTATCGAGAGCATAGCTCGTTGCGCTATTTTAAGCTTACTGATAAGGCCCACAGTCAGTGACCACGTTTCAGATCCATAAGTCATCACTGGCAACGAAGTCATATTACTAAGTTCGGCTGAAGTATGGTTTTAAAGCGCGTTGTCTACGTTTTTCACCATCGTGTGCTGTACAACCTTTCTGCAGAGGTACAATCAACTATTGCAGACAAGGTCGCCACTTCAATTACAACAAGTAGGTTTATTTCAGTACATTTGTAAGGCTGCTGTCGACGACTGTACCTTCTTGTTATTACAGCATTACAATTCTGTTATTATTTTTTATGAACTAGGCTGTATAACCTTGTTACATGAAATTACTCGAACAAATACATATATCCATAGATGAATATAATTATATTATTCAACGTGCTATCAAAAGGTTTAGTTATATATAATTACGGAAAGGATTTGAATTAGACTTTGTTCTCATAGAAAATTATAGTTTATAATTTGTAGGTACAAAAAAACTATATATTTTTCATGTATACTTCAATTATGTAGATAGAGATCGTAAAAAAAGGTTACCAAAAGGTCAACGAACTGCCAACTTATTTGGTCTTCAAAGTTGAACGTCCTACGTCTGCGTGACCTATAAGTATGACGAGACCTCATGACGGGAGCAGGGCAGAGTCAATCCAATTTAACCTTTACACAATAAAGATTAAAGTTTAAATTCGATTGGAAACCTTATGTATAAACTTCTGTACGTTTTAAGAGGTAACGAGGTAAGTGGTACCATCTTATAGATATAGGAAATTGACACGCTTATGGAAAAAAATACCAGATCGATATTTAGTAATATTTTTATAGACAAAGTGGTCTATCGCTTGATATACAATCTGAATATTCTGAAAATCTGAAATTGTATATATCGGTTTCCTCAGAATATAATTTTTCAGTTATACATCCGCCAAGGCAGTAATGTCCAAACATTACTGTGTTCCGGTCTGAAGGGCAATGTTACCAGCGAAATTATTGGGCATGATGAGTTTCGACAACTAATATCTCAGGGTGACAGACGCAGTGCAGTGCCGTGCAGAATTTTGAATATTAAAACACTGGGTAGCACTGTGTCTGATATGGGCAATCATGTTTCTTACTATCAGGTACCTTGTCTTGTCACGACTATCATAAAAAACCATTAACATAAGATCTTCAGAGTTAATGGGAGACGAGCCTATTGCACGACGCACGACGAGCATAGGTCCAGACGCCAAGCTGTCATAGAGAAAATTCATAAAGGAAAAATTCACTAACACTCTGCTTGATTTGGGATCGAACCCTGCCTCCTTATAATCGGCAGCAGTGTTTGCGAAAAATGTATACTTATGCTGATATTTTAATATCAGCATAAGTATACATTTTTCGTACTTTATCTTTAGATAAAGTACCTGCCCCGGTAGCACAGTGACCAGAGAAAACGAAGTCCCAGGGGGTTAGAACGTGACAGCAGATATGCAATGTTCGGGCGCGAAAAGACAAAAAACGAGGAAAATGAGTTATCCCCGTGCCATGCTAGGCGGGCTGGTGTCATGTTCTTATCGTTTTATTTTCTCTAAACATCCCTGTTTTACTCGCGTGAGTAGATTTTGTAAAGGAAACGGACGAATCCAAAGAAGCTGGTCACAAATCCTCTGTCTATCCTATATTACCGAAAAATAGAAAATGCTATTCGCATTAATATACGCAAACATAGTGGCCATCTTATTATCGCTGATTAATTTATATCTTGATTTGAATAAAGTGAGGTTAAATACTGAGTATTTTTAATGACGGCGCGTCTAGAATTTCAATAGAAGATTTGCTTAACTTATTATAATTAATGACGATGTTAAAAATATTATTTTAGAATTCTAATTTGAAACTGTAATTAAATAAAATTAAATAAAACCAAAATTATAATGTGACGGTTTTAGGGCCACGTGTTATTCTTAAAATGTGTCCTTTCGCCTTAAGTTATTTTTCCAAGTTATCGGAGTTTGAATAAAGTTTTTGAAACTGCTAATAGGTTTTGGAAAGTAAAATGATGTTTAGTTGTTGTTTGTGATTGAAATCAAAGTTTTAATCCAAAGAAACTTTTAAAATTGTTTCTTAAAGCAAAGATAATTATTGGGGTACTTACTATAGTGTTTGGAAAAGCAGTAAAACTTAAAATACACATGGGTGGCTTGACCGACCCTATTTTCATTTAGGTACATGTACGGGCACAGTTTTCAGACTGGAGTCTGAAATTGATTAATTGTCATTGAAAAATGTCCTAATGTCCTAAAGTCGGCGTAACGTCAATGTCAAAGCGACGCTAACGCGGCGTTGTGGTCGGGCGTTGATTTGTGAGAGAACAGTAGAATACACACTGCGGCGTCGCTCGTCTGAAAGCTCGCTAAGAACAGTGTTGCCTGACCCAGTGGGGTCGAACCCGGCGACTTCCTGAGGTCGCCGGGTTCACCGATCATGATCGGTAGTAGAGTTTACGAGGACTACGACACCAAGGCGGGAATAATGTACAGACGTGTACATTACAAATGAATTGTTAATCCTACCGACTGCGCCATGTATTATTCTATACTTCAGATATCAATAAAACAAGGATGTGGGGGAACAATGTAAACTTGTTAAAGTTACTCAGTACAATGTAGCCTGTATCAACCGCATGGTTAATTACTTCAAGTTACTTGTGTCATTACTACAGTCTGTACTTACTGATGACAGTTGACAGTTGACAGTTCTGACTGCGTTCATTGTACAACAAATAGAATTACTACAGGCATACCTTGGTAAGTATGCTTAGTAGGGTTCCATACCTAGATACTAAATACCGCAAACATGTTAGAATTCACAATTTCTTTTTTGTAAAATTGTACGGATTTGGGAATTTTTTCCTTTTCTTGTGATATAAGATCTGGCTTCTTGCCAAATTTCATGATGCTGGGCCAACGGGAAGTAGCCTAGAGGTTACTAGACCGTTTCGCAAAGTATGGAGCGGTAAGATGGCTGTACCTTTTGATTGCGATGACTTAGAAGATTTTTTTCAGCAGCAAGGGACCGTGAACCAGAGTTGTTGATACGAGTTTCAACTTTATACCTTAACGCGTTCCCGAGAAAAAGGGTCTTGACAGTTGGACAGACGGACAACGGTTCCTTTTTTCCTTTTTAGGTACGGACCCTAAAAATCACATACTCTTATTGTCCCAATTACCTTCCTATACGTATTAAGATAATGAAACACACCACTAATCCCAAAATACACGATCTAAAATGCTAAATAGGCGCCGCGTGCGACATGGATTCCCTGTATTATGGTAATAACCTCATTTAAATACGTTTTCGTCGCAATCTAGCGTCGGAACCCGTTGGGCTCTCTAGTGTTCTGTCACTTGCAGGGTTTCACTTGGGCGATGGGGAGTTTTTTATGTGAGCTTGGAGATGTAAGTGGGGAAGTTAAGCTTATAAGGATTCTGTACTTATATAAGTATAATATATATTAAAAGCAGTGCCTCACGGTTTCACTCGCGTAGACATTCTTCCCGTGGGAATATAGAGAAAAAGTACAGGATGTGTTATTTCAGGGTCTAAACTATCTACTTACCAAATTGAAGCCCAATTTGGTATTACGTCCGGCACGAGTAAAGTACAACCAGAAATAAGAGGCAGTTTCCTACAACCAAACTGGCTCCACACGTATCGACATGTCGTTCCTGCGGAGTTAGCCAGTGAGGTCGAGAGGATGGTGTAGGCTCTGGGCAAAACGTTTCCTTAAGTCGTCCCAGGCGACACATTGTCTATGGAGAGTGTTCTCAATGCTCTATACAGCCTTAAGGTTTAAATCGTCTTCCAAATTTGTGAAGATGGTTGGATGTTCATTACTCTTTCACGCTAAAACTACTGCTGTTCAGTAGTTTTAGGAAACGTTTTGCCCAGAGCCTACACCATCCTCTCGACCTCACTGGCTGACTCCGCAGGAACGACATGTCGATACGTGTGGAGCCAGTTTGGTTGTAGGAAACTGCCTCTTATTTCTGGTTGTACTTTACTCGTGCCGGACGTAATCTCCATTCCAGGTTTGTTCAGTTTTTCCTTCTCTATAAAGATTCTCTAAAGATAATTATGCAAATAAAGCTGTATATATATAAAAATTTCGACCACATATTGCATAGTAACCAAATTACTTACCACCAAAATGTTGCTAGCACAATCACGAACTGTGTACGTAGTTTCGTGTTTGTTGTACCGAAAATGTATGCATCTATCATAGCAAGGCAAGACCATATTGCACTCCGAGTGCAAGTTTATAATAGCTAGAGTTTATAGTATTGTGGGAATAGTGCCAAACAGTGTTCAGATAAGCGCCGGAAAACGGGGAAATATTTGGCTCCGACTGGCGCGTTTCGCATTTACTTTTGAAGGCGATTTCAGGAGAATATCTTAGCTGAAGGAATGACTAAATGCTATGAAAATTTACCCAATTGATGTTTTGTATTCCCTCCTGTTTTCTACGTATCCAACTATCCTATCCTATCCTATATCCTACTATCCTTTCTACTATAGTAGAAAGAAAAAGACAAAGTAATACATATTAACTACAAGTAATAAAATGTAATAATATGTATAAAGTATTATACATAGTAAGTAATTATAAGTATTAACAGTAGAAAGTATTATATATAATATTATAAAATGCGAAAGTTTGTAAGGATGGATGGATGTTTGTTACTCTTTTACAATTATTGTAAAAATTTCAAATTGTGGTATGCGTAACACAACGCTAGTGTGCGTAAACAACCGTTTGCAAGGAGGGCTAGTGTGTGTGTGTAAAATTGTGTTGGACAGGCTCGGGTATGCCGATTTCGGCATCGAACTAAGCCGTTGCCACAAATGACAAGCATCCATAACAGTGGTCATACTTGTCAACTGCGACTAGACGGAGCGCGCGCCGAGACCTATGTCAATAATGTAAGGACTCAGTATATATATTACTGACTTAGTATATATCATGTACTGACGACCCCTTTATGTGGCATTGGGCTAATGCATGGAGCGTGCTGGTCCAGTGCCAAAAAAAATAATATTTTTCGTTTATATTTTTATTTAGTAACATATAGATTTTAAGATTTTTTGTTACTAATACAATATGGACACTGTCTGTTTTAAAATTTAAATAAATAAATAAAATATATTAGATTTAGGTATAATTTGCGTTAAAGGTAACTCGATCATAAGCGTAATTATTTACCTACATAGAGAAACAAACCAAGTGTCACTTATTAATAAAGTTATAATTTCTTTATTGAACTATATGCGAATCTATTTAACGAATCAAAAACCTCTCTGAATTTAAGCTTTTGAGACTTTTGAGAAAAGGAAGAGAATTTTACGCAAGATTACTGTCAAGAGCTTCCTTGATGCATTCTGTTCTAGAATGAACGATTTGAGACAATTTCGTTGTTGGATTTTGTGCTTTATAGCTTTGTTATAAAGGATAGACTTGAATAACGTGTAGATCCCTTTTATAGGCTTACCTACTTAGCAGTAGATTCTTACAAGCCACTTCAATGTAAAGCTGACTAGAACTCTATACTACAAGCAATTTAACGTCATTGTCTGTAAGGTAGATTTTTAGTCTATATCTATTTATCTAGATAGGTAATGTAGTTTTTTTATTTACCTTTTTATTACAGTGGGAATACTAGTTAAAATATAAACGAAGGAAATGGGCTTCGATTCCAAGGAAGATGGGCTCAAAAAACCGTACATTGTCTATTCTATATTGCCGGGCAGAGAATGTTATTCGCAATAATATTCCCAAATATAGTAGCCCTCTTACTATTGCCGATCAATCTAATTGTCGCCATTTAACTTGTAATTTGATTTGAATAAATTGAGGTTAAGTACTAAGTGTGTGTAACGTATTTCGGATGGTACGTTAAACTGTCCCGGCTGTTTGCCAATAGATATATAGGGAGTAGTCGTTAGGTCATGTCGATGGCCTTGTAGGAGTATATGAATTGACTCGAGCAGTGTAATTTGGGGTAACCCGTTCTGTAGAGTATAAATTCAAATTATTATTATTATTATTGGCGACGCGCGTTCTAATTTTACTAGAACATTTGATATTTCATTATAATTAATAGCATTACTTAAAATATTTTTTTTTAATTACATTTGAAAGTGTTATTGTTAGGCCTATCAAATAAAATCACAATTATAATGTGAGGTTGTCATGGCCCAAAAACAAACAACTCCTTTATAGATTGTAGCCATTTTAGTCAGTTAATTATAAATTTAAGGTGTCTCGATTTTAATATAAAATGGAATTTCACAATTATGGAGAAAGAGAGAGAGAGAAAGAGAGAGAGAATAGTTTTCCACTCAATTGTATGTGTTTGGCTTTTGATGTAGCCTTTATTTGCACTAAAATATTGTGTTAAAGAAAAACGCATAGTTTTTTTCATATAAATATACTATGCCGGCTTAAATCTGATGAATATATAATGAAATTTCCTTTTTATACTCTGAAATGTCAAAATATTTATGTCGAATATTGCAAACACAGTTCTAAGTCTGTAAACATAATATTTTGTGTGAACTGTGAGCATAGGTTTGGCGAACTTATTAATAGTATACCTTTATAGGTATACAACATTTATGCTAGAAGAAGATATTGTGTCCTCATTTTCTCGCGTCACTTCATTTTTAAAAAAGTGAAGCAAGAGTAAAGTGCAGTCTAGCACCTTTTTTCGCTGACAAATATTAATTTGGTTATTAACATTTTACCTTGTATTAAGGTCTCTATTCTAAAGCTAGACCGCTTAATTGAGTCCTCGCCTGCGGGGTACAGGGGCAGCGGGGGCGCGGAAAAAAACGTGTGCGGGCAGGCGGTACCGCCCGCACCTTTACCCTGCACACGTGGGCTCAATTAATTTGTCTACCTATAATACTTAGATATCAAGTTTTTTTTTATGATAGTGAGTGTCAAGACGAGCAAATCAGGTGCCTGATGGTAAGCATCATGATTGCCCATATCAGTGCCACCCAGTGTTTCAAAATTCAAAATTCTGCGCGGCACTGCACTGCGCCTGTCAACCTGAGATATCAGTTGTTGAATCTCGTCATGCCCAGTAATTTTGCTGGTAACATTGCCCTTCAGACCGAAACACAGTAATGTTTGCACATTACTACTTGGCGGATGAATAACTGGCAAAGGTGTGGTACTTCCCCAGGCGGCCCCCTGCAAAAGAGGCTTACCACTACATGTTTTGATATTACAGTATTACTTAACTAAGAATGTAATTTCATTCAGTTTCAGTACATAATACTTGTAACTTAATACTCCTAGTACCTTCTACCGATCTTTTAAATTTATTTTAAAACATTTTATTTCTCTTTTATTGCCAAGTTAATATTATCCGATTGGTCCAACCGTCCCCTCATAGTCGGAATACCTCAAATATTAAATAAATACCTCGCGAGCTAAAGCCCGGGCCCCTGGAGGTTAAGGGAGACCGAAGGGGGACTACGGGGGTCCTTAGGAATGTGCGGCATTGAATAAAACAAAAGTGAAATGCGGTAATTCGAATATGGTGCTATTTTTCATCTCCCGCAGTAGAGGGGTCTCTTGCGTTCTTTTTCAAACAATAGGTTGTGTTCGGTAACCTACTTTATTATTAACTAGGTAACTACAATTTTCCTGTTAGGTGATTGTGGTAGCAAGATGTATTAAATTTGTTGAAAGAAGTTGTACGAGTATAATATTACTTCTTACATTGGCTTCTCACGTCAAACTTTCGAAAGAAAGAATTCTCATGTAAAATGAACTGATCAGCAAAGCTTCCTTTTGTGTTTATGTTCCCCCTTAAGTATTAATAACCACAGTATTTAACACGTTGTATACTAACTATTCTTGTAAACAAAATGAAAGTTCTGGATCATAATGGCTGAAGATACACTATTCAATGCCCAACTCTAACTGTTGGACTTAGACAGCCAAGTTTTTCACGTTTTTTTTATATCATGTACCTACTATTAAAAGTCAAAATCACAGTCACGGACTCACTCTCAACTACGCCCAGCATTAACTCTTGGATCGAAAATGATGAAATTTACATAGGCAGGGTCAGGTGGGGTAATATTGAGCATGGTGGTAAATGTTATAGGTGGTCATAATTTATTATTTCGGAAGCCAGCTCTGGTGATAGATTCATTTGCTTTTGTGGTCTATGGAAACGTTAAATAACTCCCTACAGTTTCACACAGCAGAGATTTCCGAAAGTGTGGCCACATAAAATAGGTTTACTACCAATCCTTTAATTGCCCCACCAAACCCTACTTAGGTTTGCATTATGATGTACAAAATAAATAAGAAATCAAATATCCGAAACTCACACGGGAGCGAAGTTGTGGGATTTAGTCGCTTATTTTTAATAATGTTTAGTACTTGCCTGCTATTTCACCCACGGACGTATCTTCGTTAATAGAAATATTAAAATGACATGTCCTTTCCCAAGGAAAATAATTTTGTTCCATGGATACAACCAGTAGAAGACGGCGGTTGTACCACGGGTTGTAGCGTGGATGTGATGGGACCATCTACCTACCTTCAAACAAAAATTTATCAAAATAGGTCCAGCAGCTTGAAAGCGTAACAGACAGATAGAGTAACATTCACATTTACTAGTACATTACGGTCGTTTTATCTTGGCGAGTCTGAACATAAGCTCTGCGAAATTTAGCGTATGCATGTATTTTTTCGTATATTTGTTTATCTGGGAATAACATTTTTCTTCACGAGTTCACATGCGCTAACGTTCGCAGAGTCTATGTTCAGTCTCGCCAAGTTAAAACGACGGTTCTGTACCTACTTATAGATGAAAATATTACGTTGCACATCGTCAAACGCTGTTACCTTTCACCTTACCCGCTTCGAGTGTAACCACTTATATATACAATGGGCTAGCTATTGAATCCCGTGGAACCTGAGACGAGGGTCGCATGTATTGAGCCGAGCACCCTTCATCTATGTGACATATTTATAGGTACCGTGTGTTGTTTTGATTTTCGCTTTATTTATTTATTTATTAGCTATGCCCCGCGTTATTACCGGCTTTTACGCGATAATGCGTAAGCGAGCAGCTTCCCTGATGGCGAGAGTGCGAGGCAGCGCCAACAGATTTCTAGCAGTTTTTGTAAACCGATTTGACGGACCCATCATGAGGCACTGGCTAGGCATGCACAATGCTTGCTGGTCTAGTGCTAAGTGATGGGTTTTGTTCTTTTAAGATAGGCATTTTATTAGTAAATTTTTTCAATTAGAATAAGTACTAACATAGGTTAAGCTGTCATTGTATACTAACATTATGGACTCTGTCCGACATAAAAACTTTTTGATTTGATTTGATTTGTTATTATTACGCGGTATTACCCGCGTAGTCCTCGTTCCCGTGGGAATATCTGAATAATAAGTATGTGTTACTTCAGGGTCTATCTACGTTCCAAATTTCAGCTCAATCGGTTCAGTAGTTTTAGCATGAAAACGGAATAAAAATACAGCGCTGTTTTTATTTGCCATCTAGATGGCGCTAAAGTTGACTTAGAACTCGACAGCATTTTGTTTACCTGTTACAAACGAAAATTTTTCTACATTGTACTGAGATTTGAGATTTATAATATTAAGTAGGTTTTAGAGTATAAATTCAAATTATTATTTTAAATAATAATTTAAAATGGTTAAAATGGTGAATTAAGATGGTTCATAATAATATAGATTTTTGTTTATTAATCTCATAAGTGTTGCAATCAATTATTTATAGAGCATGGTAGATTTATGACTATAACGACAATTTCTTAGTGGCAAATAAAATAAGAGCCTCTTTAGCGATACATGAAACATAACGCAGCGTCAAAAATTGGTTACGTGTAAGTTGCATTGTGGGTGCGATATATTTACGTACGCCTCTGGTGCGGGCAATGTCGTTGCGTCAATGTCTCTGTCAAAAATCTGCAATGTGGTCGCGGTGTGGTTGCGTTGTGGCTGCAATTTGACAAGTATCACACACATGGTCGCAATTGAATGCAAATGTGATCCGAGTAAATTTTTCTCATTTTCATACAAATTAACGCAAGAACACGTGGTTGCGGCGTGGTCATTGTTAAGGCGTGGTTGTGGTCCCTATATATAGACGCCACTAAGAAATTGTTGTTGTAGTTATAAATATACAAACCTCTCTATAAAATTGTATCACGAATAATCAAAAATGCTCAGAAAAAACTTCAGTTAGTATTTTTTTAATTAGGCTCTTGGTAGGTATCCTTTCCCATTAAAATTCAAACGCAAATTGTTCAAAATTATTCATATTTATTAAAAGTTGTTCTCAGTTAACAATCGGTTATAATTTGCGGTCATTTGGCTGCAAAGAGCATCGTTTAATGGCTCCCAATTAAAGATCTGAAGCGCTTGTAATTTCGTTGCCCTTTCATTTTGGTTGATTTTCACGCCAATTATGATATCTATTATAATGATAATTGAAAAATAAGGTAGGGTATAAGAATTGTACTATATATAATTAGTACCTATTTTAGAAATAAATGGGCTTTTAGGAATTTGATACAATCCTATTAAAAATTTACCAAATCGATGTTTTGTATTTCCGTATTTCCTCCGAATATAATAAACCCATTCTATAAATTTATATCCTGTTATTTTAATAGTGAAGTAACCTATGTCCCTGTAATTTTAATTTTTCTTATAAACCCTTGGTTTTTTCATAGTGAACTTCCAAAAATCCCAGTTTTACTCGCGTGATTGGAAGTTCACTACAAAAAAATGTAGTTTATAAACAAAAATATAACAAAAATACTCACACGTACCCGCATTTTGAAGATTTAAAAAATACTACGAGTACATGTAATGACGTACGAAATGTGGGTGTATCTACTATGGGACTGTGTCCTGGGTATACCACTGCCTACCCCTTCGGGAAAAAAGCGTGAATGTATTTAATCCAAACGAGTTAGGAACTTCTATAGGTATAATGCTACGAATAATAATGTCAGGAAATGTAACTAGGAACTAACTTAAACGTACGTGAAGTTTTGACGTGTGCTCACTTGCAATGTAAATGGCCGACTAAGTCACGCGTGTACACAGTTATTTAGCACCACCCACTTGTACCTAGTTTTCGTTGGGTTATTTTTTGGACGCAATTACATTTCCTGACTTATTCGTAGTGCTAAGTAGGTATGCCTATAAAAGGGATCTACAGGTTATTCAAATCTATCCTTTATTACAAAGCTATAAAGCACAAAATCGAATTGTCTCAAATTGTTCATATAATGCAAACGTCTATCTACCGTGCATGCCTTTGACAGAGCGAGGGTTCCGCTCTACAAACTCGCAATTAATCTGTGGTCAGGCTTTAGGTGCAGGCAATTGAATGAAACGACTGTATCGTCCAGTGGCCGGCGAGTGCTAGATTACCTTCACCTAACGGGGGTATTTAGGTCTCTACAATGTATGAGTACCATCGAGTTTGAAATTGAACACATAGATTTAAGCTCAATATTGTTTACGTACACTAGCTACCCACCCCGGAAACCCTTTACACAAACAGTAATAAAAATAAATAAAAATAAAAAAAGCCTTTATTCTACTACAAATGATAAATACAAACTATATAAACTAAACTTACTTACTAAACTACTAAAATAAACCAGATTATTCAGTATATAAACTTATCTATATAAAAACATTTATCTGTAGAAGTTGCCCCTTCGGCATAGGCCTCCCCTAATCTTCTCCACTCTTCTCTGTCCCTCGCTTTAGTCATCCAGTTTGGACCTACTCTCTCTGTAAAAATATCTCTCCACCTTTTTCTTGGTCGTCCTTTTTTCCTCTTTCCTTCGCGTGGGGTCCACTCAGTGGCTTTTTTCGTCCATCTTGTTAAATCCAAGTTATCTAATCTACAGATGTGCCCCGCCCAGTTCCACTTCAATCGCCTTATTCTTACGCGTATCTCTGGAAATTTTGTCCGTGCTCTTACTATTTTATTACTTATTTTATCTAAACGTCGTATACCTAAAATGCTTCTTTCCATTTTCCTCTGGCAGATTGCCACTTTCTCTTCATCCTTCTTTCTTAGCGACCATGTCTGGCATGCATAAGTCAAGCATGGCAGTATAGACGTTTTGTATTCTTTCCTTTTTATATTTAGTTTTATCTCCTTGTTTTTCATAATTTCCTTGAGACTCCAGTACTTTTTCCAAGCTAATGTGATTCTCCTCTGTATTTCCTTTTCCGTACAGTCCTGAAAAGAAACTAGTTGTCCGAGGTAGATATAGTCTTCCACGTACTCAATTGTCTTATTATCAACTATGATGTCTTCTCGATCGCATTTGGTGAGGATCTTTGTTTTTGACGCGTTCATTGTTAGCCCCACTTTCTTGCTCTCCTTCGATAAGTCCGCGATCATGTCTTTTAAAGACGATGCTGTTTCTGCGAATACCACAATGTCATCCGCGAATCGAAGGTGGCTCAGGTATTCTCCATCAATCCTCACTCCTTTTTCGTTCCAGTTTAGATTTCTAAAGATAGACTCTAGTACTGCTGAGAAGGTCTTCGGAGATATGGGGTCGCCTTGACGGACTCCTTTCTCTATCTGAAAGACGTCTCCTTCTCTTTCTAACCTTACCTTGGCCTGACATTTCGAGTATATGTCGTGAATAATGTTGATGTATTCAACATTGACTCCTTGTTCCGCAAATGTTGACCAGATTGAGTTGTGATACAATGAATCGAATGCCTTAGTGTAATCTATGAAGCATATGTATAAAGATTGTCCATATTCGTTAGCTTTTTCTATCATTTGAGTAACGACTTGTACGTGATCTACTGTTGAAAAACTCTTACGAAAACCTGCCTGTTCCCGAGGTTGGTTTGCATCAAGTGTACTCGTTATTCTATTCAGGATGATTTTTGAAAATATCTTGTATAGATTGGTCATGAGACTAATTGGCCTATAATTTCCTAGGTCGCTTCTATCGCCCTTTTTATGTAGTAGTTCAATGGTTGACTTCGACCATTGATCTGGTGTTGTTTCAGCTTCTATTATGTTATCGAACAAAAGTTGAAGTGGTTTTTGCAGTGGGACACTTAAAGATTTCAAAACCTCATTCACTATGCCATCATCACCTGGTGCTTTGTCATTTTTTTGAGTTTTGATTGCATAAGCTATCTCAGAACGTAGGATATTTTGATGTCCGTCTTTATAACTTTTGTTGCTGACATTTTTGACAACGGGTTTTTTATTAGGATGTTTGTCCGTATAGAGTTCCTTGTAGAATTCAGATGCCTCTTTAATTATGTCTGGTCGTCTTGATAGCACACTACCTCTTTTGTTTTTAAGGTTTGTGGTCCATTCCAATCTGTCACTTAGTTCTTTGTATGCTTTCCGTAGAGCACCCGATTTAGTGATGAATTTTTCAAAAGTTGATTTTCTAATTTTATTTTTTTCTAGGGATATGTTTTTATTTATATTTTTACTTATTTTTGCTATTTCCGCTTTCTTTTCTTTAGTTCTTTTCTCTTTGTATAAAGCTTTCCTCTTTTCTAGCAAGTTTTCTGTTTCCTCATTGATGTATTTATGTGTTTTTTCTCTTTCCTTTGGCAATTGCTTCGTTATATTTTGTATTTCACCTTCTAGTAAATCATATTTCTTTTGTATATCTTTAGTTGCGCCGCTTATTGCTTCCATAAATTTGATTTCGAAATATTTTGCCATATCCTCTGAGCAAATTGGCAGATCTCTAGTATGTTTTGAAGCATTTCCTGTTTATTTTTATATTAACTAGTAATCTACATCTTATACACAAACAGTAAATGTTTTTCAAAAAGTGTATAAAGACATGGATGAGCTTTTTTTTATATGATAGTGAATGACAAGACGAGCAACTCAGGTGCTTGATGGTAAGTATCATGATTGAAAATTCAAAATTCTGCGCGGCACTGCACTGCGCCTGTCACCCTGAGATATTAGTTGTTGAATCTCATCACGCCCAGTAATTTCAGCAGTAATGTGCAAACATTACTGTTTTTCAGTCTGAAGGGCAATGTTACCAGCGAAATTACTGGGCATGATGAGATTCAACAACTCATATCTCAGGGTGAAAGGCGCAGTGCAGTGCCGCGTAGAATTTTGTATTTTAAAATACTGGGTGGCACTGTGTCTGATATGGGCAATCATGATGCTTACTATCAGGCACCTGATTTGCTCGTCTTGTCACTCACTATCATAAAAAAAAAACCTGGCTTGTGTGACGCCTTTTTCTAATATGTCGATGGTGAGCTAACCAGGCTTCCGTATGATAGGCGCTCTATGGAGCCGGTTTTTTATTTTTATCATAATATTATGGTATGACTAGTGTAAGCCCAGCGGCTTTGCCCGTTCGCAATTATGAAATATAGATACATAAGGTTTATACCAAAACTTTAACGCCCTTTTTGGACTCCTTAGAATGTGACTTTTCTAAAATCCTTTCTTAGCACACGTCCAGATAATGAAAAGAATCTACATTCCAAGTTTCAAGTCGCTGGGATCAGTGATTTGGTATCTGCGTTACATGTCAGTCATTTAGGATTTTATAATCTATATAGTGATTTTGGCGCCCCCTGAAACTGCCGCCCGGGGCTGGTGCGCCCCGGTTTGCCCCCCTTAGATCCGGGCCACATGCTCAGAGATTATATTTATAGAACCTATGCAGAGTACCTAATATAGAAGGTTCTCGTATAATATAGGTACCTAGTCATGGCAGTAAATAAAGTCATAAACCACCCCATGATCTCAAGCTAAGTGCTATATTAAGTCCATAAACGTCTCCGGATGGAAGGTGAAAAGGTTAGGTACAATGTCCCTCGGTTTATTACGAATTTCTTTCCTTTGTCAATATTCAGAGCACAATGTAGGGACATTCCACGTGAAATAAGCCTACGAGGAATCTGGTTTATGGCCGTATCTTTTCGGGAGGTCCATGGAATATATTGGTTTTGGGATTTTTTCTTTGGGATTTTTAGGTAAGGTTTTGATTATGATATTTATTTCATAGGTTCTTTACAGGCAGATTAACAAAAGCTGACGCGTTCAAAGTAGTCACATTTATGCAATTTTAATTAATATGTATCATCTTAGCTATAGGACGTCCACCGCTGAACATAGGCCTCCCACATAGATTCACATCCAGTCCCGTTGTAAGCGACCCGCCTCCATCGTGTTCCTGCCGTCTTTATCAGATCGCCTGTCCACCTTGTGGGTGGACGTCCTACGTTGCGCTTGCCGGTCCGGGGTCTCCATTCGAGATCTTTACAGCCCCATTGGCCACTAGTTCGCTTCAGAATTTATTTATATAGAATAGGTCAGCGTTTGACCCCTGCAATCACATGTGTATTCTGTGCTAGTGGTGACAGGCGCTCGTTTTTTTGAGCCACATTATAAAATATAAGGGCGCGCCAACATCCCTTAGCATGTAAGTTTCATAATTTTTTTTTTATGATAGTGAGTGGACAAGACGAGCAAATCAGGTGCCTGATGGTAAGTATTACGATGCCCATATCAGACACAGTGACACAGTGCCACCCAGTTTTAAAATTCTAAATTCAGCGGCACTGCACTGTGCCTGTTACACTGAGATATTAGTTGTTGAATCTCGTCATGCCCAGTAATTTCGCTGGTGTCATAGCCCTTCATACCGGAATACAGTAATGTTTGCACATTACTCTTGGCGGATGAATAACTGGCAAAGGTGTGGTACTTCCCCAGGCGGCCCCCTGCAAAAGAGACCTGCAAAGAGGAGCTACCACTACAAAAATATACTTATAATCAAATTGATATATAATCAGATACTTTCTGACATTCTGGCCTTCTGTTCCTTGTAATTTTGTGCCAACAGGGAATACAAGACAAATTGAGGCCCTATTTGTTTTCAACTTATTCAGAACTTAGATTTATAGGGGCTTGGGTTTTTCTGAAGTTTCCAAAGAGGTCAATGTTAGGTTTTCTTTGAAGATGATTTCGAAACCATCCAAAATTTTCGATATGAGATGTTTTAGGGATCCGTACCTGAAAAAGAATAAGGAACCCTTCCTTTTTCTTTTTGAGGTACGGATTTGATTTAATACGATAATTTGATTTTTAATTACGGATTTGACATTGATTTAAAAATAAGGGGGGATGAGGTAGATCCTGGCTTCTTGAAAATGAAAAGCTCAAATTAGGTTCAATTAGGTCCACGTATGTCAGTAAAGTAAGGTCGTACGAGCGACTAATATGGTTGTCTCGGTCGCACTTCGGTCTTAGGTACGTCTTTCTATCTTTGTTGTCCATTATATTATGTCACTGTGCAAACTTCACACTGAGCAAATTGCACATGCCAGTTGTTGAGTAGGTGTTGGGAGAACTTACCCTATCTCCCTTTTCTTTAAATCAATGCCCATGCATATTTCCAACATTTAATGACGTTATTCGGAATGAGACACTAGTTATCTAGGTTCCTCAAAAAAAAAAAAAAACTGAAAACTCAAACAGATTTATTCAAATAGGTCATAATCTGACACTTTTGCATGTCAATGAAGATAAACAGTACTGAGTCTACCGTGCGTTCGGAAAGATACCTCTACAAGAAGAACGCACAAGAAACTTGTAAGGCTTAATTTTTTCAACAGATAGTTTCACAATATTTGGTTTGGTTACATTCGTTTTCTTTGAAGGTGCCGCGAGGCGGCTATGCAGAAGTTTCCAGGCATCTTTGTCCTCTATGTACTGGTTGACTTTATAATAAGCCTTTTTTAGTAAAGTAGATTTTATATAGGTTTTGAATTTACCCTCTGAGAGCCCAGTTATCTGATTTTATTATAGAAACGTACACTATTTCCTAAGAATGTCTTTTTATTTGTTTTAGATAATCTAAAGCTAGGTACAGCTATTTTGTCTTTATTCCTAGTATTAAAATTATTTAATTTTATTTTTTGTAAATTTTTACGCACAGACATGATGTTCTCATAAATGTATAAGGATTTCTATAAATAATTCCCTCAGGGATTCGCGTGGACGCATCTCATAGATGGCACGAATCGCACGTTTTTGTAGTTTATAGATAGTTTCTATGTCTGCGGCTGACCCCCACAACAGAATCCCATAAGATATTCCCATATCCCATAAGATCCCTAATTATATTTCAATTCAAAATATAAGTACCTTGAACTAAAATATGATAAAAGTTGAAAATATAGGTATTTTAACAAAATATAGGTATTTTCAAATATAACTCCAAATTATAAGTATTTTAAACTAAAATATAATTAGGAACCTAGACAACTAGTGTCTCATTCCGACTAACGTCATTAAATGTTGGAAATATGCTCTGATTTCAAATGATTTAACTATTATTTGTATGGGGAATTCTCCTATCGCCGCCCCGTTGAATAAAACTTGAAAGAATACTATATCAGACTTAGCCCTGACTAATGGAACCTTAACAAATAAATTTAACCTGATAGCAAATCCCTATATTTTCTAAAGCAAATCTAATCCAATCTTATCAAGAATAAACAACGGAAAGTAACGCCCCCTATATCTTTTAAGAGCCACTTTTGTGGCCAATAAATCTACAGATGGACATTTTCATTGCCGATACGATTCTATTGCTTGGTATACTTACTTTTTTTTATACAGGACTAGCGACCCGCCCCGGCTTCGCACGGGTGCAATAAACATAACATAACATACATTCACGCCTTTTTCCCGAAGGGGTAGGCAGAGGTGTACCCAGGACTCAGTCCCATAGTAGATACACCCACATTTCGCCAGTATGATATTGGTCCCATGTAATAGGGGGCGAGCCTATTGCCATATACCGGGCACAGTTCCAGACTCCAGGCAGTTATTGAGATAATTCCTAATGGAAAAATCCAATATTTAACACTGCCTGTCCTGGGGATCGAACCCGGGACCTCTTGATTGGCAGTCGAGCATGCGCCCTCTACGCCACCGAGGCAGCCACGGGTGCAATGCTGATACTAAATAAACTACAGAATGTCTTTATATACAACGTTCACAGCTTTTTTGTCTTTATAGATATTACAAACATATTTTCTTTAGAGGTTACTCTTGAAAGAGCGACATATAATTGGCCACGTGAAAAACACTCTTAAATCTATACCTATTAAATGGACAATGTATTTAAGGTACTTAATTGGACAAGAATCACTTCGTAAATAAGCCATTTTCTCCCGTAAAATGTAATGGATAAAAAATGGTTATTGTGGGTTATCCTTAAGAGATAGACATATACCATCGCGGACTTTTTTGTTGACCTTTTTAAGGTGTACAATACTGTAGTACATTAATTTGATTTATCTCGTGGGGTTCAGCCAACGTTTGCAATGTAAACGCAAAAAAATGTGTTTATTTACATCACATTAGAAACCTCTAAATTGATCAGTGTTGTAGTGTAGTAGTGTGTTGTAGTGGTAGGCCTCTTTTGCAGGGGGCCGCCTGGGGAAGTACCACACCTTTGCCAGTTATTCATCCGCCAAGCAGTAATGTGCAAACATTACTGTGTTCCGGTTTGAAGGGCATTGTTACCAGCGAAATTACTGGGCATGATGAGATTCAAAAACTCATATCACAGGGTGACAGGCGCAGTGCAGTGCCGCGCAGAATTTTGAATTTCAAAACATTGGGTGGCACTGTGTCTGATATGGGCAATCATGATGCTTACCATCAGGCATCTGATTTGCTCGTCTTGTCACTCACTATCATAAAAAAAGAAAAAAAAAGTGTTTCTCTACAATACTATGCATGTCTTATACTCGTACATAATATTAAACCGTCCTCTTGAATCATTCTATCTATTAAAAAAACTACTTCAAAATCCGTTGCGTAGTTTTAAGCATACATAGGGACGCACAGACAGCAACAGCGACTTTGTTTTATACTATGTACCTAATGATAATGAAATGATAATGATAATGAAACGGCCAAGCCACATATTTTGACTAAGGTAGAGTTTGTAAAGTTAGGGCGTGTAGAGTAAGAAGCTTGGCTCTACATGAGATCAAATAACTTTTTGTCAGTACGTGCCGTATGGTCTCGTCTTGCCAACAGTTTACACGAAAATGTTTTTGCTGGGATAGATATTATTCTATCTTTCTATCTATTACTACAACTTTTGTAATACTTTGCTTACTCTTAACACTTAGTTATTCTTAACAGACATTTTATAGGTACGCTATGCTTAGAGTTTACGGTCGATATCGTAGACTTAGAGGCGGTAATAAGACTGTTCTTTATGCCTTACACTGGGCTTGAAAGATTGGTTTAGTTCGAACTGAAGATCTACTTTATTTTTATCGTCTTTCGAGAGAATTGATCTTTTTATAATTAATCTGTATTTAATTATTATGTCGCTGGAAAACACGGGCTATACCGGGGGTGGTATTACGAACATGCAATCGCGTAAAAACAGCAGTAAATTTTTCTGTCAAACGTCATTTTTTGTATGCCTCTTGACAGCAAACATTAAGCAATTAAACGCTTTCCACACTTTTACTGCTGTTCATAATAAGGGGGTCTTTCGATAGGTGTACACGGAGACCATTTTTAGTCCAACTTGCAGAAGCCCCTTTGAGTTTTTAATCTATAGGAAGGTTAAAGATATCACTTATTGGGGTCTACAACTGCAACCATTTACATAAGATGAGCTCAAAGACAGCTTCCATTGTGGAAGGAGTATTGTAAATAGATGATAACTATTTGCTTTGGCTTTAAGATCAAGGAGATTGTAATCGTTTTGTTTTTGTAAACGAAAACAAATATTTTGTTCGCCAACAGAGCAATATAACCAATGACATCTCTAATTGAGCACATTCCTCAATGTACACCAGCAGTGTCGAGCGCTGATTGGCTATCTAATTTAAACAGATAGCGTTGATTGGTCGGATTCATTCCGTTCTTTTGTCGCTTCATTGCGGCCGTGTCGCGGTTTTTGATGAACGTGTGTTTATTTTATTCTGTTCGTTCATTTCGTTGCTTACTTTGTTGAAATCGGAGCTTTTGTGTTTCCATTCATTCTTTTCCTATTCGCCTAGGTGCCAATTTTTACTAAAAGTACCTATTTTATTACACATTACTTGTATATTAAATTTAAATGTCAAAGTTTGCATTGTAAAAATGTATAGGGACTTTTTATGTAGTTAGCAAACCTAGCTAAGTACATAAAACGGTTACACGTTTAACTTTACTGTACCGATTCGAGAGTCATACCAGTTGAGTGTAAAGCGACCCGATTCAGGACGGACACCCGTTGAACGTTTAAAGTGATATTGTCAATTATATTTTATACCATACGTTGCTTAAAATTTCTGTTTCTTAGGTATTAAGTAGTAATTTAAAGTTAATATAATTCATCATCATCATCATCCTCGTCTCAGCCATAGGACGTCCACTGCTGAACATTCTCCATAGATTTCCATCCAGTCCGGTTGTGAGCGGCCCGCCTCCAGCGTGTTCTTGCCGTCTTTATCAGATCGTCTCTCCAACTTGTGGGTGGACGTCCTACACTGCGCTTGCCGGCCCGTGGTCTCCATTCGAGAACTTTACAGCCCCATCGGCCAACAGTTCTACGTGCTATGAAATGTGCCGCCCATTGCCACTCCAATACACTCAATAAACGAAAAATATTAAATTTCTTTTGGAGAATTTTGATGCGACCTTTTATAAATAAGTACCAACCGCATTTTTAAGCTATGAGCATAACAGTTTGTTCTCACATTGCACATCAAAAGGCTATCACAAATCTCCTCACAAAATAAAAATGAGGTTCTCATTATCGCTCGCAATAAAAAGGATTTATTTGTACAAAGTTGCGATTTACAAAGTATCCGTTTCGAATAAAGTTAATTATAGGTAGAGTTTCGTTTGTTCATTAACATAGTAAATGAGCATTCCTGGTTGTTTTGTTTGGAACTTGAATATACACCCGAATAGACTAGACATTATCCGTGTTTCGTATGGCACGTTAGACTGTAGATCCCAGCTGTTAGGTCATGTCGGAGACCTTATAGGAATCTTGGCGACCTGAAACTGTGATTATTTATATTGCAAACATAAATTAATAAGCTTAGGAACAACTTATTATTTGTGAGAGAAATAAACATTTTATTTATTTAAAATATGGGTTATCCACATAACCCGTATGAATTATTGACTTGAACAGTGTTAGGCCTCTTGTACACGCACGGTTGTTCAACCGTACGGCGTGTTAGTCGTACGGTTGAAAAAACGTGCGAGCTTGTACATGGCACGGCAAAATCACCGGGCGAGACATTGGCCAGGTACGGGCTAGTAGCGTTTTTTTTTTCATCACCACTTAAATCTTCAAATGTGGGCTGTAAATGAATAAAAATATCTTTCCAAGGAATCATATTTAAGCCGTTTATTTTTATAATCATCGACGGTCTTCATATTATAGGCCTTTCTTGAATTCATGTAATTAATAGTTCTTGATTTATGCTCATTTTATAACATAATCGGGAATCAGCGTATGTAAACTGCCATACAACACTTATGAAAATCACGCCGTGCGTAGACGCGGCGCGCCGAGGGGCAGTCACGGCGCACACGGCCGCGGCGCCGCGCCGTGGCGCCACCGTGCGCGTCTACAAGCTTTCATAGTAACCCATACAACACTGACGACCGTGCCTACACGCGGCGAATTAACCGTAGATTTTCACGGCGGTAAACCATGCGTGTACAAGAGGCCTTAGAGTATACATTCAAATATCGCTCGAAAACACGGGCTATACCCGGTATTTTGATAGGCATACAAGGAGACCATTTTTAGTCCAACGAGGCCCCTTTGAGATATAAAAAAAAAGCTTATGGTTTGGATAGCTATTGCCGGTTCATTTCTGAAACCATCTACAGAAGATGAGCTCAAAGACAGCCCCGCTAGGTGCAAGGACTATTGTGAATGGATGGAAACTACTTGATTGCAGCTTTTCTAGATGGATGCGTAACCGGGCTCTTGCCAGAGAATCCGGCACCTGCCACTTTCGTCTCATGGTCAAATCGAGTATTAAGTAAGGAATTCAAAGTCACGGGGATCACGATTGTATTCTAAAAGATGTAAAAGTCTGACTATTAATAGACAGTGTCCGATAAGGCTCGTCCCTGTTTGTGCTAAGTAGAATATCATGTTTGGCAATCGGCTCACGTCTGCATTAGACGCCGTAATGCGGTCTCGAGATTCCTTTTCAGTTCTGATGATACGGTGAAAGTGACCAATTAGGGGATTACGTGAATAAAACTCACTTTTATTTTCATATCACTTTTATTCAGAGGTTGATTGAGATACTTATGCTAAAATGGCTAAGCCATAAAAATTGGTAGCAAGAATATGCTCCAGAAAAAATTAAAATACAATGGATTAACTATTTTAAGAGCTCGTAAAATTATTCAGAACAATACAAACGATCTCTACAGGCGGTCTTTGTTATGTATATATGCCAAATAAATATAGCCTATGACCACAGAAGAAATATCAATGCACAACTCGGACACATTGTCCGAATATTTTGTGTCCGAATCGTCAGCATGTCACGTTTTTTATCATCGCTAACGTCGCGAGTTTCACGAACGCGCGTCCGTAAGTATATTATCAAAAATAGTACTGCATTAGATTTGAGTTTGATCGTGTATATGCGATGACAAAAATGCAACAAAAAGATTTTTTTTTCTCGATTGCTATTTTCTCATTATTTTCTTTAGATTATTAGTTACTGTTAAGCTTCTGACTCCACACACCTATGCTGCATTGGTTCATGCCGCTGATCTGAATTTTTCTTTTTCAAAAGGACGAATTAATATATCATAATGTATCTTCATCTCGGTCGCGGTTTCATATTTGAACCGTTGGGAGTCAAGACTCTGGGACCATGGGGGCCGGGAGCTCACCGCATTTTCCTAAATCTACATATAAAGTCTCAATCTATATCAAATCTATAAGTACAAGTGAAATTAAGGAAACAAAGAACTTTCTTCTTTCTTTTCGGTTAATATCACACATCTCAAAAATAAGCAGTCAGGTCTTCGCTACGCTTTCTTAGCATTTTTCCGCTCTTTGCTACGCTTCGTAGTAAACGGCTACGAAGTTACCTAGTACTATTATTTATTCAGTGGTTACGTAGCAAACATTAGAGTATGAAACCAAATTACGTATTTCTACTGCATACTGCTAGTGGTCACTGATCACACTTTAGAAGCACAAAATAAGAAGCTACAGAACTCCGGCTTCAAGTTTTCAGTTTATAAAATAGATACTAAATTAATGGCTAGGGTTGTCAACGCACTGGCACGCGATGATCCACACGGCTATATAAAGACGTAAATGTTATACAATAGAAATAACAAGATATCAAAAAATTAAAAACTAAGTAATCCCGATACAAAAAATATTTAGTTTTGAAAAATTTCAATCGGCACGTCTTTAAACAAAAAACCGCATCAGAATTGGTTGCACTGAAATTCATAAACTAAGTGTATTTTAATAGTTTTATCTAAATTACGTGTTGTGGTTTGTTTACAAGTTCAAAGAAAATAGCGACTGTACGTGTTTTCGCTCTTATGCTGGTTTTAAACGAAGGTAGAACAGTGAGGCAGAACAGTTGGACTAGAACAGAACAGTTTGGAAGGACAGTGGCGTTCATATTTAAGAACAAATTATAGGACAATGCTAGTGATAGCGATGGAGCGTCGACGCTGACAACGGCAACATTTACCCCACTTACTCAACATAACAGCACAAATAGCTCTGGATGCTAATTGAAATTGTGAAGAGTAAAATAAATGAAAAAGTACCAGTCCTTTTCTTTGCACTGCACTGCCCTCGCGTTCACACGAGTCCAGCCGCATGACAGACGAGCGAGAAACGTGGTGGGGGAGCAAACTGCCCCGAAAAATAGACCGGCGAGCTATTAACTGTTCTGTCTCGTTCAGTAGTTGCATTATTCGAACAGGATACGGAGACTGCTTTCGCACAGGTATGCACAGTGTTAACCAGGATGGGAGAGGCGACTCAGGCCGCGGACGGTAGACCTCGTAAAGTAAGCGTAGACGCGATGGTACTCGGAGTCGAAAAAGGAACAGTCGCCGATAGATACGGTTGCCTAATGGCCTCGGAACATCACGAGGTTGTCGTATATGAGGATAGAGGGGAAAATCTGAGTTACCTCAAAACCCCCAAACACGACTTAGCAACAGCGACAAGCCCCAGCCACCCCAGTTTGACCTCAAGTACATTAAGCGGCTCAGAACGCTTGCAAAATAGGATAGCAGATGCCAGAGAGAGGCAAAAACATCAGCTCAGTTTGGTTGCCCAGGAAAAGAGGAGTGAGACAAGAAGGCAACTCCACACAATTTTTAACACCCTAATGGCACAACTTTCTAAACCCACACGATCCGTCAGACAGGCCGCGGTCACTGAGAAGTTACTGAGAAAATCCCCTAGTAAGCCAGAAACACCGCGGACTGCTCGATCGAGAGCTGATAGAGGACAGGTCAGCTCACCGAGTCTGATCCAAGCTACTAGCGCAAGAGACCACGCAATCAATGCATTCCTCGAGTTTCAGGCCGTTATCAGAGCTACCAGAGAGGTAAACTTGGCCACGTGCAAGAACATCCTGCAGCCAGCGTACCAGAGTCGTCTGAATCTGGCACTGCTAGACGCCAAGCTCAAGGAAGCCGAAGCGGCCATATACAACAATGACACATGTCGTGTTATCAAGGGCACGATGTCGGGAAGATATATGGCTGCCTATAACGCCACGGGCGGTTTTGTAGCATTGGACGAGGAGGAGACTCGGCGGACGGGCAATTTGAAGTTTTATACACCACCTGAAGACCCCGTCGTAGTTACCGCCCACTGTACTCGTATTATGCTCGACGACAGAATCCTTGGAATTATGGACGCCATATCTGGGGATGCTGCCGCTGGGAATGCATGGGAAAATTGGGCGGTACCGAAGTTTACATGGGTTAATGGGGTTCCCGGATGTGGCAAGACAACGTTCTTGGTAGACACCTTCGATGAGAACAATGATGTACTTGTGACAACGACCATAGAGGCGGCCAGGGACTTGAGGTCAAAGTTAGCACTCAGATTGGGCAAGAGGGGCTTCATTGGAGTGCGGACTATGGCGTCAATCCTTGCAAACGGTTTCAAGGAGCCTCAGAGATGCGGACGCTTGATGGTAGATGAGGCTCTCATGAACCACTTTGGAGCTATTATCTTGGCCGCCAGATTGTCCCAAACGGAAGAAGTTGTTCTCATCGGAGATGTAAACCAACTGCCGTATATTGATCGCGAGAATCTATTTGAGATGAAGTATCATCGCCCTCATCAGACGGTCAGTATCGGCAAGGAGCTGTATTGCACGCATCGGTGCCCTATGGACGTCACATACGCCTTAAGAGAAGTTTACTCCGGTATGTACTCATCGTCATCTAGAGTACGTTCCCTTGAGCTGGTCAGATATACGGATGCGAATATCCCTATGGAGCTCCCGAAAACCTTATACCTTGTGCACACTCAAGAAGAAAAGGGAACCCTCGGCACCCAAGGGTTCGGTTCGGGTACAGGGTCTCGTATCCTAACAATCCACGAAGCTCAGGGACTTACCTACGAGCGGGTCTATATCATCCAGACCAAGTCGTCCCCCCTGCGCCTTCATGAGAGCGTCCCGCACGCGGTAGTAGCAGTGTCGCGACACACCAACATCTGTGTCTACTACACCGACAATGATGACGACGCGATAGGGCGATTCGTGAGAGCGGCGCGGGCAGCTACTTCTGAGCAGATACAGGAGCATAATATCGCCATGGCCATGTCTCACCGTGATATGGCTATTGTGAGGAGAGCGCTCTAGCGTTTCAGCTTGAATAATCACAGCGGCCATCGGGGTAAATCTGCACTTCAGCCATTAGTATGAAAAGGTTTGTTTCTCTTTTAGATGTAATGCACCGGGGAACATTTGGTACAGTCATGCTCACTAAACTGCTCAAGCTCGCGGCGGCGTCGCGTGGTGGGCCGCCCTCCTCCCTCTAATATGGTTGAGGAGGACGGCGCTGGTACGTGCGTCAACTCGTGAACGGGTGCTGCGAGCGTGGGTTGGTCTGTGCCAGTTGTTCTGTGGTGTAATAGATCTATATGTATATATGTATAAGTATTATAATTAATTAAGTATGTATTTATATATTTATGTTAAATAATGTATTTATATATTTATTTATATATGTATGTATAATAATAGGTAAATAAAATAAAAATATTACGCTATGGACTCCCTCAAGATAGTCTTAAGTTAGTCCAATGAAAACGCCTAATAATGCAATTAATTATGTAAAAAAAGGTCCAAACGCTCTTGTTTGGAGATGTTTTGATGTACAAATAAAAAAAAAAAAAAAAAAAAAAACTGTTCTGTCTCGATTGAGACAGTACTGTCCTGTCTCGGCATGTGCGTTCAAACAATAGCAGTACTGCGCTGCCTCACTGTTCTGCCCTAGTGTGAAACCAGCATTAGAATTATAAAGCCGGCCTTCTGTAGATATCTATTTCATGTATTTTATGGTGGAAGTGTCAAAATATTCACCGAGCAAGTACCTATATACCTAGTAGTTATAGAACGTCCGCAGTAGGTACTCGAGCCAGTTTCGTGATACAAGAACATAACATCCCGCTAGTTACCATGCAAATTATATTCCACCGGCGGACAATAGGGCTGACACGCTTTAGAATTACTACAGACTTTGTATTATGTACTCGTATGTACTGACACTAAAATGTAAACTCCGTTTTTAAAAAGTTTTTAAACTTCATTGCAAATGAAAGTGTGAGGTTACTACAGTTTGCATAACATGTCATGCGCATAATATACTTAGTTAAAGGCATACAACGTTAAGCATAACATTATAAAAGCATAACGTCTTTATGCATAACATTATAAATGCATAGTGATCACTAACCATAATATCACAAAGCATAATTTTAGTAAGTATAAAAATTATGAGACCGCATAATCTAATTCTAAAATTGAAAAAACCCGCATAAATTTTTAAGTATAATATTATTGAATTCCTCATTTTATTAACCATTATATTTTTTAGCATTATCATCATAAAGCATAACTTTTTAAGCATTTTTTTTATGATATTGAGGGACAAGACGAGCAAATCAGGTGCCTGATGGTAAGCATCATGATTGCCCATATCAGACACAGTGCCACCCAGTGTTTTAAAATTAAAAATTCTGCGCGGCACTGCACTGCGCCTGTCACCCTGAGATATTAGTTGTTGTATCTCGTCATGCCCAGTAATTTCGCAGGTAACATTGCCCTTCAGACCGGAACACAGTAATGTTTGCACATTACTGCTTGGCGGATGAATAACTGGCAAAGGTGTGGTACTTCCCCAGGCGGCCCCCTGCAAAAGAGGCCTACCACTACTTTTAAGCATAATTTTCTATTGCTATACATATTATACATATTACGTTATGTGAAAAACAAATTATGCCAAATAATATTATGCGATACACAATCATTCCAAATGATCATTATGCCAATAGAAGTATTATGCCAAAACCTATTATGCGTAACTATCATTATGCAAAGACTATAATGGCTTAATCGATACTAAGCCAAAATAAAATTTGTCAAAAAAAATGCTTATCAAAGGTTTTCCGTACATAGATATGGGATTAAGTAAAGAAACGACTTTTCCAATTAAGGTAACAAACAGGGCGTATAATATCGGTTCTATTTCTATACGAAATAGTCTCATGTCGGTCTCTAAAGGTTAACAAAATAAATGTTTACAAAAGAGCATCACCTTTTTAATTATACTAATTAAAAGGGAAGTGACAACCCTACACCCTCGTATTGTTTATGAGTTCCAACAAAATAGCCGCAACACAAATATAACTTTAACCATAATATGGTACACACACACATATTATGTAGGTTGGTACCTAATAAATGAGATTGTATGTATAGAGGCGTTATACCGTTATGTTTTGGCTAGATTATAATGACGAAATTTGCCCTTAAAGTGTAGTACATACAAAATGTATTTCTAAGCACTGTATTTCTTTATTTCGGATGCGTTAAACCAATAAAAACTTTCTAAGATGCTGCCTATTTGTATTTTTATGATCCGTAGTTATTGAAATTCAAGCCGTGGCAGCGGCCGGCGAAGCTCCAGATCAGATTCTGCCATGTTAGGTTTGTCTTTTCGACACAGTTATAGTAGAAACCAATATTTTTATTGCTGAGCCATTATTTTTGTATTAATAAAATATTAATCCGCACCGAACTTATAGATGTATTTTAAAGTGCGGTAAAGTTGATTTCATCAAATTTAAGGTGCTATTAAATATATCCCTTAATGTTAGCATAACATGAAGTCTCTTTATTAAAATGTCATTGGTAATTTTGATATTATATTTTCATATAGTTGTACGTATAATTAATGGGTTCAGTTAATTAAGACGCGATTCTGGGTCGCGGTTAACTTTTTCTATGGAAATTGGGTAAATAATATCCATTCACAAAATTAATTACTTATTCCACGTAATTTACAAACTCTCGTTTAATAATGCATGTAAAATGTACCCTTTATTAAGAGCCCGTGGGCGTACCTAGTACCTACTATGGGACTGGGTTCTGCTACACGTTTTCGTTGTTATAAAACCGCGTAGCTAGAATGTTACTCAAATCATAATCCTTCTATTTCGAATTTTAGCAGTTATCGAGTAAAAGCTCCACAGTCAACATTTCCAGTTGGAATCCCCAGTAAAGTAGATGCAGTGACAGGATATTAACTGTCAGACAGCAGCGTCATATCCGGCGATGTGACTACTTCCGCTTGAGAGGCGTATAAACCATCCACACATTGCGCTAAGGTTAACACTGACGAAGCGCAGGCGCGGGACCGGAAGAAAAATATTTAGAGGCGTATAGAATCAATTTCAGCTAATCCAATCCGGAAAATTTTTCACAAAACAAAAAAAAAACGTTCATTTCATTGTATTTTTGACACTTATGATATTTAAAACCTCCTAAAGACTTACTATAATATAAATCTATGACCAAAGCCCTCGGAAAACCCTAGTGGTGGCTTAAATAGATATTGAATAAATTAAAATCCACTTAGCTGTTTTTATTAACAACTCCTTGTTTATTATTGGATTTAGCTGGTATTGATTTTAAGTGAAACTATTAAAGCTGTATTTGTTTCTAACATAATAATCGGTCAGTTGCTACTTTAGCTGTGTTTGATTCCCACAGGAGGATATAGATGATTTTGACTCTAAGCTGAGTTTTTGAACGTAATTTGAAAAGGATATGGCTGCTTTAGTAACTGAATGATGGGTGCAACTGTTCACTAGTTGAGTGACGCTTATGTTGACTGTAGTGAAATTAGGTACTATACGGATTTAGCTGCCTTTCAAACTCAAACTCAAACTCAAACAGATTTATTCAAATAGCTCATAATCTGACACTTTTGCACGTCAATAAAGATAAACAGTACTGAGTCTACCGTTCTTTGATTCTATACGCCTCTTCGAGAAAATTCCTAATGGAAAAATCCAATAATATTTGACTGCCTCGTTGGCTCAAATGGTAGTAACTCTGCTTACTGTGCCGCAGGCCCCGGGTTCGATTACCGACCAGCTCAAACAACGTGTCTGTTTGATCTGTGTCTGGGTGTTATAAGCTTATATCAGTATGTATATCAGTCATCTGGCTACCATAATACAGGCTTCTAGCCTAGTTTGGGACCAGATGACAGTGTGTGGAAGTTGTCCCATATCATTATTATTATTTATTAATATTTTATGTCTGAACTTGGAATTGATCGGCATCTCATGAACGGCAGTATTTAAAGTAAATAGTAGATATCAAATCGAAACGCCTCAAAATACGTAACAGAGGAAGCGATATACGCAACATCGGCATCGACACGGAAACTGAACCGCTTGATTAATTTACTTCTGTTATTAGTCCGTGTGTATTTACGTGTGCTAACTTTACCTTCGTTACAGTGGTTTTAGAGTTATTAGGGCAATTTGCGATGATTTAGTTGAAATCTTTGCAATTTATAACGCAAAATTTTATTAATAAAAAAAAATTTTGATTAACCATCAATTGCAGTATATTGTAGTGGTAGGCCTCTTCTGCAGGGGGCCGCCTGGGGAAGTACCACACCTTTGCCAGTTATTCATCCGCTAAGCAGTAATGTACAAACATTACTGTGTTCCGAAATTACAGAATTTTTAATTTTAAAACACTGGGTGGCATTTGGTCTGATATGGGCAATCATGATGCTTACCATCAGGCACATGATTAGCTCGTCTTGTCACTCACTATCATAAAAAAAAAAAATACACATACATACCTACATTCACGCCTTTTTCCCGAAGGGATAGGCAGAGGTGTACCCAGGACTCAGTCCCATAGTAGATACACCCACATTTCGCCAGTATGTTATTGGTCCCATGTAATAGGGGGCGAGCCTATTGCCATCTACCGGGCACAGTTCCAGACTCCAGGCAGTTATTGAGATAATTCCTATTGGAAAAATCCAATATTTAACACTGCCTGACCTGGGGATCGAACCCGGGACCTCTTGATTGGCAGTCGAGCATGCGCCCTCTACGCCACCGAGGTAGTCCGTGGCAGTATATTACACCACTGATATAATTATTATTTTAATATTATTAATTTGTAATCCCGCTTATGTCATCTTTTTTATCACTCGGCTAACATCTGTGTTTTTATCACTCGGCTAACATCTGTGTTCGAGCATGGGATATGCTGAAAACCAGCGCTGCACATGGTCACCTTGTGCAGCATAAAGCTGAGCATATCCCAATTGCTAGTAGTAATCTAATTTTATTTTATTTTTGTGATATGTTTTAATTTGCATAACATTTTATAAGCTGGCAATAAATTTGTCTTTATCTTTAACTAGTTGATGATTGTAATCGCTTCAGTATTTTTTTCATATAGAGTTAACAAACACACACACAGGCTCACACAAAAACTTTCGCATTTATATTATCAGTAATTATCACCATAACCTCAAACCTCAACCTTTCCAAACAAACGAATGTAACCAAACTAAATATTATTGTAAAACAATCTGTTGAAAAAGTTAAGCCCTACAAGTTTCTTGTGCGTTCTTCTTATATAGTATCTTTCCGGACTCAAGGTAGACTTATTACTGTTTATCTTCATTGACGTAAAAAGTGTCAGATTGTGACCTATTTGAATAAATCTTTTTGACTTTGACGTTGAAGCCGTAGGAGCTGTATATAGCTGTATATAGGCCTCCACTGGTACGTGGAGTATTGCCCCTTGTGCCGTTTGCCGTTTAATTTGTTTTTGCGGGCTGGCGAGCGCAATTCGATGTTTCACGCAGAAGACGCTGGTGCCCGTCCTCGGGTTTTGATTTAACCCTTAACCGGCGCTTACCGCAACCACGGGTAAAGAAGGTAGGAAGAGAAGATTAATAATTTAGGGTAAATTTTTTTTACCAAAAGTCCGCGCACTGTACCTACTTAGTACTATCTGTTTTCGGTGTTAGAAAGCTGTTAGTGTGTGTGTGGTACCCGCTAGCATGGACAATTGCACGTTTATGACTCTACAGTATCTAACCTCATTGGACGATGAAAATGGCGGACGATGTTTAGGTATTATTTTCTTGTAAAGTTAAAAAAGCTATTAAAAAACCTTTATAATGCTACAATGTTACGTGAAACACTTACTTTTCTACAGTCTCAATATAATTTTATTGACTAAATATACTTAACACGGGCACATAACATCTAAAAGGTAATTTGCTCAAGAGGCAGACATTTTAAGTAATAAGTATAATGGTAACATAAGAGCTTCTTTACCGGTCTTTACAGCGCTATTTGGATAACGAAGTTGATTCTATTCAACTAAGTACGTTTACTTTTATGTGTTTCTTAATTAATATAGAAGGTACTTATTGATTGACATGTTTCGGTTAGCACGTTAAATTGTAGGTCCCAGGCGCAGTGCCACCCAGAATTTTGAATTTAAAAACACTGGGTGGCGCTGTGTCTGATATGGGCAATCATGATGCTTACCATCAGGCACCTGATTTGCTCGTCTTGTGACTCACTATCATAAAAAAAAGGATTTGTTCATAATATTTTGTACCTACATATTATGGTCTAAAATAATGTGTGAAATATCTTTGTACACGAATAAACTTTCATTCATTCATTCATTTATGCATTCATTCATTCAATAGTCGCTAGTACGACCCCACTTTACTGAGTTACGTGGACCTAAGCTTTCCATTTTCGAGAAGCCAGTACTTTCCTCATCTCCCCTTTTCTTTAAATCAATGCATGTTTATGCATTGATTTAAAGAAGTAAATTAATCTTAGATAAATCCTTTACTCTCAACAATCATACCCAGTAGTACTACTCTACACTACAGTACTCCTATTTGTTACACATACCGTTACTAGGACGATGTGGTTAATTCGTTCAAGTACCGTTACCTTTCTTCTTCTTTAAGAAGATTTAAGGTGACTATGTTAAAGAATGAGATGAAAAACATAAGTAACGTCATTCAAGGTCACATTTCCTTGCTTCAACACGTTGTTTGCAATGCAATGGGAAGATGCAGGAAAGAAAAAAGAACAATAAGCGTTATTCATTCATTCAATAAGACCATTGACCAGCAGAATGCCAAGCTCAACGTACCCAGTTGATCGATGCATCAGGTCATCGACCCGGCAGGCACGCCACACGCCCTCAGCAGTTGTGAGATTTCCCTCGCGAGTCCACGGTGAGGGAGGCAGCTCTCATATTTATTACTAATGGATTTACATTATATTACTCGTAGATTCGTGGAGGGAAAGCTTATTGCATTTGTAATTTATTTTGGAAGTTTTTAGGTCTACTTGTCGTAGTCTACTTTTTAGGTCTGCATTTATTAATTAATTAAACCTTAATCAATTACATACATATATAAAACATACCTTTTTTCCCGAAAGTGTAGGCAGAGGTGTACCCAGGACTCAGTCCCAAGTAGATACACTCACATTTCGCCAGTATGTTATTGGTCCCATGTAATAGCCATCTACCGGGCACAGTTCCAGACTCCAGGCAGTTATTAAGATAATTCCTAATGGAAAAATCCAATATTTAACACTGCCTGACCTGGGGATCGAACCCGGGACCTCTTGACTGGCTGTCGAGCATGCGCAGTCAGCAATTACAGCTGAACAAAAAATATTTTTTGGTCATATTTCCATAAGGAAAATCACTATGAAATACATAAATAGTAATTTAATGGAGGTATTCAATTGATAAATTAATAACCCTCATATAACTTAAGGGAAACGAACTCGAAATCTAAGAAAGCCGGGCCCAGAAAACTTTACACAGTCAATCCTATATTTCCGGGTAGACAATGTTATTCGCTTATTGCGAATGACAATGTTATTCGCAATAATGTTCCCAAAAATAGTAGCCGTTTTATTATCTTATTAATAATTTTTTTTTTAATTTGGTTTGAATAGAGTTAGGTTAAGTACTTTTTGTTATAAATTGTTTGTTATAATTAATGGCGATGATAAAAATTATTTATGCTCATTTGAAAATCTTATTATTAAGCTTATCAAATAAAACCAAAATTATAATCAAGGTCGTAGTGGCCCTAAAGGGCCGTAGTGGCCCTAAAGGGCGCCGTCTGGTCAGACCGCGAGCGAAGACTTATAAATTTTATTTAAGACCTGATCGTATTATATTATCAAATCACAGAAGCTCCTAGTTACTGTCTCGCAACTGCAACCTTGACTCGTTTTTCCGAGCAAAGTTACCTTCATTAGCATTCTAATTAAGTTTTTGCAAAAAGTCATGAACCTCCTTTAAAGTCGAAAATGAAACAACGCAGAATTTTCGAGATGCTCACATTATAATTTTCATATTCTCTGCTTAATATTTTATTGTAAGTTTAGATATAGCTTGGATTTGTAAAATAAATGATAAAAATCTGCAAGACTCAATCTCAGTGGAAAATAAATGTATGAATGAGACAGCAGACGCATTCTCCGCTACGGCGCGAAAGGGAAATAAAACGGGGATTGAATTATATGCAAGAAGTTGATACCACAACACTGGACTGGATTGTATTGCGAACAACGTGTTAAAGCAAGGAAAAGTGACCTTGAATGACGTTACGTATATGTTTCATGTCTTTCTTTATCTTAGTCGCCCTAAAGAAAGAAAGGGATACATACGTAAAATCGACTCATTTCTTTGCTTCAGTGTTGTTAACAATTCAATCTTCAGTGATGTAGTACAAACTTCTTGATTATATTATGTAAGTACGTGTCATGCTAAACCGGCCTAGCACCTGTGCTAGCACCGAAGAAAAATAATTATTTTCTGCGTTTTTCTCTTTCGCATCCTTACAATGGATATCTGCTGTTTCGATCTAACCCACTGGGAGAGTGTTCCTAAGTCACTGTGCTAGGGAGTCTAAATTTTATAAGAAGGCTGAGAGAAAGAAGCTGAAAACAAACAAGTGTACGTCTTAGAATCGATCAAAGCAAACATGAACGGTCTATCCGCTATGAAGTCTTTTCCTACGATGGAGTCCAAGCCGGATTCAATTTCCTGAGCCCATTCTGGTAGTTTCAACCCGGTGACTATGTTACTAACTTCTTGGATGGGAGCTCGAATGCCTGTAGTATCTATTGTGACGGTGTTGCGCTGGATGAAGGTACTTGGTAGAGCTGCTGGCTTGGAAATGTTTCTGGAATATGAAAGCGAGTTTTCGATTAGGTTCTCAAAGGAGATTTATAAGGCAAGTGTGAATAGTCAAGTCGGTTGAGGTACTTTTAGTTAATAAACTAATGCCCTGAGGAAGGGCCATATCAAAAGTACCATGAAAGTGGAAGAAGCGAAAGTCTTTATACTTACGTAAGTATGTCAGGATTGTTGAAAGTACAAAAAAAACAGTTTTAACAGATGTCCCAATGAAAAATATAATAAAATATACTTGGTTTAAAATTACTATTCTACAGCTTAAGAGATGATAACGATGATAAATAATCATCGTTATCATCTCAGCCATAGAACGTCCACTGCTGAACATAGGCCTCCCCCATAGATTTCCATCCAGTCCGGTTGTAAGCGGCTTAATATTTGTTATATAAAATTCATTTGCTAAGGTATAGGCTGGCCAGTACCTATTCAAGGTTGATCTTGCTAAAGAAAATAATGGAAAATTCGCGAAAGAAAATCGGCATAATCCAAAATGGCTCAGCTGATCCGTTTTCTAGAGTTCTTTACTAAATTCTAAATAATTTGATGAATCTACTAAACTTCAATAACTTAATAATTGAATAAAATTATGTTTAATGGTTAGTAGATAATTATAATACCTACCTTACTTCAATAAGTAAAATTAGATGAATAAGTATTAATCAATAAGTCTGTTGATTACTTATTGAGAAGTATAGGTACATACAAGTTATATGTTGAAAGTGTCGTGAAAAGTTGTGGACAGTATTGTATTTAAAAGTAAAATACTTACCTCGTGCCTTCAGGGTCTTTCCAAAGAGCTTTAACACCCAGATCTTCTAAAATCTTCCTCATATCGATTTCAGTAGTCATTCTGAACCTTGGGATCGCTACTTCTAACGGTATGATACTCTCTTTTAATGTATCCATTATTTCTGTTATAACATTGTCCATTAAAGCTGGATACGACTTGCCTTGAACTGCTCCCGTGTTCAGGGCAAAAAGCATTCGGTACCGACTTCCATAACCTACTGGTAGCTCAAGAATCTTGCTGTTTAAAGAAGGCGCATACGTCATTCGAACTCGTCTTTTTATTTTCATTAAGTCGACGTACCCGATCTTTTTACCATAATCATCAAAGAATGAAGCTCTTTCGACAATCGCGTCAGAGAATGCATTCGTCCACAGACCTTCGAAATTCAATGTGTCAACTAGTATGGAATTCCCGTCGAAATTCGGCTGAGGAAGTTGTATCGACACCGATTTTCTGATCAAATCGCAAGCTCCTTTCGGATTCGATTTTATAGGTGCAGTGCTCACACTGATCAAGGTATTTCTATGAATGAAGCTATCCCATTCACCGTTTAAGTTCACATTATCGTCGAAAATGACTTGAGTCGATCGTGTTAGCTTGACATCTTCGCCCGGGGGTTCTAAGCTGTTCGCGAGGTAGAAATACTGCCGTCTTAAGCATTCGTCTTGAGGTACACGAAGGAACTTAAACAACTCGTCTCTCGTTTGTCCTGTAGCCCCTTCAGATATAGCTGCGAGCATCATCCATAGAGACAACGGGGAGAAGATAAAATGGCTGTTGCTAGTCGACGAAATTTTCTTGAACACTCTCACCGTAGCATTGTTCAGTCGTTCCAGGAAATCATTGACCACATCAACGTCCTTTCCACATGGATTTCTTTGTACTACACCCTGAGAATTCACCAGCTGTCTGTATTTATCAAAGGTGTCCCAATTCTGAGCTTTACCCTCCACATTATACAGGGAGTATAAAAGACAAATGATTAAGAAGGCTTTCATTATTCGCGTCCGAGTGCCACTGGGTGTGACGGCGATGTAAAGGAGCTGTGTCGGGACAGGCTTTTATAAGTTTACATTCAGGTCGATGGTATTTAAGTGACCCGTTTTGTAGAAGCTTGTAAAAAAGGATAACTGGCATATATATAGTAGTAAGTGAGAACTCATAATGAGCTGAAAAGACAAAGATAATAGACCTTAATAGATCCAGATAGAGTTTATACTTCGCGTGGTATGAGAGAGTGAATTTACTTTACTTCAGCGTTGTAATATAGGCTGGCTTTTACCAATTACAGTCGCAGTAGGTAGAAAAAGAGAAGCACTCTTTTTATACAAATTATGAGACTTGCGGTATCTACCCTGGACTTTATGAACAAACTCGCAAAAAAAGCAAAATAAAACTACCTATATATTCAAATACAAGGAATATTAATGAGTTTGACGGAGGCGGTCGTAAAAATACGCTTTTACAGAACAAAATTATATTAACAAAGGCAAAGGGTACGCGCCCTGAATAGGCCCTTTAATGTAAATAGGCATTTTGTAAATGCCTAATTACATTGGAACCTTCGGATAATGTACCTATTCTTTAGGCATTTTAAAATTTAATAGCATCTCATTTGTTAAAGTGTTGTGCCAACTTGAATAACTTTTTTGTTGAGAGTTTTGACCTGACTTCGACAAGCTGTGTCACTAATATCAATCTTTAGTAGCAGCAGTTATCCTTCCTACCAGGGTATCTGAACTCGCAAAGTTCCAACATCTGCCAACTACAAACCGAATCCCAAAACGTAATGCCGCAACGTGCCAAAGAAGTGATAGCTCGAGTACTCGAATCCCGCGCCGCTGTCAAACACACGGCAAAAGTTCGAATTCGCACGTACCTCTAAACTTATCTGGGAGCCTGGTACTGTTATACCAAAGTGTGCGATCCTTTTTGAAGTTTCTCCCTTTGTAATTTGGTTTGGCTGATACCTTTTGATCTGGTTACGTGTTTGAAAATGACTTTGAACTCTGACTACTTCGAGAACCCAATTCAACTCTGGCCAATTTTGCTCATATAGATGAAGTTATTGTTTGAGAACAACTTTTATGAGTCAAATTAACCTTTGTTTCCGTAGATAATCCAGAAACATGAAAATAAAACGTGTGTAAATGCTAGGGAAACTAGCAAGATATCTCGGTTCCTTTATTAATCCTTTCAATATTTCCGAAAAAAAATCGAAGAAACTATGGTTCTGTAAATGAGGTTAAAACCAAGAAATTGAACGTTGGCTGTATTGGGTTCCAAGCTGAAAATTTGAAAATCACAGAGACATTGCGATCAGTAAATAAATGGACCTATATTAAACGTAACAAAATTCCTAAACAAAAACCCAAGAAAAAACATAATATTTTTCTGTCAGAAATATACAGTCATAATTAGGTAAGTACTTATAGTACAAGGAAATGAGACACTAAGCACATACGAACCCCAATGTGAGAAGGAATCAAGTGGCGAAAGCTTGGCACCATGTCAACCAACATAGAACATAGATCACGGGAAATGTCAAACGCTACTTATAGTATTACCTTTTTTCTGCGTTTTTCGCAGTGGTAGACACTTCACACACACACACACACACATACACACACCCCTACACACACCCCAGCACACACTTTCATAATCACGCAATGAAGTCAATGACACAACAAATTAGAGTAAGCTCCAGCGGCTTTTCCCGCTCGTAATTACGAAATAATATGTGAGTTATACTAAAACTTTGACGCCCTTTTTGGACCCCTAGAATGTGAATTATTAAAAATTCTTTCTTAGTACACGTCCAGACAATGAAAAGAACCTACATTCCAAGCTTCAAGTCTCTAGGATTAGTGGTTTGTGCTCTGCGTTGCATGTTGCATGTGACTAAGTAAATCATTTAGGATATTATAATGAACAGTGATAAAAGCTGCACACAAACGCAAAACCATTCCTCAAAATTAAAGATACATGAAAAAAAATTGCCACATGAAAACAGGTTGCCCCCTTGGCGTAGTGGTTTGCAAGCCCTTCTGCAGATCATGAGGTTTCGGATACGATTCCCAGGTGAGGCAAAGTGTAGTGTTACTGGATTTTTCCATTAGGATCTTTCTCAATTACATTATGGAGTCTGGATCTATGCCTGAAAAATGGCAACAGACTCGCCCCTTTACATGGGACTAATAACATACTGGCGAAATGTGGGTGTACCTACCAATGGACTGAGTCCTGGGCACACCTCTGCCTACCCCTTTGAGAAAAAGGCGTATTTTTATGTTATGAAACAAATTGTTTATGTACCTTAGCAGAGGGGATGAGTAAGATAAGATAAGATAAAGATAAATTTATTGCCAGCATAGAAAAAAAAATGAAAATTTAAACATATCACAAAAATTAAATAAAGTTAGAGTACCACTAGCAATTGGGATATGCTCAGCTTTGTGCTGCACAGGGTGACCCTGTGCAGCGCTGGTTTTCGGCATATCCCATGCTCGAACACAGATGTTAGTCGAGTAACAAAAAATGACATAAGCGGGATTCCAAATTAATAATATAGTACAGTTGACAACTTCAATTCTGAATGCTCTAAGTCAACTATTCATCACCCCCTTCATTTTACTCCCTCTTTACTCTTCACTCTTGACGTCCCTGCCCTGTTTGAACTACTACGCATTTTGTACCTTTTTGTCGAGGGTTTAATCAGGAAGGGTTGAAATCTTGACACTTTTGGTATAGGAATTGTCTCTGATGACTTTACGAGGCACTGACTAAAAAGGGTAAGTACCTATTTTTAAATATTTTAAACGTTATGTAGATACGGGGTCACACTAAAAGTTTTTAGAATATGCCAGGTCATTAAGAGCGCACATGACCTTCTAGGAATTTGACACAATCCTATGAAAATTTTACCAAATCAGTGTTTTATATTCCCTTGTTGCCTCCAAATATTATTAACCCATTCTATAAATTTATATCCTGATATATTATAGTGAAGTAACCTATGTTCCTGTCATTTTAATTTTTCTTATAAATCCTTGGCTTTTTCATGGTGAACTTCCAAAAATCGCAGTTTTATTCGCGTGATTGGACGTTCACTACAGAAAATGTAGAGTTTATAAACAAAAATAAAATGATAGGGACATACCTACTTTACAACAACTTTAAAATATCAGGATATAAATATATCAAATAGGTTTACTGTATTTGGAGGAAACAGGGGAATACAGAACATCGATTTAGTAAATTTTCCATAAGATTTATTAACTCTTTAGAAATCTGTAGATGTGAATTCATTTTGTTTTTTTTATCATTTGCCTTCCTTACTAGTCTATTCTAACTTTAAGTGTGACCTATTTAATTTATTTCATCACGCCTTTTTCCGAAGGGGTAAGCTGACTCAGTCCCATAGTAGGTATACCCATATTTCGCCATTATGTTAATGGTCCGATGTAATAGGAGGGGGCGAGCATAATGCCATCTACCGGGCAAAGATCCAGACTCCAGAAAATTCCTAATAAAAAATCCAATAACACTTCATGCCAGACCTGGGGATCGAACCCTCATGATCGGCAATTATATTATGCAGACAGTAAAGTAACCTTAGGTTCTTACTTGGGAGTAAGTTCATTGTCAAGGCAAGGCAGTTATATTTAGCTTGCTCCAGTTCAACTCGATGAAGCTCGACCAGTTTCGAAACTTGTTAACAATTTTGCTTATTTTACAAACTAGATTCACCATCTGAATTAAATTTAAGTTTACTGACATGATAACTTGTTTACTCTTGAATAAACTATTGTACCTACCTATTACCTAAGTTATCGTTCTTTGTACCATTTTGACAGCCTCGTTGGCTCAGATGGTAGTAACTCTGCTTTCAGTGCCGCAGGCCCCGGGTTCGATCCCCGGCCAGGTCAAACATTTGTGTGCATGAACATGTCTGTTTGATCTGTGTCTGGGTGTTATAAGCGTATATAAGTATGTATATCAGTCACCTGGTTACCATAGTACAGGCTTCTAGCCTAGTTTGGGACTAGATGACCGTGTGTGTGGAAGTTGTCCCATATTATTATTATTTTAGTGTTCCGTAGCCTCCGCTGTCCGTTCGACCGTCCGTCCGTCTGTCACAGAGCACAATCTCATAAACTGGAATAGCTATATATTTGTATCGACAGCCTCGTTGGCGCAGACGGTAGTAACTCTGCTTTCTGTGCCGCAGGCCCCGGGTTCGATCCCCGGCCAGGTCAAACATTTGTGTGCATGAACATGTCTGTTTGATCTGTGTCTGGGTGTTATAAGCGTATTTAAGTATGTATATCAGTCATCTGGTTACCATAGTACAGGCTTCTAGCCTAGTTTGGGACCAGGTGACCGTGTGTGGAAGTTGTCCCATATTATTTATTATTTTTAACCGAACTTTAAAACACTGAGTGGCACTGTGATATGGGCAATCATGATGCTTACCATCAGGCACTTGGTATGCTCGTCTTGTCACTCACTATCATACAAAAAAATAAGGAGGAGCCTTCTCTATCTGTGGTTACCGTAAGAGCCGGCTAAGGGATCTGTCAAAACCTTTGTGTCTACTCAATACTGGTATATCAACTAATATTTCTTATCCTCATCATCATCTCAGCCATAATACGTGCACTGCTGAACATAGGCCTCCCCCATAGATTTCCATCCAGTCCGGTTGTAAGCGGCCCGCCTCCAGCGTGTTCCTGCTTTCTTTATCAGATCGTCTGCTCCATCTTGTGGGTGCGCTGCGCTTGCCAGTCGGTTGGCCTCCATTCGAGAACTTTATAGCCCCATCGGCCATCTACGTGCTATGCCTTCCTTTTGCCACTTCAACTTGCTAATCTTCTGCACTATGTCGATAACTTTCGTTCGTCTACGGATCTCGTCATTTCTAATTCGATCTCGCAGAGAAATTCCAAGCATTCCATGTAATTCCATGGAGAGGGCTACTCTCCATAGCTCGTTGCCCAATTTAAGGCTGCTGATATGTTATGTTATGTTATGATAAGACCCACAGTCAGAGACCACGTTTCAGATCCGTAAGACATATTTCGTATACTAAAAGTTAATTTGTCTAATCTAGATTTTCGTGAACAAAATGTCTCTCATATAAATATCGGCATTATACCTAACAACCTGAGCCCGCCGTTTCACCCGCTAAGTCTTCGTTCCCATGGGAATATCGGAATAAAAAGAATAAAGTTGTTATCCCAGGGTCTAAACTTAGGTACTAAATAACAAATTTCAGTCCAATCGGTTCAGTAGTTTTGGCGTGAAAGAGTAACAAACATTCATCCATCCATCCGCCCATCCTCACAAACTTTAACACATACAATATTATTAGGAAGTAGGATATGATAGTAGGATTCTTTGCACGAGGTCTGGCTGGCTAATATTGTTCAGTGGCTACCAATATAGCTATGAAATTATTTGTATTATTTCGATTCGCAGAATCAACGATATGAAATATGAAACACACGGTTGGGCAGAGCACGTGATGTTTTCCGTTCGTAGAATTATTGTACCATTAAATATATTATACAGAAAGTCGGCTCGAGCAGATTTTCAGTCCTACCTGTCCATACATTGACCATATTTTTAATAGGAGTGACAAGTGGTAGTGGTTCTGATAAAGGAATAACAAAACTTCCGCCATCGACTTAAAACCAAATATGTGTGACTCGCTTCGATTGGTCAGTCCTAGTAAATGTTGACGCCTTGTCAACATTCTCATTGATTATGAATTGTACCGCGTGATTTGTTTCGTGCTTTAAAAAATCAAAATGCTTGTGTATTCCAGCCCCGGTAGCACAGTGAGCAGGGAAAACCAATTCCCAGGGGGTTAGAACGAGAAAGCAGATATGAATTGTTCGGACGCGAAAGAGAGAAAAAACGAGGAAAACTAGTTATCCCCGTGCCATGCTAGGCGGGCAGAAGTGTTTTAATCAATCTTAAAAGAACAAGTTTCATGTGGCTACTATTCACACTTATGTGTTATGATTTTAGATTTTATATAATTTTTTATATAGTAAAATATTATCTGCAAAAAAAATTAAAACTTAATAAGTTTAGATCTATCCTTGGAAACAATTATAGTCAAAGCATAATAATTAAATATATACTCGCAAGAGTGGCACAACTCGAGAAAACGCAAAAAGAGCGATAAATATCTGCACTTATGAGAACATCTATCACATTATACATTTATGAGAACATCATGTATGTGCGTAAAAATTTACATAAATTTAAATTAAATAGTGACCTTCATAATTTTAATACTAGGAATAAAGACAAAATAGAGCTGCACCTAGCTTTAGATTATCTAAAACAAATAAAAAGACATTCTTAGGAAATTGTGTTCGTTTCTATAATAAAATCCCAAAAGAGATAACTGGGCTCTCAGAGGGTAAATTCAAAACCTATATAAAATCTACTTTACTAAAGAAGGCTTATTATAAAGTCAACCAGTACATAGAGGACAAAGATGCCTGGAAACTTCTGCATAGCCGCCTCGCGGCACCTTCAAAGAAAATGAATGTAACCAAACCAAATATTGTAAAACTATCTGTTGAAAAAATTAAGCCCTACAAGTTTCTTGTGCGTTCTTCTTGTAGAGGTATCTTTCCGAACGCACGGTAGACTCAGTACTTTTTATCTTTATTGACGTGCAAAAGTGTCAGATTATGACCTATTTCAATAAATCTGTTTGAGTTTGAGTTTGCACTCGACTCAAATATCACGCGGCTTATAGTGAACTTCCTCGTAAGGCACGCGCGTCTATGAGTGCGTGCGTTTTTGGCTCGTTGTACGCACCTTTCCTTCTGTGTGGTTACTATATGATTGATCGGTCCAGGGGGTAAATGTACAATTATACACTCTATGGGGTCCAATTTCGGTAAACATTCCGTACAAATAATAATTGTTTTTTCTGTGAAATTGTTGCTGGCAGCAAATAAAAGGAAAAATTGGATTTGATCCTTAATTGGAATACAATACCTACCTAAGAGGTTTTCAAGGCCATGAGGTGTGTGTTGGGGTAGTAGTGTTAGTACCTACTCTTATTTATTCTGTGGTAGTGCGTAGTAAAAAAAATTGGAAAACGATAAGCCATTTCCTTTGCCTATTAGAAGGTACCACTTAGGTCTGCGATATGTGGTTGTAGGTACTTGCCTATTAACAAAACATTAGGTACTTAATATCATGCCTTTTCCCAAATGGGTAGACAGAGGTGTACTTACCCAGGACTAAGTCCCATAGTGGGTACACCCACACAGTTATGATTTTTATGTGTACCAGGCACAGATCCAGACTCCAGGCTGGCATTGAGAAAAATCCAATTACACTTTTTCATCATCATCATCATTATCATCAGCCCATGATCGTTCACTGCTGGACAAAAGCCTCCTCTAAGGCAAGCTACTTAACTCGATCCTGTGACCTTGCGTATATCGTCGCTCCATCTAGCCCAGGGACGTCCCACACTACGCACACTTTGCCAAGACGCGGTCTCCACTCTAGAACATGCTAACCCTTCCGGATGTCAGTTCTGCCACAGAACAGATAATAATACTACGTATAGAATGGACGCTGTCATCCGCACACCAATCGGGCCTTCCTCACCCCGCGAGCGAGATCGAGCTCTCCACGAGCCCCGCTTCGCTGGGAAATCACCTCACGCACACTCTTGCACGTGTTTAAAACTCCATGTGTGCAGTGTCTGTGTAGTAGGTAGTTATAGCGCGGCTTTTGTATAGGGTTTTGAATGCCTCGGTGGCGTAGTGGACGCAGGCTCGACTGCCAAACAAGAGGTCCCGGGTTCGATCCCCAGGTCAGGCAATGTGTTAAATATTGAATTTTTCCATTAGGAATTATCTCAATAACTGCCTGGAGTCTGGAACTGTGCCCGGTAGATGGCAATAGGCTCGCCCCATATAACATGGGACCAATAACATACTGGCGAAATGTGGGTGTATCTACTATGGGACTGAGTCCTGGGTACACCTCTGCCTACCCCTTCGGGAAAAAGGCGTGAATGTATGTATGTTATGTTTTGTATAGGATTGAGTCGAGTGTCCAGGGTGTGGTTCTGCGACAAGTATGACTGGTCCATGGCCACTTCAGCTTGCTAATCCTCTCGCCTATGTCAATGACTCTAATTCTCTGTCTCATCACCTCATTTATGATACGATCCTTCAGACCGAACACTTTTAGCTTGACCTAAAATCGAACCCGGTATCTCATGATCAGCAAAAGCGCTAGCAAACCACTACGCCACCGAGGCAGCCTATATTATAGGTAAGAATTATTGTAATAATTTAACATAACATAACATACATTCACGCCTTTTTATAGGCAGAGGTGTACCCAGGACTCAGGCCCATAGTAGATACACCCACATTTCGCCAGTATGTTATTGGTCCCATGTAATAGGGGGCGAGCCTATTGCCATATACCGGGCACAGTTCCAGACTCCAGGCAGTTATTGAGATAATTCCTAATGGAAAAATCCAATATTTAACACTATGCCTGACCTGGGGATCGAACCCGGGACCTCTTGATTGGCAGTCGAGCATGCGCCCACTACGCCACCGAGGCAGTCAATAATTTAACATTGTCACATTATCATACCGCCCTGTAAGTTTACAAGGAAATACGAGTATGATGAAAACATGTCTAATTTATAATCGACGCACGTACACTAAGCCGCGTGATCCTGCAGACGATGAATAAAGCATATCTACACAACTTTGTGACTCTTAGATAAGCCACGGATTCCGTGCCCGGAGACACTTGACGAGCTTCGAACATTTTGGAAGTTACGGAAGATATAGGTAGCCTACCTATTATAGGCAAAACGACAATTTCTGAGAACCGCTTCTATACAATGTTTCAAAAGGGTATCCTGATACTTCAAAGGTCGTTTTTTGTTTTAACTCTCCGTTTCAATCCATAGGTTGTCTGTAAGAAATTGCTTAACGCGATAAGACCGCCGGTTGTTTACCTTGTTACCTGTTAATTGTTTTGTAACATTGTTTCTTATTTTTTTTTGGTATGCAATAAAGTATACGTAATTCTATTCTATTCTAAGTATTGACAGGGTGCATTTATAAGTCAAACTGAACAATCTTTAAAATAAATTAATTGTGAAGGCATATGTATGTATGCATAGTGTAGGGTTCCATACCTAGATACCAAGAACATACAGCGCCGTCTATTAGTTCCTTGCGCAAAGTATGGAAATATGCAGTAAAATGGCCATAACTTTTGATTGCGTTAACTTAGAAGTATGGTTTTTTACAGCCACAAGGGACCGCAGGAGGTTTGGAACCGTAAAAATGCGAATTTTTAAAAAAATATTGATTTCACACACAAATTTGCTGATAAATTTTTTATGATTATAGTTGTTTTTTTTTGCTATTTTCTTTTGAATGTTGTTCTGGTTGACACATTTTTGGTCACAATTTGTAATACACACATACTTCTACAGACACACACACTTTCACACTTCTGCTGACTATATCCTACGAAAACAATATTTCAGTAATTCATTCATCATCATCTCGGCCATAGGACTTCCACTGCTGAACATAGGCCTCCTTAGATATCCATTAAGTTCGGTGTTCAGTAATTACATAAGTTTATATTAATGCTTTATTGCGTTTGGTTATATCTCCTTTGAATTCGGTTTTCTCGCTCGCGGACTATACCTACCTATTATATTATGTATGCGTAAGTAAAAATATTGATTTTGTTGAAAAATATTAGCCTTAAGATGAATTTGGGAATAAGAAGGACTGATTCTTATATTATAACCTCTTCTTATAGTATTTCCAAAACTCCCACCTAAAATACAGTTGATTATAATAATATAGAAAAGACACTTTCAAAGGGAAAAGTCTT